>CM068367.1:1219598256-1220867590 GCA_034769895.1 Magicicada septendecula
GAATGTTTGAAAATCAACAAAATTTCTTGCATTTCTGTTACCCTAACAACCATTACTTCTTCTGTCGTTGGATAATATTTGATATCCTAGAGCCAGAATAGGAAATATTACTACTCTTATTTAATAAATACTCCCTGCTTGGAATTACACTAAATCATATAAAACTTTCACTTAATCTGCCTTATTAAACCGTATACACTTTACTACATTTTCATCTGAATGGACTTATTAAAAAAGGTATTAATTTCCTTTTACAAATACTAAATTTAGGCCTATTGGTTTTATTACACATGTTATAATTTTTTTGTTTTTAAATTAATTTTTCTTACCTGACCTACTGTACAAAGAGTCACTGGCTTATGGCCAATTATTACAATTTTAAATTCCTGATTTAATTTTATTATTATTATTATTGAGTTTATCAATAGAACCCTTCATCGGTTTTTAACATCATTATAATGACCACTAGACAATTTATTTACAATTATTGTCTCCTGGCCAAGTTTACAAATATTTTTCTAAGACATCTTCATTAATTATTTAAATTATATACCTTAACATGATACCATAGATAATAAACACACTTGTATTTAATTACTTAAATACAAGTTAACATGAATGAAACTGAGTACCCATTACTTAGTACTTCCTTAAAGTAATGGCTCCACACCTACTACATACAAAATACAAAATAAATATCATGTAAACTCAATATCATGATAAAGCACAACAACAGATACATCCTTATGTAACATTAAATATTAATTAAACAGTTTATTATATTCAAACTCATCCACAGTAAACTCATCTCACTAGACAGTGTTTATAGTTACATCTTACTCTAATCACTCATATTTTATAATTGGCTACATTTTACTAATTTATTACTTAGTAACCTTACTTAGGTATCGTCAATATATTTTTTTGTTTGGGTGAGATTGGCCCTCTTGACCCTTAATTATGGCATGCCTTGGACATTGTTTTCGCTATGTTGACAAAGTTTTTATGTAACGTCGGGAACCTCAACTTTGTTACGTACATAATACTCCCCCTCCGAAAGAAGTTTATTTTGGCTGAATAAAGTTTAGTTAAAATAAACTTATAGTTTCATCATACTTTGGAATATTTATTTAATAAAATTATTAATTTATAATGGTTTCAGTCTTTCATTGTTTCTGTTTTAATCCGCAATTCAATGGGTTCTTTGGGGGTTTATTTTCTCTTTCTATTCTTTAAAACTTTAATTGCACCGGAAAACTGTGTTGATACTCATTGTGTATCTGGTCATTAATTCTCTACTGGTACCTCCCTCAGTTGTAGACCTGTCCTTTTTCTCTGGAACTCATAACTTCTTCTAGCTTATTACGCTGTCATTTCTTATTATATTCATATTTAATTACCTCGCTTGGTGTATAATCCCTAAAATACTATATTTCCCTAACATTTTTCCCTAATATCATAGCTGGTACGGAATCAGAGGGGCACTATTGGCTTCCATTACTCTGTCGTTTCCCTAACTATATCTTCTGAAATCAGAGAACTTCATCTCTGTCCAGAAAAAAAAATAAACGTTGCACGATCACAACACAATACACATAATTATTATCTATAAGGTAGCTCCTTCGCTACAAACTTATATTCAAGGGATGATTACTACTATTTCTGAGGTATCCTAATACTTTTCTTAAATTATTTATCTCATTGTTCTGTAGTTCATTTATCATATTATTCACCAGTATATTAGTTAAAGCTGTTCAATATTCATTTTAATTCTTCTTAGTTCCGTGCTGTCAATTAATTATTCTTTAGCATACGTATTTTACTATTTTTAATTCACTCCCATTTACTTCTGCAATTAAACACTGAATCTCCTCCTTATCATAAATTGTATGGCATATTCTTCCTTCATCCTAACTCATTTCTAACCCTTCTTTCTCTTCTTTTATGTTTATTAGTTTAAAATAATTTCTTCTGAATTATATAGTAAGGTGTTCTTACTTATTTTTGAATTTTTTGTTTTAAAATTGATTCCAACTAATTCATCTTAACTATTTTGTATTGGCCACTGTTCGGGCTGCTCTACCAATATGGTTTTCCGGTGGATTCCGTAGATTATATGCAGTGGTAAATCTTTCAATGGCATCGTCGCAGTATGGATTCATACACATACGGTTCTATGTCCTCTTCGTTCCGTCTATTCCTTCCCTCAGCATTCCCAGAATTGGGATTAGGTTTACGGTTTCCACGATGATCCTCTTGGTTATTCTCTCATCAGCCATGATATAGTTTACTCGAGCTATATGGGTTCCTGGTCTACTTGTTGATTTTCTGAGGGTATGTCTCTCCTTTGTTCCCTGCTTCTCCATCATTCTCGACGCTCCTATTTCCTCCATCATCGTTCCTCGGTTATTATTCAATAGTCTCCCCGTTATCAAACTTCCTGCGGCCTGCACTGTATCGGTTATTATTAGAGTTATTATAATGATTGTTTTGGTAATGATTATTACGGTAGCGATTATTCATAAAATGGTCATTAACCCTTCGGTTATAATTATTGTTGTTATCTCTATCATTCCCTGACGCGACTCTTGATTTGGCTCCTCTCTCCTATTGTTTGAATAGTCACTTTGCCTTCGAGACCTTTGATAATAGTCTTCCATTTCGTAGCTGGCCAACAAGGTTTCCATTGCTCCCACTGTCTTCACTTGTCCACTGCGTCTGGCATGAACTATTTCTTCTTCGAAATGGTAAGATAGTTTATTTACTAAACATTCCTCTGGTATTCGCGGTTCCAAATGACGCGCCAAACACACCTTTCCCAAAAGGTAGGTAGTTGGGATTGCTCTTGATTAATGTTGAATCTACCGTTAGTAATGTTGTCCCTAATCATGTTCTGTACGGAATCCGACCAGTATTTCGACCTAAAGCCTTCTTAAACTCTTCATAATTACTCGTTTCATTCCAGACCGCTGACCACCAATTATCATTTATGCTTTTAAAACAATCATCAACAAATTTTTGATTATGTTCCATCGGGTCACTTTAATTCTACTAAACCATTCATCTATTCTCTCTAAAAATTCTATGGGGTTTCCTCTATAAATTTTGAAATTGATGTTTTCTTTTTTGCTCAGGGGCTATGTGATGTGCCAGGTACATTGGTCCGATTTTGTAAATTTTCTATTGACTCCTTTATATTAATCAACTCCTGATTCTGTATGTTTTCACGGTCCCTTTATTTTGGTCCTTTATTTTAGTTTGATTTTTATTTGCGTTATTTCATTGTTAACTATCTCAGTTCTCCCAGCTATTATTAATTTGCACTTCGTCCAATTTACCTTGAGTTTCTAATTGTACCTCTTTTATTCTAGTTTTGTTATTGTTTTCTACTTGATTAATTTTGGTTTCTACTTCCACTGCGAGTTGTATGATGGTTTCATCTGTCTTTTCTAGACCCACCTTAGTTTCAGTTAATTGCTGTCTTACTTCCTCTTCATAATTATCCACCCTTTTGTTAAGTGTTTCATTGACATTTGCAACCCTTTCATTGATGACTTCCTCAACGCTTGATTTTGTTCATTTATAATTTGCCGCAAATCCTTATTACTGTTTTCAATTTTTTCATCTATTGTTTGTTATTTTCTTGAATGTTATTTTCTTGAATCTGCCTTAAGCTCTCGTCGTTCCTGTCAAACCTTTCATTAATTTGGTTTAAGCTTTCATTTATCAGCCCGGTTATTCTCATCAGTTTCCTCTTTATTTTTGTCAAACTTCCTCATTCATTAGTTTGATTAAATTCTCACTCAAAATTTCGTTTTGTTTCCTTGAGTTTTCCGTTAATACTGTCTATTTTATTTTCCAGCTTTTCTGAATTTTCGTTTATACTGTCTATTTTATTTTCCAGCTTTTCTGAATTTTCATTATACCGTCTATTTTTCATTGATTTGTTTATTTTGTTCCTTTGAAGTTTCCTCCTGTTTCCTAAATTGTTCCGCATAATTTCATCATGTCTTGCCAATTTGGTTCTCTCTGGCTACCGCTTTATCTGGTTGGTCCCCTTGGGCATCCTCTTTATCGCTCGCCTGTTGTTCCATTCCGATGTCTGTAACTACCTCTGCTTCTTCTTCCCGTCTATCTTCTTCCGTTTCTTGGTCTTTCGCCATCGCTGTTAGAAACACCTCTCGTATGCATCCCTGTGCCTCTAATAGTTGCCTGCTCCAGTTAAGTAATGGCGATATAGTCAATTTTTTACTTAACTTAAGCCCACTCGTTGAGCGCCAATTTGTAATCTAAAAGATTACAAATTATATTTGTAATTATGTTATTGCAGATGAGATCTCCTGCAAATCAATGCTAATTTATAAAAACAATTATTTATTATATAGTTTATATTATTCGTTTGTCGAACACAGACCTGTGTTAAGTGGTTATTAGTGTTTTCCAGAGAAAAACCGCTATATTACAGTTATTACCGTGAATAATTCAGTAATTTTCTCCAACCCTATTCGGTATGTATTATCTAAATTGAAGAGAGCGGAGTGTGGAGAGAGTACGTTAGTTCTCTATTCTCCCGTATTCACCAGCTGTAGGCAAATGAGCGCTGTGGTGGGCGATTAATCCGTTATTCTAGGTTAAGTCGTTCCACTTTAGGTTTTTATTGCTTTCTTTCTCTGTAAATTACACCCTACTGAAATACAATAATTATTCTACAATAACACAAACTCATCAAATACAATAGGGTTCTTTATTTTATCTAAGTTTCCAATTCAACAGTTTCCTTCTCCAGTGATTAATACATCATGTCGATCACACAATACAGGATCGATTCGTTATTGAACTCGGTGGTTTATGTTACAATTTGATTATAATTATATTTTATTCTTTTTTTATCTCTTATCTCAGGTACAGGTAATTCTTTTAACGATAGTAAGGCCAGGTAATGCAAAATTAAGGTTACTAAGTATTATAATTGTTATTAACTCTTAATATATAAAATTAAATATAAGCAGGTTTGTTACCAAACTGGGTACGATACTTAAGGTGGCCGTGTCTGTTTACAATGGAGTGAGGACTGGAATGGTTATGCTACTCTGACCAAAACAGCGTCCAGCTTCTCAATAAAAGTTTAGATGTGATGTCCCGGAGTGGTAATAGAAGTTCAGTTCTGGTCTTCGTTCTTCTTCACGATCCTAGTAGTTGCCGGTCCCAATGGAATTGGTGTAGTATTACGACTTCGTTTGTTTATTGAAAGTGAGGTTTGGTACTTCAATACAAAAGTTCTTCGTGTATTTTTAATTTATATTTTAATTAATTTTGACTTCTTCTGCTATGGATCATGTTTGTTTAATGGTAAATCATTTTCATCATCATTCTTTTACTGGAAATAGGTTGAATGAGTATTTATTAATTCAGTGAACTTAAGGGTATGTAGGATTATATTTACTGAGATATAGTTTCAGGAGTTATTACTCAGTTCTTTTTAAATGGATTTCTTTAAGACATTTAATTTGTTTAAATTTGATTCATTTTATTTGGTTCTCTTTTTTTAAATTTGTCTGCTGAACTTTACCCATTAGCATATAACAATGGAATGTTGAAATCAACAAAATTTCTTGCATTTCTGTTACCCTAACAACCATTACTTCTTCTGTCGTTGGATAATATTTGATATCCTAGAGCCAGAATTAGGAAATATTACTACTCTTATTTAATAAAATACTCCCTGCTTGGAATTACACTAAATCATATAAAAACTTTCACTTAATCTGCCTTATTAAACCGTATACACTTTACTACATTTTCATCTGAATGGACTTATTAAAAAAGGTATTAATTTCCTTTTACAAATACTAAATTTAGGCCTATTGGTTTTATTACACATGTTATAATTTTTTTGTTTTTAAATTAATTTTTCTTACCTGACCTACTGTACAAAGAGTCACTGGCTTATGGCCAATTATTACAATTTTAAATTCCTGATTTAATTTTATTATTATTATTATTGAGTTTATCATAGAACCCTTCATCGGTTTTTAACATCATTATAATGACCACTAGACAATTTATTTACAATTATTGTCTTCCTGGCCAAGTTTACAAATATTTTTCTAAGACATCTTCATTAATTATTTAAATTATATACCTTTAACATGATACCATAGATAATAAACACACTTGTATTTAATTACTTAAATACAAGTTTAACATGAATGAACTGAGTACCCATTACTTAGTACTTCCTTAAAGTAATGGCTCCACACCTACTACATACAAAATACAAAATAAATATCATGTAAACTCAATATCATGATAAAGCACAACAACAGATACATCCTTATGTAACATTAAATATTAATTAAACAGTTTATTATATTCAAACTCATCCACAGTAAACTCATCTCACTAGACAGTGTTTATAGTTTACATCTTACTCTAATCACTCCATATTTTATAATTGGCTACATTTTACTAATTTATTACTTAGTAACCTTACTTAGGTATCGTCAATATATTTTTTTGTTTGGGTGAGATTGGCCCTCTTGACCTTAATTATGGCATGCCTTGGACATTGTTTTTCGCTATGTTGACAAAGTTTTTATGTAACGTCGGGAACCTCAACTTTGTTACGTTACATAATACTCCCCCTCCGAAAGAAGTTTATTTTGGCTGAATAAAGTTTAGTTAAAATAAACTTATAGTTTCATCATACTTTGGAATATTTATTTAATAAAATTATTAATTTATAATGGTTTCAGTCTTTCATTGTTTCTGTTTTAATCCGCAATTCAATGGGTTCTTTGGGGTTTATTTTCTCTTTCTATTCTTTAAACTTTTAATTGCACCGAAAACTGTGTTGATACTCATTGTGTATCTGGTCATTAATTCTCTACTGGTACCATCCCTCAGTTGTAGACCTGTCCTTTTCTCTGGAACTCATAACTTCTTCTAGCTTATTACGCTGTCATTTCTTATTATATTCATATTTAATTACCTCGCTTGGTGTATAATCCCTAAAATACTATATTTCCCTAACATTTTTCCCTAATATCATAGCTGGTACGGAATCAGAGGGGCACTATTGGCTTCCATTACTCTGTCGTTTCCCTAACTATATCTTCTGAAATCAGAGGAACTTCATCTCTGTCCAGAAAAAAAAATAAACGTTGCACGATCACAACACAATACACATAATTATTATCTATAAGGTAGCTCCTTCGCTACAAACTTATATTCAAGGGATGATTACTACTATTTCTGAGGTATCCTAATACTTTTCTTAAATTATTTATCTCATTGTTCTGTAGTTCCATTTATCATATTATTCACCAGTATATTAGTTAAAGCTGTTCAATATTCATTTTAAATTCTTCTTAGTTCCGTGCTGTCAATTAATTATTCTTTAGCATACGTATTTTACTATTTTAATTCACTCCCATTTACTTCTGCAATTAAACACTGAATCTCCTCCTTATCATAAATTGTATGGCATATTCTTCCTTCATCTAACTCATTTCTAACCCTTCTTTCTCTTCTTTTATGTTTATTAGTTTAAAATAATTTCTTCTGAATTATATAGTAAGGTGTTCTTACTTATTTTTGAATTTTTTGGTTTTAAAATTGATTCCAACTAATTCATCTTAACTATTTTGTATTGGCCACTGTTCGGGCTGCTCTACCAATATGGTTTTCCGGTGGATTCCGTAGATTATATGCAGTGGTAAATCTTTCAATGCATCGTCGCAGTATGGATCATACACATACGGTTCTATGTCCTCTTCGTTCCGTCTATTCCTTCCCTCAGCATTCCCAGAATTGGGATTAGGTTTACGGTTTCCACGATGATCCTCTTGGTTATTCCTCTCATCAGCCATGATATAGTTTACTCGAGCTATATGGGTTCCCTGGTCTACTTGGTTGATTTTCTGAGGGTATGTCTCTCCTTTGTTCCCTGCTTCCTCCATCATTCTCGACGCTCCTATTTCCTCCATCATCGTTCCCTCGGTTATTATTCCAATAGTCTCCCCCGTTATCAAACTTCCTGCGGCCTGCACTGTATCGGTTATTATTAGAGTTATTATAATGATTGTTTTGGTAATGATTATTACGGTAGCGATTATTCATAAAATGGTCATTAACCCTTCGGTTATAATTATTGTTGTTATCTCTATTCATTCCCTGACGCGACTCTTGATTTGGCTCCTCTCTCCTATTGTTTGAATAGTCACTTTGCCTTCGAGACCTTTGATAATAGTCTTCCATTTCGTAGCTGGCCAACAAGGTTTCCATTGCTCCCACTGTCTTCACTTGTCCACTGCGTCTGGCATGAACTATTTCTTCTTCGAAATGGTAAGATAGTTTATTTACTAAACATTCCTCTGGTATTCGCGGTTCCAAATGACGCGCCAAACACACCTTTCCCAAAAGGTAGGTAGTTGGGGATTGCTCTTGATTAATGTTGAATCTACCGTTAGTAATGTTGTCCCTAATCATGTTCTGTACGGAATCCGACCAGTATTTCGACCTAAAAGCCTTCTTAAACTCTTCATAATTACTCGTTTCATTCCAGACCGCTGACCACCAATTATCATTTATGCTTTTAAAACAATCATCCAACAAATTTTTGATTATGTTCCATCGGGTCACTTTAATTCTACTAAACCATTCATCTATTCTCTCTAAAAATTCTATGGGGTTTCCTCTATAAATTTTGAAATTGATGTTTTCTTTTTGCTCAGGGGCTATGTGATGTGCCAGGTACATTGGTCGATTTTGTAAATTTTCTATTGACTCCTTTATATTAATCAACTCCTGATTCTGTATGTTTTCAACGGTCCCTTTATTTTGGTCCTTTATTTTAGTTTGATTTTTATTTGCGTTATTTCATTGTTAACTATCTCAGTTCTCCCAGCTATATTAATTTGCACTTCGTCCAATTTACCTTGAGTTTCTAATTGTACCTCTTTTATTCTAGTTTTGTTATTGTTTTCTACTTGATTAATTTTGGTTTCTACTTCCACTGCGAGTTGTATGATGGTTTCATCTGTCTTTTCTAGACCCACCTTAGTTTCAGTTAATTGCTGTCTTACTTCCTCTTCATAATTATCCACCCTTTTGTTAAGTGTTTCATTGACATTTGCAACCCTTTCATTGATGACTTCCCTCAACGCTTGATTTTGTTCATTTATAATTTGCCGCAAATCCTTATTACTGTTTTCAATTTTTTCATCTATTGTTTGTTATTTTCTTGAATGTTATTTTCTTGAATCTGCCTTAAGCTCTCGTCGTTCCTGTCAAACCTTTCATTAATTTGGTTTAAGCTTTCATTTATCAGCCGGTTATTCTCATCAGTTTCCTCTTTATTTTTGTCAAACTTCTCATTCATTAGTTTGATTAAATTCTCACTCAAAATTTCGTTTTGTTTCCTTGAGTTTTCGTTAATACTGTCTATTTTATTTTCCAGCTTTTCTGAATTTTCGTTTATACTGTCTATTTTATTTTCCAGCTTTTCTGAATTTTCATTTATACCGTCTATTTTTTCATTGATTTGTTTATTTTGTTCCTTTGAAGTTTCCTCCTGTTTCCTAAATTGTTCCGCCATAAATTTCATCATGTCTTGCCAATTTGGTTCTTCTCTGGCTACCGCTTTATCTGGTTGGTCCCCTTGGGCATCCTCTTTATCGCTCGCCTGTTGTTCCATTCCGATGTCTGTAACTACCTCTGCTTCTTCTTCCCGTCTATCTTCTTCCGTTTCTTGGTCTTTCGCCATCCTTTTAGAAACACCTCTCGTATGCATCCCTGTGCCTCTAATAGTTGCCTGCTCCAGTTAAGTAATGGCGATATAGTCAATTTTTTACTTAACTTAAGCCCACTCGTTGAGCGCCAATTTGTAATCTAAAAGATTACAAATTATATTTGTAATATGTTATTGCAGATGAGATCTCCTGCAAATCAATGCTAATTTATAAAAACAATTATTTATTATATAGTTGATATTATTCGTTTGTCGAACACAGACCTGTGTTAAGTGGTTATTAAGTGTTTTTCCAGAGAAAAACCGCTATATTACAGTTATTACCGTGAATAATTCAGTAATTTTCTCCAACCCTATTCGGTATGTATTATCTAAATTGAAGAGAGCGGAGTGTGGAGAGAGTACGTTAGTTCTCTATTCTCCCGTATTCACCAGCTGTAGGCAAATGAGCGCTGTGGTGGGCGATTAATCCGTTATTCTAGGTTAAGTCGTTCCACTTTAGGTTTTTATTGCTTTCTTTCTCTGTAAATTACACCCTACTGAAATACAATAATTATTCTACAATAACACAAACTCATCAAATACAATAGGGGTTCTTTATTTTATCTAAGTTTCCAATTCCAACAGTTTCCTTCTCCAGTGATTAATACATCATGTCGATCACACAATACAGGATCGATTCGTTATTGAACTCGTGGTTTATGTTACAATTTGATTATAATTATATTTTATTCTTTTTTTATCTCTTATCTCAGGGTACAGGTAATTCTTTTAACGATTAGTAAGGCCAGGTAATGCAAAATTAAGGTTACTAAGTATTATAATTGTTATTAACTCTTAATATATAAAATTAAATATAAGCAGGTTTGTTACCAAACTGGGTACGATACTTAAGGTGGCCGTGTCTGTTTACAATGGAGTGAGGACGGAATGGTTATGCTACTCTTGACCAAAAACAGCGTCCAGCTTCTCAATAAAAGTTTAGATGTGATGTCCCGGAGTGTAATAGAAGTTCAGTTCTGGTCTTCGTTCTTCTTCACGATCCTAGTAGTTGCCGGTCCCAATGGAATTGGTGTAGTATTACGACTTCGTTTGTTTATTGAAAGTGAGGTTTGGTACTTCAATACAAAAGTTCTTCGTGTATTTTTAATTTATATTTTAATTAATTTTGACTTCTTCTGCTATGGATCATGTTTGTTTAATGGTAAATCATTTTCATCATCATTCTTTTACTGGAAATAGGTTGAATGAGTATTTATTAATTCAGTGAACTTTAAGGGTATGTAGGATTATATTTACTGAGATATAGTTTCAGGAGTTATTACTCAGTTCTTTTTAAATGGATTTCTTTAAGACATTTAATTTGTTTAAATTTGATTCATTTTATTTGGTTCTCTTTTTTTAAATTTGTCTGCTGAACTTTACCCATTAGCATATAACAATGGAATGTTGAAATCAACAAAATTTCTTGCATTTCTGTTACCCTAACAACCATTACTTCTTCTGTCGTTGGATAATATTTGATATCCTAGAGCCAGAATTAGGAAATATTACTACTCTTATTTAATAAAATACTCCCTGCTTGGAATTACACTAAATCATATAAAACTTTCACTTAATCTGCCTTATTAAACCGTATACACTTTACTACATTTTCATCTGAATGGACTTATTAAAAAAGGTATTAATTTCCTTTTACAAATACTAAATTTAGGCCTATTGGTTTTATTACACATGTTATAATTTTTTTGTTTTTAAATTAATTTTTTCTTACCTGACCTACTGTACAAAGAGTCACTGGCTTATGGCCAATTATTACAATTTTAAATTCCTGATTTAATTTTATTATTATTATTATTGAGTTTATCATAGAACCCTTCATCGGTTTTTAACATCATTATAATGACCACTAGACAATTTATTTACAATTATTGTCTTCCTGGCCAAGTTTACAAATATTTTTCTAAGACATCTTCATTAATTATTTAAATTATATACCTTTAACATGATACCATAGATAATAAACACACTTGTATTTAATTACTTAAATACAAGTTTAACATGAATGAACTGAGTACCCATTACTTAGTACTTCCTTAAAGTAATGGCTCCACACCTACTACATACAAAATACAAAATAAATATCATGTAAACTCAATATCATGATAAAGCACAACAACAGATACATCCTTATGTAACATTAAATATTAATTAAACAGTTTATTATATTCAAACTCATCCACAGTAAACTCATCTCACTAGACAGTGTTTATAGTTTACATCTTACTCTAATCACTCCATATTTTATAATTGGCTACATTTTACTAATTTATTACTTAGTAACCTTACTTAGGTATCGTCAATATATTTTTTTGTTTGGGTGAGATTGGCCCTCTTGACCTTAATTATGGCATGCCTTGGACATTGTTTTTCGCTATGTTGACAAAGTTTTTATGTAACGTCGGGAACCTCAACTTTGTTACGTTACATAATACTCCCCCTCCGAAAGAAGTTTATTTTGGCTGAATAAAGTTTAGTTAAAATAAACTTATAGTTTCATCATACTTTGGAATATTTATTTAATAAAATTATTAATTTATAATGGTTTCAGTCTTTCATTGTTTCTGTTTTAATCCGCAATTCAATGGGTTCTTTGGGGTTTATTTTCTCTTTCTATTCTTTAAACTTTTAATTGCACCGGAAAACTGTGTTGATACTCATTGTGTATCTGGTCATTAATTCTCTACTGGTACCTCCCTCAGTTGTAGACCTGTCCTTTTCTCTGGAACTCATAACTTCTTCTAGCTTATTACGCTGTCATTTCTTATTATATTCATATTTAATTACCTCGCTTGGTGTATAATCCCTAAAATACTATATTTCCCTAACATTTTTCCCTAATATCATAGCTGGTACGGAATCAGAGGGGCACTATTGGCTTCCATTACTCTGTCGTTTCCCTAACTATATCTTCTGAAATCAGAGGAACTTCATCTCTGTCCAGAAAAAAAAATAAACGTTGCACGATCACAACACAATACACATAATTATTATCTATAAGGTAGCTCCTTCGCTACAAACTTATATTCAAGGGATGATTACTATTATTTCTGAGGTATCCTAATACTTTTCTTAAATTATTTATCTCATTGTTCTGTAGTTCCATTTATCATATTATTCACCAGTATATTAGTTAAAGCTGTTCAATATTCATTTTAAATTCTTCTTAGTTCCGTGCTGTCAATTAATTATTCTTTAGCATACGTATTTTACTATTTTTAATTCACTCCCATTTACTTCTGCAATTAAACACTGAATCTCCTCCTTATCATAAATTGTATGGCATATTCTTCCTTCATCTAACTCATTTCTAACCCTTCTTTCTCTTCTTTTATGTTTATTAGTTTAAAATAATTTCTTCTGAATTATATAGTAAGGTGTTCTTACTTATTTTTGAATTTTTTGGTTTTAAAATTGATTCCAACTAATTCATCTTAACTATTTTGTATTGGCCACTGTTCGGGCTGCTCTACCAATATGGTTTTCCGGTGGATTCCGTAGATTATATGCAGTGGTAAATCTTTCAATGGCATCGTCGCAGTATGGATCATACACATACGGTTCTATGTCCTCTTCGTTCCGTCTATTCCTTCCCTCAGCATTCCCAGAATTGGGATTAGGTTTACGGTTTCCACGATGATCCTCTTGGTTATTCCTCTCATCAGCCATGATATAGTTTACTCGAGCTATATGGGTTCCCTGGTCTACTTGGTTGATTTTCTGAGGGTATGTCTCTCCTTTGTTCCCTGCTTCCTCCATCATTCTCGACGCTCCTATTTCCTCCATCATCGTTCCCTCGGTTATTATTCCAATAGTCTCCCCCGTTATCAAACTTCCTGCGGCCTGCACTGTATCGGTTATTATTAGAGTTATTATAATGATTGTTTTGGTAATGATTATTACGGTAGCGATTATTCATAAAATGGTCATTAACCCTTCGGTTATAATTATTGTTGTTATCTCTATTCATTCCCTGACGCGACTCTTGATTTGGCTCCTCTCTCCTATTGTTTGAATAGTCACTTTGCCTTCGAGACCTTTGATAATAGTCTTCCATTTCGTAGCTGGCCAACAAGGTTTCCATTGCTCCCACTGTCTTCACTTGTCCACTGCGTCTGGCATGAACTATTTCTTCTTCGAAATGGTAAGATAGTTTATTTACTAAACATTCCTCTGGTATTCGCGGTTCCAAATGACGCGCCAAACACACCTTTCCCAAAAGGTAGGTAGTTGGGGATTGCTCTTGATTAATGTTGAATCTACCGTTAGTAATGTTGTCCCTAATCATGTTCTGTACGGAATCCGACCAGTATTTCGACCTAAAAGCCTTCTTAAACTCTTCATAATTACTCGTTTCATTCCAGACCGCTGACCACCAATTATCATTTATGCTTTTAAAACAATCATCCAACAAATTTTTGATTATGTTCCATCGGGTCACTTTAATTCTACTAAACCATTCATCTATTCTCTCTAAAAATTCTATGGGGTTTCCTCTATAAATTTTGAAATTGATGTTTTCTTTTTGCTCAGGGGCTATGTGATGTGCCAGGTACATTGGTCGATTTTGTAAATTTTCTATTGACTCCTTTATATTAATCAACTCCTGATTCTGTATGTTTTCAACGGTCCCTTTATTTTGGTCCTTTATTTTAGTTTGATTTTTATTTGCGTTATTTCATTGTTAACTATCTCAGTTCTCCCAGCTATATTAATTTGCACTTCGTCCAATTTACCTTGAGTTTCTAATTGTACCTCTTTTATTCTAGTTTTGTTATTGTTTTCTACTTGATTAATTTTGGTTTCTACTTCCACTGCGAGTTGTATGATGGTTTCATCTGTCTTTTCTAGACCCACCTTAGTTTCAGTTAATTGCTGTCTTACTTCCTCTTCATAATTATCCACCCTTTTGTTAAGTGTTTCATTGACATTTGCAACCCTTTCATTGATGACTTCCCTCAACGCTTGATTTTGTTCATTTATAATTTGCCGCAAATCCTTATTACTGTTTTCAATTTTTTCATCTATTGTTTGTTATTTTCTTGAATGTTATTTTCTTGAATCTGCCTTAAGCTCTCGTCGTTCCTGTCAAACCTTTCATTAATTTGGTTTAAGCTTTCATTTATCAGCCGGTTATTCTCATCAGTTTCCTCTTTATTTTTGTCAAACTTCTCATTCATTAGTTTGATTAAATTCTCACTCAAAATTTCGTTTTGTTTCCTTGAGTTTTCGTTAATACTGTCTATTTTATTTTCCAGCTTTTCTGAATTTTCGTTTATACTGTCTATTTTATTTTCCAGCTTTTCTGAATTTTCATTTATACCGTCTATTTTTTCATTGATTTGTTTATTTTGTTCCTTTGAAGTTTCCTCCTGTTTCCTAAATTGTTCCGCCATAAATTTCATCATGTCTTGCCAATTTGGTTCTTCTCTGGCTACCGCTTTATCTGGTTGGTCCCCTTGGGCATCCTCTTTATCGCTCGCCTGTTGTTCCATTCCGATGTCTGTAACTACCTCTGCTTCTTCTTCCCGTCTATCTTCTTCCGTTTCTTGGTCTTTCGCCATCCTTTTAGAAACACCTCTCGTATGCATCCCTGTGCCTCTAATAGTTGCCTGCTCCAGTTAAGTAATGGCGATATAGTCAATTTTTTACTTAACTTAAGCCCACTCGTTGAGCGCCAATTTGTAATCTAAAAGATTACAAATTATATTTGTAATATGTTATTGCAGATGAGATCTCCTGCAAATCAATGCTAATTTATAAAAACAATTATTTATTATATAGTTGATATTATTCGTTTGTCGAACACAGACCTGTGTTAAGTGGTTATTAAGTGTTTTTCCAGAGAAAAACCGCTATATTACAGTTATTACCGTGAATAATTCAGTAATTTTCTCCAACCCTATTCGGTATGTATTATCTAAATTGAAGAGAGCGGAGTGTGGAGAGAGTACGTTAGTTCTCTATTCTCCCGTATTCACCAGCTGTAGGCAAATGAGCGCTGTGGTGGGCGATTAATCCGTTATTCTAGGTTAAGTCGTTCCACTTTAGGTTTTTATTGCTTTCTTTCTCTGTAAATTACACCCTACTGAAATACAATAATTATTCTACAATAACACAAACTCATCAAATACAATAGGGGTTCTTTATTTTATCTAAGTTTCCAATTCCAACAGTTTCCTTCTCCAGTGATTAATACATCATGTCGATCACACAATACAGGATCGATTCGTTATTGAACTCGTGGTTTATGTTACAATTTGATTATAATTATATTTTATTCTTTTTTTATCTCTTATCTCAGGGTACAGGTAATTCTTTTAACGATTAGTAAGGCCAGGTAATGCAAAATTAAGGTTACTAAGTATTATAATTGTTATTAACTCTTAATATATAAAATTAAATATAAGCAGGTTTGTTACCAAACTGGGTACGATACTTAAGGTGGCCGTGTCTGTTTACAATGGAGTGAGGACGGAATGGTTATGCTACTCTTGACCAAAAACAGCGTCCAGCTTCTCAATAAAAGTTTAGATGTGATGTCCCGGAGTGTAATAGAAGTTCAGTTCTGGTCTTCGTTCTTCTTCACGATCCTAGTAGTTGCCGGTCCCAATGGAATTGGTGTAGTATTACGACTTCGTTTGTTTATTGAAAGTGAGGTTTGGTACTTCAATACAAAAGTTCTTCGTGTATTTTTAATTTATATTTTAATTAATTTTGACTTCTTCTGCTATGGATCATGTTTGTTTAATGGTAAATCATTTTCATCATCATTCTTTTACTGGAAATAGGTTGAATGAGTATTTATTAATTCAGTGAACTTTAAGGGTATGTAGGATTATATTTACTGAGATATAGTTTCAGGAGTTATTACTCAGTTCTTTTTAAATGGATTTCTTTAAGACATTTAATTTGTTTAAATTTGATTCATTTTATTTGGTTCTCTTTTTTTAAATTTGTCTGCTGAACTTTACCCATTAGCATATAACAATGGAATGTTGAAATCAACAAAATTTCTTGCATTTCTGTTACCCTAACAACCATTACTTCTTCTGTCGTTGGATAATATTTGATATCCTAGAGCCAGAATTAGGAAATATTACTACTCTTATTTAATAAAATACTCCCTGCTTGGAATTACACTAAATCATATAAAACTTTCACTTAATCTGCCTTATTAAACCGTATACACTTTACTACATTTTCATCTGAATGGACTTATTAAAAAAGGTATTAATTTCCTTTTACAAATACTAAATTTAGGCCTATTGGTTTTATTACACATGTTATAATTTTTTTGTTTTTAAATTAATTTTTTCTTACCTGACCTACTGTACAAAGAGTCACTGGCTTATGGCCAATTATTACAATTTTAAATTCCTGATTTAATTTTATTATTATTATTATTGAGTTTATCATAGAACCCTTCATCGGTTTTTAACATCATTATAATGACCACTAGACAATTTATTTACAATTATTGTCTTCCTGGCCAAGTTTACAAATATTTTTCTAAGACATCTTCATTAATTATTTAAATTATATACCTTTAACATGATACCATAGATAATAAACACACTTGTATTTAATTACTTAAATACAAGTTTAACATGAATGAACTGAGTACCCATTACTTAGTACTTCCTTAAAGTAATGGCTCCACACCTACTACATACAAAATACAAAATAAATATCATGTAAACTCAATATCATGATAAAGCACAACAACAGATACATCCTTATGTAACATTAAATATTAATTAAACAGTTTATTATATTCAAACTCATCCACAGTAAACTCATCTCAGTAGACAGTGTTTATAGTTTACATCTTACTCTAATCACTCCATATTTTATAATTGGCTACATTTTACTAATTTATTACTTAGTAACCTTACTTAGGTATCGTCAATATATTTTTTTGTTTGGGTGAGATTGGCCCTCTTGACCTTAATTATGGCATGCCTTGGACATTGTTTTTCGCTATGTTGACAAAGTTTTTATGTAACGTCGGGAACCTCAACTTTGTTACGTTACATAATACTCCCCCTCCGAAAGAAGTTTATTTTGGCTGAATAAAGTTTAGTTAAAATAAACTTATAGTTTCATCATACTTTGGAATATTTATTTAATAAAATTATTAATTTATAATGGTTTCAGTCTTTCATTGTTTCTGTTTTAATCCGCAATTCAATGGGTTCTTTGGGGTTTATTTTCTCTTTCTATTCTTTAAACTTTTAATTGCACCGGAAAACTGTGTTGATACTCATTGTGTATCTGGTCATTAATTCTCTACTGGTACCTCCCTCAGTTGTAGACCTGTCCTTTTCTCTGGAACTCATAACTTCTTCTAGCTTATTACGCTGTCATTTCTTATTATATTCATATTTAATTACCTCGCTTGGTGTATAATCCCTAAAATACTATATTTCCCTAACATTTTTCCCTAATATCATAGCTGGTACGGAATCAGAGGGGCACTATTGGCTTCCATTACTCTGTCGTTTCCCTAACTATATCTTCTGAAATCAGAGGAACTTCATCTCTGTCCAGAAAAAAAAATAAACGTTGCACGATCACAACACAATACACATAATTATTATCTATAAGGTAGCTCCTTCGCTACAAACTTATATTCAAGGGATGATTACTATTATTTCTGAGGTATCCTAATACTTTTCTTAAATTATTTATCTCATTGTTCTGTAGTTCCATTTATCATATTATTCACCAGTATATTAGTTAAAGCTGTTCAATATTCATTTTAAATTCTTCTTAGTTCCGTGCTGTCAATTAATTATTCTTTAGCATACGTATTTTACTATTTTTAATTCACTCCCATTTACTTCTGCAATTAAACACTGAATCTCCTCCTTATCATAAATTGTATGGCATATTCTTCCTTCATCTAACTCATTTCTAACCCTTCTTTCTCTTCTTTTATGTTTATTAGTTTAAAATAATTTCTTCTGAATTATATAGTAAGGTGTTCTTACTTATTTTTGAATTTTTTGGTTTTAAAATTGATTCCAACTAATTCAACTTAACTATTTTGTATTGGCCACTGTTCGGGCTGCTCTACCAATATGGTTTTCCGGTGGATTCCGTAGATTATATGCAGTGGTAAATCTTTCAATGGCATCGTCGCAGTATGGATCATACACATACGGTTCTATGTCCTCTTCGTTCCGTCTATTCCTTCGCTCAGCATTCCCAGAATTGGGATTAGGTTTACGGTTTCCACGATGATCCTCTTGGTTATTCCTCTCATCAGCCATGATATAGTTTACTCGAGCTATATGGGTTCCCTGGTCATTACTTGGTTGATTTTCTGAGGGTATGTCTCTCCTTTGTTCCCTGCTTCCTCCATCATTCTCGACGCTCCTATTTCCTCCATCATCGTTCCCTCGGTTATTATTCCAATAGTCTCCCCCGTTATCAAACTTCCTGCGGCCTGCACTGTATCGGTTATTATTAGAGTTATTATAATGATTGTTTTGGTAATGATTATTACGGTAGCGATAATTCATAAAATGGTCATTAACCCTTCGGTTATAATTATTGTTGTTATCTCTATTCATTCCCTGACGCGACTCTTGATTTGGCTCCTCTCTCCTATTGTTTGAATAGTCACTTTGCCTTCGAGACCTTTGATAATAGTCTTCCATTTCGTAGCTGGCCAACAAGGTTTCCATTGCTCCCACTGTCTTCACTTGTCCACTGCGTCTGGCAAGAACTATTTCTTCTTCGAAATGGTAAGATAGTTTATTTACTAAACATTCCTCTGGTATTCGCGGTTCCAAATGACGCGCCAAATACACCTTTCCCAAAAGGTAGGTAGTTGGGGATTGCTCTTGATTAATGTTGAATCTACCGTTAGTAATGTTGTCCCTAATCATGTTCTGTACGGAATCCGACCAGTATTTCGACCTAAAAGCCTTCTTAAACTCTTCATAATTACTCATTTCATTCCAGACCGCTGACCACCAATTATCATTTATGCTTTTAAAACAATCATCCAACAAATTTTTGATTATGTTCCATCGGGTCACTTTAATTCTACTAAACCATTCATCTATTCTCTCTAAAAATTCTATGGGGTTTCCTCTATAAATTTTGAAATTGATGTTTTCTTTTTGCTCAGGGGCTATGTGATGTGCCAGGTACATTGGTCGATTTTGTAAATTTTCTATTGACTCCTTTATATTAATCAACTCCTGATTCTGTATGTTTTCAACGGTCCCTTTATTTTGGTCCTTTATTTTAGTTTGGTTTTTATTTGCGTTATTTCATTGTTAACTATCTCAGTTCTCCCAGCTATATTAATTTGCACTTCGTCCAATTTACCTTGAGTTTCTAATTGTACCTCTTTTATTCTAGTTTTGTTATTGTTTTCTACTTGATTAATTTTGGTTTCTACTTCCACTGCGAGTTGTATGATGGTTTCATCTGTCTTTTCTAGACCCACCTTAGTTTCAGTTAATTGCTGTCTTACTTCCTCTTCATAATTATCCACCCTTTTGTTAAGTGTTTCATTGACATTTGCAACCCTTTCATTGATGACTTCCCTCAACGCTTGATTTTGTTCATTTATAATTTGCCGCAAATCCTTATTACCGTTTTCAATTTTTTCATCTATTGTTTGTTATTTTCTTGAATGTTATTTTCTTGAATCTGCCTTAAGCTCTCGTCGTTCCTGTCAAACCTTTCATTAATTTGGTTTAAGCTTTCATTTATCAGCCGATTATTCTCATCAGTTTCCTCTTTATTTTTGTCAAACTTCTCATTCATTAGTTTGATTAAATTCTCACTCAAAATTTCGTTTTGTTTCCTTGAGTTTTCGTTAATACTGTCTATTTTATTTTCCAGCTTTTCTGAATTTTCGTTTATACTGTCTATTTTATTTTCCAGCTTTTCTGAATTTTCATTTATACCGTCTATTTTTTCATTGATTTGTTTATTTTGTTCCTTTGAAGTTTCCTCCTGTTTCCTAAATTGTTCCGCCATAAATTTCATCATGTCTTGCCAATTTGGTTCTTCTCTGGCTACCGCTTTATCTGGTTGGTCCCCTTGGGCATCCTCTTTATCGCTCGCCTGTTGTTCCATTCCGATGTCTGTAACTACCTCTGCTTCTTCTTCCCGTCTATCTTCTTCCGTTTCTTGGTCTTTCGCCATCCTTTTAGAAACACCTCTCGTATGCATCCCTGTGCCTCTAATAGTTGCCTGCTCCAGTTAAGTAATGGCGATATAGTCAATTTTTTACTTAACTTAAGCCCACTCGTTGAGCGCCAATTTGTAATCTAAAAGATTACAAATTATATTTGTAATATGTTATTGCAGATGAGATCTCCTGCAAATCAATGCTAATTTATAAAAACAATTATTTATTATATAGTTGATATTATTCGTTTGTCGAACACAGACCTGTGTTAAGTGGTTATTAAGTGTTTTTCCAGAGAAAAACCGCTATATTACAGTTATTACCGTGAATAATTCAGTAATTTTCTCCAACCCTATTCGGTATGTATTATCTAAATTGAAGAGAGCGGAGTGTGGAGAGAGTACGTTAGTTCTCTATTCTCCCGTATTCACCAGCTGTAGGCAAATGAGCGCTGTGGTGGGCGATTAATCCGTTATTCTAGGTTAAGTCGTTCCACTTTAGGTTTTTATTGCTTTCTTTCTCTGTAAATTACACCCTACTGAAATACAATAATTATTCTACAATAACACAAACTCATCAAATACAATAGGGGTTCTTTATTTTATCTAAGTTTCCAATTCCAACAGTTTCCTTCTCCAGTGATTAATACATCATGTCGATCACACAATACAGGATCGATTCGTTATTGAACTCGTGGTTTATGTTACAATTTGATTATAATTATATTTTATTCTTTTTTTATCTCTTATCTCAGGGTACAGGTAATTCTTTTAACGATTAGTAAGGCCAGGTAATGCAAAATTAAGGTTACTAAGTATTATAATTGTTATTAACTCTTAATATATAAAATTAAATATAAGCAGGTTTGTTACCAAACTGGGTACGATACTTAAGGTGGCCGTGTCTGTTTACAATGGAGTGAGGACGGAATGGTTATGCTACTCTTGACCAAAAACAGCGTCCAGCTTCTCAATAAAAGTTTAGATGTGATGTCCCGGAGTGTAATAGAAGTTCAGTTCTGGTCTTCGTTCTTCTTCACGATCCTAGTAGTTGCCGGTCCCAATGGAATTGGTGTAGTATTACGACTTCGTTTGTTTATTGAAAGTGAGGTTTGGTACTTCAATACAAAAGTTCTTCGTGTATTTTTAATTTATATTTTAATTAATTTTGACTTCTTCTGCTATGGATCATGTTTGTTTAATGGTAAATCATTTTCATCATCATTCTTTTACTGGAAATAGGTTGAATGAGTATTTATTAATTCAGTGAACTTTAAGGGTATGTAGGATTATATTTACTGAGATATAGTTTCAGGAGTTATTACTCAGTTCTTTTTAAATGGATTTCTTTAAGACATTTAATTTGTTTAAATTTGATTCATTTTATTTGGTTCTCTTTTTTTAAATTTGTCTGCTGAACTTTACCCATTAGCATATAACAATGGAATGTTGAAATCAACAAAATTTCTTGCATTTCTGTTACCCTAACAACCATTACTTCTTCTGTCGTTGGATAATATTTGATATCCTAGAGCCAGAATTAGGAAATATTACTACTCTTATTTAATAAAATACTCCCTGCTTGGAATTACACTAAATCATATAAAACTTTCACTTAATCTGCCTTATTAAATCGTATACACTTTACTACATTTTCATCTGAATGGACTTATTAAAAAAGGTATTAATTTCCTTTTACAAATACTAAATTTAGGCCTATTGGTTTTATTACACATGTTATAATTTTTTTGTTTTTAAATTAATTTTTTCTTACCTGACCTACTGTACAAAGAGTTACTGGCTTATGGCCAATTATTACAATTTTAAATTCCTGATTTAATTTTATTATTATTATTATTGAGTTTATCATAGAACCCTTCATCGGTTTTTAACATCATTATAACGACCACTAGACAATTTATTTACAATTATTGTCTTCCTGGCCAAGTTTACAAATATTTTTCTAAGACATCTTCATTAATTATTTAAATTAAATACCTTTAACATGATACCATACATAATAAACACACTTGTATTTAATTACTTAAATACAAGTTTAACATGAATGAACTGAGTACCCATTACTTAGTACTTCCTTAAAGTAATGGCTCCACACCTACTACATACAAAATACAAAATAAATATCATGTAAACTCAATATCATGATAAAGCACAACAACAGATACATCCTTATGTAACATTAAATATTAATTAAACAGTTTATTATATTCAAACTCATCCACAGTAAACTGATCTCACTAGACAGTGTTTATAGTTTACATCTTACTCTAATCACTCCATATTTTATAATTGGCTACATTTTACTAATTTATTACTTAGTAACCTTACTTAGGTATCGTCAATATATTTTTTTGTTTGGGTGAGATTGGCCCTCTTGACCTTAATTATGGCATGCCTTGGACATTGTTTTTCGCTATGTTGACAAAGTTTTTATGTAACGTCGGGAACCTCAACTTTGTTACGTTACATAATACTCCCCCTCCGAAAGAAGTTTATTTTGGCTGAATAAAGTTTAGTTAAAATAAACTTATAGTTTCATCATACTTTGGAATATTTATTTAATAAAATTATTAATTTATAATGGTTTCAGTCTTTCATTGTTTCTGTTTTAATCCGCAATTCAATGGGTTCTTTGGGGTTTATTTTCTCTTTCTATTCTTTAAACTTTTAATTGCACCGGAAAACTGTGTTGATACTCATTGTGTATCTGGTCATTAATTCTCTACTGGTACCTCCCTCAGTTGTAGACCTGTCCTTTTCTCTGGAACTCATAACTTCTTCTAGCTTATTACGCTGTCATTTCTTATTATATTCATATTTAATTACCTCGCTTGGTGTATAATCCCTAAAATACTATATTTCCCTAACATTTTTCCCTAATATCATAGCTGGTACGGAATCAGAGGGGCACTATTGGCTTCCATTACTCTGTCGTTTCCCTAACTATATCTTCTGAAATCAGAGGAACTTCATTTCTGTCCAGAAAAAAAATAAACGTTGCACGATCATAACACAATACACATAATTATTATCTATAAGGTAGCTCCTTCGCTACAAACTTATATTCAAGGGATGATTACTATTATTTCTGAGGTATCCTAATACTTTTCTTAAATTATTTATCTCGTTGTTCTGTAGTTCCATTTATCATATTATTCACCAGTATATTAGTTAAAGCTGTTCAATATTCATTTTAAATTCTTCTTAGTTCCGTGCTGTCAATTAATTATTCTTTAGCATACGTATTTTACTATTTTTAATTCACTCCCATTTACTTCTGCAATTAAACACTTAATCTCCTCCTTATCATAAATTGTATGGCATATTCTTCCTTCATCTAACTCATTTCTAACCCTTCTTTCTCTTCTTTTATGTTTATTAGTTTAAAATAATTTCTTCTGAATTATATAGTAAGGTGTTCTTACTTATTTTTGAATTTTTTGGTTTTAAAATTGATTCCAACTAATTCATCTTAACTATTTTGTATTGGCCACTGTTCGGGCTGCTCTACCAATATGGTTTTCCGGTGGATTCCGTAGATTATATGCAGTGGTAAATCTTTCAATGGCATCGTCGCAGTATGGATCATACACATACGGTTCTATGTCCTCTTCGTTCCGTCTATTCCTTCCCTCAGCATTCCCAGAATTGGGATTAGGTTTACGGTTTCCACAATGATCCTCTTGGTTATTCCTCTCATCAGCCATGATATAGTTTACTCGAGCTATATGGGTTCCCTGGTCTACTTGGTTGATTTTCTGAGGGTATGTCTCTCCTTTGTTCCCTGCTTCCTCCATCATTCTCGACGCTCCTATTTCCTCCATCATCGTTCCCTCGGTTATTATTCCAATAGTCTCCCCCGTTATCAAACTTCCTGCGGCCTGTACTGTATCGGTTATTATTAGAGTTATTATAATGATTGTTTTGGTAATGATTATTACGGTAGCGATTATTCATAAAATGGTCATTAACCCTTCGGTTATAATTATTGTTGTTATCTCTATTCATTCCCTGACGCGACTCTTGATTTGGCTCCTCTCTCCTATTGTTTGAATAGTCACTTTGCCTTCGAGACCTTTGATAATAGTCTTCCATTTCGTAGCTGGCCAACAAGGTTTCCCTTGCTCCCACTGTCTTCACTTGTCCACTGCGTCTGGCATAAACTATTTCTTCTTCGAAATGGTAAGATAGTTTATTTACTAAACATTCCTCTGGTATTCGCGGTTCCAAATGACGCGCCAAACACACCTTTCCCAAAAGGTAGGTAGTTGGGGATTGCTCTTGATTAATGTTGAATCTACCGTTAGTAATGTTGTCCCTAATCATGTTCTGTACGGAATCCGACCAGTATTTCGACCTAAAAGCCTTCTTAAACTCTTCATAATTACTCGTTTCATTCCAGACCGCTGACCACCAATTATCATTTATGCTTTTAAAACAATCATCCAACAAATTTTTGATTATGTTCCATCGGGTCACTTTAATTCTACTAAACCATTCATCTATTCTCTCTAAAAATTCTATGGGGTTTCCTCTATAAATTTTGAAATTGATGTTTTCTTTTTGCTCAGGGGCTATGTGATGTGCCAGGTACATTGGTCGATTTTGTAAATTTTCTATTGACTCCTTTATATTAATCAACTCCTGATTCTGTATGTTTTCAACAGTCCCTTTATTTTGGTCCTTTATTTTAGTTTGGTTTTTATTTGCGTTATTTCATTGTTAACTATCTCAGTTCTCCCAGCTATATTAATTTGCACTTCGTCCAATTTACCTTGAGTTTCTAATTGTACCTCTTTTATTCTAGTTTTGTTATTGTTTTCTACTTGATTAATTTTGGTTTCTACTTCCACTGCGAGTTGTATGATGGTTTCATCTGTCTTTTCTAGACCCACCTTAGTTTCAGTTAATTGCTGTCTTACTTCCTCTTCATAATTATCCACCCTTTTGTTAAGTGTTTCATTGACATTTGCAACCCTTTCATTGATGACTTCCCTCAACGCTTGATTTTGTTCATTTATAATTTGCCGCAAATCCTTATTACCGTTTTCAATTTTTTCATCTATTGTTTGTTATTTTCTTGAATGTTATTTTCTTGAATCTGCCTTAAGCTCTCGTCGTTCCTGTCAAACCTTTCATTAATTTGGTTTAAGCTTTCATTTATCAGCCGGTTATTCTCATCAGTTTCCTCTTTATTTTTGTCAAACTTCTCATTCATTAGTTTGATTAAATTCTCACTCAAAATTTCGTTTTGTTTCCTTGAGTTTTCGTTAATACTGTCTATTTTATTTTCCAGCTTTTCTGAATTTTCGTTTATACTGTCTATTTTATTTTCCAGCTTTTCTGAATTTTCATTTATACCGTCTATTTTTTCATTGATTTGTTTATTTTGTTCCTTTGAAGTTTCCTCCTGTTTCCTAAATTGTTCCGCCATAAATTTCATCATGTCTTGCCAATTTGGTTCTTCTCTGGCTACCGCTTTATCTGGTTGGTCCCCTTGGGCATCCTCTTTATCGCTCGCCTGTTGTTCCATTCCGATGTCTGTAACTACCTCTGCTTCTTCTTCCCGTCTATCTTCTTCCGTTTCTTGGTCTTTCGCCATCCTTTTAGAAACACCTCTCGTATGCATCCCTGTGCCTCTAATAGTTGCCTGCTCCAGTTAAGTAATGGCGATATAGTCAATTTTTTACTTAACTAAAGCCCACTCGTTGAGCGCCAATTTGTAATCTAAAAGATTACAAATTATATTTGTAATATGTTATTGCAGATGAGATCTCCTGCAAATCAATGTTAATTTATAAAAACAATTATTTATTATATAGTTGATATTATTCGTTTGTCGAACACAGACCTGTGTTAAGTGGTTATTAAGTGTTTTACCAGAGAAAAACCGCTATATTACAGTTATTACCGTGAATAATTCAGTAATTTTCTCCAACCCTATTCGGTATGTATTATCTAAATTGAAGAGAGCGGAGTGTGGAGAGAGTACGTTAGTTCTCTATTCTCCCGTATTCATCAGCTGTAGGCAAATGAGCGCTGTGGTGGGCGATTAATCCGTTATTCTAGGTTGTCGTTCCACTTTAGGTTTTTATTGCTTTCTTTCTCTGTAAATTACACCCTACTGAAATACAATAATTATTCTACAATAACACAAACTCATCAAATACAATAGGGGTTCTTTATTTTATCTAAGTTTCCAATTCCAACAGTTTCCTTCTCCAGTGATTAATACATCATGTCGATCACACAATACAGGATCGATTCGTTATTGAACTCGTGGTTTATGTTACAATTTGATTATAATTATATTTTATTCTTTTTTATCTCTTATCTCAGGGTACAGGTAATTCTTTTAACGATTAGTAAGGCCAGGTAATGCAAAATTAAGGTTACTAAGTATTATAATTGTTATTAACTCTTAATATATAAAATTAAATATAAGCAGGTTTGTTACCAAACTGAGTACGATACTTAAGGTGGCCGTGTCTGTTTACAACGGAGTGAGGACGGAATGGTTATGCTACTCTTGACCAAAAACAGCGTCCAGCTTCTCAATAAAGGTTTAGATGTGATGTCCCGGAGTGTAATAGAAGTTCAGTTCTGGTCTTCGTTCTTCTTCACGATCCTAGTAGTTGCCGGTCCCAATGGAATTGGTGTAGTATTACGACTTCGTTTGTTTATTGAAAGTGAGGTTTGGTACATCAATACACAAAGTCTTCGTGTATTTTTAATTTACATTGTTACAACACAAATAAGCCACCCCAGTACCAGGGATAAAAAAGATAATTATAAAGGTAAATATACTTCATATCAAATAAAATGTTTAAAAATAAATAAAATATAAATATTATGACGACGTACGACGACATTACCCAACCCAAGTGATTGACCCAACAACAGTAAACAGAAGAAGAAGAGAACCACAAAACAAACACCAAGAAAAAGGTGATTGACCAAACAAATAGGAACTAACAAAAGAAGATAAGAAACCAGAACCAAACAAGAATAAAAGGGAAGTGAACAAATTCCTACAACTAAATAGAAATTAAACCAGATGAAAAGAGGAGAACCGAATGAAGAAGAAGAAGAAGAAGAAGAAGAAGAAGAAGAAGAAGAAGAAGAAGAAGAAGAATGAAGAGGAGACAAAGTGAAGCTAAGAAGTAACAAACACCACATATAAAAGGGAGAAATGGTATACTCAAAGATAGAATACTGTAAATAAACCCCAAATAACTATCCACTAATGAAAACTAATATTATTGTTGTAAATGAGATAATTAATATATCTGTTTTAAAAAAGGAGCAGTTAACAAGTAATTTAGTAAAGAAAAGTACACTAATCCAATTATTAAAGTTAGATTTAATGAAAAGTAAATAACCACATGTCATTAATAACAAGTATCATGTTATAATGAAAAATAGTGAGAAATAAAAGAGAAATAAGTATAGGGATTACCCACTAAGTAACACTTAATATAAACAGTGAAAGAAAAAAGTGCAATAGTGAATGTGTTAATACCCCAAAATAGTGAGTGTATCAGTGATAAACCTCAGTTAATTAAAGGTGAAAGTGATACGTGGAAATATATATTATCAGTAATAAAAAATAATAATAGATAAGAAAACACTTAATAAATCATTGGTAAACCAATCAATGATGTAAGTGAGCTTATGAATAATTATATAATTAAGAATAATTAAAAATAGTATTTAAAATAGAGATAAGTAAAGGATATAACATTATTCAGGGAGAAAGCCCATGTAAAAACAGTTTGTGTTAACATGGAATGGAGGAAGGTAGTAGTAAGGAAATAAGAACTTGCATTAAAGTTAAGTATACAATTAATGAAACACCCCATGTTAGAAGGGAAATCAATTTAATGAGTTTGAAAGAAGTGATGATGTTTCTCATTCAAAGTAATAGCAAAAGAATGAAATAAATGTTATATCAACAATAACTAATAACTTGTAAAGAATAGTTTGTTTTAATGTTATGAATAGGATATGGCTGAAACAAACTTGCAGTCCATAAGCCTAATTGTTATATTTTAAATATGGATAGTGAAAACTATATTGATTTGTAATCAGAACACAAACAGAATCAAAACGCAACACAAACAATTATCATAACAAAATGAAGCCCATCAGGCTGAATTAAAATGTAATTTAAAAGAAATAAGTAAGATACCATCATGGCTACTTTTGGCTATGAAAATGCATAACTGTCAGACACACACAAAGATCAATTGTAACAAATTCACAAGGAAATTTACTAATCTAAGACCAGTAAATAGTCAGTAATTATGTATAAATCATTTTAAAAGAGAAATGTTATTATAAAAGTTTAATTTAAAAGAGATATGTAATTTATCAAATGTCAAATAATTAGACTAAAGTTAATGTATTATAGAATATGACCTTATGAGGTATCATTTTAAACTTTGAAAGGAATTAAAGACAATAGTGATATTATATATTACCCCAAAGGAACGATAGAGGAATAAAATCATTCAGAAAATATATAATAAATTTGAATAAAAATTTCAAATCTCATAACAATGCTTTTGAAAGAGGCCTTAACCAATCAAAGGGTTTCTTTTACCATAGAAAGTTGAATACTAATTTTCCGTTAAATTTATTAGACTTGAAAAAAATGACGCGTGGGTAAGTGGTACGCAAGATTGTGATGACTAAAATTTTACATTAAAAAGTTCAAAAGATGTTCAGAAATCGACAACAAGAACCAATGACGAGTAGATGCAGAGCTTCTAATACTAAACGATGTCCTGGAACCAAATAAAAGAAATTAAATAGCAGAAAATCCCAAGACGAGATAGAAGAAGATGCCCGAAGCCTAAAACAGCCCAAAATTGATGAATATCCTTCACCCCAGACGACAACATATCACCACCGTCTGAACTGATAAGTACCAACTAAATTCCTTTATCCCAGAAACCAAATTACTTTAAATATTTCTCAAGTCAATCAAAATTTCTCACTATTAAACAAAATTAATTTTCTTTCAAAGGTTTAAAGCATAATCAACTTACGTAAAACAATTGTTAATTAAAATATAACCTCGCATTAGTGTGCGAACTTTGTAACAAATAATACGACACTACCGAACAATTTGTAAAAACACTTTATACTATTTAAGTACGTATAAGGTATGGTAGTGTACTTTTTTAATGTAACCAACTTTTATGTTTTATTTTATAATCCAAAGAACCCCAGATTTTGAACAGATTAATATATTGTATGTAAACAGAAGCCATCACGGCATCAAAATAATTTGTTTCAAAACCAATTTCGCCAACTTTGAGATATTTGTGATTCATGTTCTAAGCCGGAGCAATTTGTTATTAAATCATTTATAATCCTTTTGTCAATTTAATTAATGACCAAACTTGTATTAAAATTATAGTACATAGTATTACCATCGTTTTATTTCGTAGGACGTTGTATATGTGTGTTAGCAAATTTTTAATAAGTAATCAACTAGCGCTCGTCACGAGTGGACAATACGACAAACTGTACAGCGGCGGGAATCATTCGAACGCTCCAGCCGTCAACGCTGACAACACTTATTTAACTTGTAATTTAACAAATTTAATTGTTTTAATAGAAACAATTTGGCGCCACCCGGGATTCGCAACCCCTATGAATAAACAGGTAGGTTGTACTGATAATTTAGACCACGCTATAGACTTCAGTAGTGACAACCATTATTGTAACGACCGGTGTGAGGCGAACACACCACATTAACACTAATACAAAAAAAAAAAAAAGTGTAAACATTTTATACAAAGGTACGACCATGGCTACTCGTTACAGATTGGCGACCAACAACGTGAGGCTAGAAAGGACAACTAGCGGCAGTTATGAATAGACATAGTATGGTTACAAGGCTCAAAAGTAAGGAAGCATCAAACCAAGAAGAAATGGAAGAAGTTGAGGAAATAGAAGTTGAGGAAATGATTGGAGGATTGTTTGAAGAGCACCCACAGGAGGACCAACTGGAAAACCCAGAGCTACCTCAACCAGAAAGGGAAGCAGAGATAATAGTAAACAACCAACCAGTCAAACCAACAGAAGAAACGAAATTGGATAGCATGATGAAGTTCATGATGGAACAATTTGGACAAATGAAGGAAGCTTCAAAGACAACAAATGAAAAAATAGACCGAAACAGTGAAGAATTGAAGAAACAAATGAAGGAGAGCATAGAATTTCTGAATAACAAAATGGAGAGCAACCATGAAACCCTGAAGAGAAGTCAGGAGGCGTTGGAAAAGAAGAGTGAAGAGCTGAAGAAACAGATCAAGAAGGATCTGGAAATAGTAAATAAAAAGATGGAAAATAGTAATGATATTCTCCAACGGAAAATAGAGGAAGAAAGTGAGAAAACCAAGGAGGAATGGAAGCAACAACTGGTCGAATGTCGGGAGGAGATCAGGCAAACGGTAACGGAGATCAACGAGACGGTGATACAAGTCCGGGAAGAGTTGAACAATAAAATCAGCAATGTCGAGGAGGAAGGTAGATTGAGAGCGACAGAATTCTACCAAGTCATTACCGAAGGATGCCAGAAGAATAAACAGGAGGTGGTTAAGGAACTGGAGGAGAGGCACCAAGAAATACAGATAGATGTAAATAATGGTGTGGAGAAGGTATACACCGTCATCAATAAAATAGACGGACTAACCAAAGAAAACAGAGAGAAGATCCAGGGGATCAGTCTATGGGAGAAACAAATGCAAGAAGAGCTGGATGCACTAAGGGAGAAACCTTGCAATAATACACACATAATAACCAGCGAAAATCGAGAGATAATTAACTTCCGCAGCTATCGGAGGAATCCAATAGAATTCCTCAAACGGGTAGAGGAGTTAATAGAGAAAAATAGAGAAACTAGGTGGTCCAGCGTGAGAAGCCTAATAGATGAAATGTTCCGAGACACCCACGACAACTGGTGGACAGCAACTCGACCCGAGATCAATGACACACAGGAATTTAAGAGACAATTCCAGGAGAAATATTGGTCGGAGTCCACCCAGAATGTGGTCCGTAATGACATCAGCAATGGGAGATACGAATCACAAGCAGGACACACTTTAACGTCCTACTTTTCAGGAAAAGTATGTTTAGCCCGAAATCTGGAACCCAAGATACCCGAGGAGTCTCTGGTAATACAGCTGGGTTACCATTATGAGGAAGCTATACAGAAGGCCAGGAGGCAAGGACAAATAAAGACGATTCAAGGAATGGCAAGTCTATTGGAGGACCATGAGAATGATGGACAATATCGAAAAAACGGATCATGAACCAACGATACAACAAATGGAATGAGCATAATAATGCACCCAATGTCAACCTACCATACTATCACACACAAAACAGCAACCGGAATAACTTGAGCCAGAACAATAATAATTATAATGATGAACAGCCATTTAATAGGAATACACAGAATCCTTCTCCGAATAACCAGCAAATTAACAGAGGTCCACAAAACAATCGTCCGGGAAACCAAGATAACAACAGAAATATCCCAAATAATGACCGACCAAATGATAGTTACAGAGGAGTTGACCCGGAACAACGCACAAATGGTCACCCCAACAACCATAACTACTATGGCAACCGGTACAATCCTAGTTATCAGTACAACCGGGGACCCGGGGGTAACCAAAATAGAAGCAACGGCAGACGTCAGGTAAATTTCATCAATGGGAGAAGGCAGAGTAACCACAGAAGATATAGCCCGAACTGGCACCCAAACTCATGGTACCACGCATCAAATCATAATAACAATCAGTCATCAGAGAGTAGGAACAACGAACCACCTAGGGATGAAAACATCCAGCAACAAGGACTGAGCAATGAAACGAACGACCAGTCGAACAGCCTGGCCGACAACCAACAACCACCTTTAAACTAAACAGGTCAGTGGAAAAGTATAGACACCCTTCACATGACCAATCACGTGGGTTGAGACGTCGAGTAATGTCAAAAAATGAAACCAAAGTAATTACAATAATATACAACAATTATCTAAAGAATATCCGAGAGGAACTTCTCGAAGAAGAGGCCAACCAATTACAACAAAATAATAGTGAAATTGTCCATATAAAGGCTACCATAAATGGTACCATAACCATAATTATGGTGGATACGGGATCTAACATCTCTCTAATCAACCAGCCTGAATTAGAAAGAATTCAAGCCCACTCTCGAACACCAATCCCTACACTGCCAATAAACAATATAATCATCATTGGCGCAACTGGTAAACAAAACAAAATGGTGAGAAAACAAGTATCATTAGAGTTAGATAATCAAAAATCAACCATCCCTATTATATTTCTTGTGGCAAACGGGTTACCATTCAACATGCTTATAGGATGTGATGTATTAAGAAGATATTCAGCCGTAATAAACCTGCAGAAGGGAGTCGTGTTGCTAACTTCAGAACAGGGGACCTGGTCTGCAAATATTATAAATTGTATTCCAACTCCGATTGCTTTGAATCAAGACCCAGGATTGAAGAGTTATTATTGTCAAAGGCGTGAACCGTCTATCACTATGGCCGAGGAAGAGGAAAACAGAACCTTGTGGGAACAGAAACTGGAAGAAATCAGGAACTTTCAAAGAGAACGGCCTCTACAAGAAATTAGTGAACAACAGTCTAAAAAAACTAATTGCAATTTATAACAATTATAAACATGTCTTTTCAAATACCCCTGGAAAAGTTAAAGGATACCAGTATAAAATTAACTTCAGAGAACCTGTAGACTTCCACAGGAAATCATATCCCATAGCGTATTCCCTGAAAAATGAAGTCAGAACGGAAATAAACAGAATGATCGCTGAAGATATTATTGAGTATAGCCAATCTCAATATACCAGCCCAATAGTAGCCATACCCAAGAAGAATGGCAAAGTACGGATTTGCTTGGACGCCCGAGAAATCAATAAAATGATTATCAATGACCCGACCTCACCGGGAGAAATTGAGAAAATTTTAAAAAGATTTCATGGGATAAAATATATTAGTACCTGGGATACTGTATGTGGGTACTGGCAGGTGGAGCTGCACCCACACAGTAGGCAATACATGGCCTTCATATTTGATGGTAGAAATTACCAATTTAAAAGGTTACCATTTGGACTCATTAATTCTGTAGCAGTGTTCGTAAAGTGCATGGACCAAGTGTTGGGTCAAGAGGCACTGGAATTCACCACAGTGTACGTTGACGACCTGCTAATCACGTCATCAGACTGGGACAAACACTGCGAAAGAGTCGAACATGTATTGAAAAAATTATCCAACAATAATATTACCCTTAAATTGGATAAATCAAAATTTACTGCAAAAGAAGTGAAGTTCTTAGGGTTCAACTTGACCGAGAAGGGAATCTCTCCATCCCAAGAGAAGGTTGAAGCCATCCAAAAATTCCCCTCACCAAAAAACAAGAAGCAATTGCAGTCATTCTTAGGAATATGCAATTACTATAGGAAGTTTCAAACCAACTACTCCCACCTAACAGCGAAATTTTCCAAACAACTTTCTTCAAAAGAAAAATGGACTTGGGGAACTGAACAAGAAGTGCTCACATTAATTAAACAAAAATTTGTCGATACTGTCATATTACACCACCCCAATTTTGAAAAACCATTCTACCTAAACTGCGACGCTAGTGATGTAAGTCTAGGCGCAGAGTTGTACCAGGAAGACAAAGATGGAAACCACCTGGTGTCATTAGCTTCGCCAGCCGAATACTAAATAGTTGCGAGCGTAACTACAATGTTACAGAAAAAGAGTTGCTCAGCATAGTATTCGTGTGTGGCAAGTTTAGAACATACATACTAGGATATCCTATCACAGTCAGAAGCGATCATAAATCAATATCGTTTCTCAAACAATGTAAATTGAGTCATGGCCGACTTACTCGATGGATACTTGCTCTGCAAGAATACCACATTACATGGGAATATATTCCAGGACGAAAAAACAAAGTGGCTGACGTATTATCCAGAATAAATGTAGAAGATCTGACATTTGAAGGAGTAGAGGTGAAGAACAACTAAGTGTCGAATAAAAAAAGAGAAGGCAATAACAAGGAAAGAAAAGGAGAAGTCAACTTGCAAAAGTATAAATAACAAGGTCCAGTGTATAGTAATATGAATAGAGTAATACGTATAACCCAATGTAGAGCCATACGTTATCACAAAAGATAATGGTAATAACACTTACCAGACAAGCAATGTAAATACAAGAAAAATAAAGGGAGTTTATAACCAAACTTCAATAAAAAAGTTTTATGAAGAAGAATAAATAACTAGAAATGAAATAAACAAATTTCAAAATTCCAAAAGTTTGTAAGAGCAACTTTTAGGGTAGGGTAGTAAATAGGGTAGTAACCCTATTTAGATGATATATGCGAAATGGACAAAATAATATAAATGAATAAAAATGTAAAAAAAACAAAGGAATAAGTTACACAAATTCCTATATATAAAAAAGTAAGAATCACAAACTTACGATAATAATTAAACAAAAAGTAACTAAAAAGGAATAAGATACAAACATTCCTTTAAAGTAAGAGAACTAACTTACAAAAAAGTATCAAAAATGATATTTAATACAAAATAAAATAAACAAAAATAAAATCAAGCTAAAATTGCTGAGATAAATACATGAAATTATAATGAATCAAATGTATTCAACTATGTCCTGGAACCAAATAAAAGAAATTAAATAGCAGAAAATCCCAAGACGAGATAGAAGAAGATGCCCGAAGCCTAAAACAGCCCAAAATTGATGAATTTTCTTCACCCCAGACGACAACATATCACCACCGTCTGAACTGATAAGTACCAACTAAATTCCTTTATCCCAGAAACCAAATTACTTTAAATATTTCTCAAGTCAATCAAAATTTCTCACTATTAAACAAAATTAATTTTCTTTCAAAGGTTTAAAGCATAATCAACTTACGTAAAACAATTGTTAATTAAAATATAACCTCGCATTAGTGTGCGAACTTTGTAACAAATAATACGACACTACCGAACAATTTGTAAAAACACTTTATACTATTTAAGTACATATAAGGTATGGTAGTGTACTTTTTTAATGTAACCAACTTTTATGTTTTATTTTATAATCCAAAGAACCCCAGATTTTGAACAGATTAATATATTGTATGTAAACAGAAGCCATCACGGCATCAAAATAATTTGTTTCAAAACCAATTTCGCCAACTTTGAGATATTTGTGTTTCATGTTCTAAGCCGGAGCAATTTGTTATTAAATCATTTATAATCCTTTTGTCATATTAATTAATGACCAAACTTGTATTAAAATTACAGTACATAGTATTACCATCATTTTATTTTATAGGACGTTGTATAATATATGTGTGTTAGCAAATTTTTAATAAGTAACCAACTACCGCTCGTCACGAGTGGACAATACGACAAACTGTACAGCGGCGGGAATCATTCGAATGCTCCAGCCGTCAACGCTGACAACACTTATTTAACTTGTAATTTAACAAATTTAATTGTTTTAATAGAAACAATTTGGCGCCACCCGGGATTCGCAACCCCTATGAATAAACAGGTAGGTTGTACTGATAATTTAGACCACGCTACAGACTTCAGTAGTGACAACCATTATTGTAACGACCGGTGTGAGGCGAACACACCACATTAACACTAATACACAAAAAAAAACAAGTGTAAACATTTTATACAAAGGTACGACCACGGCTACTCGTTACAATATTTTAATTAATTTTGACTTCTTCTGCTATGGATCATCTTTGTTTAATGGTAAATCATTTTCATCATCATTTTTTTACTGGAAATAGATTGAATGAGTATTTATTAATTCAGTGAACTTTAAGGGTATGTAGGATTATATTTACTGAGATATAGTTTCAGGAGTTATTACTCAGTTCTTTTTAAATGGATTTCTTTAAGACATTTAATTTGTTTAAATTTGATTCATTTTATTTGGTTCTCTTTTTTTAAATTTGTCTGCTGAACTTTACCCATTAGCATATAACAATGGAATGTTGAAATCAACAAAATTTCTTGCATTTCTGTTACCCTAACAACCATTACTTCTTCTGTCATTGGATAATATTTGATATCCTAGAGCCAGAATTAGGAAATATTACTACTCTTATTTAATAAAATACTCCCTGCTTGGAATTACACTAAATCACATAACACTTTCACTTAATCTGCCTTATTAAACCGTATACACTTTACTACATTTTCATCTGAATGGACTTATTAAAAAAGGTATTAATTTCCTTTTACAAATACTAAATTTAGGCCTATTGGTTTTATTACACATGTTATAATTTTTTTGTTTTTAATTTAATTTTTTCTTACCTGACCTACTGTACAAAGAGTCACTGGCTTATGGCCAATTATTACAATTTTAAATTCCTGATTTAATTTTATTATTATTATTGAGTTTATCATAGAACCCTTCATCGGTTTTTAACATCATTATAATGGCCACTAGACAATTTATTTACAATTATTGTCTTCCTGGCCAAGTTTACAAATATTTTTCTAAGACATCTTCATTAATTATTTAAAGTAAATACCTTTAACATGATACCATACATAATAAACACTTGTATTTAATTACTTAAATACAAGTTTAACATGAATGAACTTAGTACTTCCTTAAAGTAATGGCTCCACACCTACTACATACAAAATACAAAATAAATATCATGTAAACTCAATATCATGATAAAGCACAACAACAGGTACATCCTTATGAAACATTAAATATTAATTAAACAGTTTATTATATTCGAACTCATCCACAGTAAACTCATCTCACTAGACACAGTGTTTATACTTTACATCTTACTCTAATCACTCCATATTTTATAATTGGCTACATTTTACTAATTTATTACTTAGTAACCTTACTTAGGTATCGTCAATATATTTTTTTGTTTGGGTGAGATTGGCCCTCTTGACCTTAATTATGGCATGCCTTGGACATTGTTTTTCGCTATGTTGACAAAGTTTTTATGTAACGTCGGGAACCTCAACTTTGTTACGTTACAATATATATCAGTATTTTTATTGTTGAAAATGTTTGTAGTTGTTTTTATTAGTATTATTGTTTGTTTAAGATATTTTTCTGTTGGGTCTTTATTTAGTTGTAAGCATTTATTATTGTTGATGAAGTCTTCGGTTTTTCTGATGTAGTCTACTTTGTCAACTATTACTGTTGCTTGACTTTTGTCTGCTTTAGTTAATATTAAATTATTGTTCTTTACTTTATTTTTAATTTCTTTTATTGTTTTATTGCCCTTCTTTTGTTTATATTTGTTTTTCATTTCACTAGTGATTCTTTTTTTAATTATGTGTGTTGCTTCTGTTCGTTTTTCTTCTTGTATATTGTTTTCTATTAGGTTAATGGCATATTCTGTTTCTACTATTAAATTTTCTAGGTGTTTGTTTGTGTACTGAGTTAGGTTAGTTTTTGACATATTGTTTAAATATTCTGTTTCTTTTTTGTTAAATTCTGTATTGCTTAGGTTAATGGTTCGAGGGTAAAATGTATGTTTATTTGTGTTTTTTGTTCTTGATTTTCGTTTTGTTGTTTTAATGTGTTGAGTTTTTTGTTGATTGTAATAGCCTTTTTGTTTTTTCAAATTTTATTTTATTTTCAAGTACCACTAATTTACCATACAAGTATCATTAGAGTTAGATAATCAAAAATCAACCATCCCTATTATATTTCTTGTGGCAAACGGGTTACCATTCAACATGCTTATAGGATGTGATGTATTAAGAAGATATTCAGCCGTAATAAACCTGCAGAAGGGAGTCGTGTTGCTAACTTCAGAACAGGGGACCTGGTCTGCAAATATTATAAATTGTATTCCAACTCCGATTGCTTTGAATCAAGACCCAGGATTGAAGAGTTATTATTGTCAAAGGCGTGAACCGTCTATCACTATGGCCGAGGAAGAGGAAAACAGAACCTTGTGGGAACAGAAACTGGAAGAAATCAGGAACTTTCAAAGAGAACGGCCTCTACAAGAAATTAGTGAACAACAGTCTAAAAAAACTAATTGCAATTTATAACAATTATAAACATGTCTTTTCAAATACCCCTGGAAAAGTTAAAGGATACCAGTATAAAATTAACTTCAGAGAACCTGTAGACTTCCACAGGAAATCATATCCCATAGCGTATTCCCTGAAAAATGAAGTCAGAACGGAAATAAACAGAATGATCGCTGAAGATATTATTGAGTATAGCCAATCTCAATATACCAGCCCAATAGTAGCCATACCCAAGAAGAATGGCAAAGTACGGATTTGCTTGGACGCCCGAGAAATCAATAAAATGATTATCAATGACCCGACCTCACCGGGAGAAATTGAGAAAATTTTAAAAAGATTTCATGGGATAAAATATATTAGTACCTGGGATACTGTATGTGGGTACTGGCAGGTGGAGCTGCACCCACACAGTAGGCAATACATGGCCTTCATATTTGATGGTAGAAATTACCAATTTAAAAGGTTACCATTTGGACTCATTAATTCTGTAGCAGTGTTCGTAAAGTGCATGGACCAAGTGTTGGGTCAAGAGGCACTGGAATTCACCACAGTGTACGTTGACGACCTGCTAATCACGTCATCAGACTGGGACAAACACTGCGAAAGAGTCGAACATGTATTGAAAAAATTATCCAACAATAATATTACCCTTAAATTGGATAAATCAAAATTTACTGCAAAAGAAGTGAAGTTCTTAGGGTTCAACTTGACCGAGAAGGGAATCTCTCCATCCCAAGAGAAGGTTGAAGCCATCCAAAAATTCCCCTCACCAAAAAACAAGAAGCAATTGCAGTCATTCTTAGGAATATGCAATTACTATAGGAAGTTTCAAACCAACTACTCCCACCTAACAGCGAAATTTTCCAAACAACTTTCTTCAAAAGAAAAATGGACTTGGGGAACTGAACAAGAAGTGCTCACATTAATTAAACAAAAATTTGTCGATACTGTCATATTACACCACCCCAATTTTGAAAAACCATTCTACCTAAACTGCGACGCTAGTGATGTAAGTCTAGGCGCAGAGTTGTACCAGGAAGACAAAGATGGAAACCACCTGGTGTCATTAGCTTCGCCAGCCGAATACTAAATAGTTGCGAGCGTAACTACAATGTTACAGAAAAAGAGTTGCTCAGCATAGTATTCGTGTGTGGCAAGTTTAGAACATACATACTAGGATATCCTATCACAGTCAGAAGCGATCATAAATCAATATCGTTTCTCAAACAATGTAAATTGAGTCATGGCCGACTTACTCGATGGATACTTGCTCTGCAAGAATACCACATTACATGGGAATATATTCCAGGACGAAAAAACAAAGTGGCTGACGTATTATCCAGAATAAATGTAGAAGATCTGACATTTGAAGGAGTAGAGGTGAAGAACAACTAAGTGTCGAATAAAAAAAGAGAAGGCAATAACAAGGAAAGAAAAGGAGAAGTCAACTTGCAAAAGTATAAATAACAAGGTCCAGTGTATAGTAATATGAATAGAGTAATACGTATAACCCAATGTAGAGCCATACGTTATCACAAAAGATAATGGTAATAACACTTACCAGACAAGCAATGTAAATACAAGAAAAATAAAGGGAGTTTATAACCAAACTTCAATAAAAAAGTTTTATGAAGAAGAATAAATAACTAGAAATGAAATAAACAAATTTCAAAATTCCAAAAGTTTGTAAGAGCAACTTTTAGGGTAGGGTAGTAAATAGGGTAGTAACCCTATTTAGATGATATATGCGAAATGGACAAAATAATATAAATGAATAAAAATGTAAAAAAAACAAAGGAATAAGTTACACAAATTCCTATATATAAAAAAGTAAGAATCACAAACTTACGATAATAATTAAACAAAAAGTAACTAAAAAGGAATAAGATACAAACATTCCTTTAAAGTAAGAGAACTAACTTACAAAAAAGTATCAAAAATGATATTTAATACAAAATAAAATAAACAAAAATAAAATCAAGCTAAAATTGCTGAGATAAATACATGAAATTATAATGAATCAAATGTATTCAACTATGTCCTGGAACCAAATAAAAGAAATTAAATAGCAGAAAATCCCAAGACGAGATAGAAGAAGATGCCCGAAGCCTAAAACAGCCCAAAATTGATGAATTTTCTTCACCCCAGACGACAACATATCACCACCGTCTGAACTGATAAGTACCAACTAAATTCCTTTATCCCAGAAACCAAATTACTTTAAATATTTCTCAAGTCAATCAAAATTTCTCACTATTAAACAAAATTAATTTTCTTTCAAAGGTTTAAAGCATAATCAACTTACGTAAAACAATTGTTAATTAAAATATAACCTCGCATTAGTGTGCGAACTTTGTAACAAATAATACGACACTACCGAACAATTTGTAAAAACACTTTATACTATTTAAGTACATATAAGGTATGGTAGTGTACTTTTTTAATGTAACCAACTTTTATGTTTTATTTTATAATCCAAAGAACCCCAGATTTTGAACAGATTAATATATTGTATGTAAACAGAAGCCATCACGGCATCAAAATAATTTGTTTCAAAACCAATTTCGCCAACTTTGAGATATTTGTGTTTCATGTTCTAAGCCGGAGCAATTTGTTATTAAATCATTTATAATCCTTTTGTCATATTAATTAATGACCAAACTTGTATTAAAATTACAGTACATAGTATTACCATCATTTTATTTTATAGGACGTTGTATAATATATGTGTGTTAGCAAATTTTTAATAAGTAACCAACTACCGCTCGTCACGAGTGGACAATACGACAAACTGTACAGCGGCGGGAATCATTCGAATGCTCCAGCCGTCAACGCTGACAACACTTATTTAACTTGTAATTTAACAAATTTAATTGTTTTAATAGAAACAATTTGGCGCCACCCGGGATTCGCAACCCCTATGAATAAACAGGTAGGTTGTACTGATAATTTAGACCACGCTACAGACTTCAGTAGTGACAACCATTATTGTAACGACCGGTGTGAGGCGAACACACCACATTAACACTAATACACAAAAAAAAACAAGTGTAAACATTTTATACAAAGGTACGACCACGGCTACTCGTTACAATATTTTAATTAATTTTGACTTCTTCTGCTATGGATCATCTTTGTTTAATGGTAAATCATTTTCATCATCATTTTTTTACTGGAAATAGATTGAATGAGTATTTATTAATTCAGTGAACTTTAAGGGTATGTAGGATTATATTTACTGAGATATAGTTTCAGGAGTTATTACTCAGTTCTTTTTAAATGGATTTCTTTAAGACATTTAATTTGTTTAAATTTGATTCATTTTATTTGGTTCTCTTTTTTTAAATTTGTCTGCTGAACTTTACCCATTAGCATATAACAATGGAATGTTGAAATCAACAAAATTTCTTGCATTTCTGTTACCCTAACAACCATTACTTCTTCTGTCATTGGATAATATTTGATATCCTAGAGCCAGAATTAGGAAATATTACTACTCTTATTTAATAAAATACTCCCTGCTTGGAATTACACTAAATCACATAACACTTTCACTTAATCTGCCTTATTAAACCGTATACACTTTACTACATTTTCATCTGAATGGACTTATTAAAAAAGGTATTAATTTCCTTTTACAAATACTAAATTTAGGCCTATTGGTTTTATTACACATGTTATAATTTTTTTGTTTTTAATTTAATTTTTTCTTACCTGACCTACTGTACAAAGAGTCACTGGCTTATGGCCAATTATTACAATTTTAAATTCCTGATTTAATTTTATTATTATTATTGAGTTTATCATAGAACCCTTCATCGGTTTTTAACATCATTATAATGGCCACTAGACAATTTATTTACAATTATTGTCTTCCTGGCCAAGTTTACAAATATTTTTCTAAGACATCTTCATTAATTATTTAAAGTAAATACCTTTAACATGATACCATACATAATAAACACTTGTATTTAATTACTTAAATACAAGTTTAACATGAATGAACTTAGTACTTCCTTAAAGTAATGGCTCCACACCTACTACATACAAAATACAAAATAAATATCATGTAAACTCAATATCATGATAAAGCACAACAACAGGTACATCCTTATGAAACATTAAATATTAATTAAACAGTTTATTATATTCGAACTCATCCACAGTAAACTCATCTCACTAGACACAGTGTTTATACTTTACATCTTACTCTAATCACTCCATATTTTATAATTGGCTACATTTTACTAATTTATTACTTAGTAACCTTACTTAGGTATCGTCAATATATTTTTTTGTTTGGGTGAGATTGGCCCTCTTGACCTTAATTATGGCATGCCTTGGACATTGTTTTTCGCTATGTTGACAAAGTTTTTATGTAACGTCGGGAACCTCAACTTTGTTACGTTACAATATATATCAGTATTTTTATTGTTGAAAATGTTTGTAGTTGTTTTTATTAGTATTATTGTTTGTTTAAGATATTTTTCTGTTGGGTCTTTATTTAGTTGTAAGCATTTATTATTGTTGATGAAGTCTTCGGTTTTTCTGATGTAGTCTACTTTGTCAACTATTACTGTTGCTTGACTTTTGTCTGCTTTAGTTAATATTAAATTATTGTTCTTTACTTTATTTTTAATTTCTTTTATTGTTTTATTGCCCTTCTTTTGTTTATATTTGTTTTTCATTTCACTAGTGATTCTTTTTTTAATTATGTGTGTTGCTTCTGTTCGTTTTTCTTCTTGTATATTGTTTTCTATTAGGTTAATGGCATATTCTGTTTCTACTATTAAATTTTCTAGGTGTTTGTTTGTGTACTGAGTTAGGTTAGTTTTTGACATATTGTTTAAATATTCTGTTTCTTTTTTGTTAAATTCTGTATTGCTTAGGTTAATGGTTCGAGGGTAAAATGTATGTTTATTTGTGTTTTTTGTTCTTGATTTTCGTTTTGTTGTTTTAATGTGTTGAGTTTTTTGTTGATTGTAATAGCCTTTTTGTTTTTTCAAATTTTATTTTATTTTCTATGTTATTGTATTTATTACCCATGTAATTTGATGTAATAAACTTGTTAGCTCTAAATGTAGTTTATATATGTCTAGTGTTATGCTATTTTTCTTACTGTATAATTGTATAATTGATTAATTTTATTTTGTATGCATAACCTTTGTGCTTGTATTATTGTTTTTGTGCAGTGATGTTTTTGTTGTTTGTGTTTATGTTAATGTATTTAGGTGTTAATTTATGTTTTTGGCATTGTCTACTGAAGTATATAATCATGTTTGTGTTCATTAGTTGTTTTTTTCGTGTCTGAAATTTCTTTAATAACTTGGTAATGTGGTTATCTGGAGTTGTGGTTATGTTGTTTGTGTACATGTTAATGTATATTTATGTGATAGATAATTTGTTATATACTTATTTTTCGTATTTGATTGTTGCTTTCACTTGTTATTGATGTCACTTCACTATTCTTTAATATACTTTTGTTTTTTAACCTCACTTTTTGTTTTTTTCACTGTACGTGTTTACCTTGTATGTTTTTTTTATTCAATCATTTTCTGCTACAGTTCATTTCTATTGTTCTTCACTTCACTATTTTATTTCTACACTGCACTATTGTCTTGATTTGTGTAATAACCTCACTTTCCTTTTGTTCACTTTTTCACTGTAGTCTTATTTACCTTGTATGGTGTTATTAATTCAAACACTTTTTGCTACAGTCCGTTTCTTGATTTATATAATATATTTATTATTTATACTGAAATTACCTCAAGATATTTTATTTTCCTTCCTAGTAAATAATAAAATGACAAAATTTTTTAAAACCACAGATATCAAAATAGCATACAAAACTAATAAAAATAAATTACAAAAACTAAATAACCCACACAACAAAGATAATACAACTACTAACGGTATATACAAAATTGAATGCCAAGATTGCAATAAATGTTACATAGGATAAACAAAAAAACAGCTGAAAAAACGTTATTTTGAACATCTAAAGGCATACAAAAAAACCAGAAATATATAAATCCAATTTAGCCACACATGCAATAAACACGGGACATGAATTCCAGACATAACCAATGTGACACTAATAAAACACATACCACACAAAGTGACCAATTCAAAACAAGACACATTTTCAAAGCACTCAACATCGAAAATAGACAAAATACTAATACATACACATTTTATATGTATATATAAAATATTTGTATATTTCTGGTTTTTGTATACGTTTAGGTGTTCAAAATAACGTTTTTCAGTTGCTTTTTTGTTTGTCCTATGTAACATTTATTAAAAAAACATTATTTTGAACACCTAAACACATACAAAAAACCAGAAATATACAAATCTAATTTGGCCACACATGCAATAAACACTGGGCATGAATTCCCAAACATAACCAACATGACACTAATAAAACACATACCACACAAAACCACCATAATGAACATTTGGGAAAATTTACAAATATACAAACATAAAACACAAAACAAACTGATACCTGAACAAATACAAATCAACACAAAACATGACACAATTTTCAAAGCACTCAACATCGAAAATACACAAAATACTAATACATACACCACAATCATACACAATAAAACCAATTTAAAGTACCAGAAGCCAACAGGAAGCCACAATAGCAACCAACCAACCAATAGTACTTCACCAGACACAAAATCCGGAAGGCTGAGGATGGGTACAAAATGGTACCCGAAACATGTACCTAATAAGGAAAGAAACATCTTGAGGTAAATTCAATATAAAAATTAAATATAATATATACATCAAGAAACGGACTGTAGCAAAAATGTTTGAATATATAACAAACAGTGTCACCAACCCAAAAAGTGCTGCCAACTTGTGTATTTCCAAAAAAATAAATTCAATACATAATATTAAACTTTTTATTAATTTTCATATTAAGCAGACTAACAAAAAGTTATTTAAATACACACAATGTACATATTATTTAAAACACAATTTTTTTTAATTTTGGAATAAAATCCCGTCATGATATTCCCAGAGAATAACCAAACCTACTACAATTCATATTTTTTTACTTTTTCAATATCTGTATTAGAAATGGATTACCAGTATTTCATATGATCCCTGGGAGACATTACGCACTAATAAAATTTTTCTCACAAAATGAAAAATAATAAATAAAATGTGAAAAGGGAATATCTTTTTTATCATTGGACAATGTAGTTGTATCTTAAAAAGTATTATTATTAAAATTACTGTTATTCTTTCATAAATTCTAATGTATTTATCTGACTGCATTTAGTTTTCCCTGAGGCTCTTTTTGAAATGTATCATCCTATCTTTAATCTTATGATGTAATTAAATAAATGTACAACATTAACATAACAAAATATAATGAAGGAAAAATGGTTCTTGCATCAGGAGCTGTAGAACACTCTATTATTGATACAACATCGACTTCATAATTTTTGGAGCGAGCCCTGGCTTTTGTCAAGAAGTGTTGTGTTAGTTCTAATCTTTCTGTATCATCCTATAATAAACAAAATACAACAATTCTTCAATTACATACAAAAATATTAATTAAAAAGTACACATCTAATGAAAACCAAATTAACATTGACGTATACAGAAAAACTAAGAAATAACTTGTGTGTGTGTGTGTGTGTGTGTGTGTGTGTGTGTGTGTGTGTGTGTGTGTGTGTGTGTGTGTGTGTGTGTGTGTGTGTGTGTGTGTGTGTGTGTGTGTGTGTGTGTGTGTGTGTTACTGTCTATCAGCTTTTCAAAACTGGATTTTTTCAAAAATAATATTTAATTTTGCATCTTAATTTATACCTAAATACACACTGTGTTTTCATAAAAAATAGTTTAGTTAATTTAAATAATAGTAATAACAGATTTCATGTTCCTGTTTAAACCAAATAAAATTTTAGTTCATTTGATTAACAAAAGATATTAAAAAAAAAAAAACTAAACAGAAACATGAAAAAATACAAACTATCCCTAAATTTGATGATTATTTCAACTAATATACCTGAAAAAGAAGATTATGATACTGTTCAAATTTTGAGTATGCTCTAAACGAATAATATGATGCGACAGTGTTGTAAGATCCAAACAGCACATCCAACTCGGTGAACAGTGCAATTATATCTGCTTTCATAACTTCTGATGTCTCTGGATGAATCATGACCTAATAAGAAATTATATATAAAAGAAATTGTTTCTGCTGATTTAATATATTTTGTGGCCCAATTAAATGTGCACATGCTGACTCGCAATTCCTCAAATTCACTGGGGGGGTAGAATACATTACAGTACATTACATATTACTGATTACTAAAGACCGGATTATATGCAAATGCATATGCAAATATGCATATTTTGGCTATTTTTACAGGTTTTAGCATATTTTACTGAAAACCTGCTGATGGGGCATATTTGCACTTTTTTTACAGATCTTAATAGTTGTAACCGACCTAAACAATGAAACACATGGCTCGTATGAGCGAGCCCTCTACCGCTCTTAGCAGCCGCGCGTCTTTTGTCTATACAATTAAACACAGTGACAGAACCGCGTAAGACAAGGACGGGCGACATGCCTAACGCACTACTCCGACACGACAGTCAAAACAAAATGCGCGCGTTGTTGTTGATTATAACTTGCTAGGCTCTGCACGTTTTACGTTAGTTTAGAGATTAACTGGCTAGGCTATGCACGTTTTATGTTAGTTTGATCGTCTTTCTTATATTTGTGCCAATTTTAAAGTGTACGATGCCTCCGGTGAAAAAGTGTCTCAACGTGGATAGTAGACTATCCTGGAATATTTACTTATGACGGAAACATTTTATATTGTCAAGTTTGCGAGAAAAGTGTTTCGTGCGCGAAAAAATTTCAAATAGACCAGCATGTTAAGACAAGTCATCATATCGCAGCGTTGAACAACAAAGGTCTGCGACAACAACTTTTAACACAGGCAAGTACCAGTGTCTATACTTCTAAAGACAAACAAAAAAATGAGTTTTGCATGGATTTATGTGAAGCATTCCTTGCAAGTAACATTCCAGTTTACAAACTTTCAAATCCTATTTTCAGACGTTTTCTAGGAAAATATTGTTTGAATCAAAATGTACCAGATGAATCAACATTACGTAAAAATTACATACCAACAATTTACCAACATGTCTTGGACGAAATACGGAATGACCTTAATGATAGCATTATATGGATTTCAGCTGACGAAACTACAGACAGTTGTGGCCGTTATATTGCGAATCTGATCATCGGGAAATTGGAACTTGAGCCTTCTTCTTCTTATTTGGTAGGCTGCAAAGAACTTCAAAAGACAAATCATTCTACCATCACCAGATCTGTGAATGAGGGTATTAAAAAAATATTTCCTGATCCTTCTGTAGATGAAAGAGTGTACATATTTCTCTCAGATGCTGCACCCTATATGATTAAGGCAGCCAAAGCCCTCCAGGTATTTTATCCTAATTTGATTCACGTCACCTGCTTTGCTCACGGAGTCCACTGACTCGCCGAAGAAGTACGATGCACGTTTGGAAAAGTAAATAAATTGATTTCGTCAACAAAGAAAGTATTCCTCAAGTCACCTGCTCGCATTAAGGCCTATAAAGAAAAACTTCCTACTGTGCCTTTACCACCTGAACCAGTGGTAACTCGATGGGGAACGTGGCTTGAAGCTGTACTGTTCTACAATCAACATTTCGATGCCATTAAAGGTGTAGTAAATGACTTCGACAGCGCAGATTGTATGATAGTTCATCAGTGCAAGGAAGCATTTGAAGACTCTTCTATTAAAAGGAGCATTGCTATGATTAGCACCCATTTTTCCCACATACCGGAGAGTATTAAAAAGCTTGAATCTCATGGTTTGACGTTGAATGAATCCATTCAGTTGATGAGCAAAATCCGTCAATTGAACTCCGAATTGCCAGAGATATTCCCGCATAAACTTAAAGAAAAGTTTGAAAACATTTTACATAACAACCCCGGCTTCAAATCTTTATGTCAAATAAATAGTTTTATTAATGGCATGGGTGAACTTTTACCTGAGACAATATGCGCTAATGTAGCACCTAAGTTCAAGTACTGCCCGGTAACCTCGGTGGACGTGGAACGTTCATTTTCAAATTATAAAAATATTTTGACTGATAGAAGGCACAAGCTTACAACAGAAAATTTAGAGAAATACATGATTGTAAACATTTATAAACACAAAGATTGTTAAAAAATAAAGATTGTTGATGTAATATTTTTACATATTTTCACACTTTACTTGCATATTTTAAGCATTTTTCATGCATATTTGCATGCATATTTCAGCCTTTTTATGTTGCATATAATCCGGTCTCTACTGATTACATTACATTCAAATAGTGCTTCAAGTCGTTGAAATTTTTTTACTGTCCTCACTTTAATTATCTAACCACAACAAATATTAGAAATATGAAATTCTTGATTATTGGCATGGGTAAACAGTATTTTTGTGATTCAAATTAACTGAAATGGGTGACCATGATTAGCTAACGTGTTTTTAAGTAAGTATAATTCAACCATAGTAAGTTTTAGTCATAGCATTGTGCACGGTTAAGCTGAGCCTACAGTACAAGCATCTGAACTATTAAAAATATCAATATTTCTACTGTATGAAGAAGTATGTATATTTAAAAATAAGGAAATACAGTTTTGTATTTAATACTCTGCAAGCATGATTCATGTTAACACAAATCATTGACATTAATTTATTATGATAATGCTATTTGTTTTCATAAAAATTCGAATGTATACAATTTGTCTGCATGGTATGTAGCGGAGGATATTAATGAAAAACAGAGATGTCAAAAATTCTGTGAATAGCGTAGAAATACAGTTTTGAGATTTTGTGTTTATAAGTTTCCTGTTTCAGATATCTGCTCAAATGCTTCATCTGTACTTCATCTGTTTTAGTCAGCATATAAGCAAAATAATTTATTACAGTAAAAGTTATTTATTGAAATGCCACTGCACTCACTAAAACAAATTAAACCTGTAACCCAATTCCAGCTCAAATACAGTTTTTGTAATGCAGGTCTATACAATATAAAAATTGTTATTTTTTTAGCTCTGTCTGCTGTGGCAGCATACAAAATTGAATGATAATTGCTGTAGTGACACTATAATTTGACAATATAACTCATCAGTTTCCTTACATAACAAATAGCAATAGAATGTTCTTGAAATGAGTATGCCATAATAAAAAAATTATATTTTTCACCTGACGGGTTTACATACAAAAGTGTACACATGAAAATCACATATATCATTCTTACACCACCAAATGGGTGGAGAAAATGGAAAAATGAAGCTCAAGACTAGCAAGAGATAAGCCTCACATGTGAAAATAGAGTGTCTGAAGTAAACTCAAATTGTCACACATTAAATTGTAAATACAAAATCACACCATTTTATGTTTAACTAAAATTATAAAAATAAAAAAGAGAGGTCTTTGTTTAAAGAATTCAAAAGTCTTCTTTCTAACATCTATTTGATTTATTGGTACTAAAATAACAACGAAAATGACATATTTAAATGAATCAAGCAATTGCCATAATATTTACAGTAGATGTGAAGAATTTACAAATTCTCTGGACTATTAAAAATATGTTACACCAGCGGTTCCCAAACTGTGGTCCGCAGAGCACTTGGTGCTCCGCGAAACATCTTCTAGTGCTCCTTGAAGAAATTGGAAGAATAAAGAAATGACCAGGTCTTAAAATTGTGAATTTTGTGTGGCCATGAGTCATGTGTCAGTAAAAATCGAGTAGAAATAATTGAAGTGCATACTTGACCTTCCGCAGGTAACAATGGAAGTCGGACGTTGCCGCAACACAATAAGCCGTTTGGTGTCTTCTTTTGTTGTGAACCTTTGCCCACTGACAACTTCTTGGAACCACGTGGCGGCGGCCGGAAGCACAAAGCATACAGACAGCATGCGGCAAAACGAGATACAAAGACACAAATGGCACGCATGAAGTTTCTATTACATTTTAAAACTTCTCGTTACTTCGCCCCTCCAGTCAGTTGTTCAGTCAGCATTCAGTCGAGAATCGAAACAGATCAGTGTTGTTTATTTACGAGTGCTTTTAGTGCATCATTTTCAATTTAATATCGTCGAGTTTCGTGCAATGGACCGGTGGCTGAAAAAAGATCCTCAAAACTTCCATCACAGTACCTCCAATAGCTGTGGAAGAAGTTAGAAGGTATGTTCAAATACTTTATTTTTATTATTTTAGAATGTTAGATGCATTTTTATTAGTTTTGTGGCACAATCGCAACCTTGTGGAGCGCTTATTAGCGTCGCTTTGTCCTTCTGTTCCTACACATGAAACAACTCATGAATTGTCATACACATGGAGTTTAAATTAATACAAAGGGTTTCGAAGAAAATTTGTTAATAGTTGTCAAATATAGTCGAAATTGAAAAAGAAATTAAATTGAAAAAAAAATTACTGTTTTTGCCTATTATTTCCCAAGACATCTACAAAGTTGTACAGAATTAAAAAATAAATTACTTTTTTTCTTGCTATTTTTCAATATTTATTGCAACAATTTTATGATTGGCCGACCAAGTTAATTATGAAAGAACGTGACTGAATTTCAGCGCAAGCGTACATTTCCCATGTTGTTCATTATTTCCACAACCATTATTATTACGTATATTTCCGTATGTAAGGCCCACCTTTAGGCCAATTATTGGCTGCTCAAAATTGGGGTGCGCCTTATATTCGCATACAAATGATAAAACTTTAGGTTATGGAAATGATACAATTTTAGGTTATGAAAAGGAAACATATCACCGATACCACAAACCGATATTTTTATTAAACTATTCAAGCTACCGGTATATTCATACAATGTCACCTCAAAATTAACACGTTCAAAGGTAACCAATGCAAAAATATTATGGCACTGCACCAGGTATCACTGTCATTCGTCCTCATCACTGATCTCTGTATCGTCCTCATCACTGATCTCTGTATCGTCACTTGATCTGCCACTGGAGTCTGTCTGAATCGCTGTCAGTAACAAGGCATCACGCTTAAGTCTCCATCGTCGAACATTTGTTTCTGCAACACCGAACATACGACTAGCATGCCGGTTTCCATATTCTTCGGTGTGTACGATACCTTTTCTTTTAAAACACGCATGGAATGACATTATCTTGGTTGGTACAATATTTCTCTCCATTATAAGCAACCTTAATCTACAAACTCACTCACTTCTAGCTTCTTACTAATTTCTCTTTTCAATTAAACATGATAATTCTCATTATTATTCTCAGAAACTTACCGATACTTTCAACAATGCACGCTTGGTAGAGACGGTTTAAAAAACATGATAGCAAACAGAAGACAGAACATTAAATTTGTTACGGTATACTTAAATATTTTTGCGATCTGCTTGTAACTTTTTGTTTTTATATCTTACAACTTTGATTTTGGGTTGCGCCTTATATGCGGAAAAAATACTGTTTTTACTATATTATATCTTGAATTTGGGGTGCGCCTTACATTCACGTGCACCTTAAATTCGGAAATATACGCCATACGGTATTATCATTTCTATTAATATATTTTACCCAGCTGATACGAATATTATTTTTTGATTGTAGTGTGGAAGAAGATGGAGCAGTTGCTGGTGTCAGAACTTCTGGCCACGATTCCTACTTAGACAATGGGTTTGTTGAGACCAGCGACAACAAACCACAGTGCGTAATTTGCGGCAAAGTGTTGCCAAACAGTGCGATGTTCCCAGTGAAAATGTGCCGTCATTTTGAGGGGCTCCATCCAGAATGCAAGGGCAAACCAATTATTTTTTCAGAAGGAAGGGCAGTGAACTTGCAGAAGCCCAGAAAATTATATCGTATCACTCAAAAAGAATTAACAAAAAGGCTTTTATGTCATCATACTTAGTAAGTTACCGAGTTGCTCAAGCTGGCGAAGCCCATATGATCGCTGAAAACCTTATCAAGCCTTGTGCAAAGGACATAGTTGAATGTATGCTGGATGGAAAAGCCACGAAATTAATAGACACAATTCCTTTGTCAAATAACACTATCTCACAACGCATCAGGGACTTAGCAGATGACGTGAAAGCTACTTTACTTTCAAAAATAAAATTCACTAAATTTTTGCTTCAAATGGATGAATCAACAGATGTACCTGGGTTGGTAATTTTAATAGTTTTTGTGCGCTACCAGTACTTGGAGTTTTTTCAAGAGGATCTGCTTCTCTGCAAATCGTTACCGACTACCACAACTAGCGCTGAAATTTTTAAATTAATAGACGAATTTTTCACTGTGAATGGCATCCCATGGGATAATTGTGTTGATGTGTGCACAGACGGCGCGAAAGCCATGACTGGAACGACGTCTGTTGTTATCTAAAAAATTAAACAAAAAGCGACGGAGTGCAGCAGTAGCCACTGTATCCTCCACCGCCAAGCCCTTGCTGTGAAGAAGATGCCACCTTCCCTAAAAGGAATCCTGGACGAAATCGTGAAAGTAATTATTTTTATCAAATCACGACCTAAGAATACCAGGCTATTCAAAGTGTTGTGTGATGACATGGGGAGTTTACATACATCTTTACTTCTTCACACAGAAATAAGGTGGCTCTCTCAAGGCAAAAGTTTGACTCGGCTCTTTGAAATGAGGGCTGAAGTCAGAACCTTCCTGACTGACAATGACTTCGCTTTGGGAGACAGGTTATGTGATGAACGCTGGCTAATAAAATTGGCATATTTAGGTGATATTTTTCAGAAAGTTAATAATTTAAGCCTCTCACTTCAAGGAAAAGCAACAACAGTGTTTGATGCCAGAGATAAAGTGCAAGGGTTCAAAAAGAAAATCAAGTTTTGGGCAGAATCAGTGAACAATGGCAATCTTGACAGCTTCCCAATGGTAAAAGCAGGGGTGCCCATCCCCTCCAAGACCCAATGCGCAAATCCCCCCAAAAGTCTCAGCACTTTACAATGTTCTAACCACTTGTCTTTTCGATGAGTTGTGTTACACATAACCTCCATACACTTATACTTAAACGATTGTTTAAGTTTTTTCAGCATGTTGACAACTATCACGAAACACGAGATTACATTCCAACCCCAACTCACACAAACAAAGCACCGCACTACAGAGTAAAACTCACGGGCAGATTGCCGGCACGCGCGGCTGGTCGGACCAGTGATAAGAACTGACGACCCACCCCCTTTACTCCACTGCCCGCAGGTCTACAAGCTTAGCACACATTTTTACATTCACGATTTATTATTCACGGACCCTCTGACTCATTGACAGGATGTTGCTGCAGGCTGCCAGGGTCAGTTTTCCAAATTCCAAAACAAAATTTACTACTAGCTGTACTGGTAGAGACATTTATGCCGCCAGTTCGTTAAAACAATCATAAAGATATGCAATTGCTTTTTTTTTTACTAATAGCTTAGTTTGTTGCACAAACACGGTAAAAATGTCCATCAATGTTGGATTTAAAATTATATTCTTGAAAAAATCCCCCCCAAAAATCCTTAAAATACACCCAAAATATCCCCCCCAAAAATTCTCAATGCGCAACTTGTGCTATGATTCCTCCCTGTGGGCACCCCTGGGTAAAAGAATTTATAGAAGAACTAGATTCAGACATATCTGGGGATATCTTAAATGAGTTTCAAGTTCACCTACTAAGTTTGCTTGATAGTTTCAACAGTTATTTTTCGGAAGAACGCCATGAAAAAACGAAAGAAAACTTTTGGGTTGTAAACCCATTCTCTGCTGTGTCAGAAAAGCCAGCCTCTCTGACAACGCAGCATTATGAATGCTTGATTGATTTGACATCAGATTCTATGATAAAAGATAACTTTTCAAATAAGAAGTCACTATCTGAATTCTGGTGTCAGTTAAAAGACGAATTTAAAGTTTTGTCTGATAAAGCTAAAACCATTCTTTTGCCCTTTGCAACCACTTATTTATGTGAATCAGGATTCTCTGCTTATGCAGGTACTAAAACAAAACACAGATCTCGTCTCGATGTGGAGCCAGATATTCAGATCCAGCTGTCCCAAATTCAACCAGATATAGCTAAGTTATGTAAATCAATTCAGTCTCATCCCTCTCGTTAGAATAGTTCTTTTACAGTCCCAAGTAGCACTTTTGGTTTTGCAACATTAAAAATGGTTTTATGTACCAGATCTATGAGGATATATTATGGATTTACAATACTTGCTTTTAGTTCGTTTTAAAATGTGTTGCCTTAATATGTTTTTGTTTTGTAATGTATGTAGTGAAATTAGAGTTGAAAATATTTTTTTGTAATGAAATAAACTAATAAAGCATGTTTCATATGTCTAAAGTTCTAAATTCTGAATGTTTACTTTCTATCCTCAAATAGTATGGTCATATAAGTGCTAGGTGAAAATTAGTGCTCCGTGATGAACTTTTCTACTGAAAAGTGCTCCATGACCTAAAAAGTTTGGGAACTACTGTGTTACACTATTAAGATATGATAGGCAATATGCAAAGTAGCTTTGTAATGCTGGTTACATATTGTGAGACTGGCTGGATGATACAATTTGGAACAGTCTCATGGTTTTCAACTGCTACTGTGCCTTAAGAGGTGCTACCTGATTATTCTTACAAACAACATTATATAACTGGCCTACTTATGTAAACAGCAATCCAGTCTGTTACGAATTCTGTGAATACAAGTGGTAACACATCTATTAAGAGTGTATTAGTGAAAGTGTCAAGTGATTTTGTGGACTATTTGCTTACTTGCTAACTTTTATTATTTTTTTGTGATAGTACATAGTGGACAACTGTGGAACAAGAAGTGTTTTAATATGAGAGATTTTCTTTCACATAAGAGTCAATAAATTGTGAATAGTAATTCTCTGGCACTCAACACTTTATTACACTGTTGTTAAGATCACATTCTACATGATCCTTGTTGTAACAGTAGCATTTAATAATGGAGCTGAGGATCTGTAATAATGGAAATCAGAGAAGAGACAAATCAAGCGATATTTTATGGCACTTGATTAGTTGATTCGTGATAAAATAAAAGCTCTGGAATTACTGTATGGGGACCAACATCTACGTAATGCGTCCCTCAAATAACTGAAATAAAGACAAAAGCAAATGCAGGGAGGTCTCCAAGAGTATGAAGTATGTACAAACCAACTGATTAAATTAGCCTATCCTGAAGTAAAGTAGCAGTGAGTGGACTTCTAAATGCACTTGAATTGCAGATACTTGTTGGTCAGAGATGGAAAACTGCAAGAAACTGCCCTAGTAAATACACTTAAGTTTAACGCTGACAAGTTAGCATCCAATTAGATTAATGAAATTGAAAGACATGTTTGAAATGGTATCCAAGTCACTTATTGACAAAATCTGTATAATATTTACCTTATTCCGTCGTGTGACTTCGTTTTTGCGTTTTGGTTTACTTTACGCGTTTCGAGACATATGTCCCGTCATCAGAAAATAAAATAAAATTCACTCTTACGAGGTCGTTATACATTAAAATAAAAATATTTGAAAACGATTACACACATGCCCGCTTTACTTGAGTGCGCACTCGAGTCGGACCGATCGGACACTGATTATCAATAGCTACCGCGTAGACAGGTTTATTGCGGTATCGTAGAGCGGGTTTGATTTAAAATTTAAATGGTCGTACACAGTCGTGACTTCGTGCTAAACGACCATTTAAATTTTAAATCAAACCCACTCTACGATACCGCAATAAACCTGTCTACGCGGTAGCTATTGATAATCAGTGTCCGATCGGTCCGACTCGAGTGCGCACTCAAGTAAAGCGGGCATGTGTGTAATCGTTTTCAAATATTTTTATTTTAATGTATAACGACCTCGTAAGAGTGAATTTTATTTTATTTTCTGATGACGGGACATATGTCTCGAAACGCGTAAAGTAAACCAAAATGCAAAACCGAAGTCACACGATGGAATAAGGTAAATATTATACAGATTTTAATGAAATTGTGTCATTATGTAACCAAAAGACTACAGTAATGCATAATCATTACAACAGTCTGAGAAAAGGAATGATCCAAGAAAAACTACACAATGATTTGACTGAAGGCAAAAAGACAAGAGTCCTATGCATCACAAATGTAGGAACCATGGACATATTTAAATTAACTGTTGGGAGATTAGAGAACAGAGAGAAGGGCATAAACACAATAATCAGAGAAGTGAAGCCCCTTAAAGCTCCAGAAAAGCTGAAAAGCCCCTAACTCCAGAAAACCCAACAGAAACATGATTGACAAAGGATTCATTAAAGATAAACCATCTGCAATTATGGTTGATTTCAAATTCCTTCAATGTGGTTTGCCTCCATGTATTTTGTAGATGGAGTTAGGGACTGTACGTACAGCAAGTCTTAAGAAAGGCCTACTTCAAGATTAGTGAGAATAATGAACATACTGTTATTCACTCTCTCCTGTATAAAGGTATACTGAGTTGGCATCCACATATATCAATGCAGTCGTGATACTGCATTACAGTCAAAAGCTTCCAGCAATGTGGTATTGTTATAATGGACATGGTAAAGAAATGATTCAAGGAAAACAGTCTACAAGCTGAGAGCATCAGAGTGATTTCAACAATGAGAAAAATATCCTTCATTAGACAATTGAATAACTAGAAGAAAACTGTAAAATAAATGAGTATTGATTTCTCTGTCATTCAGTAATTTATTCTACTATTGTAAGATCACTAAATATGAAACAAGCTACTGGTGGTGAACCTGTGGGTCAGACTCAAGCCTACAAGTGATTTAAGCATTTTAAATGGGGCAGAATATCCATTCAAGATAAAGAATGTTCTGGGTGCCCTTAAAGTAGCTGATCATGTCAAATACTTAATAGATCAGTATTTTTTTTGAAGAATCGAATGGAAGATCTGAACAGACATATGCTAAAATCTCTCCATTTTAAAGTTGGCAACCACTGAACTTAATGGGCTTCCCATAACAACCCCATCAATTTTCTTGTAAAACCAATTTTTCCCACTCAAAATAAGTCATGGTAGCATATGCAGAAGATGCTGTGATTTGCTGATTGATATCAGTCAAAAACACCCCATGCATATCTTCCAACACTTCTCACACTAGCACCATTGTAAATATGACACTATATCAAAACAAATCATGATGTACCATATGATTCAAGGTTCACTGAGTCACATACATCTACAATTTCTACTGAATGGTCACAACAGACTAGCCTATGCTTAGCTTCACACAAATTTCCATTCTGTATGCTATTTTGTAACAGGAGTTTGAAGTTTTGTTATAATCTAGCAATGCAAAGAAAATAAACTCGATAAAATAGGCTTACAACTATAAATAGGCTTACAATCCAAGGAAAGAGATTATGTTTTTTTACACAACACATGACCACTACAACAAACACTTTATGACACACACATATAATTCCATATTTGATGAAAACATTTATATCATCTTACTTATTTCCCAAGTCTTGGTGATGGCATAATACTGAATTACCCAAATATATAACACAAATATGTTCATTGTTGGTACAGTACAATGATATATGTTACATCTATGTTTGATATTGAAATGACAACAACATTTATATGATGGCTACTAACAGCTACTTTCAATTTAATTGTTTATCGCAAAATTTTGTGACATTACACATCAACTTCAAATAAACCTGTATGATAGAAAATTAGGATTACCATTACGTTGTATTATCTGACTTTATTATTACATTTATATTTTTGCATTTGTTTGTATTGAAATATGGTTCTGTTAATACTATTGCAATGTACAGTCTATAAAAAAGCTTGATAACGACTGACCAATAATGGATATAAAAAAAATCATTTACATGTGTTAAGAAAGTTAATAATACCTGTCCTAGAGAACTCCATTGTAAAAAACATCCTGTTTCATTTCCAGCACATATGGTACGCACATCTGATGGTTTTGAAGACCATGCTCCTGTGTTTAATAGTTTCTCTATAAAAAAGTTTTAATTTATTTCTGAGATTGACATATTGTAGAACTTTGTTATAACAACAAAAATGCTCAGCTAAAATTGACACATTTTAATAAAATATTTGATTTGTATAATTTCGTATTGCATATGTAATATACAATTTTATATAATTGTATATGTATAAGAGTAGCCATGTACTGACTAATATCAATCAAAACCACCCCCTACATATCTTATATTACTTATTCTTATGTAAATCAATTAATGCCTTCGACCAAGTCAAGAAGTTATTCATTGAAAACATAATGCTTCATCATCCACAGCGAGATGGAAGATTCGTTATCTACGAAGACGCTAGCGACTACCGTGTGGAAGTGTACTGTATCAACAAATGCTACAGGAGAATACCGTGTCATTGCATATGCCAGTAAAGTATTCAAAGGGGCAGAGAAGCAGTACTCTACATCTGAGAAGGAGATACTTGCTATAGTATACGCCCTGAAACAGTTTCAATATTATATTTACGGAACGCATTTTGAAATACATACGGACCATCAAGCGTTATCATTCCTATTAAAATGTAAAGTAACCAACGCTCAATTATTATGATGGATGCTAGCAATCGGTGAGTATTCCTTTACTATAAAATACTGTAAAGGGAAAGATAATTTTATAGCCGATACTTTGTGTAGATACGTCACAGAAAAGTGTGAAGAGGTCTACGAAAATAACCATAATGAGTTACAACTGTTACCTATTAAATTTACTGCTGATAATGATGTTAAACACATGCTGAAGAATCTAGCTCAACAACAAGACTTATATGATGCTACGAGAAGATTTAAGCTACGAGATCAGCTACCAGACCATTACAAGGTACAAAATGGAGTCTTATATAAACTAATGAGGCAAGATTGGAAGGTGGTATTAACAAATGAAATGTTGCATAAATTGATTCGACCAACACATGGAAGTTTAGCACATGCTGCTGCACTTAAATGTTACTTAAGCCTACGTGAAGATTTCACCATCAATAATATGTTCAAGAAGATTAAAAACGAAAGTAAGAAGTGTTATGAGTGTCAAACAGCAAAAGGACCGAATCTACATACCTATGTGGAAATGCAGAGTATCCAGAAGGACCAGAAAGGAGAGCTAATTGCAGTGGATTTTTTGGGACCACTTCCAAGATCAAGTCGTGGAGTGAAACACATACTTGTTTGTATTGATGTATTTTCCAAAGCCGTCCATCTGTATCCAATTATGCAACCCACAACTAAAGTTGTTTTGAAAATACTCTTGCAGAAATACATTCCTGCATATGGTAAAATGAAGAAGATACTTAGCGACCAAGGAGTGCAGTTCCAAAGCGATGTATGGGAGAAGATTCTTCGTGAAAATGGAATCCAACCTGCACTCACATCAGTACGACACCCACAGGAAATCTCACGGAAAGAGTAAATAAAGAGTTACGTAAATATCTATGAATCTACTGTCACGACCAACACAACAAATGGGCAGAGTATTTACCTTTCTTTGAAAAAGCAATAAATGAAAATTATAGCGAAGCAACAAGTTATACGCCAATCAAGCTAGATGAAGACAAAAAACCTATTAGATTCTGGACCAAATATGTAAGCAAGCCAGAGAATCAAAATGTACCTATTCCATTACGTGTAAAGGTGGAGTACGCTAAACAACGCATCATTGAACAAGGTAACAAGAGGAGAGAAAAGTTCAATAGAACACATAAATTACAACGATTCGACGTAGGAGAACAAATTCTGTTGAAAGCTAATCCCGTCGGAAAACGCATTGACAACACAGCGAAGAAATTCTTTCGGTTGTACAATGGACCTTATACATTGAAACAACGCGTGGGAAGACACACGTTCATCATATACGACGAGAGCAAAGAAAAGGACATCGGCAAATATCATGCGATGTCATTCAAGAAATTCTACGTATGAATAGCGAGAAGAGAAAGAGAGAAGAACAAGGCCACTGTGCCTGTCCAAGGTCAATGCACTGCTCAGCTGTTATAATGGGGGGGGTGAATATATTGCATACCACCACAGGCGAGCGTTATACTGACCTACTCATTATTATGTGTCATTTAACTGATGTAAACTAAGGTTCAGCTAGTATAATATTATTTTTATTTGTTTAGAACAAATAGACAAAAATTTAATAAATTAATATTTATTAAATTTTTTTTTCAAGCAGAGGAATAATGCAACGATACAGCCATATGCTGTATTGAGCATAAATATAAAATTTGTAAAATTATTATAAGTTTGGGGTAAATGGACAGGTCTAGGATTGTAAAAATGTTTCATTGTTATACTAGGGGAGAAATTAACCTGTTCCAACAGGCAAAGAACACCTGCTCGATTGTATGTGTGTTACGCGTGTATCTTGTGTGTGTTAGTGATGCATGTACAGACAGGAATCTCAGCTACCCTCCCCAAGTAATTACTAAAATAATTATTTTAATTCACTGTGTGAAAACTAATTAGTGTAGAAACAAACAAAAGGCACCAAAGTGTGTGTAAATTTTATAGGTATCCACAGTAAGAAAATGACGTTAATAGGACACACTACGCGAAGTCAGTGCAAAATAAATGTGCCAAAAATACGCAAATTACACTATGATGCTCAAATTAATACAGTGAGTGCTTAATCAAATTAGCTACGACTTTTGCTATCTCAATTCTGTACAAAACATTGCCATTTGCAAAAAATTGCAAATATATGAAAAGGTTCGGGAGTGGGGGCTATCATGTGATCTGCAGGTCTCTACAGGATAATTTCGGAACCAACAGGTGCGGAATCTCGAGAGGGTATAAATTAAGGGTTCGACTGGAAACCCTTCTCTTCATTTCAAGACACAGTTTCAGTCGGACATGCTGTCCGTCGGCAGAACAGTTTTATTTTATTATAAGTCTCATCTACGAACGAATAAAGACGTTCAGTAATTATGTTTACACTATTTTGGGAAACGTAGAGTACCGGGACCGTTTAGGTCAGCAAGAGTATCAACAGAGAAGCTACAAGAGAGACGCGAGATGCTAGACGTTAGGAGATGCTTTTTAGACGCCTAACAGCCAAACGAGATCTACCTCGCAGCAGATAGTAATTCTCTGGGACGGACCACACACTGCTGGAGAACGACGCTGGACTCTGGACATATCCAGGACCATGCCAAGCCAGGAGAAACGGAAACCCAACTCTGGACAACGCTGGACCCCGTCAAAAAGTCGTAAGGTCATCAAAACTCAAGGTGACATGCATAATGCATTTATAAATGATTTTTTAAAGAGCTCATAAAGACTATATAAAGAGATAATGAATTAAAACAAAAAAGTTTATAATTAGAAAGAATGTAATAGAGTCTTATGTAAAAAATGTTTTAGTCATAAGAATGAGCGATCGCCTATAGACAAATATATAGAAAAAAAATAGAGTTTAATTTTGAGATAGTATATTTTTTTTATTTTATCAAAGTAAAATAATTGAAATGATTTGATATTTGCATTTAGTAGAAAAGAATAATTTAAATTTTGAATATGAAACAAATGCCAGTCTAAGAGTAAACAATATAATTTTAAACTACTAAAAAAAAAAAGAAACATTGGTATAGACTGAGCAAGCTGAGGTCAGATCCGAGTTAAATGAATTCAATTAAAAAAATAAACTTAATTACATTTAAAAATTATTTTCTGTATTAAATCAATTTGCATAAATGTCTAGATTAAGGTTATTAACATATCTAGAGGTAAGAGTGTTTTAAATGTGTGTAACACCGTATAGCTTTAGAGATAAACTTAATAATGAGTGATATCTTGATCGGAGATTGTTAACAATGTTTTATTATTTATAATGCTTGTTAAAACAATAAACATGAAATTTTAACTATTCATAAATTTACTACTCTTATTATAGTTACACCTGGTATTGTTATAATTATTTACAACCTGCATATACAAAAGGTATCGTATAATTTTGGGTCCCAAAGAACGTGGGGCCACATAAATTACAGTACTGTATATCGAATTTATGTTATGTACCGTTGTATAATTTTGGCGCTCCAAAATCGTGGGGCTCCATAAAATAAATTATACTAAATAATTTGTGTTGTTGTAATATATATATTTCGAACCAGTTTTCGCTTTTAAAAAGCTTCTTCAGAGGCTTCTTCTTCTCCCAACGGCAGCCTCTGAAGAGGTTTTTTTAAAAAGCAAAAACTGGTGCAGGCTATAAGGTAAAACTTTTACGTTTTTACCCATAAAAAACTTTGTGTTCTGAGTCGGTAGTATATTAATTATATTTAGTTAAGTAACGGATATCCAATGGATATCCAACTTGGACAACGAAATGAGTCTTTTTTCTGAAGACATTTTCTGCTTAAAATTACAATATTTATAAGTTAAGAAACTCAACTGACATACTTGAAAAACAAAATTTCAAAAGAGTACCTTTATACTTCTGTACAGTGTCCATTGAAATAAATGCCACATCGCCACCACCAGAAAGCAGACATTCAAGAGCCACATCATCATCATCAAATGGTTCATATTCTCCATTTAGCATCATGTCTGACAAATATTAAACATAAAATTTTATAGAGATTCATTTCTTTATCCAACATTTAATTGTCTTAAGATATAAAAACATCAGTACAGCCATGATTACTGAAATATAGTTTTCTAAATAAAAAACTGATTATTCACATACCTTGGATATTACATATATGAATGTTAGTAATGTTGTGTGTTTTCTTCTCAGATTCCCTGATTACACAAATATCAGAAAAAAATGTTGCCAGAGCTGCAGTATGAGGGCAGACAGATGGCAGGAGGTCAATTTTTTTCAAAGCCATTACCAGTGATGACCATCCTATAATCAGTATCATAAAATCGAGTGTTATTCCAAATATTGATTTGATAATTTAAAAATATGTAAAAACCTGCAAAAATAAGCAGAAAGAAAGTACAATTTTATAGCAACAACATTTTTATAAAAAATATTGGCACATTTTCATTATCGTGAAACAAAAATATACTGAAAATTATAAGAAACTGTGCACCAGTAATCACATAATTCTTAAGTAGGCCTTCATACTTTTGTTGAACACTCTTTTATGGTACCAATGCACATTTGTATCTTAAAAGTATACACAGGTAACACATTTCAGTGAATGACCTTATCACATCAATTTTTTACAGAAGTCTCTTTCATTTTTACAGAAGTCTCTTTCACTCTCTCTAAACTTACCTTAAACCTGACTTTTATAGTATATAATCATTATCTAAATAGTGTCATCAAACTATTACTATTACTGAAATTTTAAATACACAACATTTCAACCATTAATACCCTTATTGTTATGTTCATGTGTTACAAAAACTTAATCTATAATTGGAAACTGTGTTGTGCAATTGCTCATTATGTGAATTGAACCTTTGCAATGTTGTGCTTCCCAGTCTGCTCAACAGACTTCAAGGGTAACTGGCATGTCTTTTCTTACATCGATTTTGATTTTGATTTTGTAAGTCTTGAATTTGATGCTGATTATGGTTCTGTTCTGTATTATATAATTATATTGTTGGATGACAGTTAAAACCATTATGTAATTCAAATACTGTATTTAGTAAGGATTTCAATTATGAATAACAGACAGTAAACAAATAATCACACAACTTATAAGACAGTAAAGTGGAACCATAAGTTATTGTATACATTATAGTATTTAAAATTTTATATTCAAATCTGTGAATCCCTTCCTATAAACCAGTTCAATTTATTATGCCCAATTTCCTCATTATGTCCTCTTCCATTCTTAACTTAGCATCAAAGGTCATGCGAAGATACTTTGAAGTATTTCCATAAGAAACAATCTTATCTCTGGTAGTCAACTAATTTTTTTAAATTTTTATTGGTGAAATTTTTGTATGTACTGATTTTTGCTTATTTACTTTTATTCTTCAAGTCTCTATCCATTTTATAATTTGATTTTGTAATCACTCTCTGTAGTAGGTTGGTAGTAGCTTCTGCTATACCAAAATGGCAGACTACTTTGACAAGGGAGACCAGCTTTTATTTCTTTTAATACAGAATACAGTACCGTACTCATCTTTCAGCTTGATTTGAAACCGATATCAATCTGCTGAATGTATGATTCTAGCAACCTGATATATTCTTTTGGTAACAATGTGTTCAGTTTCTGGATTAAACCCTTATGCCATACTTTGTCAAAGGCTTGTGGACTGTCTGTAAAAAAGCTGAACAACCACATTTTCTCCAAGTGCCTTTTCAATTAAATCAATGGTTCTATGTACCTATTCAAAACAGTTGAATACCTGTATCTAAATTCAGAAAAATGGTTTTATATTAAATTTTTCGTTCTCTTACACATTTCAATTTTTTTATTAGAAGCATCTCAAATAATTTAGAAATTATAAGTGGCATAGAGGTATGAATTTCCCTCATTTATTGGTTTCCCTGGTTTTGGAAGCATTACTATCTTCTGTTTTCCAGGTACATGAGACAGGTTTATTATAACTGCCATATTAATTAGACATGTCAATATGATTTTCCCCTTCTTTAGCAAATTCTGTACATGGTGTGTTCTAAAAAAGACCGAACTTTCACTATACCATGGCAGTATACGCAAAGAGCGTGTTCCGACAAGTGGTGCTGACTACCTGCAACCTTCGGGAAACATCATCTAATTTCCACTTCTTTCTACCTTTTTGAAACAGACAACAAATAGTTTTCTTTTTGCACATAGATTATACTTGGTTCATATTTAACTACTGCAGCTGAAATTAATACATGTTCTACCCTATCAGTGAATTTTTCCAGTAGTGAAAATGAAAGAGCTTGAAGAACAACGTGTTTGCATAAAATTTTGCTTCAAACTCGGTAAAACTTTTATACAAACATTTGAAATGCTTCAGTACGCATATAGGGATGATTGTATGAGCCAAATGAAGTGCTACAACTGGTTTACTCATTTCAAAGCAGGAAGAACATCAACCAATGAAAATCCAAGAGCTGGTCACCCTTCAACATCAATAAGTGACAATAAAATCGATGAAGTTCGCACTATATGTGAAGATCGTTGTTTAACTATACATGAGGTTGTCGAGGGTATCAGCGTGGGTTCATGCTACAAAATTTTAACAGGAAAAGTGAACATGCATTACACCTCTGAAAAATTCATGCCACATTTGTTGGCCGATGATCGGAAAGAGAATCGCATTAACATCAGTCAGGAACTGCTTGACCATGACAGTGCCGATAAAAACTTCATCAAAAACATTATAACAGGGGATGAGATGTGGGTGTATGGATACACTGTTGAAATGAAGGCACAGTCTTCACAGTGGGTGGGAAAAGGATCACCTCGACCAAAAAAAGCCCAGATGAGTCGGTCAAACATGAAGGTGATGGTGGTTTCTGACTGGAAAGGGTTGGTTCATCAGGAATTTGTTCCATATGGTCAGACAGTAAATAAGGAGTTTTATAGAGAAATTTTAGGGCGTTTGAGGGAAGAAGTACGCAAGAAGAGGCCTTACCTGTCAGAAGAACAGATCTGGGTGTTACAACATGAAACGCACCAACTCATGCTGTAATGGTACATGACCTGTATATACTACAAATTCAAAATCCCGCACCAAAGAGGCAGCAGAAAATGTGTATTAAGAAGGCAATGATGTGAGTGTGTGTGAGAAAAGAAAACAGAAACTAAAAAAGAGAAATGTTATTAAATAAAATTATAAAATAACAAAGAAAATTTATTTTGATGGCCATGGATTCACAACACATCACTCCTTGTCGTCGAATATCTGGCAAAAAACAATTTGACTGTTCTGCCCCACCCATCCTACTCTCCAGACTTAGCCCCAGCGGACTTTTCTTGTTCCCAAAACTGAAAGTGACCTTGAAAGGACGTCATTTTGAAACAATAGAGGATATCAAGAAAAACACAGAACAGCTGTGCGCCATTTCAAAACGTGTGTTCTAGGAATCATTCCAGAATTTGAAGAAACGTTGGGAGCGGTGCATTGCCAGCAGGGAGGAATACTTTGAAGAGGATAAGCATGCATGAAGTTAAAAGTACGTTACTAAAGTTTTTGTTGCAAAAGTTAGGTCTTTTGTTGAACACACCTCGTATATGTTTTCAGTGATAACATGGAAACCAGGAAGTTTTTTTACAGATTAACATTATTTTTTAAGCTACCTCCCAAAGATTGACAAGTGTACATTCTTTGTCTTCTGATTTTAAATTTGTTGGAAACAGATTTCAGCATCTACTACATATGGATTGTTTTTTTTAGTATTAGAAAAAAATCTGTTTTTTATCTCTTGCCAAATTCCTGTTTATCATTCTCATAGGTGAAACTTGAATTAGCTATGAGATCTTTAATCTTTACCTGTGAATTACCTTCTTTAATATTTTTGTCAGTTTCTGTAAAGACTATTGGTCTTCCTGACATTAGTTCCCACAAATAAAACTCTTTACGGATTTTTCTCATAATTTCTTGATTCCCCTTTTTTAAATGTTGTGTTATATGTTTAGTGTATTTTTATTTATTGTCTCTCTGGTCAATTATCACCATCTTCTTGCCTTTCTTTTGTCTCATAAGTTCTCATTTTTCAATTGGGTACTTATTAATATAGTTCTGTAAGTGTATGCCTTGGTATTATTCCAAGCTGCACTCTAGATTTTTTTCACAAATCCTACTTCTTCTTCTTCTTCTTCTGATTGATGTTTAATTTTTAACTGAACACTCAAGTTAATTGTATTATATATTTCTAATATAAAACTTTTCCAATCTGTTGATTCATTAGTCTGGGTACATCTATTTTCTTTCTTAATTGTTTTTTTACTTAGGATTAGGATACTGCTGATTAGAACTTGCATTAAAATTTTCTTCTGTAAGAAATTTGGGAAATTTTCTTGGTGACAGATAAGTCTAAAAGGTCAGGTAATATAACTGAACCCGCACGCCAGTACAACAATTTGTTAGTAGAATTACATCACATCTCTCCTTCTGCTTCTCTTAGTTATTTTCCTTCAGTACTAAATCTAGCTTCCCAAATCTGTATGTTTCATCAATCTCTTATAGATTCCTAATCAACATTCAAGACAATGCAGTAAGTTCTTCTAATTTGTTGTTTTAGGGATAATAAAAATATATATTAGGTAGGCTATTTCATTATAATGGTGTAGCTGTAGGCACAGGATCAAAACTAATCTCCATCCATTACAATTTTTGGCCAATTGCAAATCATTATAAATAAATTTTATATTTTTGTTACACCCAAGAGAAATCTGTGTCCAAAATTGTAGGCTTTTTAATTTGTCAGTTAATTACAAAATAAAACATTACAATCGATGATTGGATTAAAAGTGGGTAAAAATTGAAAGTTTTAATCCAAAATCTATTATTAAGATAGGTTGTTTTATTTCAGATCCTACATTTACATACTTAAAAAGATAATGTGTACGAAGATTTTTTACAATTTGATTTTACTATCAAAAAGAACAATGAATTTACTGTAAATTATAGCCTACAATTAACGCAAAAAAAAACGTGGCAATTGCTTGTTTTGATCCTCATTTCCAAAAATGATCTTTCTATAAATCTAAGCCACTTTCTATAAATAGCTGGCTATAATAAACAAACTGATGTAAAATTTCCAAATAGTCCTCTTTATTACTACTATTATAGTACACTATATTTTTTTAATAGTAATCTTTTTATAGGACTAGTGTTAAAATTCATGAACACAATACCATAATCCTCATCTTACTATCACCATCTTCATTTGACTTACAACTAGCTTGGGAGCTTTCATATAATTTGTAAACAACCTGTTCATGAATACAAGATACATCTAAAGCCTTGTGCAACATTTTCAATGTGGAAGAGTAGTTTATCTAATTTTTATACAAAATTTAATGCAAGACATATAATCTTGAATTGCAGAATATTAATAATCCACCACGTACACCAAAACACAATAAGCATGCAATTAGTGTTAAATCTAAACTGTGCATCCATATGGCTATTACTTTAAAACAATTGTTAAAGGCAGGTATTGAAACATTACATAAAAACAATAATGAATTAATATTTCTAGTATGGAAAATTGAAAAACTGTATTAACACTTTGATTAAAGTGAACATAATTCACCACTGAACATGAAAATACTGTATAGCAACTTCACACCTGATGTTTTGAGCCAGTAACAACATTATTTATTGATACTTACCAACACCATCAACTGATGTGAAACATGCTTTCTTTCCTTTCAGGTCAGAGAGTTCGTGAATTCCTGAGTGTGATTTTACAACTGCAGAGATGTATTTAACCTCATTAGCATTTTTTCTCCTCTGTACAAGTACAGATTTCAACTTGTAATCTCTAAACATAAAATTACAGAATCACCATTAAATATTCATTTCATAGTTCAGTAAAATTCAATGTACCTGAACAACTGTTGCATAGAATAACTGTTTACAGAATTCGCATAAATAACATGAAGAAACAAGCCTATTTAAGTACATAAATTATATTTTAACTGCACTTTAATATCTCACAAATTCATCATTTCATTCTTTCACTCTCAAAATTTATTGTATCCACTAAACACATTCAAACATCTGGCTAACTATTTCTAAATTTGTGTAATTTAATTTTTAAACACTTATACTTGTTATATGTTCGCTGTAACTCCATTAAACAGCTTGATACCTAAAGTTGCTGCTGCTGGCAATTTAATAAATTTATTGTTTTTGTTAGACTCCGCAATAATTATAAAATTTATAATTTTCTGTGCTTGATGAAAAAAAAACAGGTTTTGTTCATTCTAGCTATATCTGATATTATATACTTTCACTAACCTGAGGGAAGAGAGGTACTGATTTGCAGATATTATTACAACATCACTCGACCTTTTGGTAACAGACAACAAACAGTTTTCCTCTTGCACACAGATTATACTTGGTTCAACACCGTATGCTTTAGCAGCTGCCGCCATCCAGGCACACTTTGTTTGGCTTTCTTTAGTTGTAGAACACAATCGAATCGCACGGTCTTCTTGTCCACACTGGACCATTGTATTTGAATTTAAATACCCAGGAGCTGTCACATTAAAATTTGTTAAAAATTAGCAAAAAAGTATTAGTGATTTGTCAGTAGTTTCTATGTTTAAATTAATAATGAGTACCTACTCTGAGATAAATAATCAACAGGTGTCATTAGGTCAAGTCTCTGAGGAGTTCCATTAGATTCAAGAAGAGCCCGCAGTGCAACTTTTGTATTCACATCTGATGTTTCCAAGGATTTAAGTAAAGCATACTGTATTTTCTCTGCCCTCTGCCTTTATAACCAAACACTGTTTAATATAAAGTCAATTTAACTGGTGCTAAAAACTACAGCTGTAACTACAAACAACTATATCCTTACAATACCAACCTAATTTATATGTACGTTATTTGATAGCATGCTTGACTGCAGAAGCTATCAAAAACAAAATGCATATTATTATGTACAAATGGCATTTTTCTTATTTTATGTATATATTAATTTAAATTTTAATTAATACTTATAAAATTCTAATTATTTTTAAATATAAAGAAATTATAAAACACATACGGTAATCAGGAATGCATGAAATGCAAATTAACATAAACATATAATTGACAAATGATAACACCTTGAAAATACTGTTATAACTAGGATTTATGTGATGTATATTATTGTAGCACAGTCCTAAAATTTGTAAGTTGCATTCAGAAGACTTATTACTTTTGTTTCTGTATTTGTCTGATCTCATTTTTCATAAAATAAGTCCACTTTTGCTTTTAACCATTCCCTGAGAACATACTTGGTGTGATACATGAAATGCAGTGGGTAAAATTTTATTATTTAAACCTTACAATTCTTTGGGTTTGGTACAGATAATATTAATTCTTCCAGATGCTATGATTACATGTTATTTCTGTAATATTATTTTTCTTGACCATCACACTATAGTTGAGTATAATATTCTTGCACCAACATGCCATAGTAGAACATAAGTACAGTCCAAAAAACTATGGAAAGGAATTCCCCTATTTTCTCATTCCACCATGCGTGTACTGAAATAATGCAAGTGTGAAAACATCTGGCATATTCAAATATCAGGGGTGTATCCTGCTTTGACAAGGTGGGTGTGCTGCTTAAAAAATAATCATATCCGTCTACTATGAAACTATTTAATTATCAAGTTTATAAGCTGCATTATTTAGGGAAATGCAACAACAAAATAATAATAATAATAATAATAATAATAATAATAATAATAATAAAAGTATCCTAAAAGTTAGTTCAGTCAACTTTTCTCCTGTTTACATATCTATTTATAAACAAGTTCTGCTCTTCTTTCTTTACATAAAAACTTCTCAATTACCCTTTCATGAAATGAGTCTTTGAGTCTCAGTCTGTGGAGTATTTCTTTCTCAATAGAAATAATACTTAAACTGCTTAACCTGTCCTCGCTCTGAGTGCTCCTGCAGTAGTTGTGAATGCGTTTTAGAGCCGAAAAAGAACGTTCAACTGAACTTGTGGTACTTGGTATAGTCAGAATTAACTCAGCTAACATGTATACTTCTTTGAATGCATAAATTAAGTCATTGTTCTTTAGAAACCTGACCAACTCAAAGACATGTAGACCATGAAATTCATCACTGGAATATACCACTAAAAGTTCACTTTTGAGTCTTACAAGATCAAATAATGACTCATACACTGATCCTAAGGACTCCAGAAGGACAGATGGAAAATTTTCCTTGTAAATGGAAAATTTATTAGGTGAGAGGAGATGACAGAATCTCAACTTCGAAACTGAACCATACCTCACATCTATTTGTTGCACAATATTGTCAATGATTTCACAGAACAATCGACGACAATAGTTGTCCTCAGAGTCCTGACAAATTCTTTTAGTTCTAGGCTCAGCTCCTCTCCTCTCACCTTTAGCTGCTATCCATAGGGCATCAAAACCACTTTGTCTCTCACTTTGCAATTGTTGTACAGTATCAATAACTTTTTGATGACAGTACATTATATCTACAGATTCACTCTGGAGAATATTATACAGTACATCTGTGTATGAAAACAGTTTGGAAAATACTTCCAACAAAAATACGGTATTGAACTCACTCAAAAAAGAGAGAAAACCTCTTGATTTGACTACTGTATCACTTTCCCATTCACTACAGTTTTCCACAATACTTTCAAAAAATTCTATAAGTTGAACACTATATTCTTTGACAGTTTGTACTAACCTTGAAGTAAAATTCCATCTGGTAGGAGCAACTGATGGCAGTTTCCTCTGTACAAATTCTTCCAAAGCAATTGTCCTTTTTGAGGATTTGGAAAAGAACGCTGGAAGCCCACTAAGTGTTTGAAAAAAAATCCTGCAGTCTTTTATATTTGAGAGACATTGTTGAAGAACTAAGTTTAAAACATGGGCATAACAATGTGTAAAGAGGGCCTTTGGGTAAGATTCTAGAACTTTAGCTTGAAGCCCGTTCAAGTGACTGCTCATTACTGCGGCACCATCATACGTCTGCCCTACCAATCTGTCACTGATATTAAACTCTTCCACGAAACTTGCCACATGTGCAAATAGTCCTTCAGCTGTTCTATCTGAACTTACGTCAGTAAATCCAACAAAGCGTTCACAAGCAGCACCATCCTTAACAAACCGGAGCACAGTTGAAAGTTGGGATTTACATGAGATATCAGACGACTCGTCCAGCATGATAGAAGTGAAGGTTGCTGAAGAAACTTCTTCCTTTATTTCGTCTATGATAACATCCCGTATAGCATGGATTATGTCATTTTGTATTGCTGGAGATGTACCTCGAAACACAGTAGCTGTTTTTAGATGGTTGTCTAAAAGAGGATCATATGCTCTGAGTGCCTCAAGAAACTCCAAGTAATTTCCTTTGTCTAATGAGTCGGCTGATTCATCATGGCCTCTCAGAGGAAGTTCCTGCTTTGCAAGATAACAAACAGCATCTATTAATCTCGTCAATATGTCTTGATTTTTTTAACAAGCTCATTGTGTTTGCTGATATTGTCTTTACGTTGGGAGTCAATTAAAACGTCAATTCTCTGCTTTCCAAACATCTTGCATTTAAGAAATGATTCTACATGAGACTGCGATCTTTCGTGTCGTTGCTGTGCAGAGGATAAATGACTGAGATCAGAAAATCCAGTTTTCGTCCACACACTTTTTTCTTTGGAAAAAAGAATACATGGCCAACAAAATAATTTATTTAATTTCTCACAGCCAGTTAACCATGGAATCATGGAACCATGGAAACCAATAAACCATGGAAGTTGAAAGATGATACTGAAAAGTGTCTAGTGTATTCTTCCTTTTTGCCCTTGTGTTTAGTTGTTAAATTAGGCAACGGAGGGCACGGTCTTCCATTTGTAACAATTTTAAGTTTTTCTTCGAAACTTCTACATGAAAATCCATTTTTCAAAATGTCATCAATTGTACAATTATGATTTTCCATGATTTAGAAGCACATCACAAAAACAGAATCACGATTCAACAGAAATTATTCGAAAATCTCAAAGAACGTTAGAAACCATACAACTCTTGGCACGCCTGGTTGGTGCGGTACTGAAGCCGCACTCAAGGCATGCTAACACCGCTGCACCCTCACTTTACCTCTCCGCTCCCCTCTACAAGTCTAGCACGCACTTCTCGCCAGTCAGCTACCTCAGCAATAGCCTTGAGAGGTGCGGCCACTCCCAGCGCACACATTCCTTGCAATAACACATCTTCATTTGAAACATAAGTAGAGTTTTAAATTATTTATTCACAGCAATAATTTTGATGCGTGCAGCGCACACGTCGCACATATGGAGAATTCGCGCCTGTCAAATATGAACTTCAAGCACTGACATGTTGTTTATTTTGTTCGTTTATTTCCTTTTAGTTGCTTCAGTGTTACTAGTCAAATTGGTAGGATGCTTTACCTTCACAATGCTTTTGACTGCTTGTTAATACTTGTTAATAACAAATAAATTCATATGAATTCCTATTGTGTGATAGTATTGTTGACAATGAGTACAAGTGGTATTTGTGTTATCTATTTACATTATTATTACTGTACAACACATCTAGCATAAATACATCAAGGTCAAGAAATAACATAATTTATAACAAAGAGATGTAAATTATAAAAACCACTGTCATATGTATGCAGTTAAAGAAGCCAAAGATAAAAAAACATTTTTTTCTACTTTTGAAAGTATCAGAAAGAGCTTTACTAATGCCAATAAAACTGTGATTGTAAATAAAAGGCAAAACATTAAAAACTCCAAAAACCGTGAGAAAAAACACAAAAAGGATATTTAATTCTAGACACACAAAATAGTGATGTCATACACAGAACTGTAAATGTTTATGCCACTGAAAAAATTGTCCCTTCTATTAAAAATTGTTGACACTTTAAAAGAGCAAATACATTTCAAATGGAGCAGAGCAGTTTATGGAAAGTTTTACATGACATGGGTTTTAGATGGAGAGACAGCCATTCTGAAAGAATGCTTCTAATTGAGATATTCAATATCATGCCATTGACATATGTTACTTGAGGAGCAGGGGAAGGGAATTATTCTACATTGACAAATTTAACCTTTGGTAAATGGTGACTAAGCAAGATGTCCACAGTGTTTTAAACCATCACAGCTCTTCAAACTGTCTATCCATTGTCCATGTTGGCTCCAAGAATGGGACTCTTTAAGCATGGCATTCAAAGCTTGGTGTTTAAAGCAGAAATAACAAGCGGGAATTACCATTAAATGAGTGTGAGTGTAAATATTTAAACTATTAAATATTTAAACTTTAATTTAAACTATTAAAGCAGATGAGTGTGAATAACTTTAAAAAATGGACTAATAATATGGTTTGTAACGGTACAAACCGATGAGAGTATACAATTTAAAGCTTTTATTTAACCAGAGTATATTTTTGGGTCACCGACTATAGCTCCGTGTGAGGTACGGAATGGTACAGGAATGCGGACTATCAGCAAGGGTGCGTATTCATGCGTACGCGCGCACGTGTGGGCCGACTTTCCCAACGAAAGACACGTACATACATTCCAGAGCCAAACATGTGATGGGAACAAAGGATCACAGAGTGCCAGCTGACGGCAACGCCTAACACCTGGCGGGTAGGCAACCAAACGCACACACAGTCAGTCTTCGCAGAGCAGGGCAGTTCGTTACAACTCATCACACGGTGAATTGAGTAGTGAATTGACCGACGTGAATTGAGTAGCCGAGGTCTACCGAAACTGGTGTAAATATAAAAGAAGAAAAGTGACAGTGCAATTTACCTAATCCATAAATAAACGGGAAGAATTAGAACAGTGTTTGGTGACAAAGTGTCAAGTGAATTACCAGCAATGGCGGAATAGCACATACAGGTATAGTATACTGTCCGCGGTATAAAAAATTAAACCTAATAATTATATCAAGAGCTCGGAAAACGAGGGACATTAACCAGGGTAAAGTGTGAGAGAGTGTGTGGGGAATAAGGGAAAAATAAATTATGAAGTACTGGTTGGTCGAGAAAGAATATGATATAGGGTATTTGTATAGGTAATTTAATGTTTAAGTATTCAAGTAAACAATAGAGAGAAAAGATAACGTTGAATTTAATAAATTGAATTAGAAATAAATAAGATTTGTTTTCCAGAATATAACCATGTGTTAGCGTAGTTATTTCGTTACCATTTCCTAGTGTTCTGTGCTAAAAACTCGTCTAAACGTTTCCGTGGAATCTTCTGAATTGTGGGTAGTCAGATGGCAATATTGTCCAGTTTTAATTAAGGTAATGTATAAAGGTTTCCATATCTGTCCTTCAAAGATATTGGTGGCGACTCTGAACTTCTGTTGGTGTTTTTAAAAAGGGTAAGTAGGCAAAAAAAGACCGCAAGGTAAGGTTCTGGCAGAGTATTATTTTATTTATTTATTTATAAATTTGGTTGTAACTTCACAAGCAGCGACACAGTGCCAGGATCCTAGTATAACTTTATACGAGGTAGACCTGTTTTAAGCACAGAAAATAGGAATTGGTAATGGCGTATTTGTAAGATATATCGTATATGTTTACGTATGTGACTAGGTTATGTTTGGGTAGTGTAACGTATGCAGACCTGCCAAGTCTCACGCATTGAGCGTGAGACACACGGATTCGAGTCCAATCTCATGCTCACATGCACGTGAGCTGAAATCTCACGCATTGTATCCATGAAAGACATTAAAATTTTATTTTGAAATTAACTTTATTTGAACTCCTGTTTATTGTGTTTCGCAGTCTCTGAATACCGGTCATTTTAATATTGATGTGAAAGATAAGTCCATAGTTGCATAAAAGATTGCGATTGTCACTAACAGATGGCGGGAGCGCCTCTACCGGCTTCGAAGGAAACACATACGGCCGATTCGACACGTCACTCATAAGTTGTTTCATGGAAGAATGAAGCGTGTGCAGTCTGTATTGTCTTCAGATTCAGAAAAGGAGGATGATCCTTCTCTGGGAGGAACTTCTCCAAAAAGAAATACAAATCCCAGATCTTTTGCGGGAGCTGCTAAATATAAAACCCTCTTCAACGTTGCCTAGCAAGTAAAGTATCCTGTATCTGCAGTTGCTGATGATCCATCTGGATCTGCCTTTCGGTGTGATGTGTGTGCACGTTAACTTTGTCCTGTGGACATCAAGGTGAGGCGGATATCAAAAGACATGTTGACTCCGATGCTCATAAGAAGTTTATGAAATCTAGTAGAAATCAGCCTAAAATATCTGATGTATTCAGCAGACCTAAGAATGATCGAACAATGGAAAAAGTAAGTAGCCTAATGTTTATGTATTGTAGTTATAAATTATTATTCACTGGCATTAGTTAAAAACGTATTTCTTTACCTATCAAAGGCAACAAAAACTTATTTCTTTACCGATCGACCACATTTCGCACTCTAACCTATGAAGTGGACGACGCTAGGCGATGTTCAGCTGTTAAATTAGTGATCGATTGCGATATATCGATTGATGTTCACGAGGTTATTTAACAATAGGTTAGGTTGTTTCATGATATGGTAATTTTAAAACGTGTGGTCGACAGGTAAAGAGGCACCATTAAAAAATTTAATTTTAGGCCAACCACATTTTATAATAGTTTTACCTTATTTTCAGGTTGGTAGAGCAGAAGTGAAAATAGCAACACTTCTTGCATGCTACAACATCCCAATTGCCACTGCTAGTCATTTGAGTCCACTCTTCAAGGACATTTTCCCGGATTCTTCAATAGCTCAGAATTATGCTTCAGGAAGGTATGTAAGAGAATGTGGTTATAAAAATAAGTTTATGGAAACATGTGAGCAATAGAGGAGCATGAACCTTGTCACTGATTTACCCTAATTCGTTTAACATTCCTTCTTGCAGATGGAAAACTACATGCATTATGAATGGGGCTATTGCACCATACTTTCATTCTCAGTTGGTGCAACATATGCAGATTTATCCATATTCAGTTCTTGTAGATGGTTCAAATGACACTGTTCTTGAGAAATTAAACCCACTGACTGTACGCATCTTTGATATAAGATCACGGAAAGTTATGAGTCATTTTTTGGACAGCATTCCCTGGATTAATTGTGTTGCTTTTGGTGTTGACAATACGAATGTAAATATAGGTGTTAGGAACACCATCATGTCACGAGTCCTTCTTCAGAATAAGGATACTTACTTCATGGGGTGCCCCTGTCACCTAATACATAATATTGCAAGGAGAGCTGCAGACAAATTTCTTGAGAGAAGTGGGTTTGATGTAGAAGATATGTGTGTTGATCTCTACTATTACTTTGATAAGAGCACTAAGCGCAAATCAAATCTTAAAACATTTTGCTTATTTTGTGATGTTGAATATCACAAAGTAGTCAAACATGTAAACACTAGATGGTTGAGTCTTGAGAGAGCAGTGGAGAGAATCCTTTCCTTGTTTGATAGACTGAAGAGTTACTTTTTGTCCAATTCTGGGAGTGAGCCACGTTTTAAAAGACTTAAAACGTTGTTCAATAATCCAATTCTGGAAGTGTATCTGCTCTTTTACAATGCAGTTCTGCCAATGTTCACTATTATTAACAAGTATCTTCAGAGGGAGAATCCATGTATCTTTGCTGCTTATCAACGTTTGCATGAATTTGTGAAAAAAGTTCTAGGTAAAATTCTCCCCCCTGAGAAAGTTAAAGAGGTTGAAGGTTCTGGATTCAAAGATCTCAAAGTTGATATAAGAGAAGATCAACTGGATGATGAGGAAGTATTTATTGGGATTGAAACTCGACAAAAACTGACTACTCTGTTTTATGAAGGTAGCATTAGCCCTGAAGACTATGCTGAATTTTTAACTGCAGTTAGGCAGTTTTACCAGGAAGTAATTTCTGAGGCAACCAAGAAGTTACCATTGTACGACAACTTGCTGAAACATGCCAGATTTGTTGACTTTTTTGAGAAAAGTTCAGTTCAGTTTAGTGACGTAGAATTTTTTCTCTTTAGGTACCGTAAATTCTTTCTCATATCCATCCACCCAGTGACTGAGAGGGAACAACTATACGATGAATGTGTGGATTACAAAATTTTAAAACAAGACAGCATCTCTGAAGATGTATGGGAAAGTGCTGAAGTCCAAGATGAGGAGCAAGTAAGTCGGTACATTCACCAAATGGATGTACTTTGGTCATATTTATCTCAGATGAAACTAGCAAATGGAGAATTACGGTATAAGAGGCTATCTGATGTTGCAAAATTGGTTTTGATAATTCCACATTCTAATGCTGGTGAAGAACGTGTTTTTTCTATGATACGGAAAAATAAAACAGCTTTTAGACCTTCAATGAATGTGGATGGCACATTATCATCTGTCTTGACCATGAAAATGGCCATCCCTGAGCCATGCCACACATTCGAACCACCAAAAGAAGTGGTGGCTAATGCTAAGAAAGCAACATATCAGTATAATAAAACACAGCAATAAAGAGTGAGATTTGTATTGTTTGCAATTAAGTGCAACATTTGGTATATATTAACTTGTGTTCTGTTGTTTTCCACAAAACTGATGAATAATTATAATTATTCATTATAATAATAATTAACATAAAAATAATTTGCATTATATAAAAAGTGGTTTGATAATGATTAATTATGAAATAAATGGATATATAAAATAAATTTGTTGTCTCACTCATTTTCCTTGACTCTCACTCTTCCTGACCAGTGATCTCACTCAGTTACTCTGGGGACCCTTGGCAGCTCTGCGTATGTGATTTTATTATGGTTACATTTATATGTTGACAAGGAATGTAATTATTGTGTATTAAGAGGGTTGTAGTTCGTTAAGGGTTATAATATAAATAATTTTGTTTAAAATGGCTGAGGCACAAGTAAACGAAATAGATTTCGTGTGGGACGAATGGGAAGGCGAATTCAGAGGGATTGTGGATAAAATGATGGACGATGAGTGGGGTAAACTAGATGATAATTTGAGACGGATGGAAGAACAAGAAGAGGGAATATTCGCCGAAATTGAAAAGCATAGTGATGATACTATTAGTGGTAATGAGATGACAAATAATAAAGGTAAAATAGTTGAAGTGATAGGAGTAGAGAATAAGACAGTGAATAATGATAAGGATGATAGTGTAGTGGTGGTAGAAAAAGGTAGAGAGACAGACCAATTTAACAAGAATAAAACCGAACAGGTGGCAGATAATAAGGTGAGTAATAGCTACGATAATGATGACATAAAAGAAAACGGGGTAGGTCCATCATGGGACGATATAATGAATTATATGAAAAGTCAATTTGAGGAAATAATAAATTCACAAAAGCAAATGATTAATGATATGAAAAACAAAACGAGAAGTGGAAAAGAGATAGGTGTAAATTAAAGGAAGATACAGAAGGTGAATCACAACAGGTAAGTGGTAGAAATAGGGTTAATTATAATGATGAGAGCGTAGTGGTGGTAGAAAATGGTACATTTACAGGTGAGTGTAACGAGAACAAAAATAACGAAGAAATAATTAACGAGGTAACTGATAGTTGTAAAAATGAGTTAACAAGTAGTGGTGATGAGAATATAGTAGTAGTTGAAAAGGTAAGTGAGAATAATGGTGAGATAATTACAAATGGGGTGTTAGAGAGTAACATGGTGAATAATAATAGTGGCGATGAAGTTTTAGTGGAAATAGAGAGTAGTAATAAGATAGTGGTTGATGAGAGGTTAGGTTGGCGAAGGGCAAATTTTCCCCGTGATTTAAATGGAGTAGGGACTCCATTAGTGTTGTATGATGACAAGGTTTCCTCCAGTAGTTATGTGAGAGACGAGGTGTCTCTAAGTAGGTCCCCTTTTGTGTATCATGAGTTCCCTGGAAGAGCCAGGATGTGTCATGATAACGTTATGTTGCCTTTTGTGTGTATTGAGAGAGAAAAAGTGAAATGGTGTTATGATGAGAGGTATTGTGAGAGGGTGGTAGAATTATTCAGATTGAGAGAGAGAGAGAGAGAGAGAGAGAGAGAGAGAGAGAGAGAGAGAGAGAGAGAGAGAGAGAGAGAGAGAGAGAGAGAGAGAGAGAGATAATATTATTTAATGTTATTCGAAGTTACGAAGAACTATTAGAGAAAATAAATAGAGAGAGAATTAGTAACATTGTAGACTTACCTTGTTGTGAGAATAGTGCAGAAATAAATGATGATAACGTTGATAATTATACTGAATGCTTACCTGTACATAGACGTGGGATATTATTAATAGATGATTTTGAAAATAAGGAGAGGTTAAAATGCTTAAGGGTGAAAGATAATAATACTGACGGTGACAAGACCAGAATTAATAATGTAGACAGGTTATATGATTTGATAATGATGTGGGACAGTCCAGTAAATTATTATGTGGGTATAAAGGAACAATTTCAAATATTGAAGAGTTATTATATAAATAATAATAATAATGTAATGAGTGTAAGTAAAGATGAAAATTATTATGTGAAAATAAGATGGAATTTCGATGATGGTGGTTAGATAAACAGTGAATGAACATTTAATTATTTGAGCTAATGGTAAATACTTGGCTTACTTTTGTAATGAGGTGGGGTAAACAATAAAATAATATGACAAAAATTGTAGATAAATTTGTAGTGAGGTTAATTGTGTTTGTGTAATAGGTTATGTTGTATTCTGTAGTTTATGTAAACAATGTATGTATGCAAGGGAAATTGATTTTATAAATATAATAATAATATTTTATCAGACTAAACAAATAACAAGAGTGATTATGAAGTTTATAATGCAAATGAATTGTAATTGTTTTGGAATAAGGTGATTAAAGTAACGTTGTGTTTTAATAAACTTATTGAATTAGATAAAACAGAGATGAATTAATGAATTAATTAATGTTGTATAAATGAACTTTGGTAATAAATTTAAATGATGTTTCTGAGATTTGAACTTTATAATAAATAGTAAATGAGTAAAGGTAGAATGTGTTTAGTTGTGGAGTCATATGGTTATTATAATGTATCAGAAGGTACATAGGGTTATGTACGCTATATTTGTTGTGACAAATGTTTATGACAAGTGATTATGTGTTCACTTGATAGAGTAGTTGACCATATGTAAGTGAGAATTTGATAATGACTTTGAAGTAAAGTAAAAGAGTCCTATAATGACATTAAATGAGTTTGAAAGAATTTAACTTAGGTAAGGTGTGGAATTTTTGGTAAAATTTGAATTTGAAATGATATGTAAAATGAATGTTGATAATAGATTTGAATTTTTGGAGAATTTAATGATACAATAAATGATAAATAATCAAAGGTTGAGGAATGAAAGGTTCTATTGAAATTAAAGTTGAAATGTTTGTAAATTTTATTCAAATGCAAATGAGATGTTTATTTTAATTGAATGAGGTTTTTGTTGTTATGAATGTTTATGTTGTATTATGTTGGTGTGTAGGAATCTTAAACATGTATTGTGTAATTTACATGTGATTCCTCACTTTCGGGCGGTCACAGCGTCACTGAACCCTGACCATGGATTTGGATTATTGGTAACAAGGGTGGTTAGACAGATTGTATCCTAGCCATACTTGTTATTATTTTCAAAATTGGTGACTTCAGAAATTATCCGGGGGGTAAACAAGGGGAATCACCAGAACTATGGAACAGCGGCTATCATCGAAGGGGGTGATAGTGCCATGTTAAGGGCATATAAGTAATTTTTAGTAGGATTACTGGTGTCCTCGGACATCAGTAATGCCGAAATTTTTTGTAACGCTGAAACAAGAACGGTGTAGGCAGCATCTATGCCCTAATAAATTTCAGTTCTTGTGGATGCAAAGGGGCGCTACAGTCCCACCTCAGGAAAAATAGTGTTTGTGGAAAAGGAGCTGGCCGTTACAAGCCAGGGGCATAAATAAAAGAATATTTATGCAACCAGGTAAATACCTGATCCGGTTTACCCGGCAGGTGATTTACCTAATTGTAACTGGGTAAAAGGGAGTAGAATAAAATGATGTAGATGTAGTGGAGTAGATTGTTTGCTTATCTGTGTACTGATTATATTAAATAGTTTGCTGTTTTCTACCATCAGACCATGTATTGTGTATAGATGGTAATAGTAATCTACCTTGGTAACTAAAATCAAAATGGAATTTTAATTGGAGTTGGTAAATGAAGTTGAATTATTTTGGAGTTTAAATTTTTGTTTTTCTGTTTGTTGTGTCTAACCTAAATGATAAATGTATATTGTATAGGTTACAGAAGTAAAAATAAGATGGAATAAATAATACAGGAAAATGTAATATGTTCAGGTTAAGGATACGTGTTAAGAAATATTGTTTATTTAAGTAGTTCATTGACATATACAACCAGTACTTTGCTAAAAGGCAAACCAGTACGACTAAGGAGAAACAAGTCAGTTAAGGATGTGGTATGTTGAAAAGCCAGTAATTGATATTTTTTATTGAATGTTACAGAGTTTGGTGATACTGTGGCGGGTGCCTGTCTGACTTTATGGTGTAGGGCTCTCGAGCAGGGAAGTCCAGTAATGTCATTCAGGTGCAGCCGCAGTCACCAGACTAGAGGAGTAAGTTACCCATGATTGTAATAAGGATTAAAGGGGGGGCTCCATATCCTAGCTGGTCCTCTTAGGGTTTTTAGGCAATGAGAGTTTTTCTGTTTCGACAGAAAACCTCTCATTGGAGGGGTATTGTAACGGTACAACCGATGAGAGTATACAATTTAAAGCTTTTATTTAACCACAGTATATTTTTGGGTCACCGACTATAGCTCCGTGTGCGGTACGGAATGGTACAGGAATGCGGACTATCAGCAAGGGTGCGTATTATAACATCACCAAATTCAGATAGATTTTGATAACAATAAGTATGTATAAAAAATGCTAAATATATTATGTTTGAATAAATAAATTATGTGGATAGTAAAAAATAAATAAAAGGTAATTAACATGGAAAGAGGAGGAGTAATACACCGAAAGTGATTAATAAAGAAACTCAAATAATAAACTGACAGACAAACGACATTGACTCTACCCCAGAGATTGGCCAGTTAAGAAACCAGTTAAGAAATCAAAATAAAGAAAACAAGACGGAGGAAGGAGAAGAAGAATGAAAACCAAGAGAGAACAAACCCATGAGGAAGAAAACAAGATGAAACGCATCAAGAAGACTAGACAAGGAATGGAAAATAGAGAAGGGAGAAATAATGTAACCCAAAGTAATAAAGACAATGAAATTCGGTTAAGAACCAAAACTATTAATGAATGTTAGTATTGATAAAATGACCATTATGAACCATCAGTAATATGAAACAATGTATAAAAGTACACTAACCAAAAGAGTTAGGGATATATGTAATTTGTTAACTAAGAAAGACACAATATTAATAATTTTATATAGATAGTATGTAGAGAAAGAGAATAAAATGATGAGAAATGAATGGAAGTTGAATTAGTGAAAGTGACTTATACTAGAGTGATATAATAATAAAGAAACACTAAATAAATTATAATGGACACTAAATAATTTAAGAAAGTGCTAGTGAAAAATAAATACAAATAATATCTATCATAAAAATAGTAAGAGGTAAGAGGAGAGTAGGCTAAGGTAAAGACTTAGTAAAATTACTTATGTTTTAGTTTTAAGAGTGGACAATAACATTTAACAAGTTACAATGAATAGTATTTAGGATAGAACATTTATTCAGTAAATAATGAACACTAAGTAGTGATATTCACTGTGATGACTAGGAAGTAGTATTGTTATAACTTAAAAATGTATTATAAAGGTCTAAAGGTGTGTTTCACAAAGAAAAGTAATTAGATGGTGTTAACATGGAAGGGAGAGAAAAAAGCATTAGAAAATAAGTTTGTATTAACATTAAATAAGTACCCATGTTATAAGGGGAGTTTAATGGAAAAGGTTCAATAGAGGTGAGATTGTTTAGCACCAGAACAACAAATCAGAAATAATGAATGGTATAAACTGTTAGTTATGAAATGGATATGGCTGTAAGAGTTATACAGACCATAGACCTAGATGTTATATTTTATATTGGAAATGAATAGCAAATAATTAGCAAGTAAGATTGAATAACACAGCTGTTACTAACAAAGACTAAATTAAAACCACATTCAGAGACATTAAACATAATTATAAATGCAAAATAACAATTTGGGACTAAATGAAATATATTGTGTATGAAGCCACAAAAATCCAGTAATGGCTACTTAAATGTGAAACAGGCCTAACGGTCAAACATAAACAATTACTGATTGTACAAAAATCACCATGTAATGGACAAATCCAAGGTGACTAATTCATCAAGGATGAATAGTAGTTATTATTAAAAACCAAATATTAAATTAAGGTATTATATAAACAAAGAAAGGTAATTGATAAGTATGAAATTAATTGTGAACTTAGAAAACTTGATAAAACCCAATATTGTGGGGTACCAAAATAATCTTTGTGAGAAAATATAAATGACAGTGCATTTAGATAATAACCCCGAAGGAAGATAAGAGGAGGAAGAAAGTCCGAAGATATGGGAAGATTTGAAAGGAATTCGAAAATTGATAACAATGTACTGATGTTCAGCTCACCCAATGAGAGCAAATACGTAACCATGGAAACGACCGTTTAACGAGGTAATTACCGTTAAATACAATTACTTGGAAAGTGACGCTATCGCAAGCCAGATGCGCATTTTCTGTACAACACATTTTAATAGTTAAAACATCTTAAAAGCAAAACTAAGTATAGAAATCGATAGTACCGAAGTCTGATGGATGCAGAATACCATTTACAGAGGGAGAAGACGTTTAACTCAATATGAAATATCTAAATAAGTCCAAACCACTTTGAAAAAGATGCCGAAGCTTGAATAAAGAACACAGGGACAATATTGATGCCATAATCCTTCCTTCTCTTCATCCCGAATAATACCGTACTGCAAGGCTGTATTATTGTACGACTTATAAACATATAAGTACGACATATAAACATATTTATGTACGACTTATAAACATCTTGTATGACACTTAAACAAAACAATTACCACTACACATTATTCTACATAAGGAAAAAACATTGTAAGGTTGTGTATTTTTAATGTTGTAACTGCATCTGAACCTTTTAACGTGATCCAAACAACTCACAACCATCGATCAAAATATTTGTTGATTGGCGTCAGAGAAAGCCATGCTGTTTATATGTATTCGAAATCGATTGGTTAACCCTTGAGTAGAGTCTTATAAAGAATTATCCGGTGCAGAATTATATATGAGCAAATTCATTACAACTTGTGTCTATAAAATATTAACTTCAAATTAATAATAAATTTATACTGTGTGTGTTAAATCGTGTCTTATTTCTATTAGCAAAGTGTATGTTTAAAAATATAATGTATAGTGAAGGTTTCCAATGCGACGTCTAGCTCTCAAGTAGCGAATCCTGCAACCGCTATCTCGATTGACACGAAATTGAGAAAAGGCGGGATGGATTGAATTCGTCGCCTCGTTCAAATAGAACATTGATAAGTAAATCATTTTAATTGTTTTATATAAACAATTTGGCGCCACCCGGAGATAATCCACTACGTTTGAACCTCAGATCGGGAACCACGATACCTGGTCCCCAGTACGTTCGCTACGGGCCCAAACATCGTGAAGTACATCGCCGTGCGAGGACGCAGTGGTAAGAAACACAGACACACTTTCACACTCAGACACACTGTTATATTTTACAGAGGTATACGAAAGACGAGACACGAGTTGGTTATATAATAAATTGGCTTCCATCGCAGGGCTTGAAAGAACAGGAGTATACGCGCAATTGGTTATAAATTGGCGACCAACCGGTGGAGCTTGAAAAAAGGAAGATACGAAGTTCTAGCGGCGGTCACGAAAGGAGATCAGGATGCACACAAGAGGTTTATGGAAAAAGTTGGCGAAGGAGAAGGAGATGGAAGAAAACAGAGGGGAAGAAGAGGAAGGAGCACCGATTGAAGAAGTGGAGACAACAATAACCACAACAGAACCAACACAAGACGAAGAAATTGAACTACAGGCGGGTGACAAAGGAGAAGTTAGAAGAGACCCGAACATACTGAAATTAATGGAAATGATGAATAATATGATGAAAGAAACCAATCAAAATTTTAAGAAACAGGAGGAGAAATTCGACGGCATGAAGAAAGAAACCAGTGACAATTTGAAACAGATCAATGAGAAAATAGTGAGTACAAATGAAAGTACTAAGGAAGAATTGAGGAAAACAGTTAGCAAAAATAATGAAACATTACAACAAAGATTGATGGAGGAAATTCAGCAAAGAAATGAAGAATTGAAGGAAGAATTGAGGGAACAGCTGAAGGAGGACCACGAGAAAAATAAAGAAGAAATGAAGCAGCAAATAAGACTAATTTTCAAAGGATGTCGTGAAGAAAGCGACCAGACAAAAACGGAGATGAATAAGAAATGGGAAAAAACAAGATATCCAGCAGATCAACTTAATGAAACAGTAGATAGTGGTTTCACACAATTGAATGAAACACTAGACAACACTTCTGACGGTATCAATGGAGAAATAAAGAAGACAAAGGTGTATTGTTTTCTGGGAATAAAGATAACCAAAACAATGAGAAAATTAAGCACATAAAAACCAACCTGAGAAGAGTAAAGAAGAATCGAATAATTAAGAAGATCAAGAAAACAAAGGAAATAGGAAAAATATATAAAAAGAAACTACTAAAAACAAGAGAAGAAGTGGAGATGATGAAGAACGGACTAATTGATGTGTTCAATTTACCCTTTACCGACCAAAGCAAATTAATGAGATATAAAGATTGTAGGAGGACCTTGAAAGAAATTATAGAGGGAATTCACAACCAACCAACGGAGGGAAACTTCAGCAAATCAATAAGAAAATGGAATTTACACAAAATTGACAGGACTCACGACAAGATATTGTGTCACAAATCAAGAAGGTATCTAACACACTTGAGTACACCAGAAATAGAAATGCTGAATAAAGAACCACATAATAAAATGATGGAAGCAGTCATGGATACCACTGAACATATGATATTAGAAGAATCATGGTACAAAACAGAAGAAACCTATATCACTAGGAAGAAAATAGTTATATACACTAAGGTTATCCGAACCACAAATGCAGAGGAAATGATGGACCATGGGTAAACCAAGTGAAGATAAACGCCGAGAAAAAGGGGACTGATTTCATGATAACCTACATAAGTAATTTAAAATAAAAAGAAAGAATAGTCTCAGCAAGTGAGTTTACTGATAAATAATAATGAAAAAATACAGACATAAAATGAATTTCAAAATTCAAAAAGTTATGTAAGGACAGCTTACACAGATAATTCGAGAATATTTTAGACCAATCATAAAAATGGAGAAATAAAATTACCAAGAATCCACATAAAGTAAGAAACAATGACTTACTATAATCTTTGAATAAAAATTAATAATAATGGAGTGAAGTTACAAAACATTCCTAACCAAATAAGATTAAGTTACAATAATCTTTAGCCAAAATGTGAGGCATAAAAAAGCAAAACATACTATAAAGGAATGAGCTAAAAACATTCCTAACTAGTAAGAAACACTAACTTACTATGATATTTAAAAAGTTATGAAAAAAAAAACAATATCAATCAAAATGACCAACTTCCACTACTATCTAGAAAGAAATGGGAAGTAAGATTAAGAAAACCAATGATCAAAAAACGAAATAAATAAAATAAACATTCTAAGAGTTGTAATATGAATTGAGATGAAACAAAACTTATTAAAAATGAATAAAAATGTGAATTGTATCAATAAAAAGCATTGCTTCAAGTATTATCAAGTAGTATCTATAAAGAAAGATGAAAAAATATATGACCCGAACTGAGCAATAATGAAATATAAAGGTAAAAGATTCCCAACAAATGTTATGATTATTATTATTATGTTGAGTCACGAGATGACTATATTTAAGATTCATTAATTGAGATTGACTGTTGAATAAGTCCAGCAATCATTTTACCGAACAGGGATGATGTTCCCCTGATCTCAGAATAAGAGTAGTTTTGAACGACGGAGTTAGGTAAGCCAATAGAGCCCATCCGAATCGATTGCAACTACAAAGTAAAGTTAGTTAGGGAAAATAAGATTTATAGGGAATAATTTATAATAAAAAATCAATAAGCCAGTTCGTAATAAGAAAAAATGACGAAGAAAAGAATCAGGAGAAAGGAAATAAAAGATACAGAATTCAGCATAAAAATCGAGTGAGAAGCAGGAGAGTTTAAGAAGAAAATGATACAATACAATTGATAATTACATCAAACTTAGAATCACGTTTTATAAAATGATCAATTTTGATGGGAGAGCATTATATAACATCACCAAATTCAGATAGATTTTGATAACAATAAGTATGTATAAAAAATGCTAAATATATTATGTTTGAATAAATAAATTATGTGGATAGTAAAAAATAAATAAAAGGTAATTAACATGGAAAGAGGAGGAGTAATACACCGAAAGTGATTAATAAAGAAACTCAAATAATAAACTGACAGACAAACGACATTGACTCTACCCCAGAGATTGGCCAGTTAAGAAACCAGTTAAGAAATCAAAATAAAGAAAACAAGACGGAGGAAGGAGAAGAAGAATGAAAACCAAGAGAGAACAAACCCATGAGGAAGAAAACAAGATGAAACGCATCAAGAAGACTAGACAAGGAATGGAAAATAGAGAAGGGAGAAATAATGTAACCCAAAGTAATAAAGACAATGAAATTCGGTTAAGAACCAAAACTATTAATGAATGTTAGTATTGATAAAATGACCATTATGAACCATCAGTAATATGAAACAATGTATAAAAGTACACTAACCAAAAGAGTTAGGGATATATGTAATTTGTTAACTAAGAAAGACACAATATTAATAATTTTATATAGATAGTATGTAGAGAAAGAGAATAAAATGATGAGAAATGAATGGAAGTTGAATTAGTGAAAGTGACTTATACTAGAGTGATATAATAATAAAGAAACACTAAATAAATTATAATGGACACTAAATAATTTAAGAAAGTGCTAGTGAAAAATAAATACAAATAATATCTATCATAAAAATAGTAAGAGGTAAGAGGAGAGTAGGCTAAGGTAAAGACTTAGTAAAATTACTTATGTTTTAGTTTTAAGAGTGGACAATAACATTTAACAAGTTACAATGAATAGTATTTAGGATAGAACATTTATTCAGTAAATAATGAACACTAAGTAGTGATATTCACTGTGATGACTAGGAAGTAGTATTGTTATAACTTAAAAATGTATTATAAAGGTCTAAAGGTGTGTTTCACAAAGAAAAGTAATTAGATGGTGTTAACATGGAAGGGAGAGAAAAAAGCATTAGAAAATAAGTTTGTATTAACATTAAATAAGTACCCATGTTATAAGGGGAGTTTAATGGAAAAGGTTCAATAGAGGTGAGATTGTTTAGCACCAGAACAACAAATCAGAAATAATGAATGGTATAAACTGTTAGTTATGAAATGGATATGGCTGTAAGAGTTATACAGACCATAGACCTAGATGTTATATTTTATATTGGAAATGAATAGCAAATAATTAGCAAGTAAGATTGAATAACACAGCTGTTACTAACAAAGACTAAATTAAAACCACATTCAGAGACATTAAACATAATTATAAATGCAAAATAACAATTTGGGACTAAATGAAATATATTGTGTATGAAGCCACAAAAATCCAGTAATGGCTACTTAAATGTGAAACAGGCCTAACGGTCAAACATAAACAATTACTGATTGTACAAAAATCACCATGTAATGGACAAATCCAAGGTGACTAATTCATCAAGGATGAATAGTAGTTATTATTAAAAACCAAATATTAAATTAAGGTATTATATAAACAAAGAAAGGTAATTGATAAGTATGAAATTAATTGTGAACTTAGAAAACTTGATAAAACCCAATATTGTGGGGTACCAAAATAATCTTTGTGAGAAAATATAAATGACAGTGCATTTAGATAATAACCCCGAAGGAAGATAAGAGGAGGAAGAAAGTCCGAAGATATGGGAAGATTTGAAAGGAATTCGAAAATTGATAACAATGTACTGATGTTCAGCTCACCCAATGAGAGCAAATACGTAACCATGGAAACGACCGTTTAACGAGGTAATTACCGTTAAATACAATTACTTGGAAAGTGACGCTATCGCAAGCCAGATGCGCATTTTCTGTACAACACATTTTAATAGTTAAAACATCTTAAAAGCAAAACTAAGTATAGAAATCGATAGTACCGAAGTCTGATGGATGCAGAATACCATTTACAGAGGGAGAAGACGTTTAACTCAATATGAAATATCTAAATAAGTCCAAACCACTTTGAAAAAGATGCCGAAGCTTGAATAAAGAACACAGGGACAATATTGATGCCATAATCCTTCCTTCTCTTCATCCCGAATAATACCGTACTGCAAGGCTGTATTATTGTACGACTTATAAACATATAAGTACGACATATAAACATATTTATGTACGACTTATAAACATCTTGTATGACACTTAAACAAAACAATTACCACTACACATTATTCTACATAAGGAAAAAACATTGTAAGGTTGTGTATTTTTAATGTTGTAACTGCATCTGAACCTTTTAACGTGATCCAAACAACTCACAACCATCGATCAAAATATTTGTTGATTGGCGTCAGAGAAAGCCATGCTGTTTATATGTATTCGAAATCGATTGGTTAACCCTTGAGTAGAGTCTTATAAAGAATTATCCGGTGCAGAATTATATATGAGCAAATTCATTACAACTTGTGTCTATAAAATATTAACTTCAAATTAATAATAAATTTATACTGTGTGTGTTAAATCGTGTCTTATTTCTATTAGCAAAGTGTATGTTTAAAAATATAATGTATAGTGAAGGTTTCCAATGCGACGTCTAGCTCTCAAGTAGCGAACCCTGCAACCGCTATCTCGATTGACACGAAATTGAGAAAAGGCGGGATGGATTGAATTCGTCGCCTCGTTCAAATAGAACATTGATAAGTAAATCATTTTAATTGTTTTATATAAACAATTTGGCGCCACCCGGAGATAATCCACTACGTTTGAACCTCAGATCGGGAACCACGATACCTGGTCCCCAGTACGTTCGCTACGGGCCCAAACATCGTGAAGTACATCGCCGTGCGAGGACGCAGTGGTAAGAAACACAGACACACTTTCACACTCAGACACACTGTTATATTTTACAGAGGTATACGAAAGACGAGACACGAGTTGGTTATATAATAAATTGGCTTCCATCGCAGGGCTTGAAAGAACAGGAGTATACGCGCAATTGGTTATAAATTGGCGACCAACCGGTGGAGCTTGAAAAAAGGAAGATACGAAGTTCTAGCGGTGGTCACGAAAGGAGATCAGGATGCACACAAGAGGTTTATGGAAAAAGTTGGCGAAGGAGAAGGAGATGGAAGAAAACAGAGGGGAAGAAGAGGAAGGAGCACCGATTGAAGAAGTGGAGACAACAATAACCACAACAGAACCAACACAAGACGAAGAAATTGAACTACAGGCGGGTGACAAAGGAGAAGTTAGAAGAGACCCGAACATACTGAAATTAATGGAAATGATGAATAATATGATGAAAGAAACCAATCAAAATTTTAAGAAACAGGAGGAGAAATTCGACGGCATGAAGAAAGAAACCAGTGACAATTTGAAACAGATCAATGAGAAAATAGTGAGTACAAATGAAAGTACTAAGGAAGAATTGAGGAAAACAGTTAGCAAAAATAATGAAACATTACAACAAAGATTGATGGAGGAAATTCAGCAAAGAAATGAAGAATTGAAGGAAGAATTGAGGGAACAGCTGAAGGAGGACCACGAGAAAAATAAAGAAGAAATGAAGCAGCAAATAAGACTAATTTTCAAAGGATGTCGTGAAGAAAGCGACCAGACAAAAACGGAGATGAATAAGAAATGGGAAAAAACAAGATATCCAGCAGATCAACTTAATGAAACAGTAGATAGTGGTTTCACACAATTGAATGAAACACTAGACAACACTTCTGACGGTATCAATGGAGAAATAAAGAAGACAAAGGTGTATTGTTTTCTGGGAATAAAGATAACCAAAACAATGAGAAAATTAAGCACATAAAAACCAACCTGAGAAGAGTAAAGAAGAATCGAATAATTAAGAAGATCAAGAAAACAAAGGAAATAGGAAAAATATATAAAAAGAAACTACTAAAAACAAGAGAAGAAGTGGAGATGATGAAGAACGGACTAATTGATGTGTTCAATTTACCCTTTACCGACCAAAGCAAATTAATGAGATATAAAGATTGTAGGAGGACCTTGAAAGAAATTATAGAGGGAATTCACAACCAACCAACGGAGGGAAACTTCAGCAAATCAATAAGAAAATGGAATTTACACAAAATTGACAGGACTCACGACAAGATATTGTGTCACAAATCAAGAAGGTATCTAACACACTTGAGTACACCAGAAATAGAAATGCTGAATAAAGAACCACATAATAAAATGATGGAAGCAGTCATGGATACCACTGAACATATGATATTAGAAGAATCATGGTACAAAACAGAAGAAACCTATATCACTAGGAAGAAAATAGTTATATACACTAAGGTTATCCGAACCACAAATGCAGAGGAAATGATGGACCATGGGTAAACCAAGTGAAGATAAACGCCGAGAAAAAGGGGACTGATTTCATGATAACCTACATAAGTAATTTAAAATAAAAAGAAAGAATAGTCTCAGCAAGTGAGTTTACTGATAAATAATAATGAAAAAATACAGACATAAAATGAATTTCAAAATTCAAAAAGTTATGTAAGGACAGCTTACACAGATAATTCGAGAATATTTTAGACCAATCATAAAAATGGAGAAATAAAATTACCAAGAATCCACATAAAGTAAGAAACAATGACTTACTATAATCTTTGAATAAAAATTAATAATAATGGAGTGAAGTTACAAAACATTCCTAACCAAATAAGATTAAGTTACAATAATCTTTAGCCAAAATGTGAGGCATAAAAAAGCAAAACATACTATAAAGGAATGAGCTAAAAACATTCCTAACTAGTAAGAAACACTAACTTACTATGATATTTAAAAAGTTATGAAAAAAAAAAAACAATATCAATCAAAATGACCAACTTCCACTACTATCTAGAAAGAAATGGGAAGTAAGATTAAGAAAACCAATGATCAAAAAACGAAATAAATAAAATAAACATTCTAAGAGTTGTAATATGAATTGAGATGAAACAAAACTTATTAAAAATGAATAAAAATGTGAATTGTATCAATAAAAAGCATTGCTTCAAGTATTATCAAGTAGTATCTATAAAGAAAGATGAAAAAATATATGACCCGAACTGAGCAATAATGAAATATAAAGGTAAAAGATTCCCAACAAATGTTATGATTATTATTATTATGTTGAGTCACGAGATGACTATATTTAAGATTCATTAATTGAGATTGACTGTTGAATAAGTCCAGCAATCATTTTACCGAACAGGGATGATGTTCCCCTGATCTCAGAATAAGAGTAGTTTTGAACGACGGAGTTAGGTAAGCCAATAGAGCCCATCCGAATCGATTGCAACTACAAAGTAAAGTTAGTTAGGGAAAATAAGATTTATAGGGAATAATTTATAATAAAAAATCAATAAGCCAGTTCGTAATAAGAAAAAATGACGAAGAAAAGAATCAGGAGAAAGGAAATAAAAGATACAGAATTCAGCATAAAAATCGAGTGAGAAGCAGGAGAGTTTAAGAAGAAAATGATACAATACAATTGATAATTACATCAAACTTAGAATCACGTTTTATAAAATGATCAATTTTGATGGGAGAGCATTATATAACATCACCAAATTCAGATAGATTTTGATAACAATAAGTATGTATAAAAAATGCTAAATATATTATGTTTGAATAAATAAATTATGTGGATAGTAAAAAATAAATAAAAGGTAATTAACATGGAAAGAGGAGGAGTAATACACCGAAAGTGATTAATAAAGAAACTCAAATAATAAACTGACAGACAAACGACATTGACTCTACCCCAGAGATTGGCCAGTTAAGAAACCAGTTAAGAAATCAAAATAAAGAAAACAAGACGGAGGAAGGAGAAGAAGAATGAAAACCAAGAGAGAACAAACCCATGAGGAAGAAAACAAGATGAAACGCATCAAGAAGACTAGACAAGGAATGGAAAATAGAGAAGGGAGAAATAATGTAACCCAAAGTAATAAAGACAATGAAATTCGGTTAAGAACCAAAACTATTAATGAATGTTAGTATTGATAAAATGACCATTATGAACCGTCAGTAATATGAAACAATGTATAAAAGTACACTAACCAAAAGAGTTAGGGATATATGTAATTTGTTAACTGAGAAAGACACAATATTAATAATTTTATATAGATAGTATGTAGAGAAAGAGAATAAAATGATGAGAAATGAATGGAAGTTGAATTAGTGAAAGTGACTTATACTAGAGTGATATAATAATAAAGAAACACTAAATAAATTATAATGGACACTAAATAATTTAAGAAAGTGCTAGTGAAAAATAAATACAAATAATATCTATCATAAAAATAGTAAGAGGTAAGAGGAGAGTAGGCTAAGGTAAAGACTTAGTAAAATTACTTATGTTTTAGTTTTAAGAGTGGACAATAACATTTAACAAGTTACAATGAATAGTATTTAGGATAGAACATTTATTCAGTAAATAATGAACACTAAGTAGTGATATTCACTGTGATGACTAGGAAGTAGTATTGTTATAACTTAAAAATGTATTATAAAGGTCTAAAGGTGTGTTTCACAAAGAAAAGTAATTAGATGGTGTTAACATGGAAGGGAGAGAAAAAAGCATTAGAAAATAAGTTTGTATTAACATTAAATAAGTACCCATGTTATAAGGGGAGTTTAATGGAAAAGGTTCAATAGAGGTGAGATTGTTTAGCACCAGAACAACAAATCAGAAATAATGAATGGTATAAACTGTTAGTTATGAAATGGATATGGCTGTAAGAGTTATACAGACCATAGACCTAGATGTTATATTTTATATTGGAAATGAATAGCAAATAATTAGCAAGTAAGATTGAATAACACAGCTGTTACTAACAAAGACTAAATTAAAACCACATTCAGAGACATTAAACATAATTATAAATGCAAAATAACAATTTGGGACTAAATGAAATATATTGTGTATGAAGCCACAAAAATCCAGTAATGGCTACTTAAATGTGAAACAGGCCTAACGGTCAAACATAAACAATTACTGATTGTACAAAAATCACCATGTAATGGACAAATCCAAGGTGACTAATTCATCAAGGATAAATAGTAGTTATTATTAAAAACCAAATATTAAATTAAGGTATTATATAAACAAAGAAAGGTAATTGATAAGTATGAAATTAATTGTGAACTTAGAAAACTTGATAAAACCCAATATTGTGGGGTACCAAAATAATCTTTGTGAGAAAATATAAATGACAGTGCATTTAGATAATAACCCCGAAGGAAGAAAAGAGGAGGAAGAAAGTCCGAAGATATGGGAAGATTTGAAAGGAATTCGAAAATTGATAACAATGTACTGATGTTCAGCTCACCCAATGAGAGCAAATACGTAACCATGGAAACGACCGTTTAACGAGGTAATTACCGTTAAATACAATTACTTGGAAAGTGACGCTATCGCAAGCCAGATGCGAATTTTCTGTACAACACATTTTAATAGTTAAAACATCTTAAAAGCAAAACTAAGTATAGAAATCGATAGTACCGAAGTCTGATGGATGCAGAATACCATTTACAGAGGGAGAAGACGTTTAACTCAATATGAAATATCTAAATAAGTCCAAACCACTTTGAAAAAGATACCGAAGCTTGAATAAAGAACACAGGGACAATATTGATGCCATAATCCTTCCTTCCCTTCATCCCGAATAATACCGTACTGCAAGGCTGTTAAGTATCAGTTAAATTATTTCAACTTCCAAAAAATAAACGCACTTTGACCATTTCTCAATGTATGTTGAATACCACTAAATCATTTTTATTCTCTTACAAGGATTGATCCATAAAATTATATCACTGAAAATTTAACTATAGAACTAACCTCATATTTATGTACGACTTATAAACATCTTGTATGACACTTAAACAAAACAATTACCACTACACATTATCCTACATAAGGAAAAAACATTGTAAGGTTGTGTATTTTTAATGTTGTAACTGCATCTGAACCTTTTAACGTGATCCAAACAACTCACAACCATCGATCGAAATATTTGTTGATTGGCATCAGAGAAAGCCATGCTGTTTATATGTATTCGAAATCGATTGGTTAACCCTTGAGTAGAGTCTTATAAAGAATTATCCGGTGCACAATTATATATGAGCAAATTCATTACAACTTGTGTCTATAAAATATTAACTTCAAATTAATAATAAATTTATACTGTGTGTGTTAAATCGTGTCTTATTTCTATTAGCAAAGTGTATGTTTAAAAATATAATGTATAGTGAAGGTTTCCAATGCGACGTCTAGCGCTCAAGTAGCGAATCCTGCAACCGCTATCTCGATTGACACGAAATTGAGAAAAGGCGGGACGGATTGAATTCGTCGCCTCGTTCAAATAGAACATTGATAAGTAAACCATTTTAATTGTTTTATATAAACAATTTGGTGCCACCCGGAGATAATCCACTACGTTTGAACCTCAGATCGGGAACCACGATACCTGGTCCCCAGTACGTTCGCTACGGGCCCAAACATCGTGAAGTACATCGCCGTGCGAGGACGCAGTGGTAAGAAACACAGACACACTTTCACACTCAGACACACTGTTATATTTTACAGAGGTATACGAAAGACGAGACACGAGTTGGTTATATAATAAATTGGCTTCCATCGCGGGGCTTGAAGGAGGCAGGACATCCGATTTATAATAAATTGGCTTCCATCGCGGGGCTTGAAAGAACAGGAGTATACGCGCAATTGGTTATAGTATTCATGCGTACGCGCGCACGTGTGGGCCGACTTTCCCAGCGAAAGACACGTACATACATTCCAGAGCCGAACATGTGATGGGAACACAGGATCACAGAGTGCGAGCTGACGGCAACGCCTAACACCTGGTGGGTAGGCAACCAAACGCACACACAGTCAGTCGTCACAGAGCAGGGCAGTTCGTTACAACTCATCACACGGTACAGTCGCACATACAGCGGCCTCGGAATTTCGGTAGACTGACGTGAATTGAGTAGCCGAGGTCTACCAAAACTGGTGTAAATATAAAAGAAGAAAATTGACAGTGCAATTTACCTAATCCGTAAATAAACGGGAAGAATTAGAAAAGTGTTTGGTGACAAAGTGTCAAGTGAATTACCAGCAATGGCGGAATAGCACATGCAGGTATAATATACTGTCTGCGGTGTAAAAAATTAAACCTAATAATTATATCAAGAGCTCGGAAAACGGGGGACATTAACCAGGGTAAAGTGTGAGAGAGAGAGTGTGTGTGTGTGGGGAATAAGGGAAAAATAAATTATGAAGTACTGGTTGGTCGAGAAAGAATATGATATAGGGTATTTGTATAGGTAATTTAATGTTTAAGTATTCGAGTAAACAATATAGAGAAAAGATAACGTTGAATTTAATAAATTGAATTAGAAATAAATAAGATTTGTTTTCCAGAATATAACCATGTGTTAGCGTAGTTATTTCATCGCTACCATTTTCTAGTGTTCTGTGCTGAAAAACTTGTCTAAACATTTCCGTGGAATCTTCTGAATTGTGGGTAGTCAGATGGCAATGTTGTCCAATTTTAATTAAGGTAATGTATAAAGGTTTCCATATCTGTCCTTCAAAGATACTGGTGGCGACTCTGAACTTCTGTTGGTATTTTTAAAAAGGGTAAGTAGGCGAAAAAAGATCGCAAGGTAAGGTTCTGGCAGAGTATTATTTTATTTATTTATTTATAAATTTGGTTGTAACTTCACAGGTTTGACCAAAAATACTCTTCATCATTCATCGTTATTTTGGGTGATGCCCCTTTACCACAGTAAACAAATTACTAAATGACAAACCAAAAATGATATGGCATCACGCCTATTGAATAAAAGAATACTATGAGGCAGAAATGAAAAAACAGATCTCTTTGCATTTGGTGAAAGCAATAAATCACTCTCATTGACTCAGCTTCTGAAGCAGGTAGACACACTGTAGTAAGACACCCTCCGTATATGTATGTGTGAACTCAACACCCACAGAGTTCGCATAGACAAAGAAGTAGCACTTCATATACCAAATTAATACAACTGAGGATACTTGCTTACAGGACTGAAAAACTTACCAGATGATGGCATTCCATGTGTCTGCTACAAATTGGCAATGACATTCACAAAATCTAAAAAAGACAAATTTACTGGGCCTGAGATACTGTTATTGAGGAAACTAGAGAAAGTATATAATAAACTTGGGGGGATGGGGATACTGACAGCGATAGTGAGTTTGAATTTACAGACAATAGCACTGATGACGATGATAGTGATAAATATGACTGGCAGTGCCACTTGATAAGTAAATAGCATTACAATAATATCTAAGGAGTTTCAAACAAATAAAACTGAAACTTTGTAACTTTTCCTTTCACACTGTTACAAATTGCAACTAAATATTACACAAGATGGGTAGTATAATTTGTTAATTTTGGTGGGTACCTACTTTTAACTTTTTATTAATCTATAATCAGTCTATTATACAATAGACTCGATGAAGGTAAGGCTCATGGAGAAGCAATCTTCCACTGAAGCCCTCACTTAATTACAAAAAAGTTGGAAAGTTAAGATTTCAACTAACAAAAAGTAATGTAGACACACTGTAGTAAGACCCCTTCCATATATGTATGTGTGAACTAAATGCCCACAGAGTTCACATGGGCAAAGTAGTAGCACTTTATATACCAAACTAGCAAAATACCCGTGCTTCGGTACGGAGTTTCACGTTGTACGTAATGAAAATCTTATTTAATTAATAAAGTTCAATTAAAGTAGGTTTCTTATAAATAAATAATTAAAACCTCTTATGTATTTTCTTTAAAATAAACATTATACATTTTTGTTATATGAAGTTGTGTTGAGTATGAAAACATTTCAGATTTTTCTTCAATTTATGAACTTGTAATGAAGAACTAATCATCGGATCATTAAAGAACTTCTTTGTACACAAAGTTTTTAGATTTTCCTTCTGGCTGAAGAATAACCAGACTGTCAGGAGTGCTAACTCTTGAACAGGCAACGTACAACTGCCCATGAGAGAAACAGTCTTCCCTCAGATCTACGCCAGCCATTTTCAAAGACTGTCCTTGAGCTTTGTTGATTGTCATTGCAAAACAGACTTTGATGGGAAATTGTAGTCTTTTAAACTGGAAATGGTAGTCTGACGGGATCAAAGGAATGCGAGGTATGAAAACTGTTTCTCCAGAACCACAGCCAGTGAATATAGTTGCCTCAACAATGTTCTTATGTAAAGATTTTACCTGCAGTCTGGTACCGTTGCAAAGTTTCGGTGGTATTAAGTTCCGCAGCAGCATAATGGGAGCCCCAACTTTTAGGTGAAGGTTATGTGGGGGTATTCCTGGAGGGTTGAGCGTGTGGAGGAACTCTACCGGATAATGCACAGCGTTTTCTACCTCTACTACGGAATCTACCAACTGATATTTTACAACATCGGCTGGAAGTTTTTCTAACAATAAGTTGTTAATGATTGCTGCTGTCTCATTTCTTGGGGTTAGAATAGCTCTTTCTTTGAGCCAAGAAGAGTCACTTATATTCATTAAGTCTGGGTATATTTTATCTGTCAAAGTCTTAAGGTCTTTTACAACTTCACATAGGTTGTTTGGAATGTTAACTTTTCCATCTTCTTCTTTTAACTTTCCATCACCAATCTGTAACAGTAAGCTTGAAAACTCTTCCGCTTTAAAATCACCTTTAAGATGCACCCGCATGTTTACTCTTAAAAAACGAACTTGAACTTTGGGCCAGAGGTAAGACGACTTCAGGCAGGCTATAACTTCATCTGCTCGTGTTCCCCGAGGCACAACAGGTAAAGTCTGTCTAAAGTCTCCGGCCAGTAGTACTGTTATTCCACCCATCAGGTTTTTACTGCTACGAATGTCCTGTAAAGTTCTGTCTAGGGCTTCTATCCCTCGTTTGTGAGCCATGGTGCATTCATCCCAAACTATCAACTTGCACTCTTTCAAGACCTTGGCTGTGTCACTTTGTTTTGAAATGTTGCAGAGTGGAGTCTGGGAGATGTTTAAATTCAGAGGCAGTTTAAAGGCAGAGTGAGCTGTTTTACCTCCATCCAGCAATGTAGCTGCTATACCTGAAGAAGCCACAGAGATGGCAAACTTTCTGTCTTTCCTAACGCTGGCAAGAAGTAGGTTTAGTAGGAACGTTTTTCCAGTGCCACCAGGTGCGTCGAGAAAAAACAGCTGACCGAGTCCATCATTAATGTAGGCAATGAGCTCATTGTAAGCGTTCTTCTGATCCGCATTAAGTTTAGGAAAGTTCTCAGCAACCATATCAGAAAGCTGAACTGTATTGTAGGAGAGCTCTTTCAGGTACTCGCGGTTGACTGTAATAATGTTTGTGTCTTGAGTTGGTGGAGGTAAACCGAAGTCTTGGAGAGATTGGTTTGACATAAAAAAGATCATATTTTCAAGACATAGTAAGCATTTATTATAAACTGTGTCCTTGCAAAGTTCAATCTCTAAACCATGACTTTCAATCTCAATCTGCCTTCTTATGTCCTCTGATAGACTTTCTTTGTGTTTTTCCCAAAGTGCTAAGGGATCTGCAACTTGGCAAAACACCAATATTACAGCAAACAGCTCTCGGATTTTGTGAGGCGAATCTGAAATGGAAGCTTCTTGCAGGGTTAGGTCCCATTGCATGTCGTCTTCCAACAACCCTAATGCTCTACAGGCAGACTGGTACATAGGATGAACTATACCAGATACCTTTTTAAGATCATTGAAACACGTTGGTCCTCGAATCTCGTGTAGCAGGAGACGCAGATAGAAACACTCGACATTGTTAGGATGTACAGTATATACCCTCCCAAGTACATGATCTTTTTTTACTCCTGGATGTCCTGGAACGCCTTTTCCTTGCTTTCTTCTGCAAAACTGGTTATTTTTCCAGACATAGTATGTTGAGACCTCACAGTAAAGAAGGCCTCTGGCAAAGGAATCGGTTTTGCAGAGTTCGAAAAATGCTGTTAATGTGGTTTTTGGTGGATGTTGGATTTTGTCCAGAAGATTGTTGGAAGTGAAAAATACCCTCTGGCCGTTCTCAAGGTGGACTGCCAACTGCGCTACTGGTGGGAACCTTTCATGAATAGGAAAACAGAAAATACGCCAAGCCGCATCGGAAGTGCTGATGTAGCGACCTGATTCGTACTTAGAAACTTCATCCCACTCATTCTCCAACCTAAACGCTGCCTGATCACTGCCTTTGTTCACATATTTACAAATATACTTTATCGACTTGGCGGAGTTGCACAGTTCAACATTTATGTGGGCTAAGAAAGAGCGGGAAAGAACAGGATTGTACGGTACCACCCATTGGTTGTCTAGATCAACTCCTTTAATGTTGACCGAGAAACCACCATCGACAGGAGACCGTCGGCAATACTGGGGGTAACCGTCATCTGCAGTTTGAGTTTTGGTGTCTACCAACTCATCATAAAAGAATTCCCTGATTTTTCCAGGATAAGTACGAAAATTCCCTGAGTAACATAAGTGACCAAAATACAACGCATTTACAAAACAAAGAACTTGAGTGGACTACTGATGACCACACGATCAGCCACATTGTAGTCGTGAGCAACTAAAGGTCAACTGCACCGAACACATTTAGCTCAGTGCGCTAAGGTGTGACTTGTAGCGTGCAGGTTGTAGCAGGTTCGAATCCTGCCTCGGCTAACCCGAAGATGGTTTTCTGTTTTCAACACCAGGCAAATTCTGCGTCAGTACGCTAAGGAAAAATCCCCCCCCCCAAATCCCTCCTATTTCTAACCATGGAGAATGTCACCAAACTGAGTGCACCCCGTAAAAGATGGATTAAAGAAAAAAAACTCAACATTTTCAGCTTTTGTTACAGCTATTGACCGCTACATTGTGCAGTAAAGTGTTCCAAGACAAGACGAATGGAAGATTTGAAAACAGAGCAGAGTAGGTTATTTAGGTACCGTATTTATGGATATTCAGGGCTTCGCTTAAAATCATTTTAAATTTTTTCCCACCAAAGGTCAAACTGTGCCAATGTGTTCCATTTCACTCATCATATATGCTACAAGAGGAATCAACACTCAAAACTGCGTTTATTTTAAAATATGTATTCATATGAGAGGGGCCTTTCACTAATGTCATGGCAATTTCTCACAATCATATTTTTCATAATGACAAAAGTAACATGAACAAGTGGCCTGTGGCCGGGAGTATATGTAAGCGATTTTATGAGAAGGCATGAATATTTATTAATACCGGTTATTTGCCTTGAAGATGAACAATAATAGATGAAGATCGATTGACAACATTAAAAGCTATTAAAAAAATAAAATGATACTTACATCCTACCTGTGTGCTATGCGGCCGCTTTTGTTATGTCCGTCGATGACGTTCGTCACCAGACGCGTGCGCGTAAATTTGAAATCGTGCGCTCTCTTAGTGTTGTAGTATTGCGGCGTGTAGTCTGTGCGTGTTTAACAGAGACGTAGATGAGAGTGTGTCTCTACCCGCGCGTGAAAAGATATCGTAGACGAAACGCGTAGCACATAGACGTAGATGAGAATCTGCCTCTTACCCGCGTGCGAAAAGAAATATTTTACCTCCCGCCCCGCTGTTACAGTAAAAGGCGTTTGTGAGTGGTAGTATGGATGAAGGATACGCACCAGGAACCATCGGCTAACGTCGAAAGAAAATTAACCTGTCCAGCATGAGTTAGACTGAAGAGAGAGTGGAAAAAAAAGAAAAACGCAAACGTACAATGGTTTAAGTGGCGCTGTGAATGCTCAGTATCGGCGTGTATGTCAGCACTCGTCAGGCGAGAGGAGGGAGCGATGTTCGACGAGTTCCCACAAAACGACGCCGCTTGTGTCGCGTCACTGTCCTCACGCGCGTAATTGATGTTTTTTTTTTTATTGAGAAATAACTGATTATTAGATAAGAAACATGTTTAACAAAAAATGACGCAACAGGGTGCGTAACGGCAGTTCCGAAAACGAACAGTCAACACTGTCACTGTACATTGTACGCCGCCGACGGAGTTGCCAAAGTGGGTATTTTGTAGTGGCGAAACAACGGGAAACGGCGACGTCAAAGAATTCACCGACGTTGAGGATGTTAGAATGAAGCTTTCTGCAGCGTACGGCGTAGGAAGCGTACACTTTGCGTCTGTTGTAAAGCGTTTTTGGCCCGTTTCCGCAAACGGTGTCACAGAGATGACGGAACTGTCGCCGACTTGGAGTGTGTGTGCAGCGGTCGCCGTCTTAGCGCCTGCGACGGGATCTGCCTGGGTCGTTAGTCCGATATGTCTGGAATGTTGTTTTGTGTTTCAGAGAATATACTGGCGTCGCGTTTTCTCAAAACCCGGCGCGAAATCGACCCTTTAACACGACGCCAGACCAGAGTCCAGAGTTGAACGGAGCAGCAGCTAGTCGTGCTCCGGTGGTCGCAGTGTCCGGGTGATACCCGATGACTGCATGTTGCCTTGCTGTTACCTTGGCTAGCGATCTCGCGCTTTGAAAGGAATGGGACCTCCATCAATTTTATTTTGGAGGGACAGGATGTTATGATTTTACTTGGACCCTGGGACCTCGAAGAGACCCGTGACGGCAGAATGGGGGAGACCTCAAAGACCTTTCGCGTGAGAAGCAGGAATGACCCTCCCACAACGGGTAGGGCGCCCCTAGCCGCTCAGGAAAAGTCGCCGAGGGCTGCCAGGCGGCAATGTCGGCGCACGGGAGAGAGCGTAGGAGGAGGCAGCGTCCACCAGAGGTGGCACTAGGCACACCTAGGGCGAGCGCAGACCCCCCTCTAGTCTGTCGCCGAGCGCCAGCACGGACATGAGAAAGAAGGAAGGAGGAGGAGCGTGAAAATACTCAAGGTCGGGGGGATGGGGCAGATGTTCTGTAAGTGCTTATGGGGGGTCGTCGAGCAACGCTCGGGGGCGTTTGTGTCGTCTAGGTGGTGGGCCGACATCTGTGCTTAGTCGACGGATGTGAGGATGGGTCGAGACATAGGCTCGGGAGAATAGTTTGAGGGCTATGGACCGAACGAATTCGGTAAGTGAAGGAACCTTCAACCCTCGCCTGATGGCATCATTTCTGACAAACCAGGGAGAGTTGGAGATGTAGCGGAGGGTTCGGGATTGGAAAGCTTCCAAACGGGCGACAACGGATGGGCTGAGTAGTACCCAAAAGGCGGGGGCTGCGTAAGTCAGGATTGCCCTAAGAAAGAGCAAGTAGATGGTGAGTTTAGTGCGCACAGGCACTGAACCCCGATGAGAGAGAAAGGGAAATAGTTTGGCTCTGACGCCTCTGGCGCGCTGGAGACTCAGAGAGACATGAGGTGCAAAGCTTAGGCGTCGGTCAAGAGTGACGCCCAAGTACTTTACAGTCCGTTTCCACTCGATTGGGCTCCCTTCAAGGGAGAGGGACTGGCAGCGGGAAGTTAATTTACGAGAAAAGGCGATCACCTCGGATTTCTCCGCATTGACCGCCATCCTCCACTTCCTTAGCCAGTCCGGAAGTACGGCGAGCTGACGTTGCACCAGGCCAGCTGCGAAATCAAGACTCGCTGAGCTGGCGTGGTACATAGCGTCATCCGCATAGAGCGAGAGAGTGACTCCAGGCTGAACAGGCAGGTCGTTCGTGTACACGAGGTACAGAACGGGGCCAAGGACAGATCCCTGAGGTACGCCTGCGGCGACTGGTCGGACGGATGAGTACGACCCTTCGACGCATACCCTAAAGATACGATCGCACAAGTACGATCGGAGAAAATGAACGAATGAGGCAGGGAGGGGGGAGTGGGCCAGTTTGTAGAGAAGGCCTTCGTGCCAGACTCGATCGAAGGCCTTACTCACGTCGAGCAATACAGCGACGGAGGACAGATGCTTGTTGTAGGCGTCCGTCAAATGGGTAACAACCCGGACGAGTTGAAGGGTCGTCGAGTGCTCCCTGCGAAAGCCGAACTGCTCCTGCCGAATGAAACCATCCAGCAGAGGCGCGTACCGACCGTGCAGGAGGCGCTCGAGTACCTTCGATATGACTGGCAACAGTGAGATGGGTCGATGGTTTGAGGGGTCAATACGCAGCTTGCGAGGCTTGGGGATCATGATGATTTTCGCACGCTTCCACAGGCTGGGGAAGTAATGAAGCCGGAGACATCCATTGAACAGCTCGTGGACCAAGTTGATGAGGCTAGGGGGAGCGTGTTGTAGCGCCGCCGCTCCGATACGATCATCGCCGGGCGCCCTCTTAGGGCGAAGTCGACCAATAGCCGAGACAACGTCGGCCCGGTCGAACGGGTCAGGGATGTCAGCTGGAGGGCGGGAAAAATATCCAGATAGGAAGTTTGCGACCTCGGCCGAGTGGACGGGGTCGCAGACGCCTCCGTGGACGGTGAATTGCTCCTCCATGGTTGCGGCAAAGACTTCAGCTTTGCCGGCCGCGGAGTACACAATGCCGTCCGGTGATCTGAGGGGATGGCGGGTCCTTTTGTCGCCATTAAGTCGACTCGCAGCCTGCCAGACAGACTCGGGCCGGACTTCAAGAGACTCGAGGTACGAGTCCCAACGATGTGCAGTGGCATCAAGCAGAAGCTGCTTGACAAGGTCAGATTGGGCGTTGAGCCTGCGTTTGATAGCAGGATCCCGGGTTTGTTGCCATCTCCGGCGGAGTTGGCGCCGAGTTTGGATGGCGAGGAGCACCTCTTCAGGTAATTGAGACCGGCGATTTGTCTCCGGGACAAGATAGGTGTGTGTGTCCATAGCGGACGTAACGACTTCTTGAAGATAGTCGGCCATACGGTCCGCATCAGCCGTAGAGGCGATGGGGGCCGGGGGGTCAGATGGCACTGTTCGTTGGAGTTCGTCATGATAGGAGCGCCAGTTGACTCTCCGTGGACGAGAGGGGGGTGGGAGAGGTGTGTCCAACAGGGGACGAACAGTGATAAGTACCGGGTCGTGGTCGGACGAGAGGTCCGATACAGCACTGACAGTGATAGGAATGGCCAGGTCCTTGACAATGACAATGTCAAGGACATCCGGAAGGCCCCTAGTGGGCACGTGGGTCGGTGAGTCAGGACCAATGACTGAGACCTGCAGATGACGCTGAACGTAGCTGTAGAGCGAGCGGCCACGCGGGTTCGTGACACGGCTGTTCCAAGAGGGATGCTTGGAGTTGAAGTCTCCGGCAGCTATAGTAGGTAGTTCGTGGTCGAGGAGGGCGTCCCACTCCTCAGGCGGCGGAGGCCCTCCGGGCCCGGGAGGAAGGTACGCCGAAATTAGGCGAACCTCCCGGTCCCCGATCCAGAGGGCCACCGCCGTCGTCTCCAAATACCTAGTATCTGGAGGGGGTAAGAGACGATGGGCAATGCGCCTGTGGACGAGAATAGCAGTACCCCCGCTGGGACGAGCGGGGGGTTGTAGCCGGGGCCTATCCGTGCGATATGTAGTGTACGCCGGAAGCTGAAAGGAAGCAGCAGGGGTAAGGAAAGTTTCGGAGAGGAGGATGACATCGAGGTCATATTCAGTGGCAAAGTTAGCCAATTCGGCTCGGCGAGACGGAACACCACACGCGTTCCATGCCACCAGCCGAAGAGGCCTAGACATTGAGAGGCAGGAGAGTCATGAGGGAGGTAAGAATGGTGACTAGCAGAGACTGGACGTCCTTGGCAGCCAAGATTTGAGGGATGAGGGTCTCAACCCAGACACGCAAACGATCGGCAAAGGTCGGATCCGAGGACCCTTCCTCCGTCGATGGCGCCTGCGGCGTGGGCGGGGGCACTCGATACATGATACCATTATCGGGCCGAGGTGTAGTTGTAGGCTGCCGAGGCTCTTTGGGAGCTGGGGCAGATGCTGACTTAGTTGCAGCGGGCTTGTGCTGCGTGAGGATGGTGGTCGATGACTTTTTCTTCTTTGGCGCGGGTTGCTTTCGCGACGAGGCCAAAGGAGGGAAAGATGCATCGGAGGCGGCGGCTGCCGCGTAACTGAGCGCTCCGGCAGGCGCTGGGCAGGTCGGGGGGACTACAGCGGCTGCAGGCGCAGACGAGGTAGCCGGAACTGGGGCCGCCGGGGCGGCAGATGCAGGGGCTGAGGGTTTCTTGGGGGCAGGTGGGATAGGCTTTTGGGCCTTGGTGATGCGCTTTAGGGCGTCATGATAGTGCTTGCACTGGCGAGAGCTTGCCGGGTGTGGATCACGACAGTTTGCACACGTGGCAGTGGCGGTGCGTTCACGAGGACAATCGCCCTTGTGATGACCTTCACCACAACGAATGCAGCGTGTCGGGTAGTGGCAATAGATACTGCTGTGTCCGTACCTCTGGCAGTTGTAGCACTGCTTGGGTCCGGGTCGGGACTCGAAAGCTGAAACTTTTACCCGGAGGTAAAAGAGAGAGTCTACCTGATATATTGACTGGAAATTCCCTACCTTGAGGATTTTCACAAGGAAGGCATTTCTGGGAATGCGTCTGCCGGGGGAGAAGAGAGGAGTCACTGAGCTGACAGTAAAGCCCAAAAGTTCAAGGGCGTGAGAAATTGTAGGCACGGGAACATCGGCGGGGATGCCGATGATCTCGACCTTGAGTTCCCTCTCCTCCGGCAGGGCGTAGGTGTAGTACGGGATACCACGATCAGTCAGCAGCTTCTGGGCGAGCCGGAAACTGTCGATGGTCGTGGTCTCAATTCTGACGGAGCGGCCACCCTGACAAACTGCAGTCAGGGTATTCGCAGGAGCGGCCCGGTGAAGTCGCCGCATGACCTTATCCCAGTCAATAGGCCGGTCAAAGATCAGAGGCGGCAACCGCCGGGACGGGGTAGGTAGCGAGGTGGCCGTAGCAGGTCTATCCGTGGCAGGACCCAGCTGGGAAGACCGCCCGGACCCCGCAGAGTCGCCACTGTTTCGCCGTTTCCGGCTACTTACAGTCTGCCACTCCTCAGTGTACGACGCCAGACGAACTACAGCGTTCACAAAGTCCCGGGACGAGCGCGCTTTTAATCAAGGTAACACAGGGTTTAATAATATCACCGAATCGTGACTGACGAGATTTTTATATGTGTAAGGATTAACGAACTCGTTTTATGATTTCAATTGTTGATTTGTCTCAAAACAGCAATAAAGCGTTAAATCAAAGATTGCAAACATATTAGTAAATGTGGATTGGAAAACCATTATATAACTATAGACACATCTTTATAAGATTCAAATAGGAAGCAAACGACTGTCTAATGTAGAACATTTTTAAGTTGCTGTGGAATAAATTACTATACTCTAAATATTGTAAACTGAGTTGGGTACTGTGACGGCAGCGGTATGCGAACATCTGCTCTCCGGTACCAGCGGTGGACACAGCGAGCCAATCCAACAACGTGCTCGGAGCGAGCCAACCAGCGACCCCGGTTAGTGCATAAAACCCGGGCCGGCAGAAAATTTTGTACACACTGACGACACTGACGGACACTCTGCACTCAACCTTGGAAGAGATCGGACGTTACAGAAGAACACCGCAGAAGAGGATAGCCTCGTCCTCTACGTACTGCCATGAAGAGGCCTTCAGCGCAAGCTACTGCGGCGGCAGTAAAGAAGAAACCGCCGGATCAAGAATCGCCTCATCGCCAGCGCCATCATCCAGCTGCAGCGATGGAAATTGACCAGCCGTCTTGCCAGGACGAAGACAACCAACGCAACACAACTGGGACCTGCCGCACAGTGCCGGTAAGTCTTTTAGGTAGCGCTGTCCAGCGAAACCCGGGGAGTCCGAGAGTAGGACTAACAAATAGAGATGCGGGTTGCGCCGCCACTGTGACGGTGTCACAGTTCGGCCCCCGGGTACCCGCTGGACAAAGAGCCGAGTTAGTCGGCAGTAGACCAGCTGTTAGTGCCCCTGAAGCACTGTGAGGCAGCAACGAGCCCCCCGGCCGGCCACTTGGGCCAGCCGGGAACCCTACGACTTGCGCGGGAAGCCCTGCTGAACCCGCGCAAGTACGTGAGCAAAATCGGTCCTTATTAGGGCCGACCAAGCCCGCTAAGGCCGGACCTTCCGGCTGCACGGCCGCTAGTAGGCCACGCAGCCCAAATCCTCTGCCGGAGTCTGACTCCCCAGATATGGAGACCTCGGCTTCCACCGACTGGGTGGCAGTAGGGCGCGGTGGCAAGCCGCGAAAGTCTCCCTCCCTGACCTCCTTGAGTTCGGCCACGGACTCGGCGGCACTCCAAGCCTCCGCTGAGGTTGCGCCTAGTCGCACCTCCGAAGGAAGGGTCCCGCCGGTGTTCGTTACGAACGTCAGGGACGTGATCGGCTTCGTTCGCTGACTCCGTAAGACCGTTGCGCTGGCAGATAACGCATCTGTCAAGCTCCTTGCGAGCGAGACTGTGCGCGTTGCCTGCCGCAGCGCATCGGAGCACTTCGGAGTGGTCCAGTGGCTGGAACGTGAATCGTTCCAGTTCCACACTTACACGTTAAACCGCACCAAGCCTGTAGCCCTCGTCCTTCGGGGCCTGGACATACAGGCGGATCCGCAGGTCGTCGCAGACGAACTGTGCGACGCGGGGTATAAGGTTGTGGGAGCCTCACGGCTGTACACTACTTATGGCTCGCGTCGACCACTCCCGCTGATAAGACTCCTGGCAGAGAAGGGCGAATCCTCCCAGGCCTTATTAGATTTAAAACGGCTTTTCGGGCTCTGCGTAAGCGTCGAGCCCTGCCGCCAGACCGGGCGACTTTCCCAGTGCCACAGGTGCCAGCGGTTTGGCCATAGCAGCTTCGGTTGCCGGAACGCGCCGACCTGCGTCCGCTGTGGAAATGACCACTTGACGCAGGCCTGCGCTGTCCCGGCCAACCACCGATATTGTATTAACTGTGGCGGCGCCCATGCTGCAAATAACAGGCGCTGCCCAGTCTATAGCGAGCAGCTGGACAAGCTTAAGAAACCCGTCCAGCCTAAGCCTCGACATGTTGTTGCTAGCCAACCAGTAAAACCGGCCAAAGCCGCTCAACCTGTGGTCCGGAAACCAGCCCCGAGGTCTGCTCCGGTTCCGAAACCTTCAAGTGCAGTGAGCCCGAGCGAAGCTCCACAGGCCAAACCTACTACCGCGCCCCCGGAACCGGAACGCGAAGTTCCACACTACACGCAAGTCCCGCTGCCGGACGATGAGGAAATTGATCCTCCATTGCCGCCGCCACCCAAGCCTAGATTCCCCAGATCGGGCAAGAAAATTAGGACTCAGGCCAAGAACACGGGCCAGCCTAAACCACCTGCCACTGGACCCAAGCCCGTCCACCAAAAGCCAGAGCGGCCACCCGCTCCAGTACCAGCCCCCAAGGCTTCCACCGTCTCGCCCCGCCGCAGCTATGCAGCTGCCGCCAAGCGTTCTCCCCCGGCCTCATCTTCCGATGATCTCGCCGTCGTTTCAGACTTTCTGGCAAGCTACGACTTGCAGAAAGTAGCCCAGACTTTCCTTAAAATCAAGGAACGCTTGGCAACAGCCTCGCCCCAAGATAAGTTCCTCCTCTTGGTGGAAGCATGCACACAACTGGGGGTTGCGCGGCCCGCGCGAAGCGCGGGTCGCGAGTAGTGCAGTGTCCCGAGTCTCAGAAAGGACTCCTGCCACTGGGTCTGGTAGAGTTCATTTTATACTTTTTATCTACTTATGGGGGGGGGGTCTGAAGCGACCTGCGATTGGTGGATTATACCACCGGGACTAGCAAACGAGGTCGCTTCCAGGACTCACCTGGTCGCGGGGTGTATTTACCAAGTCCGGCAATGAGGGAATTGTGGGTCACTCTGTCGGAACGAACATAGAATCGTCGCGCCAGGCGTCTCACGGTGTCATCAAGAGAGCGGACACCGAGTCCTCTCCTCAAAAGACGAGAAGAGTACCTCCGGGGGACTTTGCACGCGAGCTTCAGTCCCCGGTCGAGTACGCGCTGGAGCGTGATTCTATGACCACGAGCCAGGTATCCCCAAACAGGACAGGCGTAGGTAATCACCGGCAACACGTACGTGTTGACTATGAGCTTACCTAGCCGGGGGGTTATTGCCGGATTAGATAGCACGGGCCAGAGTCTACTGAGTTGCGCCGAAGCGCGTTGTCTGATGTAATTTGCATGGGTTCGCCAGGTGAGTCGGGAATCCACGTGGAGCCCGAGGTACTTGACGCTGTTGGTCCAGGGCACCTCGACGGGGCCTACTTTAAGCGGCCGAGGCCGCTTGCGTTTTCGCGAGAATATTACCGCGGCGCTCTTGGAAGCGTTAACGGCAACTCTCCAGTCATCGGTCCACCCGACATACGCGTCGAGTTGGCGCTGGAGCTTAACTGCCGCATAACTCGCGTTCGGCTCTGAGGCAAAAGCCGCAGTGTCGTCCGCGAACAGCGACAGTTTCACTCCAGGAACTCGGGGCGTGTCGTTGACAAACAACGAGAACAGGAGAGGCCCAAGGACACTTCCCTGAGGGACGCCGGCGGTAATACGCCTCTCCGAAGAGAGAGCGTGGTCTACTCTCACTCGGAAGCTACGGTCTCGCAGAAAGCTGCCGATCAAGTGAACGTAGCAGTCTGGGAGAAGGACTTCCGTTAGTTTGTAAAGGACACCCTCGTGCCACACGCGGTCAAAGGCTTTCTCTACGTCTAGGAAGATCGCAGCCGTCTGTTTGCCCTGGCAGCCAGCCTCGGTTATGCATTCCACGAGTCTCATCAGCTGATGAGTCGAGGAGTGCAGCTCACGAAAGCCGAACTGCTCGGGGATCAGCACGTCTAGTCTTTCTAGATGGTCGCGGATCCTACGCTGGATCAGACGCTCAAAAACCTTGGACGTCGCGGACAAGAGGCTGATGGGCCTGAGGTTCTCCACTCGAGAAGAATTCTTTCCCGGCTTGGGTATCACGATGACGGTAGCCGTTTTCCATTTCACCGGAAAATAGGCCAGTCTGAGGCATGAATTGAACAGGTCAGTGAGGAACTGGGTTCCTCGCTCCGGAAGGCGATGGAGGGCGGAATTCATGACTCCGTCCGGGCCAGGCGCCTTCCGGGGCTTGAGCTGAACAATCCTCTCAGAGACCTCCTCCGGGGAGATGGGCTCCGGCTGGACTGTGATATCGGCCGTAAGAAAGCGCTCTACCTCGCGGCAGATTTGCTCAGTGAAGGCCGGGTTCTTGGATGGGTTGGGAGCGAACTGACGCTCTAAACTATCAGCCAAGAACTCTGCCTTTTCGAGGGGGCGACCAAGGGGTTGACCGCCGGGTCCGGCCAGTGCGGGGAGAGGCGCGCGTTTGCGCTTTCCCGTTAGGGCACTGGGAATCCGCCAGACATTACGGTCCTCGGCAGGGCCATCCATCTGTGTTACAGCTAGCTCCCAGTTGCGTCTACGGAACGCCAGCATGTCGCGACGCAACTTGCCGGACGCTCTGTTGAACGCAGCCTTGTCGGCCGGGTCACGAGTCCGCTGCCAGCGTCTCCGGAGGCGATTCCTCTCGCTAGTGGAAGCATGCCGTGTTACAGGTCTGTTATGAACGGACAACCACGGCAATCCCTCAAGCGAGACCTCGAGCTCGTCCGTCTCCAGCTCGAGAAGGGCGAGGCTGCAGACAAAATTTTCCACCTGACGCGGCTGTTTGGCTTCCGCGTCAGGGTGGAAACCAGTCGTCCCCAGGGCAAGCTCGCGCAGTGCCACCGGTGCCAAAGGTTCGGCCACCACACCGACGTCTGCCGCAATGCCCCGGCCTGTCTCCGATGTTCTCTGGGACATTCAACACAGGCCTGCACTGTGGCAGACAAAACCAAATTTCGCTGCATAAATTGTGGTCAAGGCCACGCAGCGTCTAACGTAAACTGCCCGGTCTATAAGGCGGAGCTCCTGCGGAAGCAAAAGCCGCAGGGGCCCCTCCCGAAGCCACGGCAGCCAGTTATGCAGCCCCAACCTAGACAGCCTAAAATGCAGGCCAGGCCTAAACCTCAGGCACAACCGGCACGGCGCGCGCCCTCTCCGGCTCCACCTCCAGCCCCTACAAAGGCAACTAAACGTACCGCGTCTCCTTCCACAGCAGAGACACGCCCAGTAGCTATTATCTCGGTTTTGGAGCCGGAGAATGAACCCTCCACCTCCGCGGAACCTCCTACTCCCGCCTCTGAACCAGAGGTAGCCTCGCCGCCCCTGCCACCTCCGCGATTTCCGCGAGCAGGCATCAAACCCAGGAACAAAGGGATACCCACACCGGATGCTCGGCCCCGAGCTCCTGCCTGCCCACAGCCCAAGAAAAGTCCTGCTTCCCGGTATAAGTCCGACGAAGCGCAACAGCGTACTTTTCCTGCCGCTGATCCAAAACCGTCTGGCCCTGGTCCTATGGCTTCCACCATGACCCGATCTGCCGTAACACCTGGTCGCTCTTATGCGGCCTCAGTTTCCAGGCAAACCACCCAGTCCGTCAGTTCCAATGACGCACAGTTCGTCCGCGGCTTTCTGTCTAGCTACGACCTCCCGAAAGTCGCATCTCTCTTCAGGTCCATCCGAGCCCGCCTGGAAACTGCTGACCCAACTGAGAGATTCATGCTCTTGGTGGAAGCCTGCGAAGTCATAGGTCTTCTATGAACCGAGCCCTTAGACGAGATCTCTCGCTCGTAGCCTGGAATGCTAACAACATCGGTACCAAGCATTCCGACCTTCTAGAATTCCTGGCTCGGTTCAAACCCGACGTACTTCTCCTCGGGGAAACCCACCTGACCCCGGCGAACCGGTTTCGATTACCAAATTACGTGGTCTATCGGGATGACCGAGTTGGCCGACGAGGAGGCGGCACGGCGATCGCGGTGAGGACCTCCATAGGTCATCATCGTGTCGCTTTGCCGCAGCTTACCAACCTAGAGGCCACCGCCATTGAGGTCCATGGAGCTCTTGGCGGCGTCCTCGTGGTCTCAGCTTACAAGCCCCCACAAGCTGAACTCCTTGTCAGCGACCTGGACGTCATCTTCGATTCCCATCGAAGGGTAATTTTGGCCGGCGATCTGAATTGCAAGCATCGCGTTTGGAATAGTCGCCTGACTACTCCGAACGGGAGGCGCTTGCTCAGTTTTGTTGAATCGCGCCGGGCGATGGTGTTTGGTCCAGCGCAACCCACGTTCTTTCCGTCACTGCCTAACGCGGCTCCCGATGTTCTGGACATCGCGGTGACCCAAGGAATTGTCTGTCCGGTCGAGGTATTCTCACTTACGGAGCTGACATCCGACCACAACCCTATCTTGGTCCACGTCGCTACCCAGCACGCCTATGCACGTTCTGACAAGCAGAGGGTTATCGATTGGGATCGCTACGGCCCGGCCTTGTGCCGTAGATTGCCGCCAGCGGCCCCACTCGATTCCGTTCGCCTCCTAGACGAAGCAGTTGCGGGAATCGAAGAGGCAATCATCTCGGCTATAGGCGTGTCTTCACGTACGCGAGCTGGCTTCACGCCTGACTACCAACGCATCCCTGAGGAAGTCTCTCTTCTCGCTCGCGAGAGGAATTACTTCCGGAAACGTTGGCAGAGGACCCGTGATCCGGCCGATAAGGCAGCATACAATCGGCTCACCGGACGACTGCGCGGCAGTCTGAAGGCGTTCCGACGTAGCTGTTGGGAACTCGACGTGGCCCGAACGGGGGATGCGGACCCGCAATCTCACCCGTACAGAATACCTACCGCATTGACGGGACGGAGGCGCCGACCTCCACTTCCCGCCATTGTTGGACCGTTCGGTCGACTCCTGGGTCGCCCGGAGGAGAAGGCCGAGTACTTGGGCTTGTGTTTCGAGCGTCAGTTCGCTCCCAACCCGCCCATGGACTGGGACTTCGACGAACAAGTCGAGATGGCTGTGGAAGACTTTCTGTCTCTTCCGATCACGGCGGAGCCCGAACCCATCTCTTTGGAAGAGGTCTCAGATCGGCTCGCTGAACTTCAGCCAAGAAAGGCTCCAGGCCCGGACGGTGTTACCAACACCGCTCTACGACTTCTTCCCGAGCCTGGAGTTCAATTCTTGACTGATTTGTTCAACGCGTGTCTCAGACTGGCCTACTTTCCCAAGAAATGGAGAAAGGCGACGGTTATCGTGATCCCGAAGCAGGGAAAGGATACCACCCGCTCGGAAAACCTTCGGCCTATCAGCCTACTTTCCGCTACGTCCAAGGTTTTTGAGCGCCTCGTACAGCGTCGTGTACGAGAGCATCTAACCAACTTTGACGTGCTGGTCCCCGAACAGTTCGGCTTTCGTGTGGGGCATTCGACCACTCATCAACTGATGAGACTGGTGGAAAGCATCACGGAAGCCGGGTGTCGGAGAGAACGGACCGTTGGCTGTTTCTTAGATGTTGAGAAAGCCTTCGACAGCGTATGGCATGATGGCCTTTTATTCAAACTTAGGGAAGTCCAGCTCCCGGACTGCTACCTCCATCTGGTTGCTAGCTTTCTGACGGAGAGGACCTTCTGCGTGAGAGTTGGCGATTCTGTCTCTTCCGAGAGACGAATCACAGCCGGCGTCCCTCAAGGTAGTGTTCTAGGCCCCCTTCTGTTCTCGATCTACGTCAACGACGTGCCGAGACAGCCTGGAGTCCAGATGGCCCTCTTCGCTGACGACACGGCCGTATTTACGGCCGATCGTCATGAGGAAAGGGCCGTCCTACGACTGCAGCGCCAGCTCGACACGCTCGTGGACTGGACTGAGAATTGGAGAGTGCAACTCAACGCCACCAAGAGCGTAGCCGTCGAATTCTCCAAGCGACGGAAGAACCCCGTTAGGCAACTACGTATCGGCAGAACGTACTTGCGCTGGTCCAACGAGGTCAAGTACCTCGGCTTACACCTCGACCGTCGGCTCACCTGGCGTACCCACGCACAGACAGTTCTAAAGCGAGCATCCACTCGCCTGTGCGCACTGTTTCCACTCCTGATCAGCTCAGCCATGACCAGGAAATTGGGTAGGATGATCGTCGGCGCGTATCTGCTGCCGGTCATTACCTACGCCTGCCCGGTCTGGGGTTACCTCGCCGCAATGCATAAAAAGAAGTTGCAGAGCGTCCTCGACAGGGGGCTTCGGCTAGCGGCCAAAGTCCCCCGTCGCTTCTCATCTCGCCTTCTAAGGAGAGGACTTGGCGTCCGCTCCTTAGACGACACTTTCAGGCGGCTTGCACGCAAATTTTATGCACGTGCGGCGAGGTTCCCAGGCAATCCTCTAGTGACTGGGCTGGGAAGGTACCGTATACGCCCAGGTGATTCGTGGAAACGCCCTCGGTGCATACTGCGCTAGCGTAGGCTAGCACAACAGCCGAGAATCGGCCTGCTATAGAGCACGCGCCCTACTTGGGCAGGGCCACGAGGCAGGAGCTCCAGAAGGTAGCTCGGAACTCAGTTCCCGTGCGGTTCGTCTCTGCGACGCACAACCGCAAAGCCCAGAGCGAAAAAAAAAAAAAAAAGACTCGGGACACTGCACTACTCGCGACCCGCGCTTCGCGCGGGCCGCGCAACCCCCAGTTGTGTGACGAGATGGCAGACACAGGTACTACCGCTACACCGGCTCCCGCCGCTACGCCCAAGAAGTCTAAAGCGTCGGCCGCGGCCAGCAAGAAGCCTAGGACGAAACCGTCGCATCCGCCGACTTCGGACATGGTGAACAACGCTATCAAGAGTCTGAAGGAACGTGGTGGCTCGTCACTGCAGGCGATCAAGAAGTACATCGCCGCCAATTACAAGGCGGATGTGGAGAAACTCACTCCGTTCATCAAAAAGTATCTGAAATCGGCGGTGGCAATGGGCGCTCTAGTCCAACCGAAAGGAAAAGGCGCGTCCGGCTCTTTCAAGCTAGCCGCCAAGGGCGAGGGAGGCAAAACGACCGCCACAGTGAAGAAAGCCGCTCCGGCCAAGCCGAAGGAGAAGAAGGAGACCGCCAAAGCCGCGGCTAAGAAGAAGCCGGCCGCCAAGAAAGCGAAAGCCGCTTCCGAAAAGAAGAAGTCCGCCGCGCAGCCGAAGACTCCGTCGAAAGCAAAAAAAGTCAGCAAACCGCCGACAAAGAAGCCCAAGAGCCCGAAACCCAAGAAGGCGGCGGTGAAGAAACAACCGAAAGCCTCGCCAAAGAAGGCTGCCGCAAAGAAAAAGTATACAGAACGACGTACGCGCCGGTTCTGTAGGTAATGGTCCTTATTAGGGCCGCCAATCGGTTCGGAATGGAGATCACGCGAGCCTCGCTTACGTAGGATCTCGAAGGAGGGCGGCACAACGCAGAACCACGTTAAACAGCACGCGCAAGACTTGACCCGCGGGGCCTCAAGCGGTTAGCGTGGGGCGAGAGACCAACTCGATTTGAACGGATTGTCGAAAATTCAGCCAAGTCATTCGGTAATTATACATAGGCTACATATGTCCAAAAGTAGTTTGAAAGCTACGTGTAAATCAAAATAGCCGAAAGTAAAGTGGTTAACAGACGTAAGATACGTATCTAGCACTCGTAAATGTGTGAAATTGGAAACGATTTTCATTTTCTGTGTCGGGTCCGTGTGGACAATATTTGCGCGGACGCGCTGGTAGGAACCCCCCCCCTCCACGAATATATAGCTTAGCATTCTTCCGTTTGATAACCGCAATGATGATTTCATTCTCTCTTGTCATGAAGCGAGCGAGCTTTGTGTCATATCGTAAGTCAGTTGTGGATCTGCTGAGAACTCTTTGTCTGTCTGTCTCTCTCTCTCTCTCTCTCTCTGTGCGCGTGCGCGTGTGTCCCCAATGTAAGGTTTCGAATTAGATTAATTCTGTTTGTTTCAAATTGATTTCTGAAATTCAACTCGATTGAAAAATAAGTTAATTAAACGTTATTGTAATTGAATGTAATTAATTTTTTTAATTAATAGGGTTAATAATCAATTAACGGATGTAGTACAACAGATTCCTGTTAATTACTGTTCAATTCACTGTGAGTGATACAGATATGTTGTGCCGCAGTGGTAAGATACTCCCGATTCAGCAGTAGTTATTACTTGGTTGGAGACGTTTACAGTAGTAAACGAAGGTCTTGGTTGGAGAGGATGCTATTGTTGCGCTGTGTCGTTACACCCGTGGCAGGATTGCGACATCTGGGTCGAGCCCAGTGGCTGACAGATGATGACCATAGTGCTGGTCAGTAAGTTTATATATTTCACGGATATAGGCCATACATATATCGGGCAGTTTTAAATCGCACAAACGTGTCAGCGCAGTGGTCAGATATTCCCGATTCACTGGTTATTATCGACGAACCTAGTAAACGAAGGTTTTGGCCATAGAGGATGCCACTGAATGAATCCACTTGGTATTACGAAATTCAGCACAGCGGTACTAAGAGGCGTCACACGTATGGGTCGATACCCGTTTTTCTGCCTGCTGTATTTGTAACGAGTATTCTGATTGTGTAAAAAATCGGGCTTCGACGCGCTTGTCAGCTCTTGGCGACTAGTTGTTGCCTTTCTAGAGCCGCAAATATTCCAGTCGCTTAGTCGTTCTATCGGCCGCATACCGACATAACTTACAACTCGCCCGAAAATGGCTGTCTTTCACTGCTTCTAGCCATGATTTAAACTTTGGGTCATTCAACCACTCTGACTGAAAATGAGTTTTGCACGCCATAATAAAACGGAATTTTCAAACGACTTTGCACAGTCACGAATTTGGATGCCCACGTGTTTTTAACAACGAACGCACATCACACTAAAAGCATTTTAATCCGCACCACTAAAGAATTAAGAGCACGCAATTAATTGCAAAGCTTCTGCTTTAGATTTCGCGCACAACGCAACAGATTTCAAGAATTTCAAATCACAATAACACACTCAAGAGCGAACGCAACACATACATTAAGCACCGGTAAACAACAAATGAAGAGATGTAAACACTATTACGGCGCGAAATCACGAAAGTGTAGCCAACACTCAAAACTTTTCAACGTTGCGAAAATAGTTGAAATTCCGATAAAACTCTATATTCACAATATAAATAACAATATTCTTCCCGCTGTGGAAGGTCGAAAATCCATTAAATCCCTACACTTTCATTGTTAAATTTCCAAAACGTCCCCGCTAAACAAAAACTTAAATCTGCAAGATTGAGCGGGAAACCCGCTAAGTTGACAATACTGAACTGACAACCCGCGCAAGGTTGGGTCAAATACCAATCCGCGATGGGAACCAATCAAATAGCATACTTCAGTCCCGCGCTGGGAACGAGTGTTCATTGGCTGACTACGGGAATCGAGTAGCGATCGATTACGTCCCGCGAAATTCGAAAGTATCGCTACTACGTTTACGGAGAGTAGCCCAAGAGGAAAATCCCTGATTAACGAAGAAATTCCCTGATTTTTCCCTGAATATTCCACAAATTCTTAATTCCCTGAAAATTTCCGGGTTTCCCGGTTTTCCCGGGTCGTAGACACCCTAAATTTGTGTTGCTAAAGGCCGCGGATATCTCTTGGTGCATTGGCCGTTTACCATGGAGGGCGAGTTTCTGTTAACATTTCCACAAGGGCCATGAATCATTGTGGACTTAACAATGTCATGAGGGGCAGGATCGACTTCAGGATCAGGGATCTCTGCACTTATCACACTGTCGATTTGATGGGGCATGCTCCTATCCTGCAGCCAGAGCAGTATGTGCACGTGCGGTAAACCTCTTTTTTGCCATTCCACAGTTAACATGTAACACCTTGTTGGACCGAAAACATTGCCTTTTGTCAAGACATGCATCATTTTCTTTACTTTGAGGTGAAATATTCTGGCAATAATATCGTGTCTGTCTTGAGGCTTTTGTCGTGCACTTAATGCTTCTTGTATTTCGGTCCATTGAGGGCATTTAGGGTTACATGTAAATGTGATGGAACAGATCAGGACGGCCGTACTTGCGTACACATTTCATGGCGTCCTGAGTCCGCTAGTGCATGTAATGGGGTCCACCTGTAAAGCTGGAAGGTAAAACAACCATTTTGGCTATATTATTGGCTTGCCCATCATTTTTGCACATGGAGTCCCGCAGATGCACATAGTTTTCGGTCCGCAGCTTACTCTGATTGTTCCTTACGAAGTTGAGTCTTTCTGTCTCAATTTTGGCATACATGTCAACCAAAAATTGATTCAGGAGACTGCGATAAAGTAACAAATAATTTTGCTGGCCATCTCTCTCCATTATGCGGAATGAGTAAAATTCTGAAGCTGAAACAGTTTTTTTTAGAGGGGCTTTAGTGTTTGGGTTGCACTGTGGAATGGCAATGGAGTAACCATCTTCCCCACGACAGAACATAAGTGGATACTGCAAAGCGTCATAAGATCGATGAGTTTCACTTATGCGCTGTAACTTAGAGTCTCTGCTGTGGAGAATGATGTCCCTCTTTGCAAACTCCTGGCCTACTATCACTAAAGCCACCTCATTTGTTGTGGGTACATTGAACTGACCCCTATGTCCGTCTACGGGCTTTCTGTCTGCATGGATTACTACTTTGAACTCCTGGCCTTCTGGAACACTTTCCAATGCTGTTTTGAAATCGTTTATGTAAGAATTGTGATTGTGAAGCACTTTTTGAAGTTTGGCAACTAACAAAGGCTTTACATTTGGAAAATTGTTACATCTAGTGTTTGTCTCCTTTTCGTCGTCTCCAAGGAAATATATTTGTAAAAATGAGGGATTGTTTGGAGGTGAAGACAACAAACTCCCTATCCTGTGGTAGACTTGACCTTGTACTTTAAAAGTTGGCGTGAAGTTCCCTTCTTTTATTTCTTTGACTCCGAAAGATGTCATTTGGAAACAACAATTATATTTTCTTATGTTTACCAAAAAGTGTTCAGACTCTGGATGTTCACTTGTGAGAAGGCTGTGGAGAGGTTCTGGTAGTTCTTTAATGAGAGGAAGGTGGACTTTTCCGTTGCTACAACATAACCCAGGACTTTCCTCTTTCCACTTTTTAGCATTACACCATTTACACTGTATAAAATCACCAATAGATAAAATCTTGTCATTGTTGTAGTCAGTATTACAGTCATATTTAAAGCCCGACAAAGATTTTATCTTCCAGGGAATAAGTGACCTCTTTTCATTGTATTTTCTCACCGCTTCTCTGTTTACTAGTGGATGTTTTTCTGTGTATTTGGAAAGAGATGCTTGGTGTACTTCAGGATTTATTTTATTATAGTTTTTAACTGCTGTGATATGAACTTCAGGGTTTTTTTCGTTGTACTTTCTAACTGCCTTTCTATTTACTTCAGGATTATTCTCTGAATACTTTTTGACAGCTTCTCTGTGCCTTTTTCTTTTGCTGGAGTCACTGAACTGGCACGACGTTTCCTTCCTCGTCGCTTCGTACAGGGAGGAGCTACTTCACTTTCATGAGAGTGGTCCTGGGTTTCTGGTTCTGTTACTTCATCAGGCACTGGAGGAGGGCTGTGAGAAGCAGTTGTTGGTAACAGTACCTCTACCGGAAGTAATGTAGGCGGCGACTGCATTAGGGACGATTGTTGGTCATAAGGTGTTGGCATTTCATCTACTGGAATGATTGGCTCAAAGTGTGCCGACATCATGGGGCGTGAACACTTCATTCTTATAACTGGCTTCCCTTCGTTGGGCCCCCCAAATCTCATGATCAACATGCCATCTCGATATACTTGAATATCATATGGGTAAAGTTCACCAGCAGCCATGATTTCACTGCAAGTAGCGTATGTGGTGCGAAGAGACATATGAGATTGGTATTGTGTCTTAGTTCTGTAATTTATGGTCCCACACGGCATCATAGTAAAGGGCTTGAACCGTCGCCAGTCGTTGGAAATGTGTTGCATGACAGTGACCCGCAAATCATTAGCTTGTGAGTCAGTATCGTACATGAGCCATGATAATGAGTAAAAGAAACATGATCCATCACCTGTCATGGGAACTATTCGATGAGGCACCACTACACCATCGATGGATATGTGTTCCATTGTACCTTAAGAAAAAGAATAACCGAATAATTGCATATTTATGCAATGTTAATTGCATAATTAACAAGTAAAAATATTAACACTCACCTTGGTATGAATATAACTGCCTGTAGAAAATAAAATAAGCAGTCATTGAGGACTGCCGACAGAAGTGAAAACTTAAAACTATGAAATAACAGTGGTTTTTTGGATATTCAAATTAATTGTAGTATCAAAAATTAAAATTTTTTGTAAATTAAAATCTTTAACATCAGTCTGGTTTTCACATCTATCGGCACTCCGAGCAACAATTATATACATTTTATGCTAGTAAGATAACTCCTAAGCCACTATGAAATACTCATTGCATGATGTATGGCAGAGGTCAAATATCAAAAATAAAAAATAAATAATATCAAATTTTTAAACGGAAATATTGATACGAATATTAGAAATATTTGAAAATACATGCTTTGTTTATGTTATTCATTTTTCTATATAAAAATATTAACATATTTAGTACTCACTTTTGTACTGCACAGTGATCCTACATTTGAACATTTAAAATAATGATCAAACTAAAACACAATTTAAACAATGCACAGTATACACACATTAAACTATCCACGTAGTCAATTTAACTTTACTTATATACACATACACAACACTAATGTTACAATAGATCATAAGTATTGCGTTAATTGTTAATACGGAAAGCCAAAATCGCGCTAGGGATCGAACACGCGATAGCAAATTCGGCAGTGTAAGAAACTCCAAAATAAAGTACGTAAACGATAAAAGTGTGTTAAATAGTATAAATAATAGTATTACACACAAGTATAATCTATACTTTCACTGCTGGCCACGCGCAACACGTCGTACTTATAGCTACAGAGTCATACTGTTAACATTAGCATGTTGGTGACGCGAACTCATAAGATTTTACCCATCCAAAAAATCGCCCAACGTGCCTATAGAGTTTTCACTTCAAAAATACACTAAAAAATACACTGGGAAGTATACTTCCCATAGCCCATTAAAGGGTTAAACGAATTTTGCGGAAAATGTGACCGAGTCCAATCGATTTCTGGTATCAAAATACCCTTAAGTACCAACTTACGAGAAAATCGTTCAATACAATTATTGCTCGCTTAATAGTATAGGATTAGATAGATTGTACAAATTCTCAACTCTTAGTTTGTTTACTTACATTCATAGCAACAGCTATTTATTATTTATTTCGAGAAAATCATTAGAGCCGTTTCCGAGAAAAAAGGACATACATTTATTAATTAATTGAACTTCGAAATTTTCTCAACTATAAGAACCTGCAAACAACGAAGTTTTTTTCAATTTAAAACAATGATAAAAACTCAGGACTAAATGTATTCGGGGTTTCCAGTAAACTGAAATGTCAACCACTTCATTTACCAAGTATGCAATTCCCGCGATAAATTTCAGTATTTGGTTTTTTGCCCCTTAGGAGTGAAAGTTTTTAAAACCATTTCTTAGTGAGCACCTAAGACCTATGATGAAGCTATGTTCAAAGTTTCATTGATATCCATTCAGTGGTTTCAGGGATATCGTGATCAGTGAGTCAGTCAGTGGTATTTGGCTTATATAGATATAGATTAATACAAGTGAGGATACTTGGGTTATTTTGTACAATGTTATAACGTATATTGTATAGATATTATATCCGTTTCTTCGTGAATCACCCTGTATATGCGTGTTTTGATTTTATCACCTCCACGCCTTCTCTTCTTCCATTTTTTTTCGGGAATCTTCCCACACATAATGCAAAGGAATTTCAATATACTTATATTCATGCGCTGATGGATCTGATCGATTTAATTCAAAAAATGCTAATAATTTTGTTTGTCTTGCATTTTCAATTGCTTGACGTTCTTGCCCTTCATGAAAGTAAACATTCTGTCTAAGCGGTAAATGAATGTCAAGTCTAACGATGACATGTGATTGAAAATGCATTGGTAATTCATAGATGCGCCATACAGCTTCAGTTGATCCGACATAACGGCCATTTAAAAAATTTTTAACTTCATCAATTTGTATTTCTTGACCTGGTTCATTTCTCTCTGAACCTAATTCACTGTCATAGCCTTTATACACGTATTTATAAATGTATTTAACACTTTTAACTGTAGTGCATACTTCAACATTTATATGGCAATTAAATTTGGCAAGTAAATACGGATTGTATGGTACAACATAACAATTGTCGAGGCAACTACCGCGAACTTCAGCATTAATACCATTATCACGCCTTCTGTATAATGGATATCCATTTAATGATTCACATGTAAATTCATTAAATCGTTTTGGATAATCTTTTGTGCATTTTCCATCTCTCATACATACAGAATTTGGATTAAGAACACCGCATGGACCATGCATCAAGTGTTTTACAACATATTCATATAATGTAGGATGTGTTTGAATGTTAGGAATCTCCGCAGATACAACTTTATCAATATCGGTAGCGTTAACAATTTTATCTTGCTCATTTAAAGAGAGTAAAACATGAGCATGAGGCAATCCTCTCTTTTGAAACTCAATTGTATAAATGAGTGCTTCAACTTTACCGAAGATTTTTTTAGTGTAAGGCCCTCAATTAATGCTTTCAGTTTGGACTTGAATACACGCACAACAATATCAGGTCGAAAATTAGCTGACTCACCTACACCAATACTGCTAACTATTTCAGGCCAACTTGGATTGCAAGTCATTGTAATAAACAAAGAAGGCTTTCCGAAATGTTGTACAATTGACATTGCATCTAAATAATTCTGATACATATTTCTTGGAGATCCATTGAATGAAGATGGTAAAATTACTCTACGGTCAACATTATTGGCATTGGGGTTCAATTCTAAATAATCTGTTAAATTGTTGTAAACTTCAGACCTAAGACTTGTTTGATTTTGTCGAATTAAATGTAACCTTGTGCCCTCTATTCTCACATACATATCAACTATCCACTGCAGAAATAATTTTTGTGAATTTAACATGCTAAAATCTTCTCTAATTGCAAGTCGATAGGCTGCATACTGAAGCATGGTTAATTTATTTCTGGGCGCTCTTGAATTAGATGTAGTTGGTACATTATGAGAAATATTGATATGCCACCCAGTATCACCATTTGGAAAAAGTAATGGATACACTAAAGGGTCCAATGATGAATCCAAAACAGAGATATTTTTAATGATACCATTAACTTTTAAAAATGAAACCATATTTCGTTCAAAGGGTGGCTCACCATCAACTGTACTAAATATTACTGCTACATCAGTTTGAACTGCATCATTATAACGGCGTAGATCTAAATCACGATTTACTTTAATGAGCATACAAATTTCTTTATTTTGATTTTCAACTCTCTGACAATGATCTTTCATTGCAATGAATGACCGAATGAAAGGATTAATGCGTTCCAATTCAAGAGAGATTTCGCGCACTATATTGTTATTGCATGTTTGATTATAGTGTTCATGTAATCTATAATTGACAGCAGTGTCAACATCATAAAAATATAATTGCGCATAACATGGTGAGCGACCATATCCAGCAGTCATTGGACCTGATCTGTGATAAAAAACATCATGTATTTTAAAATGATACACTCCACGCGTAACTGTATCAGAAATTTTAGCTTCTGAGCTAACCATAGCAAACGATGAATTGTATTTATGAATGTTTTCAAAATAATTTTTTGACTTTCTTTTTATTAAAGGTTCATTTGAAGTAAGTCCATCATACAATGATTTAAAGTATTCATTTTGACTTAAGGCCGGTAATATTGCTTTACCCTTATGACAACATGAAGTGAATGCAGTCCTTTCACCTAAAGTGACCTCAGATTCGAAATGTTTTGCATTGCAAATGCATTAATCCACAACCAAAGTTTTAAAATTTCTTGGAATGACATTCAGTGCGCATTTAAATGTATCCCTCAAAATAATTTCATCATTTTGTATACTATTTACACTATTTAAATTTGCACTTGGTCTATTATCATTTTGACTTTCACGCGAATATATATTCCTTCTTCTTTGTCTCTCACTCCGACCCGTCAATGTTCTATGTCGAGGCATAATGGAAGTAGGTGCGAATATCTGAATGTAAAAAAAAACATGTAATGAAATTACTGAAACTAAGATTAGACAGGGTTTAATTTAAAAATAATAAAATGTACTTACTTTTTTGAAACCACCAATAATAATTAGGCGAGAGTAAGTCAATTCAAATTGCTGGTACAAAATTTTCCTTTTGCAACAGGTGAATATTAAGCAAGCTGTATTTCACTTTCAACTGCACATTAATATATAAAACACATATATCTAATATACAAAATATAAAATAAACGCTTTTTTGCCTTGACATACACTCCACAAACTATTGAAAAAGGAACATTTGAAATCACACAAAATTCACAGCTTATTCAGTGAATCTGTCAGTAATTATTTGTTGGCAACATTTTAAAATTCTTTGGCGACAATCTCTACTCTGTGCAACTGTTTGACCACAGACTATTATGTGTTTGACATTGGCAGTATGAACGTAAACAAACGACATACTATTATGTGTTTGACATTGGCAGTATGAACGTACACTAAAATGAAAAAATTATAATTTTATTGCCTGGCAACAAAATTATTTTATTTTTAACAATTACCATTGTTTGAAAAAGTTTAAATGAATTTTCAAGTGCAAATGAATGTTTTATTTTATTTTATTTTATGTATTTGTAACACATATTATATATAAATTTTAGCTTTCTGCACTCCTTCTCCATATACACTTTAACTATGCCAAATCTCACACTCCTCCGTGCGCGCAATATGCTTAAAAAGGGGTACAAAGTTTTCTCTTCACGTATTAATATATAGATGAAGAACACTAATATTTTAGATTACAATTTTTTAAATAAGGTAAAAATGTAAAAGAAATTATTTAAAATGCTAGTATTCTGTGTCATAATAGTGTAAAAAAATGCTAAAATATAAATATTAAGACCTACTTTGACGTATGGCGTTAAACAGTGGGGCGCATGTAGAAATAGCAACATTAAAATCTTGCAATGTTTTTAAAAAGAGATTGAGGATGGTCACAAACAGACCACTATTCACGAGATACAATGAAGAAGAAGACTATTAAAAATGCTTTCAGTAAGAGCGAAAATGCTACAATGCAGTACAAACTACCACTCCAATCACCTTGCTCTCAACTTGTTGGACAACAGTATCAATGTAAGACATCTGAGAAACATTATCTATACAATATATGTTATAACATTGTACAAAATAACCCAAGTATCCTCACTTGTATTAATCTATATCTATATAAGCCAAACACCACTGACTGACTCACTGATCACGATATCTCTGAAACCACTGAATGGATATCAATGAAACTTTGAACATAGCTTCATCATAGGTCTTAGGTGCTCACTAAGAAACGGTTTCAAAAACTTTCACTCCTAAGGGGCAACCCCCCCCCCCCCCAGTATGTATGTATCTATGTATGTATGTTCCACATCTCCTCCTAAACCACTGGACCGATTTCAACCAAACTTGGCACAAATATTTTACGCGACGGGGGAACCAACATAGGATAGGTGTTTTTTTCGATGGGGTCCTTTGGGGTGTCTTTAGGGTCTTCCACATCTCCTCCTAAACCACTGGACCGATTTCAACCAAACTTGGCACAAATATTTTACGCACGGGAGAACCAACATAGGATAGGTGTTTTTTCGATGGGGTCCTTTCGGGGGTTCTTTGGGGTCTTCCACATCTCCTCCTAAACCACTGGACCGATTTCAACCAAACTTGGCACAAATATTTTACGCAACGGGTGAACCAACATAGGACAGGTGTTTTTTTCGATACGATCCTCTGGGGGGTCCTTTGGGTCTTAAACAACTATTAAATCTGGTTACTATGGCAACCCAATAGAATAGATTCTTGTTACCATAGCATCGGTGGAAGTCTCCCACGTAGGAAATAGCGCGGGAGTCGCCCTACGGGCCTTCCCCGGAGTTCATCCACGGAACCTAGGTTAGAAGTACAATAACTTTGTTAAATGACTAATAAATGCATAAAAGTTAAAAACAAAACTTGTAAAGAATTTAATTCTGAGAAAAATGGTGTAAATAAAGTCAATAAAAATCAACAAAAAATTCCAATTTTTTCCAATTTTCCAAAATTTGTTTGTAGGCAAAGATTTTTCTGTTTTACATCGGATATCATGAAACTTATGGGAGATACAGTTCTGCGACCTATTTTATTCGATTTTTCAGGTCAGAAACCATAAGAAACAGCAGAATTCGCCCCTTCCCAGAATTTCAGAAAGTCTTCATTTACCCGGGGGAACCGAACCTTGGGCGAAATGTTTGGCTAGCTGTAACTCGCTAACGAAGCATTTCCGGACCTATGTTTATATGAACTTTTTTTCTTATTTTTCGATGTAGATTCATCTCCCAAAGTATTTCCGTTTCAACGTGAATCACCCTGTATGTAGTATCACCAAAAGACATCGAACTTTTCCATTTACGATTGCTTTTATTACATGTCTGTGGTCCAAAATCATTTGAGGATGTTAGAACATACAATGGAATTATACACACTTCTTTTGTTGAAGCATGCCATGCTCGTGGCATTGCTTCAAATGATAATGAATGGCGCGAATGTTTAAATGAAGCAAAACAATTACATTCACCAAAACAAAAGCGAAATTTATTTGGTTACATTTGTGCATTAAATGTGCTAGCCAATGCATTGGCGTTATGGAATGAATTTAAAGTATATCTTAGTGAAGATTTTTTGAGAGATTACAACGAAGAAGTATCCTTTAACACAGCTCTAGTAGAAATTGAAGATATTTTGAATGTTCATAATTTGTCATGTCAAGAACTTGGTTTACCAGTTCCCACGTATTCACAGAGAACAGACGAAGCAAATGCTACTGATCCAATAGAACAAGAGTTTCTGTTTTCTGAGCATTATGAAACTGCAAATATTGAACAGCGTAATCTAACTGATCGTGTGATTCGTGAAGTTTTGCACCATGATACTGGATCTAATGTTTTTTGTTTAACCGCTCATGCAGGTTGTGGAAAAACATTCACACAAACAGCAATCATTCACAAATTAAATTCGCTTAATCTTAGTTGCATTGCAACAGCGTTCAGTGGCATAGCTTCAACTCTATTACTTGGAGGTAGAACTTTACACAATGTGTTTAAATTGCCTATACCCATTTTGGAAAATTCTGTAGCGAATATTACCGCAAATAGTAGCTATGGACGTTACATAAATTCATCATCATTGATAATTATTGATGAAATTTCTATGTGCCCACTGCAAGTGTTGAAAATCATAGATAGATTATTGCAGGATCTATGCGATGAAAATGATAAACATAAACCATTTGGAGTGAAAACGATACTTCTGTGCGGTGATTTTCGGCAAATCTTACCAGTTGTCCCACATGGATCACGTGCAACTTTAATTGAAAATTGTGTCACGAGTTGGCATAAATTTGTTTATTTTCATAAAGTAATGTTTACTCAAAATATGAGAGCCTTACCAAGCGAAATAGAATTTGTCGAATTCTTGAAAAAAATTGGTAATGATGAAGCCCCACAATTCCCTCAGTTTGGTAAAAATATTATTGAAATACCTCAGCAATTAATAGGAGACGAAAATAATATTATTAATGAGGTGTATGGAAATATTTCCGAAAACATACTCTCAGATAACATATTGAAGTCACTTATTTTAGCACCTAAAAATGATGATTGTACTTTTATTAATACTGATATACTTAATCGAATACCAGGTGAACAGAAAACATATCATAGCTACGATAAAATAATTTGTGATGATGACAATGAAATCAATAAATATCCAGTAGAGTTTTTGAATTCTTTGACTATTAGTGGTTTGCCACCACATAAGTTAGTATTGAAAGTTAATTGCATCGTTTTACTGATCAGAAACTTAAATGCAAAGGAAGCATTAGTCAATGGATCGAGAATGCGCATCAAGTGTATGCATCGTAATGCTATTGATTGCGAAGTTTTAACTGGAACCGCACGCAATAAGAGAATTTTGATTCCACGTATAAATTTAACATATTCCGGTACTGTTTTACCATTTAACTTTCAAAGAACTCAATTTACAATTATACCTGCATTTGCGATGACAATAAATAAGTCTCAAGGACAAACATTCGAAAAAATTGGAATTTTATTGAGGTAGCCAGTTTTTACACATGGTCAATTGTACATCGCAGCAAGTAGAGTTTGATCATTCGATGGTTTGAGATTTTATATTTCTGAATATAATAGCCAAGGGCATTTAGCAAATGATGAAAGAGTTTTTACAAAAAACATCATTTACACAGAAGTTCTGAATCATTAAATTCACTTTCAAACTATTTTAAGTTCAATGGACAACATTTATTTTTTTAACCACCCGGTTTTTTTGATTTAATGAAAAATATATGAAAAAATACGAGGCACGTATTTTTTATTTCATTTTTTATTTTTTATAAATTTTGTATTTAAATTTTATATAATTCGAAAAAGATAGGCAAAATAACTGTGTAGCCTTGGCGAAACCTGGTCAGTATGGCAATAAAAAAAAAACGAAGGAAATGTCAAAAAACGCGTTATTGCATTTTAAATATGGCTTAGCCAAGCTAAACCTCATTTTTCCTATCTTTCATATTTTTCAAATAACTCGAAAATTAATGCATAGAAAAAAAAATTAAAAAATTATATAAGCTTTGTAGCAGATAATCTTCAAACTGTTTTCGAATTTTGTACCTTACCAAAAATGAAATATAATCCACTGGAATTGAAAACAATGTATCTTATACTTCTATGAATGTCAAGTCTCATTTTTATTAGCGTTTATTTGATTCAATAATAACATGAAAAAATTAAAACTGACAATGAATTATATCAAAAAATAAATACGAATACAAGCTGTAATTGTGTTTTTTTTTTCAACTGTTACTAACATTAAATTTTAAATTTCATAGGTATTGCAGGGAATTAAGGCAAACAACACACGCTAATGACGTATTTGTACACGCTCGCAGCTGACGTAATACAACAAAATTCAAAAAAATTATATGCAATGATTATAGAGGTATACTCTTTGACGAAAGAACCTCAATAACGTTCAAACTTAAAAATGTAATGAATTTCGACCACTGGGCGACCACTAGTTATAATGAATTAGTGTTAAAAAAATTCACAGTGATACTCAGACACTGGACAACAAAATCCAAAAGTTCTTTCTGGATATAGTGTTGACTACCTGCCAAAGAGTCAATATATGTTATTAAGTTACATGTTGTTACAACACAAATAAGCCACCCCAGTACCAGGGATAAAAAAGATAATTCTAAATGTAAAAATACTTCATATCAAATAAAATGTTTAAAAATAAATAAAATACAAAAATTATGACACGATGAATGATGGCATTACCCAACCCAAGTGATTGACCCAACAACAGAAAACAAAAAAGAAGGGAACCACGAAATATACACAGAGACAAAGGTGATTGACCAAACAAGTAATAACCAACAAAAGAAGGTAAGAAACCAGAACCAAAGAAGAACAAAAGGAAGTGAACAAATTCCTACAACTAAATAGAAATTAAACCAGATGAGAAGAGGAGAACCGAATCAAGATGAAGACAATTGAAGTTGAAGAAGATGAAGAAGAAGAAGAGGAAGAATGAAGAGGAAACAAAGTGAAACCAAGGAGTAACAAACACCACATATAAAAGGGAGGAATGGTATACTCACAGATAGAATACTGTAAATAAACCCCAAGTATTTATCCACTCATGAAAACAAATATTATTGTAGTAAATGGAATAATTTATATACCTGTTTTAAACAAAAGACAATTAAAAAGTAACTTAGTGAAGAAAAGTACACTAACACAATTATTAAAGTTAGATTTAATGAAATGTAAATAACCAAATGTCATTAATGATAAGTATTATGTTATAAAGAAATAGTGAGAAATAATGGAGAAATAAGTATAGGGATTACCCACTAAGTAACACTTAATATAATCAGTGAAACAAAATAAAGTGCAATAGTGAAAGTGTAAATACCCCAAAATAGTGAGTGTATCAGTGATAAACACCAGTTAGTTAAAAGTGAAAGTGATACGTGGAAAAGGATACTATCAGTAATAAAAATGTATTAATAGATAAGAAAACACTTAATAAGTCATTGATAAACCAATCAATGATGTAAGTGAGCTTATGAACAATCATATAATTAAGAATAATTAAAAATAGTATTTAAAATAGAGATAAGTAAAGGATGTAGTATTATTCAGGGAGAAAGCCCAGGTAAAAACAGTTTGTATTAACATGGAATGGAGGAAGGTAGTAGTATTGAAATAAGATTTTGCATTAAAATTAACTATACAATTAATAAAACACCCCATGTTAGAAGGGAAATAAGTTTAATGAGTTTGAAAGAACTGATGATGTTTCTCACTCAAAGTAATACCAAAAGAATGAAATAAATGTTAAACCAACAGTAACTAATAACTTATAAAGAATTGTTTGTTTTAATGTTATGAATAGGATATGGCTGAAACAAACTTGCAGTCCATAAGCCTAATTGTTATATTTTAAAGATGAATAATGAAAACTATATTGACTTGTAATCAGAACATAAACAGAATCAAAACGCAACACAAACAATTATCATAACAAAGTGAAGCCCATCAGGCTGAATTAAAATGTAATTTAAAAGAAATAAATAATATACCATCATGGCTACTTTTGGCTATGAAAACGTCTAACTGTCAGACACACACAAATGTCAATTGTAACAAATTCACAAGGAAATTTACTAATCTAAGACCAGTAAATGGCCAGTAATTATGTGTAAATCATTTTAAAAGAGAAATGTTATTATAAAAGTTTAATTTAAAAGAGATATGTAATTTATCAAATGTCAAAATAATTAGACTAAAGTTAATGTATAATAGAATATGACCTTATGAGGTATCATTTTAAACTTTGAAAGGAAAGAAATACAATAGTGATATTATTTATTACCCCAAAGGAACAATAGAGGAATAAAATCATTAAGAAAATATATAATAAATTTGAATAAAAATTCAAATCCCATAACAATGCTTTTGAGAGAGGCCTTAACCAATCAAAGGGTTTCTGTTACCATAGAAACGGGCCGTTGAATACTAATTTTCTGTTAAATTTATTAGACTTGAAAAAATGACGCGTGGGTAAGCGGTACGCAAGATTGTGATGACAAAAAGTTTACATTAAAAAGTTCAAAAGACGTTCAGAAATCGCCAACAAGAACCAATGACGAGTAGATGCAGAGCTTCTAAGATTAAACGATGTCCTGGAACCAAATAAAAAGAAATTAAATAGCAGAAAGTCCCAAGACGAGATAGAAGAAGATGCCCGAAGCATTAACCAGCACAAAATTGCAGAATTTCCATCACCCCAGACGACAACATATCACCACTGTCTGAACTGATAAGTATCAACTAAATTCCTTTATCCTAGAAACCAAATTACTTTAAATATTTCTCAAGTCAATCAAAATTTCTCACTATTAAACAAAATTAATTTTCTTTCAAAGGTTTAATGCATAATCAACTTACGTAAAACATTTGTTAATTAAAATATAACCTTGCATTAGTGTGCGAACTTTGTAACAAATAATACGACACTACCAAACAATTTGTAAAAACACTTTATACTCTTTAAGTATGTATAAGGTATGGTAGTGTACTTTTTTAATGTAACCAACTTTTATGTTTTATTTTATAACCCAAAGAACCCCAGATTTTGAACAGATTAATATATTGTATGGAAACAGAGGCCATGACAGCATCAAAATAATTTGTTTCAAAACCAATTTCGCCAACTTTGAGATGTGTGTCTCATGTTCTAAGCCGGAGCAATTTGTTATTAAATCATTTATAATCCTTTTGTCATATTAATTAATGACTGAATTTGCATTAAAATTACATTACAGAGTATTACCATCGTTTTATTTCATAGGACGTTGTAGAATATATGTGTGTTAGCAATTTTTATTAAGTAACCAACTAGCGCTCTTCACGAGTGGACAATACGACAAGCTGTACAGCGGCGGGAATCATTTGAACGCTCCAGCCGTCAACGCTGACAACACTTATTAACTTGTAATTTAACAAATTTAATTGTTTTAATATAAACAATTTGGCGCCACCCGGGATTCGCAACCCCTATGAATAAACAGGTAGGTTGTACTGATAATTTATACCATGCTACGGGCTTCAGTAGTGACAACCATTATTGTAACGACCGGTGTGAGGCGAACACACCACATTAACACTTGTACACATAAAAAACAAGTGTAAACACATTTTAACAGGTACGACCAAGTCTTTTATCATAACATTACAATGTTTAGCTCATTTTGTACAGTATTATATGTTCTTTCCATGTAATCAACTGTAGAGGTGCAAGTATTTAATACATGATTTCTCTGAAAGTATGTTATTCTTGTGCAATAACAACAGTCCCTTCTTACAGTGAATTCCCATCTACAAAATTTATTAAGACTGATTTAGTTACATTACCTTTTACTTTCCATTTATTAAGCCAATTCTCAGTTTTATTTAGTCATCCTTTAAATAACTGAGAGGCAAGAGCTGGGCATTTGTTGTGTGCTAGAATGACAGTGTCATCAGCAAATGTCGTCGTTGTAACAATGGTTTCAAGAAGATCAGATGTATATAGTAGGTACAGGAATGGTCCAAGGATAGAGCCATATGGTACTCCAGCATGGATTGTCACTTTTTAATTTAATATAAGAGACTAGGATACCAGGCTCTACCAAATACCTGCTAGATATCTAGTAATGCTGAACAGTATTGTTTTTCCTTAGAGCACTGTGTAATGGTATTAACAACTCTGTGAACTTGTTCAGCTATTCCATGTCCATGATTGAAACCGAACTGGTGATCAGGCATCTTTGTTATTAACAGAGGGAGTAGCCTTTTTAACAATTTTTTTTTCAAATAATTTAGATAACACCAGTAGCAGATGAATGGGTTAGTATCCAGAAACTTCACTGGCTAGTTTTCCTTTTTTTGGTTCATAATAATATGAGAGACTTTCCACTCAGTGACTGAGTGGGAAAGTGAGTTTTGTATATCATTAAACAGACTTGTCAGAAATATTACTGCTTTCCTGGGCACCCCTTTTAATTTTGGGGTCGTGTATTCCTTCGTCACTGTCTGGTTTTGGTTTAAACACTTAAGATATTTGGTGGATAAGTTGTTCTTTTTACTTCCATGTTCCATAAGAAAATGGTTAATGGAAGTATTGTGATGGCAAAAAAAATCGTGTTCAAGATAAGGGCTGATTCTGATTGTACTACCCTCACAACATGAAGAAAAGTCATTTTTTGAAAACTGTGTGTGTGTGTGTGTGTGGAATTTTTTCTATGGTGAACAATAACTGCCGCAAATTCAAACAGAATCAAATAATTTTTTGCACACATCCCTGAATTCTAAAGGACTCAAGGCCTATTGATTTTGGTGAAGATCGGTTAAGGGGAAGGGGTAGTTTACCTGCAACTTTTTATGTTTTAACAAGAGTAATTTTTTTATTACGAACGATAACTGTCGTAAATTCAAACAATCAAATAATTTTTTGCATATGTGCCTGAGTTGTAGAGGACTCAAGGCCTATTGATTTTGGTGAAAATCAGTTACGGGGAAAGGGTAATTTACCTGCAACATTTTATGTTTTAACAAGAGTAAAGTACTTAATTTTGATAAATAAAGTATCCTGAAAAGAAGGTCATAATAATCCGCTGTAGTCTCAAGTAAGTCTCAAGGACAAACATTCGAAAAAATTGGAATTTTATTGAGGCAGCCAGTTTTTACACATGGTCAATTGTACGTCGCAGCAAGTAGAGTTCGATCATTCGATGGTTTGAGATTTTATATTTCCGAATATAATGGCCAAGGGCATTTAGCAAATGATGAAAGAGTTTTTACAAAAAACATCGTTTACACAGAAGTTCTGAATCATTAAATTCACTTTCAAACTATTTTAAGTTCAATGGACAACATTTATTTTTTTAACCGCCCGGTTTTTTGATTTAATGAAAAATATAAGAAAAAATACGAGGCACGTATTTTTTATTTCATTTTTTATTTTTTATAAATTTTGTATTTAAATTTTATATAATTCGAAAAAGATAGGCAAAATAACTGTGTAGCCTTGGCGAAACCTGGTCAGTATGGCAATAAAAAAAACCCAAGGAAATGTTAAAAAACGCGTTATTGCTTTTTAAATATGGCTTAGCCAAGCTAAACCTCATTTTTCCTCTTTCATATTTTTCAAATAACTTGAAAATTAATGCATAGAAAAAAAAATTAAAAAATTATATAAGCTTTGTAGCAGATAATCTTCAAACTGTTTTCGAATTTTGTACCTTACCAAAAATGAAATGTAATCCACTGGAATTGAAAACAATGTATCTTATACTTCTATGAATGTCAAGTCTCATTTTTATTAGCGTTTATTTGATTCAATAATAACATGAAAAAATTAAAACTGACAATGAATTATATCAAAAAATAAATACAAATACAAGCTGTAATTGTTTTTTTTTTCAACTGTTACTAACATTAAATTTTAAATTTCATAGGTATTGCAGGGAATTAAGGCAAACAACACACACTAATGACGTATTTGTACACGCTCGCAGCTGACGTAATACAACAAAATTCAAAAAAATTATATGCAATGATTATAGAGGTATACTCTTTGACAAAAGAACCTCAATAACGTTCAAACTTAAAAATGTAATGAATTACGGTCGAATTTCGACCACTGGGCGACCACTAGTATATATTATTATACAAATTACTATCTTAGTAATTAACAGCTTCAGAAAATGCTACTTAATTGAAATTTCTAACAAAAATATTTTTAATACGAAATATTGAAAAAGTATTTTTAATGTGTCTTTGGAGTACTTTTAGTATACTAAAATACACTAACTTGTAATTTTGAAAGATTGTTTTCATTACCCTTCTATAACTTTACTGTATGATAATTTTGAAGGAAGCTAAAGACAACTAAACTCGGCTAAAACATGACTATTTCTATGCCTCAAAAATTCCTTCTTTTTGAATTTCCAACTTTGTATATTATAAAAAAAAATTAATAAACCATAGGCCTACTATAAGAAAGCTGGTTGATTCTGTTATAAAATTTACACTAATTTTCAAATTCTTAATTACATAAGAAAATTAATGATGGGACTTGTGAGCATGTAAAACTAGTTAGTAATATACATGTTTAATCATATAAAATAATTATTTATATAGAAACTATTGTGTGTGTGTGTGTGTGTGTGTGTGTGTGTGTGTGTGTGTGTGTGTGTGTGTGTGTGTGAGAGAGTGCGTGTGCGTGCTCGCGTTTGTGTGCATGCATGCACACACACATGCAATTAAATCTTCTTATGAAAAATGTCACTTATAAACATTAGAGATAAATAAAAAAGAAGTGTTTTTTGTAGGGATACATTCAAGTAATATAATTTTACCGAACTACAAATTCAGCAAATTTTCCCTGACACCTTCAAAATAGGGCCTTTATTCTCTTACAACAGCACCTCTTACAAAATAGGGTCTGATATGATTAAAACCCAATTTTTGAAAATATATTCCTGATTTTGATTTTAACAAATTTATAAAGAACGTGAATTTTAAATTGAGATAATTAAAGTGCCATGTTCAATGAGGAAAACCTGGATGTAATAAAGCTACTTTAATGTCATGGTCTATGCTGAAAAATCCAGATCATTGCCGCAAATGTAGTCATTTCCATGTCATTATGTGCCAAATTCAACTAGCAGTACACTATGCTTCTTTTTTTGCAACAGAATATATTGACAATGAGAATAAATTGACTGTCCTCATACTTTCCTTATGAAAGTTAAAACTTATTAAGTTTAAAATACGTATTTATTGATCATTCTTTTCAGATGGAGAAAATATCAATATTAACACGTATTTACTTTCTTAAATTTGAACTTATGTATGCAGAATGTTCCCAAAAGATTCAAGAAATAATTTTACTCATTAAAGTGAAGGTAAAAAAGTCCAATTTCGAAAAATGCTTCATTTTCTCTCTATATGTGTTTTTTTATTTAAAAAAAATTAATTACTGCTGATGAACAGAGTTAAAATTTGGTATACATAGTAAGTGTACTATTTCTTATAAGTACTAAAAAAATTAAAACATTATATTAAAAGTTTCAAAATGGCAGTTGATTGAAATATTTAATTATAAATTTCACAAATATCAATACTTTCAACAAAAAATGTCTCATTACATAAAAAATTAGACACTTATATTCATAATCCAATAGTACCTTGTTTGTGGAATTCAGATAAAAATGATAGAGTTCATAATTCCTGAAATGATCTCAATTTCATAAACAAGGTCTCATTAGAGGGAATTAATTATTATCGTGTAATAAGACATTTTTTGTTATAAGTACTGATTTTTGTGAAATCTAGAATTGAAAATTTTAATGAGCCGCTATTTTAAAAATGTTTAAGATAACATTTTGGTTTGTTTTGTATTTACAATTATGTTCAGCAGTAATTAATTTTTTAATACAAAGCACATATTGACATGCAGGTGGAAAATAATGCATTTTTTGACATACTGATATTTTCCTTCAGTTTAATGAGCAGAATAATTTCCAAAACTTAATAAATCTCATATTATCAGGAGCCAAATCAATTTTAAATTTGTACTTTGAATAAATTTTGCTAAAATCCGTATTTCTGAGATGTTATTGAAAACGGAATTTTATTCTTTCTCATCCTAGTACAAGGGTATATCCTTAGAACTTCTTTAATCTTTAAGTTTGTATTAAAGTATGTTAATGTAAGTCATATGTTTATTCAAGTTTTTTAATGTTTTCCAGCAAAAATGGTATTATTTTTTTCAATTTTGACTTAACAAGCTGCTAACTCTTACATGGGCTGAGATGATGTCAAATCACAGAGATATTAGAGGAACCATGGCATAGGTGCTAATTTAAAGGGCAGTGTATCTTGGCAAAAAAGAAAAAGATTCCTATCCTCTCTGCCTTCATCGTCTGGTAAATGAATAAAAGTTACTTTTTACTGGATCGAGTATATGCGCATAACCTATATATATAATAACTTCACGTAATCAACTGCCAAATCATTGCATTTTATCAAACAGGTTGGGAATATTACTTATCTCTCTTTTTTCTTTCTACACTTGCATTTCAAAAGGTGCCTTGTTTCCTGTACCCTCATTTCTCTATGGTTCAACCAATAATGTATCAAACTTATTGTCCCGTACATCTGACACTGTCCCCTATATGCAGGAATTTAATCTTTTTTCAGTTTAAAGTTATTCATTAACTTGTAATTGCCATTATTAATAAAATTTCAAATTTATTTGTTTAATAAATTTATAAATTTGTAATATCTTTTATTTCAACAATTATTTATGATCCAGTTTGACAAAAGCAGTTGGGACTGAAGTAGGCCAAGTGATTAAGAAATAGCTCTGAGGAGGATTTGCCCCCTACCAGGGTGTTTTCAGCATTCTGATTAAACCATAATAGTTATAAGTGCGGGCTGCTGGTTACTATACTTAATGAATTTATTTAATATTATTTATAACGTATTTATTAATGCAATATGCACATGTTTTGTAGGAATATGATTTAAAATTGATAGAGTTCACAATATTTGTGATAACAGTAATATACGTATGTATATTACAACACCATATTTAATGCTTTTACAGTCTCATCTGAAAATGGTTTTATAAAAGTCAGTCAATAATAATAATAACCTGGTCACCAAAAATTTATTACAACTACTGTGTGACAGTGATATTTCTTTACAACTCATAACATACATGATAAACATCAAAACACACATGAGTACATGCACACAGGATTTAAATATTAGAAAGAGTCTTAGAATATGTTTCTAAATAATTTAACTGTGGTACACTGATATGCTTGTTTACAGGTGGGTCTGTAGCTCCAAATGTTCAGCCATAGTTTTATGTTATTACATTTTATTTTTATATGAAATTATAATCATTTTTAATTATCATTTATTGTTTTTTCTGTGAAAACATTTCTATAATTTATAACTGCAACAGTATATTTTTTTTATGAAAAGAAGGCACACCTGCAAGGACATCTTCTTGTACTGCAAATGAAAAACTTGGAAAACAATTCAAGATGCAGAGTTAACTAGAAACCAAGGTAGTGATAAATATATTTATCAAACATGTTTTAGAAAATACAGAACAATTTACAATTATTATTATATATTATATCCACCAAAATCAGTAAATTTTTTTATTTTTATAAATAAGGCCTTTTCGAAATTATTATAATAATATTATAACAAATCAGTGGCATAATGTTTAGCAAAATTTACAATTAATTCACAAATTTAAATTTCACTATTCTTTCCTTTAATTTTATTTACTACCAAAATTTAGGGTTCTCAAATTATACAAGGATGTACATTATACAAATAAATGCAGTAATAACTTTCATAAGAACGTCTAAAGCCTTTTAAAATAATGTTATGTTTAATGAAGAAATTTGTGTTAGTGGTAGAAATCACAATCAGAATTATCACTGTTGCACACCACTATATAAAAATTATTCCGATTAGCGCTTTCAAGCTTCACAGCTTGAAATCAAGCATCATCAGATCGAAATAGTATCGAAATACTATTTCGATCTGACGATGGGCTGTGAAGCTTGAAAGCGCTAATTGGAATAATTTTTATACAGTGGTATGCAACAGTGATCATTCTGATTGTAATGTTATGTTATTAACAGGAAAAAATGGTACTTATGGTAATTTCATCCTGCTGTAAAATGATATTTCCATTCATAATGTGAATTACAAATATCATCCTTATATTGAACAGCACTGAAATATTGTATCTGGCAGTGCTACCACATGAAGTACTTACTGGCCTGCCGATGTTTTTTGCCAGGCTAGTAACAGGTCACCAATTCCTTTCTACACATTGTCAGACCATACATGCAGCATTCTGCAGTATATGAGTCATTTGGTGTGAACATTAGCTTCAAAAATATTATAGAATTATTGAGAGGGCAATATTGAAGCTTCTCAAATACTATAAAATTGTTTACTTTCCAATGTCCTACTGTCAGTTACATTAACCCATTCGCTGACTTTGATGAGTATAGCTCACGCCACTTGTTCAGTTCACTGGCTTTGATGAAAATCACTTGCCAATACTATTTCAATGTAAGAACGAATTGCTTTGTAGTAGTTTTATGAATCCCCAACAGATGTCAGGCTTACATATATAAACTGTAAGTACAATTTTTAAAATAATTTTTTGAACTTTGTAAGCATTAATCTGCAATTAAAAAAAAAAAATAGTCATTTTTGGAAAATCAATTCCTTAAAAAAAAGGTCAGTGATTGGTTTAGAGACTAAATATACAAAGAAAATGAAATAAATATAGAAAATACACATAGAATGAAACTACTGGCAATTCTTGACAGGAAAATTATAGATCGATATTCTTTCAAGTGTTACACTTGAAATTAAAACACACACACACACACACACACACACACACACACACACACACACACACACACACACACACACCCACACACACACACACACACATACACACACATAAAACATTAAATTTGTATTTCTATTTTGAAATTCTGGTTATCTTAGAACTATGAATGTTACTTTAAGTTGTTGTGCTACTACTGAACCATACAAAAGAAAAATCAAACTACTATCATTCTATGGTTACATACATACCTGTTGACAGCTACTACGGGATTTGGTCTTGCTACCCATACACATGGATCACTACTATTTAATGCCATTGTTGTACCATCTCTACACAAAATGCTGACATCGCTGCAAGCAATGGTTCCAGTCTACATTCAAATAACAAAAACAGAACTTTTTAAAACACCTATACAACCTGCATAATATAACTATTAATAACATAAATATTTTACTACTTTATAGTTTTAATAATTGTTTTATTATTATTTCATGAACATGATTGTGTTTCACCATCACAGACTTAAGTTAAAAGGATCAGAAGAGCTGAACTGAGCTAGACCTAATGTGCGTGTATGCATGTGCAAGTTATTTAGTCAAGATGTTGTTATACTTACAGTGAGACACACAGTCTTGGTGCTAGTTTGTACATCCGTGGTCAGCTATGTTTACTTGTCATCTGGTGAAAGAATTGTGTGTGTGTGTGCATGTGTGCGTGCACAGTGGTTTTCTGCTATTGGTTTAAAACAATGGAGTTAATTGGGCATGTTAGAACTGGTTTTGTAGTATGAGTGTTTTAAAAATTGTGTTGTGTTCTGAATTTATTAAATTTGGTCAGGTAACAATTGGTTTTGTGTTTTGTATTTGGTTTTGTTTTGTATGTTGGTTTTGTATGCATTTTATTTTTCTAACATGTTCACAATAATGCAAAAGTAGTGTTTTGGTGCAAATGGGAAATGCACCAGTGATATAAAAAAGCAAAACTGCGCAAGCAAGAGGAACATTTTTCAAGAAAAGATCTCTTTTGGGATCTGGAAACATGTACGTGGAAACCAGGATAAAATTTATAACGAGTTTCATTTGGAGCACATGCATATATGGCTTAGAAGCCTGGACTCTGAAGAAATCAGAGAGGAAATACCTTGAAGCTTTTGAGATGTGTTGCTGGAGAAGGGCCTCATGAATATCATCATGTATGGATAGAGTCCTAATGATGAGGTTTTTAAGAGGGTGGGTGGAAGAAGGACACTACTGGAACCATTGAGGAAAGAAGAAGCAGTATGGTTGGTCACCTGCTATGCCGTTCAAACTGGTTCGATGTAGTGGGAGCGGAAGACCCAGACAGGAGTACATGGATGAGATAAAAGGAAGAAGAAAGTATGTGGGGTTAAGAGACTGTCTACAGAAGGGAAGAAATTTTAAGCTCACCAACCTCTGGGTTGAGGAGAGGAAGGAGAGAAATATTGTTACTTTTATCACATCATGAAACAGGAACGCTTGCGTTTCTTCTTTACTTGAGTTTCGTTTTCTTACTTGAGTTTGTTCTTTAATTAGTAAATTATTGTTATCACGTTTGTAAACATTAAGATTTTCCCAAATATTCATTTTGTGCCCCTTTTATAAGTTTTTAATTAATTAAATTAATATAATTTTACCCCAAGGCAATCACTTCAAAAAATGCTTCGGTGCACTAACTATGAGTTCGCCACAATTTCAGAAATGTTACCATTTATTTAGGATTTCATAACTACACTGTAGCCTTATTATACACTCAAACTTATAATAATCTAACCTACGAGTACAATGATTTTCTGGTACATGCATAGAATACGAAACTGCACAGCACCTGGCTCTCAGAGACACAAAAAGAAAGCACTCTTTAGTAGTGTTTTAAGCTCCTAGGAGCACTAGCAGTGTCATGGCTCGCTAAAACTGTGGCCATTTTTTGTTTTGGTTGTCTCTGTTTGAGGTCAGCTTCCCGCGGTGTATCCTGGGTACTGGATGTTGAATTCATAATTTTTCTTAAACTGGGAAGCTGAAACACAGCTTGAAAATGCCACTTTTTAAATCCTCATACTAATTACACGTGATGAATATTTTGCTCACAGCGACACACATAAGTGCGTGCCTGAATATTTTTTAGCACTGGAATTTTACAGACATGTGCTTATATTGTGCTTTAGGCCAATGCTTGCCTACCCATCAAGTCAGGAATCACCACTGGTCTTAATATAATTTTTTGACAGCTCATAATTTTTTGATGTTTATAATAATTGGAAATGATAATATTAGTATAATAATAATAACTTAACTAACTTCCAAAATAATACACACATTAGAGACTGTGATGTATTTAGTATATGTATTCTTCCCATTTACAAGGCAACTAAATGTTAGACTAACAGTATAACAGTAGATGTGCAATCCTTTCTAGAGAAATCTTCTAATCACGAACCTTACTTCACCTTAAAGAAATGTTACTTTCTTCAGGTAGAAACCCCTGGAAGATGTCCTTACCTACACCCATCTCTCTCTCTCTCTCTCTCTCTCTCTCTCACCCCTATGTCCTACATAATGGGCAGTTGTAGCTTATGAAACAGTGTTGAACTGTGATATTCTTTTTCTTGATATTTAATTTTATTGTTGTTTATCTTACGTACTAGCAAATAGGCATGTTTACTTTTGAATTGCAGACGCCATTTTACGTACAGCCAACTGCAAAATTTCCAACTTACCAGGGCTCGGATCAGCGAACTAGGAGAACAGATTATGGTTATTCGAAATAAAGAAAACTTTACTTGTTTCCCAAGAATTATGTTTTATTAATTACTTTCTTCAAATGTAAAATTTTTAAAATCATTTACCTTCCATCACAAAAGATTTTTCTCCCCCTTTTACGTATTAGTAATTAACTGGAAACAATTCAACACTTATTTTCTTATATATGTATCTATTTATAAGCTTACTTCCTTCAAACAAAAACAGAACAAGATATTCATTATGCAAATTAACTTTATGCTTACAACAAACCAGCGCTTCAGTCACACACACATTTACACCTTTTTGAGATCTCAAAATTTAATTGGAATACATTATTTTCTTAATTTTGTTAAACCCCTTTTGAAATTTTTCTGGTTTATACATCCTGTGTTACTTATCTTGTCATTTTAGTCCGAAACAGTCCAGGCTCCACCCGTATTCTCGTTCACTACGCACATTTCCCCTTTTGCCATTTTCACTGTCACTTCGTATTATATTAACAACATGGAACTGCTTCTTTTCTCAAAAATGTTACATTTTAAATGATTTTAACTGGGCGAAAGTTTAAAATGTTTTACAACGTGCGGTATTCACATTTTTATGTGGGCGCCCGGGATTTACGTTCTAGAACTATTGTTTGCAGCCGGCCGGCTCACGGAGCAAAGTTTAACTGGGCTGAGACGAACGGCACTATTTTCTGAAGTGGTCGCGGGTTACATGACCAAATCTTATTGTTCTGGTTTTGTATCACTACGCCAGTATGTGAGTTCGGCTGACACTCCCAGCATACCAGTGTGACGTATTATCTGACGTAATATCGTACGATCCTCTCAGTTACATAATATGTTAGTCACTCATCTAAAAATAGCTGTTTTGCTTCTCACTGGAGCTGACCTTGGCACAATTTCGCACGTTTGTCTATCGCGTTGTATAATTCATGAAATAAAGTTTGTTTACTTTTCCCCAAAATTATTATTTATATTATTTTTCATGTTTCCCCAAATTTAATGTTACATAAGGAAATATTATTTTTATCAAAACATAATAAATTTTTATATTATCCCAGGTAGGCCTAAATGTCCCGTTACAATGCCCCCTCAATGAGAGGTTTTATGCCGAAGCATAAAAACTCTCATTGACACACTCATACTTCCTAAAGGGATCAGTCAGGATATGCCGCCACAACCCCCTCTACGTTTTATCAAAAAAATATCTAACTTGCCCTTGGTCCAGTGACTGTGACCACACCTGAATGACCTTGCTGGACTTCTCTCTCGAGATCCCAACACCGCAAGGCCAGTCAGGCACTTAATGCTCCTGTTCTGACGCGCTGGCCAGCTCAGGACCGCCGCCACAGCATCACCAAACACTGAAACAACAAATCAAAAATATCAAATAGTGGCCTTGGATAATACCATATCCCTAACTGATCTGTCTCCCCTTAGCTATGCGCTGGTTTGTGTTAAGAAGCACTGGTTTTTCTTAATTCTTAACACACATGTATAGATGAACGCTTAAACTAACATGATACATTTGTAAACTTCCTTAACATCATTCTCTATACACTTCTCTCGTTTACTTTTATCTCCAAATTCAAAATTATTGCCCTGATTCCAATCAGAATTTAAATAAACATTTCCCATTACAATATTACAAATATCTCTCATCCCCAATTTACATCTAAAATATTTAAATTCATTATTAAAATTCTCTTAAACACATTTAAATCAACTACATAATAGCACATTATTTACTTATATCTTTCTCAAACTTTGTTAATCATTTCCATCAAAACATCTCAAATCAACACAAAATCATTTAAGTACATTATAAAATCAACTACATATTCTACCTCATTGACATCATTCGATCTAATATTCAATAATTCATTACTAACAGTTTAGTAACCTCCTTCTACATCAAAATATAATATCCCCCCTATAACCCAGTTACAATTAGGTAAATCACCTCACGCGTAAACTATGCAAGGCATTTACCTGGTTGCATAAACACTCTATTGTTTACACCCCTGGCTTGTAATGGCCAGCTCCCTTTCCACACACTCTATTGATTATTTATGGTGAACTGTAGCGCCCACTTGCATCCACAAGAACTGCATTTTTAATTAGGATGTAGACGCTGCCTACCCCGTTCTTGCTTCAGCGTTATATAAAAATTCGGCATTACTGATGTCCGAGGACACCAGTAATCCTACTATAATGATTCACACACCCTTAATACGGCACTATCACCACCTTCGATGATAGCCGCTGTTACATAGTTATGTAGATTCCCCTGAGTTACCCCCCGGTTAATTTCTAAGTTCACCAATTTGGAATATATGTACATTATAAATCCACGGTCAGGGTTCGGTGAAGCCATGACTGCCCGAAAAGTAGGGGAACTACAAAAAAAACATACAATTCATGTTTAAGATTCCTACACTAACATAATACATACAATACACTAATAATTAACATTGTTGTTATTACCTTAAAAATAAACAATTCACATTTAAATTGGCATATAAAATTATAAACATTACATTTTAATTTCAATTGAACTTTTATTAATTAATTATCAATTATTTATAATTTACTATACCATTAACTTTTCCAAAACATTTTTACTTTATCAACCTTCATTTTACATAACATTTCATTTATTATTACATGTCAACTATGATTTTCTGTTTAACATTTTCAGCATCAATTTGTTTGGGTGATTTTCAGTTATCCACCACGATCTAGTTTATCGAATGGGCATCAAAATATAACCTTACCCCCCCCCCTTCCTTCTAACCACCACTAACGGATTTATATAGGGTGACACCAATCTCTCAATAATAACCCCCTTCACCACTAATTCCACTTAAATCATTCTCCTCTCAAAATAAAATACTTAATACCCTCTTTGTAACTAGGATGTGTGTTCCCTAACCTGGCAATTCCATGCATACAGTTTTGCCCTCCACCAAATATCGGCAAATACTCTTCGACCCTTCACAATTACCTGCCCAACGACGCACGTTGATCACTCCTTACCACTCACCCTTACTACAAAATATTACCATCAACTATTTACTCTCTAATTACATTACCCTCTCTTTCTACATATAATCACTCCCTCTACTGTGTCCCTACTATTACCCTGTTTCTGTATTACTTTTTATTCCAAATTCTTATTTTATCTAACACCCATTAAAAGTTAACTTTGACTGACTCAAATGCCTTATTTAAATAATCATCACCACCCAAACTCCATCTTTATCCTTTTACCTTACTTTGATCATTAACAATTACCTTAGAAAATTCATCACTTAACTCATAATAACAATATAACTCGATACCTGAACATACTGTATGTGTAATCATTTACTACTCATTATAGAATCTAAATCTCATAAAATCATTTAAATTCATTATCAAAATTTATTTGTATAACAATCATTAATCAATTAATTCATCTCAAATTATTTCATTCAATCAATTCTTGAAAACACAAGTTATTTTAATTACTTTCTTCCAAAACAATTACAATTCATTTATTACAAACTCTCATTATTTATTTAGTCTGCTGAAATATTATATTTATTAATCAATTTCTACTACATACACACATTGTTTACATAAAATATATTTTATAACACACAATTAATTTCACTACAAATTTGTTTACAATTTTTTGTCATTATTTTTCTGTTTACCACACCTCATTTCATAATCTAGCCAGGTCATTACCATAAACTAAAATATTTAAAATGTCCATTCACTGATTTTTATTTAACCCCCATCATCATACAATAATCTGACCTTATGACTACACCATTCATTTACAATTGAATACATATGGCTATTATCATTACAATAGTCATCGTTATTACTTTGTTCCATTGTATCAATACTATTGATAATACAAATATTATTGCATACCATTATTTCAAAATTCCTCTCGACATCGGGTAGGGTAATTTCTCCGTTAGTATTTTCTGTTAAAGTAAGGTAAGTTAATAATTCGTCAACATTATCATCTACTTCTGCTACTACCTCAGTTTCAATACAAGGTGAGTAATCTATATAATTACGAGCTCTCTCTACATCTAACCTTTCTACAAATACTTCATAATTTCTATTCACCTTAAATAATTTTATCTCTCTATCTACACACAACTCTCTCTCTAAATATCACTCACCATAACACCATATCACACTTTCTCTACCATCCCATACAGAGGGCACTAACTCATAAAAATTCAGGGAACAACTCAAAGACCTCATTCTTCCAATAATAAGGGACCCTTGCCCTTCGACAACAACATTTGTTAACACCTTGGTGTACAATAAACCTGGGGAAAATTTACCCTCTGCAACCCCTCTACCTCTATACTCTCTCTGCACTTTCTCTCTGACTCATCAACACACACTAACATTCCATTATTACATTCTAACTCCTCTAAAATTTTGTCACCACTATTTTTAATTATATCGTCATAATTCTCACCCCTACTTACCTCATTATATGTCATCTGATCGTCTTTATTTTCATTTAATTTATCTGTTTCTCCACTATTCTTTACCCCCACTATACTCTCAGAATTGTAATTAACATCATTATCATCACTATTCAATACTTTAATATCTAACACTACCTCTTCCACTATTTTGTCATTATTAATATTTGTCATGACTATAACATTGTCACCTAACTTCTTATTCATTATCTGATTTAATTTACCTTCTAAATTTTTATTCATTTTGTCAATCTTTTTCTCGCAATAGCTACTTATTGATTCTAATATCTGTTCTGTACTTGTATCAAAACGTGTATTAATTTCATCTACTTGCTTACTAAAATTAAAATTCTGTTGTTTAATTTCATCTCTTATCTCATTCACTTTTTCAGTAAAATTATTTTTAATTTTATCATTCTGTTCATTTAGTTTATCATTCATTTTAATGTTCACTTCATCAAGTTTAACACTGAAATTATTTTTTATTTCATTGATTTCGCTTTTCAATTCACTAAAATTGCTATCTTGTTTTTCTAAACTGTTATACATACTATCTTGTTTTTCTAAACTGTTATACATCATATTATACAACCGTGTTAACATATTTTCGTCATCAGATTTATTATTTTGATTTACTAAAATAGGTGTTGAATGAATCTCAACTTCATTCATTATTTTCGACTCATCAAAATTACTTCCACTTGTTTGAATTCCGGAGTCGCTATTTATTTGACTTCCAATTTGACTATCAGTGAAGCTGACGTCCTTGCTAATATTTTCATTAGTATTCATTTTTTATATTATTTAATTTTTTATTTACCTACAATACACATTTATCAACCATATCATATCCTTACTACTTATGTTTACACATTTTTTAGTTACCTTAAACAACCATTCTGTTCTCCCAAGTAGGCCTATATTTATATAAAAATATTTTTTATATAAATGTCCCAGTTCGGAAGCGCCAATTGTGATATTCTTTTTCTTGATATTTAATTTTATTGTTGTTTATCTTACGTACTAGCAAATAGGCATGTTTACTTTTGAATTGCAGACGCCATTTTTACGTACTGCCAACTGCAAAATTTCCAACTTACCAGGGCTCGGATCAGTGAACTAGGAGAACAGATTATGGTTATTCGAAATAAAGAAAACTTTACTTGTTTCCCAAGAATTATGTTTTATTAATTACTTTCTTCAAATGTAAAATTTTTAAAATCATTTACCTTCCATCACAAAAGATTTTTCTCCCCCTTTTACGTATTAGTAATTAACTGGAAACAATTCAACACTTATTTTCTTATATATGTATCTATTTATAAGCTTACTTCCTTCAAACAAAAACAGAACAAGATATTCATTATGCAAATTAACTTTATGCTTACAACAAACCAGCGCTTCAGTCACACACACATTACACCTTTTTGAGATCTCAAAATTTAATTGGAATACATTATTTTCTTAATTTAGTTAAACCCCTTTTGAAATTTTTCTGGTTTATACATCCTGTGTTACTTATCTTGTCATTTTAGTCCGAAACAGTCCAGGCTCCACCCGTATTCTCGTTCACTACGCACATTTCCCCTTTTGCCATTTTCACTGTCACTTCGTTTTATATTAACAACATGGAACTGCTTCTTTTCTCAAAAATGTTACATTTTAAATGATTTTAACTGGGCGAAAGTTTAAAATGTTTTATATGTGCGGTATTCACATTTTTATGCGGGCACCCAGGATTTACGTTCTAGAACTTTTGTTTGCAGCCAGCCGGCTCACGGAGCAAAGTTTAACTGGGCTGAGACGAACAGCACTATTTTCTGAAGTGGTCGCGGGTTACATGACCAAATCTTATTGTTCTGGTTTTGTATCACTACGCCAGTATGTGAGTTCGGCTGACACTCCCAGCATACCAGCGTGACGTATTATCTGATGTAATATCGTACGATCCTCTCAGTTACATAATATGTTAGTCACTCATCTAAAAATAGCTGTTTTGCTTCTCACTGGAGCTGACCTTGGCACAATTTCGCACATTTGTCTATTGCATTGTATAATTCATGAAATAAAGTTTGTTTACTTTTCCCAAAAATTATTATTTATATTATTTTTCATGTTTCCCCAAATTTAATGTTACATAAGGAAATATTATTTTTATCAAAACATAATGAACTTTTATTATATCCCAGGTAGGCCTAAATGTCCCGTTACAGAACTAATAACTAATTTTACTGACAATAAATAATTATGATAGTATTTCCATATTAATGAGCCCTACCACATATGCAATTAAAATGTGTTAAAGATTACTTTAAATTATTTGTAAACATTATAATAGATCTAATTGGTTTGGTTTTAATGTCTTTAAATTATTAGAATGTTTTAATTTTAAATTGAAAATGTTTTTGTTGTTGTAGTTGTAGATGACTCTCACGTTGTCATATAGTTTGTTTAATATTTAATATAACTAATTAGCAATGGGTAATTAGAAGTTAAAGTTTATGTTTAAAAGAGTATTAAGGTCACTAATGATTCGCTGTATTCACCTCCCCACTTACCATCCGTGAATATCTTCAATCTACTCGATGGGCGACTCTATCTCACTGTAAATACATTTACAACACACAGATATTCCGTTTGAATATCGAAAAATGCACATTAAATAAAACAATTCAGATAATCAATTGTAAATTTAATAATACAATATCAATAATTTGAATATTGCCGCCACCTTGTGAAATAATTGTTTCTAAAAAAATAAGCTATTTACTTCTATTTTATAGAAATGAAGACTCTATATCCACTGGTAATAAATTGAGGATTTTATTGACAGTAGTGAAATTTAGGAACTCCTTTAAAACAATTAATATTGATTTCTTTAAAAACAACAACACATTAAATAAATACTGAGATTTCTTCAGCTCAAGGCTGGTAACACTGTTACAATGTACGATAATATGGTGAACTAGGTTATGTTCACTTTGGTCATTTGTATTACCAATTTTCGTGAATTCTTTTAATATACATGATACTAGATATAAAGATGTGTTAATAAGTAACAATGTTTACTTATTTATTATGATTAAAAAGAACAAAATTTAAAATTATTAACCTCAATACGATAGTCAATACTATCGTATTATTGTACGGTATTCTGGTGCCTAGTGAAGCTAAGATTGTAAACACGTGCTTTTAACATTGCACAATTAAAATAATATTATTGATTTATTAGTTATTACTATTATGAACTGGAAAGAGAAAAAACTCTTATTATCGATTCCACTTATAAAAATCATTTTAGGACAGAAGTGTTTCTCTGTGACAAAATATACGTTTTGGTTCTAGGTTAGTTTGCCTAGATGAGAGTAAGTTATAATGTATAATAAGTAATATCATATGAAATTCTTAATACTATTTTTACAAACACTTTATTTATTAATAATATGATGCAGAATTATCAGTAATGATAGTATTCACAAAAGAAAGTTATTATTTATAAAGACTAAATTCAGAGTCAATTAAGCAACTATATTTACTAGTAATTGCGTGCGGTATTTAGAATTGATTCCGCTTTTATTAATTATTCTTTAAATATAAAATACAACATCTTTTAATTAAATATCGCCATCACATTGGACGATAACTTTGTTCATCAAATTCTGATAATTATTCATCGTTATCGGTGAATGCACTGAAGCGTGTTTACTTGACTAGTGCAGTCAAACAATAATTTTCGTTTAACCAACGAGAATTATTTCATTAATATTTTTTAAAATTGTTAAATTATTATACTCCCTGTTTCCTTTCACTTGACATGACCCTTATTATACACTGGTCATGTCTTTTGTTCACTATTCACTTATTACACTGTCACTCGACAATGGGGTGTTCAGTATAGGTTAATATTTGACCACGTTACTGGGGTGACGCCCACATTTTAAAATATGTCTTGACGACTGTGACACGCTTCTCTCGCCTCGAGTGTTGGAAGACAATTAATTCATCTCGCTAAAGCGTCTCTTTTCGTCTGGTGAAACTGAGTCATTCGATTGGTTTAGAAATCCATACTCTCCACCCCAAACGCCTTGGTTAAATAAATATTTTAATTTTTAGCGTTACTAACTTCGGGTTAAGAGATTATCTCTGACGTGTACATGGACATTCGAAAATGATCGAAAATCTTATAATGGCTATAAGTTTCTTATTTTTTGTCATATCGTCATTTGGATAGTGGCATTAAATTGCGGACACTTGCGTCTTTATTTTAAGTCCAAACAAGTAATAATTCCGTCCATTAATAATTCACTTTACCTTCTTTAAAACTCATATAGTGGTTCTTAACACAAATAAGTCCTTTTCACTATATTTTGTTGTAATTACATCTTAATACTTATGACTAAACATTTTGAGTCCATTTCTCCTTCATGCTAATACATAATATTGCTATATTTACAGTTTAAACAAAATTTGTTAATGGCGTATAAGCCAACTATGTCCGATTGTTTACATTTACTTATATCGCTATTATCCCTTATTCTACTACATATTTTTTGTATTATAACATTAATAGGTATATCTATATACATTTGTTCATACTTTATTTTGGAAAAATGCTATTTTGTTTACATATATAGTATGGTTCAAAATACATTATGCTCTCATCTTGCCATTTTGTCACAATTATTTAGTTATTTTACTACACATTGGATATATTGTTAACAATTAAAATTGTGTACAATTGTTGTACATGGTTAGTTTAGTGTATTCACTAACTTTTTGTTATCTGAAATCTCTCTTAAGTTATTGTATGGTTAACCAAATACACTGTACTCACCGTCTATGGCTTTTTTCCTTGATGTTTTTTCCAGTTTACATGTTTCAATAATTACTTTGTTCTGTTAATTACTTTGGCTTTTTATGTGGGCCAGACGGGTCGAGGTTTTTTGAAAAGATTTTCTGAACATAGACCCCCTACACGAGTTTACAACTTCGACAATATCAAGTCAAATTTCGCCAAGCACCTCATAGACAACAGTCACAGTTACACGGATTTTAGCTCAAATTTAATACCCCTTCATTTCTGCAGTAAAGGGAGTTATTTGAACGCCCTTGAAGAATATGAAATTTACAAAGCATACAACGACGCCAGTACCAACCCACATGTGTTAAACGACCAATTACAGTATAAATCAAATATACTGTACGATACCGCTATGAGATATAGTCGAGATAAGGCTTAGATTACGTCAGTACGGCGCGTGTTGTCTTGCAAGGCACACCGAACATTTTTAAAGCGAATTTATGTACATAGTTTAATTGCCGTATTGTGTTTTTAATATTTTGACAAATGTCATTATTTATGACATAGATTGATTTTATAAGTTCTGATGATGAGGCAAGCGCCTTGAAACATGTAAACTGGAAAAAACATCAAGGAAAAAAGCCATAGACGGTGAGTACAGTGTATTTGGTTAACAAACACGTGGCTTGGGACTACAATAGGATTTATTCCATTTAAATCAATATTGTATGGTGGTTATTTACACCTAGTTCTATCATTGCAGTTAGTTAGTTTATTAAATTACTAGTATAATATTTGTGAGGTGTTCTCATAGTAGTATTGAACATTTCTCTAACTACTGGTAACACTTTTTACATTCTCTTTATAAGTTTTGATAATGTTTTTTGACTAACTCTCTTGTCACATTGGGGTTCTGTCTATTTGGTTTATTGTTATTGTACTTAATCTGACTAATTTGTTGTGTCCTTCAGTTCATATGGTATTCATTGTTTTGTATTTTTATTCTTATTTAGTCTCTATCTGAAACAATTATGGATAATTACTTTGTTTAATTAATGTATATGATTTTATGTTGTAGGTCCAATTCATGTGAGGTTATGTGTCATTTGTTTGACAACAATGTGCTTCATAGTTTTTTACAGTATTCATCTCAACTACTGTCATCTCATTATGACATGTTACTACAATGGTTTATTATGTTTTACACATTTTGTACACATTTTTACACTATCTGTTGAAACAATAATACTGGGTTTCTTAGTCTAATTATGTTACATATTTTGGTGGATTGTATCTAGGTTTTGGTACATTGACTTGTTTATACTCAACAAATTAGTTTACTCACTAGGTACTATTTGTCTTGACCTTCATTTACATTTTGTCCTGTGTTGCTATGACATTTGGGCACATTTCATATCAAGGATTATAAAGCTTTTATTATTGATCTCTATGAACAATTAATTCACTTTTCTGTATCATATATTTGGTGGTCTTATTGATTATATCTGTGGTTTTACAATCTTGGATTAAACTTGGTACACTAATCGTCTGTGCATTTCACTTGTTAATCGTTGATTCTTTCACTTACAAATGGTTATTCACTTCCCTCCGTTATAAACACTTTCACTGATATTGTTTGTGCTGTTTACTTGGGGCAAAATGTTATTATACCATATGTTGTTACACTTATACTAAGTATTCACTGTCATTGTTTGTGATTACTTATTGATGCTCAACACTTGGTTTCTTTATTATTGATAGTCCAATAATCATTACACTTATTCTGGTCACTACATTGATTTTGATGCTTTCCATATCTTGTGAATGTTGATGTCTTGTACTGGTCATACATAATCTTCATTCTTCATGTACATTTCTTCCTCTTCTCCTTTTTCTTCTTCTTCTCGTTAGTTGTTTGTCACTTTTGGTGCTTTTCTTGGTTACACATTATTTGTAATAACCCATGTTCACTGAATATAGTCATATTCTTCCACATTTTCATTCATTATTATGATAGTCATTGTACTATATTTATTTCATTCTTATAACAAATTAGTTTGTTTTTTCACTATGGTGTTTGTATTTGATTTGTCTCCTTCTTACGATGATAATTATTTTCGGCATATCCCCTCACTATTTTGATCTATTGGGCCTGGATGCTAACGTATTATATTGACTCATGGTATTTTCTCTTCCTTTGTTATACTCGATGATATTCTTATTACTCTTCCTTCTTCTTCGTTGGGTTGTTTCAATATTATTTATTCATAGATACACATTTTATTTTTATTGTATGAAATATTTTCATGTTATTCTTCTATTTGACGTATTAGACTTTTTTTATGTAACTGCTATTTTGGTACGTTACATATGCTTTCCTATAAGAATTGATTAATTCTGAATTCGCATACTTATCTTTCTGAAGAATTCATCAATTGTTGTATATTTCCAAGTTGACTCTTATGCTTTTCTTATATCCCTTCGTTCTCTTCTATTTGAATCATAATTATTTTCTATCTATGTAATTATCTCCCTTGTTTATTTATTTCCTTAATATAATTTTAGCTGGGGCAGTTCAGAGTGGCTCACTTTGGCATACATCTCTGCTGGCCATACTAACATCAATAAATACAGAGGAACATCATCTCTGTCAATAATATAAATGATTGCTGGAATATTTCATCAGTCAATTCATCTTAAATCAATTCAAAATATAAAGTGGTCGTTCTTTCGACAAATAATAAATATCCTTGGGATTATATCACGCATCTGCGGTTCATACATTATTATATTCTCTTCTTCTTGATTCAACTTAACTAAATTCTTCACATTTTACTGGGATAGCTTGTTTACATTTCATCACTGGCATATTCACATGATCTTCTTCGTTAGTATATTAGTTTTCATTCTTCTTTGTCATCAATTAATCTTTTCTCTTGGTATTACATTAAACGTCATTTCATAATCTTCTTAATTTTTATGATTCACGTCTTTGTGTTATATTTCATTTGGTATAGGCTCTCTTCTAGTGTCTTGCCTCGTGTTTGGGTATCATCTATTGTTTATATCAATAATATTTACTTGCTTCCATTTCTCCAACTTCTTATGTTGCTCGTTCTGTATATCATCTTGTATATTTCTTTCTAATTATTAGTAGTACGGGTAAGCTGTTAATAACTGGTTGACTTGGCTCTAGGAATTTATATACACATTTCATATATTTTATGCCAAAGTTCTTGAGTGTCGTTCTCGTATAATTCTCTTTATTAGTACGGGTTAGATGTTAAATTACTGTTGGCTTGGCTCTTCGAATTATTGGTATATGCCGTAGGTGGTGTGTGTCAGTCTCGTACATAATCTTCTCTTTATTAGTACGGGTTAGATGGTGTTTTACTGGTTGACTTGGCTCTTGGAAATATTTGTATATGCCATGGATGTTGTGTGTCTTTCTCGTATATAATCTTCTTTTTACACTGGTAGTACGGGTTAGATACAATTTTCTTCATATTTTACATTATTTCTTTGGATCACACTTTTATATCATAAAATTAAAATATAGTCAACATTTATTCTTACAGTTATATTTTCACTTCGTATTTAGTATCAACAATAAATAGTCTCCATCGTAATATTCCATCTTTTTGCATTATTTAATTCTCAATATATCGTTTCATGGAAGTCTGGTTATAGTTGCCTTTTATTTTCTTTGTCACAGGGTCTTGTATTTCGTATGTGTTGTTCATATTATTCCTGGTAACAGTATATGGGCCTGTGTATAGCAGTAATAATTTTTTAGCAATTCCTTCTATAGCACTTGGGAGTTCTCGATTTTTTAAGAGCACTTTGTCTCCCACTTCGTATGTTATGATCTTAGGTTGTGATTTTTTATACTTGAGCCTGAGTTTGTCAGCTCGTTCGACTGCATTGTTAAAGAATTTTGTTTTGTTAAATTCAAACTCACTTTCTGGTGGAAAATTGATTATTTCTGTTATCTCTCGGGGTGGTCTTTGCTCAAACATAGCAGTATAGGGTGTTTCATCAGTTGACTGGTGACAAGCTAAGTTAATGAAATCTTCAGCTGGGGATAAATATTCTTCCCATCTTCGCTGTTGGGTGTGGCAGTATGTCCTTAAAACTCTGCCTACTTCTCTCAAAACTCTTTCGGCAGGGTTGCTGTTAGGGTGATATACTGGTGTTTTATATGTTTTCACTCCTTGGTTTATTAAAGTATCTCGCCATTTTCGGCCTCGAAATTGCGTTTCATGATCCGTGATTATTGACTGGGGTTTTCCTATCTCTGGGATGTATTTTGATGTGATAATTTCTAAAATCTTGTTGGTTGTTGCCCTGTTTATGGCGTAGAGTTTAGTGAATTTTGTATAGTGATCGAAGATTATCACTATGTATTTGTATTGGTGTCTGCCGCCACTGCGTGGAAATGGTCCACAAATATCCACAAACACCTTCTCTAATTTTCTTGTAGATGTAATGGGTATCATCACCCTTTCTTTCCTCTCATTGCTGCATTTAACTAACTGACACAAATGACAATGTTATATGTACTTTCTTACTCTACGGTTCATATCTTTGAAGTAGACATGCTCATTTAATGCTTTGACTACTTTTACTGCTCCCATATGTCCATATCTCACATGGTAGTCAATTGCAATTTCTTTTTCGATAATCTTAGGTATTACAACTTTCCATTGATCACTGGATTGCTTGGTTTTAGTGAATAATATATTATTGTGGATACAGTAATATTGCATAACTCCTTCATCTTGTTCTGTCAATCTTTGTATTATCTGGCTAATTTTAGGATCGTTTTGCTGATTGATTTGTATATTAGTTAATATGTCTGCCAATTCGGATCTGCTTTTTAAAATATGGTAAACCTTGGTGATGGTCTCTTTTTCTCCCTCAAATGTTTGGGCCAATATGTTTACTCTGGACAACACGTCTGCAGCTATGTTGTTTTTCCCAGGGACGTATTCCCAATGTATGTTGTACTCTTGGAGCGTTAGTGTCCATCTCGTCAGTCTGCCATGTTTTAATCTACAGTTTTTCAACAAAGATATTGATTTGTGATCCGTGCGTACTGTGATTGGGTATCCCAAAATGTACGTTCTGAATTTCTCGCAAGCGAACACTATACTAAGAAGTTCCTTTTCAGTAGAGTGATAGTTGCGCTCACACTTGTTGAGTGTCCTGCTAGCAAAACTGATCACTTGATGGTTGCCTTCCTGGTCTTCTTGATACAATATTGATCCAAGGCTTACATCACTTGCATCTCAATTCATGTAAAAATTCTTGTTAAAGTTTGGGTGACGCAACATTACAGTTTTAAGAAATTTCTTTTTTATCAATTCAAATGTTGTGTCCTGTTCAGGTCCCCATCTCCATTTCTCTTTTGATGACAATTGTTGGGAAAACTTAGCTGTCAACTCTGAATAGTTATGTTGGAATTTTCTATAATAATTGCAAATACCAAGAAACGATTATAACTGTTTCTTGTTCTTTGGTACTGGGAAACGCTGTATCGCCTCCATATTTTCTTGTGCTGGGGTTATGCCAGTTTCAGACAAGTTAAAGCCCAAAAATTGCACTTCATTTGCTATGAGTTTGGATTTCTCCAGTTTTAGTGTTATATTATTTTCATCTAATTTGTATAATACTTGTGCCACCCTGTTGCAGTGTTCCTCCCAGTTATCGGAGGTAATTAGTAAATCATCCACATACACTGTAGTAAATTGTAGTGTATTCTGGCCTAAGATCTCGTCCATACATTTCACGAAGACTGCTACAGAATTTACCAGGCCGAAGGGTAACCTTTTAAATTGGTAGTTACGCCCTTCAAAAATAAAGGCCGTATACTTTCTGCTGTTGGGGTGTAACTCCACCTGCCAATACCCACACACTGTGTCCTATATACTGATGTACCGTATGCCATGGAATTTCTTTAGAATCTCGTCGATTTCTCCAGGCAACATCCTGTCATTGATTATGGCTTTGTTTATCTCCCTGGCGTCTAAACAAATCCTTACTGCGCCATTTTTCTTTGGTACAGCTACAATCGGATTGGTGTAGTACGGGGAGTTGCTTAGTTTGATTATGTCGTTTTCTATCAATCGCTGTATCTCTAAGCGAACTGCTTCTTTTAGTGAAAATGCGATAGGGTACGTTTTTCTTTTGAATTCGGTCTGCTCCTTGAAATTTATCTCGCACTGAAAATTTTTCACTTTACGTGGCGTATCTGAAAATACATGCCTATAATGATTATATATTTGAATTAGTCTTTCTATTTGTTCATCAGTTAATATATTGTCAACGTTATTTGTTTGGAATTTCTTAATCTCTGCTATTTTCTCCATCCATAATGCGTCTTCTTGGTTATGGTGAATCTTTCCGTTGATGGACATTTTCTCTCTCTGGTCATGGCCTTCCCGTATGTAGTATGTGTTCATGGGGTGCCTTCCTATTTTCAATTAACTCGGCTGTCCATTCAATTTCATTTGATTTTAAAGATACCTTGGCTTTGTCCATATCGATGATGGCGGCATATTTCATCAGTATGTCACAGCCGATTAACAGGGTAAAGGGTAGCCCACTCGCTACTAAGAAAATCATCGGGATTGTTTCACCGTTGCTAGACACTTCTAATTGTACCTGGTGTCGGATAGTTTTGTTCTGCCGACCCGTTGCTCCAATCAGGATAATATTATTTATTGGCAATGTTGGTATGATTGTTTTATTCCCTAGCTGTATTCGATTTAACTCCATTCTATCGATTAAGGATACGTTTGCCCCTGTATCTATCATGGCTGTTGCTTTGATTCCGTTGACATTGACTGATATGTAGGCTATTTCGCTGTTGACGGTATCGTTGACGCTATTTTCTTTCTCTTCCATGAGATCTTGTCGAATATTTTTCAGGTAGTTGTTTTGGCGAATTTCAATTGATTCCACGGTATTTTCCAATACGTTAGACCCAATAGACCGGTTCAGTGAGGGTGACGTCGTGTTTTTCACTGCCGGTGCCCATTTAAAGGCAGGTCACCATTGTCTGGGTGCCTGTCCGATGAAGTTGATGCATTTGGTTCCTGGGATCCTGGCCCATTCCCGTTATGGTAGACTTCTGTATTTCTTGTTATTGGCCGATTATCTTCACTACTACGACTCCTGTTAGAGCGATAACCCGATTCTTCGTCATCTCCCTCGCTGTTACTTCGACTATTATTATTGTGGAAACTCCGGCGACCCTGGTAGTATGGTCTTCTGCCTCCACCTCTACTGGCATTAGTGTAGTGTACTCTTCTGAACTGGTTATTACCATTATTCCCATTATTTTGTCGATATTGATTATTATTGGATTGGTTATTATGCGGCCGGTAATAATTATTATTTTGCCGATAATTGTTGTTTCCTTGGTAACCATTCGGCCTAGGGTTGTTTAGATTTCCCCGGTCGGTATGGTTGTTGTTGTCACCACCGTTATTCTGTCTAGGACTCTGGTGATTAGTGAATCGTGGAGGGTTATTAAAATTCCCTCTATAGTTATTTCTATCAGTATTGTTGTTCGGATTATTGTTACCTGGTCCACTCCGGTCATATGGCTGTCCTGGTCCCTGACGGTTCCTTTGATAATATCGCTCCCTCTCATGGTTTTCTAAGAGTGCGCACATCCCTTGTACCGTCTTTATTTGAGCGTTGAGTCTTCCCTGGGACACCCCTTGGTTAAAGTGGTAGGCCAGTTTCGTCACCAGGCACTCCTCCGGTATGGCTGGTTCCAAATTTTTTGCTAAACAGATTTTTCCTAGGAAGTATGTCGTCATTGACTGTCTGCCTTTGGGATCATATCTGCCATTAGTGATGTCATCTCTTATGATGTTCTGGGTGGACTCTGACCAATATTTTAATTTAAATGCCACCTTGAATGCTGCATAACTGTCCACCAATTGTCGAACACGTTTCGGAAATACTCGTCCAACATCCCTTTGATTACTGACCACCGGTTCTCTTTATTTTGGTTAAGTACCTCGTCCACTCTCTCCAGAAACTCGAGCGGGTTTTTCGTATATGCGCGGAAATCTATGTGTTCCCATCCATCCAGGTGTGGAAACCCTGCTAGTACATTTGGAAATGCTCTCAGGCAGTTCATTTCGTCCCTGAGGTCGCTGAACTCTCTCTGTTGCCGCTCAGTTAATTGTTCTCGGTCGTTGTTTACTTGATGTTTGACCGCGTTCACTGTTGTTGTGATCTCTTCACACCTCTCCCCTAGTGTAGTGTGTGCGACTGTCATTTCTGTTTGTCTGCGTTCTATTACCTCGATTTGTTTGTTGTGGGTTTCTTCGAGACTGTCGATGCGATTGTTGAGATCTGTTTCAGTTTGCACAATTTTCTGTTTGTTAATCTCACCTTCTCACCGTATGTCAGACATCTCTTCCTGGATTTCTGTTGCCATCACTGCAATCCTCTCCTCCGTTGCTTCTAAGTTTTCTTCAAACTTTTTATCAATGGTTTCTATGGTATTTCTTGCGATCTCTTCAGCTCTGCAACTGTTGTCGGCCATCTGTTGCCATATCTTCTCATTATCACTCTTCATTGATTCAATTTCCTTATCGATTTTCTTGTTCATTTCATCTATCTTTTTGTTTGTTTCATCTATTTTGACTCCCAATTCCGCAGATAAATTTTCTTTCATTATTTCAATATTTTTCTCCAATAACTCTTCCGTCTTCTTCTTTGTTTCATCTATCTTATTATTCAAATCCTCCTTCAAAGATTCTATTTTCTGGTTTGTGGATTGACTGTTTTCATCCATTTTCTTCTGACCTTCTTCTATTTTCTTGCTTAATTCCTCCTTTGTGGATCGGTTGTCCTCCTTTGATGATTGAAAATTTTCATCCATTTTCTTGTTCAGTGACTCCATCATTTGTTTCAACCATTCTTGGAAAGCCGCCTCTCCTGTTTGAGTTGGCGTTTCAGGTTGCTTCACCTCCGGTTGGTTCACTTCCGGTTGTTCCTCTGGTTGTTGAACCTCCTCCGCCGGTTCAGGTTGTCTGTCTTCTATTGTCAGTAACATTTCTTCTACGTCTTCTGCCGACGTCGCTTCCTTCTCCTCCATTCTAGCCTCTCTTTCGGCCTCTGCCGCTCGCTTCTTTGACGTTGATCTGCGATACATCTTTATATCTATGTAATGTACTTGCCGTCGAATTAGGTTGAAAAATTGTTTATTTATTTAATTAATTTATTAGGTATCGTCGTCCTAATTCGCGCTCAGACGTTGGGCGCCACTCTATAATAGATCTAACTGGTTTGGTTTTAATGTCTTTAAATTATTAGTATGTTTTAATTTTAAATTGAAAATGTTTTTGTTGTTGTAGTTGTAGATGACTCTCACGTTGTCATATAGTTTGTTTAATATTTAATATAACTAATTAGCAATGGGTAATTAGAAGTTAAAGTTTATGTTTAAAAGAGTATTAAGGTCACTAATGATTCGCTGTATTCACCTCCCCACTTACCATCCGTGAATATCTTCAATCTTCTCGATGGGCGACTCTATCTCACTGTAAATACATTTACAACACACAGATATTCCGTTTGAATATCGAAAAATGCACATTAAATAAAACAATTCAGATATTCAATTGTAAATTGAATAATACAATATCAATAATTTGAATATTGCCGCCACCTTGTGAAATAATTGTTTCTAAAAAAAATAAGCTATTTACTTCTATTTTATAGAAATGAAGACTCTATATCCACTAGTAATAAATTGAGGATTTTATTGACAGTAGTGAAATTTAGCAAAACTCCTTTAAAACAATTAATATTGATTTCTTTAAAAACAACAACACATTAAATAAATACTGAGATTTCTTCAGCTCAAGGCTGGTAACACTGTTACAATGTACGATAATATGGTGAACTAGGTTATGTTCACTTTGGTCATTTGTATTACCAATTTTCGTGAATTCTTTTAATATACATGATACTAGATATAAAGATGTGTTAATAAGTAACAATGTTTACTTATTTATTATGATTAAAAAAAAAACAAAATTTAAAATTATTAACCTCAATACGATAGTCAATACTATCGTATTATCGTATGGTATTCTGGTGCCTAGTGAAGCTAAGATTGTAAACACGTGCTTTTAACATTGCACAATTAAAATAATATTATTGATTTATTAGTTATTACTATTATGAACTGGAAAGAGAAAAAAATTGAAAAAACTCTTATTATCGATTCCACTTATAAAAATCATTTTAGGACAGAAGTGTTTCTCTGTGACAAAATATACGTTTTGGTTCTAGGTTAGTTTGCCTAGATGAGAGTAAGTTATAATGTATAATAAGTAATATCATATGAAATTCTTAATACTATTTTTACAAACACTTTATTTATTAATAATATGATGTAGAATTATCAGTAATGATAGTATTCACAAAAGAAAGTTATTATTTATAAAGACTAAATTCAGAGTCAATTAAGCAACTATATTTACTAGTAATTGTGTGCGGTATTTAGAATTGATTCCGCTTTTATTAATTATTCTTTAAATATAAAATACAACATCTTTTAATTAAATATCGCCATCACATTGGACGATAACTTTGTTCATCAAATTCTGATAATTGTTCATCGTTATCGGTGAATGCACTGAAGCGTGTTTACTTGACTAGTGCAGTCAAACAATAATTTTCGTTTAACCAACGAGAATTATTTCATTAATATTTTTTAAAATTGTTAAATTATTATACTCCCTGTTTCCTTTCACTTGACATGACCCTTATTATACACTGGTCATGTCTTTTGTTCACTATTCACTTATTACACTGTCACTCGACAATGGGGTGTTCAGTATAGGTTAATATTTGACCACGTTACTGGGGTGACGCGCACATTTTAAAATATGTCTTGACGACTGTGACACGCTTCTCTCGCCTCGAGTGTTGGAAGACAATTAATTCATCTCGCTAAAGCGTCTCTTTTCGTCTGGTGAAACTGAGTCATTCGATTGGTTTAGAAATCCATACTCTCCACCCCAAACACCTTGGTTAAATAAATATTTTAATTTTTAGCATTACTAACTTCGGGTTAGAGATTATCTCTGACGTGTACATGGACATTCGAAAATGATCGAAAATCTTATAATGGCTATAAGTTTCTTATTTTTTGTCATATCGTCATTTGGATAGTGGCATTAAATTGCGGACACTTGCGTCTTTATTTTAAGTCCAAACAAGTAATAATTCCGTCCATTAATAATTCACTTTACCTTCTTTAAAACTCATATAGTGGTTCTTAACACAAATAAGTCCTTTTCACTATATTTTGTTGTAATTACATCTTAATACTTATGACTAAACATTTTGAGTCCATTTCTCCTTCATGCTAATACATAATATTGCTATATTTACAGTTTAAACAAAATTTGTTAATGGCGTATAAGCCAACTATGTCCGATTGTTTACATTTACTTATATCGCTATTATCCCTTATTCTACTACATATTTTTTGTATTATAACATTAATAGGTATATCTATATACATTTGTTCATACTTTATTTTGGAAAAATGCTATTTTGTTTACATATATAGTATGGTTCAAAATACATTATGCTCTCATCTTGCCATTTTGTCACAATTATTTAGTTATTTTACTACACATTGGATATATTGTTAACAATTAAAATTGTGTACAATTGTTGTACATGGTTAGTTTAGTGTATTCACTAACTTTTTGTTATCTGAAATCTCTCTAAGTTATTGTATGGTGGTTATTTACACCTAGTTCTATCATTGCAGTTAGTTAGTTTATTAAATTACTAGTATAATATTTGTGAGGTGTTCTCATAGTAGTATTGAACATTTCTCTAAATACTGGTAACACTTTTTACATTCTCTTTATAAGTTTTGATAATGTTTTTTGACTAACTCTCTTGTCACATTGGGGTTCTGTCTATTTGGTTTATTGTTATTGTACTTAATCTGACTAATTTGTTGTGTCCTTCAGTTCATATGGTATTCATTGTTTTGTATTTTTATTCTTATTTAGTCTCTATTTGAAACAATTATGGATAATTACTTTGTTTAATTAATGTGTATGATTTTATGTTGTAGGTCCAATTCATGTGAGGTTATGTGTCATTTGTTTGACAACAATGTGCTTCATAGTTTTTTACAGTATTCATCTCAACTACTGTCATCTCATTATGACATGTTACTACAATGGTTTATTATTATGTTTTACACATTTTGTACACATTTTTACACTATCTGTTGAAACAATAATACTGGGTTTCTTAGTCTAATTATGTTACATATTTTGGTGGATTGTATCTAGGTTTTGGTACATTGACTTGTTTATACTCAACAAATTAGTTTACTCACTAGGTACTATTTGTCTTGACCTTCATTTACATTTTGTCCTGTGTTGCTATGACATTCAGGCACATTTCATATCAAGGATTATAAAGCTTTTATTATTGATCTCTATGAACAATTAATTCACTTTTCTGTATCATATATTTGGTGGTCTTATTGATTATATCTGTGGTTTTACAATCTTGGATTAAACTTGGTACACTAATCGTCTGTGCATTTCACTTGTTAATCGTTGATTCTTTCACTTACAAATGGTTATTCACTTCCCTCCGTTATAAACACTTTCACTGATATTGTTTGTGCTGTTTACTTGGGGTAAAATGTTATTATACCATATGTTGTTACACTTATACTAAGTATTCACTGTCATTGTTTGTGATTACTTATTGATGCTCAACACTTGGTTTCTTTATTATTGATAGTCCAATAATCATTACACTTATTCTGGTCACTACATTGATTTTGATGCTTTCCATATCTTGTGAATGTTGATGTCTTGTACTGGTCATACATAATCTTCATTCTTCATGTACATTTCTTCCTCTTCTCCTTTTTCTTCTTCTTCTCGTTAGTTGTTTGTCACTTTTGGTGCTTTTCTTGGTTACACATTATTTGTAATAACCCATGTTCACTGAATATAGTCATATTCTTCCACATTTTCATTCATTATTATGATAGTCATTGTACTATATTTATTTCATTCTTATAACAAATTAGTTTGTTTTTTCACTATGGTGTTTGTATTTGATTTGTCTCCTTCTTACGATGATAATTATTTTCGGCATATCCCCTCACTATTTTGATCTATTGGGCCTGGATGCTAACGTATTATATTGACTCATGGTATTTTCTCTTCCTTTGTTATACTCGATGATATTCTTATTACTCTTCCTTCTTCTTCGTTGGGTTGTTTCAATATTATTTATTCGTAGATACACATTTTATTTTTATTCTCCTGTTCCTTCTTCTATGCTTGATGAAATATTTTCATGTTATTCTTCTATTTGACGTATTAGACATTTTTTTTATGTAACTGCTATTTTGGTACGTTACAACATATTACTTCAAACATTATAGTATTTTTATGTATAGACTACTAAACCATTCTACTAACAAATAGCCCTTTTGATATATAAATTATTGCCAGGTCAAAATTATTCTACTTTAAATACAAAAGACACTAAACATTTCAGTAATTTATAAATATTTTTTATTTTGTATATACATGTGAATTTTTTTTATTACTCCTCACTATTACACTGTTTTCATTTCTAATGGATGGCTCAATGTCGTGTGACTCTGGTTTCCTTCCACACGTCTTTAACCCTACACGCCTTCCTTTAATGTCCCTTCGAAGCAGTTGATCACATACTATAGTTGATATATACTATGTTAATACCTATATAGCACACACACACTTTCCTATAAATAAAGTTATGTTGAAGACATCAAATGTGTCTATAACTTTTTTACATTCTTTGGTTTTCTTAGGACTTTGTAATTTACGTGTGACATTACATTCCCATTAACTTGTAAGCAATAACATGCTCATGCATGGAATGCTGGCATTTTTGTTTATGTACACAGTCAGTTAGTAAACACACAGTTCAGTCACACTGTAACGTTCTAGTATTATAGTTTTCAAATGTAATGATTTTATTTGCTTTCATCTAACAGCTTCAGATAAGTTTAATATTAGGTGACAATAAAAAAAAGATGATATATGATGAATCTACTTTATTCAAGACATTTGAAACCTCTGAGGAGAAAGTTAATATACTTTTTATAAATACAACAAAAATGAAAAAGATGACAGAAGTGCATATAAAACATTTGTCACAAACTGTGCAGAACATAATTATGTAACAAAGCTACAAATAATGGAACTACAAACACTAGGACCTTGGATCATTCTTCTACAAAGAAAAACATTAACTGCAAAAAAACAGTTGAGAAATAGCGACTTCCAGAAGGGTATACTTGACGTTAATACATGAATTTTATTGGAGCAAATATTCCAAAAAAGAAAACTGAGAGAGTTATTGAAACAGAAAACACAATTAACTGGGAATATTATTTCCCTGTATAAAATAATCAGAAACTGGACTTCAAATACAGTAAATGTCAGGACAATAGAGATTTCTGATTGAATGAAAAGATACAGTTCCAATATGCAAAATATACATAAACAACATAATCCTTACCCTACTATCCACCTCAATAACAACAGGGTAAATCATAACCATATAGGTAGTTTATTTGGTAGGATTCTAAATGAAATGGTGTTCATTTAATCATTTGCCATATAGAGTCAGTCAGTCATAGATTCACAGAAGGACCTGATTTAGTGTTTCAATCTAAAAGTTATGGTAACTTTCATCAAGAGAAAAGTAGTGAAGTGTTCCAGCTGTGACAGACAAAAGGGGGGTATAACAGGGTGGTCTGCCCCGGGCCCATTAAATTAGGAGGGGCCCCCATATCAGTTTCAGCAAAGTTTCATAAGAACCACTTATCTCCATTTTATACCCTATAACTGAAAATTCGAATGTTCCAAGTTCCTATCCTATAGTCCAGTTTCTTGTGCCTTAGTCATTGTCGTTTAATCCCATCCATATTCTGAGGCATGATTCAATGTTCCTGAACATATTGGTTTTATGGGGAGGGGTTGTTGGCCCTTGTAAATGTACTAATCTTTTTCAAATATTGTGAAGCTACTTTATTTGTGTCACATAAAATTAACTAATTTACTAATAAACATTGTATAATTATCGGGCGCCATCTTGTACATATTATTTACAAGAAACAGAATACAACAAAAAAATTGTACCTATCATTGTGGGGTTCTTTTCGGCGAACAGGAGATCAGAATTGGTTGTTCAAAGAAAACTTTATATTGTTTCCCATAATTAAGTTTTATTAACAATTGTATATTCACATCATTTAACTTTTAAAAGATCATTGACACACTACGTCTTTACCTCCCTCATCTATTATACAATTCTCATTCTAAAAAACTCACATAAAATAAATTGAAATATAGTATAAACCTTTAATATAAAAAACCTTTAGTATAAAGAAAAAATCAAGATATTAAATAGAAATAATTTTTATACACACAAACCAGCCTTCTTAATTTACATAATTTCACTCACTCATACACACACAGTTATTTTATAACCTGAGAGCTCTCATTTTATATTTTATTAAAAGTTTATTTCCCCATTATGCAAGTAATTTTGAAAAACCCTTGTTAAAATTTTATGGATACATTGCTACTTACCTGTTCAGCTGAGTTGGCGGCGTCACACTTTTACGCGCACATTGTTCAGTTTTAATGGATAATTTCCGAAAAAAGAAAACTGTTCTTGTAATGAAGAGAAAAACTGTTAGTTATTTTTACATTTTCTATTTTTTCATCACATTTTATAGGTTGCGGGCGCAAAAATCATGCACAGCTGGCGGACACACAAAACTTCGCCTAAAACCGGCGAGGCGGCGGACGCGAAGTTGTTTGCGTCCGATACTGGTAGTTGTTATTTTCCGACTGGGAACAGGCCACCGGCGCTATTTTATGAAGTCGCCGTGGTTGTATGACCAATTCTTATTGTTTTATGTTTGTATCACTACGCCAGCAGACGGTTTTGTTACATAACGGCATTCCACAACGGGGATCATCTCTGACGTAATATGGTCTGATGTTCGTTACATAATTTGTTTATGCTGTTTGTATGTCCTTGAAGCTGCCCTTGGCACAGTTTTGTCGGTTGTTTCACTTGTTTTATAAAATATTACTGAATAATGGTCACGTATAATATCACCAGCAGTGCTGCCACTATCGCTATCATTGCAACCACGGAATTTACCTTTGTTTACGTTTGTCCCTATTATTCGAAGAAAAAAAAAGGTTATTTATTTTATGAAAAAATATACAAACTGCTTTATTACCCCAAAATAGGCCCATTACAATACCCCCTCAATGAGATATTTTATGCCGAAGCATAAAAAATCTCATTGACACATTCATACTTGCTAAAGGGATCAGCCAGGATATGTCGCCACAACCCCCTGCATGATTTACAAAAAATATAATCAACTCACCCTTGGTCCGGTGACTGTGACCGCACCTGAATGACAATACTGGACTTCTCTCTCGAGATCCCAACACCGTAGAGTCAGACAGATGCTTAACGCCCCTGCTCTGACGCGCTGGCCAGCTCAGGTCCGCCGCCACAGCATCACCAAACACTGAAACAACAAATTAAAATATCAACTAGTGGCCTTATACAACACCATATCCCCAACTGATCTGTTTCCCCCTAGCGGTGCTGGTTTGCGCTAAGAAGCACTGGTTTTGTTTTTTCACTTACTTCTAACATAGATCAGAATACCTAACAACACAATATAACATAAGAAAACATAGTACATTCATAATTCACATTATTATGATTATCTTAAAATAAACAATTTGTATTAAAATGTTACACACTTAACATCATTAAATTTGCATATAAAATCATAAAATACCTTTTAATAATAAAATACATAAATCTCAATTTAACTTTTATTAATGCGTTTTTCAAATTATTTTTTATTTATTTATTTTTTTTTTTTTTCAACTTCAATCTTCGTTTTCCACATCATTTCATTTATTATTCCATTTCATTAATTCGGGTGATTCTACGTTATTCATTATAATTCACTTTATCAACTTGGCATTTACCCATAATCTTACCCTTTTATTACTCTAACGCTCCCTTACAAAATCTCTAACTAGTATGACACCCCATCTCTACCAAAAAATCTACTAACCCTTCTCTACCTCTAACTACTTACTACTTTAACTCAATTCGCCACCTTCTCTCTATACACAAAAAGAAAAAAATACTCTTTAACCCTTTGTACTTAGGATAAGTGTTTCCCCCGCCCAAAAACTCAAATCCCTTATCTGGTTCCTGGATTCTACCTAAGGCAACCCCTTTCCTACTAAATCGGTACCAATCCCGTCCCAACTTATCATTATGTTGCAGACTCCCACATTACACTACCCCCTACTACAAAATTGCCATCCCCAAAATCTCAATCTCATTACCTCACTACAAATACAACAAAATAACATCATTAATAATAAACATCAATATATCACTCAAAACTCTACATATATTCTCCCTTACTACTGTGTCAACATCAATACTTCTCAAAATTCTATAACATACATTAACTCAAAACAACATTACATTATTTTCATCTCTACTATTTCTTTAACTTTGACTTCAATTTGGACAGATCTATATTTCCCACAAATATTCATCACCCAACTTCTATCTTTTGCAACCCATTAAAATTTTACCTATCATAAATTTATTTCATTCTTATTTAAAATCTATAAACACATTGAAAACATATTATTATTATTTTTTTTTTTATAATCCTTATTCCTAACAAACTACATGCAATTAACACAATAAGATATAATAAACACAATATAGGAAGTATGTAGTGCATCTATTTTTCAAATCAAAACAAAATTATTTAGTAGCGAGTCATCATTATTAAAATACAGCAAATTTCTAAATTCGTTACCCCCCTGGATAACCTCCCTGCCACACACACACACACACACACACACACACATCTTGTATAATACATTACATAACATAATACACAAATAGACATTAACCTTGATTATTAGCATACATTAAACACACAATTCTCTTTTAAATAATTTATAACTTATAAACTTATAAACATTATTACTTAAAATTTTTTATTGACTCTTTTATATATCATTATTTCATTATTAATCCTGTGCTGTAATTAGATTTTCAAAATTTCCAAATTCATTATTAACATTTATTTTTAACCATTATGTTATTCCACAAACTAAACCATTTAACATTTATTTATTTATTCATTAATTATTATTACATTTAGAACTCATGAAATCATTTAAATTCATTATAAAAATTCAAACATATAACGTTCAATCACAATATTTAAACATCTCAAATTATTTTAATTCAATTGATTATTAAAACACAACATATTTCAATTATTACCAAAATTTACAAATCATTAATTATTGTCTTCAAAATAATTTTTGTTATTTATTCAGACTGCAAAATATTAATAATATTATTATTATTATCACAACATTTTTCTACTATATATACACATTGTTTACCTAACATTTCATAATACACACAAATGAATTCACTACATTATTTACAAAGTATTCGTCAATAACTGTTCAATTGTTTCACACTTCATATGTCCAAATCTGCAAGGTCATTACCAAAATTTACAATATTTCACCATGTCATTCACTGATTTTTTAGTTCAGCCTCCATCATCATATAAATATCTAATATATTTGTAACATGCATCATTGTTATCCACATACAGTTTATTATTATTATTAATATTATTATAATAATCCATTACCTTTATTTCATTCATTATGCCATTATAATTTATAGGGTTATTCCCTATTAATATTTCATAAACCTTGTCACCATAAGTTATTATTGTCCAGTCTCCATCAGTATTATTGGTCAACGTCAGGTAAGTTGTTTCATCATTTTTATATTCCTCTACCATTACGTCAGGTAAGTCATTATCGTTTATAAAAATATTATTAAAATAATTCTCTATCTCGCTTTCGACAGGTAAGTATTTTATATGGTTCATCTTCACCCCTCCTAAACTTTTTCTCAATTCATCATAATTTCTTTTTAACTTATATAATTCTATCTCTCCCTCAATACACAACTCTCTCTCTTCATAACACCACATCACACTCTCACAATTATTACAGACAGAGGGTACAACATTATACAACATCAATATACACTTCAATTCATCTACTAATACGGGTCTCTCGCCCTTCAAAAACAACATTTGTGAACACTGGTTCAGAAAAATTAATGAAAAAATTTACCCTCTGCCCACATTCAACTACTATATTATTTTTCCACTCTCTCTCTACTTCATCAATACACCTTAATATCTCATAATCACATTCCACACACTCATCAGTACTCTCTGATATGACATTTTCAATTATATTATTATTCTCGTTATTTTCAACAACATCATTATTTGTTACCTTACTTTCTACTACTACGTTTTTACCCATATCATTGTAATTATCCACTGTTTTACATTCAAAATTTTCAATTACCTTTTGTCTTTGTTTATCAAATTTTTCCCCCACATTACTCGCTATTTTGTCAACCCTGTTAATTATATTTTTTACTGAATGACTCAAAGTTTCATTTAATTCACATTTCAATTTGTTACAGTTACTCTCCCAGTTATAATGTATACTTTATTAAATTCAGTTCTAAGTTCATCAAAACGACTCTCAAATTTTTTGTCAATTGCATCAAACTTGTCATTCTGTATATCTAATTTCTCATTTACATTACTTTCAAATTTATTAAAACTAGTACACAGAAATTGAATCATTTTCGTCATATCACTATTACTTTCTCTCTTAATTAAGGTCGGCGTTGACTGACTCGTCACACCTTCCATTATTTTCGATTCGGTCAACTGACTCTCTACATTACTGTCATTCGTTTGAACTCCCGAATCGCTACTTACCTGACTTTCTACCTGACTGTCAGATAAGCTGACATCATTATTATCTGCCATTTTTCTTAAGATCTTTTAAATATATTTCTTTGCAAAATAGTTTTATATGTAACACATAATTATTATAAAAAAAATATTCTACTCACCCATACTACACATAACCATGACATAACCTTACTACTTATGTTTACCCATTTTTTAGGTACCTCAAACAACCATTCTGCTCTCCCAAGTAGGCCTATATTTTATATAAATTTCTTTATATAAATGTCCCTGTTCGGGCGCCAAATGTGAATCTACTTTATTTGTGTCACATAAAATTAACTAATTTACTAATAAACATTGTATAATTATCGGGCGCCATCTTGTATGTATTATTTACAAGAAACAGAATACAACAACAAAATTGTACCTATCATTGTGGGGTTCTTTTCGGCGAACAGGAGATCAGAATTGGTTGTTCAAAGAAAACTTTATATTGTTTCCCATAATTAAGTTTTATTAACAATTGTATATTCACATCATTTAACTTTTAAAAGATCATTGACACACTACGTCTTTACCTCCCTCATCTATTATACAATTCTCATTCTAAAAAACTCACATAAAATAAAATTGAAATATAGTATAAACCTTTAATATAAAAAACCTTTAGTATAAAGAAAAAATCAAGATATTAAATAGAAATAATTTTTATACACACAAACCAGCCTTCTTAATTTACATAATTTCACTCACTCATACACACACAGTTATTTTATAACCTGAGAGCTCTCATTTTATATTTTATTAAAAGTTTATTTCCCCATTATGCAAGTAATTTTGAAAAACCCTTGTTAAAATTTTATGGATACATTGCTACTTAGCTGTTCAGTTGAGTTGACGGCGTCACACTTTTACGCGCACATTGTTCAGTTTTAATGGATAATTTCCGAAAAAAGAAAACTGTTCTTGTAATGAAGAGAAAAACTGTTAGTTATTTTTACATTTTCTATTTTTTCGTCACATTTTATAGGTTGCGGGCGCGAAAGTCACGCACAGCCAGCGGACACACAAAACTTCGCCTAAAACCGGCGAGGCGGCGGACGCGACAGTTGTTTGTGTCCGATACTGGTAGTTGTTATTTTCCGACTGGGAACAGGCCACGGCGCTATTTTATGAAGTCGCCGTGGTTGTATGACCAATTCTTATTGTTTTATGTTTGTATCACTACGCCAGCAGACGGTTTTGTTACATAACGGCATTCCACAACGGGGATCGTCTCTGACGTAATATGGTCTGATGTTCGTTACATAATTTGTTTATGCTGTTTGTATGTCCTTGAAGCTGCCCTTGGCACAGTTTTGTCGGTTGTTTCACTCGTTTTATAAAATATTACTGAATAATGGTCATGTATAATATCACCAGCAGTGCTGCCACTATCGCTATCATTGCAACCATGGAATTTACCTTTGTTTACGTTTGTCCCTATTATTCGAAAAAAAAAGGTTATTTATTTTATGAAAAAATATACAAACTGCTTTATTACCCCAAAATAGGCCCATTACAATATACCCGCCCAAAATATTACCTACCTTGGCGATCTATTCTTCATCAGCACGCAACAGGGTCACCAGCATATTTGAAGTTAATATGCAAACTATTCCACTCTTTTCATTAAACAATACCTGTATGATTTAAACTCTTTATTTCCCTGGACTCAGAAGACTCTAGCATTCGATTAGGTGATATTTGGATGCAGCAAACAGACTTGGTTTCAGCGCAATAATTACATTCAACACATGGTCTTTGTGATATAGAAATTGATAATTATTTTCATTTTTTGAATTTAAAACGGGTGTTACCCCTACATATATATATATATATATATATATATATATATATATATTCTATATAAGTAACTCGATGTTTCTTGCAGTAATTATATAATTTGTGATGTTTGTTTTCAATTTGTTTCTTCTGCAAGTAGTATAATTTCGTGTAAAAAAAAAAAATTATACTTGTTGCAGAAGAAACAAATTGAAAACGTCACAAATTATATATATATATATTGTTACTAGACCTGTGTGTACGGTTTAAGCCACACTGTTGATTGCATCAATTTGTAATATTTCTCTCGTATGTACCTCTCTTTGATTATTTTAATATTTTTCAATTTCTTATACATCTGGGGTTGCTGGATATAGTAATATCGTTAATTATGATTATCTTATCTCTCTATTTAATATACAAGTGTTAGTGTGAATGTAACTTAAATATGTAGGGTGTTATTCTAAAATTCCGTTCAGCCCTAGTCTGCCATGCAGAGAATTATTGAAATTTCGTGTTTAACTCTCTTCTCTTTGGTGTCGGAGAATTCCGCAACAAGCGCTGCAGTTCCGAAACAAACGAAATTTATAGGTTAACCCACCGTGTACGGTGACTAGTTATTATACACTTAGTCTGTTTAATTCTTATTCCCAATTCATGAAATAATACCCGAATAATAAGATCCTGAAATTATACAAGGTTTCTTTATTAATTCAACTTGTTAACATTCAATAAGATTGGTTTTACTTGATATATAAGAAAGGCTATACGTTGCGTTAATTCGGTCCAATATTTTATTTTAAATTCAGTTATAATTTTTTTTATCATTAATTTATTTCAGGGTGTGAAGGTTCTTTTAACTGCGGGGAAGATTAAAAATACATAGATAAGAATGCAAGATATTACAAAGTTAATGTGTTGTTGTGTTTGATATTAATTATACAATTGAAAATTACCATACGGATTACGAAGCGACTCTGGAAGGCGGTTGTTTTTTAACCTCGTGAGTTGATGCCTCGTGTCAATCAGAAAGGAGATGATTTTCTTTATTCTTGTCTTCTAGTGATAATACAGTGGAACTCTTGGTCCTGGTTAAATTATAAATACAGCTCCCTTGGTTTATTGATGGCCAAACTTGTGATTGTGTTCTTCGGTAAACTCTGGATCCAAATACGTTTCTTGCTATCGTATGAAGTAAATTGCGATGTCCAATGTGGTTGAATGGTTATTATTTTCCGTTTGGTTTGTAGTATTAATTCTTTACACAGTTAGTTCTTTATATGTTATTAGTATTTCATTAATTGTCATTATTTCTTGATCTGATATTGGACGATCCAAGTCATTCCTTGTGGAATTCAATTACTTTTTATCGTTAAATGATACCATTATACAATTTGGTTAAATGTTGCTGGCCTAATTAAGACAATTAATTAATCATATATGGTGACTTGTTGCTGTATTTAAATAATTTAGAATATGTTATTTTTATTAACTATTTCTCTGGGTTTTAATCTCATCACGTTCAGATCATAAATTGCAATAATACCAATCAACAAAAGATATTAATTTTTGTTGTCCCTAGCAACAAATTTATTTTTATTCTTTTTCAATGTTTTGTTATATAGTGATAATTTCATATATTATTCTTTCATTCCTTATTAAACTTCCATTATATCGGAATATAACTTTATTTATAGCTTGTTTACTAATTTCTATATATATTCTGCTGGTTTTTCAATCTTAGTCTGTTTATTTTCATAATTATTACTTTTTCGATATCAAACGTTATCAATCGATATCATTGCACTATGGCATTATCATAATTTGTTTATATTGAGTTGATTTATTATTTATTATTAATTATCATAGGTTTTTTCTAACTCCTTGAACTATACTCATTAATTATTATTGACTTCTTTACCTAACCTTTATATTCTGAGTTGTTATATAGCGTTATTGGCTGTTAGGCCTTTTATTATATATGGACCTACCTTTGATTATAACTGGTTAACAACTATAGCCTTTTTACATAAGTTTACAAACATAATCAAACCTTAACTATGTACATGTACACAAATAATTATTCTTTTTATAACTAACAACAACTTTATCTTGATCTATGGATCACATATAACAAAAATTGAGATCAATTAATACTAATTAACTGCTTTCCTCCACCTTTCTACAACAGTAAACAAATAATACATATTGCTTCATTACTTGCTATTACATCAACAAGTAAGTTTCATAAGCTAACACAAACTTTAACATAACATTCATGGTAACAACATAACATTATTCAATTCAGAATCATTACTTTCGATTAACTAGTAATGTATATTATTGACTCATTTTTATCTATTTTCACTGTCATTTACTTTAACATTTTCGATATTGGTTTCTTTCTTATAATGCTTATCAGCATTTTTGATTTATTTACTTTTCACTGAACATTGATTTCTTACTATTGTGTATATTACAGGTTTAATTTTTATTGCTATGACTACCTTGCATTCTTATTCATTTTTACACAATGATAAAGGTATTTATTTGACCTTTGTATTAGTATGGGGTTTAAATATTTATTTATCTATTATATTTCTAATATTTCTATTTATGTAATTTTGAGGACCGCATTTCTGTTGCGTTACAATATATATATATATATATATATATATATTGTAACATAACAGAGTTGAGGTTCCCTACGTTACATAAAAAACTTTGTAAACATGACTTAAAACAATGCCCAAAGTAGGTTATAATTAAATACAAGAGGGCCAATCTCACCTAAAAAATGCATTGAAGGTACCTAGTAAGGTTACTAAGTAATAAAACATCAAAGGTGTACCTAAATATAAAATATGTAATGAGTAGTATGAGATGTAAAATATAAACACTGTGTCTAGTGGGATGGGTTTAATGTATAGGAGTTGAGTATAATATACTGTTCAATTAATATTTAATGTGATAAAATGTACTTGGTGTTGTACTGTATCATGATATAGTGTTTACAGGATATTTATTTTATGTTTTGTGTGTAGTAAGTGTAGAGCTGTTGCTTTAAGGAAGTACTAAGTCATAGGTACTCATTTTATTCATGTTAAAATTGTATTTAAATAATTAAATACAAGTACATTTATTAGGTATGATATTATGTTAAATGTATTTACTTTAATTGATTAATGAAGATGTTTAAAATAGTATTTGTAAACTTGGCCAGGAAGACAATCAGTGTTAATAAGTTGGCAAGTAGTTCTTATAATTATGTTAAAAACCAATGAAGGGTTCAATGATGAACTAAATAATATAATGAATTGAAACCAGGAAATTAAAATTGAGATAAGTGGCCATAAGCCAGTGACTATTTGTACAGTAGGTCAGGTAAAGAAAAATTAAATTAAAAACAAAGCAAAATTATAACAGGTGTAATAAAACCAATAGGCCTAAATTTAATATTTGTAAAAGGAAATTAATACCTTTTTAATAAGTCCATTCAGATGAAAATGTAGTAAAATGTATACGGTTTAATAAGGCAGATTAAGTGAAAGTTTTAGGTGATTTGGTGTAATTCCAAGCATGGAGTATTTTATTAAATAAGAGTAGTAATATTTTCTAATTCTGGCTCTAGGATATCAAATATTATCCAATGACAGGAAAAGTAATGGTTGTTAGGGTAACAGAAATGCAAGAAATTTTGTTGATTTCAACATTCAATTGTTACATGTGAATGGGTTAAGTTGAATTAATACGAATCCAGAAAAGAATTTAAAAATAAAAAACTTTTCAATTTGATTGTTATATGCTATTGGGAACAGTTCAGCAGACAAATTTAAAAATAAAAATAAAATAAAATGAATAAACTTTAATAAATCAAATGTCTTAAAGCCAATCCATTAAAAAAGGAACTGAGTAACAACTAATGAACTGGATTTCAGGAAATATAATTCTACACATCCTCAAAGTTCACGGAATTAATAAATCCTTCTTCAAACTAATTCCAGTAAAGGAATGATGATGAACCCGATTTACAATTAAACCAAGATTCCTCTTGAATGGACAAGAAGTCAAAATTAATGCAAATATAAACCAAACATACACGAAGAATTTTTGGTATTGAAGTACTAAACCTCACTTTCAAGAGACTGACGAAGTCGTAATACTACTCCAATTCCACTGGGACCGGCAACTACTAGGATCGCGAAGAAGAACGAAGAACAGAACTGAACTCCTGTTACACTCCTGGACAATCACATTTAAACCTTTATTGATAATCTGGACGCAGTTTTTGGTCAAGAGTAACCTCACCACTACATTTCCACTCAGTTATAAACAGACATGGCCACCTTGAATATCGTATTGTACGGTAACAAACCTGCTTACATTTTATTTTATATATTAATAATTAATAACAATTGTAATACTTAGTAACCTTAATTTTGCATTACCTGGCCTTACTAATCGTTAAAAGAATCACATGTACCCTGGGATAAGAGATAAACCGAAAAATATATTTAAATTGTATTATACATCACTAGTCCACTAACAAATTGATTCAGTATTGTACGATCGATATTACAATCCGATAACCTAAGAAGACGACTGTTGAAATTTAAAAAATAATATAAATAAAGAATCCTTCTTGTATGTGATGATGTTCTGTGTTATTGTATTTTGATTGGGGAGTAATTTACAGAGAAGAAGGTGTTAAAACCGTCAAGTGAAACGAACTAACCTATAAGAACGAGTCAATTACTAATAACAGCGCTCGTTGCAGACAGCTGGTGAATACGGGAGAGTGCTGAACTAACGTATTCTCTTCGCCACACTTGGGTAAATTTAAATAATACAGACCAAATAGGGTTGGAGAGAATTACCGAATTATTAACTATAATACCCGTAATATAGCGTTATTCTCTGGTAAACCACTTGGTAATTAATTAACACAGGTTTATGTTCAACATAAACACGAGTCGCAGCAACTATATAATAAATAATTGTTTTTTTTAATTTAATATTGATTTGCAGGAGGTCTCATCTGCAACAACATAATAAATATTTTCCTTATAACAGATTGAATTGGTAACAAATTGGTGAATTCAACGTGTGCTGAATTAACGATAAACCCGCAACACTAGTTACTTGTTAACTGTTTCATTACAAATTGGCGCTCAACGAGTGGGCTTTAGTTAAGTAAAAAATCGAATATATCGCTATTACTTAACTAGAGCAGGCAACTATTAGAGGCACAGGAATGCATACGAGAGGTGTTTCTAAAAGGATGGCGAAGGACCAAGAAACGGAAGAAGATAGACGGGAGGAAGAAGCAGAAATAGTTACAGACATTGAAAAGGAACAACAGGCAGGCGATAAAGAAGAAGCTGGAAGAGGAGTAAATTGGGAAAAATTAATGGAATTAATGAGTAGTATGAAGGAGGATAATAAACGAATGGAGGAACAAAATAGACAAACTGATGAGAAAATAGACAGTATTAAGGAAGACTCCAAGAAACAAAAGGAAGAATTAAATAAAAAATTTGACGAAAATTCAGAAAAGTTAGAAAATAAAATAGACAGTATAAATGAAAATTCAGAAAAGCTAGAAAACAAAATAGGCAATATTAACGAAAACTCAAAGAAACAAAACGAAATTTTGAGTAAGAATTTAATCAAACTAATGAATGAGATGTTTGACAAAAATAAAGAGGAAACTGATGAGAATAACCGGCTGATAAATGAAAGCTTAAACCAAATTAATGAAAGGTTTGACAGAAACGTCGAGAGCTTAAGGCAGATTCAGGAAAATCAGAACAAATAGACGGGAGAATTGAAAACAGTAATAAGGATTTGCGGCAAATTATAAATGAACAAAACCAAGCGTTGAGGGAAGTCATCAATGAAACATTTAACAAAAGGGTGGATAATTATGAAGAGGAAGTAAGACAGCAAATAACTGAAACTAAGGTGGGTCTAGAAAAGACAGATGAAACCATCATACAACTCGCAGTGGAAGTAGAGGCCAAAATGAATCAAGTGGAAAACAATAACAAAACTAGAATAAAAGAAATACAATTAGAAACCCAAGGGAAATTGGACGAAGTGCAAATTAATATAGCTGGGAGAATTGAAATAGTTAATAACGAAATAACGCAAATAAAAACCCAAGTGGATCAAAATAAGGGGACCGTCGAAAATATACAGAATCAGGAATTGATTAATATAAAGGAGTCAATAGAAGTTTTACAAAATCGACCAATGTATCTAGCACATCACATAGCCCCTGAGCAAACAGAAAATATCAATTTCAAAATTTATAGAGGAAACCCCATAGAATTTCTGGAGAGAATAGATGAATGGTTTAGTAGGATTAAGGTGACCCGATGGAACATAATAAAAAGTTTGTTGGATGATTGTTTTAAAAGCATAAATGATAATTGGTGGTCAGCGGTCCGGAATGAAATGAGTAATTATGAATAGTTTAAAAAGGCTTTTAGGTCGAAATACTGGTCGAATTCCGTACAGAACATGATTAGGGACAACCAACGGGAGATTCAACATTAATCAAGAGCAGTCCCCAACGACCTACTTTTTGGGAAAGGTGTGTTTGGCGCGTCATTTGGAACCGCGAATACCAGAGGAATGTGTAGTAAATAAACTATCCTACCATTTTGAAGAAGAGATAGTTCGTGCCAGACGCAGTGGACAAGTGAAGACAGTGGGAGCAATGCCTTGTTGGCCAGTTATGAAATGGAAGACTATTATCAAAGGTCTCGAAGGCAAAGTGAATATTCAAACAATAGGAGGGAGGAGCCAAATCAAGAGTCGCGTCCGGGAATAAATAGATATAACAATAATAATTATAACCGAAGGGTTAATGACCATTTTATGAATAATCGTTACCATAATAACCATTACCAAAACAATCATTACAATAACTATAATAATAACAGATACAGCGCAGGCCGCAGGAATTTTGATAACGGGAGAGACCATTGGAATAATAACCGTGCGAACAACGACCAACGAAATCAAACCAGTAATAGAAGTCTGGAGGAGGACCTACCTAGACACCAAGAAAATCATAGAGAGTTCAGACCCGATGATGGCAACCCAGGAACCACTGCTAGAGACGATCGTCCGCAGGATAGGGTGGAAAACTAAATACAGCAGTGGAAGTATCCAGTAACCCCTCACTGCTGGGATTGAAAGGGTATGTACGAACCCAAAAAGAAAACAACAAAATTATAACCATTACAAAGAACAATTATTTAAAGGACATACGAAATGATTTAACTGAAGAAGGGTTACAGTCGGAGAATAAAACTGACAATCAAATTATATATATAATGGCAGAATTGCAAGGAGTTATGACAGATATGGTGACTGATACCGGAGCGAATGTGTCACTCCTGGACAAAGTAGAATATAACCGAATAAGGGAGATGTATAAGAAAAATAAACCAACATTACCAGTTAATAACATGGTAATAATAGGTGCTACTGGCAGACCAAATAAAACAATAAGGCAACAAGTAATGATGGAAGTATCTAGTGAAGGTAAAACTATTCCTATGGTGTTTATGGTAGCTCAAGGATTACCATTTAAAGCAATGCTAGGGTGTGATACGCTGCGGCGCCACTCAGCTATCATTGATATGGGCAGAGGAAAAATAACCCTGTACCATGAAAATGGAGAATGGTCAAGTGAAATAGTGGATCATAAAAATGCCACTCACCACCGACATTCTTTTACTCTAATGCGTGATGATGAAATGGACTATAGAACACCTTTTGAGGAATTAACCTGTGTTAAGGAGGATGAATGGAAAGAAAAATTGCAAGAAATTTATTTGTTTAAAACTGCCAATAATAATGGAGTAACACCTGAACAAAAAAATCAGTTAATAAAAATCTATAACAGATATAAAAAAGTATTTTCGGATTTGCCAGGAAAGGCTAAGAATTTTATTTGTGAATTGTCATTTAAACAACCATCAATTTTAACAGGAAATCATATCCTATACCCCAATCCCTAAAACCAGTAGTGAGAAGGGAAATACAGAGTATGATCGAACAGGACATAATTGAGTATAGCTCATCACCATACACGAGCCCTATAGTAGCCATAAAGAAAAAGGATGGTACCGTACGCTTATGTTTGGATGCCAGAGAGATAAATAAAAATATAGTAAATGATAGAACCTCACCAGGGGAAATTGAGGAGTTAATGAAGAAATTTAAGAATTGCAAGTATATGAGTATTTGGGATGCTGTTTGTGGATACTGGCAGGTGGAGTTACATCCCAACAGTAGAAATTACGTCGCCTTTATATTTGAAGGTAGAAATTATCATTTTAAACGTCTTCCTTTTGGATTAGTAAACTCTGTAGCGGTTTTTATTAAATGCATGGACCAGGTCCTAGGTAAAGAAGTGTTAGCCTTCACAACAGTATACGTAGATGATATATTGGTAACTTCAACCACATGGGAGGAAAATTGCCAACGTGTGGAAATGGTATTAAGCAAATTAGAAAAGAGCAACATTACTCTGAAATTGAATAAGTCAAAATTATTAACCAATCAATTACAATTCCTAGGTTTCATACTCTCTGAAAATGGAATATCCACATCCCCTGAAAAAGTGGAAGCTATTCAAAACTTCCCCACACCTAAAAACAATCGACAGTTGCAATCATTCCTAGGAGTGTGCAACTACTACCGAAAATTCCAAAGGAATTATTCCCAATTAACAGCAAGATTTAAACACTTACTGTCATCTAAACATAAATGGAAGTGGAAGGAGGAAGATGATGAGACATTCATCTTAATTAAGGAAAAATTTTTACAGAACATCATTCTGCATCATCCTGATTTTGATAAGAAATTTTTTATAAATTGCGACGCCAGTGATGTGAGTCTGGGTGCTGAGCTGTACCAGGAAGATCAAGAAGGGGATCACCAAGTAATAAGTTTTGCCAGCAGGGTATTAAATCAGTGTGAAAGAAATTACAGTGTCACGGAAAAGGAATTATTGAGTGTGGTATTTGCATGCGGTAAATTCCGCACGTATGTATTAGGTTACCCCTTAACAGTACGGTCCGACCATAAGTCCATATCATTCATACAAAGGTGCAAACTAAGACATGGTAGACTAACTCGTTGGATATTGGCTCTCCAGGAATATAACATAACATGGGAATACATACCAGGTAAACAAAACACTGTACCTGATGCTCTATCTAGAGTGAACCTGGAGAATGGTACTTTTGAAATTGAAAGGGAGGACGTTGGAAGAATATATCATGTAATATTAGCTAGAGAAGAACTAGTAGAAGTATTAAACAAAATTCAGGAAGAACAGGCAAGGGATCAGAGATTATCCACCATACGAGAACGCCTCATCAGTAATGATGCTATAATTGTGCAATCAAAACTATAACGGGTTAAATTTCATAAAATCCCCTGTTGTGAAAAATAAGTGGAAATTGTATATTACCAAATCTACAGACTCATTAATAATAAATAATTATCATCAAATTATGGACACATGGGTTCCATCAAAGTAGTAAAGGCACTGGAGGAGCATGTGTATATTAAGGGTTTAAACAAGAAGGTAAGGGAATTAATAAAAAGATGTGGAATATGTCAAAGTGTTAAGGTAAACAATGAGCGAAAGGAAGGGGCTTTAATAACAATTACTTCAGAGAGGAAATTAGAAAAAACATTTCTTGACATTTGCGGGCCTTTTCCACGCAGTGGAGGCAGGCGCCGATATAAATATATTGTAATCATCCTAGACCATTTCACACGTTACACTAAACTGTATCCTATCAGTAAAGCATCCACAAATGTTATTATTAAGGTGATCGCAGAAAAGTACCTCATAGATGTGGGAACTCCATATTCTATAATAACGGACCATGGAACCCAATTCAAAGGTCGAAAATGGAAATTAGAAATGTCAAATCGAGGAATCAAAACCTACAAAACTTCTATTTACCATCCTAGCAGTAATCCGGCGGAGAGGGTACTCAGAGAGGTAGGGCGAGTCCTCCGTACTTATTGTTATGACAATCATAGAAATTGGAGTGAATTCATAAATGAAACCGAAACCTTTTTAAATATTGCTCATCACGAAACTATTGGTGTTACGCCATACCAAATGATGTTTTCAAAACTGCCACCTCGAGAAATTACTAAATTGATACAATTCCCTGAAGGACCCGAAGAAGAACTTGACCTTACCCACGTATATAATAGATTACTCCACAAATTGGAAACTAGAAGGAAAAAACAGAATGCTACCCGAAAAAATATCATCAAATATACCGTCGGCGAAAAAATTTTAATAAGAAACCGTCAACAACCAAGCAGTTCTGAAGGAATAGCAAAAAAAAATATTGTTATTATATGTTGGACCTTTTGTAATAAGCCAGGACAATCAAAACAACACATATGTGGTGTCTGACCCAATAAGTAATAAGGTGAAGGGTACTTATAACCAAACGGAAATAAAAAAATACTACAAGTAAGAAGATAACCTTATCATGGACGGACTATAAGTTTATTTTAACTAAACTTTATTCAGCCAAAATAAACTTCTTTCGAAGGGGGAGTATTGTGTAACGTAATAGAGTTGAGGTTCCCGACGTTACATAAAAAACTTTGTAAACATGACTTAAAACAATGCCCAAAGTAGGTTATAATTAAATACAAGAGGGCCAATCTCACCTAAAAAATGCATTGAAGGTACCTAGTAAGGTTACTAAGTAATAAAACATCAAAGGTGTACCTAAATATAAAATATGTAATGAGTAGTATGAGATGTAAAATATAAACACTGTGTCTAGTGGGATGGGTTTAATGTATAGGAGTTGAGTATAATATACTGTTCAATTAATATTTAATGTGATAAAATGTACTTGGTGTTGTACTGTATCATGATATAGTGTTTACAGGATATTTATTTTATGTTTTGTGTGTAGTAAGTGTAGAGCTGTTGCTTTAAGGAAGTACTAAGTCATAGGTACTCATTTTATTCATGTTAAATGTATTTACTTTAATTGATTAATGAAGATGTTTAAAATAGTATTTGTAAACTTGGCCAGGAAGACAATCAGTGTTAATAAGTTGGCAAGTAGTTCTTACAATTATGTTAAAAACCAATGAAGGGTTCAATGATGAACTAAATAATATAATGAATTGAAACCAGGAAATTAAAATTGAGATAAGTGGCCATAAGCCAGTGACTATTTGTACAGTAGGTCAGGTAAAGAAAAATTAAATTAAAAACAAAGCAAAATTATAACAGGTATAATAAAACCAATAGGCCTAAATTTAATATTTGTAAAAGGAAATTAATACCTTTTTAATAAGTCCATTCAGATGAAAATGTAGTAAAATGTTGTAATATAATAATAAATTTGTAGATGTAGAAGTATAAATGTATATTCGATTTCTTCAAGCCCCGCTTTGGGTTCGTCACGTAACTAAACGACGTTGAGTGAGTGTAGTGTTTTATTTTAAATTAATTTGTAATTGATTTAATAGTATTACTCTTCAATCCTCACGTCGTAATATAATTATCAATGATTGGTGTTGTTTTTTGTTGTTTAATAAATAATTGAAATAGTAATGTTTATGTTTAAAATAATGTTTATGTTTAAAAGGACTGTAATAACTGTTCTCTTGATGTGTCTACCTCCCCACTTACCATCCATGAACGTCTTCAATCTTCCTAATATGTTGCTCTATCTCACTGGAAAGTCATGAATAACACACAAAATACTTCACCTTGACATTAACATATACACAGTAAATAAAATGATAATGATATTTAATCTTGGATTGAATATTCAAATACTGGCCGCTGGAATATTGCCACCACCTTGAGAAACAATTGCTTCTAAAATGCAAGTTATTTGTGCCTATTTAAAAGAAATAAATACTCTCTGTTCAGTGGTAAGATATCTAGGCGTTTATTAACATTAGTTAAATTGAATGAAATCCTTTTTTAAAACAATAAATAAATCTTTAAAAACAACAAAGTTAATTATTTTCTGAAAATTCTTCAGCTCAGGGCTGGTAACACTGGTACAATATACAATATTATGGTAATCCTTGTTATGTTAAGTTTTATTACTATCGTTACCAAATTTCATGGATTCTTTGAATTTACATGATGCAAGATACAAAGATGCTTGTTAAGAATAATATTTATTCATATAGAATGATCAAAAGATAAAAAATTAAAATTAGTTAACCTCAATACGATATTAAAATTATCGTATTATCATACAGCGGGTGTGCTGCAGTTTAGTTATCCAAGCCTGCGTAACACGTGTTATAAACGCTACACCTTAAAACAATATTACTGTTTTAATTATTATTATGAACTGGATTTGATAAAAAATAGAAAAATTCTTCTTATTTAGTCTATTCAAAAAAGTATTGTTAATGAATGACGTGACTCTCTGTTGGCAAGGAAATATTTGTTGGTTATAGGTTAATTTTACCTATAGCTGAGAGTAAGTTAACAAAATAAGTTATTTGATATTATTGAAATCTTAATACTATTTTCAAAAACATTATTTATCGTAATAAGACGGATAATTAACGGCAGTGATAGTTCTCGTATGTAAAATTATTATTTATTAGATACAACTGGGATTGTAGTCAAGTAAGCGACTATATTTTACAAGTGTTGTTTGCTGTATTTATCATTACTTCGACTTCAGTTATTATTTTTTCTTACACAAACATTAAAATATTTTAATTAAATAACATTATTAAATTAAACGAGAACTTTTATTCATTGTGCCTGATAATATATCATTGTTCGCTAGATTAACCATGCATAGTGTGTGCTTGGCTAATGTAGTCCGCTATAATATTCGTCAACTGACGAAAATTATATTTCATTTTATTTTAAAATTCGTTAATTGATAGTACTCCCTGCATATTTCACTTAACATTGCCTTTATTATACACTGGCAATGTTTTAATAATTCACTTTATTATTCGTAGCACTGTCACACGAGAAAAAAAATTCTTCTTCAGTTGAGGTTAGTTACAATTGTTTACTATCTAACACGCACATTTCAAAATGTTTTCTTCATGACTGTCGCGGGCTCCGCTCGCATCGGTGGCTGAAAGACAATTAATTCTTCTCATCGAAGCTCCTTCTCGCGTCTGGTAAAATCAGATCATCCTACTGGTGTAGAAGTCTGTACTCTCTACCCCAAACGCCTTGATTATATTAAAATTTTAATTTTTAGCGTCTATGCTTTGGGTTCGAGACTCAGCTATGACGCGTTCATTCCCATTCGGAAATGACAGAAAATCTTATAATATTCATAAGTTTCTTATTAATCGTCTGATCATCATTTGAATAGTCGCATTGTTTTGCGGATACTTGTGTCTTTAATTTAAGTCTAAACAAGTAATAAATCCGTCCATTAACAACTCACTTCACTTTATACAATACGCATATAGTGGCTCTTAATAAAAAATAAGTTTTTACCACTATATTTTGGTGTGATATTAATATAATACTTATAATTAAACGTTTAGAGTCCATATCTCTCATTATTTAACATAGAATATTAACATATTTGTGGTTTAAGCAAAATGCATTCATGGCGTGCAAGCCATATATCTCCAAGCATTTGTATTTTCTTATATCACCATTATTTCTTATACTATTACATACCTTTGGTATTTAAATGTTATTTAACACTTTTACATATATTTGCTGATACTTTACTCCAGCAAATGTTGTCTTATTTACATATATAGCATTGTTTAAAATACACTATGCTATCATTTCGCCATTCTGTCACTCTTATTTAGTTATTATTATCATATATTATATGTATTATTGACAATTAAAGTGTACACAGACATTGTACATGGTCTGTTTAGTGCATTTACTAACTTTTTGTTAGTTGAAATTTCTTTAAGTTACAGTAGGATGGTTATTTACACCTAGTCCTATGAGTACAGTTAATTGGTTTATTAGATTATAGTTATTAAATTACTTATACAATGATTGTGAGGTATTCTCATAGTTGAATTGAACATTCTTCTAACTACTGGTAAACTTCCTTACTCTCTCTTTACAAGTTTTATTATGGTTTTTTGAGTAACTCTTTAGTCACTTGGGATTTTGTCTAATTTGTTTATTGTTATTATTAATAATCTGACTTATATAGTTGTGTTCTTCAGTTCATAAGGTATTCATTGTCTTGTACATTTGTTCTTATTTGGTCTCTATTTGAAACAATTACTGGTAATTACTTTATTTAATTATTGTGTATGATTTTATGTTGTAGGTCCTGTTCAGATGAGGTTATGTGTTACTGATTTGGCAACAATATGCTTCTTATCTTGTTCAATATTCAGCTTAAATATTGTTATGTCATTAGGGCATGTTACTACTATTGTTTATTACTATATTTTACACATTTTGTACACATTTTACACTATATGTTTATACAATAATACCTGGTTTTTTACTTAACTATGTTACACATTTTGGTGGGTTGCATCTTGGCTTGTATACATTGGTTTGTTTCTTTTCAACAAATTGGTTTGTTTACTACATATTAGTTATAAAATTTATCTACATTTTGTCCTGTGTTACTATGACATTCAGGCACATTTCATATCAAAGATTATATAGTTTGTATCATTGGTCTTTCTGAGCAATTATTTCTCTTTTCAGTTCCATTAAATTGGTGGTCTTACTAAGTATGTTTGTGGTTTACAATCTTGGATTACAATTGGTACACTAACTGTTTGTGTATTTCACTTGATAATCGTTGACTTCACTTATTAACTTTTATTCACTTCCCTTTGTCATAAACACTTCACTCATATTGTTTGTGTTGCTTATTTGGGGTAGTGTCATTACACTATTTATTGTTGCACTTATATAAAGTATTCACTATTATTGTTTGTGATCACTTACTAAGGTTCAACACTTGGTTTTTATGATATTGGTTTCACTATGTCCTTCCTTGATGAATAGTTTTTATTACTATTAATCTTGTAATCATTATTCTTATTTGGTTACTTTACTAGTTGTGGTGCCTTCCATACTTTGGGAATGCTGGTGTCTTGTTCTAGTTATACTTAATCTTCATTCTTCATGGTACATTTCTTCTTCCTCTTCTTCTTCTTCTGGTTATTCAGTTGCTTATTCTTCATTTTAATTGTTTGTCACTTATAAGGCATTTTTTGGTTCCTCACTATTTGTAATAACTCATGTTCATTTAATATAGTTATAACTTTTAACATTTTCACTCATTATTATGATAATCATTATTTTGTATATGTCTCATAATCGTGATACATTAGTTTATCCTTTCACTACGATGATTACATTTAATATGTCTGTTCACCATTATGATGATAATTCTTGGTATATCCCCTCATTATTATGACCTATTGGTTTGTCTCTTCATTATGATGATAATAATATTTGGTATATGCCCTCACTATTTTGATCTATTGGGCCTATATTGCTAACGTATTATATTGATCCATTGTATTCTCTCTTCCTTCTTTCTACTCGATGATATATTTTTATAGTTCTTCTTTCTTCTTCGTTGGGTTGCTTTAACATTATTCATTTATAGATACACATTTGATTTTCATACTTCTGTTCCTTCTTACATGTTTGATGAAATATGCTTATGGTACACTTTTATTTGACGTATTATATTATTTCTATGTAACCATTATTTTGATACGTTACAATATATACGGTTTAATAAGGCAGATTAAGTGAAAGTTTTAGGTGATTTGGTGTAATTCCAAGCATGGAGTATATTATTAAATAAGAGTAGTAATATTTTCTAATTCTGGCTCTAGGATATCAAATATTATCCAATGACAGGAAAAGTAATGGTTGTTAGGGTAACAGAAATGCAAGAAATTTTGTTGATTTCAACATTCAATTGTTACATGTGAATGGGTTAAGTTGAATTAATACGAATCCAGAAAAGAATTTAAAAATAAAAAACTTTTCAATTCGATTGTTATATGCTATTGGGAACAGTTCAGCAGACAAATTTAAAAATAAAAATAAAATAAAATGAATAAACTTTAATAAATCAAATGTCTTAAAAGCCAATCCATTAAAAAAGGAACTGAGTAACAACTAATGAACAAGATTTCAGGAAATATAATTCTACACATCCTCAAAGTTCACGGAATTAATAAATCCTTCTTCAAACTAATTCCAGTAAAGGAATGATGATGAACCCGATTTACAATTAAACCAAGATTCCTCTTGAATGGACAAGAAGTCAAAATTAATGCAAATATAAACCAAACATACACGAAGAATTTTTGGTATTGAAGTACTAAACCTCGCTTTCAAGAGACTGACGAAGTCATAATACTACACCAATTCCACTGGGACCGGCAACTACTAGGATCGCGAAGAAGAACGAAGAACAGAACTGAACTCCTGTTACACTCCTGGACATCACATTTAAACCTTTATTGATAATCTGGACGCAGTTTTTGGTCAAGAGTAACCTCACCATTACATTTCCACTCAGTTATAAACAGACATGGCCACCTTGAATATCGTATTGTACGGTAACAAACCTGCTTATATTTAATTTTATATATTAAGAATTAATAACAATTGTAATACTTAGTAACCTTAATTTTGCATTACCTGGCCTTACTAATCGTTAAAAGAATCACATGTACCCTGGGATAAGAGATAAACCGAAAAATATATTTAAATTGTATTATACATCACTAGTCCACTAACAAATCGATTCAGCATTGTATGATCGATATTACGATCCGATAACCTATGAAGACGACTGTTGAAATTTAAAAAAATAATATAAATAAAGAATCCTTCTTGTATGTGATGATGTTCTGTGTTATTGTATTTTGATTGGGGAGTAATTTACAAAGAAGAAGGTGATAAAACCGTCAAGTGAAACGAACTAACCTATAAGAACGAGTCATAATAACAGCGCTCGTTGCAGACAGCTGGTGAATACGGGAGAGTGCCGAACTAACGTATTCTCTTCGCCACACTTGGGTCAATTTAAATAATACAGACCGAATAGGGTTGGAGAGAATTACCGAATTATTAACTATAATACCCGTAATATAGCGTTATTCTCTGGTAAACCACTTGGTAATTAATTAACACAGGTTTATGTTCAACATACGAGTCGCAGCAACTATATAATAAATAAATGTTTTTTTTTTATTTAATATATTTGCAGGAGGTCTCATCTGCAACAACATAATAAATATTTTCCTTATAAACAGATTGAATTGGTAACAAATTGGTGAATTCAACGTGTGCTGAATTAACGATAAACCCGCAACACTAGTTACTCGTTAACTGTTTATTACAATATATATATAAAGATTAGTAAATCACCCAACATTGAACATATATAATCATTATTTGCACAAGATTACTTTATTTAAATCTATCAGGGCGAACCAGTACTTCGCTTTCACGCTCTCATTCATTCTCTAAAAACCCCCCTTAGATTTGAGCTCTCATTATGATCTGAATTTAGTGTTTAATACTGAGTACATCGTTGTTGATAGCTGTCTGGTCGACTTAGTTTCAAAAGTACTTATCTGGATACGTTATTCCACATGTGGCGTCATTGTTCTTGTATTGCACTTTTGTTTCAACACTCACGAAACTGTTAAACTATTAGTTTATTTTGGTGATGAACTTGTATACTCGAAGAAATTTATTTAGCACTGTTTTATATGCATTTTCACCTTTTTAAAGGCCTAAATCGACTTTGGCCGTGGACTGGGGTTAAACACCCAGTACGGCGTTTGGCTGTTGCTCGTAGACTGGCTAATAGAGGTGGGCCGATATACCTGTAACAGGTATTTTGGAACGATATTTTTGTGGAACGGATGTAACAGTGACTGAAAAGTTGAAATACCTGTTATTCGTGGCGACGCTGTTCTGAGTTGTTGTATTACGTACAAAACATGCGACTCTACCGTGCAGAGCAAGCACGCTGCTATACACCATGAGGCGTTGCGCCATGAGACGCAGTTTCACTATTCAAGTTAAAATTCCCCTTAAACAATTCATAAGCCCTCCAAAATAACATATTCAATTATATTTAATGATATCATTATTATAAATAACTTTACAACCCAGCACTTGTTATATAGTTAGATATTCTCTCATTCACTCACGCTCGCATTCTTATGGTACAATTTTCTTTTAATTTTCCCCAAATTGAGCTCATTTTTATTAGTTATTACTGATTAAAATTTTGTCTTGACCCTTATTTAATATTTTGTGTACCCATTTGTCACTTAACTGAAATTAGTCCTGCAGACGTCCCGTCGCTAAACTCGCATTATAGGTGTTAAAACTTTACTAAACTTTGTTTTTACGTTTTACATGGTTTAACGTTGAACTGTTACTTGGTTTTATATAAAATAATTCACTTTTCCATTGTACAGGCGAACGTCCGAGACTTAGTTTTTATAAAATTTTGATATACAGCCGGCCGGCGTAACTGATGATTTGTGACTAAGAACGGTTTGCAACACTTCAATTCTGAAGTGGGGAGGAGCTGCGTCACCAGTTTCTTTGTGTAGAGGTCCACGCCTTAGTTGTTTACAAGCGCGTATTGCGTTTCGCATACTTTTGTATGATGTATACATGGGTGCAGCTTATTGACACATTCGTCGGACAAAATAATGTTGTCGTTTCTGAGCGTATACTCCCGACCTTGACGTAATTTCTGTTCACTTGATATTGCGTAGTTGCAAACCTTCATAAAACCTTACTAGTTTCTTATATGTGACTTTGAATAAAAATACAATTTAAATTGATTATTCCCCAAAATACAGTAGGGCCAGAATTGTACTGTTACAAAACCCCCTCAATGAGCGAATTTATGACGAAGCATAAAAACTCTCATTGACACACTCATACTTCCTAAAGGGATCAGCTAGGTTATGTCGCCACAACCCCTTACTGTTTATATAAAAAAAATACAATAACTTACCCTTGGTCCAATGATGGTGACAGTACCTGCATGACCTTACTGGACTTCTCCGGAGAGATCCCAACACCATAAGGCCAATCAGGCGCTTTACGTTCCTGCTCTGACACACTGGCCAGCTCAGGACCGCCGTCACAGCATCACCAGACACTGAAACAACAAATAAAAATATCAAAATAGTGGCCTGGTATAATACCATATCCCTAACTGATCTGTTTCCCCTTAGCTATGTGCTGGTTTGTGTTAAGAAGCACTGGGTTTTCTTTAACTTCAACATCTAGGATTATTACACCTAGTACAAGAATTATTATATAGACGTTCCATTCTCTTATTTCACTACCATTTACATTTATAAATTTTTCGACTCCAATCAATAATAATTAATCCTTTCCCATTAACAAGAAGAAATACAAATCTTTATATTAATGCAATAATACTTCCAAAATATTTAAACACATAATCAAAATTTACTCAAATAAAATTATCTATATCTCCCTCTTTCTACAATTCTGAAATATTTTCTCTTTTATAAAATATTATTATTATTATCATTATTAACAGAAATTCTATTTATCCGGCGCTGTTAATAATAATCATCCCCTTTTCTCCTCCACACACACACTATTCCCCCCCCCCCCGAACTGTTGCGTTCAGTTGCCTCCACAAGGACTGGGGCAGAAGGAGTGAGCACTTTTTTCTTTTCTCTCTCTCCCATCCTTGCTTCAGCTTTACAAAAAACTTCAAGGTAAGTACCCCTACTTATTATCATAATATATGCCCCTAAGGTCTACCACCCCTACTTGGGTGAAAATAGCCTATGCTCAAAAATAATCTTAGATTCCCTTTTTTAAACCCCATTAAATTTCTACGTTAAACCAATTTCAAAGGCAACCAACTATGGTCAGGTTTTACAGTTTCTGCCCACAGCTGGTTGTCGTCCAAAACCACGATCTGGGTTGGTAAGGCCGAGATCGCCCAAAATGTAGGGAATCGCATTTAAAACATGTTATACATACATACACTTCATGTTTATCTTCCTACACTAATACATAATAAACATAATATATAATAATACTCCTAATTAACATTGCGATTATTACATTAAAATAAACAACTTACATTTAAGCTTGACCAAAATTTACACACCTTACATCTTTAAATTTGCGTATAAAATTATAAACATTACATTTTAATTTCATTTGAACTGTTATTAATTAGCCATCAATTATTTATCCTTTACTACCATTTAATTCTTCACAATTTCAAATTTATTATTAACATTCATGTTACATTATATTTCATTTCTTATTACCTTTCTACTATGAATTTTCTACTTAACCCTTCACATTTTGATCATTGATTAGTCTGGGTGACGCCTGTATTCACTATGCTTTGACTTATTAAAATGACACTAATATTTATAGCCTTACTCACCTTTCTTCCTACTAACAACCGCTATTAACAACCAGATTTACATATTATGACACCAATCTCTCAATTATAAACCCCTTCACTAATTCCACTTACCTCACTTTATTCTCCTCTTTGTACTAGGATGTGTGTTCCCAACCTGGCCATATACATTCCTAACCCTTTGCCCCCCACCAAATATCGGCAAACACTCCCTTAAACTACTCTATCACTTGCCACAACGCCGCACGCTGGTCTACTAGCCACGCTGCACGCTGATCACTCCTTACACCACTACCCTTACTACAAAATATCACCATCAACTATTTACTCTTTAATTACATATTACTCACCTTCTCTACATATAATCACTAACACTGTGTCCCTAAAATATCTAATACTCTCTTTGTGTGTTACTGGTATTTCAAAATTCTTATTTATCTAACTCCCATTAACTTTAATTGACTAACTCAAATGCCTTTATTTTAATAATTATCACCCACGCTCTATCCCCTTTTAACACTTTACATTACTGTGATCATTGACAATTGCATTAGAAAATTCATCCCTCACCTACTAATAACAATATATCCAAATACATACAATAATATCCAAATATATTACATGCTTAATCATTTATTATTCATTAGAAGCTAAATCTCATAAAATCATTTAACTTCATTATCAACCTTTCTTTTATACAATCTTAATTAAGTAATTAATTTTCACTTATTTAATTCAATTATTTAAAATTCCAACATTACTTTCATCACTTGTTTAGTCAAAAAAAAAAAACAATTAAATGTTATTATTAAATCAATTAAACTATAACTTTCTGTTACATACATGGTTTACATACAACTACATGTAATACACAACATCAAGAATACACAAATACATTGACATTAATATACAAAAAAAAATATATAATCCAAACTTATTATTTTATCATTGACCAAAATCAGTTCATAAACAATCCATTTTAAAAAACACTGTCCACATAATTAAATGTTCATAAACAATAAAACACTTTATCCTCCATCATCGAACAACAGTCGAATCTTAGGTCTACATAACTTATTTTTCCTTGAAAACATTATATTAGCATCGTTAATATAATACTTATTTAAATTCTTGTATTCTTCCACAAAACTATCATAATTAATAGGGTTACTCCATATCATTACATCATACAACTTGTCACGATCGGGTATGGTCCTGTCACCTTTAGTATTATCTGTCCTGATTAGGTAAGTTATAAAGTCATTACTATTGTCATCATAGTTATCTACTACTACACCCTTTACTTCACAAGGTAAGTACTTGTTATCATTATTATCATCATCTACTATTGCTGCTATCTCAGTTTCACTATAAGGTAAGTACTCGTTATTATTATTACTTCTCTCTCCACCTAATCTCTCTATAAACTCTTCATAGTTTCTATTTACCTTAAAAATCTCTATCTCTCTCTTTCTCTCACAATACCTCTCTCTCTCAATATATCTCTCACTCTCAAAATATGCAGGGGTCACTAACTCATTATTACTGCACCACCTACGAAGTGCACAAAAAACCCAGGGAACTCTATTTATAGACATATCGTCTCCCAAATATATACCGAAGGAACTCTCATCCTTCCTAAACACATGTGAAGCCTTTACTTCACCCCCAACTACAATATCATGGGAAAAATTTACCCCCTGCATCTCCTCTCCAAGTATACTTTCTCTACACTTTCTCTCTGACTCAACACACACTAACCTCTCATCATTATCATCTTCTACTCTCTCTAAAATTTCGTTATCACTACCAATATCCGCACAATTACTTTCTAACACCATATTTTAATTTGTATTGTCATAATTCTCAATACCGCTTACCTTATTATTTGTCATCTGACCGTCTTTATTTACGTTTAGTTTACCTGTTTCTCCCTCTTTCTCTACCTCCATTTCATCTAAACGTGCATGTATTTCATCGATTCGTTTATTAAAATTAACGTTTCGTTTTTCGAGTTCATTTTTCATTTCATTGAACTTCTCATCAAATTTGGTATTTATCTGATCGTATTTCAGGTTGGAATCGCTTTTTTGTTCATCGAACTTTACATCAAATTTATCTATCATTACATCAAATTTCTCATCGAATTTATTATTTATTGTCTCAAGTTTGTTACTTTGTTCATCGAATTTATTTAACAATATCTGCATCATACTTCTCATATCGTTACTATCATCTTTTTGTTTTCATATCGAGTTGAGATGGGTGTTAATGGAACTGTATTTACTTCGACTAATCCAGTGGCACTGAACTCACTGATCTAGCTAATTGGGGTTAATTGAACGCCCATCTCACGCGTAACTGTTTCGTCAGTTATGCTGACTTCTACATTCTTATCGTCACCAGTATTCATTTTGCTCATTTATAATACATGCATGCACATAACCTTATAACATAACCCTATCTCTACGTCTATGTTTACGTATCTTCAAATTATATATATATATTACTTCAGGTAACTGTTCCGCTCTTTCCAGTAGGCTTACTCCACATAAAATCACATTTTATGTAGAGTCCCTGTTCCAAAAGCCATTGTTATATTAATTTATTTAATTACCTTTTATTAATATGTAATATCAATAAATTTAATAAACATTTTGTTCAGGCGCCACCTTGTTGTAATACAAGAAATATTAGATTTACTTACCTTTAAGGGCAGAATTGTAGAAAAGGGGTGGGTCCGAAACTACTAGGTGTCAAATGGGTTAGCCCGACGCCGTAAGCTAAATAGCAACAGTCGCTCCAAGTAACAGTATATCAGTTCAAAAATTAAAGAACTCGCCTACATCTTAGTGGTGACTCTGAGCTACCTTTTATTGTTGTATTACGTACAAAACATGTGACTCTACCGTGCAGAACAAGCACGCTGCTATACACCATGAGGCGTTGCGCCATGAGACGCAGTTTCACTATTCAAGTTAAAATTCCCCTTAAACATTTCATAAGCCCTCCAAAATAACATATTCAATTATATTTAATGATATCATTATTATAAATAACTTTACAACCCAGCACTTGTTATATAGTTAGATATTCTCTCACTCACTCACGCTTGCATTCTTATGGTACAATTTTCTTTTAATTTTCCCCAAATTGAGCTCATTTTTATTAGTTATTACTGATTAAAATTTTGTCTTGACCCTTATTTAATATTTTGTGAACCCCCCATTTGTCACTTAGCTGAAATTAGTCCTGCAGACGTCCCATCACTAAACTCGCACTATAGGTGTTGTTGCAATTATTCGTCTTCTGTCGAATGCAACAATCCGCGAATTGTACCTTGCCCGACGCCCTGACGTCACGCCCTCCCCTTTACCAACCCTATCGCTTGATTTGTAAAATCTCGTCAGTCTCCCATCAAACGCTGTGAGCTGAGCGGCCCGTCGCCGGACTTTCGTCAAGTTTGGGAGCCTCAATAACCAAGTTCAAAACTTGGTTCAACGTTCCGGACAGAAGACATGAGGACACGAACTTCGTACAGTTTTACACTATCTTCCAGCACAGACGTAGCAGTGGTTTAAACCAGGTACGGAGGAACACGCAGCCGTAGCGACCAGATACAGCAGGTTGCAAAAAGGATTTATCTGGATTGCCAAGTAACATTTTTACCTAATAACTTACGGTGCTAGTTGCTGCATAATCATGAAGCAAAAGCGAGACAAACTAGTTACTCGTCATAAGTGTCAGAAACAATTTTATAAACTTTTGCGATAGATAACAGTGTTAGAAATTTATAAATAGATCACAGCGTGTACGCTGTACACCATTTTGTAAACTAGCATCGATTTATGCGACACCCCCATATTTAGCATTAACTTTTTTTATATTCAGTTTTTCAAAAAAAATTAGCTCAGTACTGACCGTTGCTGACTGGCACATAATTAAGTAAATTTTAGAGGCTCGTAACGTTTTTGAAATAAACGGGTCGCATCCGACTCAGCTCACAGATTGATGCTTTCAACAATTTCTTTTACATGCACCTCCACCTTTTATATAATTATGTTAATTATGGAAACATTTGAGAAATAAGTTGTAACACAGGAAAGGTGTCTTAAGCATTTTGATGTACTTAGATATTACATTATGTTATTTGTGTGTATGCTGAACACTTCCGGGGCCTAGCAGCGGGAAGTGCAGCAGCAGAAGTGGTAGCCGGAGCGTGATTATTTTGGGTTTTCCTTGGTCCATGGGTTACTAGGTATTTAATTCAATTTAATGGGTTATAAGCCATAGTTATCAAGAGTAATTTTGTTGATGTTGTGTGTGTTGAAATTTTGTATTGTTTGTATTGCACGGTATTGGTCACGTGAAATTTTGTATAGAATTTTGTATTGTATAGGATTATGTATTTTAAATGTTATATGTGTAGTTAACAATTTTGTGACGAGTAGGTCTTTGCTGTAAGTTGTCGTGAAATCAGATCGTTCAAATTATTCGCTTGCGAGTACAAAACCGCTAGGTGAACTTTGTCTGGCAGATAAGGCTGCCAGGCGAACCTGTTCCTCTTATCTGCATTCCACCGAACAGCTGCCCCCTTATCTTATCGTTGCACATTCTATGTTTTGATTTTGCTATCGGTCGTAATATGGCCTTACTCAGAGACATTGATCAGCTGCGAAAGCACGATTTATTATTTGAACTAAGGGCTCATGGTGTCGTAAAAAACGGGACGGTAGGGGAACTGCAGAAATGCCTACGTAATGTAATGCATGAAGGGAATACCCCCGACACTAAATACCTCGAGGGGTTGGACATTTCGAACGAGTGCAGAGAATGCGACTTGATATCGGATATTTTGGATGTCGACCTTGCAAACATCGGCGAGTCCCAGTGCCGAACCGACCATCAACGGCTTACAGCCAGGTGTCGGGCTTTTGAGGGCCGGTTAAAGTTGTTAGAGTCTTGGGCGGAATCGTCGGGGGGACGTAAACTCCCGGAAACATATACTCTCTCTATAGGGGAAAAGGTTAAGAGGGTTTTGGCGGACAGCGAGACTTGCCCCGTCGCGGAAAACGAGGTGAGCCCGCAAGAGTCAGCCCCGCCGGGTGGCAGTCGTTCTGACGCTGGACCGCTTATTAAATTTGAAGATAAGGCGGCCCCATTAGGGAGCGCCGTTCCTGGACTCGAGCGGAACCCTTTCGTGATCAAAGCAAACACCTAACCTTCGAGGTTGCCTACCAGCTGTTGTTACAGCAAGTTACCTCACCCCGCCGAAAAAATAGTCCGCGGTCCCCCTAAGGCAGACGGTTTCTGTGTGGAAACTCTGCTAGCGTTTTTAAAAATAGCTATGCGACTGAAAAGGTGCTTTCCGGTTTCGGAGGCCAGGTTTCTGGCGTTGCTTATGCCTTATTGTAATGGGGCTTTGGGCGATCGACTTGCCAAGTACCTGGCGGCCGATGACTTTGACCGTTTTCACCAGGAAGCCCTGGAATATTTCATTCCCGATCGGTTGTTTTCGTCCTTAAAGCAGAAGCTGTTTTTAAGAGCCCAAGAGCGCGGAGAACCTTTGTCGACTTATATCTCCGAAACAAAAGAGGCGGCCCACGTGCTGCGACTACCCGTGACTGAGAGGGAAGTAGTTGATAACATCGTTTTGGGGCTATCCGCCCAAACGAGAACCTGTCTCGTGTTCTGCAGCCGCCCGTCCACATTTGCCGATCTAGACAAGATCTGCGTAGAGGTGGCGAATTTCCAATTCACCGATCGGACTACCGCATATAGAGGCCCTGTTGCCCCCCCCCCCCAGCTAATGCCGGACCGCGCGAGGACCGGAGGCGGTGTTACCATTGTAAAGAAGAAGGGCACGTGAGACGTTACTGTCCCCATCTGAAGGCCACGAATACAAAAAATGCGTATTGAGAGACAGTACGGTCAGCAACTGTTTCTCAACCTTCTGTCCTAAGCCTGACCTGACTGGCCGTGACCCCGTTCCCTTCGGGACTGTTTTCACCCCGATTTGTTACCTGTGCAAAAAAAAGGGACACTATATCTGGCGGTGTCGTTCGTTTGTCGGCAAGACGTCCAAAAAGAATCCCCGAAAACGTCGTCGCAAGACCAACAGAAGAATGAGCCGAATGTTGACACAAAGAGACACTTCGCACGACTTATATAAGGAACATCTGGGGTCCAGAAAAAACTTAGCGAGTTTGTTTAAGAACAAACTGTTTTCGCCCCAGGTGGAAGTAGTTTTTAATGATAGAACCGTGAAAGGTCTGATTGATTCCGGGTCAGTACGTACAATTATGTCGCGTCGGCTGTTCGAGAGCATTGGAGACACCCGAAGCGTTTTGAAGTGGACTAACAGTGCCGTAGTATGCAGGAGTGCCTGCAACGGCAATTTGAAGATCAATTTGGAAGCCTTGTGCCGGGTGAAAATCGACGCGTTTACCTGGTTTTTCCCTATATTGGTCGCCGACGGCCTGTCTTGCGATCTCATACTCGGCGCGGATTTCATCCACCACACCCGTTTGGTGCTGGATATTCACCAGGGCGTAATATATTTTAAATTTCGCCCGAAGAATCTTATTTCTCTGTGCGACCGACAAAACAATTCGGAAGGCTGTAGCTCTAACCTTTTAGTAAAAGAGTCCTTTGAGGTCAGGCACCTCGATCGTGAGAAGGCCGACGGAGTACTTCAGGTGTCGCCGTCATAAAAACGTTTTGACCGGGGAGCTAGGCCGGACGGACAGGTTGACGTACGATATAACCTTGCTGGATAACCGGCCGGTCAAGGCCCATCCCTACCAGCTCGCCCCTCCCAAAATGAAAGCCATGCGTGAGATTACGGACCAGTTGGTTAAAGAGGGCGTGATCAGGCCGAGCGTATCCTCTTATGCGAGTCCTGCGTTTTTGGTCTGCCAGCCGGATAAAAAACCCAGGTTGGTCATCGATTATCGTAAGCTGAATAAAAATATTGAAATTGAAGCGCAGCCGCTACCGAACATCCATACCTGCTTCCAGTGGTTTTCCGGCGCGAGGTATTTCAGCGTCTTGGACCTCTCTAACGCGTATTTCCAGATCCCACTCTCCGAAAAATCGATGCCCATTACGGCTTTCGTCGTTCCATATGGGTTGTATGAGTTTTGTCGGGTCCCCTTTGGGTTGAGACCCGGCGCGCAGGTGCTTACTAGGTTGTTGGACACGGTCTTGTCTGATATAAAGTACAGGTTCGTGTTCAACTATCTTGATGACATTATTATATATTCCAAATCGTGGGAGGCCCACGTCCGCCATGTGGACGAAGTTCTCACGAGGCTGGGAAAAGCCAAGCTCACGGTTAACCCCGAGAAGGTACGTTTTGGAGTCAAGCAGATAATCTTTTTGGGACACCTTGTGTCCGAGCAGGGCGTCTGCGTGGATCCGGATCGGACCCGCGCCATTCGGGAGTTCCCGCGTCCCAAGGACGCCAAGGGCGTAGCTCGCTTCATCGGGATGGTAAATTATTTCTCCAAGTTCATCCCTAAATTTTTGGAAATCGCGGCACCCTTGAACCGGTTGAGAAGAAAAGGCGAAAAGTTCCTTTGGGGAACCGAACATCAGGACGCCTTTGTGGCCTTAAAAGACGTCGTTACCCAGCCCCCCATCCTGCGCATGGCAGACTTTGACAAGACATTTATCCTCCAAACCGACGCAAGCTCTTGTGCCCTCGGCGCCGTGCTGTTGCAGGAGATCGAGGGGGTGCGTCAGCCTATCGCGTACGCCTCCCGCGTGCTTACTCCACAAGAAAGGAGAGTGTCGTCCGCTTACGAGTCCAAATGTTTAGCGGTTATATTTGGGGTGGAGAAGTTTTGACAGCACTTGGAGCACCGAGAGTTCGTATTGGAGACTGATAATCAGGCGCTCTCATGGCTGCTTTCACATCCGCGCCAGTTAGGCAAGTTAGGGCGCTGGATTGCCAGACTCACTTCGCTGAAGTTCGAGGTGCGCCACATCAGGGGCACGCAGAATCCCGTAGCCGACGCCTTGTCTCGAATGTTTAACGAGGAAGGCGATGAGGATACGCCAGCACTGTGTGCTGGCGTCCTATCCAACTTTCCTTTAAGTTTTTCCGACCTGCGTCAGCTGCAGCGCGAGGATGACGATGTAGCGAAAATAATAGAGGACGTTGAGTCAGGATCGAGCAAGGACAAATATTGTCTGTCGAAGGGGGTTTTATGTACGACAGATAGAACGGGTAAGCCTCATAAGATTTACTTACCGAAGGCGGTAAGGGACATGGTCTTTAAGTATTTCCATAACGCCCTCATGGGAGGGCATTTGGGTTTTTTTAAAACGAAAAGTAAAATCTGCAACCAGTTCTTCTGGCCCGGTTGTCATAGGGATGTGAAGCGAATGGTCCAGCGTTGCGATGTATGCCAAATATGTAAGCCCGCCCGAAACACAAAAATAGGTTTTCTGTCATCCTCAGTGCCAAACAGACATATGGAAAAAATTCGTATTGATTACGTCGGCAAATTGCCCCGGAGTAAAAAGGGAAATCGATTTATCCTGGTGGCTGTGGACTCGTTTTCGAAGTTTTGTTGGTTGTGTCCTGTACGCGATTCCACTTCGGCGGCTACCGTGCAGGCGTTGAACACATATGTTTTTCAGAATTTTGGCTTCCTTAAATACATAATCTCGGATAACGCTACCTGTTTCAGCTCTCATGTGTTTTGCAATTTTTGTTTTTCCCACGGCATTAGACACAGTACCTTATCCCCTTATCACCCTCAACCCTCGCTGGCAGAACGCTGCAATCGCAACCTGAAAGCTTCCCTTATAGCTTTCCATTCGGGGAAGCAGTCCTCTTGGGATGAGTCCCTGCCCTGGCTGCAAATAGCTTTTCACTCTGCAAAGCATGAATCCACTGGAAAAAGCCCGTTTGAGGTAATATTTAAATTCGCTCTGTCCACTCCCCTGACCTGCGCGTGGGATATTCAGAGCCTTTTGCCCGAGGCAGCGGAAGATACTCAGGTAGTGTGGCAGTTGGTGAAGTCCCACTTAATGAAAGCTCATCGCCGAGCTACTAATGCGTACAATAAGGATCGTCAGGCTTGTCATTTTAAAATAGGCGATTTGGTGTGGTGTAAGACCCATCCTCTTAGCTCGGGAGCGAACAAACTTACAGCCAAGACGATGCCCCGATGGTCGGGTCCCTTTCGTATTATCGATTTCCTAACTCCGGTGACCGTGAATTTGAAACACCCGGAGACCTTGTCTCACGTAAAAAAAGGTCATGTTAGTTCCTTGAAACCCGCGTTTCATGAAGATGGCTACCTAGCCCCGGACGCCACCGTGTCAGCATAGTAAGGCTTTTCCCTTGCGCATTCAGAAACTAAAATTTGCCATATCGCCTTCACTCCCCTTGCTGGGTGAGCGACCGGAGACTGATCACCTCCTTGTCGTTCGCTTCCGGTGTCGAAGCATTGTTGTGTACAGGCAGCGCTTCTAAGGAGACTGAAGGCGTCTCTCGAAATTGTCCTTAGTTAGCGGCAAATGCCGTATAGAGTAATTGGAATGATCCAAGTTGGTGTATGTAATGTGTAGGGTTTATTGAAGTCAATTTCATTTGATAGTGTCCCGAATTTTCCCCGCATGCGGGATACCTTTTGCCGAGACTCTAATCCACGGGAAGTTGGTTTAGGGGATACCCATTTATGAAGTGCTTGTCCGAGATACCTCCGATTAACAATTGTTTATGCCTTGTTGTTGTTGTTGTTGTGTTTATTGTTGTCGTTTACTATTTATTGGAGTATGTGTTGGCTTGTATTATTGTTGTTAACGTGATAGTGTTAAGGGGTTATATTTTCTCGTTGGTCACGGAGTTAATGGACGGTTCATGTCCTTATGGGAGTGTTGATTGTTAATAGATTGCGGGTGATATCTTAATTTTACGAGAAACCTTGCGTGGTCTCTTTTGGGTGCTGTTGACGAGTTAAACCTTAGACAACCGCCGTTACTGCACTCGACGGTTGCCTTTCGGGGGGGGGGGGGGGGGTCTGTTGCAATTATTCGTCTTCTGTCGAATGCAACAATCCGCGAATTGTACCTTGCCCGATGCCCTGACGTCACGCCCTCCCCTTTACCAACCCTATCGCTTGCCTTGTAAAGTCTCGTCAGTCTCCCATCAAACGCTGTGAGCTGAGCGGCCCGTCGCCGGACTTTTGTCAAGTTTGAGAGCCTCAATAACCAAGTTCAAAACTTGGTTCAACGTTCCGGACAGAAGACATGAGGACACGAACTTCGTACAGTTTTACACTATCTTCCAGCACAGACATAGCAGTGGTTCAAACCAGGTATGGAGGAACACGCAGCCGTAGCGACCAGATACAGCAGGTTGCAAAAAGGATTTATCTGGATTGCCAAGTAACATTTTTACCTAATAACTTACGGTGCTAGTTGCTGCATAATCATGAAGCAAAAGCGAGATAAACTAGTTACTCGTCATAAGTATCAGAAACAATTTTATAAACTTTTGCGATAGATAACAGTGTTAGAAATTTATAAATAGATCACAGCGTGTACGCTGTACACCATTTTGTAAACTAGCATCGATTTATGCGACACCCCCATATTTAGCATTTAACTTTTTTTATATTCAGTTTTTCAAAAATAATTAGCTCAGTACTGACCGTTGCTGACTGGCACATAATTAAGTAAATTTTAGAGGCTCGTAACGTTTTTGAAATAAACGGGTCGCATCAGACTCAGCTCACAGATTGATGCTTTCAACAATTTCTTTTACTCGCACCTCCTCCTTTTATATAATTATATTAATTATGGAAACATTTGAGAAATAAGTTGTAACACAGGAAAGGTGTCTTAAGCATTTTGATGTACTTAGATATTACATTATGTTATTTGTGTGTATGCTGAACACTTCCGGGGCCTAGCAGCGGGAAGTGCCGCAGCAGTGTTAATAAAACTTTACTAAACTTTGTTTTTACGTTTCACATGGTTTAACGTTGAACTGTTACTTGGTTTTATATAAAATAATTCACTTTTCCATTGTACAGGCGAACGTCCGAGACTTAGTTTTTATAAAATTTTGATATACAGCCGGCCGGCGTAACTGATGATTCGTGACTAAGAACGGTTTGCAACACTTCAATTCTGAAGTGGGAAGGAGCTGCGTCACCAGTTTCTTTGTGTAGAGGTCCACGCCTTAGTTGTTTACAAGCGCGTATTGCGTTTCGCATACTATTGTATGGCGTATACATGGGTGCAGCTTATTGACACATTCGTCAGACAAAATAATGTTGTCGTTTCTGAGCGTATACTCCCGACCTTGACGTAATTTCTGTTCACTTGATATTGCGTAGTTGCAAACCTTCATAAAACCTTACTAGTTTCTTATATGTGACTTTGAATAAAAATACAATTTAAATTGATTATTCCCCAAAATACAGTAGGGCCAGAATTGTACAGTTACAGAGTTGAGACACGCCGCCCTCGCTGTTCCGAGTCGAGGCACGCCCCCTACGCTCCTATACAGACACACACACAAAAAGTACGCAAGTAACAAGTAAACAAATACGCCAAGGCCAAATACTAGGCGTACAAGAATATCGCTGGTACGCAAGGAACAGCCAGTACACAAGTATTTAAAATATTAGGTATTTCAAATACTAGTGATATCACCGATACACAAGGAACAACGCGTATTATAAATACTAAGCGTATCAGAGGAACAGTAGTATTTTAGGAACACCTAGTATTTTAGGAACAAGTAGTATCATGCATATTTCGAGTAGAAACTAGTACAAGCCACTTTTTCATCCTGAATACTTCATTCTGCGCAAAGAGACGAAGCTGTTTTTAATAAAGGAAAAAATTCATCCTGATGTTACATTTATTCTCGTGTGATATGCAGATATATAATACAGATTATATGCTAATAAATTATATATTATACTAATCACCAACTTGGTAAATTTTGAAATAACGAATTATATTGTGTTATAACCTATAGAGTGGCTGATGTTGATAGGCTATAATTATACTTTTTATTAATGTGATTTTAACTGCACTACACACTCACATAAATGATGAGATTGTTGTAATGGACGTTTATGCACTTTATCAAGTCCTGTTCCTTAAATCTAATTCCTTAAGGATAATTGGTTTAAATTATGTCCGATGAAAATTTATTATTGTTTTGAACATAAATTTGTATTTATTTATTTTTTAAGTAAATAATTTTTTCCTAGCTAGGTCTTCTTGCTTACCACTGGTGGTATGCCTACCACCGATCAGGAACCCCTCCCCATACTATGGGAAGCCTGTTTAAGTATTGCTGTGACAGTTGTGGGTTGTGTTAGGTTAGGTTCGCATGTTTTATTTTTAAAATTTTGGTGACATGGATCCAAGAAGAAAAACGAGTGACGTGTGGAGTTTTTTTGAACCAGTTAGTAACTATATTGCATTGTGCAAAATTTGCAAAACAAGTCTATTGTATAAAAGTTCAGTTCGTAATTTAAAAAAACATTTACAAAGAAAGCATCCAACAGTTGCGCTTCCTACTATATCCACCCAAACTGCTGTGCAATCTTTGCCAAGAACAGAAACTTCTTCAGTTCATATATTGCAAATAGGACCAGATGTGCAAGAAAACTTAGTAGTTGAATCTTCCTCCCATTTTTTTAGTCCAGAGAGACCAACCACTTCAAGAGCTACTGACACCTTCCAAAATCAACCGTCTTTATTTCGGTTGCCTGTTCCAACACGTAAAAAACAAATGTCAATATCAACCTACGTACCCAAAAAATTAGTAGTATCTGATAAAAACAAAATTGATGAGGCCATAATAAAACTTTTTATTTGGGATCTTCAACCATTTACAGTTGTTGAAGACGGAGGTTTCCGAAATTTGATGAATACTTGTGCCCCTAGTTATCAAATTCCTTCTAGAAAGTATTTTGCTAACACTCTGTTACCAGCTTATTATGAAACAAAGGTAAATGAAATGAAAGAATCTATTAAAAAAGATGCACCAAGTGTTTGCTTAACAACTGACGCATGGTCTTCTTCAACAAATGAAACTTTTAATGCAATTACTGCACATTACATTAATCAGGATTTTGAAATGAAACATATACTATTAGACTGTTCAGTTATCAAAATAAATAAAACATTTCAAAATTTAGCAGATGAAATTTTGCATATTATAAATGAATGGGACTTGTCTAGAAAAATTTTCAATTGTTATTACTGATAATGCCATAAATATTACTAGTGCTATACAAAGCATACTTAAGTGGAAGCATTTTGGATGTTATGCTCACAAATTAAATTTAATTGTTCAAGATAGCCTGTTAATTGTAAATGACATAATCAAAAAAGTAAAAACAATTGTAACATTTTTTAAGAGAAGTAATATTGCACATTTAAAACTCACAAAATATCAAGAACAGATAGGTGTTCAGCAACCTAAAAAACTTCTGCAAGATGTTGTAACACGCTGGAAATCTGTTTACTATATGCTTAAATGATTTGTTGAACTGGAGGACGCTGTAAAACACTCTCTGGCATTACTAACAACAGACATAGAAACATTAACAGCTGAAAAATGGGGTTTTTGTAAAGAACTGTGTGCTATTCTGCAACCTTGTGAGGAGGTAACAAAAGAAATGAGTGGAGAGAAATATATCACCGCCAGCCAGATAATACCTATAATCCAAGGATTAAAATTATCAATACAACAGGTAAGTGTGAAATTAACTAAACCACTTGTCAGAGAAATTGCACTTAAACTTCTAGAAGGAATTTCTGTAAGGTTTGCTAATTTGGAAAAAAGCAAAACAATTTCACTTTGCATGATGCTTGACCCCAGGTACAAACACTACTTTTTTGAAGACAATACTTCTCTAGAAAATACAAAAAAATATGCAGCTGAACTAGTATCTTCACAAATTACAAAACATTCAAGAACCAATACAAGCATTGAAACCGAAGGAAATCTACAACCTAACAAAACAGAGGAGGAACAGTTTCAATTTGGAACCATTATAAAAACCAGATAAGCAAAGTTAAACAAATAGGGACACCTTTATCAATGGCTGTACAAGAAGTAGATAAATATCTTCAAGACACACCAATAGAGAGAAGCGAAAATCCCTTACTGTGGTGGAAAGATCACCAACGTGTACACCCTAATCTTGCACATTTGGTCAGAACTAGATGTAACATGGTTGCAACATCCGTTCCCTGTAAAAGGATATTTTCCAGGGCGGGAATAATTTTACCTGAATGAAGAACACAATTAACATAGAGGAAAATGCAACAGCTGATATTTTTAAATACAAATTTGAAAGTGTCTGAATAACTGAAATTCTAGTATTTTAAAAACATTGAATAGTTTAATTTGACCTATAATTATATATGTGTTATTTGAGTGAAGCAAATTGTAATGTGAATAGGTATGACAAAGATTAGTTCATGACTTGTATATTCTGTGTACACTGGTGAATGGATCTGAAGATTATCCAGGTATGTAATGTATTTAATTTACTTTTGTTGTTGCTTATTATTTATAAGTTTTTATTTATTTATTTATATTTATTTTATTACAGTTGTTTTTATTATTTTTATTTGTACAATTTTGTTTATTCACTCTTGTGGCTAACTGTTATGTTTTTATTATATGTTTCTGATGTTTTTTTCACATTATTTGTTGTGGTATTACCTGTACTCTAAATTATTTCATTGCCCTGAGTTGCGCAACTGATTTGTCTAACCAATGTTATGTAACGTGCCAAATTTATGGGTATTTTTATTTATTGCATTTTTTGGGTTTTATAAATGTATTGTGTAAATTTTATTTCAACGGTGACCAGAACACGTGGTGAATAGAACAGTGTTGTAACGAAGCGGCAACGCAATATCACGTTGTGAAATCGGTAAAGGAATCCGCACCACCCTAGTTTTCCAAGAACTTTGTTTGAGTGTGATAGCACGCCCATACGCATTATACATCCAGGTGCGGGCGCGCGAGGTGACGCTACCGTCCAAAACTAAGATGGCCCAGAAACGATTTTAATCCACTTTCATCGACTGAGGCGACGGATATGTAAATTAAGTCACGCCCATTTCGTGTCGTCAGCCAGTGCCACACAAATATATGCTATCATACACTGGCAAACTTTTACATGGATTAAATAGGAAAAAGCTACGACGAACAAATACAAGGCTTTGGTTTCCTCAACAAACGACGAAATCCAGTTAGCCACGAACTCATAGCCGACCGCCCAGTTCGTCACAAGTAGTACCGGCCGGTACAACCCGAAGGGGTTATCTCTTTCCAAAATTTTAAAAATGTACCAGTAAAAGTGAACTAACAGTTTTAAAACCAGTGACAGTGATGTGAATCCAAGGAAGGACACCAACTCTCATAATATTCGCGGGACGTAAATGAAGTTATCCATTAAATAAACCGAGGTTGTGGGGACGCCTCGTGCCGGCTTGGGGTATATGGGTCAATTTGTAATAATGGGTATTTAATTTAATAACGGGGGTTTGTTAAGAATGTGAGAGAGAATGAAAGGCAGACTGGGCAGTCTATCGTAACCGTAAGTAGTTAGAACTAGAATATAATAATAATAGATGTATCACCATAGAGAACGTATAGAAAAATGTATGAAAAGTTTAACGTAATTTGAAACCTTTATTGGAAAAAGGAATAGTACATGTTTTAATAATTGATCATTAAAAGGTATTAATTCTCTTCAAAAAATGAGTAGCGTACATTATTACAAAAACCCGTAACACATGTTTGTATCTTACGTTCGTACGAGAAGAATCCTGGACCCAGATAGACGAAACTTTGCAGGTAGGTGGAAGTAATATTTATGTTTTTATATATTTAAAAAAGTAAAATAACATCTCAATGGCTTCCGATACAGGGACAGTTTTTATGAATTAAAAAATTAAATAAAAACCGTACCTACAGAAAAGGTACAAACGTGTGTTTGAGGTTAGCGTAATAAAATAAAAGTGCGTTATTCACGAAAAATTGGTTATACAGTACATTATATATTGATTATATTATATTTACGCACAAGTATCAAGTATAAAATAAGAAATGGCAGATAACAATGAAGTCAGCTTCTCTGACAGTCAGACCGAGAGTCAGACCGACTCCGGTATTCAAACAGAAGTAATGTCAATAGAGGAGCAGAATGTAGAAGTATCTGTAATTAGTACGCCGGGAGCGATCTCAACTCCCGTAATGAGTAAAATATACCCAAAAGAAAAAGAGATGTCCATGAGTGACTTATTTAACCTCTTAAGTAAACGCTTTGATAGTAATGAGATAACTTTGAACGAGATGAAAAGTGATTTTAACAATAAATTAGATGAACAGAAAATAAAATGCGAACAGCAGAATATTCAAAACGAGATTAATTTTAAAGAAATTAAAGACCAGAATACTGAGTTGCAGCAGAGTATTAGTATAAAATTTGATGATTTAATAAATGATATACAAGAAAAGAATAAACGGTTAGAAAATACCAATGAAATAAAAAATAGTTTGAATAATACAAATGAAAATTGTAATGGCAATGTTGTATTAGATAAAGAGTTAACAAATGATGATGATGATGATGTCGAAAATAATAAAAATAGTATTGAGAATAGTGATGTACCCGAAAATGTATCAGTATCAGAGAGTACTGATGAGTTTATAGAATGTGATAATGAGATGTTAATGTGTGTTAATGAGTTAGAGAGAGAGTGGAAAGAGTATAGTGGTAGAATGGGGGCAGAGGGTAAATTTTCCCCTTATTATTTATAATGAACCAGAGTGTTCACAAGTGTTGTTTTTGAAAGGCAAGAGACCCGTGTTAGTAGAAGATTTGAAGTGTTTATTTTTGTTGTATAATTTTGTACCCTCTGTCTGGAATAATATTGAGAGTGTGATATGGTATTATGAGGAGAGAGATTTAAATAGAGAATTGTATGTTGAGAGAGAAACAGAAGTATATGATGTAAATAGAAATTATGATGAATGGAAAGAAAGGTTAGAAGTATATTTAAATAAGAATGATTTAATTGATAATACAAAAATAACTAACCCGATATTGGAAATATTTACTGATGGAGACTTAACAAAAATACTTAACGTAGACTTGGTGAATGATTATTATGGTATAACGGATAAATTGAAATTGTTTGGTTATGACACACAAGACAACAACATGTATGTCAATAAAATTGAACAGTGCTATATAAAACAAAGATTAATCTTTGACGATGGAGGGTAGACTATAAAACAATAAAGGACAATTATAAATATTTTGTTTTGTGGTTTTGACCTGGCAGATTTGGACAATGAAGTGTGAAAAAACGGAACAGTTAATAACAAAAGTTTGTAAATAAAAATGTAGTAAATTTATTTGTGTGTATGGTAGAATGTTAAGTAAACAAGTGTGTGTAGAGGTTGTAATAATAATATTAATATTTTGGCAATTTAAATAAATAATAAAATTAATTTTGAAAACAGTAATTGGCTAATTGTAATTGTTTTGATAGCTGTGAAATTTGTATTTCAATAATTAATTTAATTAAAATAATTTGAGATGTTTTAAATATTCTGATTGATTTAAATGTTGTACAATTGAATTTTTTAATGAATTTAAATTATTTTACGAGGTGTGAGTTTGGTAATTATGTTAAATGGTTTGATATGAAATAACATTTGTGTTAAATGTTTCAGAGGTTACGTGAAAGTATTGGGGTGTATGGTGAATATGTTTTGTGTATGTCAATTTAAATGGACTGTAAGTATAAAAATTTTATAGTACGAATCAAGTATAATAAAAATGTTTACAGGTGTAACTCAAATGAAAGGATTTTAATTAAATAATGAGATGATTTGAAATAATTGTGTGAAATAAAAACGATAATTAAAAAATTTTAATAATAACTGAAAGATGATATATAATAATTATTAATAATGAATCTGAAAATTTTAAGAAACCAAATGGTAGAAAATTATGAATGATGAATGAGTTAAATGATTAATGATTGATGAAAATGTTATATTAGAATGTATACAAAATATTTTATTATTTAGTTATTAAGGCGCTATTGCTGGGGTGGCCTGTGCCCCAGTAGATAGTGGAATGGGTTGGGGGTAACAGAGAGTGTTACCTCCATCGGAGGCCAACATGGCGAAAATGTGCGGCACACCTTTTTTGTACAATTGTATCATGATAGACGCTCGTGCCGCACATAGCAATGACAAGTAGAACAGGCATTGAAATGAAAGTTTGATTTCCCCGACTTTTCGGGCGATTACTGCCTTACCAGCACTAATCGTGGCTTTGGCTAGCGGTCAGCTATGGCCATATCAAGTCCCTTGACCATAGCTGACTTGAAATTGGTTGATAATAGAAATTAAATGGGGGGTGACACTAGGGGAAATCCAGGAACTATGGAACAGCGGCTGCCACTCTGTCCGCGTGGGGACAGCATAGCCAGGTGGTAGACCCATTTTAAGGGCGTTTCAATATATACCAAGGATATATTGATATCCACAATTTTCAAATGTCAAGCCGAAGCAAAGACACGGAGATGTCCAATTCCTCCAAATATGCAGTCTTTGTGAAAGCAAATAGGCGCTACAGTCTAACATAAACTACAATAGTGTGTGTGGATCAGGGGTTGCTCAGATAAGCAACGTACTTAAATTTTGTAAATTAAAAAATGATAAATCAATTTTGCTCTAATAAAAATGCTTGTATTCCGCTCAAATAAATAGGTGCTCATACATTCAGTATAATGTGTTCAATCTATATTTTTAAATGTAGTATTTTATTGTAGTAGGGTAGATATAAGAATTGATAGAAAGTATATGTTTTATATAATTTGTGTATTTTGAAACTAAGTAAATAACTAAACCGACTGGCAGGCGGTTTACATAGCACCAGAGTCAGAAAGAGGGGAAACAATGAGGGTAGAGGTAAGGATTGCTAAGAATATGTATTTAATGTAATTTGCATAATTTTGAAATGTGTTTTCAATTTGTTAGGAAGATCAGCTGATCAGTAGTAAAATGTCACTGTTAAATTGTTTATAGATGTTCAAGGTAATTAATGTTAGATGTAATGTTTTAATGTGTTACAGATGTTATTTTAAATAATGAGAAAAGTAACTTGATAAAGTGAGAAATAAAGTAATGATTTGTGAAGGTTAATAAAAGAGATCTTGGGTGATTAAGTTTTTATTGGGACATATAGATCAGTCCAAGTTGAAGTTAAAGTTAAAATGGTAGTAGAGAGAATAATATTGTTTTGAAGTAATGTAATGTTGTTGGGAGTTAATGTAATAGATATCGAGAAGTATTGATGTTGACACAGTAGTTAGGGGGAATATATGTAGAGTTTTGATTGATATATTGATGTTTATAATTGATGATGTTATTTTGTATTTGAAGTGAGGTAATAAGATTGAGATTTTGGGGATGGCAATTTTGTAATAGGGGGTAGTGTAATGTGGGAGTCCGCAACAAAATGGTTGGGACGGGATGGGACCGTTTGGCGCCGGAAAGGGTTACCTTAGGTAGAGTCCAGGAACCAACATAATGGGATGAGCTTTTTGGGGGGGGAAACACACGTATCCTAAGTACAAAGGGTTAGAGAGTATTTTTTTTATATATTGAGAGGATGTAGAATTGAGTTTAATGGTAAGTTGGGTTTAGAGATTGTTGGATAGATGTTTTGATAGAGACGGGTGTCATGTTAGTCAAAGTTGATGAGTATTAGAGTCAGAGTGAGAAAGATTATACGAGGGTAAGTCAAAAAGTAAAGGCAAATTTTTAAAAAGGAACTTTTTATTGTGAAAACAAGATGACAAGTAACATCATTTCTCTACATAATCTCCCTCAACTTCTATGCACTTGGTCCATCTCTTGACAAGTTTTGTAATTCCATCCTGGAAGAAGATTTGTGGCATCGTGCACACCCACTCGCGCACCGCCTCCACAACCTCGTCATCCGACGAAAACGTGGATTCACGCAGGTGCTCCTTCATCGGACCAAAAAGGTGAAAATCACTTGGAGCTAGGTCAGGACTGTACGGCGGATGCTCCAACAGCTCAAAACCAAGATCTTGAATGCACTGGATCGTTTTCCCCGCAGTATGAGGACGGACATTGTCCTGAAGCAAAAGCACACCTTTTGAAAGTTTTCCTCGCCTCTTTGTTTTGATTTTGGGTTTCAGATCTCGCAGTAGCTCACAGTAGCTGTCACTATTCATTGTTTGACCTTTAGGAGTGTAATGAATTAGAAGTGGACCTTTCATATCCCAAAAAACTGTCATCATCAACTTTCCTGCAGAAACTTGTCTTTTGAACTTTTTTGTTGTAGGCGAGGATGGATGTTTCCACACCATACTCTGCCGCTTACTCTGTGGTTCGAAGTGATGGACCCACGTCTCATCAACGGTTACTATGCGACTGAGAAACTCTTCTCCTTCCTCTTCTAAACGCCTTAAATGTGATTTTGAAATTTCCAAACGTTTCTGTTTGTGCTGGTCTGTCAGTCGATGTGGTACCCAACGAGCACACACTTTGCGACAATTTAGTGATTCGTGGATGGTTGCAACTGCTGAACCGTGGCTAATGTTCAACGCATGCGCAATATCATCAATTTTGACACGACGATCATCATGAATCATTCGCTCAACTGTCTCGATGTTCTTGTCCGTCTTCGAAGTGGATGGCCTACCTGAACGCTCTTCATTGCAGATAGATACACGACCATTTTTAAAGCGATTTATCCACTCATAAATTTTGCGTTCACTAAGACAGCTCTCACCGTACTGCTGCTGCATTCTGCGAATAATCTCCGCAGGGTTAGTCCCTTTAGAGTGCAGAAAACGTACCACTCCCCTCATTTCTTCCTTGGTGGACACGGACAACGGGGCACTCATAATAAAATGCCCTGAAATCACTACGAATGGAGCTGAGCACTGAAACAACACAGCTGAAGAACAAAAAAACTTTGAGGTTATGATATGTCATTGTTTAGTCAGTGCTGCCATCCATTGGAGCAGGGAAAATAAAATTTGCCTTTACTTTTTGACTTACCCTGTATATGAATACATGCCAAGTGGCATATCAAGCTAAAATAAATAATTAGATCACCCAAAGTAAGCGACAGTGAGAATAATAAAGAAAGAGATTTATAATAAGAATATAAAAATTTTGATTGAAAACAGTGACAAATTTTGATAGTGTTTGAAAATAATGTAAAGCTATAAAGTGTTTATTTTGAATAATTTAAATATCAATTTGATTGTTATTTAAAATAATATTTTGTTAATTTTAAATATTTTATTTTATTATGTTTTATGTTTCAAGACAGAATTTTACAGATGTTAAATGTATTTTCAGATAGAACTTGTATATAACGTATGAAGGTCAAGGTTCTTGACTTGACCCAGTTTTGGTCAGCTGATGGGTGAGATCATATACTAGGCATGTTTAGCAAGGAAGTTAATTCAACTTTTGTTTTTAATTAATTTGAACAAACTTTAAATGATTTCAATATGGAAAAGAAAATATTTTAAGAAATTTAATTTTTTTGAATTTAAAATTTGTTTTGGAAAATATTTTCTTTGGAAAAAAAAAAAATTTTCTTGATGTTGCGCCTGCCGTCTAATTGATATGTTTAACTTTGGTTACATTATTGTTTGTGTATTAATCGTGTTTGTTATTATGGAATTATTTTATTGAATTGTACTGTTAGACTCTAGGTGTAATCCCATGTTAGGTTAAGGATGTTCCTATTTTTAAGAAATGTTCAATTGATTTAATTTTTTTGATAAAAAAAAAAACTAAGGAAGAGAATTTTTTTCGATAAAAGATTGTAGTTTGATTTTGGATTTTTCACTTAGATGAAATAATAAATTTTGAAGAATATGTTAACTTTACAATATGTAGAATAAGTGTGTGTGTGTGAGCCCAGTATCTGCTAAAGGCAGCCCAGTTTGCAGAAAAAGGGGAAACATATCGGTTGAGGATCTGGCATGATCTAAGCCAGGGATTGAGGATTGTTGGGGTAACATGATAGAAGGTGAGGTGCGCTGTGGTGCGTGTCTGTTCGATTTTTCGGTGTTGGGATCTCTTACAGAGAAGTCCAGTGATCTCATTCAGATGCGTCCATAGTCGCCGAGTCAGGGGGGTCGTTTACCCATGCAGTGTAAGAACAAAAGGGGGTTGTTCGCAACAGTTCCTCACCGGTCCTCTTAGGGGTTTTATCAATGAGATTTCTTCTGTTTGGACAGAAGACCTCTCATTGAGGGGGTATTGTAACGTGCCAAATTTATGGGTATTTTTATTTATTGCATTTTTTGGGTTTTATAAATGTATTGTGTAAGTTTTATTTCAACGGTGACCAGAACACGTGGTGAATAGAACAGTGTTGTAACAAAGCGGCAACGCAATATCACGTTGTGAAATCGGTAAAGGAATCCGCACCACCCTAGTTTTCCAAGAACTTTGTTTGAGTGTGATAGCGCGCCCATACGCATTATACATCCAGGCGTGTGAGGTGACGCTACCGTCCAAAACTAAGATGGCCCAGAAACGATTTTAATCCACTTTCATCGACTGAGGCGACGGATATGTAAATTAAGTCACGCCCATTTCGTGTCGTCAGCCAGTGCCACACAAATATATGCTATCATACACTGGCAAACTTTTACATGGATTAAATAGGACAAAGCTACGACGAACAAATACAAGGCTTTGGTTTCCTCAACAAACGACGAAATCCAGTTAGCCACAAACTCATAGCCGACCGCCCAGTTCGTCACAAGTAGTACCGGCCGGTACAACCCGAAGGGATTATCTCTTTCCAAAATTTTAAAAATGTACCAGTAAAAGTGAACTAACAGTTTTAAAACCAGTGACAGTGATGTGAATCCAAGGAAGGACACCAACTCTCATAATATTCGCGGGACGTAAATGAAGTTATCCATTAAATAAACCGAGGTTGTGGGGACGCCTCGTGCCGGCTTGGGGTATATGGGTCAATTTGTAATAATGGGTATTTAATTTAATAACGGGGGTTTGTTAAGAATGTGAGAGAGAATGAAAGGCAGACTGGGCAGTCTATCGTAACCGTAAGTAGTTAGAACTAGAATATAATAATAATAGATGTACCACCATAGAGAACGTATAGAAAAATGTATGAAAAGTTTAACGTAATTTGAAACCTTTATTGGAAAAAGGAATAGTACAACATGTTTTAATAATTGATCATTAAAAGGTATTAATTCTCTTCAAAAAATGAGTAGCGTACATTATTATAAAAACCCGTAACACATGTTTGTATCTTACGTTCGTACGAGAAGAATCCTGGACCCAGATAGACGAAACTTTGCAGGTAGGTGGAAGTAATATTTATGTTTTTATATATTTAAAAAAGTAAAAAAACATCTCAGTTAGTTTGTTTACTCCAAGTAAAAACTTAAATTGGTATTCCCAAAGGGAGATAGGCCTATAAATTCTCTTGTTTCTTATTTTCTTTTAAACAGTAATAGTTTAATAAAGTCACGGTGTAAAGTAACACTGTTAATACTTTTAGTTTCAATTTATTTCTTATAACAAATTATATAGTATAGGTTATATAATATCTTCACATAAATACACTGCAAGTACGTTTATTAATATATTAATAGGTTTATTTAGGTGAAAATAAACCTACTTGCAGTGTATTTATTTGAAGATATTACATACGAGACCTGCAGGAAACTCAAAACGATTTACTTACAAAGGATAATATAGGTTATGTATAATTAGTATGTAATAACAGGTATTTGTACCAGTTATTTTTTTGGAACAGTATTTTCATACCTATTATTTTAAAATAACAGTTTAGCCCACCTCTACTGGCTAATGGCGATCTCGGAGTGTACACTATATGAGCTGGTCACATGGTACCCCTCGCTCTCCGCTCCCCGTCTCATCTGTTGTTCATCGAATGTGCTGGACTTTTGTAAATGCCCAAATTGCGTTCTGTATTATAAAATATGTGTTCATTTTGTAATATTCTCATGACGTCAATCGGATCGCTACAAATTTGTGCCCATATATGGTTAGGTTTATTTATTCTGTGACGGTAATGTCTACGTCACACTGGTTGATTCATACCATCCCAATTTGAAAAATCATATTTTGTTCAGTTTACATAGATCATGTTATTTCACAATGTTAAAATAATTATACCCATTTTGTACTGTCACACCTTTCACCCAACTCCCAACCTGGAGGGTCTTGATGCTTTACTTAAAATAAAACGATGGACATCGATCGCCAAGGACAGGGAAAAATGGAGGTGGATGATTACGGAGGCTAAGGTCCGACTCCTAACTGTGACACCATAGAAGAAGAAGAACTGAAAATTCTTTAGCTTTTTACCCAGAGAATAAATTACTCGTAATGAGGAAATGATTCTGAATTCACCTTCTACACTGTATAATTGGAAACAATTTCAAATTGTTGTAATATCATATAACAAAAATTCTCAATGGAAGCCTCTGATAGTGATTCAGAATCAGCAATAGAAAAAAAGCTCAAGCCTGTATGTGGTGACATTTGTAAAGAACAAGTAATGCAAGATATAAAAAGATTTTAATGATACAGCAACAGCAGTTCCATGGACTGCCAAGGGAGTTCTTCACTTTACTGTCAAATGGGATTTCACTACATCCATTACTAACCTATGACTACTTCACAGTATTTTTCAACAATTTGTGTATCTGTGTCATTCTAAAATGTTTCTTAGAACTTAAATTGATAAAAAATTATCTTAGCTCTACGGTGAGTAAGCGAAGACTGAAAAACCTGGCCATTTATCTATACAAAGCAAAACACAACTATAAATGAAGAAAGCTTTGAATTTCTCATTTTATACATAGTATTTTTTGTTTCTTAAAATCAATAAATAATTAGTAAATAGGTGTGTATTACTAGAAACCTATAAAACATTAACCTATATGAAAATAACTATACCTGGGGCCTTAAAATAACCCCTCTCAAAAAGGACTCCCCTGAACCTTGATTAGCCTTTGTCTGCCACTGAGTTCAGAGACTGAAATGAAGACTTGCTGAAGAATCTGAAAGAAGGCATGACCTCTTAATGAACAACGCAAGTTACCATTCAATGCTTCAGTAAAAAATCTTACCATTAACCCCAAGAAGCTGAAATTATATCATGAATTCAAGAAAATAATATACTCCATAGTCCAGCACATATTCAGCTGAACTGCTAGACACATTCAGCTGGTTAAGCAATACCAGAAATTCTTACACATGTTGTTACAACACAAATAAGCCACCCCAGTACCAGGGATAAAAAAGATAATTCTTAATATAAAAATACTTCATATAAAATAAAATGTTTAAAAATAAATAAAATATAAATATTATGACACGACGAACGACGATATTACCCAACCCAAGTGATTGACCCAACAACAGAAAAACAAAAGAAGGGAACCACACAGAGAAAAAAGGTGATTGAAAAAACAATTAGGAACAAACAAAAGAAGATAAGAAACCAGAACTAAAGAAGAATCAAAGGAAGTGAACAAATTCCTACGACTATATAGAATTTAAACCAGATGAGAAGAGGAGAACCGAACCAAGATGAAGACAATTGAAGTTGAAGTTGAAGAAGAAGAGGAAGAATGAAGAGGAGACAGGTTGAACCCAAGCAGAAAATAACACACATATAAAGGGGAGAAATAGTAGACTCAAAGATAGAATACTGTAAATAAACCCCAAATAATTATCCATTAATGAAACAAATAGTATTGTTATAATTGAAATAACTTATGTACCTATTTTAAAGACAAAAGACAATTGTAAAGTAACGTAGTGTAGAAAAGTACACTAACACAATTAGGAAGGTTAGATTTAATGAAAAATAAATAACCTAATATTATTAATAATAAAAATTATGCTGTAAAGAAATAGTGAGAAATAATAGGAGAAAAGTATAGGGATTACCCATTAAGTAACACTCAATACAAACAGCGAACCAAAGTAAAGTGCAATAGTGAAAGTGTAAATACCCTAAAAATAGTGAAAGTGTATCAGTGATAAACCTCTATTAATTAAAGGTGAAGGTGATACAGGGAAATAGTTATGTTAAGCAATAAAAATGTAATAATAAATAAGAAAACACTTTATAAAGCATTGATAAACAATCAATGATTTGAGTGATCTTGTGAACATTTATATAATTAAAAATAATTAAAAGTAATATTTCAAATAAATATAAATGAAGCATGTAATATTATTCAGGGAGAAAGCCCAGACAAAAACAGTTTGTATTAACATGGTATGGAGGAGATAGTAGTATAGAAATAAGGTTTTGTTTTAAAATTACGACTACAATGAATAAAACACCCCATATTGAAAGGGGAAATAACTTTCATCAATTTGCAAGAAGTGATGATGTTTATCACTCAAAGTAGTAACAAAAGAAAGAAATTAATGTTAAAACTAACAATAACTAGTAACTTATAAAGAATAGTTTGTTTCAATGTTATGAAGAGGATATGGCTGAAGGGAACTTGCAGTCCATAAGCCTAATTGTTATATTTTAAAATATGGGTAATGAAAACTGTATTGAATAGTAATTAAAACACAAACAGGATCAACACACAACACAAACAATTATGATAACTAAGTGAAGCCCATCAGGCTGAATTAAAAATGTAATTTAAAAGAAATCAACCAAAAACCATCATGGCTAATCTTGGCTATGAAAACATCTAACTGTCAGACACACACAAATGTCAATTGTAACAATTTCACAAGGAACTTTACTAATCTAAGACCAGTAAATGGCCAGTAATTATATGTAAATCATTTTAAAACAGAAATGTTCTTATAAAAGTTTAATTCAAGAGAGATATGTAATTTATCAAATGTCAAATATTCAGACTAAAGTTAAGGTATAATAGAATATGACCTTATGAGGTATCATTTTAAACTTTGAAAGGAAAGAAATATAATAGTGATATTATTTATTACCCCAAAGGAACGATAAAGGAATAAAACCATTACGAAAATACATAATAAATTTGAATAAAAATTCAAATGTCTTAACAATGCTTTTGAAAGAGGTCTTAATCAATCAAAGGATTGATGTTACCACAGTAACGGGCCGTTGAATAAGAATTTTCCGTTAAATTTATTAGACTTGAAGAAATGACGCGTGGGTAAGCGGCACGCAAAATTGTGATGACTGAAATTTTCAATTAAATAGTGTAAAAGACGTTCGGAAGTTAACCATCAAGACCAAAGACGAATAGATGCAGAACTACTAAGATTTAACGATGTCCTGGAGCCAAATACCAATAAATTAGTTAACAGAAATCCCAAGACAAGATAGAAAAAGATGTCCGAAACCTAAAACCAGTCCAAATTTGCAGAATATCCACTACCCCAGATGACAACATACCAACACTGTCTGAACTGATAAGTATCAAATAAATTCCTTTCTCCCAAAAAACCAAATTACTTTAAATATTTCTCAAATGATCAAATTTCTCACTATTAAACCAATATAATTTTCTTTCAAAGGTTTTAATGCATAATTTACTTACGTAAAAACATTTTGTTAATCAAAATATAACCTCGCATTAGAGTGCAACTTTGTAACAAAAATACGACACTACCGAACAATTTGTAAAAACACATTATATTTTCTAGGTACGTATAAGGTATGGAAGTGTACTTTTTTAATGTAACCAACTTGTATGTCTTATTTTATAATCCAAAGAACCCAGATTTCGAACAGATTCTTTTATTGTATGTAAACAGTAGCCATCTCGGCAACGGAGAAAAAGTTGTTTTCAAATCAATTTGCCAACCTTGAAATATTAGTGTCTCATGTTATAAGCCGGAGCAATTTGTTATCAAACCATTTATAATCCTTTTGTCATATTAATTAATGACTGAATTTGTATTAAAATCACAGTACAGAGTATTACTATCGTTTTATTTCATAGGACGTTGTAGAATATGTGTGTGTTAGCAATTTTTATTCAGTAACCAACTAGCGCTCGTCACGAGTGGTCAAGACGGCAACCTGTATAGCGGCGGGAACCATTTGAATGCTCCAGCTGTCAACGCTAATAACACTTATCATCTTGTAATTTAACTATTTTAATTGTTTTGATAGAAACAATTTGGCGCCACCCGGGATTCGCAACCCCTATGAATTAACAGGTAGGTTGTACTGGTAATTCTGACAACGCTACAGACTCCAGTAGTGACTACGATTAATGTAACGACCGGTGTGAGGCAAACACACCACACTAACAAATACACATAATAAACAAGTGTAAACACATTTTAACAGGTACGCACCCGTTTTCTCGTTACAATGTGCTTGATTAAATTGTGTTAGAAATGGGTCATGAAGTGGTACAGCTTCCACCTTACCATTTTCTGTGGGAAAATGAATGGGAAATCGGCTGATAAAAAATTCAAGATACAAAAATTGCTTTAGGATAAGATAACACATGTAACAGAGGACTCTGAAAGATATGCATTCACTTATCCTTGGAAGGTCTGCAAGAAGTGCACTTTCTAAAAGAAAGACTGTGGTATCAATACACTGAAAAGCTTATTATAGATTTAGATGATGAGAATGATGATAGTTCCTGTAAATGTGAAGACCACAATGAAATGAAGTCAGCATGCTGTGAAGTTCCCATTTCATAACTCATTTTTCAGTTCATTTTTAACTATGATATTAGTAATGGATCTTCACTTAAATCGGAGAAGAAAATAAATATGCTAGTACGGAGTCGTCTAGATGCAGCAGCATAGTGGCTTTAAACCTCCTATTTCAAGCAAAATATTATAAATTAGCTAAATTTCTCACCTTGAAATGATACTGTGCATCATCAAGTCGTGACCAAGCAACATCACCTAAGCAGTCAGATAAACAAAACAGTGCTCCCTGTCGACCCCAGTACTTGTCATTACTTGAACACTGGCCAGGGAGTTCACACAGAGAACATAAATTTTTATATTTGGATTCTATAACAAAATACAATTCTATTAACAAAACAAAAATTATATATAGTATGTGTATGTGTATTTATATACAACATGTGTCACTAACAAACATTTTCTACATTAATGAAATCTTAAATTACATGTACACTGGAAACATCTAACTTTGGCATGTGTTTTTGTATACTATCTGATGTTATAACCTTAAATCCCTTTCACATTAAGAGGTGTTCACTCACCCACACAAGTTTTATACATGTTTAATTAAAGGCACACTGGTGACACAGATCGCTTCTGTCTTCACATGCCACCTCTATCCCATTTACTGACAACATATGATCTCCAGACATCAGCATACATTTACATTCATAAATTCAATAAATGGAAATTAATTAACTGGAATGTCAATTACCCATAAACATTCTCAGAGAGGTATTATCCATCACCTAGATCTCAGAAATGTACCTAATGATGTCTGCAGAATTATAATGCCTAGTAGGTTAGAAAGGAGTCAAAACACTTTATGAGTGTTATTCAATTTTATATGATAACCTGCAGATGATGTCCACTCTAGTGTTCCCTTCTTCAAGTTCTACTACTCCCAAGTTAGTAAAATATGGTACTAAACATATTTACTCAATATTAAAGTTTCAGTTTGTCACATTTTTATAAATATATGGGTTTTAACTCTTACTCCATGAACTGCTCGCATCTCTCAGACATCCTGCTCATTATTTTTTCTGCCAATAATTCCGTCTGGCACCTCATGCCACATTCGTATCAAAACATATACATAAACAAATATATTTGTAAATATTTATTTTTAACAGGTTCTGTGGAGGGTTGTCAACATCAAAAATCACCTTCCCATATAAACTAGATGCGATCAACTGGATTAGAATTAGGAACCATGCTGGCCAATCCATTCTGGTTATATGTTCCCCCTTACTCTGATTGCTCTGTGTGGGCAGACAGTATCATCCACTAGGCTGAAACTGGAACTGATCTCATTGACAAAAAGGTATACTATAGGACTACAGAACATTTTTATAAATAGCTCAGATGTTACTGTCTGACCAATAACGATGACAAGTTCAATGTACTCTCTCACAGATATTCCACTCCATTCTGTAACAGAGCATCCTTCAAAAGAATGGTCTTCTTGCACACAACCATTAGGAAACCTTTTATTGTGCCATCTCTATAATGAATCCCCCCATTTGATAGTTAAATGTAAATTTTGATGTAAAGACATCATGCCCTATTGTGGATGGTACACCATAAAAGCTGCTCTGTCCACACCTTATGCTGGTTGCGTTATGTTGGTTGGAACTTCATTGTTGTATTTTTGTTTGTTCCAGTTTTATGTCGTCTGTTCTTTTTGTACTTTTTTATTTTTAATTGTGGTTTTGTCTTTTTAATATATACTTTATAAATCGGTTAAAAATATTTGATTCAGAAGGCAACATCTTAAATACACCACAGTTATAAATATCAAGGTTTATGGCCATAAAATTGTCACAACCTTACAATACTTTACCTGAGTTGTTAAATTCTTCTTCTATAATGTCTCTTTCAGTACCATACATTGTCTCATATTCAACTAAACTGACATTATAAATACTGTACATTATTTACTTCTAAGCTATGATCATTGGTTTGACCATTACTTCTAACTGCTGACCATTCTCTTTGTTTCTAAATAGAGTTTTAATTCTTTATGATATTCTGCACACTTCTTTGCAAGTTTCTTCTCTCATCTTAAGAATTATTATATATTCATTAGGGTACCTCCTCTACTTAATCATTTTAATTTGATTTAACTTAATTCACAGCCTCAACAAATTATCTCATATATTTTAAACAATTTCAAGTGAAAATGTACATTCTTGGATAAGACCTTGAGCTATTTAAATGCTATTAATTATCTTAGTCCTTGGATAATTGACATCTTCAGAAAAATGCAATTCACAGCAGAACAGATTCTCACTCATATTCCTTTACCAAATCTCTAATGAAGTTAATAACAGGGAAATCGTTGTGTTCAAAGTAACCCAAAGTAAATTCCCCTGTATATTGTCAGAAGCTTTCATTGTGATCAATAAATGCTAGAATCATTTACCGATTAAACCCAGATCATTTATCAATCAACTGCTTTGAAAAAACAAATTATGACAGTAGGGTGAAAAGTCATGGTTATGAATAAGAAATTAACATTTTTAAAGCAAAGCTTTTTTTTTATTAATTTTCATTTATTTCTCAACATAATCTCAATTTAGCTAATACACTTCTCCCAATGATGGACACACACACACACACACACACACACACACACACACACACACACACACACAGAATGTACTAGAAAGAAATGTAAAAGTACCAACTCGGGTGACTAAACTCCCTATTTACTAGAAGCCAGAAAAGGCCGTTTAACTTAGATTGTTTACAAAAATGTGTATGCATTGTAGAGTAAGTGGGGGTATAAAGAAGTTGTCTAGTTCCATTATTGTTATTTCCGATCTGATGATGAGCTGTGAAGCTTGCGAAAGCGCTAATCAGAATAATTTTTCTATAGTGGTGTGTAACAGTGTTAATTATGCTTGTGATTATAACCACTAACACAACTTTATTAATTAAAAAAGTTAAATAATTGGTTGAAACATCCTTTCGACCGGATGTTGGATGTAACATCCTTGTTTAGGTCAGGTGTGAGTAAACGTGGCAATTATCTACTCCTCAGCTTTCCGTACATTAATATTTGTGTAATACATTGTCCACACATTCAGTTGATATACCAATAGCCTCCAATATCTCACACAATTTCATTCTTTGGTCTTCTTAAACAATTTTATGGACTTTATTGACTTTTCTAGCATAATCACTTCAAAAGACCTCCGCTGCATGGATCATCAATTGACCTCATCCAATTCATTTTAACTTCAGCAACTTTAATCACTGTATCAATGGAGAAGAGTCTCTCTGCCTTGAATATAGTTTCTTTTTATATCAGTTGTAATTAAGCCTTTTAAAAAAATATTTAATCTGGCACAGATTTCCAATATGTACACTATTAAGACAATACTTATTGTTGTGGATTGTCAAATTGATGATAAACAACGCATTACCTTGAAACATCAAATTTCAAGTTCATACTATAAAGGATGAAATCACACAACACAATCAAAATAATGAATGTAGTGGTACCACGTATCTGTGAGGCCCAGAACTGATCACCCTACCCCAGAGCATATTTTAACCAAAAATTAGAGGCACTAGTGCCGCCTAGTGGCAGGAATTAGTGCTGGTGCCGAAAAGTGAGAAAAAAAGGGGAGATATCAGTAAATCACGTCACAGAGGTTAAACACTGGAAGCAAAAATTGAAAGCTATAGCCACTTTTTACAGGGGATCGGCTTTAAGGTTTGAAGAAGTACAACAAGTTTTTTCAAAAGACAATTTTTTAAGTTTGTACCTTTGATGTGAATTAAGGAAATATTTTGTTACTAGCATACTTTTTTCTTTTTCTTTCTTAACTAACTTATTAGTTGTAAAGCAATTCACTGTGAAATGCTTATGCATTTTTCATTTTAAAAACATTACTTAAATTAAACAAACTTGTAGTGTTTAAGCTTTTGGCAATCTCAGTCTGTTTATATATATATATATATATTGCAACGAATCACAGGATCATGATAGGCGGGGCAAGTCATATATTACACAGACAACGGACATTCATATTATATTTTGGTAGATGGTTAAGTTTGGTTGTTATCAATTGTATTTAGTAAGGTTAAGGGTTTAGTTTAAAAAAACTGTGCATTATTATTTATGGTGATCCATGTACTGTGTTAGTGGAAATGTGCGCGCGTGCGCGAGTGGTAAACGTTTCCCGGGTGGCGCGTGAAGTATTATCGTTGTGTGGCCATTAACTGAACTGAGACGTGTGTATCACTACAATCCCTATACCTGTCGGACTATTGTTTACGTTCATGTATATTATTAATATGTAGGCAGCATGCATGAGATACGAGTAGTCTGATTACCGCTATGCATGCTGTTACAAGGTAAATGCACTCTGATGCATGAAAAGTGCATTGTCACTTTTACTAACCATGTGACTTCCATCCACCAATAGAAAGCGGACTGGTGGTTGGAAATTTTCTTAAGCCTGTCGTTACACAGGCAGTTCTTCTACGCCATCTACCGCGAACGGGTCGTGCACTCCTTGTACAAGAATTCTACCGCTTGCAAGGTGTTGTAAAGACTATTCGTCGATAGTGAAACGGGAAGGCTCAGAACTGTGTATGTAGTACATCTGCACGCAGGAGTGTTTAAACGCATTACGCGTATAATTACGTAGTTCTTCTACGCCATCTACCGCGAACGGGTCGTGCACTCCTTGTACAAGAATTCTACCGCTTGCAAGGTGTTGTAAAAACTATTCGTCGCTAGTGAAACGGGAAGACTCAGAACTGTGTGTGTGGTACATTTGCACACACCAGTGTTTTAACGCATTGTGCGAAAAATTACAAGCAGTTCTTCACTGCTGCTACCACGAACGGTACATACAATTCCTTGTACAAGATTCTACCGCTTGCAAGGATCTGTTAAGACTTTTCGGGGATAGTAACGCGTGTGTCGCATAACAATTGATTTTATATCTTTACACACGATATTATTATTGTAGTATTACGTGTGTAAGAAGTGAGTGTAACTGTATCACTGTGCGAGATTTTCCGCAGTGACAGTAGTATAAATTGTTACGCAATAGTTCCATCAAGACGTTTCCGTGCTAGTGCAAGATTTCCTCATAGGGTGGTCTGCTGATCGCGGTAGACCTTTGTATTCGCGAGAACACTTGAAGAAGCCGGAGAGGTATAAGCTCAATATACCGTTATTGATTAAACTCACTGTCAACCTGAGATATTACTTGGTCTTAAACTCTATATAAGTTTTGCGAGTGATAAAATCCGTAGTACCGTTGTGTGTGCGAAGTGTCGGATTCATCGTGGGAATTGCAGGACATCAGCCCAGCTGTTACAGGACATCAGCGCAGCTGTTACAGGACATCAGCCCAGCTGTTACAGGACATCAGCCCAGCTGTTACAGGACATCAGCCCAGCTGTTATAGGACCAGCCCAGCTATTACAGGTCATCAGCCAAGCTGTTACAGGACGCCAGCCCAGCTGTAAACGTTTCTGGTGAAACGTCTGTCATTTGTAAGCCACACCTGACGATCCATCTATACCGCAAAGACCGGCCCTTCTCTTCAACAACATCATCGTGGGAGTCTTCTTATGTAACGTATCACGTCTTGCGTATGAACATTATTTAACACTTTAAAAGAAAGACTCTATATCAAACATTACATTCTGTACATTTCAAATATACCATATAAACTATAACTTGTGTTTGTACAATAAATAATCTTAAACCCTCCAATATAGACTTGTAATTTGAAATACACATACTATCATATCCTATGCGCCAATAGTTTAGTAATTTGTGTTGTCGCATAGAGATATTTTGGCGCTTAGCAACGTAGGGCTCGTTAAATAGCGGTAAATTTACGCTATTACGTATTTGTCTGTGAATATAAAATTTGTTGGAAAAATCCGACGTATAAATATAATTAACGTAATAATTGTATGTGTATTGTTCATGTGAAAAGCTGAGGATATAATTTTCAAGTGGGCATATTCTCTTGTATATCATATATGAACAGATTTTATCAGTATATTGGAGGTAGATTATTAGTTGTTGTATGTTAGATAAGGTATTTACATGTTGATATTTTGAACTGCTTTTTCTGTGTGCGCATAAACTGGTTACCATATGTTCTAATCTTGTGGTGATAATAATAACTTGCTTTGCGTATAAATCAATAAATTTAAATTTACTAAATTTTAAATTAATTTGATCACTATGTCGAATAAAAAAGAGTTCATAGAATATTTAAGGGCTATAAGGGCCAGGTCACTTGATGATAAAACCATATCTGAGCAGAGTAGAGCCGTTAGGCGGAAATTCTGGGATAATATTGAAAGTAATATTAACGAGGCAACTCGCTTAGGGCAGAGTATTTCATTGTTCGATATGATCGGAGAATTAGATTATGCATGCAATTATAGTGAAGATGACGAAGATGAAATTAGTAATAGCAACACTATTAGTCCAGAACATACTTCAGATAATTGCTGCGAGGAGATGAAAGCCGTGGATGAGGAGATGATAGCCATTAGGCAGGAATTTTGGGAAGAAATGGACGCCGACAGAGAGGAGAGGATGGCGAAGCTACAGGAAATGTCAGCTGATATTGAAGTACATTTATCCGTTGAGAATATTGCACCGTGTGATAATTTTGAAGTACCAAATGTCCTTGTGGAACATACTCTCAAAGAAAGTGATATGGAAGTTAACCAAGATTTTACATCTGGAGGATTAACGGAGAACAGTAGCGTAGTAGTTGCAATTGAAAGTGATTATACAGAAACCACCTTATTAGGGCCTAGTAGTTCATATCTCGGTAAAGTCGAATATTTAGAATCTGCATCGGATTGTAGTGAGGATAACAGAAATGAAATTAGTAGTAACAACTCTGTTACTCTGGAACATACTTCAGGTAAGTGCTGTGATGGGGTGATAGTTTATAGTGTAACAGATATAGCATGCGAGAACCGTGAACGTATGATAGAATCTGAAGCTATCATGGATGCGGACAGTGTATGCATAACACATAAAAATCCCGAACCAGTAGTAGAGCCTGGAACTAGTATGGATACTAACGGTGCGAGTATCTATGACACATGTCGAAATGTTGAGGTACTAGGTGAATTTATATCAGATACTGAGGTGTTTATGGAGGATGGAGAGGTGAATGATACTGGTGACAGTAAGGTGACAACCATTATGGTAAATAATAATGAACCACTGCGTAATCAGTTTCATGTTCAAACACCACAAAATCAGCCGCAATCACAACAACATAGAAATACAACTCAGCAAATTAATACCAACTTATTAGCAACAGTTACTGAAAGTGATTCAGTTGAAAAGCAGTTCAATCAATCAAATATGAAAAATGTTAGTTATAAGAATGAAACTGTTATGTATGGCCTATATCCTGCCGAAATTAGGGATAATTTAGTATGTAATAATGATAATAGTAATAAACATGAGGGAAATATTAGGATTAAAATTTGCACCGACCTTATTGTCGAAGCAAAAATCAATGGTTATGGCGACGAGAGGTTGTCCGACAGTGGCACAGAAATATCGCTGTTGGACAAGCAGTTATGAAAGAGGTGTAAAAACCACTTTATACAAATGCCGATTCTGCCGGTAAATCACACAAGGGTAAAATCAGCAGCGTGTGAGTCGCAGATAGTTGAAAAACAGGCACGTATAACAAGATATGTGCAGGAAACGGAAATAGATATGACCGTAATTGGAGTTAGAAAACTCGGACATAATATTATATTGGAAGTTGATAAATTGAATAAATTGCATGTGGCATTGGAATGTCAGAAAGAATTATTGCAAGCTAAAGTTGATTGTCGACCTCACGTTATCAGACTAGGACGCTCGAAAGATAAGATAACGAATAACTCACCGACTCCCAAGCTTCAGTTAATGGGTTGCGAGATAAGGCAATTACGGTGTATATTAAACAAATTTAAATCTGTATTTCCAAGTAAACATGTGCGTTTCAAAACTGAGAAAAATTTACACAAAAAACTCAGAAATAAATGTCAGGATATAGGAGTAAGAATGTGTAGTGATTTAAATATGTCAATTCAGGTTTAAATGTTGTATGTAAGATGGCTCTGTGAATGAACAATAATCTAGTTTTGATAAGGAATGTTGTCTGTGTACGCTATGATCCTGCATTAGATGTCGTTATCTGTGTGTCAAGAACATGTGTGTTTGTTTTGGTTTGAAGGTTACCACGTGTCTTGTGAATTGATGCTTCTGTCAAAGTGACAGTTGGAATTGTTAGTATTAATTGAGGATGTTTATTTGATTTTAGTTAGAGGGTATTATTATTATTTCAGGATTAGGAAGTTGTTTTAGGTATATTAAAAAAAAAAAAATTTTTTTATTTTGTGTTGTTAACTAAAAAAAAAAAAATTTTTTTTTTATGCGGGAGGGAGTTAATCCTGCAACGAATCACAGGATCATGATAGGCGGGGCAAGTCATATATTACACAGACAACGGACATTCATATTATATTTTGGTAGATGGTTAAGTTTGGTTGTTATCAATTGTATTTAGTAAGGTTAAGGGTTTAGTTTAAAAAAACTGTGCATTATTATTTATGGTGATCCATGTACTGTGTTAGTGGAAATGTGCGCGCGTGCGCGAGTGGTAAACGTTTCCCGGGTGGCGCGTGAAGTATTATCGTTGTGTGGCCATTAACTGAACTGAGACGTGTGTATCACTACAATCCCTATACCTGTCGGACTATTGTTTACGTTCATGTATATTATTAATATGTAGGCAGCATGCATGAGATACGAGTAGTCTGATTACCGCTATGCATGCTGTTACAAGGTAAATGCACTCTGATGCATGAAAAGTGCATTGTCACTTTTACTAACCATGTGACTTCCATCCACCAATAGAATGCAGACTGGTGGTTGGAAATTTTCTTAAGCCTGTCGTTACATAGGCAGTTCTTCTACGCCATCTACCGCGAACGGGTCGTGCACTCCTTGTACAAGAATTCTACCGCTTGCAAGGTGTTGTAAAGACTATTCGTCGATAGTGAAACGGGAAGGCTCAGAACTGTGTATGTAGTACATCTGCACGCAGGAGTGTTTAAACGCATTACGCGTATAATTATGTAGTTCTTCTACGCCATCTACCGCGAACGGGTCGTGCACTCCTTGTACAAGAATTCTACCGCTTGCAAGGTGTTGTAAAAACTATTCGTCGCTAGTGAAACGGGAAGACTCAGAACTCTGTGTGTGGTACATTTGCACACACCAGTGTTTTAACGCATTGTGCGAAAAATTACAAGCAGTTCTTCACTGCTGCTACCACGAACGGTACATACAATTCCTTGTACAAGATTCTACCGCTTGCAAGGATCTGTTAAGACTTTTTGGGGATAGTAACGCGTGTGTCGCATAACAATTGATTTTATATCTTTACACACGATATTATTATTGTAGTATTACGTGTGTAAGAAGTGAGTGTAACTGTATCACTGTGCGAGATTTTCCGCAGTGACAGTAGTATAAATTGTTACGCAATAGTTCCATCAAGACGTTTCCGTGCTAGTGCAAGATTTCCTCATAGGGTGGTCTGCTGATCGCGGTAGACCTTTGTATTCGCGAGAACACTTGAAGAAGCCGGAGAGGTATAAGCTCAATATACCGTTATTGATTAAACTCACTGTCACCTGAGATATTACTTGGTCTTAAACTCTATATAAGTTTTGCGAGTGATAAAATCCGTAGTACCGTTGTGTGTGCGAAGTGTCGGATTCATCGTGGGAATTGCAGGACATCAGCCCAGCTGTTACAGGACATCAGCCCAGCTGTTACAGGACATCAGCCCAGCTGTTACAGGACATCAGCCCAGCTGTTATAGGACATCAGCCCAGCTGTTATAGGACCAGCCCAGCTATTACAGGTCATCAGCCAAGCTGTTACAGGACGCCAGCCCAGCTGTAAACGTTTCTGGTGAAACGTCTGTCATTTGTAAGCCACACCTGACGATCCATCTATACCGCAAAGACCGGCCCTTCTCTTCAACAACATCATCGTGGGAGTCTTCTTATGTAACGTATCACGTCTTGCGTATGAACATTATTTAACACTTTAAAAGAAAGACTCTATATCAAACATTACATTCTGTACATTTCAAATATACCATATAAACTATAACTTGTGTTTGTACAATAAATAATCTTAAACCCTCCAATATAGACTTGTAATTTGAAATACACATACTATCATATCCTATGCGCCAATAGTTTAGTAATTTGTGTTGTCGCAATATATATATATATATATATATATATATATATATATTCAATCACTTTCTGCTACAGTCCGTTTCTTGATGTATATAATACATTTAATATTTATAATTAAATTTACCTCAAGATGTTATTTTTCTATTTGGTACATGTTTCGAGAGTTCCTGTTCTCTCATCTTCAGCCTTCGCGATCTTGTTTCTGGTGAAGTATTTGTGTGTTGGCTGCTGGATGCAATTAAGGTTGTTTGTTGGTCTTTGGTATTTAAAGTTGTATTATTGTGTGTGATTGTGGTATATGTTTTTGTATTTTGTGTATTTTCGATGTTGAGTGCTTTGAATATTGTGTCATGTTTTGTATTGATTTGTTTTTGTTCTGGTATTAGTTTGTTTTGTGTTTTATGTTTGTATATTTGTAAATTTTCCCAAATGTTCATTATGGTGCCTTTGTGTGGTATACGTTTTATTAGTGATACATTGGTTATGTCTGGGAATTCGTGTCCTGTGTTTATTGCATATGTGGCTAAATTGGATTTATATATTTCTGGTTTTTTGTATGCGTTTAGGTGTTCAAAATAACGTTTTTTCAGCTGTTCTTTTGTTTGTCCTATTAACATTTATTGCAATCTTGGCATTCAATTTTGTATATACCGTTAGTTATTGTATTATCTTTGTTGTGTGAGCTATTTAAAATTTGTAATTTATTTTTATTAATTTTGTATGCTATTTTTATATCTGTGTTTTTAAATAGTTTTGTTAGTTTTGTCATTTTATTATTTATGTATGTGAATGTGGCCCATTTTTTGTTGTTGTTATTATTTATGTGTTGTTCGTTTTGATTAATTCTTAATTGTTCAGTTTTTATTTTATATTTGATTTTATTTTCTATTTTGTTCACAGTATTTTTATTGTATCCACTTTCATAACCACTTTCACATACAATTCACAGACGAAAAAGAAAAACATAACAAAATCAACTATTTAGACATAACCATCACAAGATACAACAACCATATACAATATGCAATATATAGAAAACCAACTTCCACTAACATCATTATACCTAACCATTCTGACCACCCACCGCAACATAAAATTTCAGCATTCTATTCGCTATTTAACAGAATGTACAAAATTCCCCTAAACAAACAGGAAACTGACAAAGAAAGAAATATAATATACCAAATTGGTTATGAAAATGGATACAATAAAAATACTGTGAACAAAATAGAAAATAAAATCAAATATAAAGTAAAAACTGAACAATTAAGAATTAATCAAAATGAACAACACATAAATAATAACAACAACAAAAAATGGGCCACATTCACATACATAAATAATAAAATGACAAAACTAACAAAACTATTTAAAAACACAGATATAAAAATAGCATACAAAACTAATAAAAATAAATTACAAATTCTAAATAGCTCACACACCAAAAGATAATACAACAACTAACGGTATATACAAAATTGAATGCCAAGATTGCAATAAATGTTACATAGGACAAACAAACAAAAAACAGCTGAAAAACCGTTATTTTGAACACCTAAATGCATACAAAAAAACAGAAATATATAAATCCAATTTAGCCACACATGCAATAAACACAGGACATGAATTCCCAGACATAACCAATGTATCACTAATAAAACATATACCACACAAAGGCACCATAATGAATATTTGGGAAAATTTACAAATCTACAAACATAAAACACAAAACAAACTAATACCGGAACAAAAACAAATCAATACAAAACATGACACAATATACAAAGCACTCAACATCAAAAATACACAAAATACAAAAACATATACAACAATCACACACAAAAATACAACTTTAAAATACCAAAGACCAACAAACAACCTTAATTGCATCCAGCAGCCAACACACAAATACTTCACCAGAAACAAGATCGTGAAGGCTGAAGATGAGAGAACAGGAACTCTCGAAACATGTACCAAATAGAAAAATAACATCTTGAGGTAAATTTAATTATCAATATTAAATGTAATATATATATAGTTACAACACAAATAAGCGACCCCAATACCAGGGATAAAAAAGATGAATCAACAATATAAAAAATAATTCGTATAATTAAAAGTTTAAAGTAATGAAAATAAAATGACAATGACACAACAAATGACGACATGACCTAACCCAAGTGATTGACCAAATAAAAAGAAACAAAAGGAGAAGGGAAAAACGAAACCAAACAAGAATGAAACCAATTGAAGGAAGTGAATGACTCCATACAACCAAATGAAATAAAATCAAGTGAGTAGGAGAAAACCAAAACAAAATGAAACAAAATAAGATGAAAGTGAAGAAGGAAAATGAACATGAAACTAACCAAGTATAAAGGAAATAAAGTGAAACCGAATGAAAAAACACAGACAAATAATATAGAATATGAAAAGGAGAAATGGTACACTCAAAAGTAATATTGGAAACGAAACCAATAACTAACCCATGAAAGAAATAAGTATTATTATCGATTGAAAAATAAATGTAAATGATATTTGATGGAACCCAATAAAGTAATGTGAAAAACAAAAGTACACTAACCCTAGAATTAGAGTTAGATGTGATAAAAAACTCTATAAAGACATAAACTTATTAATAGTATAAATAATATTTGTAAAGTGAGAGATAGTGAGATGGTGAGAATATAAAATCAACTAAGTGACAAAGAAAAAGTAATTATAGGGATTACCCACTAATAAACACTTAATATAAACATTTAAGGAATGCAAAAGTGAAAGTGTAAAACCCCAAAATAATTAGAAACCATATTAATAGGAATAAACACTTAATAATCTATAATAAACACTAAATGATTAATGGTGAACCATATTAATAATTAAAAATGTTGTTAATGGTAGTATTAGAAGTAAACACATAATAATCAGTAATGAACACTGAAGATTGATGGTGACATTATTATTTAAAAAAGAATCTTATTGTTAATAAAATTAAGTTTAATAGTATACAATAGTATTTAAAAGGGAGAATCCCATGAAAGGTAAACAGTTGGTGTTACCATGGATAGAAGGTAGAGATTATTTAAGAAATAAGAAATTAAAAATGAAATTAATAAACACCCCAGGTTATAAGGGATAATCAATTGAATAAGGTTAAAAGGTGTGATGATGTTTATCACCCAAAAAATAATAAGGAATGAAATGAATTGTAAACAAACATTACCTAATAACTGTTAAAAAATTGTTTAATTAAATTTATGAATAGGATATGTCTGAAGGATTGTGCAGACCATAGGCCTAGATGTTATGTTTTAATAGTAAGTAATAGCCATATTGTTAACAAGGGCAAAATAGATAAATAAGAAGGTGAATCAATACAGATACAATTACACTGGAAAATCAGTTAGGAATTAATTAACAAGCCATGATATAGAAAATAATAGAAACCTACAAATAGTATAAAATCAGATCCAAAACACATCAACAAATAAACCAACCAATTATAATAACAAAACAAAACACATGAAAGTAAAATGAGATATAATTTGTATAAAATAAGTAAATATAATCAATGGCTGCTTAGGCCTATGAAATGCCTAACTGCCAAAAAACAAATAACTACAAATTGTATAAAATCAACAAGGAAATTAACAAATCCAAAGCGAATAACTAGCCAAAAATAATCTGTAAATCATATTAAAAGAAAAATGTTAGAATAAGGACTTATATTAAAAGAGAAATGTAATTAACAAAACACATTAACATAATTGTACAAACATTAATACTTTAGAGAACCCCACCTTATGGGATATCAAAATAATCTTTGAAAGGAAATACAAGCAGTAGTGATAATATATAATATATAGGAAGGAAGACAGAAGAATAAAAGCAATCAGAAGATATACAGTAATTTTGAATAATAATTCAAAATTGATAACAATGGTTATAAAGTCATGATCAACCAATCAGAATTTATTCGTAACCATGACAACAGACCGTTGGTTACGAATTTTCCATTAATTTATAGTACTCTCAATGTGATGCTCATCCCGATTAGACGCCAGATCTTGAATGACCTAAATTTTAATTTAAAAATGTATAAAAAGTAACCAAAATTCAAAAAGAAGAACTAGTAAGCAGCAGACGAGGAACAATAACATTTAACTAATGCCAAGGACCAATTTAAATAAAAATTAAATGAAGAAATTACCACAACTAACATGAAAAAGATGCCAGAAGCCCAAATCATTCAAAATTGATGACAATTCCATTTCACCTGAACAACGGTTTAACTCAAGCCTACTGATTTGATAAGTATCATTAAATTACCCAAATTCCAGAAATAAACTCACTTTAAATATTTCTCACAGTTATCTGAACTCTCACTATAAACTGAATATAATTTCTTTCAAAGATTAAGTAAAATAAACAAACACTGAAAATTTATTAACTAAGAAAATAACCTAGTGTTAAATTGCGAACTTTTGAAACACACTTTACTACACTGCAGGAACAAATTGTAGCTACACATTATATTATTTAAGTACAAATAATGTAAGGTAGTGTACTTTTTATTGTAATCATTATTAATATTTTTCTTGTAATCACAAGGACCCAGATTTTGAACGATAATAAATGTAAACAGACAACACTGTCGCCATACTTAACTAAATCGCTAGTTCAAAATCGATTTTCGCCGAACCCCTAGAGATATTAGACTCATATTAATTGTCGGTGCAAATTTGTTAATAACCAAGAATAATTTGATTGTTAAACTGAATAATTACCATTCAATAATTAAAGAAACTAGTACAGAGTGTAACCATTGTTTTTATTTCATAGGGAAGTGTATTGTATAAATTGTGTATTGTATAGCAGAGACCAGCGAGAATAACGGCAAGCACTCACGCCGCCAACTCTACGAACTACCTGCTTGATTAAGTAGATCGAACGAAGGCGGGAACAAATTTGAATGCTCCAGGCCATCATAATGAAGATCGCTAAACCACAGTATTTATTAATTTAATTGTTTTGAGTAAAAAATTTGGCGCCACCCGGGATTATTAAACCCCTATGAAACAACAGGTAAGGTTTCCACTTGCGTTATACTGGTAATTGAAGGATCGCTACGGAAATCGCTAGCGCAACACGTAGATGTAACGACACCAGTGTAAGGCGAACACACAACATATACATAATTACAGAGACGACAACGTTTCCGCATTACAGATTGGCTTCCATCGCGGGGCTTAAACGAGGCGGACGTACATTCTTCGTTACAGATTGGCGACCAACTGGTGAGGCTAGAATAGAAGACTAGCGGCGATTACGGGAAAATATGCAACATTCCATGGTTACAAGATATAAAGCTAAGCAGGGAACTGAAGATAACAAGGGAGAAGAAATGGAGATGATGGAAGAAATAATCGAGGAAACGATCGAAGAGGATACCCAAGGGGACCAACCGGAAAACCCAACCCAACCATAACTGGAAGTGGAAGGAATAGTCGGCGACCAACCAGACAAACCAACCCAATCAATGGACACAAACTTCCAGGAAATAATGAGGGTTATGATGGAACAATTCGGAAAGAACAATGAAAAAACAGACAAAATGAAGGGAGAAATAAACAAAAATTTCGAGAAAAAAATAGACATAATGGAGAAAAAACTTAATGAAAATTCGAGGAGACAGAATGAGATTTTAAGAGAAGATATTGAGACATTGAACGAGAAAATTGAAGGCAATAATGAAACATTAAAGCAGCAGATAAATGAGAAAATGGAGGAACACAGAAATACCCTGAGGAAGAACCAAGAAGCTCTACAACAGCGATTGACGGAGGACATCCAAAAAAGTCATGATGAGCTGAAGGAAGAATTGAGGGAACAATTGAAGGAGGACCATGAGAAGAACAAAGAAGAGTTAAAATCTCAATTAGAACAACAGTTAGAGGGATACTGTGAAGATATCAAAAAGAAGGTCTCCGAAACCAATGAGAAGATAAAAACAACCAGTGAAATGGTAGCAAAGGCCCAAGAAGAAATCATAATCAAAATTAAAGCAGTCGAGGACGACGGCAAAAACCGAATAGAAGAACTCCACATAACAACCACAGTAGAATGCCAAAGAAATAAACAGGAGGTGCTCAAGAAGCTGGAGGAGAGGCACACAGAAATACAAACTCATACAGTGATCGTGTGGAAAGAGTATACACCACCATCAATAAAGTCGATGGACAGACCCAAGAGAACAAAGAGAAGATACAAGAAATCAGTCAAAGAGAGAGGCAGATGCAGGAAGAGCTGGATGCACTGAGGGAGAAACCATGTCCCAATACCCACATTATCACCAACGAGAACAGAGAATTAATAAACTTTCAGAGTTACAGGTGTAATCCCACAGACTTCCTAAAGAGAGTGGAAGAACTCATCGAAAGGAACAGGGAAACAAGATGGACGACGGTAAGGAGCCTCATTGACGAAATGTTCAAAGACACTCACGACAATTGGTGGACGGCCACTCGACCGGAGATCAACTGTACCCAGGAATTCAAGGCACAATTCCGTGAAAAATATTGGTCCGAATCCACACAAAATGTAGTAAGGAATGATAGCAATGGGAGGTATGAACCGCAAGCGGGACACACACTAACATCTTACTTTTTAGGTAAAGTATGCTTGGCGAGGAATCTAGAACCAAGAATACCTGAAGAATCATTAGTAATACAGCTGGGTTATCACTACGAGGACGCAATACAAAAGGCCAGGAGACAGGTTCAGATCAAAACCATCCAAGGAATGGCAAGTTTGTTGGAGGACCATGAAAACGACGGTCAGTACAAAAGGAATCGACTGGTGAACCAAAGATACAACAGGTGGAGCGAAAATCAAAATGCGCCTAATTACAGCCCGTCCAACAGCAACACCCAAAATGGCAACCGAAACAATATGAACCGGAATGTCAATGACCATCAAGGTAACCAGCAATATAACCGGAACCAACAGAATTATAATCCGAGTAACCAGCCATATAACAGGAGCGACCAAAACAACCACCCCGCTAACAATAATTACAGAGGAGCAGAACAGAACCAACGTCCAAATGGCCACCCCAATAATAGCAACTATTATGGCAACCGTTACAACCCGAATTACCAGTACAACAGGGGAACCGGGAGTAACCAAAATAGAGGCGACGTTAGACGCCAGGTTAATTTCATTAATGGGAGGAGACAACCTAACCATAGGAGGTATTGTCCAAATACGCAGACAAACTCCTGGTACAATAACTCCAATACAAATAACAATCAATTCCCAGAAAATAGAACCACGGAAGCGTCAAGGAACCAGATAAGCGATCAACAAGGACCGATCAATGAGACAGCGGAGCAGTCCACTAGTCTGGCCATCAATACTCAACAACCTTTAAACTAAAAAGGTCAGTGAAAAACCGAATATACCCTTCACATGACCAATCACTTGGGTTGCTACGACGAATGACATCACAAAATAAACACAAAATTATAACAATCATATCAAACAACTACCTCAAGAATATCAGAGAAGAACTTCTAGAAGAAGAGGCTAACCAGCTGCCTAAAACAAACAGTGAAATAGTACACATAAAGGCTACCATCAACGGGACCATAACAATAATCAAATATATCCTTAATACATCAGCCAGAGCTAGAGCGAATACAAGCTAACTCACAGATACCAATCCCCACTCTACCAATAAATAATATCATCATAATTGGTGCCACAGGCAAACAAAATAAATCGATAAGAAAACAAGTTTCCTTAGAATTGGACAATCAGAACACAACCATACCTATTGTGTTTCTTGTACCAAATGGACTGCCATTTAATATGCTTATAGGATGCGACGTGTTGAGACAACATTCGGCAGTCATCAACCTGCAAAAAGGAGTAGTATTGCTGACTTCTGAAAGGGGAATATGGTCTGCAAACATAAACTGTAACCCTACACCAACAGCTTTGAATCAGGATCCAGGATTAAAAAATTACTATTGCCAAACACATGAACCGTCAATCAATATGGCCGATGAAGAGGAAGGTAGAGAATTATGGGAACGGAAAATAGAGGAAATACGAACTTTCCAAGGAGAACGACCTCAACAAGAAATAACAAAGAAACAGGCTGAAAATCTTATAGCCATTTATAACACATACCAACACGTTTTCTCCAATACTCCAGGCAAGGTCAAGGGGTACCAATGCAAGATTAACTTCCATGAACCGGTAGACTTCCATAGAAAATCTTACCCCATAGCATACTCCCTGAAAAATGAAGTCAGAACAGAAATAAACAGAATGATGGGGGAGGACATCATTGAGTATAGCCAATCTCCATACACAAGCCGCATAGTAGCTATACCCAAAAAGAATGGTAAGGTACGGATCTGCTTAGACGCCCGAGAGATCAACAAAATGATTATAAATGACCGAACTTCACCAGGAGAAATTGAAGAAATTTTAAAAAGGTTTCATGGCACCAAATACATAAATACCTGGGATACTGTATGTGGGTACTGGCAGGTGGAGCTGCACCCACACAGTAGACAATATATGGCATTTATATTCAACGGAAGAAATTACCAATTTAAGAGGTTACCTTTCGGCCTCATCAACTCCGTCGCAGTGTTCGTAAAATGCATGGACCAAGTCTTAGGTCAAGAGGCTCTGCAGTTCACAACAGTGTATGTGGACGACCTGCTAATAACATCTTCAGCCTGGGACGAACACTGTGAACGAATCGAGCAAGTATTACAAAAGTTATCCAACAATAACATTACGCTAAAATTGGATAAATCGAAGTTTATAGCCAACAAAGTCAAGTTCCTGGGATTCAACTTAACCGAACAGGGAATATCTCCATCCCAAGAAAAAGTAGAAGCCATTCAGAAATTCCCCACACCTAAAAATAAGAAGCAATTACAGTCCTTCTTAGGTATATGCAATTATTATAGAAAATTTCAAACGAATTGCTCATATCTTACAGCAAAATTTTCCAAACAACTCTCAGCAAAGGACAAGTGGACTTGGGGAACTGAGCAGGAAGAAGTATTAACACTAATCAAACAAAAATTTCTAGAAACGGTAATGCTACATCACCCCAACTTTGAACAGCCCTTCTATCTGAATTGCGATGCCAGCAACGTCAGTCTAGGCGCAGAATTGTACCAAGAAGATAAGGAAGGACACCACCTGGTCATCAACTTTGCCAGCAGGATAGTAAACAGTTGCGAGTGTAACTATAACGTTACAGAAAAAGAACTGCTCAGCATAGTATTTGCATGCGGGAAGTTCAGAATCTACATCTTAGGGTATCCCATTACAGTCAGAAGCGACCATAAGTGTATATCATTTTTAAAACAATGCAAATTGAGTCATGGCAGACTTACACGTTGGATACTCGCTCTGCAAGAGTACCATATTACGTGGGAGTATATTCCAGGCCGAAAGAACGTAGCGGCGGATGTATTGTCCAGAATAAATGTAGTAAACCAAACATTTGAAGGAGAAAAGGAGAAGATTGCCACAGTGTATTACATATTAAAGGATAGGAAGGACCTGGAAGATATTGTAAGCGAAACAGTGCTACAGCAGAAGCAAGACACCAAAATCTTAAACATACGAAGGAGACTGTTGGAATCTGAGGAAATTATAAATAACTTTTATTGCATACACAAAGATATACTATTCATTAAAACCAAAAAGAACCAAGGAACATGGAAACTAGTAGTTCCAAACTCACTAGAAAACAAAATAATTAAAGACTACCATGTAAGATACGGACACATGGGAACACTAAAAATGGTAAAAGCGTTAGAGGAAGAAATATTCATTAAAGATATAACTAGAAAGGTAAATAAAAACATATAAAACATCCGTATACCACCCTAGCAGTAATCCCGCAGAAAGAGTGTTAAGAGAGGTGGGACGTATTTTAAGAACGTACTGCTATGATAATCAAAAGGAATGGTAGAAATATTTAACTTCAACCAAAGTATTTTTGAATATAAGTTACCACCATTTTATTGAGAACACCCCATATTTAATGATGTTTGGAAGAAAACCACCTAGAGAAATACAGGAATTAATAGAATTTCCGAACAACCCAGAAGACCCGTATGATGAAAACAAATGGTACAGCCAAATCATGGAGAAAATCGAGAAACAAAAAGCAAAATATTCTCAAAACCAACCTAAAATAATTAAATATAACGAAGGAGAAAGGGTATTAATGAAAAACCGTGAACTACCCAGTACACTTGAAGGTATAACAAAGAAACTGTTATTATTATACATAGGACCCTATGTCATCACCAAGGACAATGGTAACAATACTTACAAAATAAGTAAAGTAACCACAAAAAAGATAAAAGGAGCGTATAATCATGCTTCTATAAAAAAGTTTTACGAGAAAAAATAACCTATAATAAACAAATAAAGAATTACCAAATTCAAAAGACGTAAGATAAGCTTACAACAATATTTCGATGACATATGAGGCATAATATAAAATATAAAATAAAGGAATAAGTTACAAAAACTCCTACAAAGTAAGATCACCTTACAATAATGTATAAATAACATATAAAGTCAAAAGAAAAAAAATATATATATGTGTGTGTGTAAAATGAAGGAATAAGTTACAAAAATTCCTAAAAAAGTAAGAACAACAAACTTACAAAAATTATTCAGAATAATATTTAAAACAAAACAAAATAAACAAAAATAAAATTATGCAAGAACTGCTAAAACAAAGACCTAAAATTGTAGTGAATTCAGAGTATTCAAAGAGAAAAAAAAACTGAACTGGTAAGTAAAAAAAAAAAATGTGTAACAAGCAAATATACAACAAATGGCTAAAGCAAAATAATGGTAATCAGCCAAGAAAAAGAAAAAAGATGTCTAAGATATTTAAAATGATCACAAGAAGAAAAGAAAAAACTAATGAAAAGTTAGAAATAATGAAATTAACAACCAAATAAATAAAAAACAATCAACTGTATGAGTAGATAACAGTGTATAGCAAAGGTACAGCGGAAGGAAGAATGAGTAAAAGGTTAAAAATGATCCAAAAAACCAATAAGTGGACAATCCCAAAAAATATTATTATTAATGAAAGTCACAAGATGACAAAAAAGGTATTTAAGATTGACTGAGAATAGGTCCATCAATCAAAATAACTGAGCAGAGATGATGTTCCTCTGGTCTCAGAAAAATGAGTAGTAATGGAAGAAACCAGCTACTAAAAAGTTAGGGAAAAAATTATATAAAAGGGAGAACGCACTAATGGAAATAAGTAAAAACAGATCTAAATAAAAAGGAATGGAACAAGTAAGAATAGAAATAAGAAGGAAGAAATAAACAAGAAAGAAAAGGAAAAAATTATATAGAACTGATAATTTCATAAAAAACTACGATAGTGTTTTACCAAATTGATCAATTTTGAAGGAGAGGCATTATGTTACAACACAAATAAGCGACCCCAATACCAGGGATAAAAGAGATGAATCAACAATATAAAAAATAATTCGTATAATTAAATGTTTAAAAGTAATGAAAATAAAATGACAATGACGCAACAAACGACGACATGACCTAACCCAAGTGATTGACCAAATAAAAAGAAACAAAAGGAGAAGGGAAAAACAAAACCAAACAAGAATGAAACCAATTGAAGGAAGTGAATGACTCCATACAACCAAATGAAATAAAACCAAGTGAGGAGGGGAAAACCAAAATAAAATGAAACAAAATAAGATGAAAGTGAAGAAGGAAAATGAACATGAAACTAACCAAGTATAAAGGAAATAAAGTGAAACCGAATGAGAAAACACAGACAAATAATATAGAATATGAAAAGGAGAAATGGTACACTCAAAAGTAATATTGGAAACGAAACCAATAACTAACCCATGTAAGAAATAAGTATTATTATCGATTGAAAAATAAATGTAAATGATATTTGATAGAACCCAATAAAGTAATGTGAAAAACAAAAGTACACTAACCCTAGAATTAGAGTTAGATGTGATAAAAAACTCTATAAAGACATAAACTTATTAATAGTATAAATAATATTTGTAAAGAGAGAGATAGTGAGATGGTGAGAATATAAAATCAACTAAGTGACAAAGAAAAAGTAATTATAGGGATTACCCACTAATAAACACTTAATATAAACATTTAAGGAGTGCAAAAGTGAAAGTGTAAAACCCCAAAATAATTAGAAACCATATTAATAGGAATAAACACTTAATAATCTATAATAAACACTAAATGATTAATGGTGAACCATATTAATAATTAAGATTGTTGTTAATGATAGTATTAGAAGTAAACACATAATAATCAGTAATTAACACTGAAGATTGATGGTGACATTATTATTTAAAAAAGAATCTTATTGTTAATAAAATTAAGTTTAATTGTATACACTAGTATTTAAAAGGGAGAATCCCATGAAACTTGGTGTTACCACGGATAGAAGGTAAAGATTATTTAAGAAATAAGAAATTAAAAATGAAATCAATAAACACCCCAGGTTATAAGGGATAATCAATTAAGTAAGTTTAAAAGGTGTGATGATGTTTATCACCCAAAAAATAATAAAGAATGAAATGAATTGTAAACGAACATTACCTAATAACTGTTAAAAAATTGTTTAATTAAATTTATGAATAGGATATGGCTGAAGGAATTGTACAGACCATAGGCCTAGATGTTATGTTTTAATAGTAATAGCCATATTGTTAACAAGCGCAACATAGATAAATAAGAAGGTAAATCAATACAGATATAATTACACTGGAAAATCAGTTAGGAAATAATTAACAAGCCATGATATAGAAAATAATAGAAACCTACAAATAGTATAAAATCAGATCCAAAACACATCAACAAATAAACCAACCATTTATAATAACAAAACAAAACACATGAAAGTAAAATGAGATATAATTTGTATAAAATAAGTAAATATAATCAATGGCTGCTTAGGCCTATGAAATGCCTAACTGCCAAAAAACAAATAACTACAAATTGTATAAAATCAACAAGGAAATTAACAAATCCAAGGCGAATAACTAGCCAAGGATAATCTGTAAATCATATTAAAAGAAAAATGTTAGAATAAGGACTTAAATTAAAAGAGAAATGTAGTAACAAAACATATTAACATAATTGTACAAACATTAATACTTTAGAGAACCCCACCTTATGGGATATTAAAATAATCTTTGAAAGGAAATACAAACAGTAGTGATAATATTTAATATATAGGAAGAAAGACAGAAGAATAAAAGCAATCAGAAGATATATAGTAATTTTGAATAATAATTCAAAATTGATAACAATGGTTATAAAGTCATGATCAACCAATCAGAATTTATTCGTAACCATGACAACAGACCGTTGTCATCGAATTTTCCGTTAATTTATAGTACTCTCAATGTGACGCTCATCCAGATTAGACGCCGGATCTTGAATGACCTAAATTTTAATTTAAAATGTATAAAAGTAACCAAAATTCAAAAAGAAGAACTATAAGCAGCAGACGAGGAACAATAACATTTAACTAATGCCAAGGACCAATTTAAATAAAAATTAAATGAAGAAATTACCACAACTAACATGAAAAAGATGCCAGAAGCCCAAATCATTCAAAACTGATGACAATTCCATTTCACCTGAACAACGGTTTAACTCAAGCCTACTGATTTGATAAGTATCATTAAATTACCCAAATTCCAGAAATAAACTCACTTTAAATATTTCTCACAGTTATCTGAACTCTCACTATAAACTGAATATAATTTCTTTCAAAGATTAAGTAAAATAAACAAACACTGAAAATTTATTAACTAAGAAAATAACCTAGTGTTAAATTGCAAACTTTTGAAACACACTTTACTACACTGCAGGAACAAATTGTAGCTACACATTATATTATTTAAGTACAAATAATGTAAGGTAGTGTACTTTTTAATGTAATCATTATTTATATTTTTCTTGTAATCACAAGGACCCAGATTTTGAACGATAATAAATGTAAACAGACAACACTGTCGCCATACTTAACTAAATCGCTCGTTCAAAATCGATTTTCGCCGAACCCCTAGAGATATTAGACTCATATTAATTGTCGGTGCAAAATTGTTAATAACCAAGAATAATTTGATTGTCAAACTGAATAATTACCATTCAATAATTAAAGAAACTAGTACAGAGTGTAACCATTGTTTTTATTTCATAGGGAAGTGTATTGTATAAATTGTGTATTGTATAGCAGAGACCAGCGAGAATAACGGCAAGCGCTCACGCCGCCAACTCTACGAACTACCTGCTTGATTAAGTAGGTCGAACGACGGCGGGAACAAATTTGAATGCTCCAGGCCGTCATAACGAAGATCGCTAAACCACAATATTTATTAATTTAATTGTTTTGAGTAAAAAATTTGGCGCCACCCGGGATTATTAAACCCCTATGAAACAACAGGTAAGGTTTCCACTCGCATTGTACTGGTAATTGAAGGATCGCTACGGAAATCGCTAGCGCAACACATAGATGTAACGACACCAGTGTGAGGCGAACACACAACATATACATAATTACAGAGAGGACAACATCTCTTCGTTACAATATAATATATATATATATATATATATATATATATTGTAACATGACCAAGTGTTACATAACCTAGACATATACCCATAGTATTAATAAATACATGAAGGTAATATAAGTGAATAATATGATGTGAAAGTAGCGAAGAAGAGAAGGACCAACGAAGAAGAAAGAAGAAGAAGTGCCACAAAAGGCAGTAAACAATACACTGCTTGACACTACAACCAATACTATAATTGACACAAACTAATGGACAAGCCCAGTTCACTATAAGCTGTCAAGCGAGCCAGTGAATGACTTGAATCTAATTTCACACGTTAATAAAAATAATTAAGTAATGACCCGAATAATATAATATCAGCAACAGTATTTGGCTGAGAATAAATAAACAATGACTAGTAACTATCAATGCCTATGACTAAGATTAGCTACGGCCACAATATAAAATTGAAACTTGTATTACAACCACAAATGTATCATAAGAAGTAAGGATAATTGTAAGAGGGAACCTTATATAAATAAGTTACCTCATCAATGTACCAAATGTAACTAATGACTATTATTAAGGCATAAACCCGATGTGAAGGGTATGCCTAGGCTACGCCTAAAACGAACGATTGTCAGTAATGTGATAAGTAGAAAGGACTACTAGTGTAAATAACATACACTGAGCAATCATTACACCCAGTGTATCAATAAGTATTATTAATGTATTATAAAAGTAACAACTCAATTATTAATGAGTAGCATAGAGCGAAATAGTATAAACGAAATGTAATTAGGAAGTAAGGATAGTTCATAGCAATGTATTACATTAGTTAGTTAAGATTTAATAATTAGGTTCACTAAATAAGTATAAAAACGGATATATTAGTGTTCCGACACAGACGTTTAAGTGAAAACGCGATGTGAAACACAAATAATTTATTGATAAGAAAGAATCGTGGCTGGAGTCACTAGCAGACGACAGCGCGAAGCCCTATATCTGAACATTATTTATTAAGAAATGTCAGTGAAAGTGCAAATAAAACAAGTGTCAAACTATATCAAATTAAAGCGTAAAAAATATCCTTGAATTTGATAGCGATACAACCCCGATTGCAACTATAATAAGTGCGTGACATGCGTTAGCATCATTTGTAAATAGAAATTAAGAAATTTGTTTGTCAACACTAACAACAACGTCAACTGTCAATCATCTTAGCCAAAAGACGGTTAATGATGGTTGGAAAACAATGCGTCATTTTCGTAACGTCTGGTTGAGCCAATCAAAAAATAGCTTACTAAATGAAACAATCACCTAAGCCTCATCAAAACAGGGGGTATATAACGGGAATGCGAGTAATTCCGTTACCACTTTTTGACAATCATCTCGAGCGAGAAGGTGTCGCTCGTCACCTCAAAATTTTTATTAACTTATAGTATCATGTAATAGTGCATCCATTAAATCATTTCGGCAACAACAAGTAACTACAATACAATCTACCTAGAATCAGTGCATCGATGTGAAGTATTCATTTTATTTAGTGTGGGATATATCGAACAAGAGAAAATAATTAACCAGTACTACAAATAGTCCAATTTAGTCAGAAGCGGACAATTATTCTCTGTCAAAGTGCGTGTGCAGTGTAAAACCAGGGTCACTATAATCCGACCGCTGGAGTGTTCAATTAAATTTTAATCTAAAAAGATTAAAATAAAGAGGTAACATCGTGACAATTTATTCCATTAATCTGAGTGCACTGATATATTTGTTAAACAAAATTTGTACTGACGCATAACACCAAAACTTTTTATATGTTACACAATGACTGAATTTATTTAGTGGATTTGTCAATCCTATTTAAGAATGATTTTAGTCTTAAGTGGTCTATATAACTTTTGTGAATAATTAAGCAAGCGTGACGAACGCCTAACCTATAAATAGGTTTGATTTTTGTTAGTAAACAACAAGGCCGATTAGTAAATATTGTCTTATGAAATAATTAACTTCTGTGTAGGCATGAACATTCTTTCTTCTGTTTAAAAGAATTTACGCCCGAGATATAAATAAAATTAAAGTTTAAATTAAAGTTAATTTTTATTCAAAGGAGTTCTTTTAAGACAATTATAATTTTTTCGATTCATCATAACTTGTAACTTTAACTTTCAATTGTAAACTCATAACACACTTTTTACATTCAAAGATTAAACATTTATAACACGTTTATAAACACTGAGAATCTAGTTTTATTACAAATTGGCGACCAGCAACGTGAGGCTGAAAAAATATTAGACAAAAATATTTTTAATAATTATAATCATCCCGGCAAACACAAAAGAACAACCACGCCTTACGTACACAGACAATAATATATACAAAGCGAACACCGAAGCAAAGATGTGGGAACCTACAGAGGCACAGCAGGCAGAACTTATGGAAATGATGTTGGAATTAAAGGAAGAGTTTAGGATATCCCGGGAAGAGATTCAGAAGAGTATGGAAAAATTGGGCCGGACAATAATTGAGGATAACCGGAAGTGGAGGGAAAAATGGAAGATACCCGAAGATAAAAACATGGGACAAGTGAGCCCAAAGCCTGAAGATCGTGAAGAAATGGAAAATGATAATAAACCAGCAGAAAAACAACAAGACATAAATACATTATCATCTGAAAATGAGTTTGACAGACACCAGGAAGATATTCAATATAAGGAGATCGACGCCGAAGGTATAAAGAAGACTCAGGTAATTAAAGAAGCGGAAGAGTTATTAGCCGAGAATGAAGACTTAGAACAAAATAATCTGCCCGTGTGTGATGATCAAGTGGAGACAAAAGAATTACCCAGAAATAAAAACACCGAACAAGTGAATTTAAAAATTAAAATTCATGAAGAAAGGAACAACATTATTGAGAAAAAGGAAGAAAGAAGAATAATACGCCCAAAGAAGACTAGGGTAACAAAAGAAATAATCGAAATGACTCGAAGTGGTCTAATTAATATGATTTATTTCCCAGTCATCAACCGTGAAGAAGGAATCTATAGGAAGGAGTATCGAAGGAGCTTCATGAAGATCGGCGAAGAGAAGAAATGCGCTACAACACAGAAGATTATAACCAATAAAATACTTTAAGCAGATATTTCCAAAAGAAGAATGAGGCATTCCAAGAAAAAAGAAGGTTATCAAGAACAACTGGACCGGATCATTGAAGGGTATGCCCAAGAAATAAAATAATTGCGGAAGAAGAGGGACCAATCAATGGAAAAATCCAACCAGAAAACTAATGACGATCAACCAGAATTCGAAGAGGTACTGGGAGTCAATAATGACAAAGACCAGGAGTACACTGGACACATGGATACCGAAGATGATGAGAAAAGGAAGGCGAGAAAACGGGAAGCCGATGACTATCTGGTAGCCGCAAAGTGGAAGAACCGCATGATAGGGAGGTACCTCCAAAGCTACTAGTACTGCACATAGGCCCTTATACCGTAACAAAGGACCATAAAGAAATACTATATGTAAGGAAGTTTGTTATGAGATGTTATTATAGGGTGCCAAATATCATAAACATGTCATACTCGAGACAGCTATAAAAAAGGGTACCTGTGAAATGTAATTGTCCCAACCAATGAACCCAACAGAATGGAGAAGCCCAATAGAACCCCAATATACAAACTATGAATGTAATTATTATTATAAAAGGACGAATTATATTGTTGTACGACGATTACCACAAGAGTGTTTAGTGTATAAGAAATTTTAAAAGTGTCTACCGTAAAAAGATTAAACTAGTGATCAGGAGGATCATTTATTATACCCAATGTATTGAAGGTGTCTAATCGCCTCTAGCCAGCCTGTTTACCATATTGTGTTATAAAAAAGAGTGTGTATTATAAGTATGTGTACCAAAACTTTCTGTTATATATTAAATGAGAACCAGATTTATCATATTAGATGATAGAAAAAATGTGTATTATAAACCAAATAATCTAATGATAAGAAAGATATCTATTATATTGTATAGAACAAAAGAGTATCATATAACAAAAATGTACAGAAAATAGTGATATAATGTTACCCTAATACCCCTCACCAAAACAAAGAAATATATTAAAATCGTCCAGAATAAAGGTTTAACCAACTAACCTTTGAAGGAGTAGAGAGGAAGAATACCAAAGAGAGTTAATTAGAAAGATGGCTATTATTATTATGGAGTGAAGAGAAAGAAAAATGTTATTTAATTACCAAATATTGTAGGTAACAAGAATTTAAATGTCAAATATTATATACCCCTCACAAAACAAAGAAATATATTAAAATCATCCAGAATAAGTGTAAATTATCAGACACTTGAAGGAGTAGAGAGGAAGAATACCAAAGATAGTTAATTAGAAAGATGGCTATTGTTAGTATGGAACGAAGAGAAAGAAAAATGTTATTTAATTACCAAATATTGTAGGTAACAAGAATTTAAATGTAAAATATTGTATACCCCTCACAAAACAAAGAAATTATATATTAAAATCGTCCAGAATAAGTGTTAAAGATTCCAACACTTGAAGGAGTAGAGAGGCAGAATACCAAAGTGAGTAATTAAAGAGGACGGCTATATTTATTATGGAAAGAAGAAAAGAGAAAGGAGTATTATCTACTAATGTGTTATTATTATATCATTATATTGTATTTAAATGTCAAATATTGTATACCCCTCACCAAACAAAGAAATTATATATTAAAATCGTCCAGAATAAGTGTTAAAGATTCCAACACTTGAAGGAGTAGAGAGGAAGAATACCAAAAAGAGTTATAAAGAAGATGGCTATTATTATTACGGAATGAAGAGAGAGAAAGTCAACTATTGTCTATTAATATGTTAGAATAATATCGTTATAGTGTATCTTAATTATCAAATATTGTTGAATGATTATTATCTGATATAATAGAGAAAAATGTCTATGTATAAATAACTAAAATAATTGTCAAAATACTACTGTTATCGAGGAATAGAAAAAATATTAATTAAACGATGGAGAAAGTATCCAATTGTATTTACCAACAAGATATGTCAGAGAATATCTAACAAAAATGTTTAGTATATGAATACTGTAAACCCTGATAATTCAGGATAAATTGTAAACTATTGATGAGAGTAAAACTTATGAACTATTATAAGAGTAAAGTATTGTAAACTCTATATTTAAGAAACAACTGCATAATTGTATGAGGATAAATATAAGTGTGTAAATTTAAGAATATGCAAATGAACCAAAACAAATTACCAACTAGTATAGAAAAGTAACAACAAGGCTAATAAAGAACATAGCCAATATGTCAAGTTTGAAAAGGAATAATTACCTGTGAAAAGAAGTATGTTAGCTAAAGTATAAGAGAATGGAATGTGATACAAATGAAACCTCTAATACATTGAAGGTTATATTGAATATGTTATATTATTGAAAAATGAATGATATGTTATATTTTATGTGTTGTGATAGTGCAACTGTTGCTACGTGCAATTTTTATTTTGTCCCAGACAGAGATGAGGATGCCTCTGATTCTGAGGACGTGTAGTTGAGGAACGGTGGAGAATGGATGCCAAATAGAGCCCCTCTGACTCCGAACCCACTACAAATGTTAGGGAATTAAATGATAATATATCAAGGATTATCAATACAAAATCTGTGAGGTAAAAAATGAAAGAACCATAGAGTTTATCACGAAAATAAAGATATGTAATAAGAAAGAAAAATGTATTATTGTAAGACAGGAAATTGTTAATTTAAGAAGTGAAACCTATTGTAACTAAATGACTTAGAATATGATAAACTTGAAAAATACTAGTAAACTAAGAATTATATCACTAGCCAAGAACTCAATCTAGTGCAACACACTAACAGAATGTTAAATTCAATGCAGAGAGTACAAGAAAAGCAGTAATAGTATACTAACACTAAACTGAAATGATAATTTTATCAAATGTAAAATTTCTCTCAAATTATCAATTTTGAGAGGGGAGTATATATAACATGACCAAGTGTTACATAACCTAGACATATACCCATAGTATTAATAAATACATGAAGGTAATGTAAGTGAATAATATGATGATGAAAGTAGCGAAGAAGAGAAGGACCAACGAAGAAGAAAGAAGAAGAAGTGCCACAAAAGGCAGTAAACAATACACTGCTTGACACTACAACCAATACTATAACTGACACAAACTAATGGACAAGCCCAGTTCACTATAAGCTGTCAAGCGAGCCAGTGAATGACTTGAATCTAATTTCACACGTTAATAAAAATAATTAAGTAATGACCCGAATAATATAATATCAGCAACAGTATTTGGCTGAGAATAAATAAACAATGACTAGTAACTATCAATGCCTATGACTAAGATTAGCTACGGCCACAATATAAAATTAAAACTTGTATTACAACCACAAATGTATCATAAGAAGTAAGGATAATTGTAAGAGGGAACCTTATATAAATAAGTTACCTCATCAATGTACCAAATGTAACTAATGACTATTATTAAGGCATAAACCCGATGTGAAGGGTATGCCTAGGCTACGCCTAAAACGAACGATTGTCAGCAATGTGATAAGTAGAAAGGACTACTAGTGTAAATAACATACACTGAGCAATCATTACACCCAGTGTATCAATAAGTATTATTAATGTATTATTAAAGTAACAACTCAATTATTAATGAGTAGCATAGAGCGAAATAGTATAAACGAAATGTAATTAGGAAGTAAGGATAGTTCATAGCAATGTATTACATTAGTTAGTTAAGATTTAATAATTAGGTTCACTAAATAAGTATAAAGACGGATATATTAGTGTTCCGACACAGACGTTTAAGTGAAAACACGATGTGAAACACAAATAATTTATTGATAAGAAAGAATCGTGGCTGGAGTCACTAGCAGACGACAGCGCGAAGCCCTATATCTGAACATTATTTATTAAGAAATGTCAGTGAAAGTGCAAATAAAACAAGTGTCAAACTATATCAAATTAAAGCGTAAAAAATATCCTTGAATTTGATAGCGATACAACCCCGATCGCAACTATAATAAGTGCGTGACATGCGTTAGCATCATTTGTAAATAGAAATTAAGAAATTTTTTTGTCAACACTAACAACAACGTCAACTGTCAATCATCTTAGCCAAAAGACGGTTAATGACGGTTGGAAAACAATGCGTCATTTTCGTGACGTCTGGTTGAGCCAATCAAAAAATAGCTTACTAAATGAAACAATCACCTAAGCCTCATCAAAACAGGGGGTATATAACGGGAATGCGAGTAATTCCGTTACCACTTTTTGACAATCATCTCGAGCGAGAAGGTGTCGCTCGTCACCTCAAAATTTTTATTAATTTATAGTATCATGTAATAGTGCATCCATTGAATCATTTCAGCAACAACAAGTAACTACAATACAGTCTACCTAGAATCAGTGCATCGATGTGAAGTATTCATTTTATTTAGTGCGGGATATATCGAACAAGAGAAAATAATTAACCAGTACTACAAATAGTCCAATTTAGTCAGAAGTGGACAATAATATCGTTATAGTGTATCTTAATTATCAAATATTGTTGAATGATTATTATCTGATATAATAGAGAAAAATGTCTATGTATAAATAACTAAAATAATTGTCAAAATACTACTGTTATCGAGGAATAGAAAAAATATTAATTAAACGATGGAGAAAGTATCCAATTGTATTTACCAACAAGATATGTCAGAGAATATCTAACAAAAATGTTTAGTATATGAATACTGTAAACCCTGATAATTCAGGATAAATTGTAAACTATTGATGAGAGTAAAACTTATGAACTATTATAAGAGTAAAGTATTGTAAACTCTATATTTAAGAAACAACTGCATAATTGTATGAGGATAAATATAAGTGTGTAAATTTAAGAATATGCAAATGAACCAAAACAAATTACCAACTAGTATAGAAAAGTAACAACAAGGCTAATAAAGAACATAGCCAATATGTCAAGGTTGAAAAGGAATAATTACCTGTGAAAAGAAGTATGTTAGCTAAAGTATAAGAGAATGGAATGTGATACAAATGAAACCTCTAATACCTTGAAGGTTATATTGAATATGTTATATTATTGAAAAATGAATGATATGTTATATTTTATGTGTTGTGATAGTGCAACTGTTGCTACGTGCAATTTTTATTTTGTCCCAGACAGAGATGAGGATGCCTCTGATTCTGAGGACGTGTAGTTGAGGAACGGTGGAGAATGGATGCCAAATAGAGCCCCTCTGACTCCGAACCCACTACAAATGTTAGGGAATTAAATGATAATATATCAAGGATTATCAATACAAAATCTGTGAGGTAAAAAATGAAAGAACCATAGAGTTTATCACGAAAATAAAGATATATAATAAGAAAGAAAAATGTATTATTGTAAGACAGGAAATTGTTAATTTAAGAAGTGAAACCTATTGTAACTAAATGACTTAGAATATGATAAACTTGAAAAATACTAGTAAACTAAGAATTATATCACTAGCCAAGAACTCAATCTAGTGCAACACACTAACAGAATGTTAAATTCAATGCAGAGAGTACAAGAAAAGCAGTAATAGTATACTAACACTAAACTGAAATGATAATTTTATCAAATGTAAAATTTCTCTCAAATTATCAATTTTGAGAGGGGAGTATATATAACATGACCAAGTGTTACATAACCTAGACATATACCCATAGTATTAATAAATACATGAAGGTAATGTAAGTGAATAATATGATGATGAAAGTAGCGAAGAAGAGAAGGACCAACGAAGAAGAAAGAAGAAGAAGTGCCACAAAAGGCAGTAAACAATACACTGCTTGACACTACAACCAATACTATAACTGACACAAACTAATGGACAAGCCCAGTTCACTATAAGCTGTCAAGCGAGCCAGTGAATGACTTGAATCTAATTTCACACGTTAATAAAAATAATTAAGTAATGACCCGTATAATATAATATCAGCAACAGTATTTGGCTGAGAATGAATAAACAATGACTAGTAACTATCAATGCCTATGACTAAGATTAGCTACGGCCACAATATAAAATTGAAACTTGTATTACAACCACAAATGTATCATAAGAAGTAAGGATAATTGTAAGAGGGAACCTTATATAAATAAGTTACCTCATCAATGTACCAAATGTAACTAATGACTATTATTAAGGCATAAACCCGATGTGAAGGGTATGCCTAGGCTACGCCTAAAACGAACGATTGTCAGCAATGTGATAAGTAGAAAGGACTACTAGTGTTAATAACATACACTGAGCAATCATTACACCCAGTGTATCAATAAGTATTATTAATGTATTATAAAAGTAACAACTCAATTATTAATGAGTAGCATAGAGCGAAATAGTATAAACGAAATGTAATTAGGAAGTAAGGATAGTTCATAGCAATGTATTACATTAGTTAGTTAAGATTTAATAATTAGGTTCACTAAATAAGTATAAAGACGGATATATTAGTGTTCCGACACAGACGTTTAAGTGAAAACGCGATGTGAAACACAAATAATTTATTGATAAGAAAGAATCGTGGCTGGAGTCACTAGCAGACGACTGCGCGAAGCCCTATATCTGAACATTATTTATTAAGAAATGTCAGTGAAAGTGCAAATAAAACAAGTGTCAAACTATATCAAATTAAAGCGTAAAAAATATCCTTGAATTTGATAGCGATACAACCCCGATCGCAACTATAATAAGTGCGTGACATGCGTTAGCATCATTTGTAAATAGAAATTAAGAAATTTTTTTGTCAACACTAACAACAACGTCAACTGTCAATCATCTTAGCCAAAAGACGGTTAATGACGGTTGGAAAACAATGCGTCATTTTCGTGACGTCTGGTTGAGCCAATCAAAAAATAGCTTACTAAATGAAACAATCACCTAAGCCTCATCAAAACAGGGGGTATATAACGGGAATGCGAGTAATTCCGTTACCACTTTTTGACAATCATCTCGAGCGAGAAGGTGTCGCTCGTCACCTCAAAATTTTTATTAGTTTATAGTATCATGTAATAGTGCATCCATTGAATCATTTCAGCAACAACAAGTAACTACAATACAGTCTACCTAGAATCAGTGCATCGATGTGAAGTATTCAGTTTATTTAGTGCGGGATATATCGAACAAGAGAAAATAATTAACCAGTACTACAAATAGTCCAATTTAGTCAGAAGCGGACAATAATATCGTTATAGTGTATCTTAATTATCAAATATTGTTGAATGATTATTATCTGATATAATAGAGAAAAATGTCTATGTATAAATAACTAAAATAATTGTCAAAATACTACTGTTATCGAGGAATAGAAAAAATATTAATTAAACGATGGAGAAAGTATCCAATTGTATTTACCAACAAGATATGTCAGAGAATATCTAACAAAAATGTTTAGTATATGAATACTGTAAACCCTGATAATTCAGGATAAATTGTAAACTATTGATGAGAGTAAAACTTATGAACTATTATAAGAGTAAAGTATTGTAAACTCTATATTTAGGAAACAACTGCATAATTGTATGAGGATAAATATAAGTGTGTAAATTTAAGAATATGCAAATGAACCAAAACAAATTACCAACTAGTATAGAAAAGTAACAACAAGGCTAATAAAGAACATAGCCAATATGTCAAGGTTGAAAAGGAATAATTACCTGTGAAAAGAAGTATGTTAGCTAAAGTATAAGAGAATGGAATGTGATACAAATGAAACCTCTAATACCTTGAAGGTTATATTGAATATGTTATATTATTGAAAAATGAATGATATGTTATATTTTATGTGTTGTGATAGTGCAACTGTTGCTACGTGCAATTTTTATTTTGTCCCAGACAGAGATGAGGATGCCTCTGATTCTGAGGACGTGTAGTTGAGGAACGGTGGAGAATGGATGCCAAATAGAGCCCCTCTGACTCCGAACCCACTACAAATGTTAGGGAATTAAATGATAATATATCAAGGATTATCAATACAAAATCTGTGAGGTAAAAATGAAAGAACCATAGAGTTTATCACGAAAATAAAGATATGTAATAAGAAAGAAAAATGTATTATTGTAAGACAGGAAATTGTTAATTTAAGAAGTGAATCCTATTGTAACTAAATGGCTTAGAATATGATAAACTTGAAAAATACTAGTAAACTAAGAATTATATCACTAGCCAAGAACTCAATCTAGTGCAACACACTAACAGAATGTTAAATTCAATGCAGAGAGTACAAGAAAAGCAGTAATAGTATACTAACACTAAACTGAAATGATAATTTTATCAAATGTAAAATTTCTCTCAAATTATCAATTTTGAGAGGGGAGTATATATAACATGACCAAGTGTTACATAACCTAGACATATACCCATAGTATTAATAAATACATGAAGGTAATGTAAGTGAATAATATGATGATGAAAGTAGCGAAGAAGAGAAGGACCAACGAAGAAGAAAGAAGAAGAAGTGCCACAAAAGGCAGTAAACAATACACTGCTTGACACTACAACCAATACTATAACTGACACAAACTAATGGACAAGCCCAGTTCACTATAAGCTGTCAAGCGAGCCAGTGAATGACTTAAATCTAATTTCACACGTTAATAAAAATAATTAAGTAATGACCCGAATAATATAATATCAGCAACAGTATTTGGCTGAGAATAAATAAACAATGACTAGTAACTATTAATGCCTATGACTAAGATTAGCTACGGCCACAATATAAAATTGAAACTTGTATTACAACCACAAATGTATCATAAGAAGTAAGGATAATTGTAAGAGGGAACCTTATATAAATAAGTTACCTCATCAATGTACCAAATGTAACTAATGACTATTATTAAGGCATAAACCCGATGTGAAGGGTATGCCTAGGCTACGCCTAAAACGAACGATTGTCAGTAATGTGATAAGTAGAAAGGACTACTAGTGTAAATAACATACACTGAGCAATCATTACACCCAGTGTATCAATAAGTATTATTAATGTATTATAAAAGTAACAACTCAATTATTAATGAGTAGCATAGAGCGAAATAGTATAAACGAAATGTAATTAGGAAGTAAGGATAGTTCATAGCAATGTATTACATTAGTTAGTTAAGATTTAATAATTAGGTTCACTAAATAAGTATAAAGACGGATATATTAGTGTTCCGACACAGACGTTTAAGTGAAAACACGATGTGAAACACAAATAATTTATTGATAAGAAAGAATCGTGGCTGGAGTCACTAGCAGACGACAGCGCGAAGCCCTATATCTGAACATTATTTATTAAGAAATGTCAGTGAAAGTGCAAATAAAACAAGTGTCAAACTATATCAAATTAAAGCGTAAAAAATATCCTTGAATATGATAGTGATACAACCCCGATCGCAACTATAATAAGTGCGTGACATGCGTTACCATCATTTGTAAATAGAAATTAAGAAATTTTTTTGTCAACACTAACAACAACGTCAACTGTCAATCATCTTAGAAAAAAAAACGGTTAATGACGGTTGGAAAACAATGCGTCATTTTCGTGACGTCTGGTTGAGCCAATCAAAAAATAGCTTACTAAATGAAACAATCACCTAAGCCTCATCAAAACAGGGGGTATATAACGGGAATGCGAGTAATTCCGTTACCACTTTTTGACAATCATCTCGAGCGAGAAGGTGTCGCTCGTCACCTCAAAATTTTTATTAACTTATAGTATCATGTAATAGTGCATCCATTGAATCATTTCGGCAACAACAAGTAACTACAATACAGTCTACCTAGAATCAGTGCTTCGATGTGAAGTATTCATTTTATTTAGTGGGGGTATATCGAACAAGAGAAAATAATTAACCAGTACTACAAATAGTCCAATTTAGTCAGAAGCGGACAATTATTCTCTGTTCAAAGTGCGTGTGCAGTGTAAAACCAGGGTCACTATAATCCGACCGCTGGAGTGTTCAATTAAATTTTAATCTAAAAAGATTAAAATAAAGAGGTAACATCGTGACAATTTATTCCATTAATCTGAGTGCACTGATATATTTGTTAAACAAAATTTGTACTGACGCATAACACCAAAACTTTTTATATGTTACACAATGACTGAATTTATTTAGTGGATTTGTCAATCCTATTTAAGAATGATTTTAGTCTTAAGTGGTCTATATAACTTTTGTGAATAATTAAGCAAGCGTGACGAACGCCTAACCTATAAATAGGTTTGATTTTTGTTAGTAAACAACAAGGCCGATTAGTAAATATTGTCTTATGAAATAATTAACTTCTGTGTAGGCATGAACATTCTTTCTTCTGTTTAAAAGAATTTACGCCCGAGATATAAATAAAATTAAAGTTTAAATTAAAGTTTATCTGGAAATAAACAGAAAAGTTGTTTATGCTCTGAGCTAGTGTAGTAGGGTAAGTGAACGAAATAATTTCAATTGTATACCAATGTATTTTCTTACTTATGTTTGTTTGAATTCATTATCTAGGGTACAAATAAAACCCAGTTATTAGCAGCATAACTTCGACTTAATTTATTTCGAAAAGTAAATAAATAATTAATTCAGAATAATCAAAGTAACTCTTAGTAGAAATCATACGTTGTTGAATTTGAATTGCCATAAGGGCAATAAACACAATTTCAGTTTTTTTCAGAGAAGAGAATTAATAATTATTTGATTCTACTAATGGGTTTTACACGGGATTTTCCTGAAATAAACCTGTGTGGCGCGCATTATTAAACAAGGAAACCTAACCTTGTAAGTAAAGCAAGCTGGTTTTGTAAACCGTCTTGGCAGCTTATTAATTTATAAAAAAGTGAACTTCCGAACTTCCAGAATCACGATCAGGTACGTGGAAGTGTATTTTATTAATTTTATTGTCCAGACATGACTTGACTTTACGTACTTAGACGACGGTCAATCTGGAGGAGGAGTTTCACTGCCAGAATCGACGCGACGGCTACCTTCATCAAGCGACCAGCTAGTATGCTTTATTTATTGAATTAAGCAACGTTATTGTTCAAACAACACTACTGCAATTATTTTAATTTTTATTCAAAGGAGTTCTTTTAAGACAATTATAATTTTTTCGATTCATCATAACTTGTAACTTTAACTTTCAATTGTAAACTCATAACACACTTTTTACATTCAAAGATTAAACATTTATAACACGTTTATAAACACTGAGAATCTAGTTTTATTACAAATTGGCGACCAGCAACGTGAGGCTGAAAAAATATTAGACAAAAATATTTTTAATAATTATAATCATCCCGGCAAACACAAAAGAACAACCACGCCTTACGTACACAGACAATAATATATACAAAGCGAACACCGAAGCAAAGATGTGGGAACCTACAGAGGCACAGCAGGCAGAACTTATGGAAATGATGTTGGAATTAAAGGAAGAGTTTAGGATATCCCGGGAAGAGATTCAGAAGAGTATGGAAAAATTGGGCTGGACAATAATTGAGGATAACCGGAAGTGGAGGGAAAAATGGAAGATACCCGAAGATAAAAACATGGGACAAGTGAGCCCAAAGCCTGAAGATCGTGAAGAAATGGAAAATGATAATAAACCAGCAGAAAAACAACAAGACATAAATACATTATCATCTGAAAATGAGTTTGACAGATACCAGGAAGATATTCAATATAAGGAGATCGACGCCGAAGGTATAAAGAAGACTCAGGTAATTAAAGAAGCGGAAGAGTTATTAGCCGAGAATGAAGACTTAGAACAAAATAATCTGCCCATGTGTGATGATCAAGTGGAGACAAAAGAATTACCCAGAAATAAAAACACCGAACAAGTGAATTTAAAAATTAAAATTCATGAAGAAAGGAACAACATTATTGAGAAAAAGGAAGAAAGAAGAATAATACACCCAAAGAAGACTAGGGTAACAAAAGAATTAATCGAAATGATTCGAAGTGGTCTAATTAATATGATTTATTTCCCAGTCATCAACCGTGAAGAAGGAATCTATAGGAAGGAGTATCGAAGGAGCTTCATGAAGATCGGCGAAGAGAAGAAATGCGCTACAACACAGAAGACTATAACCAATAAAATACTTTAAGCAGATATTTCCAAAAGAAGAATGAGGCATTCCAAGAAAAAAGAAGGTTATCAAGAACAACTGGACCGGATCATTGAAGGGCATGCCCAAGAAATAAAATAATTGCGGAAGAAGAGGGACCAATCAATAGAAAAATCCAACCAGAAAACTAATGACGATCAACCAGAATTCGAAGAGGTACTGGGAGTCAATAATGACAAAGACCAGGAGTACACTGGACACATGGATACCGAAGATGATGAGAAAAGGAAGGCGAGAAAACGGGAAGCCGATGACTATCTGGTAGCCGCAAAGTGGAAGAACCGCATGATAGGGAGGTACCTCCAAAGCTACTAGTACTGCACATAGGCCCTTATACCATAACAAAGGACCATAAAGAAATACTATATGTAAGGAAGTTTGTTATGAGATGTTATTATAGGGTGCCAAATATCATAAACATGTCATACTCGAGACAGCTATAAAAAAGGGTACCTGTGAAATGTAATTGTCCCAACCAATGAACCCAACAGAATGGAGAAGCCCAATAGAACCCCAATATACAAACTATGAATGTAATTATTATTATAAAAGGACGAATTATATTGTTGTACGACGATTACCACAAGAGTGTTTAGTGTATAAGAAATTTTAAAAGTGTCTACCGTAAAAAGATTAAACTAGTGATCAGGAGGATCATTTATTATACCCAATGTATTGAAGGTGTCTAATCGCCTCTAGCCAGCCTGTTTACCATATTGTGTTATAAAAAAGAGTGTGTATTATAAGTATGTGTACCAAAACTTTCTGTTATATATTAAATGAGAACCAGATTTATCATATTAGATGATAGAAAAAATGTGTATTATAAACCAAATAATCTAATGATAAGAAAGATATCTATTATATTGTATAGAACAAAAGAGTATCATATAACAAAAATGTACAGAAAATAGTGATATAATGTTACCCTAATACCCCTCACCAAAACAAAGAAATATATTAAAATCGTCCAGAATAAAGGTTTAACCAACTAACCTTTGAAGGAGTAGAGAGGAAGAATACCAAAGAGAGTTAATTAGAAAGATGGCTATTATTATTATGGAGTGAAGAGAAAGAAAAATGTTATTTAATTACCAAATATTGTAGGTAACAAGAATTTAAATGTCAAATATTATATACCCCTCACAAAACAAAGAAATATATTAAAATCATCCAGAATAAGTGTAAATTATCAGACACTTGAAGGAGTAGAGAGGAAGAATACCAAAGAGAGTTAATTAGAAAGATGGCTATTGTTAGTATGGAACGAAGAGAAAGAAAAATGTTATTTAATTACCAAATATTGTAGGTAACAAGAATTTAAATGTAAAATATTGTATACCCCTCACAAAACAAAGAAATTATATATTAAAATCGTCCAGAATAAGTGTTAAAGATTCCAACACTTGAAGGAGTAGAGAGGCAGAATACCAAAGTGAGTAATTAAAGAGGACGGCTATATTTATTATGGAAAGAAGAAAAGAGAAAGGAGTATTATCTACTAATGTGTTATTATTATATCATTATATTGTATTTAAATGTCAAATATTGTATACCCCTCACCAAACAAAGAAATTATATATTAAAATCGTCCAGAATAAGTGTTAAAGATTCCAACACTTGAAGGAGTAGAGAGGAAGAATACCAAAAAGAGTTATAAAGAAGATGGCTATTATTATTACGGAATGAAGAGAGAGAAAGTCAACTATTGTCTATTAATATGTTAGAATAATATCGTTATAGTGTATCTTAATTATCAAATATTGTTGAATGATTATTATCTGATATAATAGAGAAAAATGTCTATGTATAAATAACTAAAATAATTGTCAAAATACTACTGTTATCGAGGAATAGAAAAAATATTAATTAAACGATGGAGAAAGTATCCAATTGTATTTACCAACAAGATATGTCAGAGAATATCTAACAAAAATGTTTAGTATATGAATACTGTAAACCCTGATAATTCAGGATAAATTGTAAACTATTGATGAGAGTAAAACTTATGAACTATTATAAGAGTAAAGTATTGTAAACTCTATATTTAAGAAACAACTGCATAATTGTATGAGGATAAATATAAGTGTGTAAATTTAAGAATATGCAAATGAACCAAAACAAATTACCAACTAGTATAGAAAAGTAACAACAAGGCTAATAAAGAACATAGCCAATATGTCAAGGTTGAAAAGGAATAATTACCTGTGAAAAGAAGTATGTTAGCTAAAGTATAAGAGAATGGAATGTGATACAAATGAAACCTCTAATACCTTGAAGGTTATATTGAATATGTTATATTATTGAAAAATGAATGATATGTTATATTTTATGTGTTGTGATAGTGCAACTGTTGCTACGTGCAATTTTTATTTTGTCCCAGACAGAGATGAGGATGCCTCTGATTCTGAGGACGTGTAGTTGAGGAACGGTGGAGAATGGATGCCAAATAGAGCCCCTCTGACTCCGAACCCACTACAAATGTTAGGGAATTAAATGATAATATATCAAGGATTATCAATACAAAATCTGTGAGGTAAAAAATGAAAGAACCATAGAGTTTATCACGAAAATAAAGATATATAATAAGAAAGAAAAATGTATTATTGTAAGACAGGAAATTGTTAATTTAAGAAGTGAAACCTATTGTAACTAAATGACTTAGAATATGATAAACTTGAAAAATACTAGTAAACTAAGAATTATATCACTAGCCAAGAACTCAATCTAGTGCAACACACTAACAGAATGTTAAATTCAATGCAGAGAGTACAAGAAAAGCAGTAATAGTATACTAACACTAAACTGAAATGATAATTTTATCAAATGTAAAATTTCTCTCAAATTATCAATTTTGAGAGGGGAGTATATATAACATGACCAAGTGTTACATAACCTAGACATATACCCATAGTATTAATAAATACATGAAGGTAATGTAAGTGAATAATATGATGATGAAAGTAGCGAAGAAGAGAAGGACCAACGAAGAAGAAAGAAGAAGAAGTGCCACAAAAGGCAGTAAACAATACACTGCTTGACACTACAACCAATACTATAACTGACACAAACTAATGGACAAGCCCAGTTCACTATAAGCTGTCAAGCGAGCCAGTGAATGACTTGAATCTAATTTCACACGTTAATAAAAATAATTAAGTAATGACCCGAATAATATAATATCAGCAACAGTATTTGGCTGAGAATGAATAAACAATGACTAGTAACTATCAATGCCTATGACTAAGATTAGCTACGGCCACAATATAAAATTGAAACTTGTATTACAACCACAAATGTATCATAAGAAGTAAGGATAATTGTAAGAGGGAACCTTATATAAATAAGTTACCTCATCAATGTACCAAATGTAACTAATGACTATTATTAAGGCATAAACCCGATGTGAAGGGTATGCCTAGGCTACGCCTAAAACGAACGATTGTCAGCAATGTGATAAGTAGAAAGGACTACTAGTGTTAATAACATACACTGAGCAATCATTACACCCAGTGTATCAATAAGTATTATTAATGTATTATAAAAGTAACAACTCAATTATTAATGAGTAGCATAGAGCGAAATAGTATAAACGAAATGTATTTAGGAAGTAAGGATAGTTCATAGCAATGTATTACATTAGTTAGTTAAGATTTAATAATTAGGTTCACTAAATAAGTATAAAGACGGATATATTAGTGTTCCGACACAGACGTTTAAGTGAAAACGCGATGTGAAACACAAATAATTTATTGATAAGAAAGAATCGTGGCTGGAGTCACTAGCAGACGACAGCGCGAAGCCCTATATCTGAACATTATTTATTAAGAAATGTCAGTGAAAGTGCAAATAAAACAAGTGTCAAACTATATCAAATTAAAGCGTAAAAAATATCCTTGAATTTGATAGCGATACAACCCCGATTGCAACTATATAAGTGCGTGACATGCGTTAGCATCATTTGTAAATAGAAATTAAGAAATTTGTTTGTCAACACTAACAACAACGTCAACTGTCAATCATCTTAGCCAAAAGACGGTTAATGATGGTTGGAAAACAATGCGTCATTTTCGTAACGTCTGGTTGAGCCAATCAAAAAATAGCTTACTAAATGAAACAATCACCTAAGCCTCATCAAAACAGGGGGTATATAACGGGAATGCGAGTAATTCCGTTACCACTTTTTGACAATCATCTCGAGCGAGAAGGTGTCGCTCGTCACCTCAAAATTTTTATTAACTTATAGTATCATGTAATAGTGCATCCATTGAATCATTTCGGCAACAACAAGTAACTACAATACAGTCTACCTAGAATCAGTGCATCGATGTGAAGTACTCATTTTATTTAGTGCGGGATATATCGAACAAGAGAAAATAATTAACCAGTACTACAAATAGTCCAATTTAGTCAGAAGCGGACAATTATTCTCTGTTCAAAGTGCGTGTGCAGTGTAAAACCAGGGTCACTATAATCCGACCGCTGGAGTGTTCAATTAAATTTTAATCTAAAAAGATTAAAATAAAGAGGTAACATCGTGACAATTTATTCCATTAATCTGAGTGCACTGATATATTTGTTAAACAAAATTTGTACTGACGCATAACACCAAAACTTTTTATATGTTACACAATGACTGAATTTATTTAGTGGATTTGTCAATCCTATTTAAGAATGATTTTAGTCTTAAGTGGTCTATATAACTTTTGTGAATAATTAAGCAAGCGTGACGAACGCCTAACCTACAAATAGGTTTGATTTTTGTTAGTAAACAACAAGGCCGATTAGTAAATATTGTCTTATGAAATAATTAACTTCTGTGTAGGCATGAACATTCTTTCTTGTGTTTAAAAGAATTTACGCCCGAGATATAAATAAAATTAAAGTTTAAATTAAAGTTTATCTGGAAATAACCAGAAAAGTTGTTTATGCTCTGAGCTAGTGTAGTAGGGTAAGTGAACGAAATAATTTCAATTGTATACCAATGTATTTTCTTACTTATGTTTGTTTGAATTCATTATCAAGGGTACAAATAAAACCCAGTTATTAGCAGTATAACTTTGACTTAATTTATTTCGAAAAGTAAATAAATAATTAATTCAGAATAATCAAAGTAACTCTTAGTAGAAATCATACGTTGTTGAATTTGAATTGCCATAAGGGCAATAAACACAATTTCAGTTTTTTTTAAAGAAGAGAATTAATAATTATTTGATTCTATTAATGGGTTTTACACGGGATTTTCCCGAAATAAACCTGTGTGGCGCCCATTATTAAACAAGGAAACCTAACCTTGTAAGTAAAGCAAGCTGGTTTTGTAAACCGTCTTGGCAGCTTATTAATTTATAAAAAAGTGAACTTCCGAACTTCCAGAATCACGACCAGGTACGTGGAAGTGTATTTTATTAATTTTATTGTCCAGACGTGACTTGACTTTACGTACTTAGACGACGGTCAATCTGGAGGAGGAGTTTCACTGCCAGAATCGACGCGACGGCTACCTTCATCAAGCGACCAGCTAGTACGCTTTATTTATTGAATTAAGCAACATTATTGTTCAAACAACACTACTGCAATTATTTTAATTTTTATTCAAAGGAGTTCTTTTAAGACAATTATAATTTTTTCGATTCATCATAACTTGTAACTTTAACTTTCAATTGTAAACTCATAACACACTTTTTACATTCAAAGATTAAACATTTATAACACGTTTATAAACACTGAGAATCTAGTTTTATTACAAATTGGCGACCAGCAACGTGAGGCTGAAAAAATATTAGACAAAAATATTTTTAATAATTATAATCATCCCGGCAAACACAAAAGAACAACCACGCCTTACGTACACAGACAATAATATATACAAAGCGAACACCGAAGCAAAGATGTGGGAACCTACAGAGGCACAGCAGGCAGAACTTATGGAAATGATGTTGGAATTAAAGGAAGAGTTTAGGATATCCCGGGAAGAGATTCAGAAGAGTATGGAAAAATTGGGCTGGACAATAATTGAGGATAACCGGAAGTGGAGGGAAAAATGGAAGATACCCGAAGATAAAAACATGGGACAAGTGAGCCCAAAGCCTGAAGATCGTGAAGAAATGGAAAATGATAATAAACCAGCAGAAAAACAACAAGACATAAATACATTATCATCTGAAAATGAGTTTGACAGATACCAGGAAGATATTCAATATAAGGAGATCGACGCCGAAGGTATAAAGAAGACTCAGGTAATTAAAGAAGCGGAAGAGTTATTAGCCGAGAATGAAGACTTAGAACAAAATAATCTGCCCATGTGTGATGATCAAGTGGAGACAAAAGAATTACCCAGAAATAAAAACACCGAACAAGTGAATTTAAAAATTAAAATTCATGAAGAAAGGAACAACATTATTGAGAAAAAGGAAGAAAGAAGAATAATACACCCAAAGAAGACTAGGGTAACAAAAGAATTAATCGAAATGACTCGAAGTGGTCTAATTAATATGATTTATTTCCCAGTCATCAACTGTGAAGAAGGAATCTATAGGAAGGAGTATCGAAGGAGCTTCATGAAGATCGGCGAAGAGAAGAAATGCGCTACAACACAGAAGACTATAACCAATAAAATACTTAAAGCAGATATTTCCAAAAGAAGAATGAGGCATTCCAAGAAAAAAGAAGGTTATCAAGAACAACTGGACCGGATCATTGAAGGGCATGCCCAAGAAATAAAATAATTGCGGAAGAAGAGGGACCAATCAATAGAAAAATCCAACCAGAAAACTAATGACGATCAACCAGAATTCGAAGAGGTACTGGGAGTCAATAATGACAAAGACCAGGAGTACACTGGACACATGGATACCGAAGATGATGAGAAAAGGAAGGCGAGAAAACGGGAAGCCGATGACTATCTGGTAGCCGCAAAGTGGAAGAACCGCATGATAGGGAGGTACCTCCAAAGCTACTAGTACTGCACATAGGCCCTTATACCATAACAAAGGACCATAAAGAAATACTATATGTAAGGAAGTTTGTTATGAGATGTTATTATAGGGTGCCAAATATCATAAACATGTCATACTCGAGACAGCTATAAAAAAGGGTACCTGTGAAATGTAATTGTCCCAACCAATGAACCCAATAGAATGGAGAAGCCCAATAGAACCCCAATATACAAACTATGAATGTAATTATTATTATAAAAGGACGAATTATATTGTTGTACGACGATTACCACAAGAGTGTTTAGTGTATAAGAAATTTTAAAAGTGTCTACCGTAAAAAGATTAAACTAGTGATCAGGAGGATCATTTATTATACCCAATGTATTGAAGGTGTCTAATCGCCTCTAGCCAGCCTGTTTACCATATTGTGTTATAAAAAAGAGTGTGTATTATAAGTATGTGTACCAAAACTTTCTGTTATATATTAAATGAGAACCAGATTTATCATATTAGATGATAGAAAAAATGTGTATTATAAACCAAATAATCTAATGATAAGAAAGATATCTATTATATTGTATAGAACAAAAGAGTATCATATAACAAAAATGTACAGAAAATAGTGATATAATGTTACCCTAATACCCCTCACCAAAACAAAGAAATATATTAAAATCGTCCAGAATAAAGGTTTAACCAACTAACCTTTGAAGGAGTAGAGAGGAAGAATACCAAAGAGAGTTAATTAGAAAGATGGCTATTATTATTATGGAGTGAAGAGAAAGAAAAATGTTATTTAATTACCAAATATTGTAGGTAACAAGAATTTAAATGTCAAATATTATATACCCCTCACAAAACAAAGAAATATATTAAAATCATCCAGAATAAGTGTAAATTATCAGACACTTGAAGGAGTAGAGAGGAAGAATACCAAAGAGAGTTAATTAGAAAGATGGCTATTGTTAGTATGGAACGAAGAGAAAGAAAAATGTTATTTAATTACCAAATATTGTAGGTAACAAGAATTTAAATGTAAAATATTGTATACCCCTCACAAAACAAAGATATTATATATTAAAATCGTCCAGAATAAGTGTTAAAGATTCCAACACTTGAAGGAGTAGAGAGGCAGAATACCAATGTGAGTAATTAAAGAGGACGGCTATATTTATTATGGAAAGAAGAAAAGAGAAAGGAGTATTATCTACTAATGTGTTATTATTATATCATTATATTGTATTTAAATGTCAAATATTGTATACCCCTCACCAAACAAAGAAATTATATATTAAAATCGTCCAGAATAAGTGTTAAAGATTCCAACACTTGAAGGAGTAGAGAGGAAGAATACCAAAAAGAGTTATAAAGAAGATGGCTATTATTATTACGGAATGAAGAGAGAGAAAGTCAACTATTGTCTATTAATATGTTAGAATAATATCGTTATAGTGTATCTTAATTATCAAATATTGTTGAATGATTATTATCTGATATAATAGAGAAAAATGTCTATGTATAAATAACTAAAATAATTGTCAAAATACTACTGTTATCGAGGAATAGAAAAAATATTAACTAAACGATGGAGAAAGTATCCAATTGTATTTACCAACAAGATATGTCAGAGAATATCTAACAAAAATGTTTATTATACGAATACTGTAAACCCTGATAATTCAGGATAAATTGTAAACTATTGATGAGAGTAAAACTTATGAACAAAAGTGAATAATAAGAGTAAAGTACTCTTACGTACTCTTACGTCTTACGTGTACAACGTAACGTCACGTTACGTAACGTTACGTGTTACGTCTTATGTGTTTATAAGAGTAAAGTATTGTAAACTCTATATTTAAGAAACAACTGCATAATTGTATGAGGATAAATATAAGTGTGTAAATTTAAGAATATGCAAATGAACCAAAACAAATTACCAACTAGTATAGAAAAGTAACAACAAGGCTAATAAAGAACATAGCCAAGATGTCAAGTTTGAAAAGGAATAATTACCTGTGAAAAGAAGTATGTTAGCTAAAGTATAAGAGAATGGAATGTGATACAAATGAAACCTCTAATACCTTGAAGGTTATATTGAATATGTTATATTATTGAAAAATGAATGATATGTTATATTTTATGTGTTGTGATAGTGCAACTGTTGCTACGTGCAATTTTTATTTTGTCCCAGACAGAGATGAGGATGCCTCTGATTCTGAGGACGTGTAGTTGAGGAACGGTGGAGAATGGATGCCAAATAGAGCCCCTCTGACTCCGAACCCACTACAAATGTTAGGGAATTAAATGATAATATATCAAGGATTATCAATACAAAATCTGTGAGGTAAAAAATGAAAGAACCATAGAGTTTATCACGAAAATAAAGATATGTAATAAGAAAGAAAAATGTATTATTGTAAGACAGGAAATTGTTAATTTAAGAAGTGAAACCTATTGTAACTAAATGACTTAGAATATGATAAACTTGAAAAATACTAGTAAACTAAGAATTATATCACTAGCCAAGAACTCAATCTAGTGCAACACACTAACAGAATGTTAAATTCAATGCAGAGAGTACAAGAAAAGCAGTAATAGTATACTAACACTAAACTGAAATGATAATTTTATCAAATGTAAAATTTCTCTCAAATTATCAATTTTGAGAGGGGAGTATATATAACATGACCAAGTGTTACATAACCTAGACATATACCCATAGTATTAATAAATACATGAAGGTAATGTAAGTGAATAATATGATGATGAAAGTAGCGAAGAAGAGAAGGACCAACGAAGAAGAAAAAAGAAGAAGTGCCACAAAAGGCAGTAAACAATACACTGCTTGACACTACAACCAATACTATAACTGACACAAACTAATGGACAAGCCCAGTTCATTATAAGCTGTCAAGCGAGCCAGTGAATGACTTGAATCTAATTTCACACGTTAATAAAAATAATTAAGTAATGACCCGAATAATATAATATCAGCAACAGTATTTGGCTGAGAATAAATAAACAATGACTAGTAACTATCAATGCCTATGACTAAGATTAGCTACGGCCACAATATAAAATCGAAACTTGTATTACAACCACAAATGTATCATAAGAAGTAAGGATAATTGTAAGAGGGAACCTTATATAAATAAGTTACCTCATCAATGTACCAAATGTAACTAATGACTATTATTAAGGCATAAACCTGATGTGAAGGGTATGCCTAGGCTACGCCTAAAACGAACGATTGTCAGTAATGTGATAAGTAGAAAGGATTACTAGTGTAAATAACATACACTGAGCAATCATTACACCCAGTGTATCAATAAGTATTATTAATGTATTATAAAAGTAACAACTCAATTATTAATGAGTAGCATAGAGCGAAATAGTATAAACGAAATGTAATTAGGAAGTAAGGATAGTTCATAGCAATGTATTACATTAGTTAGTTAAGATTTAATAATTAGGTTCACTAAATAAGTATAAAGACGGATATATTAGTGTTCCGACACAGACGTTTAAGTGAAAACGCGATGTGAAACACAAATAATTTATTGATAAGAAAGAATCGTGGCTGGAGTCACTAGCAGACGACTGCGCGAAGCCCTATATCTGAACATTATTTATTAAGAAATGTCAGTGAAAGTGCAAATAAAACAAGTGTCAAACTATATCAAATTAAAGCGTAAAAAATATCCTTGAATTTGATAGCGATACAACCCCGATCGCAACTATAATAAGTGCGTGACATGCGTTAGCATCATTTGTAAATAGAAATTAAGAAATTTGTTTGTCAACACTAACAACAACGTCAACTGTCAATCATCTTAGCCAAAAGACGGTTAATGACGGTTGGAAAACAATGCGTCATTTTCGTAACGTCTGGTTGAGCCAATCAAAAAATAGCTTACTAAATGAAACAATCACCTAAGCCTCATCAAAACAGGGGGTATATAACGGGAATGCGAGTAATTCCGTTACCACTTTTTGACAATCATCTCAAGCGAGAAGGTGTCGCTCGTCACCTCAAAATTTTTATTAACTTATAGTATCATGTAATAGTGCATCCATTGAATCATTTCGGCAACAACAAGTAACTACAATACAGTCTACCTAGAATCAGTGCATCGATGTGAAGTATTCATTTTATTTAGTGCGGGATATATCGAACAAGAGAAAATAATTAACCAGTATTACAAATAGTCCAATTTAGACAGAAGCGGACAATTATTCTCTGTTCAAAGTGCGTGTGCAGTGTAAAACCAGGGTCACTATAATCCGACCGCTGGAGTGTTCAATTAAATTTTAATCTAAAAAGATTAAAATAAAGAGGTAACATCGTGACAATTTATTCCATTAATCTGAGTGCACTGATATATTTGTTAAACAAAATTTGTACTGACGCACAACACCAAAACTTTTTATATGTTACACAATGACTGAATTTATTTAGTGGATTTGTCAATCCTATTTAAGAATGATTTTAGTCTTAAATGGTCTATATAACTTTTGTGAATAATTAAGCAAGCGTGACGAATGCCTAACCTATAAATAGGTTTGATTTTAGTTAGTAAACAACAAGGCCGTATTAGTAAATATTGTCTTATGAAATAATTAACTTCTGTGTAGGCATGAACATTCTTTCTTGTGTTTAAAAGAATTTACGCCCGAGATATAAATAAAATTAAAGTTTAAATTAAAGTTTATCTGGAAATAACCAGAAAAGTTGTTTATGCTCTGAGCTAGTGTAGTAGGGTAAGTGAACGAAATAATTTCAATTGTATACCAATGTATTTTCTTACTTATGTTTGTTTGAATTCATTATCAAGGGTACAAATAAAACCCAGTTATTAGCAGCATAACTTTGACTTAATTTATTTCGAAAAGTAAATAAATAATTAATTCAGAATAATCAAAGTAACTCTTAGTAGCAATCATACGTTATTGAATTTGAATTGCCATAAGGGCAATAAACACAATTTCAGTTTTTTTTAAAGAAGAGAATTAATAATTATTTGATTCTATTAATGGGTTTTACACGGGATTTTCCCGAAATAAACCTGTGTGGCGCCCATTATTAAACAAGGAAACCTAACCTTGTAAGTAAAGCAAGCTGGTTTTGTAAACCATCTTGGCAGCTTATTAATTTATAAAAAAGTGAACTTCCGAACTTCCAGAATCACGACCAGGTACGTGGAAGTGTATTTTATTAATTTTATTGTCCAGACGTGACTTGACTTTACGTACTTAGACGACGGTCAACCTGGAGGAGGAGTTTCGCTGCCAGAATCGACGCGATGGCTACCTTCATCAAGCGACCAGCTAGTACGCTTTATTTATTGAATTAAGCAACGTTATTGTTCAAACAACACTACTGCAATTATTTTTATTTAAAGGAGTTCTTTTAAGACAATTATAATTTTTTCGATTCATCATAACTTGTAACTTTAACTTTCAATTGTAATCTCATAACACACTTTTTACATTCAAAGATTAAACACTTATAACACGTTTATAAACACTGAGAATCTAGTTTTATTACAATATATATATATATATATATACTGTATTTTTTTTCTATATAAGTAACTCGATGTTTCTTGCAGTAATTATATAATTTGTGATGTTTTCAATTTGTTTCTTCTGCAAGTAGTATAATTTCGTATATTCTTTTTAATACCTGATGCACGTTTCACTGAAAAATATCAGTATTATCAGAGGTTTCTAAGTAAATTAATAACAATCGAAATAATTCTATTAATATAAAATTAACGAATAATCGAATTTGTATCGATTTTAATGTAAAATAAAATAACTGATAATGGATTTAGGTCGATTAGTTAACGATTGTTTTAATGTTTATTTTCTTCAGCAGCTGTTTTCTCGGTTATATTTGAAATTTTGTTGTTTATATTTTATTCACTTTTATTTTTTAGTAGATTTATAATTTTAAATAGATCGTCTTGTTTTATTTTTATTTGGGTTTGTTCTTTTAACTAATAAATTATTGTTATTGTGTTTGTAAATGTTAAGATTTTCCCAAATATTCATTTTTTGACCTTTTTGTATGTTTTTAATTAATTTGATATTTTCAATGTTTGGAAACTGGTGGTTATTATTTAGACAATGTGTGGCTAAATTAGATTTATAAATATTTGGTTTTAAATATGCATTGCGGTGTTGAACGAATCTATCTCGTAGTTTTTTCTTCGTCTGGCCCACGTAAAATTTATTGCAATCTGGACATTCTATTTTATATATTCCATTTTATTGTGAGTATTGGATTTAGTTTTAGGTTTTATTTTATTAAAAATTATATTATCTGTATTATAAGATATTTTTAAATTAGTATCTTTAAATATTTTATTTAGTTTTTGAATTATTTTCCGTAATAAGTGAAGGTGTAACGGGACAGAATTGGGAAATAGTAATCTAAAGTTTTTTTTATAACCTGAGTATATTTTGTGAACGAACTATAGCTTCGAGACTGGTGACTTGGTACAGGAGTGCAGACTATCAACGAGGGTGCGAATTCATGCGTATGCGCGCATGGGTGTGCCGCTGTGAACAGCGTGAAAGACACATACGAAACATTCCAGAGCCGAACATGTGATGGAAACAAAGAACTCAACGCAGTACAAGCCACCCCAGTCGCATACACAGCTTAAAACCGGCCGGTTGTGAAAAGGGTTCCGCAACGAAAATGCGGGCCCACAACTCAAACAAAATGTGATTTTAGAACCGAATTTATAATTTAAATCGGAACATGATTGTACAGTGAGTAATTAAATAATTAAACTAACAGTTTCGATAAAAGATGGTGCGAAGAATATGTGCGAAGTGATGGAAGGTATTACGGAACCTTGGACTCTTTCATGAGCCAGATCAGTAACCAGAGTGGTATATCAAATTCAAAATTATGTTCTTTTAGAGTGGTATTCTATTTACCATTGAATAAAGAAATCGAGATCTCAAATGGGCATGGGGCATATGTATGAATGCGAGCATGAATAAAAATAATAAAAATGATAAAATAAGAAGCGCTGGTTTGGGTTAATTAAATTTAAATGGTAGTTTTAAAGATGTTATTTTGCATATAAATTCATATATAAGAAAAATTAAGTTTTTGTCTGAATAATTTTCATTTTGATATGTAAAAAAAAATTGTTGGAACCTAAAGAGATATAAAAAACAGGAAATGATCAATAAAATTTTATTACTTGGTAAACTAAGAAATGATCGTTAATTATTCAAATAACCAGTTCTGAATTTCCCGTTCGCTGATTCGAACACCTGGACCCTGGTGAGTAAAACTTTAGGTTGGTAATAGACAACATGGCGGTTGTAAGAGTATAAAATTATTAAACAAATAAAATCAAGTTTATTTATCAATTTATAAAAAAGCAAGTACAAGTACAAGTGGCGCCCAAACATGGACAAAGTTTATTTATCCAATTATAAGTACTAGTACAAGTGCCGCTTCCGAACGTAGGGACGTTTATATAAATTATTTATATAAATACAAGCCTACGGGGAAGAGCAGAACGGTTATTTGAAATAAAATAACAATTTTTTTGAGGTACGTGAAAATAGACGTAAGGTTATGTTGTGATCATGTGTAGTATGAGTAAATAGATACCTTGTTTAGATAAGAAGTTTGTGTTATATTATATATAGTATTTTGAAAAAAAAATATATATATATATAAATTTTGAGATGGCAGATAATGATGAGAATGTCAGCTTAACTGATATTGAAACAGAAAGTCAAATAAATGTTGAATTAAGCGAGACTGAATCGAGAATAATGGAAGGCGTGACAAGTCAATCGACGCCAACCGCAGTCAAAAAAGACGATAGTAATGACATAATAAATATGATGAAATTCCTTACGAAAGAGCAAAATAGTAACTTAAATGCTAAATTTGATGAAGTAAACAGTCGTTTTGACGTTAGTGATATTAAAATGAATGAACAGGATAGTAAATTTGATGAAATTAGAAACAAAATTAAACAACAGATTTTTAATTTTAATAAGCAAATGAACGAAATTAATACATGTTGTGAGAATATGAAACAACAGATAATAGAATCAATAAATAACAATTGCGAGAAGAAGATTAACGGAATGAATTAAAATTTAGACAGGAAATTAAATCAGATAATAAATAAGAAGATAAGAAGTTAGGTAACAGTGTTGGAGATCTGACAAATAATAATAATGGTAAAATAGTGGAAGTGGTAGCGTTAGAGAATAAAATATTAAATAGTGATGATAATGATGATAGTGTAGTGGGGGTAGAAAATGGTAGAGAGACGGTTAAACGAAAATAAAGACGATAAGGTAAGTAGGGGTGAGAAAAATGATAATATAATTAAAAATATGGTGTTAGAGAGTAAGGTTGTGTATATTGAGAGTGATGATGAAGTTTTAGTGGGAGTAGAATTTAATAATGGAGAGAGAGAGAGAGAGAGAGAGAGAGAGAGAGAGAGAGAGAGAGAGAGAGAGAGAGAGAGAGAGAGAGAGAGAGAGAGAGAGAGGAGAGAGAGAGAGAGGGAGAGAGAGGGAGAGAGAGAGAGAGAGAGAGAGAGAGAGAGAGAGAGAGAGAGAGAGAGAGAGAGAGAGAGAGAGAGAGAGAGAGAGAGAGAGTGTTTACAGGCAGAGGCATTGCAGAGGGTAAATTTTTCCCGTGGTGTTGTTCGGGGTGCAGAAAGGTCTTCACGAATATATTTGGTAGATGAAAGTTCTACGAATAATTGTCCTTGGAGTTTTTGTGGTGCTCCTGGAAGGGCCAGGAGGTGTTTTAATGTAGCAGTACCCTCGGCATGGATTAGTAGAGAAAGTGTGAAATGGCGGTATGATGAGAGATATTTTGAGAGAGAGTTCTATGTTGATGGGGAAATGTTGTTATTTGAGGTCAGTAGAGATTATAAAGAATTAGTAGAAAGGTTAGATGTAGAGAGAGCTGGTAATTATATTGAGTACTTACCTTGTGTTGATTCTGATATAGCAACAGTAGTTGATGATACTATAACTTACCTGACTTTAACGGAAGATACTAAAGGAGAGTTTACCATACCCAATGTCGACAGGAATTTTGAATTGATAGTATGCAATAATATTTGTAGTTACTATATTGATACAATGAAAAAAAGTAATGATGACTATTATAATTATAATAGCAATATGTATGTAATTGTAAATGAATGGTGTAGTCGTAAGATCAGATTATTATTCGATATGGTGGTTAAACAGTTGTTTATGAACATTTAATTATGTGAATAGTGTGGTTGCGATATGGATTGTATTGTGAAATGATTTATGGTAAATAATAACAGATAACAATGTGGATTGTATATACTTTTGTATTGATGTTAATTGTGTTTATGTAATAGGTTATGTTGCACTTTGTACGTAAGGTAAACAATGTATGTATGCAGTAGGAATTGATTTTATAATAATAATAATAATAGTTTGCCAGACTAAACAAATAACGAGAATAAATGTGGAGTTTATAATGAGAATATTTGAATTTAATTGTTCTGAATAAGGTAATTAAAACAAATTAGTGTTTTAAAAACTGATTGAATTAAATAATTGGAGATCAATTAATTAATTTAAAATGTTGTACAGAGGAATTTTGGTGATGAATTTAAATGATTTTCTGAGATTTAGATTCTATAATGAATAGTAAATGATTAAACATACAATATGTTTAGGTGTTGAGTTATATTGTTGTTATGAGATAAGTTATGAAGTTTCTAATGTAGTTTTCAATGATTAACTTAATGTAAAATGTTGTAAAAGATGGAGTTTGGGTGATAATTGTTTCAATAAGGCATTTGAGTCAGTCAAAGTTAATTTTAAATGGGTGTTAGACAAAATAAGAATTTTTGAATAAAAGTAATACAGAAACAGGGTAGTAGTAGGGACACAGTAGTGGGAGTGCATGTATGTAGAGAAAGTGAGAGTGAGGTAAATGGAGAGTTAATAGGTGATGGTGAATTTTTGTAGTGAGGGTGATGTAGGGAGTGATCAATGTACGTTGTTGTGGCAGGTGACTGAGAAGTTTTGAAGAGTGCTTGCCGAGATTCCAGGGAGGGCAAGAGGGTTTGAATGGGAATTGCAGGTAAGGGAACACACATCCTATGTACAAAGAGGGTATCAGGTATTTTATTCTAAGAGGAGAGTAGATAAAGTGTTAAAGGGGGTTATTATTGAGAGATTGGTGTCACCCTATGCAAATCTGTTAATGGTTGTTAGAAGGAAAGAAGGTGAGTAAGGTTATATATATATATATACCCATTTAATAAATCATATCATTGTGAATGACGGAGAATCACCCAAACCAATTAATGATGAAAATGTTAAATAGAAATTCATAGTTAAAATGTAATAATAAATGAAATGTGATGTAAAATGAAGGTTGATAATAGATTTGAATTTGTGGAGAATTTAATGGTACAATAAATGATAAATAATTAAAGGTTGATCCAAAAAGAGTTAATAGAAAGTTCTAAGTTGTAAGGGTTATAATTTTCTATACAAATTATTTAAAGGTGAATTGTTTAGTTTAATGTAGCAATGTTAATGTTCAAGGTTAATGTGGATTATGTTATATTATGTTAGTGTGAATGACCTAAGTTTAGTTATAAGATATGCTATTACAGTGACGGCATGTTGTTACTGTAGATAGCGATAAGGGTTGATTGAGTAACATCGATGCATGTTACCATCAACGGAGGCTCAAATAGAGCCTAATATACACTGTACACCAACCTTATATAATATTATATTATATGTAAAATTGATACGGTACAGTGTATAAAAAATGATTTGTTAAAAACCTGCTAATGACAGATTTCCCCACATTTCGGGCGATTACTGTTTCACCAACACTAATCGTGGTTTTGGCTGACAACCAGCTGTGGGCAGATATTATAAACCTGACCATGGTTGGTTGCCTGTGAAATTGGTTTGAAATTGAAATTAACGGGGGGGGGTGACTCAAGGGGAAATCACCGGAACTATGGAACAGCGGCTATCACCCGCTGGTTCACGTGGGAACAAATAAAAGGGTGATAAACCCGTTTTAAGGTTGTTATTATATAATCAGTAGCATTTTATATCTGAACTTTAAATGTAAGGCCAAAGCAAGGGCAGGAGATGACAAAATTCCTCCTTAACTTGTCCTTGTGGAAGCAACTAGGCGCTACAGTCCAGGGGGGCCATAGTGTGTGTGGAAGGAGGTTACTAAATTATTAGTAATGAATTAATGAATGTTAAATATATTGTGTTGATGATGTTGATCCGAGGAGACAACTAAATGATTTTGTATTGAGTTAAGAAATATTATGATAATTTAAGATGATTGACATTTCCAAGTAGATAATTTGTTCTGAAGTAGTAAACTTAAATGTGTTTTATTCTATATAAGAATTTTATTAATGAATTTTTTTTTTGAAATATTAATTCTATGAGGGAAGGTATTTGTAATATTGTAATGGGAACTGTTTATTTAAATTCTGACAGAATCAGAGAAGTATTTTGAATTTTGGGGAATAAGATGTAACAAGAGAAGGGTATGAAGAATGTCGATATTGAGGCTGAATGTTTATATTTTGTTATAATAAATATTGTATTCATATATGTGTTAGGAGTTAAGAAAGAAAACCAGTACTTCTTAGCGCAAACCAGCACACAGCTAAGGGGAAACAGATCAGTTAGGGATATGGTATTATACAAGGCCACTATTTGATTTTTAATTTGATGTTTCAGTGTCTGGTGATGCTGTGGCGGCGGTCCTGAGCTGGCCAGCGCGTCAGAGCAGGAGCGTCAAGTGCCTGACTGGCCTTGCGGTGTTGGGATCTCGAGAGAGAAGTCCAGTAAGCTCATTCAGGTGCGGTCACAGTCACTAGACCAGGGTAAGTTACTATGATTTTTTAATAAAATGTAAAGGGGGTTGTGGCGACATATCCTGGCTGATCCCTTTAGGAAGTATGAGAGTGTCAATGAGAGTTTTTATGCTTCGGCATAAAACCTCTCATAGAGGGGGTATTGTAACGGGACAGAATTGGGAAATGGTAATCTAAAGTTTTTTTCATAACCCAAGTATATTTTGTGAATGAACTATAGTTTTGAGACTGGTGACTTGGTACAGGAATGCAGAGTATCAACGAGGGTGTGCATTCACGCGTATGTGCGCATGGGTGTGCCACTGTGAACAGCGTTAAAGACACGTACGAAACATTCCAGAGCCAAACATGTGATGGAAACAAAGAATTCAACGCAGTACAATCTGCCCCAGTCGCATACACAGCTTAAAACCGGCCGGTTGTGAAAAGGGTTCCACAACAATAATGTGGGCCCGCAACTCAAACAAAATGTGATTTTAGAACCGAGTTTATAATTTAAATCGGAACATGATTGTACAGTGAGTAGTTGAATAATTAAACTAACAGTTTCGATAAAAGATGGTGCGAAGAATATGTGCGAAGTGATGGAAGGTATTACGCAACCTTGGACTCTTTCGTAAGCCAGACCAATAACCACAGTGGTATATCAAATTCAAAATTATGTTCTTTTAGAGTACTCTATTTACCATTGAATAAAGAAATCGAGATCTCAAATGGGCATGGGGCATATGTATGAATGCGAGCGTGAATAAAAATAATAAAAATGATAAAATAAGAAGCGCTGGTTTGGGTTAATTAAATTTAAATGGTAGTTTTAACGATGTTATTTCGCATATAAATTCATATATAAGAAAAATTAAGTTTTTGTCTGAATAATTTTCATTTTGATTGTAAAAAAATTGTTGGAACCTAAAGGGATATAGAAAACAGGAAATGATTAATAAAATTTTATTACTTGGTAAACTAAGAAATGATCACTATTATTCAAATAACCAGTTCTGAATTTCCCGTTCGCTGATTCGAACACCTGGACCCTGGTGAGTAAAACTTTAGGTTGGTAATAGACAACATGGCGGTTGTAAGAGTATAAAATTATTAAACAAATAAAATCAAGTTTATTTATCAATTTATAAAAAAGCAAGTACAAGTACAAAGGTTGTATATTTTATATTATTATTAATAGGTGAATTTTTAAATGTAGTGTTCTTAGGAATTTTATTAGTGATTTTATGTTTAATTTTATTTTCTAATTTATTAATAGTTTTTATTTTGTATCCATTTTTAACTGTTATTCGTTGGATAATTTTTCTTTCTTTGTTTCTTTCTGTGTTATTTAATGGGATCCTAAGCATTCGGTAAATCATGGAATTAAATACTGCAATTTTGTGTTGGGGAGGATTAAAATCTTACAATTTTACATTTAAATTTTAATTTTACAATTAAAATTAAAATTTTATATTAAAATCGATACAAATTCGATTATTCGTTAATTTTATATTAATAGAATTATTTCGATTGTTATTAATTTACTTAGAAACCTCTGATGATACTGATATTTTTCAGTGAAACGTGCATCAGGTATTAAAAAGAATATACGAAATTATACTACTTGCAGAAGAAACAAATTGATTGAAAACATCACAAATTATATATATATATATATATATATATAATTACAGTTTTTATATATTTTTAAGTAGACCAGTGATAAAGGCTTTCAATTTGTAACAGTCCACCATGTAGTAGTAATATGCACACCACACTGTAATTACTTACTGAATATTACATAATTAATTATAGTGAATCCAGTGTTTGTGGTGTTTTTTTTTTAATTTTCCTAATGTCTAAAGCATTTGTGTCTATTTTTACAGTTAATTTTACGAGTAAAGAATGAACATTATCATGGTCAAGTTAAATTCAAATAACACAATTTTCAATATTATATAAAAATCACATACACACTAGTTGGTTTAGTGGCCCCTAGTACAAATTCCTTAAATATGCTCTGCCCTACCCAAGTATCTGTACAAGATCTACAATGTAAGAAACATGAGTGTTCCCCTAATAAAATTACTAAAAGGTAACAGAGCTTCTTATAATATTATTACTTAATGATACTTCTTAATACTTACAGTACATACTATATTCAACAAATGAATACTCCGTAATTTAATGTTGTTCTGTGAAACAATCTTTGTTACATTTCATTCATTTTGAACACAGATACTCTTAACAGTAAAGATCAAGTAATTTAAAAACACTTCAGTGTCAATTCACCACATTCTGTTTTTACAAAGTACATTTCATTATACATTAATATACATGCTGCTTTCCTGTTTTCATTTTAACAATGCACCAATTCTTCCATAGCCAACAGATTTCTAAATCCTAGTTTAATCATTCAGGAAGAAAACAAACAAATAAACAAAGCTCATCTATACCTACATCACTACATCATAAAGACTGGTAATACTACATGTTAATTGTTTTGACAAATCATATTTACACCTGCAGTATCCAACACACACACACATACCACCTTAGATCTGCAACCCACAGACCTGATTTTTTACTTACTTAATACGGAGTCTAAATCATGTGCAGTCACCCATGATCCAGGCTTGCATGAATCCCCAAAAAATTCAGCAAGTGGCTTAATTCTATTCTCAGCCACAGTCTTTCCTTTATCACATTCTGGTGTTACTACTCGTGACTCGAAATACTGAAACCATTGTTAAATTAGATTTTCTAGGTCATACTCACACGGATGCACACGTACGAACAACTATCTCTCTCTCCCCTCTCTCTCTCTCTCTCTCTCACACACACACACAATTATGACATCTCAAAGAAAAAATGTTTTACATAAAATGATATAAAGAAAAAGTTGTCATTGTAGAAAGTCATTAGCTACCTATTTTAAACGAGTTTGTAGATATCAAGTATCAATCAATATTGTGTAGTTTATGAGAACTGTATTTATGGCTTCAACAAATGAATGTATTCTTCAAAAATAAACTAATGGACCAGACACCTAAAAATAAGACTTTCAAATATGAAAGACCATCAGCTAACCCAACAAAAAGTTAGACTCTTAAAACAAGTGAAAAATTTGTTTCATGTACTCTGGATTTTACCAAACCATATGAAGTTATTATAAAAATGGATCAAAATTGATCATGCCAGGTGATATTATTTTAAGAATTTTCCCAGAAACTTTGATTTAGCTAGCTGACTCAAATTAACAACTATTATTCTCTTATGGGAATGATCAGCTCTGACCACATGTGACAAGTGGTTTTACTAAACTCTTGACTTTGCTAAAAGATTCCAGTGGATCTTGTCACAAAATAAAATATATATATATAATTGGTACTTCCATCCAGTACCGGTATTATAAAAGATATATATATATATATATATTTAGTCACTTTCTGCTACAGTCCGTTTCTTGATGTATATAATACATTTAATATTTATAATTAAATTTACCTCAAGATGTTATTTTTTTCCTTTTTTGGAACATGTTTCGGGTACTATCTTGTACCCATCCTCAGCCTTCCGGTTTTTTTGTCTGGTGAAGTACATATGTGTTGTTGGTTGACTATTATTATTGTGGCTTCCTGTTGGCTTCTGGTATTTCAAATTGGTTTTATTGTGTGTGATTGTGGTGTATGTGTTAGTTTTTTGTGTATTTTCAATGTTGAGTGCTTTGAATATTGTGTCATGTTTTGTATTGATTTGTATTTGTTCAGATATTAGTTTGTTTTCTGTTTTATGTTTGTATATTTGTAAATTTTCCCAAATGTTCATTATGGTGCCTATGTGTGGTATATGTTTTATTAGTGTTACATTGGTTATGTCTGGGAATTCATGTCCTGTGTTTATTGCATGTGTGGCTAAATTGGATTTATATATTTCTGTTTTTTTTGTATGCATTTAGGTGTGCAAAATAATGTTCAAAAAAACAGCTGCAAAAATGTTATTTTGAACACCTAAATGCATACAAAAAAACCACTAACAATAAAATTAATTAATTTGTAGTTAGCCTGTTGTTAACTTGAGTTTATGACTTGGGTAATTTTTACGTATTATAACATTTTTATAAATTTGCGTGAAACTGCATATATTTTCATGTACACACTTATTTAAAATTTTTTAATATTTATTGTTTTACTAAAGTTGGACTAATTTCCTTTATAATAACTTGCTTTAATAAAACATTATGTGCCAACAAATAAAAAAAAAATAAAAAATAAAAAAATGTAAAGTCAATAAATTAATTAGCTGTAAAATACATTTTATTTAAATAAAACTAATCTAATTCTTTGTCTGTGGGAACATTCTCTGTCTCAATAGACTGTAATTGGACATAGTTGTAACATTCTATTTCACAAGACATTTATAAATCTTTTCAATATTATCATTTTTAACTGACTTTATAAGTACTGCTAACAGAAATAGATAAATTTGTTTCTATGGCATTACTACAGCCTAATACTATGATACCATTCTCAATAAGGTTAAAAGTTTCCTAACATTAACATCAATACTTACAGAAACATCCAAACTAGTACTACCCTTCCTGTACACAAATCGTTAGTAATTTATGAGAGTACTTTTTTTTATTCTGTAAAGTTATCTTTTTTGAAAAAAACTGAGGATGAGAAAAATTAAAATGATATGTCAGGGAAAACTTTTACTGTATGCTTTTCTTGAAGCACAGAGACCCAATGCCACGATGCACTTAACTCTTTTTCTTCAGTTTTGTTAATTTTACCAAGCTGCACAAAATCTTAATCAAAAGGCAAAGACGAGTACCTGAGCACTGACAAGTGCTGTTTTAATGCTTTAAAATAACTTTAAAATAGTTAAAAAATAATAAAATAATTTAAAACAATAGTAGTCACTGAAGTATGTTGATTTCAGGTATGCATGGAGAAGGCACCACTAAAGGTTAATTGTATTGTATTTTAAATTGACTTTGTTACTTATAAACATGAAAGATGTAAACATGAAAGAGCCTAACTGACACCATGTTTGGCATCAAGCCCCTCTACAAAAAATAAGCTTTATCTTCTGTTTTAGTACAGTGATGAATGCCAAATGTATACCCCACATTTGTCACAGATAAAAATGTTTCTTTACTGATACATGGGGAACTAGAACATGTTGCATGATGTCTACATATTTTTATAATGTGTATACATACAATCCATTCAATCAATAATAGAGAGATGAACTTACATTTTAAAAAGTACATATATAATTATTACCTCTGAAAAAATTTTACTCCAGTCATATTGAAAACCTAAAGGATCGAAACCTGGATGACACAGACGTTTGCCATGCAAATCTTTCAAGCCAGAAATGTTTGCATTATTATCTACCAAAGCAATCACACCATATTCCCAGTTCTCTAAATGCACAAAAACAATAAAAAAATTTAACATTTTCTGCAACATAGAACAATGTTCAAGTGAATTATTGTCTGTGCGTGCGTGCGTGCGTGCGTGTGTGTGTGTGGTAAAATACATGAATATTATAGTTACAAATTTGAGTTTGCAAGATTACCTACTCATTCATATAGATGCCAAAATAAAGAATAGGGTGTTATATTACTTCAAGAAAAATGTGAATGCTTATTCTTTAATACATCACTTTATTTAAATAAATTCAGTTGAAGATCATTTTTTTCACCTGATAACTTTATAACTGTTACATATAGAAAAAACTCAAGATAGCAAAAAATTAAAGGACATAAAATAATACACAAAGAAGTTAACTTTGTACCTTTGATAACATATAATTTGTAAGAACTTGTAAAGTTTAAAAAGAAAAAGCATGCCAGCTGCTTTAAATTGCACCACACTAATAACTGGCTATTTTATGTGGCTGCAATTTATTGAATATGACAAAACACAACATTATTGACTAACTCAAATATATTATAAATAATACATAATCTAAGTAACCCATCTAAATAAATATAAATTACTTAAAATGATTATACATCCTCACAAAAAATGCATTTAATATAGTGCAACGTTAGAAGTATTATAAAATAAATGAATACATTTCTGACCATGTACCCAACACAACAAGTGTTAAAACACTGGCCAGGTCATAGGATTGTTGCACAATAAACGTAATTTTACAAAGAGAAGTGAGACGCTGATGACATGAAATAATTAATTAAAACCATATTAAATTAATCAATCAACAATTTCTTAATATTGCAAAGAAATTGCTTGAATATTAAAAATTGAAATTATAAGATTTTAAAATATTATCTTTTATAAGTTTACACTCTGTAAAACATAACATACCCTTGCTATTCAGTACACATATAAAAAAAAACTTATAATCTTAATATCTAAACATATATGCTGAACAAATTATACAATTACTTTATAGTGCATGGGTGTCTGACATCAACTCATTTTTTAAAAATAGCAGCTCATTTATAAAAATATATTAACTTTATAAAAATAAAATTTAATTGTTGCTATCAATATTTACATAATCAAAAAATAACATTTACTTCAAAAATATTTGTTTTCTAATGACACACAAATTTGTAAAATTTAAGAGAAGAAAATTCTTATTTTTAACCACAATTTACAATTACACACATTATTTACATTTAATCTTTAAATCTTTACTATCTCATATTCAGTTTTTTTCATGAGTTCTTTACATAAAAATACAATTGTTCATTTGTCACCTGCGAACTGCCGAAGTTACCATTGCGTGTGTATGTGTGTGTGTCCTGATTGATGACAATGACGATGATGATGATGCTGATGTGTTCTCAGTACTCTATGGTTTGTTGTTGATGACGGTCGTGTTCCTCCATCAATCATGGTGTATTGCAGATGATGGTGATGATTGAGCAGACTGACATAGTGATGACGTGTAAAGATATATTGAGTCTGACTTCGCCCAAAATTGCTGGACGTATTTATACTAGACGGAAAACTGACATGTCAGAGATTGTTTTCGATATGTTAAATTGTGTCGATTTGAGTGTAGCATCTCTTTGATTACTGATCACTTTTTAGTCCATTTTCATGATTATGTAAAATTTACCGTAACACGAGTGATTTCATTGTTTACATAATTTTTCACTCGTCATTTACATGTAACTCAATTGTTAATTACTAATTAATTATAGTAGTAATTACCATTAATTTATATAGCGTCTTTATTATGTGCTTTTCTGCAATAATTTTGCATCACCATATGCATTTAAATGTCCTTAATCTAATGTTGTTTTTAGATTGTGGTATGTCTTTGGTAACAGGTAAAAAACATATTAATAAATTTATTTTAATCCTGTCCATACCTGCTATAATGACGAAACCAACAATTCGTTCGTTTCTCCCCACATAGAACTTTGCATGTCGTCGGAACTGCCATACACACACAGACTCACAAATGCTGTATTTACACTCTTGGTGCAGGTGCACACTTTTGACAGGCAACAACCTGCATTTTACCACACAAAATTGTTTAAAACTGTTCCCCGTATTCTTTTTACACTAATTATTTACAAAACAGACCACCCTGGGCAAATATATGTATTGTTGCAATAGATTATATTAGCTTTAAGAATATATTATAGGAATGACACAAAAATTCAAGCCATTTTGTTTCCATTTTTTTACATTCAAACACTTTAGGTCTATTTGAAACAATGTATGTAATTTTTTATCTCCCATAAATTGTCTAAGTTTTTAAACAAATTTTTCTTTCACTTAATTAGAAGTATGATAGTGGGGCAGCTCAGTGTCATGTAGCTTACTGTTCATGGCATTTATTCGTCAGGTTGTGCTGTGTTCGGCTCAAGGTCAAGTCAATTAAACCCTCTCTACCTATTGTAGTCTGTATAAGGTATGCAGGATACACACGAGTACTTGAATACACACACATCACTGTACATGTTTACATGCAGACTTGTTCCTCTGTGACAATAGTGTGTGGTGCGAACTATACTATGGCTAGAAGGCACAACATTTCATTAAAATGAAATTTTAAAACACATCTTCTAATTTATTATTGACAATTTGAACATTTATTTTTCCAGAATTTTAATTACTTGCAAAATCCCCCTCAATGGTCACTTCAAATGAAATTTTTTCGTCATCTTGTGAATATGAATGTGATACAAAATTCATATCATGTTAAGTAGGTTCATGGTTTTCCTCTAAAATTATACCTATTTTAAATTGTAAATTTACTTTACCACCATGCTAATTTTTGTTCAATACATAATTATTTTAAATTGCAAACGAATATTATTAAAGAACAATGAACTGACAAACGCAGATATGATTTTATACTTGTATGTTAATAAACGTTTGTGTTGATGATATCACATTGTATATTTATCTTCACCTATTCCTATTGTGTATACTTTAGGTCATTAAAGAATGGTCCAAATTTTACATATCCCATCCAAATTCAACTCTCCTCCCCACCCCCAACTGCTTGCTGGATCCGTCCCTGGTTTGTACAATCAGTAACATACTAGGACAACTTTTTCATCACCTCAGATGTGTAGCAGAAAATCGACAGGTGGGAACCATACCCTCCATATTTAATTTTTATTTTGTTATTGTGTAACAAATAAATTAAATGCTACCTGGACATGTTGTATATGTGTGTGTATAGGGTACAGGTGATTGTACATGCATGTGCAGACACACATACACATACACATACACATACATACATATATATACACACACCTCTTTATCTTAATAGAAGGCACATAAGTAAAAATATAAATATTATATTACCATATATGTAAGTTCAGTCGTACACACATGTACGTGTGCGAGCACGTGCACACACACACACACACACACAACATTCATATTTATTTACTTACATTCCAATAAACTGTAACGGGACAGATTAGGGGAATAAATAATTTTAACCAGTTTTAATGTACAACCTTTGGAGAACCCCTTCTTTGACCCACATGCTTACAATTTTATTATGAAACATCAGTCTGTGTTTGCGTCTGGCGTCAGTTAGTCCAGACGAGTTACTTAATCACTTATAATTCAGGGCGTCCATAAATCATGGACAATGCGAGTGTGAACCCCCAATTTCACCAGGTGAGCAGTCCGCAGAATTTGTTGGCCGAGCGTCCAGAAGCTTCAATGGAACCAACCAATCAGAGCTCAAATTTGTGGTCACGTGACCGGTCACAAGCAAAGTAGTGCGCACCCCAACACCAGTTTAGGGGGCCAATGGATTTTCTACTCCAGAACCGCGCGGTTCAGTAAAATAGCGCACGGTTCCAGTAGTCAGTGCTCGAGCAAATTAAAGTCGGCCGACTGTAAATTATGATGTACACATGTTAAACCAACATAAAAAAGTGTGATAAAAAACAAATAACAATTAAACTAAATTTAAACCGCACCGTGTCGGAGTGTGTCAAAAGGAAGAAAGTGGTTAACACAAGGTGGTGCAACAACCCAGAGGAGCACTAGGTTGAGATGGGCCAATACATTTAAAAAATATGAATAATAAATTTGGAAGAAAAATGAATCAAAATTAAAAACCCTCTTTGAAAGATAATTCTATCTTAATACTGATAAGTAATAAACTAAATAGACTTCAAAATTGTAACTGAATACATTTAAAAAAGAATTGAAAACCCCTCACCACATTCACCAAATAATTCCGCTGGAGTCGGTATCAAACCAATTCCTCCTATAACCAGAAGATCAGTTAAGAGAATTAAAGTCCGAACTAATGGAATTATTGAAAAAACAAGAAGACCTCATTTGGCAGAGTTAACCTTCATTTGAAGAAGAAGCCGGGATACCATTTTCATTCCACCGGGATCGACAATTATCAAGATCATAGGAGAAAAACAGAAGTCCGAAGAATTCCTGAGAGCTTCCCAGTACACTCCATAATCAATTTTATTAAAAGCCAGAACACTTTTATTGGATGAAGATGAGTTAAACTGAGTCTTGTCAACTGTTTACAGACGTCCACGGCCAGTCGAAGTTTTCGTTGACTCGGTAAAAAACAACCTATTTTAATTTCACTATATTTAGAGTAAATAATTTTGTTTTGTAATACTTGAGTAACCTTAATTATGCATTTTACCTGGCCTTACTAATGGTTCCAAGAACTTTACGAACCCTGGGATAAGAACTATTTATTATTATTTTTCATTTGTATAAGTCTATAGAATTTGATTAATTGATAATCGATATATTTTTGTGTGATCGATTTGATTTTATTATTATTTTTGAGATAACGTGGACTGTGAATTAATAGAAAAAATTAATAAAGGATCTTTATTGTATGAGATAACGTTCGAAGTTATTGCAGAATAAATACTATACGTAGTGGTTGGAATAATTTACAAAAAGGTTGATTCAAACCCGATGAACAACTAACCTATAAGTACGCTTATTACAAGTAACAGCGCTAAACGCTTGCAGCTGGTGGAATGGGAGATTGCTGAACTAGCTTGTGTTTAGTACAAAATTTGAATAGAATTTTCTAACATCGAGTGACTAGGGTTGACAAAAATACCCATTACATTCAGTCAATACTCTATACATATCGCTAACATTACCCAACCACTGAAAACTAAGTTAAATCTATATTGTAGTATGATTATAAATTAAAGGAACATAATTATAATTTTGTTTGCCTAATAATATATTTTCAGGAGGTTTCATCGGTAACAACCGAATAGATACATTTATTAATAACACATTAATTAAGACAGGTAACAACATTTTAATTGTTACAAATTGCCACCTTCAACGAGTTCTTTACAAATTGACGCTCACAACAAGGTCATCATTATCTTCTCTTAACACCGTCTAAAATAGTTTTATTACAAATTGACGACTCCAACGTGGGGCTGAATTAAGAAGGACTCACTTATAAAAGATTTATTACAATATATATATATATATATATATATATATATATATATATATATATACTATACGAACCAGTGCTCTCCTTAATGTTTTCTTTCTCCCCCTTTATTACCTCACTCACTCTCTCATTCTTTTTACACTTTGTTTTTAAACCCCACTGTTTGAGATCTCATTATTTATTTGTGTACACTTTATATTATATGTATGAGATAACGTTTGAAGTTATTGCAGAATAAATACTATACGTAGTGGTTGGAATAATTTACAAAAAGGTTGATTCAAACCCGATGAACAACTAACCTATAAGTACGCTTATTACAAGTAACAGCGCTAAACGCTTGCAGCTGGTGGAACGGGAGATTGCTGAACTAGCTTGTGTTTAGTACAAAATTTGAATAGAATTTTCTAACATCGAGTGACTAGGGTTGACAAAAATACCCATTACATTCAGTCAATACTCTATACATATCGCTAACATTACCCAACCACTGAAAACTAAGTTAAATCTATATTGTAGTATGATTATAAATTAAAGGAACATAATTATAATTTTGTTTGCCTAATAATATATTTTCAGGAGGTTTCATCGGTAACAACCGAATAGATACATTTATTAATAACACATTAATTAAGACAGGTAACAACATTTTAATTGTTACAAATTGCCACCTTCAACGAGTTCTTTACAAATTGACGCTCACAACAAGGTCATCATTATCTTCTCTTAACACCGTCTAAAATAGTTTTATTACAAATTGACGACTCCAACGTGGGGCTGAATTAAGAAGGACTCACTTATAAAAGATTTATTACAATATATATATATATACTATACGAACCAGTGCTCTCCTTAATGTTTTCTTTCTCCCCCTTTATTACCTCACTCACTCTCTCATTCTTTTTACACTTTGTTTTTAAACCCCACTGTTTGAGATCTCATTATTTATTTGTGTACACTTTATATTATATGTATGAGATAACGTTTGAAGTTATTGCAGAATAAATACTATACGTAGTGGTTGGAATAATTTACAAAAAGGTTGATTCAAACCCGATGAACAACTAACCTATAAGTACGCTTATTACAAGTAACAGTGCTAAACGCTTGCAGCTGGTGGAACGGGAGATTGCTGAACTAGCTTGTGTTTAGTACAAAATTTGAATAGAATTTTCTAACATCGAGTGACTAGGGTTGACAAAAATACCCATTACATTCAGTCAATACTCTATACATATCGCTAATATTACCCAACCACTGAAAACTAAGTTAAATCTATATTGTAGTATGATTATAAATTAAAGGAACATAATTATAATTTTGTTTGCCTAATAATATATTTTCAGGAGGTTTCATCGGTAACAACCGAATAGATATATTTATTAATAACACATTAATTAAGACAGGTAACAACATTTTAATTGTTACAAATTGCCACCTTCAACGAGTTCTTTACAAATTGACGCTCACAACAAGGTCATCATTATCTTCTCTTAACACCGTCTAAAATAGTTTTATTACAAATTGACGACTCCAACGTGGGGCTGAATTAAGAAGGACTCACGTATAAAATCGTTTTATTACAAATTGGCGCTCAACGAGTGGGCTTTAGTTAAGAAAAAAAAATCATATTAACTGTTACTTAACTTGAGCAGGCAACCATTAGAGGCACAGGAATGCATAATACCAGAGGCAGATCGAAGAAGGGGGCAGAAGAGAAGGAGAAGGAAGAAGGTGGACGGGAACGAGAGATAGAAACATTTACGGACAGTGAAATGGAACAAACAATGGATGATAAAGAAGAAACTGAAGCAATTATCACAGAGAAGGAAATAGTTGAAGAGGATGCCCAAGGGGACCAACCAGATAAAACGGTAGCCAGAGAAGAACCAAATTGGCAAGAGATGATGAGATTTATGGCCGAACAATTTAGGAAACAGGAGGAAAACTCAAAACAAACCAAAGAGGAAACTAATGAGAGTTTAAGATAAACTAACGAAAAAATAGACAGTATTAACGAAAACTCAAAGAAACAAAATGAAATTTTGAGTGAGAATTTAATCAAATTAATGAATGAGAAGTTTGACAAAAATAAGAGGAGAATGATGAGAATAACCGGCTAATAAATGAAAGTTTAAACCAAATTAATGAAAGGTTTGACAGGAATGATGAGAGATTAAAGCAGATTCAGGAAAATAATAAACAAATAGATGAGAAAATTGAAAACAGTAATAAGGAGTTGCGGCAGATTATACATGAACAGAACCAAGCATTGAGGGAAGATATCAATGAAAGGGTTGCAAATGTCAATGAAACACTCAATAAAAGGTTAGATAATAATGAAGCGGAAGTAAGACAGCAAATAGATGAAATTAAGGGGAGTCTTGAAAAGACAGATGGAACCATAGTACAACTTGCAAGGGAAGTAGAGGCCAAAATTAATCATGGGGAAAATACCCACAAAACTATGATAAATCAAGTACAATTAGAAGCGCAAGAGAAATTGGACGGGGTGCAAATTAATATAGCTGGGAGAATTGAATTGGTAAATAATGAAATGACACAAATAAAAACCCAAGTAGTTCAAAATAAAGAGACTATAGAAAATATAAAAAAATCAGGAAATAAGTAATATAAAGGAATCAATAGAGATTTTACAAAATCGACCAATGTATCTAGCGCATCACATAGCCCCTGAGCATAAAGATAATATCAATTTTAAAATTTATAGGGGAAATCCCATAGAATTCCTGGAGAGAGTAGACGAATGGTTTAACCGAATTAAAGTAACTCGATGGAACATAATAAAAAGTTATTTAGATGAATGCTTCAAAAGTATAAATGATAATTGGTGGTCGGCTGTCCGAAATGAACTTAGTGATTATGAGGAATTTAAAAGGACTTTTAAGTCAAAATACTGGTCAGATTCTGTACAGAACATGATTAGAGATAACATTACTAACGGGAGATTTAATTTTAATCAAGAGCAGTCACCAACTACTTACTTTTTGGGAAAGGTATGTTTAGCACGTCATTTGGAACCGCGGATACCAGAGGAGTGTTTGGTGAATAAATTGTCATACCATTTTGAAGAAGAGATAGTTCATGCCAGACGCAGTGGACAAGTAAAGACCGTAAAAACAATGGAAACCTTATTAACCAGTTACGAAATGGAAGACTATTATCAAAGGTCCCGACGGCAAGGTGAATATTACCACAATAGAAGGGAAGAGACAAATCAAGAGTCGCGTCCAGGTACAAATCGATTTAACAATAATAATTATCACAGAAGGGTGAATGACCAATTAGTGAACAATCGTTATCTTAACAATTATTGCCCAAATAATCACTATACTAATCATGAGAATAACAGATACAGAACAGGCCGCAGGAATTGGGACAATGGGAGAGAGTATTGGAACAATAATCGTGCCAACAACGACCAACGAAATCAACCCAATAATCGAAGTCGAGAGGAGGATCTGCCTAGACACCAAGAAACCCATAGAGATTTTAGACCTGATGATGGCAACCCAGGAACCACTGCAAGGGAAGATCGTCTGCAGGATAGGATGGAAAACTAAGTACAGCAGTGGAAGTATCTAGTAACCCCTCGCTGCTGGGATTGGAAGGGTATGTACAAAAGCATAAGGAAATTAATCAAATTATAAAAATTACAAGGAACAATTATTTAAAGGATATACGAAATGATTTAACGGAAGAAGTGTTACCGTCAGAGAATAAAACTGACAATCATATTATATACATTATGGCTGAATTGCAGGGAGTTATGACAGAGATAGTAATTGATACTGGCGCGAATGTGTCGCTACTGGACAAGGTAGAATATAACCGAATAAGGGAGAAGTATAAGAAAAATATACCAACATTACCAGTTAACAACATGGTTATTATAGGTGCTACTGGCAGACCAAATAAAACAATACGGCAGCAAGTAATGATGGAAGTATCTAGTGGAGGTAAAACTATTCCTATGGTGTTTATGGTAGCCCAAGGACTACCATTTAAAGCAATGCTAGGGTGTGATACGCTGCGGCGCCACTCAGCTATTATTAATATGGGCAGAGGAAAAATAACCCTGTACCATGAAAATGGAGAATGGTCAAGTGAAATAGTGGATCATAAAAATGCCACTCACTAAAGACATTCTTTTACTTTGATACGTGATGATGAAATGGAATATAAAGCACCTTTTGAGGAATTAACCTGTACTAAAGAGAATGAATGGAAGGAAAAATTGCAAGAGATTTATTTGTTTAAAACTGTCAATAATAATGATAGAGTAACACCTGAACAAAGGGATCAATTAATAAAGATTTATAACAGATATAAAAAAGTATTTTCGGATTTGCCAGGGAAAGCCAGGAATTTTATTTGTGAATTGTCATTTAAACAACCTATTAATTTTAACCGTAAATCATATCCTATACCACAATCCCTAAAACCAGCAGTGAGAAGGGAAATACAGAGTATGATGGAACAGGACATAATTGAATATAGTTCATCACCATACACCTATATAGCCCTATAGTAGCTATAAGGAAGAAGAATTGGACCTTACCCATGTGTATAATAAGTTACTTCATAAACTGGAAACCCGAAGAAAAAAACAGGACGCTACCCGGAAAAATATTATTAAATACACCATCGGAGAAAAAATTTTGATAAGAAATCGTCAGCAACCAAGCAGTTTCGAAGGAATAGCAAAGAAATTGTTGCTATTATATGTTGGACCTTTTATAATAAGCCAGGACAATCAGAACAATACTTACGTAGTATTGGATCCCGCAAATAATAGGGTGAAAGGTACATACAACCAGTCGGAAATAAAAAAGTATTATGAATAGGGAAACCAATTGGCCAGATACAAGTTGTGCGTTTACTTTTTACTAAACTTTGTTAAGACAAAATAAACTTCTTTCGAAGGGGGGGTGTTATGTAACGTAACAGAGTTGAGGTCCCCAACGTTACATAAAAAACTGAATGAAACATGGTCAAGGACCATACCCTGAATTAAGGTTGCTCAGTAGTTAATGTATCTGAGAAGTGCCTCAAGTCAAAAGAGGCAATAATTAATGTTGAATATAAAAAACCATACCAATTAATAGTTAAATATAATAAATTATGCTTGTTTTTATAATGTAACATCTTAATGTTTACAGAATATTTATGTTATATTTTGAGTATGGTAGGAATGAACTGATGTTGTTTAATAGAAATACTTCATCAATGATTATGTTTATATTTATGTTAAATTTGTCTTTAGACAATCAAGTATAGTTACCAGTGTTAGGCATTATACTAAGTTTTAAGTATTGTCTAAAATTGAATAATGCTGTTGTTTTAATTAACATTTTGTAAACTTGGCCAGGTGGGCAATCAGTGTTTAAGGTTTGACAAGTTGTTCTGACAATTATATTGTAACCTAATGAAGTGTTCCAGGACCAGTTAATTAATGTAATAAAGTAAACACCAGGAAATTAAAATTAATGTAATTAACCATTAACCAATAATTAATTGTACAGTAGGTCAGGTAAAAGAAAATTAAGTTAAAAAACCAATCAATGTTATAACAGTGTAAGAAAACCTATAGGCCTAAATTCCATATTTGTGAAAGGAAATTAATACCTTTTTAAGAAGTCCAGTCCAACGAAACTATGGTAAAACATTTACTGTTTAAGAAGGAAGGTTAGGTGAGAATCTGAGGTAATTTAGTATTATTCCAGACATGGAGTATTTTATTGAAAAAGAGTAGTAATATTCTATAATTCTGGCTCTAGGATATCTAGTTTCACCCAATGACGAAAAAACGTGGTTGTTAAGGCAACTGAAATGGACATGAGTTGTTGATATTGAATCATTCGTTCTGATTGTTACAAGCTATTAGGTTGAGATGGGCTGATACATTTAAAAAATATGAATAATAAATTTGGAAGAAAAATGAATCAAAATTAAAAACCCTCTTTGAAAGATAATTCTATCTTAATACTGATAAGTAATAAACTAAATAGACTTCAAAATTGTAACTGAATACATTTAAAAAAGAATTGAAAACCCCTCACCTCATTCACCAAATAATTCCGCTGGAGTCGGTATCAAACCAATTCCTCCTATAACCAGAAGATCAGTTAAGAGAATTAAAGTCCGAACTAACGGAATTATTGAAAAAACAAGAAGACCTCATTTGGCAGAGTTAACCTTCATTTGAAGAAGAAGCCGGGATAAATATTACCATATATGTAAGTTCAGTCGTACACACATGTACGTGTGCGAGCGCGTGCACACACACACACACACACACAACATTCATATTTATTTACTTACATTCCAATAAACTGTAACGGGACAGATTAGGGGAATAAATAATTTTAACCAGTTTTAATGTACAACCTTTGGAGAACCCCTTCTTTGACCCACACGCTTACAATTTTATTATGAAACATCAGTCTGTGTTTGCGTCTGGCGTCAGTTAGTCCAGACGAGTTACTTAATCACTTATAATTCAGGGCGTCCATAAATCACGGACAATGCGAGTGTGAACCCCCAATTTCACCAGGTGAGCAGTCCGCAGAATTTGTTGGCCGAGCGTCCAGAAGCTTCAATGGAACCAACCAATCAGAGCTCAAATTTGTGGTCACGTGACCGGTCACAAGCAAAGTAGTGCGCACCCCAACACCAGTTTAGGGGGCCAGTGGATTTTCTACTCCAGAACCGCGCGGTTCAGTAAAATAGCGCACGGTTCCAGTAGTCAGTGCTCGAGCAAATTAAAGTCGGCCGACTGTAAATTATGATGTACACATGTTAAACCAACATAAAAAAGTGTGATAAAAAACAAATAACAATTAAACTAAATTTAAACCGCACCGTGTCGGAGTGTGTCAAAAGGAAGAAAGTGGTTAACACAAGGTGGTGCAACAACCCAGAGGAGCACTAGGTTGAGATGGGCCAATACATTTAAAAAATATGAATAATAAATTTGGAAGAAAAATGAATCAAAATTAAAAACCCTCTTTGAAAGATAATTCTATCTTAATACTGATAAGTAATAAACTAAATAGACTTCAAAATTGTAACTGAATACATTTAAAAAAGAATTGAAAACCCCTCACCTCATTCACCAAATAATTCCGCTGGAGTCGGTATCAAACCAATTCCTCCTATAACCAGAAGATCAGTTAAGAGAATTAAAGTCCGAACTAATGGAATTATTGAAAAAACAAGAAGACCTCATTTGGCAGAGTTAACCTTCATTTGAAGAAGAAGCCGGGATACCATTTTCATTCCACCGGGATCGACAATTATCAAGATCATAGGAGAAAAACAGAAGTCCGAAGAATTCCTGAGAGCTTCCCAGTACAAGCCAGAACACTTTTATTGGATGAAGATGAGTTAAACTGAGTCTTGTCAACTGTTTACAGACGTCCACGGCCAGTCGAAGTTTTCGTTGACTCGGTAAAAAACAACCTATTTTAATTTCACTATATTTAGAGTAAATAATTTTGTTTTGTAATACTTGAGTAACCTTAATTATGCATTTTACCTGGCCTTACTAATGGTTCCAAGAACTTTACGAACCCTGGGATAAGAACTATTTATTATTATTTTTCATTTGTATAAGTCTATAGAATTTGATTAATTGATAATCAATATATTTTTGTGTGATCGATTTGATTATATTATTATTTTTGAGATAACGTGGACTGTGAATTAATAGAGAAAATTAATAAATGATCTTTATTGTATGAGATAACGTTTGAAGTTATTGCAGAATAAATACTATACGTAGTGGTTGGAATAATTTACAAAAAGGTTGATTCAAACCCGATGAACAACTAACCTATAAGTACGCTTATTACAAGTAACAGCGCTAAACGCTTGCAGCTGGTGGAACGGGAGATTGCTGAACTAGCTTGTGTTTAGTACAAAATTTGAATAGAATTTTCTAACATCGAGTGACTAGGGTTGACAAAAATACCCATTACATTCAGTCAATACTCTATACATATCGCTAACATTACCCAACCACTGAAAACTAAGTTAAATCTATATTGTAGTATGATTATAAATTAAAGGAACATAATTATAATTTTGTTTGCCTAATAATATATTTTCAGGAGGTTTCATCGGTAACAACCGAATAGATACATTTATTAATAACACATTAATTAAGACAGGTAACAACATTTTAATTGTTACAAATTGCCACCTTCAACGAGTTCTTTACAAATTGACGCTCACAACAAGGTCATCATTATCTTCTCTTAACACCGTCTAAAATAGTTTTATTACAAATTGACGACTCCAACGACTCCAACGTGGGGCTGAATTAAGAAGGACTCACTTATAAAAGATTTATTACAATATATATATATATATATATATACTATACGAACCAGTGCTCTCCTTAATGTTTTCTTTCTCCCCCTTTATTACCTCACTCACTCTCTCATTCTTTTTACACTTTGTTTTTAAACCCCACTGTTTGAGATCTCATTATTTATTTGTGTACACTTTATAAAAAAATAAATGATGGATTATTATTAGATGGACTGTTTTCACTGCTGCTTATCTACACTTGGTCACATACTGCAATTACGTCTTTTTACTCCGACACCAAAGTTTGTTTTAAAACTTTTCGTATAACCGGTACTGTAGTTAGTTTACTGTTGTATTGCGCACTTTACTAGATAGGCCAATTATAGTACTTTCGGCCTATCTTGCACCCGAGGCCACCGTTTAACTTACGACCGCTCTGGTTGAAGACTGCTATCTGCTACTGTCTGATGTAAAAACTGGTGATAGACTGCATACTGTGATTCACATACAAAGACTGCTGCTGGGGCTATTATGCAATACGTCTGGCTTGGCTGTCTTCAGACATCAACAATTTATGATTTGTGTATGTTGTTGGTTCCACTGGGGCACCTCACAGGTGAATACTGACTGCTTTCAAATCTGAATTGAATCTTTACTGTCTCTTTCTATCATACAATTCTGTACCATTACAATACCCCCCCCCCCAATGAGAGGTTGTATGCCGAAGCATACAAACTCTCATTGCCTAAAACTAAAGGGATCAGTGAGGCGATGGCGCCGATAACCCCCCTGAACTCTCTACTAAAATCATGGGTACTTACCCCCCCTAGTCCGGCGACTGTGGCCGCACCCATCCGATCTTACTGGACTTCTCTTCACGAGATCCCAACACCATAAGCTCGGACAGATACCCGCCACAATATCGCCTGACTCTGAAACATTTAATTAAAATATCAATAAAAGGCCTTCCATTATTCCATATCCATAACTGATTTGTTTCCTCTTAGTAATACTGGTTCGTGTTTATATAAAGTACTGGTTCGTTACTTACAAAGCACTGGCTTCGTTTTTAATTTTGATAATATAACCTAACTGTCTACTTACAGCTAATTCCATACAAATTAACTAATTTTCACAATACGTTATTTACCCTTCAAAATAACACATTGATTCATCCCAAACAATTTTTTGATTATTTTTACCGAAAGATTTACTTCAGTGTTCAATTTTAAATGAATATCTTAAACACTGCTTTCTTAAATTATTATTTAATCTACTATTACATTTGAAATTTGAATCAAAATAAATTTAAATTCATTATTAAAAATCATCTTTTCCATTAATTTAATTACCAAATTAATTTAATTTAATTCCTTCACTCCTGATTATATCAATCTCATTCGTTCAAAACAAAAATATTAATTGCATTACAATCATTTTCTTTTGTTATTCATAAAACGTTACCTCCATTTCAACACATCTTGCATATCACTTATTTCATAATAGGATTTACTCCTAGCAATGATTCATTAAAGTACAACATTCTTGTTGTAGTCAACTACAGCATGACTGTAAACATTGGTCACACAACATACAACACACCTGTTTACATTAACAGTTGTCTACAAGGCTTGGTTTTATAAACACTAACTCAGTCTCAACATTTCTGATTTCAACACCACTAATACATATACTTCCTCCAATTTTCAATTTAGACAACTCTTTTAATGTTGAGATATTAATCAACTACTATCTGTCACAATTCATATCAAAATTAATTTGACTTCATTAATTATTTAGTAATGTAAAATATTCTTATTACTACAACATACTACAAACATTGTTGCATAAACTATAATCTACCTTCCAACAATATAATCTTAACTCAATACATTTAACACTAACACACTTATTTACAGATTTTCGTCATAATTTTCTTGTTTACCACACTTCATTACATAAATCAGCAAAGTAATTTTCCCATTACTCACATAATTAAATGTTCATTCAGTATTGCTCAACCCCCATCATCGAAAATTAATCGAATCCCCACATAACATTGTTCAATTTTATTGATACACAGATATGGCTATCTTTTTTATAATAACCATAAAAATTTATTTTTTCCATTATACCAAAATAATAATACCTAGGGTTACCCCCTATTATTACCTATCATAAATCAAGTCTACATTAGTGTTTTTTATCAAATCTCCGTCAATAATTTTTGTTATTCCCAGGTAAATTACGTTATTATCACAATTGTCTGCTATTACCAGTACACTAACTCTCCCCACAGGTACATATTCATCATCAATATAATCATTGTCATTTTTTACTACTGAACAAAGTAAGTCTACGTTGTTTACAATATAATCATTTCTCTCAATATTTATTTCTCTTACAAACCCTACATAATCTCTACTTAATCTGAATACCTCTATCACTCTATCTCGCTCATAATCACTTTCAATACCACACCATTTCATATTCTCACTCCACACAGAGGGCAACACCACTAAATTATTTAAACACCATCTGGCTCTGCCAGATAAACACAAACAACTTATTTGACTATTTGCCGACCCACTGTCGCCCAAATGTCCTAGTGAGGATCTTTTATCCCCATAAACAACTTGTGAATTCTTTGCTTCACATTGAACCCCAGAAAAATTTGCCCCCTGTTCACCCTTTAAACTATCTCTCCACTCTTTCTCCAACTCATCAATACTAATCATTACTCCGTTACTAACACCAATTAACTTGCTACTCTTATTATCACTATTACCATTACACAATATATCACCAATATTTTTATATAAAAATATCTCACTCTTGTTAACGCCATCACAACCAACATTATTACTCACCATGTTTACGGCCACCTGTTTTACATGTAAACTAACCTCTTTCTGATTATTATTTGTATTGACCTCACTTACCTCGTTTTTTATCTCCCCTGTGGTTAAACTAGCACTATTTTTTGTAACAGTGGCATCATTATTATCTCCACTATCAGAACTACTCACCTGGTTTAGGTCTTTTTCCTTTAATTTATCCGCATTATTTATATTCTCACTACACTTACCTGTGTCTTCATTATGATTAACCCATATATTTTCACTATCTTCACTTACTTCGTCATTTCGTTTACTAGTGTCATCAGTAATAGTGCCACCACTATTCTCTCTTATAAACTTGTCTAATTCCGGGTCTTGTTTAATATCCTCATTAAATTTACGCCAATCATCATCAGTCATTTTTTCCATATACCTCTTGAACATGTCACAGAATCACAGAATGTCTCCCATTGCTCCGCAAAGGTTTCTTGTGCCTCAGCCATTTTAACCTAATTTTTTTTTTTATTATAATCCCCTTTATATAATACAATAATTACACATACCGAATCAAAATACTCCACACCCAAACTCGCTATCCAAATATAAAATAAACAATAATTTCACAAGCACGTTACGCTACCAAAACATAAATCTATGCAATAATTCAAAATTTTACAAATACGCCTCGTATCTTACAACCTGTCTCGTATTTCCAATCAGGCCTAAACCCATATCAGAAAATTCCATATGAGTCGTCCTGTCACGGTCGCCATTGTTACGGTCTATTTCTTACCCCCCCCCTTATTATAAACTGTTACTTACCTTTTACTTCACTCGCCCTGACTTACCAAAAACAGAAGCTTCCCAACTTATAGGTCGCCACCAATATTTTTAAACAAAGGACAAATATGGAAACCTTAATACATTTTCCCATTATTTACTTCTCATTACTTACCAGGTTCGATTGGGCGAGATTTTCCATACAGGACAGGTTATGTTAAACGGGCGTAATAACTTACTCTAACACTTATTCATGATAATTCAAATACTATTTTATTTAACATAAAAATTTACCATAAAAATTGACTTCTTTCCTTCCCTTTTTACTTTATTTATAATTTTTTTATCAATAAGGTTACAATGTCAAAATATACTATACGAAACAGTGCTCTCCTTAATGTTTTCTTTCTCCCCCTTTATTACCTCACTCACTCTCTCATTCTTTTTACACTTTGTTTTTAAACCCCACTGTTTGAGATCTCATTATTTATTTGTGTACACTTTATTAAAAAATAAATGATGGATTATTATTAGATGGACTGTTTTCACTGCTGCTTATCTACACTTGGTCACATACTGCAATTACGTCTTTTTACTCCGACACCAAAGTTTGTTTTAAAACTTTTCGTATAACCGGTAATGTAGTTAGTTTACTGTTGTATTGCACACTTTACTAGATAGGCCAATTATAGTACTTTCGGGCTATCTTGCACCCGAGGCCACCGTTTAACTTACGACTGCTCTGGTTGAAGACTGCTATCTGCTACTGTCTGATGCAAAAACTGGTGATAGACTGCATACTGTGATTCACATACAAAGACTGCTGCTGGGGCTATTACGCAATACGTCTGGCTTGGCTGTCTTCAGACATCAACAATTTATGATAACAGTGTATGTTGTTGGTTCCACTGGGGCACCTCACAGGTGAATACTGACTGCTTTCAAATCTGAATTTCAAATATTTTTACTGTCTCTTTCTATCATACAATTCTGTACCGTTACACCATATGATTCTTTCTATGTGATGTAAGAGTTGACTTTGGAACAGTAACAGAAGTAGAGACAGTAAAAATATATTAATACTTTATGTTATTAATCAACAAAGTAAAGTAAAGAAGATTTTGTTTAATAAAAGAGAAATAATTTGTTAAAATCCGAAAACTGTGTTAGCATAATTATTTTGCCACTCAGACCTAAATAATCATTTCTGCAACAGTTTCATCTATAGAACCCTGGAGGAGAACCTAAGGTACGAAAAGTCGTAATTTTTAAATTGTGTTAAAAAATTAATTTGCTCATAAAATCGAAAAGTTACAAAATGGTAGGAAATTACTATACATCAGTAACAAATGTTTGTGAAAATGTAAGATTTTCAATGTATTAATAAAGTATTGCATTTGGTCAGTTTTGAAAAAGTAGCAATTTATACTCTACCAATCATATCTCTTCACAAAAAAACATGTAATGTAGATATACACTAGTCTCATTTAACCAAATTTGATGGGACCAAGGGTGATTCGGTTAAAGAAAAATTTGGTTAAATTGGAAACATAGTACTGTACTGTAATTTACATTTTTTAGTGAGAAAAAATGCTAAAGAACAACAAGCACCTTTAATCGTTTTTCAGGGAAACTAGCAGGACTCATGCGCCGTTATTACATACTTCTATTAAAATGAAAACGGCTTTACAATCAGCAGGCTCTAAATACTGCAATTAAATCATACAATATTACATTATCCTATACTATTAAGAGAGCAATAATTGTATGTAGCTACGTTTTTTTCTCGAAAACGACTAACGATTTTCTCGGAAGTTGGTACTTAAGGGTATTTTGACAACAGGGAATTGATTAGACTCGGTCTCATTTTCTGCAAAATTCGTCTAAGGGCAAAATCTGAGGGCCTTTATTTTAAAATATCATGGGACCGATACCGCGTGACAATTAATTATTGCTAGGCAACTGCAATTTCTTACCAGCCGTCAATAAATGCAAACGGTCCAGTATCGATATGTTTGTGTGTGTGTGTATATATATATATATATATATATATATATATATTACATTTAATATTTATAATTAAATTTACCTCAAGATGTTATTTTTTTCCTTTTTTGGAACATGTTTCGGGTACTATCTTGTACCCATCCTCAGCCTTCCGGTTTTTTTGTCTGGCGAAGTACATATGTGTTGTTGGTTGACTATTATTATTGTGGCTTCCTGTTGGCTTCTGGTATTTCAAATTGGTTTTATTGTGTGTGATTGTGGTGTATGTGTTAGTTTTTTGTGTATTTTCAATGTTGAGTGCTTTGAATATTGTGTCATGTTTTGTATTGATTTGTATTTGTTCAGGTATTAGTTTGTTTTCTGGTTTATGTTTTATATTTGTAAATTTTCCCAAATGTTCATTATGGTGCCTTTGTGTGGTATATGTTTTAATAGTGTTACATTGGTTACGTCTGGGAATTCATGTCCTGTGTTTACTGCATGTGTGGCTAAATTGGATTTATATATTTCTGGTTTTTTGTACGCATTTAGGTGTTCAAAATAACGTTTTTTCAGCTGTGTTTTTGTTTGTCCTATGTAACATTTATTGCAATCTTGGCATTCAATTTTGTATATGCCGTTAGTTGTTGTATTATCTTTGTTGTGTGAGCTATTTAGATTTTGTAATTTATTTTTATTAGTTTTGTATGCTATTTTTATATCTGTGTTTTTAAATAGTTTTGTTAGTTTTGTCATTTTATTATTTATATATGTGAATGTGGCCCATTTTTTGTTGTTGTTATTATTTATGTGTTGTTCAGTTTGATTAATTCTTAAGTGTTCAGTTTTTATTTTGTATTTGATTTTATTTTCTATTTTGATCATAGTATTTTTATTGTATCCATTTTCATAACCAATTTGGTATATTATATTTCTTTCTTTGTCAGTTTCTTGTTTGTTTAGGGGAATTTTGTACATTCTGTTAAATAGTGAATAAAATGCTGCCATTTTATGTTGTGGTGGGTGGTCAGAATGGTTAGGTATAATGATGTTAGTGGAAGTTGGTTTTCTATATATTGCATATTGTATGTGGTTGTTGTATCTTGTGATGGTTATGTCTAAATAGTTGATTTTGTTATGTTTTTCTTTTTCTTCTGTGAATTGTATTTTGGGATGTATGTTATTGATTTGTTTCAGTATGTTCTCTGCATTTGTGTTTTTGTTATTTGATACATATAGCCCATCATCTACATATCTTATCCATATGCCATTTGGATCATGTGATTTTATGATATTTTGTATTTTGGTGTCTATGTGTTGTAGGAATATTTCTGCTATTATGCTTGATAATGGTGATCCCATTGCTAAACCTTCTTTCTGTTGATAAATTTTGCTATTAATTCAAAGTAATTTTGTTTTAGTATTAGTTGGAGGCTATTTTTTATTTCGGTTATATATTGTTTGTTTTCATTTTGTTCTTTAAGTTTGTTTATTATTATGTCAATTGTTTCTTCTACTGGGATGTTGGTGTACATGTTTGTTATGTCATATGATGTGAAAAATGTATTTTCATTTATATTTATTATTTTTAGTTTGTCTATTAATTCGTATGTATTTTTTATGTTATGATGGTTATTTGTTAGATGGTTATTTTTTAGTTTTTGTGCTATTATTTTTGCTATTTTGTATGTAGGAGCTTTTTTGAAATTGATTAATGGACGTATTGGGTTGTTTAATTTGTGTATTTTTATTAGGCTATTCATTTTAGGTGGTTCTGGATTATTATTTATACATATGTCTGTGTTTTTATTGTTGAAAATGTTTTTAGTTGTTTTTATTAGTTTTATTGTTTGTTTAAGATAGTTTTCTGTTGGGTTTTTATCTAGTTGTACGCATTTATTATTGTTGATGAAGTCTTCGGTTTTTTTGATGTAGTCTGCTTTATCAATGATTACTGTTGCTTGACTTTTGTCTGCTTTAGTTATTATTAAATTATTGTTCTTTACTTTATTTTTAATTTCTTTTATTGTTTTATTGTTTTTCTTTTGTTTATCTTTGTTTTTCATTTCGCTAGTGATTATTTTTTTAATTATATGTGTTGCTTCTGTTCTTTTTTCTTCTTGTATATTGTCTTTTATTAGGTTAATGGCAAACAGGAAGCCACAATAATAATAGTCAACCAACAACACATATGTACTTCACCAGACAAAAAAACCGGACGGCTGAAGATGGGTACAAGATAGTACCCGAAACATGTTCCAAAAAAGGAAAAAATAACATCTTGAGGTAAATTTAATTATAAATATTAAATGTATTATATACATCAAGAAACAGACTGTAGCAGAAAGTGACTAAAAAATATATATATATATATATATATATGAAGAAGAATAAATAGCTGTTTCAATCAATGTAAATAAACAAAATAGGAGTTGAGACAAAAACAATAATTGTACACCCTATCTAATAATATTAAGCGAGTAATAACGTATTTAATTTATAACATGTTCCCTGTACGCTGTTGTGTTTTCTGTGTTCTCTGAGGTAAGTATTAATACACGGACACGTCATGAACAAAAAAATTCAAGGATTGTATTGAAACGTTCGAAAAAGGTTGTTAGTAAGTTAGTAAGCTAAAGTTAATAATAATTTATGAGTTTTTTGAAACTGTTGCTTTTGCTTCTTTGTGACTTACAACAGAAAGGTACGTTTTATTATAGTGTAAAACGTTCGGGTTGGTGCATGGGGAATGTTACCTAAATATGGATTACACAATATGGATCAACTACTTCGTTCTGTAGGAAATCTTACTACTATATTATATAGCCTTTGGTGGAAAGAGTGTTGTCTTTGGAGGAGATTTCTGGCGATGTTTGCCCGTTCAACCTTGTGCTAACCGCAGTGAGTTGTTAGACCTTTCGATTAAGAAAAACAGTCTTTGGCATCATTTTAACTTCTTTTCACTGACAGAAAATATGCGTGTGAATCCAGAGCAAAGAGACTTTGCTGAATATTTATTAAAAGTTGGCAATGGAGACTTGCCAGTAAATGCTATGCATGAGATTGAACTACCCAGAGGATATTCTTTCCAACGGCAATCTTACTGAAGAAGTATTCGGAGACTGTCTGGCTAAAAACAGATATGAAGATATGAAGGACAGGGCTATACTAGAACCAATAATAAAGATGTTAATAAAATTAATGCAGAAATTATTGAAAAGCTTCCTGGAGAGTGCAAAGTTTACAACAGTTATGATTCTGTCAAAGATCAACCAGACGGAGGTCTCGAATTTACTTCTGAATACCTGAATTCCATTGAAATGGCTGATCTACCACCACATGAACTGAAACTTGTAAAAAATACAATAATAATGCTCTTGCAAAACTTGCATGTCTCCAAAGGACTATGCAATGGAACAAGGTTAATAGTTACTGAGTTGTGTAACAATATTATTAAATCAAAGATTATCACTGGAGAGAATGCAGGCCGAGAAGTCCATATCCCACAAATCACATTAGATTCTAGCAAAAATCAACTTGGATGTACTATGCAACGGTATCAGTTCCCCATAAGACCTGCTTTTGCTATGACCATCCACAAAGCTCAAGGACAGACATTTGAATTTGTTGGTATCTACTTACTTATATCAGTTTTTATGCATGGTATGTTGTATGTAGCATTTTCTAGAGTAAAAAGACGAAGCAGCTTAAAAGTTCTTTTCCCACCAGAAAATCCTCACCATACACGAAATGTTGTATGGAAAGACATACTAAATACTAGAAGACTAGAAATACTAGAAGACTTTACTATAACTTTCCAATAATTTTGTATTATTTTTGTATTACACTGTATTTTATATTATTCTGCTTATGTTTAAAAATCCTAGACAATTTAATGTAAAAATAATCTGTATATATATAAATAAATATCAAAACCAAGCAAAGCTCGGTCCCCTGATATTAAAATTTAAAAGAACAACTTTATTTTAATCAAACTAAAAACTATTTTTTAAACGACATTTTCAAATACAGTAGTACATATTTAAGTCATTACAGTGTACATTAAAAAATTAACAAAGAAGAAAAATCAATGAAAATGAATGAATGAAATGAAAAATAGAAAAGAAACCTTATTAATCTCACATCAGTTCAACGTGTAAAAAAATTTGAAATCTTTTATTTCAAGCTTAATGAGCACTTACGTGCTGCACGATCTCGAAGTCGTTTCATTAGCAGTAATTCTGCAGAAGTGTCGTCTTGCTGCTCCAAGTATACCATTACATCTTCAAACATTTTTGTCGCTTCAGAATGGCTTGGACCTTTATTTTCCTCTACTTCATCATCATCAGAGCTGTCAGATACGTTTTGCTGAGTTGTTGAATAAGCAGCCACAATGTCATTTTCTGTTAAAAGACAGGTGAGGGTCTTCGTCATCTTGAATCCATTCCAAAACATCTTGCAGTTGAATTTCTGATGGCCCATCCAAAGTCTGAAGCATTTTTAAAATGTTTTCTTCGTTTTCTGACTCATCACATTCCCCGATATGGCCTTTTCTGAGCTGGAAGCAGAAGAAGGTACGTTGCGGTAAATTTTGTTCCAAGTTTCGTTCAAAGCACTCGGTTTAACTTCGTCCCATGATGCAGCTGTCATATAAATGACATCTTTAATTATAATCTCATTCAGAGTTGCAATGATGTCCTTCGGCTCTTCCTTATTATTTGTACTATCAATCATCTTCCCAAGAAGTTTTCTCTTGTACAACCTCTTCAATGTTTCGATTGCTTCTTGATCCATGGGTCGGATCAACGAGGTGACATTCGCTGGTAAAAACGGCACCCTAATGTCACCACTTTTCAATTCATCCACCGCTGGGTGTGTAGGCGCATTGTCAATCAAAAGAACAGCTTTAAGGGGCTTATCCAAAAATTCACAGTCATTCACATGAGTTATAAACGGTATAAAATTTAAAATATGCAACTTCTTGAAAAAAGAAAATTACCATGTCATCATTCAGTTAATCCAGAAATTAGGTTAATTGCGATTCGGTTAATCGGGACTCTAGTGTAATAAAATGTGAAAATCAATAATTATTAATCACAGTCGTGGACAAAAAAAAATAATATACAGGTGATAAATGATCATTTTGTTTAGAAATGCTGACAAGAAGGACATCATTAACTATTCATATTGAAAATAACAAAACATGAGTGTTAAGTCTACTGTGAACTTCCATGGTAGCCAAAACAAAATTTCTCAATGGTGTATTTTGCACATGTCCCTTATTTGTTATTTCTGCAGTAAGGAATACAATATCACTTGCAGTTTGTTGACAGTTGGTATTCAGGTCAGATACTCCATGCATTTCCTTGCTAATTTTTGTGCATGTTGTGAACAATTTCATAAAAGTTTTTAATAACTGTAAACTAATTACATTTTCAAATAATTTGTTCAAGTTTAAAAAGTGTTTACATTTTCAAAGTAGAAGTGTGCACTTGTTTAGTATTTACTCCCAGTAGGCGAATGGAACATTGTTTCAATCATTACTGGACATAAGCATAAAAGAGACCTATTACACAGAATACACGAGTATACATTTCCTCCTCCTCCATACCAATTTTGTGTTTAAGATACCTACTGATCAAAAAATTGCCAATACTTATATACTTCTGACATTATTTCAAATTATTTTGCTTGAAATGAATTAAAATTTATAACTGTAGCATTTTCAGGTAACACAATTAGTACAGTCACTGAAGCCGAAAAAAAAAATAGAAATTTCAAGCCGAAAGTGGCTTCTACAAGATTTTTTGCACAGGGCTAGATAAAAAGGTAAGAAAGAAATTTAAAAAAGTTTACAAAAATTCAGTTGCGGGTTTTCAAAAAAAGGGAGGGGGAAGGTACAAAAAATTCTTTTTTTGTGATTATGTTAAAAAATATTATATTTATGAGAAAAATACAAAAGACTAAAAGGAAAGAGCATAAAATTCTACATAAAAAAGGTTAATAACATTTTTTTGTCAGGGCGATAATTTTAGTAGAAAAATTAATTCAAAGTTGGCCAAATTTTTCTCAAGGTGGATTTTCACATAAAATACATGTTTATTTAATAGACATTCAATTTTTTAAGGAATATAAGTTTAAAAACTCATTATTATTTACTTATGTATATATTATTATGTATAATGTTTTACTTATTTATTATGCATTATAATAAAAATGTTATCAAAAAATGCTTCTTATTTATAAAAATTATAAATTATTTACTTATAACTTATTATGATTTACAGAATTATTAAAACTAGTGGTCGCCCAGTGGTCGAAATTCGACCGTAATTCATTAAATTTTTAAGTTTGAACGTTATTGAGGTTCTTTTGTCAAAGAGTATACCTCTATAATCATTGCATATAATTTTTTTGAATTTTGTTCTATTACGTCAGCTGCGAGCGTGTACAAATACGTCATTAGCGTGTGTTGTTTGCCTTAATTCCCTGCAATACCTATGAAATTTAAACTTTAATGTTAGTAACAGTTGAAAAAAAAACACAATTACAGCTTGTATTCGTATTTATTTTTTGATATAATTCATTGTCAGTTTTAATTTTTTCATGTTATTATTGAATCAAATAAACGCTAATAAAAATGAGACTTGACATTCATAGAAGTATAAGATACATTGTTTTCAATTCCAGTGGATTACATTTCATTTTTGGTAAGGTACAAAATTCGAAAACAGTTTGAAGATTATCTGCTACAAAGCTTATATAATTTTTAAAATTTTTTTTCTATGCATTAATTTTCGAGTTATTTGAAAAATATGAAAGATAGGAAAAATGAGGTTTAGCTTGGCTAAGCCATATTTAAAAAGCAATAACGCGTTTTTTGACATTTCCTTGGGTTTTTTTTATTGCCATACTGACCAGGTTTTGCCAAGGCTACACAGATATTTTGCCTATCTTTTTCGAATTATATAAAATTTAAATAAAAAATTAATAAAAAATAAAAAATGAAATAAAAAATATGTGCCTCGTATTTTTTCATATTTTTCATTAAATCAAAAAAACTGGGTGGTTAAAAAAATAAATGTTGTCCATCGAACTTAAAATAGTTTGAAAGTGAAATTAATGATTCAGAACTTCTGTGTAAACGATGTTTTTTGTAAAAACTCTTTCATCAGTTGCTAAATGCCCTTGGCCATTATATTCGGAAATATAAAATCTCAAACCATCGAATGATCGAACTCTACTTGCTGCGACATACAATTGACCATATGTAAAAACTGGCTGCCTCAATAAAATTCCAATTTTTTCGAATGTTTGTCCTTGAGACTTATTTATTGTCATCGCAAATGCAGGTATAATTGGAAATTGAGTTCTTTGAAAGTTAAATGGTAAAACAGTACCGGAATATGTTAAATTTATACGTGGAATCAAAATTCTCTTATTGCGTGCGGTTCCAGTTAAAACTTCGCAATCAATAGCATTACGATGCATACACTTGATGCGCATTCTTGTTCCATTGACTAATGCTTCCTTTGTATTTAAGTTTCTGATCAGTAAAACGATGCAATTAACTTTCAATACTAACTTATGTGGTGGCAAACCACTAATAGTCAAAGAATTCAAAAACTCTACTGGATAGTTATTGATTTCATTGTCATCATCACAAATTATTTTATCGTAGCTATGATATGGTTTCTGTTCACCTGGTATTCGATTAAGTATATCAGTATTAATAAAAGTACAATCATCATTTTTAGGTGCTAAAATAACTGACTTCAATATGTTATCTGAGAGTATGTTTTCGGAAATATTTCCATACACCTCATTAATAATATTATTTTCATCTCCTATTAATTGCTGAGGTATTTCAATAATATTTTCACCAAACTAAGGGAATTGTGGGACTTCATCATTACCAATTTTTTTTCAAGAATTCGACAATTCTATTTCACTTGGTAAGGCTCTCATATTTTGAGTAAACGTTACTTTATGAAAATAAACAAATTTATGCCAACTCGTGACACAATTTTCAATTAAAGTTGCACGTGATCCATGTGGGACAACTGGTAAGATTTGCCGAAAATCACCGCACAGAGGTATCGTTTTCTCTCCAAATGGTTTATGTTTATCATTTTCATCGCATAGATCCTGCAATAATCTATCTATGATTTTCAACACTTGCAGTGGGCACATAGAAATTTCATCAATAATTATCAATGATGATGAATTTATGTAACGTCCATAGCTACTATTTGCGGTAATATTCGCTACAGAATTTTCTAAAATGGGTATAGGCAATTTAAACACATTGTGTAAAGTTCTACCTCCAAGTAATAGAGTTGAAGCTATGCCACTGAACGCTGTTGCAATGCAACTAAGATTAAGCGAATTTAATTTGTGAATGATTGCTGTTTGTGTGAATGTTTTTCCACAACCTGCATGAGCGGTTAAACAAAAAACATTAGATCCAGTATCATGATGCAAAACTTCACGAATCACACGATCAATTAGATTATGCTGTTCAATATTTGCAGTTTCATAATGCTCAGAAAACAGAAACTCTTGTTCTATTGGATCAATAGCATTTGCTTCGTCTGTTCTCTGCGAATACGTGGGAACTGGTAAACCAAGTTCTTGACATGACAAATTATGAACATTCAAAATATCTTCAATTTCTAATAGAGCTGTATTAAAGGATACTTCTTCATTGTAATCTCTCAAAAAATCTTCACTAAGATATACTTTAAATTCATTCCATAACGCCAATGCATTGGCTGGCACATTTAATGCACAAATGTAACCAAATAAATTTCGCATTTGTTTTGGTGAATGTAATTCTTTTGCTTCATTTAAACATTCGTGCCATTCATTATCATTTGAAGCAATGCCGTGAGCATAGCACGCTTCAACAAAAGAAGTGTGTATAATTCCATTGTATGTTCTAACATCCTCAAATGATTTTGGACCACAGACATGTAATAAAAGCAATCGTAAATGGAAAAGTTCGATGTCTTTTGGTGATACTACATATATGCGTGTAATGATTTTATCACCTCCACGCCTTCTCTTCTTCCATTTTTTTTGGGAATCTTACCACACATAATGCAAAGGAATTTCAATATACTTATATTCATGCGCTGATGGATCTGATCGATTCAATTCAAAAAATGCTAATAATTTTGTTTGTCTTGCATTTTCAATTGCTTGACGTTCTTGCCCTTCTCGAAAGTAAACATTCTGTCTACGCGGTAAATGAATGTCAAGTCTAACGATGACATGTGATTGAAAATGCATTGGTAATTCATAGATGCGCCATACAGCTTCAGTTGATCCGACATAACGGCCATTTAAAAAATTTGTAACTTCATCAATTTGTATTTCTTGACCTGGTTCATTTCTCTCTTAACCTAATTCAACAGATGCACTGTCATAGCCTTTGTACACGTATTTATAAATGTATTTAACACTTTTAACTGTAGTGCATACTTCAACATTTATATGGCAATTAAATTTGGCAAGTAAATACGGATTGTATGGTACAACATAACGATTGTCGAGGCAACTACCGCGAACTTCAGCATTAATACCATTATCACGCCTTCTGTATAATGGATATCCATTTAATGATTCACATATAAATTCATTAAATCGTTTTGGATAATCTTTTGTGCATTTTCCATCTCTCATACATACAGAATTTGGATTAAGTACACCGCATGGACCATGCATCATGTGTTTTACAACATATTCATGTAATGTAGGATGTATTTGAATGTTAGGAATCTCCGCAGATACAACTTTATCAATATCGGTAGCGTTATCAATTTTATCTTGCTCATTTAAAGAGAGTAAAATGTGAGCATGAGGCAATCCTCTCTTTTGAAACTCAATTGTATAAATGAGTGCTTCAACTTTACCGAAGATTTTTTTTAGTGTAAGGCCCTCAATTAATGCTTTCAGTTTGGACTTGAATACACGCACAACAATATCAGGTCAAAAATTAGCTGATTCACCTACACCAATATTGCTAACTATTTCAGGCCAACTTGGATTGCAAGTCATTGTAATAAACAAAGAAGGCTTTCCGAAATGTTGTACAATTGACATTGCATCTAAATAATTCTGATACATATTTCTTGAAGATCCATTGAATGAAGATGGTAAAATTACTCTACGGCCAACATTATTGGCATTGGGGTTCAATTCTAAATAATCTGTTAAATTGTTGTAAACTTCAGACCTAAGACTTGTTTGATTTTGTCGAATGAAATGTAACCTTGTGCCCTCTATTCTCACATACATATCAACTATCCAATGCAGAAATAATTTTTGTGAATGGTGCAACATGCTAAAATCTTCTCTAATTGCAAGTCGATAGGCTGCATACTGAAGCATGGTTAATTTATTTCTGGGCGCTCTTGAATTAGATGTAGTTGGTACATTATGAGAAATATTGATATGCCACCCAGTATCACCATTTGGAAAAAGTAATGGATACGCTAAAGGGTCCAATGATGAATCCAAAACAGAGATATTTTTAATGGTACCATTAACTTTTGAAAACGAAACCATATTTCGTTCAAAGGGTGGCTCACCATCAACTGTTCTAAATATTACTGCTACATCAGTTTGAACTGCATCATTGTAACGGCGTAGATCTAAATCACGATTTACTTTAATGAGCATACAAATTTCTTTATTTTGATTTTCAACTCTCTGACAATGATCTTTCATTGCAATGAATGACCGAACGAAAGGATTAATGCGTTCCAATTCAAGAGAGATTTCACGCATTATATTGTTATTGCATGTTTGATTATAGTGTTCACGTAATCAATAATGGATAGCAGTGTCAACATCATAAAAATATAATTGCGCATAACATGGTGAGTGACCATATCCAGCAGTCATTGGACCTGATCTGTGATAAAAAACATCATGTATTTTAAAATGATACACTCCACGCGTAACTGTATCCGAAATTTTAGCTTCTGAGCTAACCATAGCAAATGATGAATTGTATTTACGAATGTTTTCAAAATAATTTTTTGACTTTCTTTTTATTGAAGGTTCATTTGAAGTAAGTCCATCATACAATGATTTAAAGTATTCATTTTGACTTAAGGCCGGTAATATTGCTTTACCCTTATGACAACATGAAGTGAATGCAGTCCTTTCACCTAAAGTGACCTCAGATTCGAAATGTTTTGCATTGCAAAACCTGCATTGTAAATGCATTAATCCACAATCAAAAGTATTACAATTTCTTGGAATGACATTCAGTGCGCATTTAAATGTATCCCTCAAAATAATTTCATCATTTTGTATACTATTTACACTATTTAAATTTGCATTTGGTCTATTATCATTTTGACTTTCACGCGAATATATATTCCTTCTTCTTTGTCTCTCACTCCGACCCGTCAATGTTCTATGTCGAGGCATAATGGAAGTAGGTGCGAATATCTGAATGTAAAAAAAAACATGTAATGAAATTACTGAAACTAAGATTAGACAGGGTTTAATTTAAAAATAATAAAATGTACTCACTTTTTTGAAACCACCAATAATAATTAGGCGAGAGTAAGTCAATTCAAATTGCTGCTACAAAATTTTCCTTTTGCAACAGGTGTATATTAAGCAAGCTGTATTTCACTTTCAGCTGCACATTAATATATAAAACACAGGTATCTAATATACAAAATATAAAATAAACGCTTTTTTGCCTTGACATACACTCCACAGACTATTGTTGCCTGGCAACAAAATTATTTTATTTTTAACAATTACCATTGTTTGAAAAAGTTTAAATGAATTTTTAAGTGCAAATGAATGTTTTATTTTATTTAATTTAATGTATTTGTAACACATATTATATATAAATTTTAGCTTTCTGCACTCCTTCTCCATATAAACTTTAACTATGCCAAATCTCACTCTCCTCCGTGCGCGCAATGTGCTTAAAAAGGGGTACAAAGTTTTCTCTTCACGTATTAATATGTAGATATTGTTTTTTCATTGATTTTCCGAATTTTTCACAATTATCAAGGTGGAAAATAACTTTTTAGTACATTTATTATTTATTTATAAAATTTAATTATAACAATTATTTTTATAATGATAAATATATTTAAAAATCGATTTCTTCTCCAATTTCTTGAAAAGATTCAGAAGTCAAGTCTTATATTTCTACTTCTCCCGTATCATAGAACCTTTTTATTTTCAAAAATTAATTAACAAGTTGCAAGAATTTCAAAAAATAAACACTACACGTGCTCCGAAATAAAATAACAGTCGATCCGGCAATGGTTTACACACTAACACTTACAACGTACAAGCTTGTGTGTCGGCTCACCGCACATCTGTATGGCGCATGTACCAGCTGTCCTTGCTCTCCCTAAAATTCTTCAACTTTCAGGGTCTGTTCTTTTTATGCCTATGCACGGATATAAATTCTTACTATGTAGAAGAGAAACCTCAAATATTATAGTTTTACGTACAATAGTTACATTTTAATATTTTTTTTTAGTTTGTAACTATTAATATTAATCTATTAATGTTTTACGTACCGAGTCACTTTATGGTTAATATAATTAAATTACCTTATTCGGTCCTTTATTAGAACCGAAGTTCATTTGATCATTTAGTATGTTATTTTTGGTCATTGCGTTTTTTGTGGCTTTGTATATTTCGAATTCCTCTAGACTATCCATTAATTTACCCTTCTTGCAAGTATGCAACGCCACGAAATTGTTTTCGAAACTAGTATAACTATGATCTTTTTCTATTAAATGTTGTGCAAAACTGGAATTATTATTATTTGTTTTTGGAATGTGCTCTAAAAATCTTGTATAAAAATCTCTGCCGGATTGGCCGATGTAGAATGCTGCACAATTATAGCATTTAATTTTATAGACTCCTGATTTATTTTTTAAAGGAATATTTATTTTAGTTTTGAAAAAATTTTTTAAATTATTACAGGTTTTGAATGAAACAGTATATCCTTTACTTTTAAAAACAGATTTTAAAATATTTGGCATCAAACCAGTATAATTAGCTGAAATGAATTTTTTATGTTTTTTATTATGTTGGTTAATAATATTGGTATTTTTATTTTCTAAACGTTTTTTATGTTTCAGTATCATTCTATCAATTATTACTGGCCTGTAACCATTATTTAGAGCTATTTGTTTTATAATATTTAATTCTCGATCATAAAGTCGTGAGGAAGTCGTAGTACAGCGTGCATGCATGCGAGCGCTCCAAGCGATTCTGTTGTTACGTTTTTGTTTGTATATATTTTATTTAAAAGATTTACATATTTTAAATTATGACAAACCACAAATTGTGGAATACTTTTATGTTTTGATTATGTGTATCTGAAGATGGGATTTTATCCCGAAACGCGTCATTAAACGACAGCAGCTAGTGTCACTAAGGTGGACCGAATAAGGTAATTTAATTATATTATTAATATTATTACGTGCAATGGAAATATTTTTACATTTATTAATAAAAGTTACATTTATTATTTAAATTTAACTAAATTTTAACAATTCTTTACACCGCAGTCTTATAGAAGACACTTTGACCAATACTTGTTCATAATTTTGTTAACAAATATTTATTTTGAAAATTTCTGTAGAAATTTTAAGTTAAGAAAATGATGTATACTTGTGAATTCAACAAAAATTATAAATTTTAAAACTCGCTCATTGTATGCCAATAAATCAATACTAATTTTTATTATTTTTTTCGAAGAACTATATATGTAAAGTTCGTATTGTGAAGTTTTCTTTTAATGTAAATACATTTGTAATAAATTGTTAATACGTTTATGCATTAGTTGAAAAAAATAAAAAACAAAAACGTTATTACTTTATTATAAGTATTTATTAATAATTAATTATTTTCTTTTCATTTTACGTAAAAGTACAAACATTTAGCTTTAAAATGCTTTTTGATTTTTGTCTCTACGACTATTATAACGGATTTTATTAAAATTTGTATGTTGCAATGTGTGAAAAAATTATCCTTCCCGCTCATTGGGGCGGACTCCGACAATCAATTTTTTTCTAATTTTCAATTCCATTTTTCTCACAAAGTATTGGCCTGACAAAAAAATGATAAATACCTTTTTTGTAGAGAATTTAATGCTCTTTAATGTTTGCAATTTATCTTTTTCCGTAAATATGTTATTTTTCAAGATAATTGAAAAAACTAATTTATGTACCTTCCCCCTCTTCTTTTTTGAAAAACCGCGAAGGAATTTATGTAAACTTTTTTTAAATTCTTTCTCACCCTTTTATCTAGCCTTATGCAAAAAATCTCGTAGAAGCCACTTAATTTGAATTTTTTTCCTTCAGTGACTGTACTAAATACCACAATACAAAAAAATGTTAATAATATTTAATGTATTATAAGTAAACAAATAAAACTTTCATATATAATAGAGAACATATATACAAAATACAATAGTAAAGGAATTTACTGGCACCTTATCACTGCACACTAATACATGAATGCAATGAAAATTTAACACAAAAGCATGTTAAGAATCCTAATGTCCTTATCTGAAATACAATTCATCATGAATAACTAGAAGTAGCCAAAATATTAAACCAAAAGCATGCTGTATATTCTGCAAGTAAATTATTTTAAGAGAGAAGGTGTAACAAAGGTGTGTATGCTAATCTTTGTACATACAGAGAAACACAGACAAATACATAACATACATAGAGAAATTTTATTATTTATTAATTGGTACTAAAAAAACAACCAGGTTATGTTTTCTAATTTTCTATGATTAAAGATGTTTGAACATATTAGCTTATATTAATGTATGTTATTAAGAGAGAATGATGAAACTCCACCAGTTTGATTTTACATTTCTAGTCACCATTAAAATGGTATGTGATCTCTTAGGCCCTCCGCACATGGGGCAACAGGTAAGCGATAAAAGTGATGACGGCAATGCAGACGATATAAGTGATAAAGGCGATGTGAGTGATCTGAGCAACAGGACATCCGCTCACGGAGCGATAGGAAGTAGTAAAATCGTGACTTCCAACAAGAGAATACATATCTAAAAAAATTTCCCAAAGTTTTTGAAGAGGTCGTACATCATTTTTCAGTATGTCGAGTGAGTCAAGTGACGAAGAACTTTTGCACCTATACCTATACATAAGATCCCGACTAATAAGAAACCATAGGAAGTACTGGGTTCATCCCTACATTGTGAAGAATTTACACTGCAGGCTGTTCATTCCAGCCAAAGAACTGCAAGAAAATGACGCCAAATTTCTCACATTCTATTGAATGTAAAGCAATCATACGCTGTACTTGCTGAAATTATTACCCCTGCTTGTCATCATCGAAACACCAGTTTTTATTACATTGAGGTAAGCATCATTTACAACTATTTATTTACTGATGTCAAATAACAATAATTCTTTGCCTGTGTTGAGACATAATCACTCTCACGCACACATAACACAAACGTATATGCATGAAATTGTTGATGTTTATCATACAAAAACATTTTACAGGTTTTTTCGCTTTCAAACATTATAAAATGGTATATTTTGTATATATTTTTCCACTGTACCCACGAACTTAAAATTGAACGCCTCCATTTTATTTTACCTGGCAATATGGGCAACACGATGCGCTAGCGACCTACACTGCAGGTTGACCGAGTTGCTCAGATCATGTACATCGACTAGATCGCCTGCAGATTGCTTTCACATTGCTCTGTTGGTGGGTCCCTACTTCTTTACATAGGAAGTGACGAGAAGGGGATATCGAATTGCTATCGAATCGCTTAGCTGTTGCCCCGTGTGCGGAGGGCCTTAATAGTTCATAATATTTAAGATTACGGTAATATATTCCTCATACAAACTCTTGTAACTTTAGCCTTTATTCAGTACAGAAAGTAGACTAAAAATTTAAATGAAAAACTTTGTACAAAAATATGTTGAAAATTATTAAAATTACATACAACGCTTATTTCAATATTGTTACCTCGAGTGTGTTGACGTATTTGATATGCAAGAAGAATGTCACCAACATTTTTGGAATATGATGCTATTACTAGTTCTTCAGCTTGTAAAACGGCAAAATCAGCAGCACCTACTGATACTTTCCTCAAACAGTCTAACCTGTAATACAATTTATTATCACAGACCCCTTTAATTACACAATGTATGAAACATTTACAGCTTAATTAGGAATTCAGTTTTCAGTCAAAGTCATACTCACATCGAGTGGACACTTGGTAGTACTTCACAGAAATTATGACAATCTGGAGTAAAGAACTCAGAACAAACACTACATAACTTGATAATCATCTTCTTTTAAAAATAAATAGTATGTATTATAGTTGATGAAGAAGTACAGCTTAAAGGACAAGTTTCCAAATGAAATAAGTATTTCCTAAACTGGTAAACATCTTACCTCATTATGTTTAATATGTTCATTATATATCCTATCTTTTGAAAATCTATAGGATTTACTCATTATCTACAGAGTTCACTAGTGACTTCTGCTGATAAACAAACAATTTATTTTAATAAATAGCATTGCCTTAAAATTCTATAGTTTTAGGTATTATGTGTGTGCTCCTGTTTCAAATGTCATTATTTTGGATTAGAGATGTTAGCCACCCATTACATACTACATTATCCTTCCTTGTAAATTCTTAGCACTAAACTGTTTTACAAAACATAATAAACAGACACATTCATTTTCAATTATTAATGAAGACGTGTTCAAGACTGACACATCAAACTCATAACACTATATAAAATCTCTGCAGCCCGCAAACAGAGATAATACAAGTCTACAAAGCACTTATCTGAGTGCCTACAACCATATGCAATCACTCTATTCCAGAGATTAAGTGACAGCAACATAAAAACAGTGTGCAGTCTAGTTACAACTGATGCTATGAGTTACTCAGAGCTCACTGTTCTCTTTTCATAATCAGTGTACCAATTACTTCTACATAATTTACTATTCTATACAATTTTATTACAGTAACTGTAGAAATTTCAAAACTTATTTTTTGCTATTTTAAATTATAACCACTGCTTACGCTGCTAAAGTGGAAACTTAATCACTGATTTACACACTGTTAGTGTCCAAATAAGATTACCAACCAACCGCTCTGTGACTGCATTGTGTGTGGACTGAATTTATACACTTATGTGTAAGTAGACTATGGGGAATGTACATATGACTCATCTTTAGACTTTTACACTGTTTGAGGGTCTTAAAACATCACAGCAGCAAGAATACTCATTAATATAAAAAAATGTTTACACATCACATACACATTTCCAGAACACATGTGAGGCAATAGACACACGCGATGAACATTGTTTGCTTACTGCACTATGTTAACACATTTATAATTATTTTATTACTGTGGTAAGTATGTATTCTTGCCATGATGTGCACCTACGATCTCATGCATTTTTGAGAAATTGTGTGTCATACGTGTGATATTTACGTAAGTATTTATTGAATCTTACTTGTTTTTTAGTGACTTCTAAAATTTAACAAAATTATGAAGCAGGTATATGTCTTGAAACATTAAAAAAAATTTTAATACATAAAATCACGGAATAGATAACTGAAATATTATTATGTAATGTGTTTAAAAACACTATACAGTGAAACCTTGGAATGCGAGTAACGTGGTCTACGAGTGTTTTGCAAGACGAGCAAAAATTTTAAATAAATTGTAACTTGATAAGCGAGCCAGGTTCCGCAATATGAGCGTCACGTGTGCCTACGTTTTCCCCTCCCCTCTGCCTCTCTTTCCTGGGCGATTGTGTGTAATATTCTCCCGCGCTGGACTTCAGTTGGCGTGCCTCGCTCGCATAGTCAACACCGTACGAGCGTATACATGTTTTGTTTCTTTCATTAGTATTATTAGTGTTATAATTAGTGTTATAACTGTACTGCAACAATGGGCCCAGTGAAGGAAAAGAAGGCTGAAAAGGAATTCGGTTGGAAGAAGGAGATGATTACGATGGAAGTTAAAAAGGAAATGATCGAAAAGCACGAACGAGGTATGCGAGTGGCTGATATCGCGAGATTTTATAACAAGTCTACGTCAACAATTTGGACAATATTAAAGAAGAAAGAAGAAATAAAAGGACTAGATGCAGCAAAAGGAGTCACAAGAGTATCAAAGCAACGGCCACGTGTTCTGGAAGATGTAGAAAAGTTGCTTCTCGTTTGGATAAATGATAAGCAACTAGCAGGTGATACTGTGACCGAGAATTTAATCTGCGAGAAAGCAAAGACGTTGTACGCCAACCTCGTAAGTAAACTGCCATGTAGTACACGTATGTCAACAGAAATCGAAGAAAGCTTCAAGGCCAGCAGGGGATGGTTTGATAACTTTAAGAGGAGAAGTGGCATCCATAGTGTTGCGAGGCACGGGGAGGCTGCAAGTTCGGATGCTAAGGCAGCTGAGGCATTCACTGCTGAGTTCCAGAAGCTCATTGTTACCGAGTGTTACCTGCCGCAGCAAGTTTTTAACTGCGATGAAACAGGACTTTTTTGGAAAAAGATGCCGAAGAGGACCTACATTACAGCAGAAGAGAATGCAATGCCCGGTCACAAGCCCATGAAAGACCGTTTAACCCTGTTATTGTGTGCTAATGCCAGCGGGGATTTAAAAGTAAAGCCCCTGCTTGTGTATCATTCCGAGAATCCACGAGCCTTCAAGAAATGCAAGGTGCAGAAGAGCCAGTTAAATGTTATGTGGAGGTCCAACACTAAGGCTTGGGTCACTCGTATGTTCTTTGTTGAATGGATGAACGAGGTCTTTGGTCCTGTAGTGAAGAAATACGTTTTAGATAATAATCTGCCGCTCAAAGTCTTGCTGGTTACGGACAATGCTCCTGCTCATCCTCCAGGCCTTGAGGACAACTTACTGGAGGAATTCAAGTTCATTACGGTTAAGTTCCTTCCTCCCAACACTACTCCACTACTCCAGCCTATGGATCAGCAAGTCATTTCGAACTTCAAGAAGCTATACACCAAAGCACCATTTCAACGAAGCTCCGAAGTGACCGAAGGAACAGACCTTACCCTCCGAGAGTTTTGGAGAAATCATTTCCACATCGTGAACTGCCTGAAGATCACTGATAAAGCATGGGATGGGGCCACCAAGAGAACTCTCACTTCTGCTTGGGGAAAACTGTGGCCTGACTGCGTTCTTGGACGTGACTTTGAGGGGATTGCTGGTGAAAATGAGCCGCCGATTGTCGATGAAATTGTGTCCTTAGGGAAGACCATGGGGCTGGAGGTGAATGACGCTGACATTCAAGAGCTGGTGGAAGAACATAGCCAGGAACTGACCATCAACGAACTGATGGACCTGCATCGCGAACAACAGGAGGAGGTTATGGAGGAGATCTCGTCCGGTGAAGAGGAGGAGGAAAAGTCAGAGGAATCTCTCACTTCAAATGAGATTCGGGAGAAGTGCAAAATGTGGGAAGCGGTGCAAAATTTTATAGAAAAACACCACCAGAATAAGGCTGTAGCAATGCGAGCGATGAATCTGTTCAATGACAATGCAATGTCACATTTTCGTGAAATCCTCAAAAAGAGGCAAAAGCAACAGTCATTGGACAGGTTCCTTGTTAAAGTTGCATGAAAAGAAAACAATTCTAGTGAGCCAACAGATAGCAGTGATTCCGTTAGTGAAATTCGTGCTACACAATAACCCTTCTCATGTCATCTCTCTCGTCTCCCTCACACCAACAATGACTCTATTGTAAGGTAAAGAGCAGTTTAATTTGTTTTACGTTATACTGTATTTTGTATTAGAAATGTTATGTGAATAAATATTTTTGGTGGAACGAATCATCCGCGTTTCAATTGTTTCTTATAGGAAAATTTGCTTTGATATACGAGCGCTTTGGATTACAAGCATGTTCCCGGAACGAATTAAGCTCGCAATCCAACCAAGGTTCCACTGTAACATAAAACATTTAAAAGTGGTAATCACACCACCAGGTATTACCAGTACAGGGCACAGAGAACTAAGCTGCTGGAATTGAGTAAAGACAATGGTTCCAAGCTCAATAATTGAATTGGGAGTACAGGCTACAAGTGGCTCTCCCATGATGTTCAAATTAACTAGCTCAAATATCGGGAAAACGTATTCTTTTGGTGATAAGCTGACTTTAAGAGCTGCAAGCATTTTTCCTTTATGGTCAAAGAGAAGTGTGACATTTCCATTAATAAGTAACGTATCTCTTGCTTACTAACTGTTGATACAAACTTTGATACATGTAAAGCTTACATTGGATTGTATGAAACTAACAATGCTAAAATACAAAATATCTTTTGATACAATGAAGGGCAGCCCCGTGCATCTGAACCTGTTTGAAAATTTATGGGGACAGTACTACAACAGCACATTGAACATAAGTGGAAAATTCAGAGGGTTCCAGATGTTAATAGCAAACACACACATACACACATTTCACCACCCATCGGTGTCCATACACCGGTCCTGATGATAGCAATAAATATTGTTGAAACCAACTTTAGAGAAATAATTTTCAATAATTATATAAAAAATAAAAATTGTCTATGAAATTTTTGATCAGACTTTAACAAAGAAACATTATTCTTTATAATAAAAACTGTCACTTAACAAATAAAGTTATTGAAAATTTAAAACAAAAAAAATTAACTCTAATATTTTTCATGTTATTCATTAAAACAGGCCATCAATAAAGAAGGGATTTTATAAAACATGAAAAATAAAATTGTTACACTTATCACTTACACATACACATATGACAACACAAATAAAATAAGACTACAGCTCAGAAAAAAGTTATAAAGTGTCACCATGAATTTGTCATTCAGGTTCCCTTTGTACTAAAAAAGGAAGTTCCAGATTTATCTTGCCATTTTTTTTTTTTTTTTTTTAAGTATTGCTAGAACTATAAACATTATTTAATGCATATCATCACTTCTTCTGTTCTGCATAAACTAAAATCAAACACAAACAATATAAATTAATGCACAAACGTTTCACTTAATAATAATAAAGTTAGAAATGGTTTTAATGTTTTTTATTACTGGCACCAAATTAGTATAATAATAATAAAACTAGTTCTTAATTTAAAAAATTAGAAAGTGTGAAATGTTGAACCTTTCATTCATCTAAAGCTAAATTTCTTAAAATCAATTATTAAATAAAGTTAAATATTCTTGGAAAAAGAGGCTAACTTTTTTTTTTTTTTTTTCCTCATGAGGGTCTTAATATTTTATAAAGTATAATATCAACAAGTCCTCCAGAAATCCACCCCTACACCCGAGCCTACTCTTGGATCAGAGCAACAGCTTCAGCTGGCTAACAGGGCAGTGGTAGGTGAGTTTGACAAAGTTGTGTATTCCGCTTGAAAACATAAACTAGGACTGATCATGCCAATGGGTGGATGGCTCTATGTTAGTGAATCACACACAATTGCCTCAGGGCGCCAAGACGCACTCTGTTGTATTTATTCCTCAACACTCAAGGGTTTTGCTGTGTTGGTCTGGTTATTTCCCTGGTGTGCACTGCAATAGGACTCACATGCAAGGTTCCCAAAATCATTCTGAGATCCCTTAAAAACCCTCATCCAGAAATAAGCCCTCCTTATGATGAGATGAGAAGGAGGCACTACGCTAGTCTATATGCAGAGAGGTTTTTAGTGCCATTAGCCAGAATGACTGCGGTCCCAAAATACTTGACAATTAAATGGAAAGAAGTTCACAAAATTGAGTCCCTTTTTAATTAAAAAATCAACACGCGCTTGTGCTGAATCACCTGTCATGGACATCAAGAAAATGGCTGGTGGTCTGTTGATCAAGACCCAAAATGATCAGCATGGGGCAAGGTTGCTTATGATTGAGAAGATCGGTTGTCACATATTGACAATGATGTGAGTCCCCATAGTATTTACACCATTATTAATGCATAGCAACAGATGTAAAATGGACAGCACAGTGTCTGTAACTGGTAGGTGATCATAGTCACTGTCAACAAGTTTACATCACCAGATTGCAAATTGGGCACACTAACTTTATGTCTTCTTACCTCCTACAAGGACAAGAATGATTTATTTGGTATGTTATAAAATAGTTTGATTTGTTGACGATTGCAATCATTTTCCTTTCCCATATTTTTTATGAAAAATATTCCTAGCCCTAATATAACACCGGTGTGTGCCTGTGACTCCAAAAGTTGATGTTGTTAGGTTAACATGTACATTGAAATTACACGTGAAAACCAATACTCCTTTAATGTAATACTTGTTTTTTTGTGTGAAAACCACTTAAAAAAATCATAAAGGTGGGGGTACTATACATGTCTCCCATTTTTGTTTGTGTTTCTCACAAAATTAGCTTCCAATGAAGTTTTCAAGATTTTACTGGTAACATACCAGAATACAACATATTAATTTTGAAGAACGGCATGGGTTTAGAAATGGAAGGTCTTGTAATGATGTATTGTTTGCAATTCAACAAATAAAAGAAAAAGCAATTCAGTTCCGAAGACCAGCTTTTATGTATCTGATAGATCTCGAGAAGGTGTTTGATAGGGTCCGAGTGTCAGGCGTGTTAAAGAATTTACAACAACGAAGAGTCCCAATTGACATCACAAAGCTAATAAAGAGATCTACATGAACACTTCAATGAGAGAAAAAGCCCGTGGCGAATTATCAGATAATACACCTGTAACAAATGGATCACGCAGGGGGATTTTTTTAAGTCTCATACTGTTCAATGTAGTAATGGATGAAATTATTAAGACGGTAAAGCATATAACAGGATATAGGATGAGTAGAAGTGTGTTTAATACTACATGTTATGCAGATGACATTATACTAATAGTGGAAAATGAAAATGACTTACAAAGACGTGTACAATCTTAACAAAGCATGCCAGAAATATAACAACAAGATAGTGGAAGAGAAAACAAAATCGATTACAATTTCACATGACCCATTAAGGTGTAAGCTTGTGATAAATGACAGAAAAATAGGACAATTAATTTAGATGGATTACTCAGGAACAAGGCTTACAAGTAACAATAGGGCAGATGACGAAATAGAACATAAAAATTGATGAAATCAAGAAGAATTGCTGGATGCAGGAATAACTTAATATGGAATAATAAATACCTCACACAAGAAGCAAAAACTAGGGATTGCAAAAGCACAATATGTCCAGTAATATCCTATGCATCAGAGACCAAGCCAGATATAGCTAGAACTCAAAGAAAACGACAAACTACAGAAATGACTATATTATGGAGGGTACTAGGAAAGACAAGGTACGATAGATTGCTAAAAAATAATATAAGACAAAACGTGTAACGTAAACGATATTAATTCTTGGATTGCGGAAAGAAGAAGAATAAGGAATGAACATATATCAAGAATGGATGACACAAGGCTAGTGAAAAAGGCAAGAGATAGCCAACTAAACACCAAGAGGAGCACTGGTCAGCCAAGGAAGAGGTGAAGTGGCAGCATGTAGGACTGGTATTATAGAACAGGACAGAGTCCTAACAAATGCGTTAAAGAAGAAGAAGAAGAAGATAAAATAATACTGGCCACCTAATGAAAAACAAATCTTGTTTTGTTTTGTTTTATTCTTACTATTCAGAAATATTTACTAATTGTATTTTTCACTTTACATTTTCTGTTGTTTTTGTTCTTTATTCTTCTGTTGTTATGTTCTTTATTTTAAATGTTACTCTGTTATAAACATTGTATATTGTACTGCTGTAAATATGAACAACAGTACATAAAAATAAAATAATTATTTCAGAAAAATCATAAGGATAAATTAAATAATATTTTGAATAGATAGTAAAATTATAAACAAAAACTACCGGTAATTAATTATTAATGATAAACATAGAGGTAATCTAAGTTATTGGAATTGTATGGTACAGCACAGAGTGAAGAAAATATATTTGTACTATTAATGACAATTATTATAATAAAATTAAATAAACATTAAAATAAGACCAAATGGTAATAATATTATAATATAATAGAGATAAATTAGAATGAGTAATGTAAAGAGTCAGATAAATGTAAAATTAATAATTAGTAACATTATATATGTTTTTAAGAGAAGTATTAAGAAAGTATGTGACAGATTTATTGATGTATCACTAAGGCCAGTGTAAATTGTTATAATTGGATTGTTTTTAAAATGTAAGAAAAATTTGTTTAGTTTAATTTTATAGTTAATAGAATACACATCTCAATGAGAGTTAAAGTAACTAAATGTGTATAAATAATAAAAGAAGAAAGTCTGGTTTTTATATTAATAGAATACACATCTCAGTGAGAGTGAAAGTAATTAAATTTGTAATAAAAGAAAAAAGTCTAATTCAATATTTCATCTTATACACATCTCAGTGAGAGTAAAAGTAACTCAACTTGTATAAATAATAAAAAGAAGAAAGTCTAATTTTATATTTAATCTCATACACATCACAGAGAGAGTTAAAATAATACACTGAAAATTTATAAAGAACTGTAAAAGTAAATTAAAAGGAAAAGAATTGATTTTGTAAATAATCTTGGTACCAGTAGCGGCTCGTACAGGGAGGGCAAAAGGGCGCAGCCCTCCCACTAAATTTTCAAATTAAACTTGTCAATAATATAACTATAATGTGATAATGTGTAGTATCCTTATTGAAAGATATTTTTGGGGCGACTAATAGCGATCACCCGATGTTTTCGGCATGGTCCCGCAGGCAGGACGGTTTCGCTATCGTCCTCCCTGCATAGGCCAGTCTTTCGGGGAGCGGGGCAAGAGACGTGTACACACGTCTATGGATTTACATGAGCATCCGCCATTACAGGTAGGGCTTTGCCCGCTTTCTGATTACGCAGCTAAATTCATAGAGGGAGCGTTGTTAAAAACTTCTCTGTTGCTGTTATAGCATATATTTTCTCTTGTGTTTTATGTAGTTTTGATTGTGTTCTTGCTGTACTTTTTGTGTAAACGTAATGTTCTAATAATTTATTATTTATTAGGCAGTGTATTCTGTGTACGATAGTGTTTTTGTCAAACCTTGCGTAGGCCTACATAAACGTGTAACTTATTCTGTGTAGGCTTGAGCCTGTGTCTTCTGTGCGTATTTGTTAGAAACGATTAAAATGGCTATGAATTCGGTAAGTAATATTAAACGATTGATTATTTCAAATTCACTTACTTACGAAAAGAAAATAGAACTAAAAAAATTAGGGCCACCAAAACCGAATTTAGATATTACACAACAAAATTATAAAACGGGGTTATAAATAATTTTAGTTTCAAACACTGTTTAAATATTGGTAGTTTGCAAGGTAGGTTTTTGATATTAACAATAATTTTAGTAGTGAAGCAAAAGATTCAATTTTACAATTATTTGATGTAATAGCAATAATTTAGTTTCTACTGGTTTTTTTTACATAATATATGGGTACAACTAAATTCCCCCCCCCCCAGTCAAAAACATTACCAGCCGCCACTGCTTGGTACAATAGGCCAAAGAAATATAACTTATTCTGAATTGATAACGAAGTTTGTAAAATATTCTAATTAAAAGAAGTTTAATAAGGAACACTAGTAAAGGTTTAATGTAAATTATTCACAGTACCATCATCAAAAAGGAATCTATGACTGATCGATGTGGTAATCTCAAATTGGAATAAAAACAAAATCGCTTGAAGCCTAGAGACGTTCAATGCACACACACAAAATAAAATTATTAACATAATTAAGATACGTAACACACGAAATTCTACGAAAACACAAATAATAATAACAAGAATTAATTAACACTTAAATACACAAAGAAGAGGATAAAAATAATATTGTACTATCAAACAGTGGAACGAATTATTTGAACAAAATAATACTATTCAGAGCGACATCTATGCTGGTGACAAATTGTAAGTGAACTACAAGACTACTAGAATTGAAACCGTTGCAGTTTGGAAGAGCGGAGATTCAAACGATTAACATTCACACAGTATATTATCTCAATCTTATTTCTTAAAATTTTGTTAACTAGAGTTATTTGGTACTGACTAAAGAAAATAATTAATTACTTCCAATATTAAATAACCTACATAGAAATATTAGTTGTCTACCCTGAGATAGAGTTTTCATGATCACATGTTTAATATCAACAACACTTTAAATATTATACAAATACTAAAATAATTAGACAACGCATACTGATCGCCCAAACATAGGGGCAATTACCATAGCAGACGGAAATAAAACAGTACAAATTTGGCACCAACAACTTGGGGCATATATAAATATTATATTTGTAATTAGTTATAGTACAAATTTGGCGCTTCCCATGCGAGGCGTAAAAGATATTTCAAATTATAGATTGTTAATAAAAACAAAATCATATTAAAGAATTACACCTGCAGAATTAAAAAAAGTAATATAGTACAATATACACATTGTCATGGTTTTTTTCCCAACCATGAAACCTAAAAAACACTATTACCTAACATTACCTCACAACCAAAACATTACGTATTTTCGCTTTACATTAAGAAATATAATAATTTAAAATTAATACACTTCTTCTTCTTCATGATTGGTATAGCGATACAATTGCATAATTGCACTACTGAAAATGTAGTGCAGGTATGGATATTGGAAGAGTACCAAATTTTATTAATTTGTATATATTCTGATGATGACAGCGAGACTTTTGAAACATTGTAAATATATAATATATTCTTGTAAAAACAAGTGTTACTTATTATTAGTAATATGTATAAGTGAATATGAATATGAATGTTTCTAAATTTATGTATTTGTTATATAATATTTTATCAGTAAACCTGGAATCTTTGGAAATAAAAAAATTAAGTAAATAGTAGAACACCTTACATAGTAGCCAGGTGTAAAGAATTATTCATGTTTAATGACATTGATGTTTACTTCAGTTTTAGGAAATAGACCCTAATTATACAGACTATATACTGTCGACAGAACACCACACATTAAAAATATATCTTTGAATATAGTTAACAATATTACAAAAATAATTTGAATTTAAATTAGTAGTAACTAATAACAATGATTAACAATTGTATTTTCCTATGAAATTTTTATGCATATGCATAATACATTTATTTTAATATTTATTATTCACCCAAAGAAAATACGAATGTGATAATCTTACCTGTCAGTACCAATAATGCAAGTTATACCTAATCCAGCATTCAGCAGTACATTACAGTTTTTTTCAGCAGCATGGTATCTTGCTGTACGTGGTATCACGCAAAAAGTATCTTAAATACAAAAACAAACACAACTTACACAACTGCCAAAACAAAACAAAAATTTGTACTACTGAAGATAATTGAAAACCATAAAAAGTTTTATTTAAAACTGAAATACAGTAGAGCATCAATTATCCGAACCTCTCTGAACGAGAGCCCGTTCAGATAATTGATATTTCGGAAAATAGATCGTAAATTAAAAACATTATTTATCTTTACAAAAACAAAGGTTTTTATTACAAAATCATTTCTAACATATTGTTATATAATTACAGCAACCTGTATACTGTACTCTAATGTATTACTAAGGCTAAAAATAATTGAATTAAAACTGAGTGAAATTAATAAAAACCAAACGTTAATTTAAACAAAATTAGAGTTTAATGACAAACACTGCACTATAATATTAATTAAAAAACTGACATTCGGTGACAGAAACTTCCATTGACACAGTTTGTTTATCAATTGTAAATGTGTTTATCGAAGTTTCCTGATGTAAGTGTGTTTATCGATTGTAAGGCTGTATAGCTACAGCATTTATTTATTACTGTACAGTACTGTAATAATTTATAGTATACAATTTTGAATTTTTTATATTCAATAAATATCCAATACGCCTACGTGTGTCCAATGCATTACTGTACAGGACAGTACACAATTGTACTTTTTATTGAGTTCGGATAATAGATACTTCAGTTAATGAATGTTCGGATAATCGATGCTCTACTGTATAGCATCATTGAAGTTTTTCTAGTTAAAAACATAAATTTTGCAATTCAAAAGAGTATTTTAAATGAGATATTTAACCATAAAGAGGATTTTGAATTAGAAATATAAACCATTAAGAGTCAAAGGAAATATATCATCGCTGACACAAGTAATTACCATCAACAACTGAACAACAAAACATAACATATAAATAATTTTATGATTATTTAGTATCTATTTTTAGCATTTTATTGAGAAGGAAATTGTATGTCAGATTAATTCTCTTTAGGATAATGCTAAGCACTGACATATCAATTTTAATTGTCTCAAAAAAAAAATATACAGAAAGAAGTAAGCAGCGTTGTCAGACTACTTGTTTTTCACTTTGTAAAAAACCTAAATTCAGTACCACTGATGGTCCAATTTGAGGCTGATATGATTTATTTTCTTTGTATTGTTATTTAGAGATGATTGGTTCCCTATAGTAATGTTGATGGCTAGAGCCCAGGTTACTGCCGAAAATGTCAAAAGAATAATGCCCCATCCACCCGTCATACCCTCGCTCCAAATTCAGTGTGTATGGACTCGGCTGCCAGTCTGCCTTGTGTTGCTTTGTTGTGTTATTTTATCTTTTTTCTGTTTATCTGATCAGCATATCTTCTATCCAGGGCAACAAACAAAGTTCTCGCTATTTGACCCATACATGAGTTAGTCGTTAGTTCTCATTTTACATGAGCCCATACTTTCTCATTCATTTTACAAAGCTATACTTTATACAATCAATAATATTTTGCAACTAGCAAAAATCATGATCTATCTGATCATGAAATCAGGCTTATAGGTCTTGAGTCTCATAAGCCTGTGTACGTATCTGTGTATTAGAAGGAAGTAAATTTATGAGTAAAAAGGGTCGCAAACATCTTGTAAAACTAGAGTATGAAATTAAAAACAGTTTTTATGCAGACAAAAATGTACGGGTCTACTCAATAATAGACCTCTGACTGTCTGGTATACACAGAAAGCTTGCAATAGCAAAACGACACATATACAGTTGCAAGCATTATCCTTCTGCATTTTCACACACCAATTCATATTCCAATTTTTTTTTAGTAGTGACCAATAAAACAGAGAGTCTGTGAGTACCTCTCCAGTCAAAAAGGTGAGGTGTGTTATGTTATTTAATAAAACCTTTTCCTTTCGTCTCCTGCCACATAATCAAAAGCCTTCAGGAAAGTTCACACTTAGAGACTTGTAGGCACTGCTGGCCACTGAAGTGAGGCCAGAACACCAAAGGAGCTAATCTTTGTAGAAATACTGTTTTGTTACCAGGATGAAAGCATACCTGATAACCCAGGGCTTTGAAACCTCATTTGTGACATAAATTATTGGCTGGGTACCTTGGTGACAGATTTTTCGATGAAACAAAAGCTGGTGTCTGAATTGAAAATCGGGTGGCAAATGGTGATGACTATGAACTATAGCACACACGCACATGCACATGCATACATACACACACACATGCACACACGCACACAGAACTTCTTGCATTTTCTTGTGTGACAGTCGGAGGTTGATTTTGAAATAGCCCTCATTATACTCATTCCTAATTAAATTCATTTCTTGATCCCACAAGTCCAATACCTTTTATTTTCAGATCCTAGTCCATCAACTGAAGAGTTTCCAATTCCTACTGACAAATCTTGAGTTTAAAAATTTCCTGAAAGCTTACCACAACCACTATCACCAGTGACAGCAGCACACCTTTACATCCAAAACTGATTCTTCCATATCAACCTGAAATTTTATACTTTAAGCTACATCAGCACTTCACAGTTTGTTCATCAAGCAAGAATACATAAGGCACTAAACTATCAATGTCGCAAATTTCAACATGACTTACCCATTTTGTACCTTTTCTGATCTCAGCAAGATTTTTCCAACTCATTTTGAAAATTGCATTTTTTTTTTTGCCATGAATATTGTAACGCAACAGAAATGCGGTCCTCAACGTTACATAAATAAAAATATTAAAAAATAGAATAGAGAAATAAATATCTATATCCCATATTAATACAAGGGTCGGATAAATAAATTTATCATTATATGAAAATAATAAGAATGCAAGGTAGTAATAGTAATAAAAAATAAACATGTACTATAGACAACAGTGAGAAATCTCAATGTTCAATGAGAAGTAAATAAATCAAAAATACTGATAAGAATTATAAGAAAGAAACTAATATCAACTATGTTAAAGTAAATGACGGTGAAAATAGATAAAAATGAGTCAATAATACACATTACAAGTTAATTCAAAATAATGATTCTGAATTGTATAATTTTATGTTGTTATCATAAATATTATGTTAAAGTTGGTGTTATCTTATGAAGCTTACTTATTGATGTAATGTCAAATAATGAAGCAATATGTATTATTTGTTTACTGTTGTAGAAAGGTGATGGAAATCTGTTAGATAGTATTAATTAATTTCAATTTTGCTTATGTGTGATCCATAGGTCACGATAAAGTTGTTGATAGATATCATAAAGATAATTATTTGTGTACATGTACGTAGTTAAAGGTTGATTATGTTTGTAAACTTGTATAAAAAGGCTATAGTTGTTAGCAAGTTAAATTCAAAAGTAGATCCAAATATAATAAAAGGCCTAACAGCCAATAACACTATATAACAACTCAGAATAGAAAGGTTAGGTAAAGAAGTTAATAATAATTAAGGAATATAATTCAATGAGTTAGAAAAACCCAATAATAATTTATAATAAGTAATAAACAAAGTCAATATAAACAAATTATGATAATGCCATAGTGCAATGATATCGATTGATAACGTTTGATATCGGAAAAATAATAATTATTAAAAGAAACAGACTAAGAGTAAAAAACCAGCAGAATATATAGAAATTAGTAAACAAGCAATAAATAAGATTATATTTTAATATAATGGAAGTTTAATAAGGAATTATTTTGATGGGTGGAAAATTAATATATGAAATTATCACTATATAACAAAACATTGAATAAGAATAAAAAAATTAGTTGCTAGGGACGACAAAAATTAATATGATTTGTTGATTTTGATTATTGGAATTTATGACATGATCGAGAAGAGATTAAACCAAGAGAGATGGTCAATAAAAACTAATTTAATCTAAGTTATTAAATCTAATAACAGTCACAATATATGAAAGACTAATTGTCAGAATTTAAGCCAGTAAACATTAACCCATTTGTATAATAGTATCATACAAACGATACAAAGTAATTGAATTAAAAAAGAATGACTTGGATTGCCCAACATCAGATCATGAAACGGATATTGATTTAATGAAATAATAAAACCAGATAAAGAACTACCTTGTAAAGAGTTAATCCTACAACCAAGCGAAAATATTATAACCATCAAAACATTGGACATCGCAGTTTACGTCATACAGTTGAAAAACGTATTTGGATCCAGAGTTTGCCGAAGCACTTAATCACAAGTTTGGCCGTTGGTGAACAGATGGAGCGGTATTTCTGCATCAACCAGGACCAAGGATTCCACTTTATTACAACTGTGAAGACAAGAATAGAACATCATCATCTCATCTGTATTTGATACGGAACGACAACTACCGAGATTAGCAGCAACAGCCTTCCTGAGTCGTATGGTACTTCGCACGGTAATTTTCAAATATATAAATAGTAGTAAACACAACAACACTTTAATTTTGTAATATCTTGCATTCTCATTTATGTATTTTTAATCTTCCCCACAGTTAAAAGAACCTTCACACCCTGAATCTAAATTAATTATATAAAAAAAAAGAAACTGTAACTGAATTTAAAATAAAATCTTGTATCGATCAATAATCGATTAACTCAACGTATAGCCTTTCGTATATCAAGTAAAAACAATTTTATTGAATTTTAAAATATTTGATCTAATAAAAAAACAATGTATAATTTCAAGATCTTATTATTTGGGTATTATTTAATGAAGTGGGGATAAGAATTAAACAGACAGAGTGTATAATAACTAATCACCGTACGCGGTGGGTTAACCTCTAAATTCCGTTTGTTTTGGAGCTGCAGCGCTTGTTGCGGAATTCTCCGATACCAAAGAGAAGAGAATTACACACGAATTTTCTATAAATCTCTGCAAGACAGACTAGGCCTGAGCGGAATTTTTCAATAACACCCTACATACATAAGTTTCATTTACACCAACACTTTTAGACTGAATATAGAGATAAGATAGTCATAATTAATGATATTACTATATCTAGTAAACCCAGATATATAAGAAATTGACATATTAAATATTTAAAGAGAGGAAAGAAAAGAGAGGTACGTATACGGTTCGTAACAAATTGGCGCACAACTAGTGTAGGGCTTAAGTTAAGTAAAACTATAATCATATCAATATTACTTAACTAGAGCAGGCAATTGTGGGCGAATAAAAATGCATAATACCAGAGGTAGATCAAAGAAGAGGGCAGAAGACACGGAGAAGGAAGAAGGTGGACAAGAACAAGAAATAGAAGTAATATAGATAGTGAAATAGAACAGCAGACAGATAATACAAAAGAAACTGAAGTAATAATGGACACGGAAAGGGAAACAGTTAAAGAAGATGCCCAAGGTGACCAAATAGACAAAGCGGAAGCCAGAAGAGAACCAGATTGGCAAGAAATGATGAGGCTAATGATGGAGAAAATTGATAGCATTAAGGAAAGCAATAACTGAAAATTTTAGAAAACAGGAGGAAAACTCAAAGCAAACTACAGAAAAGCTAGAAAACAAAATAGACAGTATAAATAAAAATTCAGGAAAGCTAGAAAACAAAATAGACAGTATCAACGAAAACTCAAAGGAACAAAACGAAATTTTGAGCGAGAATTTAATCAAACTAATGAATGAGAAGTTTGACAAAAATAACGAGGAAACTAATGAAAGTTTAAAACAAATAAACACAAAGTTTGACAGGACTGAAGAAAACTTAATCAAACAAATGAATGAAAAGTTTGACAGGAATGACGAGAGTTTGAGACAGATTCAGGACGATAACAAACTAATGAACGAAAAACTTGAGGAAAACAATAAACGAATGAAAGAAGATCTTAAGAAAATCAATGAGGACAACCTTATACAAATCAATGAGAGAATTGAGCATTCTAACAAGGAATTAAGGGAAACTGTTGATAAACAGAATGGAGTATTAAGACAAGCTCTCAATAAGAAAATCGAGGACGTCAGTGAGGCAATCAGCCAGAAGGTAGGTAAGAACAATGGCGAAAGAAAACAGGAGATAGCTGAAACAAATAGAAAACTGAGAATGACCGATGAAGCTGTTACACGAAATAGGGCTGAACTAGAGGTCAAGATAGGCCAGATAGAAGAAGAAAACCGGGTTCAAGTGGAATCACTAAGAACAGATTTCGGAAACCAGCATCGAAACCTAGATACGGTCGTAAACGAAGTACAGGAACAAGGACAACGTAACCAGGAGAGAATCGAGAACCTCCAACGGTCAGCTGACAACCGACCGATCACTGTTCCATATACACAACATATAGACGACCGGGAAACCATCAACTTTAAGTCGTACAAGAGAAACCCAATGGAATTCTTGGAACGGGTCGGCGAACAACTAATGAGAATTGGTGAAAACAGGTGGCCAGTAATTCGTCGTTACCTGGACGAAGATTTCAAGGAAACCTATGATAACTGGTGGACAGCCACCAGGCACGACATCCGAAGCTACGAAGAATATAAGATGGCATTTAAAGCCAGGTACTGGTCAGACGCCACCCAGAACGTAGTAAGGGAGAGCATCAGGTATGGAAGGTATGACGCCAGCAGAGGGACAACGCTCACCGCCTACTTCCTTGGAAAAGTGTGCGTGGCGAGACACCTTGAACCAAAAATCCCGGAGGAAATCCTCGTCACCAGGCTAGCATACCACTATGATAACGGGATATCAATAGCACGATCAGGTGGACAGATAAAAACGATACAGGCCATGTCAACACTATTGGAAGAGCACGAGCGTGAGGTGCATTATAGAAGGAGTCGGCAGAGAAACGACCAGTACGGGAGCAGGGATATCCCAGACAACAACAACAACAGAAACAATAACAATGACAACCATGAGACGCATAACCGGCCGAACTATAATGGCAGGCCAGGTAATTATGGTAATGAGACATACCAACGGCAAAATAACAACAACAACCAAGGGAACCGAAACAAATCGAATTATTATAATAGAAATAATAACACTAATAATAATAATAATAATTTCCCTAATAACCAAGATCCTAACAGGAATAACAACAGCTACCCAAGTAATCGAAATAATCATTATCAGAATAATCATAATTCCAATAGTCAGAGAAACCCCAACCAAGGTAATGCAGAACATTATAATAATAATAATAATAAAAGAAATTACCAGCCAAATAACCACAATAATAACAATAGGGTTTCCAGACCAATGGTGAATTTTATAAGGGCCGAAGAGAATGGTCCAAGGAGGGATCAACACCAAAGGGAGAATGATAATGAGCATTTACAACGGAGCAATAGCATCGGAGAATCCAGATCCGGAAGCGGGAACCAAAGAAGGGACGCACCAGCCGGAAATGATCAAAGAGATGAGAACAGAAGGAACAGGAAAAATGGAAACAATCAAGTAAAAGAAAATTATGATTGGATACCGTTCAGTGATAATCCATCTAGGAATTTCCAAATCGCTTACGATCAAAGGAACACCGTATTCCCCTCAGAGGAAACGGCAACCGATCCAACACATCCCAGGATGTAAGACAAGAAATCGATGAAGAAGAAACCACGGCCGACAGGTGGAATGCATAAAAAATCCCAAAATTCCAAAAAAAAAAACTGTAAGAACAACTTACTAATAATTTATTCAGAAACAATATGATTTCATAACACCCCAAAATTCAAAAAGCACGTAAGGACAACCTACTCAAGTTATTTCGAGACAATATAATTTAAAATAAAGAGACTAAAACCTCTAAATCCAAAAAAGTATGTAAGCACAAATTACTAAAAAATTTTTTGAACAAAATTATTTAAATAGTAAATGCAACATTCAAAAGGAAGTAAGTATGTCTAACTATATGTTTATGAAGAAGGTATTAAGAAGAGTTAATAACACCCCAAGATTACAGAAGGAAATGAGAAATATTACTATTTGTCTACAAAGAAATATTCTAAATAAGGAATAACGAAAAAAAAATGTTTTTATATCAAGAAGTACCTATGCAAAATAATAAAAGAAAAAACAATATAATCTAAAATACATGCCGAAAAAATGTTTATCAACATAATTCATTGTAATGTAACCAGACAAAATAATAAAATAAAATAAGAAGAACAAGGGTTGAGTTAATGACTATAATTACACTGAACTTAAGTAAAAACAATAATTAAAACAATTACGATTTAGAAATTCTTGGAAATATAAGAACAAATGAAGAATTAATATTTAGAGTTACTGTCACAACAACAAAAAAAGAAGATCAAGATTAATTACAGATAATGACTATCAGAAATGTTATCAGAAAATGATTAAGGAAAATAAAATGGAATCACGAAGTATAAAAGATATAAATAAGTAAATATAAAACGCAACAATATACAGAATTCCCAAGATGTTTATTATTAATTAATTAAGAAGATTGTTATGATATTATTATATTTTATAGCTGACTGTAGATGAATTCCAGCAGTACTATATTGAAGTGTAGTGTGGGCAGCAGAGTATGAAGCCAAACAGTGCCTCTCTGAACTGTACCAACTCACAAATTAGGGATTGTTAGGGAAATTGAATATTTAAGGGATATTAGAATCGTTGCGAAGAATGACATCAAATTCCAAAAAAGATATGACAAAGAAAACAGAAGGAAGATAACTGACAGAAGAATAATGGAGAAATACAGTGATAGCAGTAACTAGAAGTAGAAGAGAAGTTAATCTAAAGTTTCATTGAATATTGTAACCAACTATCGGAAAAAACTGTTTAAAGAAAAATTATATATAACCAAGGATGTTAATATGAGTAATGAAGTGTCATTAAATAAAGAATTGGGAATACAAGTCTAAACAAGTTACATTGAGAATCCCATCGTTGACCATAAAAATTGATATGAAGAAAAGGCATGTAAAAAAAATATAAGTTTACTTGACCTAAATTACATTCAGGTAAATTAAACTTCTTTAGGAGGGGAAGCATATATAACGCAACAGAAATGCGGTCCTCAACGTTACATAAATAAAAATATTAAAAAATAGAATAGAGAAATAAATATCTATATCCCATATTAATACAAGGGTCAGATAAATAAATTTATCATTATATGAAAATAATAAGAATGCAAGGTAGTAATAGTAATAAAAAATAAACATGTACTATAGACAATAGTGAGAAATATCAATGTTCAATGAGAAGTAAATAAATCAAAAATACTGATAAGAATTATAAGAAAGAAACTAATATCAACTATGTTAAAGTAAATGAAGGTGAAAATAGATAAAAATGAGTCAATAATACACATTACAAGTTAATTCAAAATAATGATTCTGAATTGTATAATTTTATGTTGTTATCATAAATATTATGTTAAAGTTGGTGTTATCTTATGAAGCTTACTTATTGATGTAATGTCAAATAATGAAGCAATATGTATTATTTGTTTACTGTTGTAGAAAGGTGATGGAATTCAGTTAGTTAGTATTAATTAATTTCAATTTTGCTTATGTGTGATCCATAGGTCACGATATAGTTGTTGATAGATATCATAAAGATAATTATTTGTGTACATGTACGTAGTTAAAGGTTGATTATGTTTGTAAACTTGTATAAAAAGGCTATAGTTGTTAGCAAGTTAAATTCAAAAGTAGATCCAAATATAATAAAAGGCCTAACAGCCAATAACACTATATAACAACTGAGAATAGAAAGGTTAGGTAAAGAAGTTAATAATAATTAAGGAATATAATTCAATGAGTTAGAAAAACCCAATAATAATTAATAATAAATAATAAACACACTCAATATTGTAATAAAACGAGATTGTTACGTCTTAGTTAAAAATAGCCTCACTTCGGGTTCGTCAACTTGTAATGATAAGAATATATTCGTTACGTACAATGTTATCAGGAATAGGTTACTTGTATCTTGTGTTGTGTGCACTTGAATTACATACACCGCCCGTTGGAAGTGTCAATTTATAATATAGATAAATAATGTAGCGACTAACTCGCACTGGAGTCGTCAAATTGTAATTATGAATGTGTTATGTAGGACGGCGAATGGTTTCATAAATTGCCGCTTGCTCCCACTATACCGCACGCTTCCGTGACGTCACTCAACGTTGCCAACCGTCGTGTCCGCTGCAATCTGTGAATTTATTTCCTAAATAGAACAGCAATAATAACGACACAAATTAGCATCAAACATATATCCTTATAGGAATTCCTTTATTCAGAAAAAACACTGTTTAATGGTTCTTAAATTTGAACAGGATAATCACAATTGTGGCGCAAATTATAAGTCTTCCTTTTACCAGTTGGCAGTAGTAGCCAACATTCAGTATTTTTCTTTTCTTTCAGACCAAAACAATGCTTCGTTAACGTTTCTATTAAAAAATAAAGTATCTCAGGGCGTATATGGCTCGGGGATTACAATTAAACAAAATATTATTCTATAAATCAAAATACAAGTTTTACAATTAAAGGATATTACAATGTTATAGCGTAACGTGCACACAGGCAGTTGTATAGTGGTTATCAGTTCAAATAGGTTATGTCCAATTCAGGCTTTAATAATTATTATGTAAATCAAAGGTTCTTGTGGTGTTTGAAAAGGTGTCAATCTCAAATCGTGTTATTAGTGAGTGTTCTTAGTGTTGGTGTTATATTGTGTCTGTAGTTTTAGTTGATTAGTATTTAAAAAGTCGTGTATACAAATGTGGGTATTAATGCACAATATAATAAGTTGTCAAAAATCACCAAATCCTCATCTTTTATGGTTCTTGTCGAATACAGAGTCCTCGTCCACTTCAAATCTTCTTCCTGGTTCTTGGGTCTCTCTCTCATATAATTGTTGTTCTTCTCTTAGTGTAAAAGGTTCGTGTTGTTTACTTCTAACTGTATTTATATGTTTGTATCGTTTTTACACTGTTTATTATATAATATGTCGGACGTTTTACAAACGCGTCTATCCGCTAAGCTCGTTGTCAAAGAAGTCTCATTTTATTTATCCGAAATTTCTGGTTACTAAGGGTAAACTTGGAATCTGGTTGGCTAATTCGGATATACATTGTCATATACTTTCATTATTTCAAAGTCGAAATTTGTTCGAAATCTTTAAATTAACATAACTTTTCTGTACTGAATGGGAATTTAAAACCATTATCAGCATTATTTTGATCTTTACATTTGTTACATTTAGACACTAAACATGCCTATTTTTACTTAAGAACTACAGATGTTACAATTTTGTTGTATGAAATTTTCTTAAATAACTTGATATGTATTATTTTGTTTCTATATTCATTGTGTACACTATTACCTATAAATATATTTATCCTTTCACCTTTGTTTTACAAAATCTCTAATATTATTGTTCAAAATTTACAAAAGTTGGTTTCACCTGGCCTATGTACTGGTGTCATTTTCATCACCATGTTTAAAATCTTTTTCAGTTAAATTATCTTTTAACAATTGTAAAAACTGTTTAACACATAACATTATTTTATCAAAACAAAAGATATACTATTCTAGGCTAATAGTTTAAATTCATGCCCACATGGCTATGATTTTACTGAATCCTTGAACAAATTAACTGGTTTTTTACCTAAACTGTATAATTGTTTGACACTTAGCCATAACATCTTTTATAGTCTATTCTGCTTTGCCAAATCAATTTATAACTGTTTAACACCAGTTCTATGGTTATATTTGTTAACATAAAACATGAAATTAATATCATTTAATTGATATTCCTTTAAAATAACTGTTCCACCTGCTACATACAAAAAACAACACAAATACTATGATAATAAAACAATGTGCTTAAACCTAATAACATGCACATTTATAAAACAAATTCTGTACTAATTAATTAGTCTTTTGTCAGTTAGTTTATTAATTACTCTGACACTGTCTATGTTATGCTTCACTCTTGTTATAACTGTTATAATGAACATGTCATTATTTGTTGTTTACTGGACAATCTTATGAACACTATATGTTACAATTATTTGTATGGTTTATGTATCTATAATAAGGTATATTTATATTTTCATTACATCAATTAACTTAATTATTTACTAATATTTCTTTTACATAATATTACATGTTTGGGCCTATTATCCCTGAATTTGTATTTTGATTATCTAGATATTATGATACATTAAATGAAACCATTTGTTTCTTTATAGTACTGGTTCATAAGCCGTCTGTCTTTATAATTCTTTATTTGGTCAATACTGAAAATTCATGTCATAATTGGGGTTGAAGGTATTTTGCATCACTTAGCCTAAATCATTAATTTGGGTACGGTCAGTTGTCTTACTAGTCAGTCTAAAATGGTTAGTCATTCCTCTTCACTATCATGTTGGAAGATATTGTTCTCCTTTTTAGCTTCTTAACCAAAGTCTTCATTAAATCAGGTATGATATTAAGTTGTTCCAAATGTAATGTTACATACTACCCTGCCACCAAATTTGATCATTTTAATAAAATATTGTTTTTGTTGAAATTATCAATTATCTTATCTTTCACATTATCATTTGTTATTCTTATTGTGATCTGGTATACTTGTCTTTAATTATAAGTGTTCTATCCCTGGAACATGTTACTCCCCTAACAAATTAATCACCATATATTCTGGAATCAGTCGGGGGGCTCTCTTGACCTAATACCCCGCTGTCCTTACAATACATAATACATAAATAATATCGATTGCTGGAGCTATCTCGTCAGTCAATCACATTTAATAATCACTAGTCTATTCACGACTAAAATAAAATAAAATAATATAATATATTCTTGGGATTGTTCACTCAGTCTAACTTCTCAGATCTAAATATTTCTTTCCATTGATTCTTTCAGATGTTTATTTTCTTGTGGCGATATTAATAACATATTTTATTTTCAATTGGTACTATCTTCTTTCCTTCTTTATCAGTACTGCTTAATCTTCATTTTTTCATTCACTATTTTCATTCAATTAAAACATAACAAGTATCTGTATCTATAGTTGTTGTGGATTCTCTCACAATCATGACAGGTTATTTGTAGTAAATTCGTTTCTAGTCTTGTCTCATTTTCATCGTCGACTGTCTACACTTGTCCTTTCTTATTCATTTTATAGCACTATGGTTTCTTCTAATTTATGGATGTTGCATCTTTCTTTTATATTCCAATAATAAGTTCATAATTGTGTTTAATAAGAGGTGCTTATTTTGTTTAGAATTTGGAAATTTATTCCCAGTTGTTTATCTGTTTGATTCATAATAACATTATCAAACTGTACTGTAAGTTGTCCTTACTATTTATTTGAATTCTGAGATATTCAAATTTGTTTATTTGGCTTCATTTAAAATTATATTCTGGATTATCAAAGTTGGTAAGATGAGCTTACTATGTTCTTTGAATTTTGAGGTATTATAATAATAAATTCTTCAGTTCCAGATTAATTCTCATAAATAATTAGTCGTAAGTTGATCTTACTATTTCTTTAGAATTTTGGTGTATATTCAAATTTGTTTATTAGGTTCATAATACATTTTTAAGGAAACTTGGTTGTATGTCCCCTTAATCTTTTTTGTTTCCACATCACTAATGACATAAGTATTATTGTTATTGTTTTTTACAATAATATATGGTCCATTATACAATAATAATAGCTTTTTCGCTATTCCTTTCTTAGAACTTGGCAATTCGCGGTTTTTTAACAATACTTTGTCTCCAATCTTGTACTGGATCATTTTCTGCTGAATTATTTTGTATTTTTTCCTTCTTTTCTCCACTTGTTCATTCAGTTTGCTGTGGAATCTCACGTTGTCAAACTGGTAAGCTGGGTTGTTTGGGAAGTTGATTATTTCACTAATTTCTCGGGGTGGTAGTCTTTCATGCATTATGGTATATGGAGTATCTTGTATTGCTTCATGGTAAGCTAAGTTGATAAAGCTCTCTGTTTGTGTAATGTAGTCACTCCACTTCTGGTGTTTATCAAAACAATATGTCCTGAGTATACGGCCGACCTCCCTCAGTACTCTTTCCGCCGGGTTGCTATTTGGGTGATAGACAGATGTTTTATATGTCTTGACACCTAAGTCTAACAAAGTCTCCTTCCATACCCTTCCTCGAAACTGAGTTCCATGATCGGTAATAATTGATCTTGGAGCTCCTAACTCTGGTATGTATTGTTGGATCACTATTTGCAAAATCTTTTTTGTAGTTGCCCGATTAATGGGGTATAGTTTTGTAAACTTGGAGTAATGGTCGAACATGATTATAATAAACTTATACTGTTTTCTCCCTCCACTACGAGGTAACGGTCCACACACATCTAAAAATACCCTCTCTAATTTACCAGTTGATGTAATAGGTTGCATAATTCCTTCTGTTTTTTCGTTATTGCATTTTGCCAATTGACAGATGTGACACTGCCGAATACATTCTCTAACTCTTCTGTTGATATTCTTAATGTAAGTGTGTTCCTCAAGTGCCTTCATTACTTTTAATGCACCCATATGCCCATATCGACTATGGTAGTCCAGTATCAATTCTGTTTCTAAAGCTTTAGGTATCACCACCTTCCATGATCCTTGGTTATTATTTGGTTTGTAAAATAATATGTCTTCATGCAGACAGTAATATGCAGTGATTTTTTCATCCTGTTGGATCAGTCTTTGTCTAAAATTGTTGATTTTTGTATCCTCTGTTTGTTGTTGTGAAATTGTTTTCATGATGTTTTCCAAATCTGACTTGTTTTTTATTATAGTGTATACCTTTATGATTGTTTCTTTTTCCCCTTCAAAAGTTTGTTGTTCTATGTTAATCCGGGACAATATATCTGCAGCAATATTCTGTTTTCCTGGAACATACTCCCAATTTATATGGTACTCCTGTAGTGCGAGTATCCACCTTGTCAATCTCCCATGGTTAATCTTGCAATTTTTTAGGAAAGATATTGACTTATGATCGCTCCTCACAGTTATCGGGTATCCAAGAATGTAGGTTCTGAATTTCCCACAAGCGAATACAACGCTTAATAACTCCTTTTCCGTTACACTATAATTGCGTTCACATCCATTAAGTATTCTGCTTGCAAAACTCACCACCTGATGTTCTCCCTCACTATCTTCTTGATATAATACAGATCCTAAACTTATATCACTGGCATCACAGTTCATAAAGAAAGGTTGGTTGAAATTAGTATGTTTTAATACAACTGAACTTAGGAAATTATGTTTGATCATTTGGAGTAAATTGTCTTGTTCCTGTCCCCAGGACCATTTGTTCTTAGAGGATAATTGTGGAGAAAACTTTGCTGTCATTTCAGAATAATTTCTCTGAAACTTCCTATAATAATTGCAAAGTCCCAGAAATGATTGAAGTTGCTTTTTATTTTTAGGACTTGGGAACTTCTGGATAGCTTCAATTTTTTCATTGGATGGTGTTATTCCTTGTCTTGTTAGGTTAAAACCCAGGAATTGGACTTCACTGGTGATAAGCTTGGATTTTTGAAGTTTTAGGGTAACGTTATTGTCTGATAGTTTTTGTAATACTTGTCCTACTCTGTCACAATGGTCTTCCCAATTCACTGAAGTAATCAACAAGTCATCAACATAGACTGTGGTATATGGAATAGTATCTGGACCCAACACCTGGTCCATACATCTTACGAATACAGCTACTGAATTTACCAGTCCAAACGGTAGTCTCTTGAACTGGTAGTTCCTTCCTTCGAAAATAAAGGCGACGTACTTTCGACTATCTGGGTGTAACTCCACCTGCCAATACCCACAAACCGTATCCCAGGTGCTAATAAATTGTATGCCATTGAATTTTTTCAATATCTCCTCAATCTCTCCGGGAGATGTTCTGTCATTAACTATGGCCTATTATTTAAAACCATTATCAGCATTATTTTGATCTTTACATTTGTTACATTTAGACACTAAACATGCCTATTTTTACTTAAGAACTACAGATGTTACAATTTTGTTGTATGAAATTTTCTTAAATAACTTGATATGTATTATTTTGTTTCTATATTCGTTGTGTACACTATTACCTATAAATATATTTATCCTTTCACCTTTGTTTTACAAAATCTCTAATATTATTGTTCAAAATTTACAAAAGTTGGTTTCACCTGGCCTATGTACTGGTGTCATTTTCATCACCATGTTTAAAATCTTTTTCAGTTAAATTATCTTTTAACAATTGTAAAAACTGTTTAACACATAACATTATTTTATCAAAACAAAAGATATACTATTCTAGGCTAATAGTTTAAATTCATGCCCACATGGCTATGATTTTACTGAATCCTTGAACAAATTAACTGGTTTTTTACCTAAACTGTATAATTGTTTGACACTTAGCCATAACATCTTTTATAGTCTATTCTGCTTTGCCAAATCAATTTATAACTGTTTAACACCAGTTCTATGGTTATATTTGTTAACATAAAACATGAAATTAATATCATTTAATTGATATTCCTTTAAAATAACTGTTCCACCTGCTACATACAAAAAACAACACAAATACTATGATAATAAAACAATGTGCTTAAACCTAATAACATGCACATTTATAAAACAAATTCTGTACTAATTAATTAGTCTTTTGTCAGTTAGTTTATTAATTACTCTGACACTGTCTATGTTATGCTTCACTCTTGTTATAACTGTTATAATGAACATGTCATTATTTGTTGTTTACTGGACAATCTTATGAACACTATATGTTACAATTATTTGTATGGTTTATGTATCTATAATAAGGTATATTTATATTTTCATTACATCAATTAACTTAATTATTTACTAATATTTCTTTTACATAATATTACATGTTTGGGCCTATTATCCCTGAATTTGTATTTTGATTATCTAGATATTATGATACATTAAATGAAACCATTTGTTTCTTTATAGTACTGGTTCATAAGCCGTCTGTCTTTATAATTCTTTATTTGGTCAATACAGAAAATTCATGTCATAATTGGGGTTGAAGGTATTTTGCATCACTTAGCCTAAATCATTAATTTGGGTACGGTCAGTTGTCTTACTAGTCAGTCTAAAATGGTTAGTCGTTCCTCTTCACTATCATCTTGGAAGATATTGTTCTCCTTGTTAGCTTCTTAACCAAAGTCTTCATTAAATCAGGTATGATATTAAGTTGTTCCAAATGTAATGTTACAATATAAACAAATTATGATAATGCCATAGTGCAATGATATCGATTGATAACGTTTGATATTGGAAAAATAATAATTATTAAAAGAAACAGACTAAGAGTAAAAAACCAGCAGAATATATAGAAATTAGTAAACATGCAATAAATAAGATATTTTAATATAATGGAAGTTTAATAAGGAATTATTTTGATGGGTGGAAAATTAATATATGAAATTATCACTATATAACAAAACATTGAATAAGAATAAAAAAATTAGTTGCTAGGGACGACAAAAATTAATATGATTTGTTGATTTTGATTATTGGAATTTATGACATGATCGAGAAGAGATTAAACCAAGAGAGATGGTCAATAAAAACTAATTTAATCTAAGTTATTAAATCTAATAACAGTCACAATATATGAAAGACTAATTGTCAGAATTTGGACCAGTAAACATTAACCCAATTGTATAATAGTATCATACAAACGATACAAAGTAATTGAATTAAAAAAGAATGACTTGGATTGCCCAACATCAGATCATGAAACGGATATTGATTTAATGAAATAATAAAACCAGATAAAGAACTACCTTGTAAAGAGGTAATCCTACAACCAAGCGAAAATATTATAACCATCAAAACATTGGACATCGCAGTTTACGTCATACAGTTGAAAAACGTATTTGGATCCAGAGTTTGCCGAAGCACTTAATCACAAGTTTGGCCGTTGGTGAACAGAGGGAGCGGTATTTCTGCATCAACCAGGACCAAGGATTCCACTTTATTACAGCTGTGAAGACAAGAATAGAACATCATTATCTCATCTGTATTTGATACGGAACGACAACTACCAAGATTAGCAGCAACAGCCTTCCTGAGTCGTATGGTACTTCGCACGGTAATTTTCAAATATATAAATAGTAGTAAACACAACAACACTTTAATTTTGTAATATCTTGCATTCTCATTTATGTATTTTTAATCTTCCCCACAGTTAAAAGAACCTTTACACCCTGAATCTAAATTAATTATATATAAAAAAAAGAAACTATAACTGAATTTAAAATAAAATCTTGTATCGATCAATAATCGATTAACTCAACGTATAGCCTTTCGTATATCAAGTAAAAACAATTTTATTGAATTTTAAAATATTTGATCTAATAAAGAAATATTGTATAATTTCAAGATCTTATTATTTGGGTATTATTTAATGAAGTGGGAATAAGAATTAAACAGACAGAGTGTATAATAACTAATCACCGTACGCGGTGGGTTAACCTCTAAATTCCGTTTGTTTTGGAGCTGCAGCGCTTGTTGCGGAATTCTCCGATACCAAGGAAAAGAGAATTACACACGAATTTTCTATAAATCTCTGCAAGACAGACTAGGCCTGAGCGGAATTTTTCAATAACACCCTACATACATAAGTTTCATTGACACCAACACTTTTAGACTGAATATAGAGATAAGATATTCATAATTAACGATATTACTATATCTAGTAGACCCAGATATATAAGAAATTGACATATTAAATATTTAAAGAGAGGAAAGAAAAGAGAGGTACGTATACGGTTCGTAACAAATTGTCGCACAACTAGTGTAGGGCTTAAGTTAAGTAAAACTATAATCATATCAATATTACTTAACTAGAGCAGGCAATTGTGGGAGAATAAAAATGCATAATACCAGAGGTAGATCAAAGAAGAGGGCAGAAGACACGGAGAAGGAAGAAGGTGGACAAGAACAAGAAATAGAAGTAATATAGATAGTGAAATAGAACAGCAGACAGATAATACAAAAGAAACTGAAGTAATAATGGACACGGAAAGGGAAACAGTTAAAGAAGATGCCCAAGGTGACCAAATAGACAAAGCAGAAGCCAGAAGAGAACCAGATTGGCAAGAAATGATGAGGCTAATGATGGAGAAAATTGATAGCATTAAGGAAAGCAATAACTGAAAATTTTAGAAAACAGGAGGAAAACTCAAAGCAAACTACAGAAAAGCTAGAAAACAAAATAGACAGTATAAATAAAAATTCAGGAAAGCTAGAAAACAAAATAGACAGTATCAACGAAAACTCAAAGAAACAAAACGAAATTTTGGGCGAGAATTTAATCAAACTAATGAATGAGAAGTTTGACAAAAATAACGAGGAAACTAATGAAAGTTTAAAACAAATAAACACAAAGTTTGACAGGAATGAAGAAAACTCAATCAAACAAATGAATGAAAAGTTTGACAGGAATGACGAGAGTTTGAGACAGATTCAGGACGATAACAAACTAATGAACGAAAAACTTGAGGAAAACAATAAACGAATGAAAGAAGATCTTAAGAAAATCAATGAGGACAACCTTATACAAATCAATGAGAGAATTAAACATTCTAACAAGGAATTAAGGGAAACTGTTGATAAACAGAATGGAGTATTAAGACAAGCTCTCAATAAGAAAATCGAGGACGTCAGTGAGGCAATCAGCCAGAAGGTAGGTAAGAACAACGGCGAAAGAAAACAGGAGATAGCTGAAACAAATAGAAAACTGAGAATGACCGATGAAGCTGTTACACGAAATAGGGCTGAACTAGACGTCAAGATAGGCCAGATAGAAGAAGAAAACCGGGTTCAAGTGGAATCACTAAGAACAGACTTCGGAAACCAGCATCGAAACCTAGATACGGTCGTAAACGAAGTACAGGAACAAGGACAACGTAACCAGGAGAGAATCGAGAACCTCCAACGGTCAGCTGACAACCGACCGATCACTGTTCCATGTACACAACATATAGACGACCGGGAAACCATCAACTTTAAGTCGTACAAGAGAAACCCAATGGAATTCTTGGAACGGGTCGGCGAACAACTAATGAGAATTGGTGAAAACAGGTGGCCAGTAATTCGTCGTTACCTGGACGAACATTTCAAGGAAACCTATGATAACTGGTGGACAGCCACCAGGCACGACATCCGAAGCTACGAAGAATTTAAGATGGCATTTAAAGCCAGGTACTGGTCAGACGCCACCCAGAACGTAGTAAGGGAGAGCATCAGGTATGGAAGGTATGACGCCAGCAGAGGGACAACGCTCACCGCCTACTTCCTTGGAAAAGAGTGCGTGGCGAGACACCTTGAACCAAAAATCCCGGAGGAAATCCTCGTCACCAGGCTAGCATACCACTATGATAACGGGATATCAATAGCACGATCAGGTGGACAGATAAAAAGATACAGGCCATGTCAACACTATTGGAAGAGCACGAGCGTGAGGTGCATTATAGAAGGAGTCGGCAGAAAAACGACCAGTACGGGAGCAGGGATATCCCAGACAACAACAACAGAAACAATAACAATGACAACCATGAGACGCATAACCGGCCGAACTATAATGGCAGGCCAGGTAATTATGGTAATGAGACATACCACCGGCAAAATAACAACAACAACCAAGGGAACCGAAACAATTCGAATTATTATAATAGAAATAATAACACTAATAATAATAATAATAATAATTTCCCTAATAACCAAGATCCTAACAGGAATAACAACAGCTGCCCAAGTAATCGAAATAATCATTATCAGAATAATCATAATTCCAATAGTCAGAGAAACCCCAACCAAGGTAATGCAGAACATTATAATAATAATAATAATAGAAATTACCAGCCAAATAACCACAATAATAACAATAGGGTTTCCAGACCAATGGTGAATTTTATAAGGGCCGAAGAGAATGGTCCAAGGAGGGATCAACACCAAAGGGAGAATGATAATGAGCATTTACAACGGAGCAATAGCATCGGAGAATCCAGATCCGGAAGCGGGAACCAAAGAAGGGACGCACCAGCCGGAAATGATCAAAGAGATGAGAACAGAAGGAACAGGAAAAATGGAAACAATCAAGTAAAAGAAAATTATGATTGGATACCGTTCAGTGATAATCCATCTAGGAATTTCCAAATCGCTTACGATCAAAGGAACCCCGTATTCCCCTCAGAGGAAACAGCAACCGATCCAACACATCCCAGGATGTAAGACAAGAAATCGATGAAGAAGAAACCACGGCCGACAGGTGGAATGCATAAAAAATCCCAAAATTCCAAAAAAAACTGTAAGAACAACTTACTAATAATTTATTCAGAAACAATATGATTTAATAACACCCCAAAATTCAAAAAGCACGTAAGGACAACTTACTCAAGTTATTTCGAGACAATATAATTTAAAATAAAGAGACTAAAACCTCTAAATCCAAAAAAGTATGCAAGCACAAATTACTAAAAAACTTTTTGAACAAAATTATTTAAATAGTAAACGCAACATTCAAAAGGAAGTAAGTACGTCTAACTATATGTTTATGAAGAAGGTATTAAGAAGAGTTAATAACACCCCAAGATTACAGAAGGAAATGAGAAATATTACTATTTGTCTACAAAGAAATATTCTAAATAAGGAATAATGGAAAAAAAAAATTTTTTATATCAAGAAGTACCTATGCAAAATAATAAAAGAAAAAACAATATAATCTAAAATACATGCCGAAAAAATGTTTATCAACATAATTCATTGTAATGTAACCAGACAAAATAATAAAATAAAATAAGAAGAACAAAGGTTAAGTTAATGACTATAATTACACTGAACTTAAGTAAAAACAATAATTAAAACAATTACGATTTAGAAATTCTTGGAAATATAAGAACAAATGAAGAATTAATATTTAGAGTTACTGTCACAACAAAAAAAAAGATCAAGATTAATTACAGATAATGACTATCAGAAATGTTATCAGAAAATGATTAAGGAAAATAAAATGGAATCACGAAGTATAAAAGATATAAATAAGTAAATATAAAACGCAACAATATAAAGAATTCCCAAGATGTTTATTATTAATTAATTAAGAAGATTGTTATGATATTATTATATTTTATAGCTGACTGTAGATGAATTCCAGCAGTACTATATTGAAGTGTAGTGTGGGCAGCAGAGTATGAAGCCAAACAGTGCCTCTCTGAACTGTACCAACTCACAAATTAGGGATTGTTAGGGAAATTGAATATTTAAGGGATATTAGAATCGTTGCGAAGAATGACATCAAATTCCAAAAAAGATATGACAAAGAAACAGAAGGAAGATAACTGACAGAAGAATAATGGAGAAATACAGTGATAGCAGTAACTAGAAGTAGAAGAGAAGTTAATCTAAAGTTTCATTAAATATTGTAACCAACTATCGGAAAAAACTGTTTAAAGAAAAATTACATATAACCAAGAATGTTAATATGAGTAATGAAGTGTCATTAAATAAAGAATTGGGAATACAAGTCTAAACAAGTTACATTGAGAATCCCATCGTTGACCATAAAAATTGATATGAAGAAAAGGCATGTAAAAAAAATATAAGTTTACTTGTCCTAAATTACATTCAGGTAAATTAAACTTCTTTAGGAGGGGAAGCATATGTAACGCAACAGAAATGCGGTCCTCAACGTTACATAAATAAAAATATTAAAAAATAGAATAGAGAAATAAATATCTATATCCCATATTAATACAAGGGTCAGATAAATAAATTTATCATTATATGAAAATAATAAGAACGCAAGGTAGTAATAGTAACAAAAAATAAACATGTACTATAGACAATAGTGAGAAATCTCAATGTTCAATGAGAAGTAAATAAATCAAAAATATTGATAAGAATTATAAGAAAGAAACTAATATCGACTATGTTAAAGTAAATGACGGTGAAAATAGATAAAAATGAGTCAATATTACACATTACAAGTTAATTCAAAATAATGATTCTGAATTGTATAATGTTATGTTGTTATCATAAATATTATGTTAAAGTTGGTGTTATCTTATGAAGCTTACTTATTGATGTAATGTCAAATAATGAAGCAATATGTATTATTTGTTTATTGTTGTAGAAAGGTGATGGAAATCAGTTAGTTAGTATTAATTAATTTCAATTTTGCTTATGTGTGATCCATAGGTCAAGATAAAGTTGTTGATAGATATCATAAAGATAATTATTTGTGTACATGTACGTAGTTGAAGGTTGATTATGTTTGTAAACTTGTATAAAAAGGCTATAGTTGTTAGCAAGTTAAATTCAAAAATAGATCCAAATATAATAAAAGGCCTAACAGCCAATAACACTATATAACAACTCAGAATAGAAAGGTTAGGTAAAGAAATTAATAATAATTAAGGAATATAATTCAATGAGTTAGAAAAACCCAATAATAATTAATAATAAATAATAAACAAACTCAATATAAACAAATTATGATAATGCCATAGTGCAGTGATATCGATTGATAACGTTTGATATCGGAAAAATAATAATTATTAAAAGAAACAGACTAAGAGTAAAAAACCAGGTGAATATATAGAAATTAGTAAACAAGCAATAAATAAGATTATATTTTAATATAATGGAAGTTTAATAAGGAATTATTTTGATGGGTGGAAAATTAATATATGAAATTATCACTATATAACAAAACATTGAATAAGAATAAAAAAATTAGTTGCTAGGGACGACAAAAATTAATATGATTTGTTGATTTTGATTATTGGAATTTATGACATGATCGAGAAGAGATTAAACCAAGAGAGATGGTCAATAAAAACTAATTTAATCTAAGTTATTAAATCTAATAACAGTCACAATATATGACAGACTAATTGTCAGAATTTGGACCAGTACACATTAACCCAATTGTATAATAGTATCATACAAACGATACAAAGTAATTGAATTAAAAAAGAATGACTTGGATTGCCCAACATCAGATCATGAAACGGATATTGATTTAATGAAATAATAAAACCAGATAAAGAACTACCTTGTAAAGAGTTAATCCTACAACCAAGCGAAAATATTATAACCATCAAAACATTGGACATCGCAGTTTACGTCATACAGTTGAAAAACGTATTTGGATCCAGAGTTTGCCGAAGCACTTAATCACAAGTTTGGCCGTTGGTGAACAGAGGGAGCGGTATTTCTGCATCAACCAGGACCAAGGATTCCACTTTATTACAACTGTGAAGACAAGAATAGAACATCATCATCTCATCTGTATTTGATACGGAACGACAACTACCGAGATTAGCAGCAACAGCCTTCCTGAGTCGTATGGTACTTCGCACGGTAATTGTCAAATATATAAATAGTAGTAAACACAACAACACTTTAATTTTGTAATATCTTGCATTCTCATTTATGTATTTTTAATCTTCCCCACAGTTAAAAGAACCTTCACACGCTGAATCTAAATTAATTATACAAAAAAAAAAGAAACTATAACTGAATTTAAAATAAAATCTTGTATCGATCAATAATCGATTAACTCAACGTATAGCCTTTCGTATATCAAGTAAAAACAATTTTATTGAATTTTAAAATATTTGATCTAATAAAGAAATATTGTATAATTTCAAGATCTTATTATTTGGGTATTATTTAATGAAGTGGGAATAAGAATTAAACAGACAGAGTGTATAATAACTAATCACCGTACGCGGTGGGTTAACCTCTAAATTCCGTTTGTTTTGGAGCTGCAGCACTTGTTGCGGAATTCTCCGATACCAAAGAAAAGAGAATTACACACGTATTTTCTATAAATCTCTGCAAGACAGACTAGGCCTGAGCGGAATTTTTGAATAACACCCTACATACATAAGTTTCATTGACACCAACACTTTTAGACTAAATATAGAGATAAGATAGTCATAATTAACGACATTACTATATCTAGTAAACCCAGATATATAAGAAATTGACATATTAAATATTTAAAGAGAAGAAAGAAAAGAGAGGTACGTATACGGTTCGTAACAAATTGTCGCACAACTAGTGTAGGGCTTAAGTTAAGTAAAACTATAATCATATCAATATTACTTAACTAGAGCAGGCAATTGTGGGAGAATAAAAATGCATAATACCAGAGGTAGATCAAAGAAGAGGGCAGAAGACACGGAGAAGGAAGAAGGTGTACAAGAACAAGAAATAGAAGTAATATAGATAGTGAAATAGAACAGCAGACAGATAATACAAAAGAAACTGAAGTAATAATGGACACGGAAAGGGAAACAGTTAAAGAAGATGCCCATGGTGACCAAATAGACAAAGCGGAAGCCAGAAGAGAACCAGATTGGCAAGAAATGATGAGGCTAATGATGGAGAAAATTGATAGCATTAAGGAAAGCAATAATGAAAATTTTAGAAAACAGGAGGAAAACTCAAAGCAAACTACAGAAAAGCTAGAAAACAAAATAGACAGTATAAATGAAAATTCAGGAAAGCTAGAAAACAAAATAGACAGTATCAACGAAAACTCAAAGAAACAAAACGAAATTTTGAGCGAGAATTTAATCAAACTAATGAATGAGAAGTTTGACAAAAATAACGAGGAAACTAATGAAAGTTTAAAACAAATAAACACAAAGTTTGACAGGACTGAAGAAAACTTAATCAAACAAATGAATGAAAAGTTTGACAGGAATGACGAGAGTTTGAGACAGATTCAGGACGATAACAAACTAAGGAACGAAAAACTTGAGGAAAACAATAAACGAATGAAAGAAGATCTTAAGAAAATCAATGAGGACAACCTTATACAAATCAATGAGAGAATTGAGCATTCTAACAAGGAATTAAGGGAAACTGTTGATAAACAGAATGGAGTATTAAGACAAGCTCTCAATAAGAAAATCGAGGACGTCAGTGAGGCAATCAGCCAGAAGATAGGTAAGAACAACGGCGAAAGAAAACAGGAGATAGCTGAAACAAATAGAAAACTGAGAATGACCGATGAAGCTGTTACACGAAATAGGGCTGAACTAGACGTCAAGATAGGCCAGATAGAAGAAGAAAACCGGGTTCAAGTGGAATCACTAAGAACAGATTTCGGAAACCAGCATCGAAACCTAGATACAGTCGTAAACGAAGTACAGGAACAAGGACAACGTAACCAGGAGAGAATCGAGAACCTCCAACGGTCAGCTGACAACCGACCGATCACTGTTCCATATACACAACATATAGACGACCGGGAGACCATCAACTTTAAGTCGTACAAGAGAAACCCAATGGAATTCTTGGAAAGGGTCGGCGAACAACTAATGAGAATTGGTGAAAACAGGTGGCCAGTAATTCGTCGTTACCTGGACGAACATTTCAAGGAAACCTATGATAACTGGTGGACAGCCACCAGGCACGACATCCGAAGCTACGAAGAATTTAAGATGGCATTTAAAGCCAGGTACTGGTCAGACGCCACCCAGAACGTAGTAAGGGAGAGCATCAGGTATGGAAGGTATGACGCCAGCAGAGGGACAACGCTCACCGCCTACTTCCTTGGAAAAGTGTGCGTGGTGAGACACCTTGAACCAAAAATCCCGGAGGAAATCCTCGTCACCAGGCTAGCATACCACTATGATAACGGGATATCAATAGCACGATCAGGTGGACAGATAAAAACGATACAGGCCATGTCAACACTATTGGAAGAGCACGAGCGTGAGGTGCATTATAGAAGGAGTCGGTAGAGAAACGACCAGTACGGGAGCAGGGATATCCCAGACAACAACAACAGAAACAATAACAATGACAACCATGAGACGCATAACCGGCCGTACTATAATGGCAGGCCAGGTAATTATGGTAATGAGACATACCAACGGCAAAATAACAACAACAACCAAGGGAACCGAAACAATTCGAATTATTATAATAGAAATAATAACACTAATAATAATAATAATAATAATAATTTCCCTAATAACCAAGATCCTAACAGGAATAACAACAGCTACCCAAGTAATCGAAATAATCATTATCAGGATAATCATAATTCCAATAGTCAGAGAAACCCCAACCAAGGTAATGCAGAACATTATAATAATAATAATAATAATAGAAATTACCAGCCAAATAACCACAATAATAACAATAGGGTTTCCAGACCAATGGTGAATTTTATAAGGGCCGAAGAGAATGGTCCAAGGAGGGATCAACACCAAAGGGAGAATGATAATGAGCATTTACAACGGAGCAATAGCATCGGAGAATCCAGATCCGGAAGCGGGAACCAAAGAAGGGACGCACCAGCTGGAAATGATCAAAGAGATGAGAACAGAAGGAACAGGAAATATGGAAACAATCAAGTAAAAGAAAATTATGATTGGATACCGTTCAGTGATAATCCATCTAGGAATTTCCAAATCGCTTACGATCAAAGGAACCCCGTATTCCCCTCAGAGGATACGGCAACTGATCCAACACATCCCAGGATGTAAGACAAGAAATCGATGAAGAAGAAACCACGGCCGACAGGTGGAATGCATAAAAAATCCCAAAATTCCAAAAAAAAAACTGTAAGAACAACTTACTAATAATTTATTCAGAAACAATATGATTTAATAACACCCCAAAATTCAAAAAGCATGTAAGGACAACTTACTCAAGTTATTTCGAGACAATATAATTTAAAATAAAGAGACTAAAACCTCTAAATCCAAAAAAGTATGTAAGCACAAATTACTAAAAAACTTTTTGAACAAAATTATTTAAATAGTAAACGCAACATTCAAAAGGAAGTAAGTACGTCTAACTATATGTTTATGAAGAAGGTATTAAGAAGAGTTAATAACACCCCAAGATTACAGAAGGAAATGAGAAATATTACTATTTGTCTACAAAGAAATATTCTAAATAAGGAATAATGAAAAAAAAATTTTTATATCAAGAAGTACCTATGCAAAATAATAAAAGAAAAAAACAATATAATCTAAAATACATGCGGAAAAAATGTTTATCAACATAATTCATTGTAATGTAACCAGACAAAATAATAAAATAAAATAAGAAGAACAAAGGTTGAGTTAATGACTATAATTACACTGAACTTAAGTAAAAACAATAATTAAAACAATTACGATTTAGAAATTCTTGGAAATATAAGAACAAATTAAGTACTAATACTTAAGAGTTACTGTCACAAAAAAAAAAGAAGATCAAGATTAATTACAGATAATGACTATCAGAAATGTTATCAGAAAATGATTAAGGAAAATAAAATGGAATCACGAAGTATAAAAGATATAAATAAGTAAATATAAAACGCAACAATATAAAGAATTCCCACGATGTTTATTATTAATTAATTAAGAAGATTGTTATGATATTATTATATTTTATAGCTGACTGTAGATGAATTCCAGCAGTACTATATTGAAGTGTAGTGTGGCCAGCAGAGTATGAAGCCAAACAGTGCCTCTCTGAACTGTACCAACTCACATATTAGGGATTGTTAGGGAAATTGAATATTTAAGGGATATTAGAATCGTTGCGAAGAATGACATCAAATTCCAAAAAAGATATGACAAAGAAAACAGAAGGACGATAACTGACTGAAGAATAATGGAGAAATACAGTGATAGCAGTAACTAGAAGTAGAAGAGAAGTTAATCTAAAGTTTCATTGAATATTGTAACCAACTATCGGAAAAAACTGTTTAAAGAAAAATTATATATAACCAAGAATGTTAATATGAGTAATGAAGTGTCATTAAATAAAGAATTGGGAATACAAGTCTAAACAAGTTACATTGAGAATCCCATCGTTGACCATAAAAAATGATATGAAGAAAAGGCATGTAAAAAAAATATAAGTTTACTTGACCTAAATTACATTCAGGTAAATTAAACTTCTTTAGGAGGGGAAGCATATGTAACGCAACAGAAATGCGGTCCTCAACGTTACATAAATAAAAATATTAAAAAATAGAATAGAGAAATAAATATCTATATCCCATATTAATACAAGGGTCAGATAAATAAATTTATCATTATATGAAAATAATAAGAATGCAAGGTAGTAATAGTAATAAAAAATAAACATGTACTATAGACAATAGTGAGAAATCTCAATGTTCAATGAGAAGTAAATAAATCAAAAATACTGATAAGAATTATAAGAAAGAAACTAATATCGACTATGTTAAAGTAAATGACGGTGAAAATAGATAAAAATGAGTCAATAATACACATTACAAGTTAATTCAAAATAATGATTCTGAATTGTATAATTTTATGTTGTTATCATAAATATTATGTTAAAGTTGGTGTTATCTTATGAAGCTTACTTATTGATGTAATGTCAAATAATGAAGCAATATGTATTATTTGTTTACTGTTGTAGAAAGGTGATGGAAATCAGTTAGTTAGTATTAATTAATTTCAATTTTGCTTATGTGTGATCCATAGGTCAAGATAAAGTTGTTGATAGATATCATAAAGATAATTATTTGTGTACATGTACGTAGTTAAAGGTTGATTATGTTTGTAAACTTGTATAAAAAGGCTATAGTTGTTAGCAAGTTAAATTCAAAAATAGATCCAAATATAATAAAAGGCCTAACAGCCAATAACACTATATAACAACTCAGAATAGAAAGGTTAGGTAAAGAAGTTAATAATAATTAAGGAATATAATTCAATGAGTTAGAAAAACCCAATAATAATTTATAATAAGTAATAAACAAAGTCAATATAAACAAATTATGATAATGCCATAGTGCAATGATATCGATTGATAACGTTTGATATCGGAAAAATAATAATTATTAAAAGAAACAGACTAAGAGTAAAAAACCAGCAGAATATATAGAAATTAGTAAACATGCAATAAATAAGATATTTTAATATAATGGAAGTTTAATAAGGAATTATTTTGATGGGTGGAAAATTAATATATGAAATTATCACTATATAACAAAACATTGAATAAGAATAAAAAAATTAGTTGCTAGGGACGACAAAAATTAATATGATTTGTTGATTTTGATTATTGGAATTTATGACATGATCGAGAAGAGATTAAACCAAGAGAGATGGTCAATAAAAACTAATTTAATCTAAGTTATTAAATCTAATAACAGTCACAATATATGAAAGACTAATTGTCAGAATTTGGACCAGTAAACATTAACCCAATTGTATAATAGTATCATACAAACGATACAAAGTAATTGAATTAAAAAAGAATGACTTGGATTGCCCAACATCAGATCATGAAACGGATATTGATTTAATGAAATAATAAAACCAGATAAAGAACTACCTTGTAAAGAGGTAATCCTACAACCAAGCGAAAATATTATAACCATCAAAACATTGGACATCGCAGTTTACGTCATACAGTTGAAAAACGTATTTGGATCCAGAGTTTGCCGAAGCACTTAATCACAAGTTTGGCCGTTGGTGAACAGAGGGAGCGGTATTTCTGCATCAACGAGGACCAAGGATTCCACTTTATTACAACTGTGAAGACAAGAATAGAACATCATCATCTCATCTGTATTTGATACGGAACGACAACTACCGAGATTAGCAGCAACAGCCTTCCTGAGTCGTATGGTACTTCGCACGGTAATTGTCAAATATATAAATAGTAGTAAACACAACAACACTTTAATTTTGTAATATCTTGCATTCTCATTTATGTATTTTTAATCTTCCCCACAGTTAAAAGAACCTTCACACCTTGAATCTAAATTAATTATACAAAAAAAAAAGAAACTATAACTGAATTTAAAATAAAATCTTGTATCGATCAATAATCGATTAACTCAACGTATAGCCTTTCGTATATCAAGTAAAAACAATTTTATTGAATTTTAAAATATTTGATCTAATAAAGAAATATTGTATAATTTCAAGATCTTATTATTTGGGTATTATTTAATGAAGTGGGAATAAGAATTAAACAGACAGAGTGTATAATAACTAATCACCGTACGCGGTGGGTTAACCTCTAAATTCCGTTTGTTTTGGAGCTGCAGCGCTTGTTGCGGAATTCTCCGATACCAAGGAGAAGAGAATTACACACGAATTTTCTATAAATCTCTGCAAGACAGACTAGGCCTGAGCGGAATTTTTGAATAACACCCTACATACATAAGTTTCATTGACACCCACACTTTTAGACTAAATATAGAGATAAGATAGTCATAATTAACAATATTACTATATCTAGTAGACCCAGATATATAAGAAATTGACATATTAAATATTTAAAGAGAGGAAAGAAAAGAGAGGTACGTATACGGTTCGTAACAGTATTTAAAACCACATTTTGTACACTGTTATAGTTCTCTTCATAAGTTTTTATCCACATTACCATGATCAAAATGTTCCTGACAGATGGAATCTCATTGTCTCTCAAAACCTTTTTCTGATGTCAGAATAGATCTTGAACTGCCAAATGCATTACTGATTTTGTTGTGAGAATGTCATGACATGAATCTATTGATATGTTGCACCCTTCTCTTGTTTCCAGTTGTCAAACAAGGACCAAAACACATGTTTTCATGATGCAGGTAATCACATGATAACTGCCAACTACTACTGTGACATGTAAGAACTTAACTCTTATAAACATCTGCAATAACATGTACAGCTCATGTACTGGTTACCATAAACTTGTTTCACTATTTTATTAATCTACACAAACATTCTCATTAAGTTTAAAGCAAAATTTAATCTTATTTGACTCCTCATAAAAATCAACTACCTAGAATTTCAGAAAAATGTACTCTACACATACATAAAGAACAAACTGCACTAGGGTGATGATTCACCACAATAATATAATACAATAACAGGCTAATGAATAAGGATGCCATTATGTAGCGTCACTTGTCCACCACTGCTACAATGTCATGTTGGTGTGCCATTTATGAAGCAACGGAACTTCTTGGAACACATACACACCACGCTTCTTGGAGCACCACGCTATGCCACCAATGTTGTAATTTACCATACAACAATGTTGTATATATTTATCACTCTCTTAATTTTGAATGTATTACAAACTTGACTGAAGTTAATAAAAATTATTTCTTACAAAATAGAAAAAATATGAATTAATTAAAACATTTTTTTACTTAGAATTTTTTATATACATAACAATAGTTTTGTAAAATATGTGAAGTTTGTAAGTCTGAAGGATATAACCGTTGCTCACTGACTGATCAACCATCAGTATCAGTACCGTCAGTAGTTGAGATTGTATTGTGACTGATCAGCCATGAATCAATTTAGACATTAGTTGGATATGAACACTATAAATATATAATACATGACAGATACATATGTGCAAGAATATTAATGTAGGTCTCCCTTACTTTGAGGTGCAATTTCTTAATGTATAATGTATTATTTCTCATGGCATTTGCACATAGAGCTACTCAAAATGAACTCATTAGTGATATTAGTTATCAATGGATAGCTTGTGTAATGTTTAGTTTATTAATAAATTTTGGAAAACATAAAAACACTCAAAAACTCAACTTCCAATATTTACTTTCCTTGCTCTTACTTTCACTTGGGTCCAGGATTCTATATACGAACTCGTGACCTGTAAAAGTGGTTACTGGGTTTTACTGCATAATAATTACTAACACCTTTTTTCTGATAAAGCAAGCTCATTTTTTATTTATTTCAAATTAATATTTCTTTATACTGTTTTAACTCTGCATTTTGATTACTTTACCAATAATTGGGCAACGTGTTGTTGCGTCACTCTAAAACTTTACACTTACAATTTCTTCTCCTAGCAATAATTATACATACAAGCTTACGTAACTAGTTTTTAGATATTGAATTTTTTATAGACAAACCAGTGCTTTCATTACATTCACGCTCTCATACCTGAATGCATTCTAATAACCCTCTTTTATTTTTATAGAGCTCTCTGAACAAATTTCAAATTAATGCTCACCCGTTTTCAATGGTAAAAGCTGAGTAAGTAAGTTAGTTTATTATTTTAAGTACTCATCCCTGTTTGTAGTTATCTCCGCATGGTTTCACCACTACTGTTGATTTACTTTTTGTTTCGCACTACGAAAATTCTGAATGGTTACATTTGTAGAATTATTGTTACTGTCTCACTTTTACTTCCTTTCTGATTATTTTTATATTACATTCACTTTCTACTTGTCGGCCGACTTTAAAATTTTGCTCGAGCACTGATATAGGGAACCGCGCACTCTTTTACTGACCCGAGCAGTTCTGTAGTTTCTAGTCGACTGGGCGTCCACAAAAATGGCTAAGCGTCTCCCTGCGCCCGGCAACTTGCTTTAGGATTGGCTGGTAGCGTCTCGCGGCTTTCTTGTCATCTCGTATATGGCGGTAAGGAATTCCTGTATGTGACTTTCACGTTGTGAAAAGGTGGCACACTTGCACGCTCGTACACATTCCAAGGCGCTAATTGCTTTTGTACCTCACTCGGGCTCGTACCAAGATGACTACTGGGTGTTCAAAAAAGTCAAGCTTTTGTGATCAAAAAGATTGCTCAGCTTGGGTTGCTACTGATTTTTACAATTATTATGAAATTAATATAAACCCCTTAGTTTTGCCCCGTTACACTTGTAAGTCACCTCCTATACAATACACTTGAGTTCTACACACAGCTAGTTTGTAATCCATCTGCTATGCACTGCCAACCTTTCCCAGTAACTCAACTACCACATCTCTAGCCACTCTAGTCACTCACTCCAGTCCCTTTCAATCTTGACCAAAGATGAACAAAAACATGTCCACAAATTCAAAAAAGCCGGATACAGAATCGCATACAAAACTACAAACAAAACAGAACACACATTATCAAAACACACACACAAAGCACAAAACAAATTCGATCTACCTGGTGTTTACAAACTAAACTGTTCAAATTGCAACAAATTCTACATAGGCCAGACAGGACGTAGCTTCAAACAAAGATACATTGAACACACAAAGGCACTACACTCCACTACCGAATCCACCTTTGCAAACCACCTCATTGAAGCAAACCACACATACAAAAACATCGACAATAACATGGATATTCTACACGTACACACAAAAGGCTGAAAACTAGACACTCTTGAACAATTGGAAATATACACACGAAAACACATAAAAACGACATCCTAAACGAACAGACACAATTCAAATCACACACACTATTTGAACGTATCACACCCCATACACACAACATCGATCCTTCAAAAAAGGTGATACCATCACCAAGAACAAGACGGACAGTGCTCCCAGCGGCAGCCTCTGAAGAAGCTTTTTAAAGCGAAAACTGGTTCAGGCTATAAGGTAAAACTTGTACGTTTTTACCTATAAAAAACTTTGTGTTCCGAGTGAGTGATTTAATTATATTTAGTTAATTAACGGACACATCATGGACAACGAAATCCAAGAATAGTATATAATGTTTAATGATAGTATGATAATATATTCATGCACTCACCACATACACATGAGTTGTAATCATTTCTATTTTTTTGATGTTTTTTTTTTTAGTTTTACATTGTACAGTAATCATGTTTGCAAACTTTGTGTATAAAATAAATATTCTTACCTCAAAGTGACTAATAACACAGGTTTGCGATAGAAAAATTGTCTTAAATGTAACAGGTGATTTTTTATTTTTGTGCTGATTATTGGAAAAATAATGAAAAAATATTATCATGTACAGTTTTCTCACAAATAATATACCTAATTTTGACGTATTTGATAAATTAGATAGTACTACAGTACAGGTATAACTATTTATATAAACATTGTACTGTGTGTGTGTGTGTGTGTGTGTGTGTGTGTGTGTGTGTGTGTGTGTGTGTGTGTGTGTGTGTGTGTGTGTGTGTGTGTGTGTGTGTGTGTGTGTGTGTGTGTGTGTGTGTGTGTGTGTGTGTGTGTGTGTGTGTGTGTGTGTGTGTGTGTGTGTGTGTGTGTGTGTGTGTGTGTGTGTGTGTGTGTGTGTGTGTGTGTGTGTGTGTGTGTGTGTGTGTGTGTGTGTGTGTGTGTGTGTGTGTGTGTGTGTGTGTGTGTGTGTGTGTGATAGGTACTTGGTATATATAAATACTTGGTGAGGGAGTCCAACTCTAAACTTAATATTTTATGACTGCTACTTTCGATCATGTAATATACCAGGTTTCAATCTTAAGAATAAAAAGGAGATTTCTTACCCTAACATTCAGTCAGCCAGTCATCCAGCCATCTTACCCTAACATCCAGTCAGTTCCCCACGGACCCGGTATACCTGTTCCTGGTCCTCCAGTCATTAGACAATATTAGTGAAGGTTTGGAAACAATGCCCCAAACATGTGGTAGTGATGTGCTGGGACTCATGATAAGTTCCAACATTGAATACAAAGCTGACGGTTGGAAACTTCTTATTGATTCGTAGAAAAGAAGTCTCAAAGCAGTACTCTTACACAGTGGAAGAAAGTACACTTCTGTCCCTGTTGGAGATTCAGTTCATTTAAAATAATGCTAAGAAAATCTTGATTTGATTTGATTCTTACTAAACGTTCCTATTCAGATCATGGATGGACAATTTGTGGTGACTTAAAAGATAATTTCCATGTTACTTGGTCAACAGAGTGGATATACCAAATTCACATGTTTTCTGTGTGAATGGGATGAACACAACAGAAAATAACATTATATAAAGAAAGAATGGAGAATTAGAAAAACATTAGAATCAAAAACATTGAGAGGGAAAGTTCAGTTGATCCAGGAAAGGTTTTACTTCCACTACTTCATATAAAATTAGGCTTGATGAAATAATTTGTTAAAGCATTAGGACTACCAAAAAAAGGAGAATGTTTTAAATATCTTTGCAACCACTTCTGTGGTTTATGTAAAGAAAAGTGAAGGAGGATATTTTTGTTGGGCCTGACGTCAGAAAAATTATAAAGGAAGAAATTTTTTAGATGAAAATGGAAAACAAGCCTGAAAAGCTTTCATACTTGTAGTAACCAAATTTCTGAGAAACAAAAAGGAACCAGATTACAAACATGTTGTAGAAGATATGTTGGAAAAGTTCAAGATCTTGGGATGTAAAAGGAGCATAAAAGTCCATTTCCTGTAGTCATATCTTGACTACTTTGCTGAAAATGTGTAACGGTACAGAATTGTATGAAAAACAATTTTTTAAATCAAGTGTATTCCCTATGTAGCCAGCGTTCACCTTTTTGGAACCTCGATTTAGTCAACCACGCATGCAGTGTTTATTACAAAACAAAACGTCTGTGTTTTGTCTCCGCACTCAAACAGTCCAGACAGATTATGAAATAACCTACAGTTTTGCGTCAGCTATGAATCACGGGGAAAATAATGTCAAGTCATACTGCACCAGGCAGCAACATGTTGCTAAACGCTACGCCTGTGTTATAGCGCTCTTTTAAAAAGCACCAATTGGAGCGCAGACTGACGATCACGTGACCAGAAAAAACTCCGTGTTCTTGGCCTTAGCGCAGTAAGGGTTCAGTTCCATTGCAACTCAGGGCCGCGAGCCAGAAAAAGGAGAAACATCTAAGTGTTCGAACAAGTAAAAGTCGGCCGACTATATACATATATATTATAATGTGTACGGATAGTAAATCAAAGTAAATAAAATGTGATAAAAGAAACTACAACTAAACTCAATAAACGAGTGTCGGAGTGCGTTTGAACGAAGAAAGTGATTAACCTGAGTTTGTGCAACCAAACATATGAACACGCAGCGGATGGGTAACTAAAACACTGAATATTTATATTAACACCAATTTAAACTAAATGGTGATTGCTCACTATGAAAGAAGAATTTAAAATGTAACTTTATATAATAGAGATCTCTAAGGGAAAAGATATAAATTAAACAAGAAAAAATATAACGTATTGGTTCATTAAAAAACATAAATAATTTATCGTAGTCTAAGAAATGTCGTATTAAGACATGTTTATGTTACTAATGAAAATTATATTTAAATACCCTAAAAGAAATTAGAACTTTTATTAACATCAAAGTAAAATGAAATAATTAATTTGTACAATAAACCAGACACTATTTGTTCAAATATAAACTGCGTATTTATATTTGTACCGTCTATATCAAATAATCCTTTCTGCAGCTGTGTTCTTCTGTAAAACCCTGGAGAGGAACCCAAAGGTAAGAGTATTTTTATATTTGCATAGAACTCATATAGTTTCAGTGGAGCCCGAACAGGGACGATTTGTGTGATTTGTTATAATCACACAGATCAGACCTAATTAAGCTGCAGAACGGGTTGTTTGAGAGTGAGGGCATTTTTGTAAACTACATAAACGTGTAATGGAAAATTACAAAAAGTAATTTGTAAGAGATTCATAATTGTGTAGGCAGTTTATTGTTTAAAAAGTTATTTACTTATATTAATTTCGTTGATAAAGATGGAAGACGTTAACGAAATAAATCTGACTGGCTCGGCAGTTACGAGTGAGTCAGGAGGTGGCTTAACGCCAATTATGGCACAAGAAAAGATTCTAATTGAATCAGTTGTAGTGAATTATTCGGGGTTGGAGACAACTCCAAACCGAATAGATGGAATTAATTTAGACGAAAGTAATTTAACACAACCTGTAGTAATTAGTGAGGCGGGAGCAAAATCCACTCCCGTGGCAACCAAAACAAAAGAGAAAGAGTATTCAATAAATGATATATTCAATTTTATGAGAGATATGTCCGATGATATTAAGCAGAGTGTAAATTGTCGTTTTGATGCTAATGATATTAATATGAAGGAACAGAATGAAAAATTTGATAAATTAAGCAATGACTTTGATATAAAATTTGATGAACTTAAAATTGATATTAATGAAGTAAAAAACAAGTGTGAGAGTAATTTTAATGAATTGAAATATGAATTAAATAAAACGTTGAGTCATTCATTAAAAAGTATGAATAATAGAATTGATGAAATAGAGAGTAGTATGGTAGAAAAAAATCGATAAACAAATACAGGAGGTAACTGAAAATTTTGAATTTAAAATAAATGAGTGTAATGCTGGTAGTGAGTATAAGTTTAATTATGTAGTTCATAAGATTAAAACATATGAAACTAATACCAAGTTCAAAATAAATGAAATAGAAAGCAATTGTGAAAGCAAAATAAATGAATACAGCGCTAATATTGTAATACAACGATTCTTGATGTATTGTATACTGATATAGTTTTGTTGTAGTGTAACTGCAGATACGCACCGGTATCTACGATAATGTTGTTTTATAAAATGTTCTAATTATAATTATTATTGTTATTAGTTTGATTGTATTGTTGAATAGGTGGGTATCGATGGTTCACTTCTTTAATTTAAAATATTTCTCGCACTCCGTTATTAACCTCCCTCACTTACCACACGTGGATATTGTAGTCCTGTTCGGTGACGGTTCAGCTGAAATACATACACTGCATATACAAATAGATATTCTAGTTGAATATCCAATGTGACTATCATACACAATATAAATGATATAATATCTAAATAAAGTTCTGAATTATTAGAACTATTTGAATTCTTCCGCCACCTTTTGGTAGAACTGATTAAGAATAAATGAGCTAATTTAAATTTGAAATAATACTCTTTTTTCACTGGTAATAAAATGTAGAGGTTTATTAACGGTTAAAGATATTATAAAATGTTTGAACAATTGACAATCAGTTGCTAATAACCTTTCGGATAATAATTACAATTAACAAAATTTAAAATAAGACTCTGCTTAGCCTCAAGGCTGGTAAACCTGTTGGTTATACAATAGCGTAATTTTAAGAGGTTATCTCCTCTTGTATCAGTGAATTACCATGTTCGTGTGGTTCTTTTAGGTAGCATGATACCAGGTACAAGATGTGGCATTAATAATGATATTAAATGAACAATAATTAAAAACAAACAAACAAATATAAAAATCGAAAATTAGTACCATATAACTGATAGTTATGGTATTATCGTACGCGGGAATGCGCACGCAGTCTACAGTATTTATTTGACAATCAACAAGCACGTTGGCTTGCACAGCTAAAATGTATTACTTTATTTTAATAATTCACCTTAAGAATTATTTACTTATGAGAGAAAAATTTATTAAAAAACTCTTGTTATTATTTCCATCTGGTTTGGATTTTACTTGAGAACAGACTTGTAACAGAGAAATTGGCAAGTTACCGTTACGACTTTAAGGTTATTTCATAACGTGAATGGTTATTATGGTTAATTATCTTTAATATTTATTTCTTCTTAATTTAAGTATAGACATATTATTCATAATAGTTTTGATGTGTCATTATCAGTATCATATTATATTCTTTCGCATGAAAGTTAAAATATTTATTTTAAAATATCGAAAAATCAAGAAAACAACTTTAGTCAATTGAGCGACTATTGGTATTGCTCGTATTTTGTAATAAATACTTCAAATATGGTTCTTTTAATTATGACAAATAATTAAAATATTTATTCAACATATTAATAATTGCGAATTAATACTTTCATTAATTCTGATAAATTCCATCATCATTTTTGATACTTCGCTTTTTACTGACTTGCGTAGTAATCAACATTACGTATTTACAGAAATTTTATTTCTGTTTCAATGTTAATTAAATAAAAAGAATTGTACTCCCTGTTTTTATCTTTTACACAACACTCGTAAGTACGATCGATACTGTACACTAATCGTACTTAAATATTATACACTCCACACATTTCACTCGTTTATGCTAGTGTGGTTTGTAGGTTATATGTATGTTGATTTACTGATGTATGCTTGTCGCGCACAATTCAAAATTTAAACTTCTTCATATCGGAGAGTGACATGACCTGTCTGTAAGATGACTGATGAGTAACTGTGATGCTCCTTCGAAGCGTCTGTGGCTCGTCTGCCAATGTTCATTCATTCGATTGGTTGAAATAATCAAGCTCTCTAACCCAAAGCACTTTATTTTCTTAAAATATTTAATTTTTTACCAATTTTGGCCTTTGCGTTTGAGGCTATATGACGTCAGCACTGGTACCAAAAATAATTGAAAAGTTTAAAATCGCAATAACTTTCTTGATATTTGTCTTATCGTTAAATGGTTAGTGTCAGTAAATTGCGGACATCCTGCGCTTTAATTAAAGTCCAAACAAGATTATTTTCCGTCCATTACTTCAATCACTATAACGATTTTATTGATTTTTTATGGTGCATCTTATATTTATAAGTTTATTACACCAAATTTAATTATTTATACTAAAACACTTTTAATTAAACGCTCTGAGTCCATATCTCAACTGGTTTAATTCAAAACTTGGGAATAATTGTTCCCCAAACAATATCTCGTTATGGCGTCTTTGGGCGTCCATATTTGATTTTTCATAAATGTACTTAAAACTAATTTTTCTTATCTAATAACACTAATACTGCAATCTAATAATAATAGAAACGTCTATTTACATAATTTTATACTTGAGTATATGTACATGCTGTATTTAATATACTATTTACATTGTTTTAGTCCCCTCCTATCTCTTTTCTTACAATTGTCACTTTACTTCTGGTTTTTTCTATACAAGTTAGATTATGTAATAAATGCAATTAGTGTACACTCATTGTACCTAATTCCCTACATATAATGGTTAGCTTTTAGCTATCTTAGAACCCTTCAATTTTTTGGTAATGGGTCTGTTTACATTGTGTCATAGCATGGTAGTCATTTATTTTTGTTAAAACAATAATTAAATTGTTATTGCTACACTTGATTTGGGTTTCCAAAGTAGTATCAGACATTATTCTGATTCTTGATAACATTTTTATCTACTTTTAAACAAGTTTATATGTTACATTTTGCATAAATAACTTGCTCCTCATCGTTTGTTTACATTTGGATTCCTCCATCATGGTCATTTGGTTTTTAATTATTTATATATAAAATGACTATTCTCATGGTCATAGTCTGTTCTCAAAGTAGCATTAGGTGTCCCTCTTACTACTGGTAACACTCTTAACAATCTTTGTTCAAGCTTTAATACAGTATTTTGCTTAACTAGTTGGTTATACAATGTTTCTGCTTACTTCTGGCTATGTGTTCTTAGTTAGCTAGTTTACAATATTTTGGTTACAAAACTGTTATCATTATGTTCAGAATCTGTTCTCACAGTAGTACCAGATGTTTATCTAACTACTGGTAATACTTTCATTAATATTGGTACTTGTTTTGATATTGTATTTTGTCTAACTAAATTGGCATACTAGGTTCTATTTCTCCTATCTCTGTGCCATCATATTTGATCTGTTTTATTTACATTGTGTTGCAATATAATACACTGTCTATTAGGATGTATTATTATTTATAACAAATCCTTGATTGATATCATAGTTGATGGTTATTTATTTACATTAACATGTATGATTTTCTGTTTCATAGGTGTCTTTCCTATGGGGTTATGTAACAATGTACAACATGTTCTAATGCAGCATTTTGCTACTACTAACATGACTTCAGTATGGTATCTTACTACAATATTTTAATTGTTTTAATACACATGTTTACACTACTTCTTCTTAAACAATAATACAAATCTTTTTGTACTAATTACAATATCTTTCTTGTCATTGGTTGAATCTAATTCCTGTCACTTTTGTTTGATATATAACAAAGGTTTTTTTATTGTCAGTTCTCTATGAACAATAATATAATTGTTCGATTTTATTCTGTTCTGGTGGTCTTATGATTATCTACGTGGATCACAATCTTTATTAAATTAGTCACATTAATTGTCTGTGTATATTTGACTATTTAATTCTTGCTGTTTTCACTATGAAATTAACACATTTTCTTACACTATAAACCTTATCACTGGAATTGTTTGTGTGGTTTATTAGGTTAAAATTAGTTAACTAGTCACAGGTTTTCACATCTATATTAAGTACTCACTGTAATTGTTTGTGGTTCCTTAAATGTTAAACACTGTTTTTCTTTTCATATTTGATAATCACTATTCCTTTGGTTACTATTATAGTCTCTAGTACACTTGGTTTATGCTGAGTCCTTGCATGGTCTATCCATTTTCTTCTCTCTTCATGGCACGTTTCCTTGTCCTTCTTCTTTTCCTCTTCTTTAGGTTTGAATGTCTTCTTCAATATTTTCATTGTAGTCATTATCTTCATTTGTTTCCCTCGCTGTTGGAGTTTATTGGTCCTGATTTTGTTGGTTCCCCTCACTGTTGGATCCTATTGGGTCTGGTTACTGATATTTTTGTTTTGGCTCATGGTCATTTTCTTCCTTCCTTTCGTATTTGATGTTGCTATGTTAATATTATCTTCCTCATCGTTGGATTTTTATACTAATATATTTGTAGATACACACTTTTATACACATAGGTTTATTTATCTAGACATACTTTCATGCTTTTCTGTTACTTGACGTTATATTAGCTTATTTTATGTAACTACCATATTTGGTAACGTTACATATGCCTTCCTATAAGAATTGATTAATTCTGAATCATTATACTTTATTTTTCATTGAAGAATTTATCAATTGTTGTACATTTCCATGTCGATTCACATGTTTTTTTTTTTTTTTTACATATATCCCTTCACTTTCTTCTATTTGAATCATAATTATTTCTTCTCTATGTAATCATCTCCCTTGTTTATTTAGTTCCCTAATTCCCTAACATAAGCTTAGCTGGGGCAGTTCAGAGCGGCTCACTTTGGCTATTCGACTCTACTGGCCATACTAACTTCAATAAATATGGAGGCAAATCATCTCCTTCAATAATAATAAATGATTGCTGGCATTATTCATCAGTCAATTCATCTCAAATAATCAAAAAATAATAATAGTGGTCGTTCTTCCGACAAATAATAAATATCCTTGGGATTAATTCACGCATCTGCGGTTTATACATTGTTATACTCTCTTTTCTTGATTCAACTCAACTAAATTCTTCACATATTATAGGGATAGTTTGTTTTACATTTCATCACTGGTATACTCTCATGATTATCTTCGTTAGTATATTATTTTTCATTCTTCTTCATCATCGATTAATCTCTTCATTTTGTATCACATTAAATGTCATCTCGTCATATTCTTCATTTCAGGTTTTATTCTTCTAGATATAATTCATAAATACATTTATTTTTTCTCCTTTCTCATGGTTTTAGTTGGTATTTAGTCCATGTGGTATTGGCTTTTCTCTAGTAAAATACACTAGAAAACAATGTGGTTGTGTGTGGTTGCTTGTCTACATCAATGATATTTATTTAGTTTTGCTCCTCCAACTTCTTATTTGCTCCTTCTCCCTTCATTTGTAGTACGGGTATGATGTTAAATTTTTACGTGATGCCGTGGCTCTTGGAAATAATTGTGCCAGGGATGTAAGTTGTCTTTCTCGTATTGTGCTCCTCCTTTATTAGTACGGGTATGATGTTAATTCTTTTTACTAGTTGACGTGGCTCTTGGAAATAATTGTGCCAGGGATGTAAGTTGTCTTTCTCGTAAAGTACTTTTCCTTTATAGTACTCTATTATTTATAAATACAATGTTCTGAATCCTTTACATAAATTCTTTGGGAGCATGTTTTTTCACATTATAAAATTACAATATATTCAATGTTCATTACATAGTTATTCAGTTACTTTTCATTTAATATAAACACATAATAATCTTCATAGCAATATTACATCCTTTCTTCTTTAGTCAACAGTTATTTTCACAATTATACTTTCATTTTTCATTTTTTAATAAACAATAATCTTCATGGCCACATTTCATTTTTCATCTTGATATAGTCAACAGTTATATTTATAAGTATATTTTCATCTTTCATAACAAATATTTTCATCCTTTACATAATATTCACAATAAAATAATTCTTATCGCTATTTTTTCACTTTTCGTCCTATATTTTAATTGCCGATATATCTTTTCATTGAAGCTTGGTTGTAATTACCCTTTATCTTTTTGGTTATAGGGTCTTGCAATTCATAAGTGTTATTGAAGTTGTTCTTAGTTACAGTATATGGGCCTGTGAATAGCAGTAGCAGTTTTTTCGCAATACCCTCAATTGTACTTGGGAGTTCTCTATTTTTTATAAGTACTCTGTCTCCCACTTCATATTTGATAACTTTGGGTTGCGATTTTTTGTATTTGAGCCTAAGTTTGTCAGCTCGTTCAACTGCGTTATTATAGAATTTTGTTCTGTTAAATTTGACCTCTGTTTCTATTGGAAAATTAATGATCTCTGTAATTTCCCGGGGTGGTCTTTGCTCATACATAGCCATGTAGGGTGTTTCATCAGTCGATTGATGATAGGCTAGGTTTAGGAAGTCTTCAGCCGGGGATAGATACTCCTCCCATTTCCTCTGCTGGCTGTGACAGTAGGTTCTTAAAATCCTTCCTACTTCTCTCAACACTCTCTCAGCAGGGTTGCTGTTGGGGTGATACACCGATGTTTTGTATGTCTTTATTCCCAGATGGATTAATGTTTCCCGCCACTTTCGTCCTCGGAACTGCGTCCCATGGTCTGTAATTATTGATAATGGTTTACCCACTTCGGGTATATACTTGTTTATCACTATGTCTAGTATTTTATTTGTCGTAGCTCGATTTAGTGGGTACAGCTTGGTGAATTTGGTGTAGTGGTCAAATATGATGATTATATACTTATATTGGTGCCTTCCACCACTCCGTGGAAATGGTCGACAAATGTCTAAGAATATTTTCTCTAACTTTGCTGTCGATGTAATAGGTATCATTACCCCTTCTCGTTTCTCATTACTGCATTTTACCAACTGGCAAATATGACAATTCTGGACATACTTTCTAACTTTTCTATTCATGTCCTTGAAATGTACGTGTTCCTGTAATGCTTTCACGACCTTTACTGCGCCCATGTGACCATAGCGTATGTGGTAATCGATGGTCAGTTCTTTTTCCAGGGCTTTTGGTATAACTACCTTCCATTTTTCACCATCTTTGTTATGTTTGGTGAATAATAATTGATTATGAGTACAGTAGAATTGTTTTATGTTCTCATCATTGTTTGCTAATTTTTGAATAATTAGTGATACTTTGGGATCCTGGTTTTGATGAGTGGTTATATCCGATAATATTTTAGTGAGTTCAGATGTGCTTTTCAGTAGGTGGTAGACTTTCGCAATGGTTTCCCTTTCTCCTTCGAATGTCTGGGCATTGATGTTTACTCGGGACAACACGTCTGCAGCTATGTTGCTCTTCCCTGGTATGTACTCCCACTGGATGTTGTATTCCTGGAGTGTAAGAGTCCATCTCGTTAATCTACCATGCTTCAACTTGCAGTTCTTAAGAAATGAAATAGATTTGTGGTCTGTTCTCACTGTTACTGGATATCCCAATATGAAAGTTCTAAATTTCTCGCAAGCAAACACTATACTCAACAACTCCTTTTCCGTTGTATGGTAGTTTCGTTCACATTTATTTAAAGTTCGGCTTGCGAAACTGATTACTTGGTGATTACCTTCTTGGTCCTCTTGGTATAACACAGAACCAAGGCTTAGGTCGCTAGCATCACAGTTCATGAAAAACTGCTTCTTAAAATTAGGGTGATGCAGCATAACAGTTTCAAGAAACTTTTCCTTAATTAATTCAAAGGTAGAGTCTTGATCTGACCCCCACTTCCATTTTTCCTTTGAGGATAGTTGTGACGAAAATCGAGCTGTCAGTTCAGAATAATTGTTTTGGAACTTTCGATAATAATTACAGATTCCGAGGAACGATTGTAATTGCTTTTTATTTTTTGGTACGGGGAAACGCTGGATTGCTTCCATCTTTTCTTGGGATGGTGTAATTCCATACTCTGACAAGTTAAACCCCAAAAATTGCACTTCCTTTTCGATCAACTGTGATTTGTCTAATTTGAGTGTAATATGGTTGTCTTCCAACTTTTGTAATACTTGTGCCACCCGGTTACAGTGCTCTTCCCAATTATTAGATGCGATTAAAAGGTCATCGACATATACTGTCGTAAATTGTAATGTGCTGTGGCCCAGTATTTCGTCCATACATTTGACAAAGATGGCCACTGAGTTCACTAAGCTGAATGGTAATCTCTTCAAAAATGGTAATTACGGCCTTCAAAAATAAATGCTGTGAACTTTCTGCTATTCGGGTGCAATTCAACCTGCCAATATCCGCAGACCGTATCCCATATACTGTAATATTTGGTGCCATAAAATCTCTTTAGTATTTCGTCGATTTCTCCAGGCGACGTCCTGTCATTGATTATGGACTTATTGATTTCACGTGCATCCAAGCAAATTCTCACTGCACCGTTTTTCTTGGGTACAGCTACAATGGAATTAGTGTACGGGGAATTGCTTACTTCAATTATATCGTTTTCTATTAATCTTTGGATTTCCTCTCGAACGGCTTCTTTAAGTGAAAAAGCGATTGGGTAAGACTTCCTCTTGAATTCTGTCTGGTCCTTAAATTTTAATTCACACTGGAAATTCTTTATTTTCCCAGGTGTATCGGAGAATACGTGACGGTATTGGTAGTATATATTTATTAGCTGGTCACGCTGTTCCCAAGTCAACTCATGGCTATTCATGTTGGTCTGGAATTCTCTGATTTCATTAATTTTTTCCAACCATAATGCTTCCTCTGGACTGCGGCGAAGTCCTTGGTTGATGGAGCTTTCATGATGTTCATGGCCTTCCCTGATGTAATATATCACATGTTCTGAGGGTGCCTTCCTATATTCTGTTAAATTGGCGGTCCATTCAACTTCCTCTGCCTTCATTACTACAGTATTTACATCCATATTAATTATGGCTGTGTATTTTCGTAACATGTCGCAGCCAATGAGTAGGGTGAATGGTAGTCCGCTGGCTACAAGGAATACCATTGGGATTGTTTTTCCATTGCTTGATACGTCCAGTTGCACCTGTTGGCGAATAGTTTTATTTTGACGTCCGGTGGCTCCAATAAGTATTATGTTGTTAATTGGTAAGGTTGGTATGGTAGTCTTGTTTTCTGACTGTATCCTGTTTAATTCCATTTTGTCAATTAATGATACGTTAGCCCCGGTATCTACCATTGCTGTGGCATTTGTTCCGTTTACTTTCACAGATATATACGCGATTTCGCTGTTGCTCGCATCTCCGATTCTATCTTCCTTCTCCTCCATTAAATCCTTTCTTATGTTCTTGAGGTAATTGTTATGGTATGTCTTATGATAAGCCAAATGTTTCGCCAAAATATCAGACCCAATAGTCCGGTTCAGTGAGGGTGTGGTTGGTCTTTTCACTGCCGGTTGGCATTTAAAGGCAGGTCACCGTTTTCGTGCCTGTCTTGTGACGTTGATGCGATGGGTTCCTGGTCTCCAGGCCCGTGTCCGTTGTGACAAGCTTCCGTAGTCTGTGTGACTGTTCTGTGGCCTCCACTGCTGTCGCTTCCATTGGATCTATAGCCTGACTCTCGATCTTCTCTATCACTGTGACTGGAGTTACTGTGTTGGTTTGGAAAACTCCTCCGTCCTTGGTAATAATTCCTGCGATTCCCACCTCGGCTGGCATGGGTGTAGTTTACCCTACGGAAATGATTGTTGTTTTGGCTCCCGTTGCCTTGTCGTGGTTGATTATTGGGAGATTGGTTGTGGTATGGTCTATAGTAATTGTTACCTCTCTGGTAATGTGTGTCCCTTTGGTATCCACCTGGACGAGGGCTGTTATAATTTCCTCTGTTCACGTTGTTGCCACCTCCGTCTTGGCGTGGTACTGGTTGGTTTTGGAATCGTGGTGGATTGTTGAAATTTCTTCCTGGACTAGTTCTGTCGTTGTGATTGGTGGGGTTATTATTTCCGGGCCCTCCCCGATCATACGCTTGGCTAGGTCCTTGGCGGTTTCGCTGATAATACCTTTCTCTTTCGTGACTTTCTAGCAGGTCACACATCCCTTGAATCGTTTTTATTTGTGAGTTCAGCCTCCCTTGCGAAATACCTTGGTTAAAATGGTACGCTAGTTTAGTAACCAAGCATTCTTCTGGAATTGCTGGCTCCAAATTTCTAGCCAGACAGATTTTGCCTAAGAAATAGGTAGTCATCGACTGCCTTCCATTTACATCAAATTTCCCATTTGTTATGTCGTCTCTGATGATGTTTTGGGTGGCTTCCGACCAGTACTTTTGTTTAAAAGCCGTTTTAAAAGTGTCATAGCTCCCCACTTCATGACGGGTTGCCGTCCACCAATTGTCGAATGTATTTTTAAAGGATTCATCCAACATCCCCTTAATGATGGACCACCTGCTTTCTCGGCTTCTGTTTATTACCTCTTCTATCCTTTCTAAGAATTCTAATGGGTTTTTAGAATATGTTCGGAATTCAATCTGGTCCCTGCCTTCCAGGTGACTTAGTCCGGATAGGATGTTTGGGATGGTTCGCAGACGGAGCATCTCGTCTCTGATATCATTCAACTCTCTCTGTTGACGTTCCGTTAATTGGGTTTTATCGTTATTCACCTGTTGTTTAATAGCGTCTACCTTCACAGAGACTTCCTCGCATTTTTCCTTAATTTAATGGAACAAAAACTAATTAATGTTAAAGATGATTTAAACATGGTAATAAATAAAAAACTAGATAGTGTCAACGAGCAAGTAGTAGTCACCCGTAACGCAGATAGTGAAATAGAGTTAGTCATTTAATGGGGATAGGAGGGGGGTACACCCTATGCAATTCCTAAACAGAGTAAGAGACTTTAACAGATTTTGTAATAGTAATTGGGAGATGAAATTATTAAAAGTTATGAAATGCTTTAAGGGAAGCCCCGCGGTTTGGGCGGAGGTGCTCAAGGGAGATTGGTGAAATTTCCAAAGTTTTAACAGGGATTTTAGAAGTAAATACTGGTCTGAAGAGGACCAAGAAGTGCTTAGAAGTAAGATAATGGGGTCGGGTAATTTCGGGACTAATGGTAACAATGTTACCATTTATGTGATGAAAATGTACAATGAAGCTAAATACCTTGAACCGCCATTACCGTTTAGATCATTTGTACGCCATATAAGTAAACATTTACCAAGGGAGGTGCAAATTAACTAATGACGCGGGAAGTGGAGGGCACAAACGACCTTAAACAAATATTAGATATTTTCCAGAATATTGGGGAACGAGAGACGGGTAGGCGCCCGAATCCGCCCGCACTATACACAAATGAAAGACACTACCAGCCCAGGGGGACACCAAGCCATTATAGAGGGATGAGAGGAGGTAATAATAATAACAATAGACAAGAGGACTGGCGATGTGGAGAGTGTCATTGCGAGAACTACGGCAGCAGAACGACTTGTTATAGGTGTCATAAAGAGAGGAGTTGCCAACGCAATAATACTGAGTCTAACCAAGATAGTCAACCACAGAGAGGAGGGAGCAGCAACCGAGGAGCACCGGGAAGCAGTGGAACGTCTAACAGAGGTCGTGGTGGGTACACTCCAGGCCGTGCAACCACTCAAGACGGAAAACTAGCAAGAACAGTGGGTGAAGGGACCCAACCATTGTCGACAAAGGACTGCGGGACCCAAGACAACAACGACTATATAAGTAACGTCATCTGCACTGACCTGTCCAAGGAACTGATGGAGGAGGATGACAAAGAGACAGCAAGACCAGAAACCGGACTGACAGAGGTAAGAATTCAAATTGAAGGTAAGGAAGTAAAAACTTTAGTAGACACAGGTAGTGAAATTTCTGTTATTTCCGAACACATATTAGAGAGTTTGCAAGAAACAAACAAAAATATCCTATTTTTGCCAGTAGCGGGGGTGACCATTGTAGGCATTACTGGGGTCAGGAGTAAAAGTACTAAACAAGTACATTTGAATATGAGAATTAATGGAGTAGAGTATGATAATACATTTTTAGTAGTACGGGGGTTGAATTTGGAGGTTATTTTGGGGAATGATTTTTTGATAAAGCACAAGGCGATAATTGATTTTCAGAAGCGGCTGTTAGTACTTAATAATGAAGGTAAACCAGTTGAGATTAGTTTTGAGCGGGTAGCAGATAAAGTGAGAATTTCGGGAGTTAAGATGATACTAAATCGGGCTAGTAAAGTAGAAACGGAAGTTAATACGTATGTATGTAGAGAGGAAGAGTTAGGGGGTACTATAAATGAACGAATTTGGGAGGATAGAGCGGGGAAATTTTGTAGTGAGGGGGGTGACGTAGGGAGTTCTCAACGAAAAGCGTTGTGGCGGGTAATAGAATGTTTTCGAGAAGTGTTTGCCGATATACCAGTGAGGGCAAGAAATTATGAATGTGAATTAAAAGTAAGGGAACACGCACCCTATGTACAAAGAAGCTATCCGGTACCATATTCAAAGAGAAGAGCGATCTAGACGGAATTAGATAAAATGTTAGAAGGGGACATAATAGAGAGATCAGTATCACCATATTCTAACCCGTTAGTAGTAGTCATTAAAAAAGATGGTCGCGTCAGATTATGCTTAGACGCCCGCAAGATTAATCAAATAATTATCCCGGACCGGGAATCACCCGAAGCAATAAATGAAATATTTCAAAAATTCAGTGGAGTTAAATACATGACCTCATTAGATTTAACCGGGGGGTACTGGCAAGTCCCGTTAACATGGGAAAGTAGGAAATATACAGCATTCCTTTTCAACGGGAAGAATTATCAATTTAAACGGTTACCTTTTGGGCTGAATACCAGTGTGGCCAGCTTTATAAAATGTCTAGATGAAATTCTACAGCCACAAAATTCAGATTTTTTAACCATTTATGTAGACGATATATTGATAGCATCACGAACATTTTCCGAACATGTGGAACATTTAGAGTATGTATTAGATAGACTGCGTAAAGGGGGGTTGACTGTTAATTGGGAGAAATCTAAATTCTTACAGAAAGAAATACATTTTTTAGGTTTTATAATTACACCAGACGGGATAAAAGCTAACCCAGAGAAGGTAGAATCAATTTTAAACATTTCCAGAACCTAGAAATATTATGCAATTACAAAGTTTTTTAGGGCTATGTAATTTTTATAGAAAATTTCACAAAAATTATGCCCACATAACTTCAAAGTTGAGCGCAGTGTTACAAAAGAATAAGCAGTGGAAATGGGGGGAAAGAGAACGAGAGGCATTTAATGAGATAAAGGACCATTTTATGAACATGATCATGATGAATCACCCTAACTTTGAACGCACATTTTATTTACAGACGGACGCCAGTAATATTGCTTTAGGTGCGGAATTGTACCAGGAAGATGACAACAAAGAACATCATACTATCGCTTTCGTCAGCCGGACGCTGTTAGCTGCTGAAAGAAACTACACAACAACTGAGAAGGAATTATTAAGTATTTTCTTTGCCGTGAAGAAGTTTCGAACATATCTGTTGGGAAATTCCACTATCATCCGGACTGACCACAAGGCATTATCTTTTTTAAACACCTGTAAGTTGACGCACAGCAGGATAACCAGGTGGGTGCTAGCTTTACAAGAGTATAATTTTAGTTGGGAATATATAAAAGGGGTGGAAAACAAGATACCTGACACTTTATCCAGGGTAGATACAGAGGGAATGAGAACAGGGAGGGACTTAAAAGAAATAGAAATTTTTAGACTTAGTAGAGAAGATAGATTATTTGGGGAAGAATTGAGACATATTAATAGCATGCAGAGGACAGATCCTAAATTGAATAAAAACTAGCTTAGAGTCCGATTCAGATGAGTTAGAGTATAGCCGTTATTTTCAGATTTATCAAGGGAGTTTGTTTAAGAAAGTACAGGGGGGAGAGCGGGATTGGAGATTAGTTATACCGGAAGGGTTTGTAGACAAGATAATATGGGACTGTCATTTTCGGTATGGACATTTCGGTGCTAGGAAGTGTGTAAATGTATTAAAAGAATCATGCTTATTTAAAAATATGGAACGGAGGGTTAGAACTTTACTCCGGGGGTGCGATTTATGCCAAAAGTCGAAAGTAGTTAATTACCGATTAGAGGGAGAGATGAGGTGCATTAAAGTCGAAAAGCCTTTTGATTTAGTTGTCGTGGATTTATTTGGCCCTCTACCAAAGGGAAGGGGAGGTGTAATGTACATTTTTGTGGTATTAGATATGTTCACGAAATTTGTAAGGTTATATAGTATAAAGAGGGCAACTAGTAAAGTATTACGTGAAAAAATAACAAAGGATTATATGATCAAAACCGGAAAACCCAAAATAATACTATCTGACCATGGACCCCAATTTATTAGCGTAATATGGTGACAAACTTTGGGTTGGGAAGGCATCATACCTAAACACATGGCGGTATACCATCCTCAGTCGAACCAGGCCGAAAGTCATGCGAGAATTAGGGAGAATGTTTCGGGCCTATTGCCATGCCAAACACAGCGAATGGCCAGCCTATGTGGGGAAAATTGAAGAATGGTTAAATTGTATCACCCATGAATCAACGGGGTTCACACCATACGAGCTAGTCAAGGGAACACGTCCACCTAGGATTCTGGAACAGCTGATCAACTTTCCACCGGAGAGCAACACTAGAGATCTGGAAGTGAAACTTAAACTCGCCAATGAAAGTTTATTAACTAAGGGAGAAAGAAGAAAACGGCTTCATGATGCTAAAGGTAAGTGGATTAAGTACAAGGTAGGTCAGTTGGTATTAGTGAGAAGACACGATTTATCAAGTGCACAAGATAAAGAGATTAAAAAATTCTTTTTGTTGTATGAAGGACCGTATGAAGAAGTTGAAATTAAAATGGATAACGCCTACGTTTTACGAAATCAAATGACGGGGGAAATAGTGGGTACCCATAACGCCACCAATTTAAAAAAGTTTTGGTTAAAATAAAATAATAAAATAAATCTTGTAATTGGATATAAACTATATAACAATAAAATTAGGAATTTTATATAAAACAGTAAATGGTAGCGGGTAGATGTTCCCCACTTGTCCCAGTGGGGTTCGTCTACTTCAGGGGCGCGCCCCTTCCCACGCGAGCCTTGGTTTTCTCCATTTATCCTTATTTTCGGAGGAAGCTTTGTCCTTACCTTTAGTCCTAGTTCTTGACCTTTTAATGATCCTTGCCCTTTTTATCTTCCCGATTTCCCTAACCCTCCCCATAGAGAAAACATAAAAATAGTTACATAAATTGGCTCACTTTTTCGGACCTTTGATTGCCTTAATTCTAAATAATACATTAGGGTAATCCTCAAAATTAAATAAACTGGTGTTATTTACAGATTGTAAACTCATCCCCTTAATAGGTAGGTAGTGGAGAAGTTTTGTGGCTGAGTAAACAAATGAAATAATCAATTTTCTGTATAGTCTAATAGGATTATGGTATATAGAGATGGGTCGTAAGATTGGTGGTTGGGATTTGTTTTAGTTTTAATAAGGGGGCAGGTAAGGAATTCAGGGCTGTCAGCAGGGTTGTTGGTCAAAATTTTTGATGTAGGGGTTCTGTTCATTTTCAATCGCATCTCTATATACGATTATCCTGTACATGTAACATATAACCTATTTACAGGTAATTAAGGAAAAAATAATTTGTGAAAATATTTTAAAATAAAAGTCATGTAACCAAAAGGTTAAATTATTATTTTGTGGTACCTGCTATGTTAGGTTATGAGTAGAGATAAATGGTATTTAGAATGTTATTATGGAGGAAGTTAAGGAGTGATCTGAAACAAATGATGTAATGCTTGTAAAATTTATTGAACTACTGAGGAGAAATTAGACCAATTAAACCAATTAGAATCATTTTGAAAAATATAATTAAAGTAATTGAAATTGTTTTGAATGTATGAAGAGACTAAATTAAATTGGAGTTGTCCCTGGATTAACTTAATAAGGTGAATGTTAGTGATGCGTTTAACTTTATTTTGATTTGAATTCAAACTGTAATTATAAAAAAAAAGATAATTGATGAAAACGCAATGATTAAAATATTTATTTGAAATTGAAAATTGAAGGAAATGTTTGGGTTAAGACAGTGTTTGGAAAAAAGATGTGCATATAACTGTTCATGTAAACCTTTATCAATGTAAATCTATGTTTTATGTTTAACTGTAGATTCCCCACCTAAGTGTGGTAATGACCTCACCGGATCATGACCGTGAAAGTAGTTAATTGTGACAAATCATAAATTTTACTTGAAATAACCGGCCTGTGGTTTGTTTTGTTTTGTTAACCCGGTCGTTTGTTAGACTTAGCAGGGGGGTTATTTTTTGGGGAATCTACCAAATTTTGGAACAGGGCTATTTTCATCCAGATAAGGGTGGTAGTCCATTAGGGGCGTATCATTCAATACTAGTAAGTATTATACTGAATTTGTATTGTAACGCCGAAGCAATGGTGGGGGTGGAATAAAAGAAAAAATGTCCACCCCTTCCGCATCAGTCCTTATGGAAGCAACTGGGCGCCACAGTCTAGGGGGGAAATAGTGAGTGTGGATTAGGAGGTGACCCAGTTACAGGTCACGAGGGAGATGTGATTAAGGCTAGGATGAGGTCTGCAAGGGCCAAGAAGCCTAGTGCTGAACACAGCAGATTGTAACGGGTATCCGGGGTTAAGGGGACCATTAGGGGGGTAGTAAAAAAAGTTATTCTATATAAATATAGTAGTTAAGGATATAAGGATATAACTTGTATTTTTTAGTTATAATTGTTGTGAATTAATGCGATTTTGTATAATTGATGTGTTATTTTGGCTGGGCAATATTGTCTGGAATGCATATATACCAAGGCTAGGATACTGTAAAGTTATATGGTTCTGTTAATCTTGTATCTTTTAGGGTTAAAGCCACATTGTTGAGTGAAACAATGTAACTTGTTAAAGATGAGTCATTGTGATAGTGTATGGGTATGGACCTGAGGATTAAATTTGAATTGATCAATGTAACTGATGGACAATTTAGAAGTTATATTACAATGTAGTCAAATGCATATTATATTTTATAATAAAAATGAACCAGTACTTTGTTAATGAACCAGCACGGCTAAGAGGAAACCAATCAGTTGTGGATACGGTATATTAGAAGGCCTTTTTGTTAATTTTTAATTGGATGTTTTAGAGTCGGGTGATACTGTGGCGGGTATCGGTCCAAGCTTATGGTGTTGGGATCTCAAGTAGAGAAGTCCAGTAAGAGCGGATGGGTGCGGCCGCAGTCGCCAGACTAGGGGGGGTAAGTACCCATGATTTTAGTAGAGAGTTCAGGGGGGTTGCGGCGCCATATCCTCACTGATCCTCTTAGGTTTTAGGCAATGAGAGTTTGTGTGCTTCGGCATCCAACCTCTCATTGGGGGGGGGGGGGTATTGTAACTGTACAGAATTGTATGAAAAACAATTTTTTAAATCAAGTGTATTCCCTATGCAGCCAGCGTTCACCTTTTTGGAACCTCGATTTAGTCAACCACGCATGCAGTGTTTATTACAAAACAAAACGTCTGTGTTTTGTCTCCGCACTCAAACAGTCCAGACAGATTACGAAATAACCTACAGTTTTGCGTCAGCTGTGAATCACGGGGAAAATAATGTCAAGTCATACTGCACCAGGCAGCAACATGTTGCTAAACGCTACGCCTGTGTTATAGCGCTCTTTTAAAAAGCACCAATTGGAGCGCAGACTGACGATCACGTGACCAGAAAAAACTCCGTGTTCTCGGCCTTAGCGCAGTAAGGGTTCAGTTCCATTGCAACTCAGGGCCGCGAGCCAGAAAAAGGAGAAACATCTAAGTGTTCGAACAAGTAAAAGTCGGCCGACTATATACATATATATTATAATGTGTACGGATATTAAATCAAAGTAAATAAAATGTGATAAAAGAAACTACAACTAAACTCAATAAACGAGTGTCGGAGTGCGTTTGAACGAAGAAAGTGATTAACCCGAGTTTGTGCAACCAAACATATGAACACGCAGCGGATGGGTAACTAAAACACTGAATATTTATATTAACACCAATTTAAACTAAATGGTGATTGCTCACTATGAAAGAAGAATTTAAAATGTAACTTTATATAATAGAGATCTCTAAGGGAAAAGATATAAATTAAACAAGAAAAAATAAAACGTATTGGTTCATTAAAAAACATAAATAATTTATCGTAGTCTAAGAAATGTCGTATTAAGACATGTTTATGTTACTAATGAAAATTATATTTAAATACCCTAAAAGAAATTAGAACTTTTATTGACATCAAAGTAAAATGAAATAATTAATTTGTACAATAAACCAGACACTATTTGTTCAAATATAAACTGCGTATTTATATTTGTACCGTCTATATCAAATAATCCTTTCTGCAGCTGTGTTCGTCTGTAAAACCCTGGAGAGGAACCCAAAGGAAAGAGTATTTTTATATTTGCATAGAACTCATATAGTTTCAAATGTTTGGTACAGTCAGTGAAGAGCAGGGTGAAAAGTTTCATCATATAAAGGAAATGGATAGGCAATATCAAGGAAGGTGGAACATCAACATGAATGGATGTGGAAATAGGATGATCCACAGCAAGTTCAGAAGAGGAAAAGAGGTGGTGAAGGAAAAAGGAAATGTTATAAGGACATGTAATTTTTTTATATACATATTGGGCACTTTACTGATGACTTCGGCTATGATAGTTGTTTCTTTTTGTATTTGATGAGTGGTAAAATGAAACAACAAATATTATAAAATTGTGTTTTGTGTTAATTTTTTTCTAAACCAATAACTTATTGTCAAATAACCTTTGTGATAAAAAAAAGGACATCATTTTTGGAGTCAGCACTAAAAATTACATAAAAATCAATTGACAAAACTAAAACAATTTTTAAAAAGTATTTTTTCACAGGCATGTGTAAACGCCTTCAGTATTCATATGTACATTTCCTCATGTTCGTGTTTACCTGTCCTACAGCAGGAGCAGTTAATTGTTCTAAATCAATGTACGATTGTTTAGACATTCAAGAGAACGCAATGAATTTGGGGTTTGTTTGTTGCAGTTCCTTAGCTACTATAAAAAAAACCTGCAGTTGATGTTTTCTTGATGTCAGACGGTCTAAACTTTTTTTGCTTTATTCCTTTGTCTATTACACAGACTCTGTACACCATATAATTGTACAGTGCAAACATTTGCCTTCACTATCAAATGAACAAAACCGATGCGGCACATTTTATCACTTTTGAGTTATGTCCTGAGCAGCACTGTGTTAAAAATAAGTTTGTAATCACTTAGAAACATCAATCACCAACATTTTCCATTCCTACATTCCTACTGACATCATAAGACTACGTTTCTCAGGAGTTGTACAGACATTGTCAGAAAACACATCCGACAGCAAGGCTCTTTCAATTGTTACTTCCATGTTCCTCAAGGAAATGGAAGTATGGTGATGGCAAAAAAAATCATGTTCGAGATTATTGCAGATTCTGATTGTACTACACTCAAAACATGAAGAAAAGTAATTTCTCGAAAAGCGTCTGTGTGTGTGTCTGTCTGTGTGTCTTAGAATTTTTTTTATGGCAAACGATACCAGTCGCAAATTCAAACAGAATCAAATAAGTATTTGCATACAGTCCTGATTTGTAGAGATCTCAAGACCTACTGTTTTTGGTGAAGATCGGTTAAGGGGTAGTTTACCTGCAACATTTTTTTTTATCAAGGGTAATTTTACTTCCATGTTCCTTAAGGAAATGGAAGTATGGTGATAGCAAAAAAAAACGTGTTCGAGATTATTGCAGATTCTAATTGTACTACACTCAAAACATGAAAAAAAGTCGTTTTTCGAAGTGTGTGTGTGTGTGTGTGTGTGTGTGGATTTTTTTCTATGGCAACGATAACAGCCGCAAATTGAAACAGAATCAAATAACTTTTTGCATACAGCCCTGATTTGTAGAGTACTCACGACCTATTGTTTTTGGTGAAGATCGGTTGAGGGAAAGGGGTAGTTTACCTGCATCGGTTTTTTTTTAACAAGGGTTTTTTTTTTTTTTGGCAAACGATAACAGCCGCAAATTCAAACAGAATCAAAAAATATTTCGCATACAGCCCTGAATTGTAGAGTTCTCAAGACCTGTTGATTTTGGTAAAGATCGGTTAAGGCAAAGGGGTAGTTTACCTGCAACGTTTTATGTTTTAAAGGGTATTTTCTATGGCAAACGATAAGAGCCGCAAATTCAAACAGAATCAAATAGGTTTTTGAATACAGCCCTGATTTGTTGAGTACTAAAGACCTATTGTTTTTGGTGAAGATCGGTTGAGGGAAAGGGGTAGTTTACCTGCATCGGTTTTTTTTTTATCAAGGGTAATTTTTTTTGTTTGGCAAACAATAACAGCCGCAAATTCAAACAGAATCATATAATATTTTGCATACAGCCCTGATTTGTAGAGTTATCAAGATCTGTTGGTTTTGGTGAAGATCGGTTAAGGGAATAGGGTAGTTTACCTGCAACATTTTATGTTTTAACAAGGGTAATTTTTTTATGACGAACGATAACTGGCGTACATTAAAACAGAATCAACTACTCTTCTGCATACCTTTTTGAATTATACAGGACTCAAGGTCTGTTGATTTTGTTGAAGATCGGTTAAGGGAAAGGGGTAGTTTACCTGCAACGTTATATGTTTCAACAAGGGTAATTTTTTCTATGACGAGCGATAACTGTCGTAAATCAAAGAGAATCAAATAATGTTTTGCGTACAGCCCTGAAATGTAGAGTTCTCAAGACTTATTGTTTTTGGTGAAAATCGGTTAATGGAATAGGGTAGTTTACCAGCAACGTTTTATGTTTTATCAAGGGTGTTTTCTATGGCAAACGATAAGAGCCGCAAATTCAAACAGAATCAAATAATTGTTTGCATACAGGCCTGAATTGTGGAGTACTCAAGAACTATCGTTTTTGGTGAAGATCGATTGAGGGGAAGGGGTAGTTTACCTGCAACGGGTTTTTATCAAGGGTAGTTTTTTTCTATGGTAAACGATAACAGCCGCAAATTCAAACAGAATCAAATGATGTTTTGCATACAGCCCTGTATTGTACAGTTCTCAAGACCTATTGGTGTCGGTGAAGATCGGTTAAGGGAAAGGGGTAGTTTATCTGCAACATTTTATGTTTTAAAAGGGTAATTTTTAATATGACGAACGATAACTGCTGTAAATTCAAACAGAATCAACTACGTTTTTGCATACCTTTTTGAACTAAAGAGAACTCAAGGTCTGTTGATTTTGTTGAAGAACAGTTAAGGGAAAGGGGTAGTTTATCAGCAACGTTTTGTTTTAAAAAGGGTAATTTTTTTATGAGGAACTATAACTGCCGCACATTCAAACAGAATCAAATATTTTTTTGCATGCATCCCTGAATTGTAGAGGACTGAAGGTCTATTGATTTTGGAGAAGATCGGTTAAGAGGAAGGGGTAGTTTACCTGCAACATTTTATATTTTAACAAGGGTATTTTCTATGGCAAACGATAAAAGCCACAAATTCAAACAGAATCAACTACTCTTTTGCATACAGCCCTGAATTATAGAGTTCTCAAGATCTATTGGTTTGGTGAAGATCGGTTAAGGGAAAGGGGTAGTTTACCTGCAACATTTTATATTTTAACAAGGGTATTTTCTATGGCAAACGATAACAGCCGCAAATTCAAACAGAATCAAATAATGTTTTGCATACAGCCCTGAATTGTAGAGTTCTCAAGACCTATTGTTTTTGTTGAAGATCGGTTAGGGAAAGGGGAAATGGGTAGTTTACCTGCAATGTTTTATGTTTTAACTTGGGTAATTTTTTCTATGATGAATGATAACTGCCGTAAATTCAATCAGAATCAAATAATGTTTTGCATACCTCTCTGAGCTATACAGAACTCAATGTCCATTGATTTTGGTGAAGATCGGTTAAGGGAAAGGGGTAGTTTACCGGCAACATTTTATGTTTTAACAACGTTAATTTTTTCTATGACAAACAATAACTGCCGCACATTCAAACAAAATCAAATATTTGTTTGCATACGTTCCTCAATTATAAAACACTGAAGGCTTGTTGATTTTGGTGAAGATCGGTTAAGGGAAAGGGGTAGTTTACCTGCCACATTTTATGTTTTAACAAAAGTAATTGTTTCTATGACGAACGATAACTGCCGCACATTTAAACAGAATCAAATAGTTTTGTGCAAACCTTCCTCAATTGTAGATAACTCAAGGTCTGTTGATTTTGTTGAAGATCGGTTAAGGGAAAGGGGTAGTTTACCTGCAACATTTTATGTTGTAACAAGAGAACGTTTTCCATGAAGAACGATAACTGCCGTAAATTCAAACAGAATCAAACCATTATTTACGTATGCGCCTGAGTTTAGAGGACTCAAGGCCTATTTATTTTGGTGAAGATCGGTTAAGGGAAAGGGGTAGTTTACCTGCCACTGTTAATGTTTTAACAAGAGTAATTGTTTATATGATGAAAGATAACTGCCACACATTCAAAAAGAATCAAATAATGTTTTGCATGCACCCCCAAATTGTAGAGGATTCAAGACCTTTTGATTTTGGTGAAGATCAGTTAAGAGAAAGGGGTAGTTTACCTGCAACATATTATGTGATAACAAGGTTAATTTTTTCTATGACGAACGATAACTACCATAAATTCAAACATAATCAAATAAGTTTTTGCATACCTTTTTGAACTAAAGAGATCTCAAGGTCTGTTGATTTTGTTGAAGAACGGTTAAGGGAAAGGGGTAGTTTATCAGCAGCGTTTTATGTTTTAAAAAGGGTAATTTTTTTATGAGGAACTATAACTGCCGCACATTCAAACAGAATCAAATATTTTTTTGCATGCATCCCTGAATTGTAGAGGACTGAAGGTCTATTGATTTTGGAGAAGATCGGTTTAGAGAAAGGGGTAGTTTTTTTTAATCAAGGGTAATTTTTTCTATGGCAAACGATAACAGCCGCAAATTCAAACAGAATCAACTACTCTTTTGTATACAGCCCTGAATTATTAAGTTCTCAAGACCTATTGGTTTTGGTGAAGATCGGTTAAGGGAAAGGGGTACTTTACCTGCAACCTTTTACGTTTTAACAACAGTAAAGTACTTGAAAATTCATTTAAACTTTTTCAAACAATGGTTATTGTAAAAAATAAAATAATTTTGTTGCCAGGCAATAATATTATAATTTTTTCATTTTAATGTAAATCATGTATGAGAGAAAATATATCGTTCATGGCAGGCAAGCATATCTCAATTATGTAATGTTTACGTTTCCATTTTATTATTATGATTACTGCAATAAAAAGGCAGGGAACACACACACACACACAAACACACACACACACACACACACACACAATTCGCGTTATTTCTGGCATCAGTCATGTTTATTTTCTTACATTTGCACGCTTTTTAAATAGAAAGTGCCGAAACCCACACCAACATAACGCGTGCAAGCCGAAAAAGTGTCCAGCGTGGATAGCGATTTGCTTCCTGTGGATCGCTGGGCAGTGTAACTGCACGTGTTTACAGAGGAACGATTCATAGACAGAATTTTCGTCTTTAGGGAATGAACCCTCTGCAAGATGCTGAGGGTCCATGAGTGACTTCGGAGCGCTCCTTCTTTTCCGCGTGTTTGTTCTGTGAAACGTACACTGTAGATTCGCAGCTTAAGCAACGCTCAATAGGAAATGTTGAACATTTTTGTCCACGGTGTACCCTCATACACACTAAACCTGCTCTGATGTTTTAATTACGGACATCATAATATTAAAACTTTGGAAACTTGAGCACTACTTAATGGAGATCAAACATCAACTTATACAAGCCATTAATTTTATGCATATTTTTTATATATATGTGTACAACGTTATCGGCAACAAAGAAGTAGTTTTTGTTAAAATTCTTTCCTGAGATGTTTGGCCGTAGTCCAATGTTTTCTACAAAACCAGACGTTTCGGCAATGCCATCGACTTCCATCATCAGTGAAAATCGAGTGCGATAACGTGAGGTGGTATACGTTAGTGACCACAGTACTGTGGTTAAGGCTGAAGCAATAAGTAGAAAGAAGTAGTTTCTATGGTAATATTTCATTTCGAAAATGATTTTAAATATAAATCTTAGAACATGGAAGTTATGTATGGTTCTCCATACATAGATACCCATAATACACATCAGACAGCTGCTGTACTGCAATTGTATCAACTTTCTCTTTTACTTCCATGTTCCATAAGGGAATGGAAGTATGGTGATGCCAAAAAAAATCGTGTTCGAGATAATTGCAGATTCTGATTGTACTACCCTCAAAACATGAAAAAGTCATTTTTCGAAAAGTGTCTGTGTGTCTTTCTGTCTGTCGATTTTTACTTTTTTCTATGGCAAACGATAAGAGCCGCAAATTCAAACAGAATCAAATAATTTTTTGCATACAGCCCTGAATTGTAGAGTACTCAAGACCTATTGTTTTTGGTGAAGATCGGTTAAGGGAAAGGGGTAGTTTACCAGCAACGTTTTATGTTTTAAAAGGGTAATTACTTCCATGTTCCATAAGGAAACGGAAGTATGGTGGTGGCAAAAAAAATCGTGTTCCAGATTATTGCAGATTCTGATTGTACTACCCTCAAAACATGAAAAATGTCATTTTTCGAAAAGTGTCTGTGTGTGTGTCTATCTGTAATTTTTTTCTATGGCAAACGATAACAGCCGCAAATTCAAACCTAAATCAAATAATATTTTGCATACATCCCTAAATTAGAGTTCTCAAGACCTATTGTTTTTGGTGAAGATCGGTTAAAGGAAAGGGGTACTTTACCTGGAACATTTTATTTTTTAACAAGGGTATTTTCTATGGCAAACGATAACAACCACAAATTCAAAGATAATCAAATAATTTTTTGCATGCAACTCTGAATGGTAGAGTTCTCAAGACCTATTGTTTTTGGTGAAGATCGGTTAAGGGAAAGGGGTAGTTTACCAGCAACGTTTTATGTTTTAAAAGGGTAATTACTTCCATGTTCCATAAGGAAACGGAAGTATGGTGGTGGCAAAAAAAAATCGTGTTCCAGATTATTGCAGATTCTGATTGTACTACCCTCAAAACATGAAAAAGTCATTTTTCGAAAAGTGTCTCTGTGTGTCTATCTGTAATTTTTTTCTATGGCAAACGATAACTGCCGCAAATTCAAACCTAAATCAAATAATATTTTGCATACATCCCTAAATTAGAGTTCTCAAGACCTATTGTTTTTGGTGAAGATCGGTTAAGGGAAAGGGGTAGATTACCTGCAACGTTTTATGTTTTAACAAGGGCATTTTCTATGCAAATGATAACAGCCGCAAATTCAAACAGAATCAAATAATATTTTGCATACAGCCCTGAATTGTAGAGTTCTCAAGACCTATTGTTTTTGGTGAAGATCGGTTAAGGGAAAGGGGTAGTTTACCTGCAACGACTTTGTTTTAACAAGGGTATTTTCTATGGCAAATGATAACAGCCGCAAATTCAAACAGAATCAAATAATGTTTTGCATACAGCCCTGAATTGTAGAGTTCTCAAGACCTATTGTTTTTGTTGAAGATCGGTTAGGGAAAGGGGTAGTTTACCTGCAATGTTTTATGTTTTAACTTGGGTAATTTTTTCTATGATGAATGATAACTGCCGTAAATTCAATCAGAATCAAATAATGTTTTGCATACCTCTCTGAGCTATACAGAACTCAATGTCCATTGATTTTGGTGAAGATCGGTTACGGGAAAGGGGTAGTTTACCTGCAACATTTTATGTTTTAACAACGTTAATTTTTTCTATGACAAACAATAACTGCCGCACATTCAAACAAAATCAAATATTTGTTTGCATACGTTCCTCAATTATAAAAGACTGAAGGCTTGTTGATTTTGGTGAAGATCGGTTAAGGGAAAGGGGTAGTTTACCTGCCACATTTTATGTTTTAACAAAAGTAACTGTTTCTATGACGAACGATAACTGCCGCACATTTAAACAGAATCAAATAATTTTGTGCAAACCTTCCTCAATTGTAGATAACTCAAGGTCTGTTGATTTTGTTGAAGATCGGTTAAGGGAAAGGGGTAGTTTACCTGCCACTGTTAATGTTTTAACAAGAGTAATTGTTTATATGATGAAAGATAACTGCCACACATTCAAAAAGAATCAAATAATGTTTTGCATGCATCCCTGAATTGTATAGGATTCAAGACCTTTTGATTTTGGTGAAGATCAGTTAAGAGAAAGGGGTAGTTTACCTGCAACATATTATGTGATAACAAGGTTAATTTTTTCTATGATGAACGATAACTACCATAAATTCAAACATAATCAAATAAGTTTTTGCATACATCCCTAAATTGTAGAGAACTCAAGGCCTGTTGATTTTGGTGAAGATCGGTTATGGGAAAAGGGCAGTTTACCTGAAACATTTTTTGTTGTAACAACAGTAAAGTACTTAATTTTGATAAATAAAGTATCCTGATAAGAAGATCTTAATAATCCACTGTAGAAACGTAGATGAAATATCTATAAATGAAGTGCGATTTCTAAAAATCGAGTGCGATAACGTGTGGTGGTATACGTTAGTGACCACAGTACTGTGGGTAAGGCTGAAGCAATAAGTGGAAAGAAGTAGTTTCTATGGAAACATTTCATTTCGAAAGTGATTTTAAATATAAATCTTAGAACATGGAAGTCATGTATGGTTCTCCATACCGATATTTTTTGTTTTAATTTTGCATCTAAATGGAAAAACTGATTCATTATAATACAATTAAAAACAAAATACAAAAGACACATCCAAATGAAAAACTACAACAGAAAAAAAGCAAACAAACCGCAAAAGAGAGTCTTGTGAAAATATTTTTTGCACTGTAGTCATAACTGGGAACAAGCCAGTTGTATATTACACAGCCTGTAAGTCACCAAGCAATTATAATTGATTTTAAGTATAGTGACTAATATTAATAACATCTTCTGAAACAATGTTATTTAAAACATAAAATATAAATATAAATAAATATACTATAATAAACCTATAAACATATAATATATACACATATTATACTGTTATTATAAAAACATAATAATTACATTATAAGAAATACATCATAATACAAATAGTATCTTAACATCCATATTACTAAATATTTAAATTTACCATTATCTGTTACTGTACGAATAATACTACATAGTACTCTATTTGTTCTCTATTATATGGTTACTCATTAGGACTCTTTAAATACAGCAACTCTTTTGAACTTCAACAGTCGAGCAAATGTTTTGAGTTAGTGTAAGACACTATATAGTTGTGTAGTCCAGTAAAAATCAGAGAAAACAGGAGAGACTCATTGCGATAACTTTTTTCATTCAAGTATAAACAAGAATATTTTGAGAGAGGCAAATAGCTGAATGAACATAGCTAGGATTAATTATACGCACGCGCACATGTGTGTGTGTGTGTGTGTGTGTGTGTGTGTGTGTGTGTGTGTGTGTGTGTGTGTGTGTGTGTGTATGTGTGTGTGTGTGTGTGTGTGTGTGTGTGTGTGTGTGTGTGTGTGTGTGTGTGTGTGTGTGTGTGTTTTAAACTGTTACAGGAATACTGAATACCATTATTATACTAAATTATTTTATGCAAGTAAGATGTCAATCTCATGTGCAGTATGAAAATTTGAAGTGAAACTTCAGTATTTCACAGTATGTTTGCTGAAGGTCACCCAGTCATGATTACATAAAACCAGACCCACACATTGTCCAACAACAGTTGTAAAAAGTAAACATTCAGTCATCTTTCAATTGGATATTGTTACTATAAAGTTGATATAAGAACACTATTGACCAATGGCGTATCTAGAATTTGGGCTTGGGGGGGAGGTCCGGGGTCAAGTCGGCATCACTACTTGAAAAAAAAAAAAACAAGTAAGACTAGTCAGCATTACTATCTTTAAAGTGGCTGAAAATGTGTGATAAATCCTGAAATCAGTGCCATTGAAGTAAACAGTAATAACAAAATAAAATAATGCATTATTGAAACATTGTTTATAAGAAACTTATTAACTGAATTGATTTTCCTATATTTCATATTTCAAACATATAAGCTAATCCTGTGTAAAAACCCTGTTTGTATATTTAAAAGAGTTACTACTATATTTGCATGCACAAAGAGCATGAAAAAAATAATAATAAATGCAGCTTAACAATTAAGAGATTAACAAAATTTTGTCAACTCTTTTCAACCTTCTGGGAGGTGGTTCAGCCCCCTCTATAAATACACCCCTGCTGTTGACTACTTTAACCAACTTGTATCTTCGCTTAATGCTAATTTGTAACATTCCAGTAGCCAAAGAAGAACACATACATTTTGAGAGCAGATATGATATTCTACAATTTTTCCTGATATGACTATAAATCAGATTCTTTAAGATTTTAATTTCTGCATCTGACGAATCTGTATTACACAGAAAATTAATTACTAACTACTTCAATAAATCTGTTGTATAAACATTTCACAGATTGGATCTGGACAACTTACACCATTGAAAATGTCCGATTTTTATGGAAACGTGAATTAACATTAAACCTGAATTGTGTACAGGTTACTGAATAAGAACACACCAGGCTTGTAAGTCACATGAACAATCTGCAGATTGGCAATCAGTTATTCTTCCTTGCAGTGGTGTAACTAGGAGCTGCTCCTGTGGGGGGGGGGGAGACTGGACTGAAAATTGGATCCCCCATTTTCCTCTGGACAAATGAGAAATTCAGGATTCTTCCCATATAATTTTATAAGTTTTTTGCATCTCAAAGTTTTTAAGAAAGCCAATTTAAAGTATAAGTATTGAAAAAAAAGATGGAAAAGCACTACATTCAAAATATTCTATCTTGATCAGTTAGATTAAAGGTAATATATCTCATGTTATTAGGAATTTCTTTAATCCTAAATTCTTATTCTTAATAAATCTTGGGAAAATCTGTCTCTGAAGGTATTTTGAAGAACCCAGGCTTATTACCTGTTCACACTTAAATTTAAGGGCATTACCCCAAGAATGTTTTAAGCAACTTAATAGTTAGTATTAAAATATGTTATTTTTTTCATCTAAAATCCAGCAATAAACTCTTCTCATTTTTATGAATTAAAAGTCAAGAAAATGCTACTTGACCTGTGCAAACACGACAGTTCAAACTATGGAGATATTAAAGTAGAGGAGTCATGACACAGACAAACCTGTAAGGGGAAGTTTGGTTGAAGAAGATAAAGATAGAGTAGTTGGCTCTGCCTTCATTTTCTGGTATTGCACTTTTTTTTAAGGCTGCAAATATGTAATTTGAATGATTGTTTTTATTAAGAAAACTCTATTTTCTTCATTTACAAATATTGTAATTCCTTTTATTTCTAAAATTATTTATAAGCCTTAATTTAACATATGCAACTGGCTTAGAAATGAGACTACATTAAGTAACTATGGAATTTTCCTGAAATTTTTAATATCTCTGGAAGGGGAGGATTGATTCCCTCCCGTTGTTACACCACTGCTTCCTCTTTTTGTACACAATATGTACGAAACACACCAACGCCTGCCTCAGAGAACATGACAATCAGATAGAATATTAAATTCTTGGATTTCGTTGTCCATGACGTGTCCGTTACTTAACTAAATACAACTATTTCATTAACGACTCGGAACACAAAGTTTTTTATGAGTAAAGACAAAGTTTTAAAATAAAACTTATAGTTTTACCTCATTTCCTTTCCATCTTGCGACTTCGTTATATGTCATACACGACATGTTTCGGGAACACTGATTCTTCGCGCGGTACATTATTAATGTTGTGTGTTTTTAATGATGTTAGTAAAAGTTTTTATTTACGTTGACAAGTTCTTCATGTGAGAACGAAAAGTTTTTAAACTGAAGATGGGAACATGTTTCCCGAAACATGTCGTGTATGACACATAACGAAGTCGCAAGATGGAAAGTAAATAAGGTAAAACTATAAGTTTTATTTCAATAACGCGACTTGGAGACCATAATCACAAATTATGAATAAAGTTTTATTCTTCGTTTGTTCAAATTAGGAGCCATCCTTACTATTTCTATTATGAATTTGCTAACTGCTATAATTTTTATTGTTCGACTAAGCTTTTCGTCATCACTGACATCTTCAACTCATAAAAAACTTTGTGTTCCGAGTCGTTAATGAAATAGTTGTAGGCCTATATAGAATATTAATTAGTTAACACACGATTTGGACGTGATATCAGATCTACGACCAATCCAATATACACTGTCAAATGGAAAAAAGAGCTGTTAGATCATTTTTAAACTTTACTACATTTTAATAGTAATACTTTAATAGTAAAATATTTAAACATTTTAATATTTAAAAACGATGTAGGAGGGCGTGCACTACCATTATCGTAGAGTGGGGGACCCCACCCTAGTTACCATTCGCGCATCATTAATATTAGTAAACGAAGACTCCAGTAACTTAATTCCTACGAAAATTTTTTCATATAAAATCACTACCGTATTAAATACCGCGAATTAGATAATTATCTCGCAAATCCAAAACGTCTTACACCGCGGTCCGATGTGGGAGGAACAAGTCGATGTTCCGATTTTGTGTATACCAGATAAACTTTAATATCTTTAAAACTATAACGCATATTTAAATAAGCAATACACGATTCAAAAGGGCAAGGATGAATGAATGTCACGCGATATTAACCTTGAACGCGTAACGTCACACCCCATCACAAGATGGCCGCCAAGTTGGAGTGGAACTCGCCGGTTCGCTGCGCGGGAAAATTAGTATAGCTCAGCGACGCGTACGCATGGGACGTTATTTGAGGTGCAGTTTTATAAAAGTCCACCAGTACTATAAAATAAAATACTAATAGTGAAAGAACTTGATAAATAATACAGTGACAAAGTGTTGAACTTGGACAAATATTTCTTAAAATTTCACAAATGTCAAAACATCTTCACAACAAGAAGGTAAATGCCTGTCGTAAACGCTTACAAAGTAAAAGAAGAATGAATGAGGAATCCAAAAAGCCCTCTATAACAGCAGCACAACGAATGCGAAGCATGAGGCAGCATCGAAAAGTCGAGGCGAGCACCAGCGGCGCAGACGACGCACGCTTAACGCCAGTTCACAAACAACGAATGTCGACAGTGAGATAGAACTGATGGAATGCTACGAAATACAAGCAGATGATACGTTTGAGAATCAAGATTTAGCGTTTACAACCCATTGGCGTCTGGCGACGGAGCACTTTGAAAAGTCGTTTACGGCAATAAGCTGTGTTTTGTTTGTGGAGTGTGTGATCGTATATGGTTCCAAAATGATTTAAACCGACTCCATGCAGCTATGTTGCAATTCTTACAAGAATTCACAGATGAAGACGTTTAACAGTTTATGTTGTGCTCAAACTGCTGGACATCTGTAAAACAAGGAAAAGTACCAACATTGAGTAAGTAATTATTCACGTATCCACCGAAGCCAACACTGCCGTTAGATCTACTCAGCGAACGTCTAATATCTCCGCGCTACCGAATTGGTGCAGGCCACGAATCCAACTGATTTCACAGCTTTACAAAATACTACGATAGACTTAACGAGATATAAATGTACACGAAAGTCTTACATATCGTACTACTCGTACTATTGTGAGAAACAAAATAAAAGATTCTTGGATTTCGTTGTCCATGACGTGTCCGTTACTTAACTAAATATCACTATAATATTGACGACTCGGAACACTAAGTTTTTTATAAGTAAAAACGTAAAGTTTTACCTTACAGCCTAAACCGGCTTTCACCTATAGAAGGCTTCATCAGAGGCTGTCGTTAGTAGCGCTGCTCGTCTTGTTGTTGGCGACGAGATAGTGTTTCGAAAGATTGAAGCTGTGTGTGTGTGGTGAGATGTGTTCGAATAATGCGTGCGATTTGAATTGTGTCTGTTCGTTTAGGATGTCGTTTTTATTTGTTTTTGTGTGTTTGTATATTTCTAATTGTTCTAGAGTGTCTAGTTTTCGGCCTTTTGTGTGTACGTGTAGTATGTTCATGTTATTGTCGATGTTTTCATATGTGTGGTTTGCTTCAATGAGGTGGTTTGCGAAGCTAGATTCTGTAGTGTTGTGGAGTGCTTTTGTGTGTTCGATGTATCTCTGTTTGAAGCTACGTCCTGTCTGGCCTATGTAGAATTTACTGCAATTTGAACAATTTAGTTTATATACACCGGGTAGATCGAATTTGTTTTGTGCTTTGGGCATGCGTTTTGATAGTGTGTGTTCTGTTTTGTTAGTAGTTTTGTAAGCGATTCTGTATCCTGCTTTTTTGAATTTGTGGGCAATTTTTTCTGTTTGTTTGTTGATGTATGTTAGTGTTATGAATTTGTTGTTTTCTGTCTTTGTCTGTTGTTTGTTTTGTGTAGGAGTTTACTGACTATTGTTCTGTCATAACCGTTAGATTCTGCTAGATATTTTATCGTGTTTAGTTCGTCTTTGTAGTCTATTTCATCTAAGGGGATGTTGTTAAGTCTATGTATCATGGTTCTAAAAGCAGCTAGTTTGTGTTGTATTGGGTGATTGGAGGTGTTGTGTATTAGTGTGTCAGTTGTAGTTGGTTTTCTGTATATACTGAATTTGTGCCTGTGTTCTAGTTTTGTGATGGAGAGGTCTGAGAAGTTTATGGTATTGTTGTGTTCGTATTCGGCAGTGAAGGTTATGTTTTTATGTATTTTGTTTATGTGCGTTAGTACATAAACAGGGGAAACAAAACATACAGGGGAAACAAAAGACAATGTGAACAGTTACTAACGCACATAAACAAAATACATAAAAACATAACCTTCACTGCCGAATACGAGCACAACAATACCATAAACTTCTTAGACCTCTCCATCACAAAACTAGAACACAGGCACAAATTCAGTATATACAGAAAACCAACTACAACTGACACACTAATACACAACACCTCCAATCACCCAATACAACACAAACTAGCTGCTTTTAGAACCATGATACATAGACTTAACAACATCCCCTTAGATGAAATAGACTACAAAGACGAACTAAACACGATAAAATATCTAGCAGAATCTAACGGTTATGACAGAACAATAGTCAGTAAACTCCTACACAAAACAAACAACAGACAAAGACAGAAAACAACAAATTCATAACACTAACATACATCAACAAACAAACAGAAAAAATTGCCCACAAATTCAAAAAAGCAGGATACAGAATCGCTTACAAAACTACTAACAAAACAGAACACACACTATCAAAACGCATGCCCAAAGCACAAAACAAATTCGATCTACCCGGTGTATATAAACTAAATTGTTCAAATTGCAGTAAATTCTACATAGGCCAGACAGGATGTAGCTTCAAACAGAGATACATTGAACACACAAAAGCACTCCACACCACTACAGAATCTACCTTCGCAAACCACCTCATTGAAGCAAACCACACATATAAAAACATCGACAATAACATGAACATACTACACGTACACACAAAAGGCCGAAAACTAGACACTCTAGAACAATTAGAAATATACAAACACACAAAAACAAATAAAAACGACATCCTAAACGAACAGACACAATTCAAATCGCACGCATTATTCGAACACATCTCACCACACACACACAGCTTCAATCTTTCGAAACACTATCTCGTCGCCAACAAGACGAGCAGCGCTATTAACGACAGCCTCTGATGAAGCCTTCTATAGGTGAAAGCCGGTTTAGGCTGTAAGGTAAAACTTTACGTTTTTACTTATAAAAAACTTAGTGTTCCGAGTCGTCAATATTATAGTGATATTTAGTAAAATAAAAGACATGCAGGTTAGTTCATTTCTTTTTTACCAATTCTACAAACACCCTGTGCCAGCAACACCCCCAGTGTGGGGGTTTCCACCAGACGTTTTCCGCCAAAAACCTCACCCGACATTACCTACCCCTTTTTTTTATTTCGAACACTTCGGCATGTTAGGTTATATATAACCGTTAGGATATATCCGTTATGTATGTAAACACAGTAAAAACGATAAACCACTAGATATTTAATGTTTTTGGCCGTCATTTTAAAACCCGTACCAGATATTAACAATGATTTGTTATCTAAACGCTTATTTTCAAACCTCTTTACAGCAATGTAGTATACAACATAGTCTTGTTAACAGCAAATTTTGAGAACAGAAGTCTGGCATTCATGTATCTAGAACACTGTAACCCTACATAAAAACGAACAACAATAGACCTATGTTTCCTTACACAAACGAGCGATTCGCCATTGTATAGTTCAGTGAGAAAGAATGTTGGTTCTTTATTAGGTCTACATGTCAATACGTTCTGCCGTAAAGGAACTGAGACACCTTACACCAGTGGGTCCCAAACTTTTCAGTCCACGGACCCCGTCTGAGTTATGAAATAAAACAAACAGTAAATATGTTACAAACTCTTAAATTTTAATGAAAATGTATTAAATTAAAATTCTCTTAACTTGCAAAATTATAATATTAATTATATCAAGCATAGTTTAATATGAACAATTAAGCTGCTTTTGAACAATTAGCTCTCCAGTATTCATTTTAATGTCTGATATTAAGTCACTCTCGACATCATGTTTATTTCTTAACTTTGCCAACCTCGGCTCTATTTTTCCAGCCACACGTGTCGAAATCCACCTACTTAGGCGTAAAACCAGCTACATGGAAGAGCGTTCTGCTTAGATACAGTGCTTATAAGACGATACAATGCTTAAACGTGGACTAAAACAGCGCGATCAGTTCTGCGTTGATGCGGCGCTCTACACAGTTCGGCTGACAAACAGATCTGCTACACGACACGATTTAAACACATTATTAAAGCCATTAGTTTGGAATTACTTTTACAATTACAATTAGTTTGAACAAAAAAAAACTGGAATCTGCTACTAATTGTTTTAAGATTCTAGATTGTAAAAAAAAATCGGAGAAAATTACGGTATACTCTATTTTTTCTTAAAAGTGACCGCGGACCCCCTGAAACATTGTCGCGGCCCCCACTTTGGGAACCACTGCCTTACACGATTCATCTTCACACCCTATTGAATTCAGTCTGAGGGTGCTGGACGTACAGGAAACTAACATACGGCGGTTAAGATTTCTAGTTTTAAAAGCAACGTTTCGTTAGTTTATATCGCTTTCATGACAAAACTACTTAACCATAAATTACAAATAAACGAACTATTTGTACAATATTTGTTTAAGTTCTATAGACAAATCTGACGTTTTCCAATATGTATCCGCCATTGGACTGATAGATCACATTGGAATTCGAACGCCCTGCTGACTGCCTATGAGAGGACATTTCATGAGTTGAAATGTATCAGCACCACAACAGCCTATTCAACGTTTACACGGCTACACTAAAAGAACACAAACTAAAAACTGACATACGCGCGCGCGAGCACAAAATATAATTGCGAAAGATAACAAAACAGATACATTCTCTTCATATGGTATAGGACAATAACACGTACAACAAAACCTACTTTCTACTTACCTAAATGTTTCGACTAACAAGTATCCAGTGCCATACACAACTGGATGTTTATAAAATTACTGTTATCAAACCAATAATGAATATGGAGTATGATTGGTCTTTGTGCAAAAATCAATAAACAAACTTTCTTAATAGGAAACGGTTACGAAGAATATTATACCGAGGAAAAAATTAACTGGAGAACAAGATAACTGGTACTCTGGAGAATAAATATACCAATGTTCACAGTAGAATGCATTAAAAGTCAAATACTGCGATGGGGTGGACGTAAGATAGAATTGGAAAAGGCAGATATAGGAAGAAACCAATATAAATCCCCTAAAAGTTAAAAAATAGTAATAAAAAACCACCCATATACCTGACCACGCGTAGTCATTCATAAACGTGGGCCATGTGGTTTCATTCAGTACGTGGGAATGAAATCTAAAGTTGGTGATGCAGAACTGAAGACAAGCAAGGAAAAGTGCTGAAGAGCGGTTCGGACCGTTTTGTAGCGCTACGATTTCGCGTAGCGTAGTAGAAAATTATGTTTCTTCATAAAATTACTGCTCTCAGTTAACACGAAGAGGTGCGATTAACAAAAACGCTTTTGAGTCACTCAGTTACTGCCATATTTACATTGATGGTTTACCATACCTGATTTATAACAAAGAGACGCCATATAAAATTTACAACTCCAGTTCCTTTAAAAAGCGTTCCCCACGTGTTCTGGCGATCAGACCAGACCACATTGTCCATTATCACCTAAGATTTCTCGCAATTCAATAAGAATTCGGTGGCGATCACGCTTTGTTGTATTAGAGTGAACAGTCAACCAGTATATACCGATAGCAATCCGAGATTGACATGACAGTTACAATGTGGGTTTGCGTATTCACTAAGACGGTAAGAGTGCAATCAGTTCCATGTGTCCCAGACAAAAAAGGATATCTTCCTTTCTATTACTTCACACAAACGAGGCCGAAAAGTATGTACTAATTTTGGCGGTCCACAGTTTATCTGGTTTTTCATCGCTATTTTTCCAATGCTTTCTTGCTTTTGCTTTAATAAATATCTTGAAATCCGATACAGATAAATGAACACCAGGAATAGGTAAGAGTAGTGTGGTTTCTTTTCAGCTAACGTATTATCACGGACATCTGAATAGCTGAGTACGCATTCGAAATGTTTAATCTAGAAGTAGGTAACAAGCATAATATTTCATTAGCGATAGGGCTTTTATATTGCTCGTGGATACCTCGAAAAGATCTTAATGCAGTTAACTAATAGGCCTAACAGTGTATGAGAAAATTGTTATTAAGGTTGTTGTCTATTATGCTCACTACTGTTAATTCGATAACAAAGTTCAGCACACAGCACTTAAGAGTTTCGATAGGGAGACCTAAGTAACAATTTAACACCACTTTGAGAGCAGCCCAGTCCAGAGCTGAATTTAGATCCGTCCGTGAATTCTTGGGTCTCACTTCGCAGTATGAAGATATAATTGCATTCCGTATGTAGGCTTTGGGGAGAAGTTGATAGAAATATCAATGGGCATGTTAACACCATGCAGCCACTGCTGCCGACGAATGGTACACCAAGGGGGTACTTGCATGTCTACGGATCTAAACGAGTTGTTTGCTCCAAGAAACGGTAATATTTTATGTGAATTTGTCAAGCTTACATTTAAAATTTCCGGATAGAGATAGGAGGAATATGCTGGGACTACTCCAACTTTGATCGAATTAATAAACGGCAACTGTTCAGTACGGATGATCGGTCCAATCAGTCATCAGAGGTATCAGCTAACTTTCTGAGGTGTACCTACTGATACATGACTCAATGGTACCTACTTCGACGAGTCAATGTGTAGTTCAACTTATCAATGTGGTCAACTTATGACAGGTAACTCTAAAAAAAACTGCATCGTTATGCCGTATAGGAATTCTATTTGTACTATTAGCTACTGTTGTGCTCACGCTGAGACGGACGCTGTTCTTAATATTTGAAAACGGGAGCCTGTTGGAATATGACCACTGCTGTAATTTGATGATTTCCCCTCCTGTAGGACATTTTGTCCCAAGCTAACGTTTGAAAGCAAAACACAAATATTGCCAAAGTGTTACGCTTATTTGACTGGGAAAGAACCGTTGTTCAAAAGATCGTTTATATCAACACTAAATGGTGTATGGCATAGGACGGATACTTGTGATACTCTGCTGTAAATCTTTTCACTTTATTTACAGTAAAACGTTGTTTGCCTGCTGGTAAAACATAAATTACCTGAATTCTCATTTATCTGTTTCTTTTACCAGTTGTAACACTTTTAGTGTTAAAAGATTTAAGATATTCTTTTCCTAAAATTCTGTATTGAAATTACTTGCTTTTTACTTCTTCTAGAAACGGTTTTTTTGTTGTCCAGGATTAAAATGACTCTTGCAATTAAAACGAAGAACGCGTTCCTTTATGTGATGATAAACTGGAGAGATAGTCGTGTGTAATTAAGGAGTACAAGTGTACAGTTTGCAAATTCCATTGCGATAAGAACTGTCAGGAAGGCTGTTGTTTTTTACGTCTCAACAGTACACAATGCCAGAACCAAACAATACTCAGATATGTTTATAAAACATTCTGATATGTAACAGACTAACAGCAACAAACGGGGGGGGCGCACGCGCACGCGCACACACACACACAGATGGAGATTCTTGGTAACACATTTACAAACAAACGTTAACAGTCGCGAGTTTTTGTTACTATTAGAAATAAGATTCGTAGGTTGGCTGCACTATCGCTGATAAAAACAATTCTCTTCACATTTCACAGCGACTCCCTCCACATCGCCTTTCCCCTCTGAACGTAAGCGTTTCGCGCACTTCCGTGCCCTTAACTTTCAATTTTACTATAACTATGAAATATTAAACTAACATCATTAATAGGTTTATAACATCTGCTGTTACTGTCTGATTTCCAAACTTTTCCTCTATAGTGCGTCAAATGTCAAACTTTTCCTTTACAAGTCGTCTTAATGTGTTGGAAATAAGTTTTTTACGGGCACTTGATTTCTTAGGCAGCTTTATTGTCTTGTTTTAGTTGAAAAATTTTATAACAACTATAGCCTATATGTTAGTTGACGGTGGTTCTGCGTTCTTAACTTTTTTTTATCAAGAAGATTGAAGCTTTCTTCTGAAGAAATTCGCCTACTAATACGTGGCTTTGATATGTTGGAACGTATTGTCAGATATTAAATGATTAGGCATCCCTTTCATGTGTTAAATTGTTTATCTTATTAAAATTTAGGAATTCTATAAAAAGTGGGTTGAATGATAGAAAAGGGATCATTTACTTCGACAGCAGGTTCAGTATGCCCTCATCCATCTTGTTGGCGCAATCTGTTGAAATAGTTCTGAGAATAGCGATTAAAATAAAATAATTTGAGGGGATAAATATCCTACGCAATCTTCACTTTTCAAATGTCTAACTCTCGTATCAGAAGTGAGAACAAACTATGACTTCTTTTGGATTTCACTGCAACTATAAAATAATGAAAATATCCCAAAAATATGAAACAACGCGTTCAAGTGGCGAAATGAACGAGGATTTCAATGTTGTATTTATTTATTTTTTTATCTCTGACATAGTGAAAGTTCTAAAGCACTAAGTCACGCTCTCCTTTCTTTGAACATAGTATAACACGGGTCTGGATTCTGCGTACACACATACAATTAGTATGTGGGAGTTACGGACAACAATCAGTGAACCATTGTTACCTGAAAAGGCGCACAATCGAACGAGAAGTTGTGAGGGAGTACACATTTTAAAGCTACAACCAACTGGTTAAAAAGATCATTCAAAACCTAGGAATGTTATTCTAAATAGACAACTACAAACTTACGGCGAGTTAGAATCTACTGATTTAGAAATATCAACCACATTTACAGAAAATTAAAAACCGAAGACGAAAATTATGATTTTAACAACGTATTTAATGTGACATAATCTGATTATACTGGAAAGCAATGTGCATAAAATCTTTAACGTTACAACATGAAGAAACTGCACCAGTGTTTCAAAGTAGAAAGCAGCTTACAACAGTTATGCACATGCACTAACATATATCCTAAAGCAGATAAGCCGATGCGTTTGAAGTTCATGTACGTTACAGTTGTAGTTAATACTAATATAATATTAACAACAGAGGCTGACTCATAGACACTGGGAACCACATAACTCTACAAGTTCACCAAATAGTAAACAATGAGTAGCACAGATTCTAAGGAAATGTACGATCACCGCTGATAGAGAGGTCGAAGCAAACATACTTGATATTGTTCTGTTTGCTAAAATAACTACAAAAACAGTAACTACTTAACTACTGATGTTGCAATCCCCACAGATGATTAGCTTCTGTCAAAAGAGACGAATACCAACTACTGGTTGCTGAGTTGAAGGAAATAATTCTTGTACCGGTAATGGTATCGCCGAATGGCTTAGTAACAAGAGATTACCAAGACGTTCAGAAAAAATTGGAATTGCATGACATGCATTTACAAATTATTCGTGGGCATTCTGAACGAAGTCCGAAAATTTGTAAGCCCTGACTAAACAATATCAACATTGAGAAAGTAATACAGTTGATAAAGTAATTACAGTACTGTATCAACTCACTGTACACGAACACGTGTCCTGGTGGTGTACAGTCGATAATTCAAATCTAAAATACGACCTTTACAATCTACTTCACGAGATCGGAAATTTTAATCAAACCATTTATACCACACGAGACAGATGTTTCAAATCGAAAATCTTGTTTTAACATAAGAGTATAACAATTGTAAATAGGCAATATACAATAAACTTGCGTATAAATACTAAATTGAGTTTTCACTATCCGACAGCAGAATGTCTCTCAGTGTCAACAGAATATCTTCAGTTTCAAGAAAATTTTCGTTAAGCGGGTTCCACTCATTTCCCTATAAGTGTTACGTTACTTTATATAAGTTTTAAATATTCTCTTTCATTCATGTAAATTTTTTGCAGCTGTCTAAGGTACTACTTACTTATGTATGTCTGTTCTTATATGTATATCTTCTTGTAATAAGACCATTTTTTGTATAAATATTACGTTAACCTTATAGTTATTTAGCACTTCACGTCTACCGGTCACTCACCTTTGCGAGGTTAATGAGCCTGCCTAGAACAGAGCCTGAGAATTCATTAGCTACCTAACCACAACACTGTAAATTCATTTGTAATATTCTGATTTATGAAGGTAGTTCGAAAAGTTCTCGGCCTAACTCACAGATAGTGCCAGGAGTATCAAATGCCTATGGTTAACCGTTATTTATGGCGTACCTTAACGTTTAAAACGGCTGTATTTTTAGTTTGATAGGTCTGATCAAATAAATTACGTATCCGTTTATCTCGGTGCTGACTTCCATATTAGAAACGAATTTTTTTCCCAGCGAGCCATTTCTTCAGATTCGGAAACAGGAAAGTGAAAGGATCAATATATGGCGAGTACGGTGCGTGTGCCAGTTGACGAAATATGCACGGATGGATCGCCTTGATTACGCGGACGTTTTACCTTAACACCCTACTTCAACTGTCCCAACGACGCTGTAAAGTACTCTCCAATGATGGTTTTGACTTTTACTGAATAGTCTTTGACCATTATTACCTCCTGCGAATCCTAAAAAAAAGACGTCATAATTTTTCCGGCTGATGGAACAGCTTTCGCCTTCTTTGAGCACTTCCGCCCGCTTTCATCCATTGTCTGGATTGCTATTTTGTCTCTGGCGTATAATGCTGACGCTACGTTTCGTCAACACTGAAGCTCAGTTGCACTGCGTTTAAACCTGTCCAAGCATTCTTGCGAAAAGTTTATTCGAATGCGATCTTATTGACTGTTATCAAACGCGGTATCCATCTTGCTGGAAGCTTTTCCGTATAAAAATTTTCGTGTAATATGTTATGGACACTATCTATAGATGTGCCCTCAATGTTAGTAAGTCATGAAATTTTACGCGTCAATCATTTAACACGACATTATGGATTTTCACGATATTTTCGTCAGCTGAAGCGGCTACGGGACTTCCTGAATTTTCAACGTCATAAATGGTCACACAACCATGTTTGAATTCAGTAGTCCATTCTCCACTGTTGATAATGACGGTGAAGTCTCCCAAAATGGTAAGAATCGAATTGGTACTTTTCGCTTCATCTCTGTATCACGCGCACAGAGAGAGAACTTCCTCCGTACCTGTAGGTGTTCTTCTCGTTTGTTTTAAATTATTAAAATATGCATTTTATAAATTTTAATATTATAAAATTAACATGTTAAAATGTTACAACAATTAAGGTTTGTTACTTGTACAGAATTAGTAAATGTACATCAGCCTGTAGTATGGCCATGCACACAGTACGATTGACGAAATTTAATCTACACTCTTTAAAGTCGTTTACGTCGTAAACTATAAACCTGTTTGTGCTTAACACAAATTCTATTAGAAAATCATGCCAAACTAACATATCAAACAAAAGCTAAAACCTGCTTGTTACTCGAGTCGTACCGGTAATCGAGATATACGACGTTACCGTTCGGAACTTTCGATTGATGAAGTTTACTTCATAAAACATCCCGGAACGAGGTAACTAATATCGAAAATATTAGACATATTAGTACAAGTATTAAGTCATACTTATATAGAGCTATTCAGTACTAATTCAGTACAGATTTCCTTGATCTCTTGCCAAGTTTATTTGCAATCATCAAAAATTCTTCAACGATAATCGTACAATCTGGTCTAAACTGTATTTTGCTTCCGCCAGTAAGACTAGCTTATATCGAAAAATTTAAATCGTGTTTTGAAGCAAAACGAAGAAAGCGTACGTATGCGAGAGACTATCATTCTACACTGTTCATTCAAAAAACTCGTCTGTACTTTGTTCTAATGATGTAATCGCCATTAAATACAGAGTTGCATTACCGCTGCATTGCACACACACTGTGATGTCAATGAGAAAACTGCTTGCAATTTACTGCAAATTATCTCTACCTGAGAAAAATATCCTTTACAATCGGCTGAATATTCATTACATTATTCAAATTAATTTAAGTATTCCAAATTTTCTGAAACAAGGTAACCGGTTTTTTTTCGGACCGAAATCCCGCATCTCTACAAAGCTGATTTTCGCCACTTGCTAATGCAAGGATAACAAACAATGCAAATACTAATTAAAGAAAATTAAGAAAACATTTTTTAAATGTATAAACATGTGTGGAATATTTGTCAATTAACTCTGGTTATAACTTACTGTGAAAATGAAATCTGATATGACCCACAAATTGCAAACAATAAGACATATACGGATAGTCATAATTTACGATATCACACCACACATACGTTTCAGATCTGTACAGAACGCAATTACCCGCAACAAATTTAATTTCTAAAAACGCGCAGCATTATTCGTATGAGAAACCCACAATTTGGTATTATATAACTTTTTTTCTTCGTATTGTTTAAATTAGCAGCCATCCTTACTATTTCTTTTATGAATTTGCTAACTGCTATAATTTTTTATTGTTCGACCTCGTTGTTTAAGACCTGAAGATGTCAGTAATGACGAAAAGCTTAGTCGAACAATAAAAAATTATAGCAGTTAGCAAATTCATAAAAGAAATATTATATAACTGTTTATCGGTACCAGCGTCTCTGTTTTGGCACTTTCTACCTGTAATTCTTTTTAGACACAACACACTACAACCAAACGACGTCATGAACTTTCGTTTAATTTCACCTGTTTTGGGAATTTTACAAAATTAAATGCACATTATAGTTGCACGTAAAATTATTTAAGTGTAACTGTGTGGTTTGTACGAGACTTACATTTACATGTGCACGGTGAGATGAGCACAAGAAGTAGGACACACAAAATCGTAAAACAATCCAAACCCATGTTCTTCACACACGCACAAGCTAACCACTGGCTAGCGATAAGGAAAAGTTGTACCCAGTCAACTTTTACTCAAGGTCATCCTTGAATCACTAATTCAGCAAAAGAGGGGGAATTAAATTCGGATCTGTATACGTCCTGCATTCGCTTTCATTTGCGATTGCCTTTTCATATATAATTTGTTTCTAACGAAGTGGCCACGATTATGAGGTTTTCTTTAATCAAAGTCTTTGTAAGTTTTTCTTTTGACAACAATAATTTACATCATATAACTGGTTCTCTGAAATCGTATGGGAAAACTGCACCGCTTACAGGAAAAACTGTAAATAGTTTACATTTCTTTGTTTTAAACTAAATGTATTAAATCTATTAAAAAACTATTCATATATGTCCTTTCCTCACATGACAGGATAGGACTAATAAACACAGCTGCCGTTAGTGACAACGCTGCGTGGGTACAATACAATAAAAAATATAAGTACGGTAATGTAATCATTCAGTTATTTCATTCTGCAGAGGCGCTGTTTTCTGTTAGTTTACCCAACATGAAGTTTATCCTCTTGTTTTCCTACAAAAATGTTATAAAGTAGTACGGAAATTAAAAGTGAAAATGTCCGGTGACCATGAAGTGTTAGTGAAACGCAGACGAATCTCTAAATTACACGTATTCTTCACAGAATTTTATTGAAATTTAACAGCACGCCTACATTTTGAATTATAATATATATTTTTTATAACAACCTGAAAAATGTAGTTCTAATTGTTCAAAATATCCTAATAATTTTATTACTGAGTATTTCTTTTCCAATTCTCAGAAAATTGAAAACAAAAACTTTAAAATATGTTTGTTACTGAACGACCTGTCATGTCTAACACACGTTGGTGAACTTAACTAAAAAAAAATTATTGATGCCCTTTCAATAAAAAATAAATATTGAAGGGCACTAATGAAAACATCCTAGTTAGGACTGTTTTTTCCCAAATCCTAACAATAAATAAGTTTGTATACATCTCTTTGATCTTAAGGTGTACACTATACTATTTCCATAAAAATCTCAACAAAATAAAGTTAACTAATTAGAATTAATATTAGGCATTACCTGTACTAACTTTCCGTCTTATGACTTATCTGTCTTAATTTCTAAAACGACGCGTTTCGAGGATAAATCCTCATCTTCAGTTTTTAATATTATAAAAACATCAAATTCACCTGAACGGGGTCGTCAATTAATTAAAACACATAAAAACACCACACATAATTTACATTGATATAGTCTCGGTACAGTCCGATGCGCATCGTCTCGTTGCCAACGATTAACTGTTGTACTTTATCCTGTATGACCGTTATCATTGCCCGTGGACACATCGATATCGATGGCTGTGTTGTACAGTAGATTAGATCGAAACGAAACTTTATCATTTAGTAGTTGGTCCGATTGTAACTTAGAAGCCTTGTATATCTCATATTCCTCCACAGCGTTCATGTATGCACCTTTTTTGCAATTATGAAGCAGTTTAAAGTTTGTGTGGAAGTCTGAGTACTTATGATTATACAGCATTAAATGTTGAGCGTAACTTGATCTTGTTTTCGAGATATCACTTTTTGGGTAGGTGTTCCTTAAAACGTTCGGCTGATTGTCTGCCCGTTTGTCCTATATAAAATTTGTCGCAGTCATCACATTCAAGCTTGTATACTCCAGTCTTCTCTTCATCCAGGATGTGAGTTCTTTGTCCCAAACGTTTTTTGATGTTATTTGTGGTTTTGAAAGCCACTGTTATTTTATGTTTCTTTAACTCATTCTTTACAATGACTGGTAGTACATTCGTGTACTCAGTTACTATAAACTTAGTATCTTTTTTAGCTGTGCCGGTTAATCTGCTTTTACTATTGATTTTTACTGAGTGTTTTCTTACTAGCTCGTCTACGATTTCACCGTTATACCCATTAGCAACAGCTATACTTTTGATGATATTAGTCTCTTCTACTCTGTCTTTTTGCTCAAGGGGAATAGCAAGTATTCTATGAACAAACGCGTTGAAGGCTGCCATTTTTTGGGAATATGGATGGTACGATTCAGCATGAATAGTGATATTCGTAGTGGTGGGCTTTCTATAAATTTTGAATCTAAATCGGTCATTATATTTGCTAATAGTGAGATCAAGAAAGTTCAGGCAGTTATTGTTCTCCATTTCCGGGGTAAATTGGATTTTCATGTATATACTGTTCATATATCCATGATTTTTTTTTAATACTGTTCATATTGTGATGTTTTTGTAATATTAAAACCCGAAGATGAAGATTTATCCTCGAAACGCGTCGTTTTAGAAATTAAGACAGATAAGTCACAAGACGGAAAGTTAATACAGGCAATGCCTAATATTAATTCTAATTAGTTAATAAACGTGACTTGGAGACAAATAAAAACAAAATGAAAATAAAGTTTTCATAGGCTTTCACCAAAACTATGAAAGATATTACTGTTATGTTTTTTCCTGCTATAAAGTACCTTTCTTATATAAATTTGGATAGAGAATTTTTATTTATGTAAAAAATAAAAAATTAAAGTTTCTTAATAATTCCTACAGACTTCACTTTTTTTTATTACAAAACTTTCATCAAAATCAAAAAGTAAATTTTGTCTATCAAAAACGTGTGTTAAATCCTACTGCCTCACGGGTAACATACCCTATATATACCTTATATATTTCAAACTTGTATATTAAAGTGATTTTCAGGAAAAGGATACTTAAGGTACTTCCAGGAATCTACAAAGAAAAAAGAACATAACAAAACAGTCAACCCTCCATTCCTTCTTTAAAGTAGCCGGTGAAGCTATTAACCAGTCAGCTTCTGTTTCGAATGTGACCCATCCTACTAAGCATAAAGAAAGGTGACGACTGTGTTGCTTGACTAATGAACAAACTGTAAGCCTAAGTCAAAATTCACTTACAATTATTACTGTACTGGATGCTGTCTTAATCACAATAATTAAAACTTTGCATAGAAAAATCGTGTATTCATAATATTTTTTTGTGTGTTGTAGAACCTAAACTCCACCTTTATTATCGTTCCTTTATATTCCAAAGGAACAATTTTATCATCTTACTTTACGTTGTTTCAATTATGTCATGAATTTTAAGAACTTAACCCCAACAGTTCGTGAGGATTTAACAGTATTCGTTTTACCTGAATACTCGAGAGGGAAAACAATAAACTATAATGAAACAAAGAAATTTTGGATTCACCTCTCTAATGATGCAAAAATCACATACATTTTGTAACTTACACAAAATGAAATGTATATTTAAAACACTAATCACTCGCCCATTAATAACGTTCATCACACACACACACACACACACGCACACACACGCACACACACACACACACAGTATGAACAGTGTTGTTCATTCCCCATTTCACCAACATTCATTTATAATCAGGCTGAACAACATGTCTGAACCAAAATTCTGGGATACTGTTAAGAATAAATTGCATAAAACATTTTGAAACTAGTATCTAACATGCATTATTTTATTAGAAGTACTCCTATTCAGTTCATCATCGTATAATAAGCAATAACCAAAGTAACATCCTGTTGTGACCTAGTGAATTACTAAAATCAGTTATTTTCTCTTTGTTAGCAGTTTTCATAACAACTTTGTTGAATTTTGTTGCTTCTCTGCTATGTACAATTTTTCCTCGAACGAAGCCTTTCGGTTTCGCAACCATTATCAAGTTCTTCCTACAACAACATTAAAATACCTACTTCCCTTATATATTGTATCGAGACGAGTACTGGGTCTCGTTCGTGTCACGCAATGTAAACCTATTTGTTACTAGGAACGGGTATGCTTCTCTGTCTCTCCTCTCTTAGGTCGTGTTAATTTAATTCAATTTCTGAGATATTTGGAGTTGGGGAATATAGTAATTTCATTAACTAATATTAGCTTATCTCTCTAAGAAAAATACCAGTGTTAGTGTGCTTGTAACTTAAATAATAAATGTTTTATTCTATAATTTCGCTCAACCCTCGAAGAGAATTATGTAAATTTTGTATTTTAATACTCTTCTCTTTGGTGTCGGAGAATTCCACAATAAGCGCTGCAGTTCCGGGGCAACGAAACTTATAGGTTAATTCACTGTTTACGATAACCAATTATTATATACTTAGTCAGTTACTTTTTATTCCCAACTCATTAAATAATACCCCAAATAATAAGATTTTGCAACTATACAAGGTTTCTTTATTTATTCACTCCTTCAACATTAAATAAAATAGGTTCCAATTGGCATACACAAAGGCTATAGATTGCGTGAATCGATTATTGTTCGGTCCAATATTTTATTTTATATTCGGTTATATAAATTGTTTTTGTTTATGATTAACTTAATTCAGGGTGTGAAGGTTCTTGTAACTGTGGGGAAGATTAAAAATACGTAGATAAGAATGCAAGATTTACAAATTTGAAGTGTTGTGTTGTTATTATGATTTATACAATTATAATTTACCAGACTAGAGCGAAGCAACTCGAGTAGGCAGTTGGTTGATAACCTCGCCGTTCAGAATGGATATGTCGTTCGAGATTCCTTTCTTCGGTTTAATAAAGTGGAATTCTTCTCCTGTTCACCTCGGAAATACAGCTCCCTGGGTTTATTTACGGCCAGACTGGTGGTCCTTCTGCAAATTCTGGATCCAAATACGTTCTTCTATCGTTTGAAGTAATTAGTGATGTTCCGTGTATTTAAAAGGTTATGAGTTCCAATGTGGTGTATATTATTTGTTGTGACACAGTTAGCTCTTTGTATTGGTTTTAATATATCGTTAATTCTTTTCTGGTATAGGACAATTCAAGTCCTTCCTTGTAGAACCCAGTTATTTATTTTTTATGGTGATACTGTACTATGATCTCATTTGGTTAAACTTTGCTGGCATAGGTTAAGAAGATTATCATTAGAATTTTGTGGATTATAATTGTATCAAAATAATTTAGAATATTCCAATTACATTAAACATTTCTTGGGGTTTTTAATCTCATCACGTTCAGATCATAAAAGGCAATAATCGAAATCAACAACTTCATACATTACTGTTGTCCTTAGCAACACATTATTTTTCTTCCTTCTCAATGTTTTGTATATAGTTATTATTTCATATATTTTTCGTCCATTCCTTATTAATCTTCTATCATATCGGAATATAACTTTACCTATAGTTTGTTTATTATTTTCTACATATATTCTGCTGGTTTTTTGATCTTAGTCTGTTTCTTTTATATTTATTACTTTTTCGATATCAAACGCTATCAATCGATATCATGGCATTGTGGCATTATCATAATTTGTTTAAATTGAGGTGGTTTATTATATATCATTACTTATCAAATGTTTTTTTTAGCTCTTTGAACCGTATTCATTAATTATTATTAACTTCTGTACCTAACCTTTATGTTATGAGTGGTTATATAGTGTTATTGGCTGTTAGGCCTTTTATTGTATATGGACCTACCTTTGTTTATAACTGGTGAACAACTATAGCCCTTTTACATAAGTTCATACATATAATCAAATCTTAACTATTAACATTTACATAAACAATTATTCTTTTCATAACTAATAACAATTTTATCTTGATCTATGGATCACATATTAGAAAATTGAGATCCATTAACACTAACTAACTGCTTCCCACCTCCTTCTATAACAGTAATTGAATAATACATTTTGCTTCATTACCTTCCATTAACTCCACAAGTAATTTGCATAACATAACATAAACTTTAACATAACATTCATCGTTACAAAATAATATCATTTAATTCATAATCCTTACTTACTATTGCTATAAGGTAAATTACTGTCTCGTTTTTGTCTAATTTCATTGTCATGTACTTTGACATTTTCTGTACTAGTTTCTTTCTTACAATTCTCATCAGTATAATATTTATTTACTTTTCACTGAACATGGATCTCTAACTATTGTCTAATTTACAGGTTTGTTTATTATTGTTATTTCTACCTTGCATCCTTATTCCTTTTTATCTATAATTATAAATGTATTTATTAGACCTTTGTATTACCATGGGAGTTAAATATTGATTTACTTATTAGTTTGTTAATATTCTATTTATGTAACATGGATGACTGCATTTCTGTTGCGTTACATATGCTCCCCCTCCTAAAAAAGTTTAGTTTACCTGAATGAAGTTTAGGTCAAATAAACTTGTCTTTTTCACATGCCTTTTCTTCATATCAATATTAATGGTTAACGATGGGATTCTCAATGTAACTTTGTTAGACTAGTATTCATAATTCTTTATTTAATAACATTTCATTATTTCTATTAACATTCTTGATCATATTAATTTCTGTAAACAGTATTTGTTGATAGTTGGCTACAATATTCAATGATACTTTAGGTTCACATATCTTCTACTTATAATTACTGTAATCACTGTATTTCTCAATTATTCTTCTGTCAGCTATTTTCTTTCTGTTTTCTTCGTCCTACTCTTCTGGAATCTGAGGTTATCCTTGCAACGATTCTAATATTCCTTAAATATTTAATTTCCCTAACAATCCCTAATATGTGCGTTGGTACAGTTCAGAGAGGCACAGTTTGGCTTCATACTCTGCTGTCCACACTACACTTTAATATAGTACTGCTGGAATTCATCTACAGTCAGCTATAAAAATATAATAATCTCCTAATAATCTCCTTAATTAATTAATAATAAACATTTGGGAATTTTTTCACATTGTTGCTTTTATATTTATCTATTCTTATCTTCATACTTGGTGATTCCATTTTATTTTCCTTAAACAATTTTTGATAATAATTCTGACAGTTATCATTTGTAATTATTTTTGTTTTTCTTTCTTGTTGTGATAATAACGCTAAAGCATCCTCTTCATTTGTTCTTCTGATCTCAATATTTTCTAAATAGTAATTGGTTTGATTATTATTATTACTGTGTTTCTGAATAATTACAGTCCTTAGCTCAACTATTATTTTTCTTATCTTATTTCATTATTTTGGCTGGTTATATTTCAATGAATTATGTTGATAAATATTTTTTCTCGTTTTCTTTAATATTACATTGGTCACAATCAATCGTTTATTGAGGTTGTTCTTTTCACTTGGCAATGCGGTAGGTGTTTTAGGTCATATTATTCTTCTTTTATTATTTTGCATAGGTATACTTGATATAAAAAACTTTTTTTATCTTGGGTTCCATGATTCCTTATTCATGATATTGCTTCGTAGACATGTAGTAATAATTCTGGTTTTCTTCTGTAATCTTGGGGTTTGTTATTAACTCTTCTTCATAACTATATTTTAGTTCAGACTTACTTCATTTTGAATGACATGTTTTCTATTTATATAATATTGTTCAAAAATTCTTTTTATTTACAAGTGTTTTCTCTTCAAAATTGGTAATAAGCTGTTCTTATTTTAATTTAGAATTTATTGGATTTATTCGTAATATTTCTTTATGGATTCCTGATTGTATGTTCCCTTAATCTTTTTTGTGACAGGGTTCATTATTGCATAGGTATTGTTATTATTATTTTTTGTTATCACGTATGGCCCAGTATATAATAATAATAATAATTTTTTCGTTATTCCTTCTAGAGTGCTGGGTAGCTCCCTGTTTCTTATTAGTATTTTCTCGCCCACTTGGTACTTAATTGGTTTTGGATTATCCTTTTCATATTTCTTTTTCTTCATTTCCGCCTTTTCCATTATTGTTTCATAAGTAATTAGTCATAGTTTGTTCTTATTATTATTTTATTGTTTTTCTTTCTTGGATTTTTATAATTTTATTATAATAACAGATTCTTTTCTTTGCTTCCAAATTTTTGCCTTCTCTTGTATATCACACTCTTTTTTGTTTTTCTTCTCTACTCCTTCAAATGCTAGATATTCACATTTATTCTGGATTAGTTGGGAAATTTATAATATCCTGGATTTCCCTAGGTGGAAGCCTTTCAAACATAACAGTATAAGGGGTATTTTCGATGGATTGATGGTAAGATATATTTAAGAACTCTTCGGTCAGTGACAGGTATTCGTACCACCTTCTCTGTTGGTCATGACAGTAAGTTCGGAGTATTCTGCCAACTTCCCTCAATACACGTTCTGCCTGATTGCTGCTGGGGTGGTATACTGAAGTCTTATATGTTCTAATGTTGTGTTTTAGAAGATTATTTCTCCATTTACTTCCCTTGAATTGCGTACCATGATCGGTGATAATAGATGACGGTTTACCAATCTCTGTTATGTAACGTCCAATGACTATTTCAGAATTTTCTTGGTTGTGGCTCTGCTAATAGCGTAGAGTTTAGTATATTTGGAAAAGTGATCAAAAATAATAATTATGAATTTATATCTATGGTTCCCTCCACTACGTGGGAATGGTCCACATATATCCAGAAATACTTTCTCCAGCTTATATTTGGATGTGATAGGGATCATGACTCCCTCCTTCTTATCATTGTTATGTTTAACCATCTGGCAGATGTGACATGCTTGGATGGATTTTTGCACCTTCCTGGTTATATTTTTTATGTACACTTGTTCTTCCAGGGCTTTGACGATTTTTATGGCTCCCATGTGTCCATATCGTTCATGGTAATCCAAGATCAATTTGTTTTCCACCGTGGTGGGAATTACTAATTTCCAGTTTATTTGTTTAGGGGTGACTTTAATAAATAATCGATCATCATGTATACAGTAATATTTAGTAATAACTTCATCAGCATTTTGCACCTTCTGGCGTATGTTTATTAATTTGGGATCCAATTTTTGGTGTTGATTAATTTCATTTGTGATAATTTATAATCCTTCCTACTCTTAATGACATTGTACACTTTTGCAATCTGTTCCTTTTCTCCCTCGAACAATTGGTCTTGTATGTTTATTCGGGACAAGATATCGGCTGCTATGTTCTTTCTTCCAGGTATATATTCCCAATCGATGCAATACTCTTGCAACGCAAGGACCCATCTAGTTAACCGGCCATGACTAAGTTTACATCGTTTTAGAAATGAAATTGATTTATGGTCACTTCTTACGGTCACTGGGAATCCGAGTATGTAAGTTCTAAACTTATTGCATGCGTACACTACACTTAGCAGCTCCTTCTCGGTAACGTTATAGTTGCGTTCGCAGTTGTTCAGCACTCTGCTGGCGAAGCTGATTACCATGTGATGTCCTTCTTCATTTTCTTGATATAGAGTAGCTCCTAAACTAACATTGCTCGCATCACAATTTAAATAAAAGCGTTTGTTAAAATCAGGGTGGTACAACATAACTGTCTCTATAAATTTCTCCTTGATTAATTGCAGAATTTTATCTTGTTCTGGTCCCCATGCCCATTTGTCTTTGGATGATAATTGTTTTTGAAATTTGGCAGTTATTTCCGAATAGTTATCTTGGAATTTACGGTAATAGTTTCAAATTCCAAGAAAGGATTGTAGCTGTTTTCTATTTTTTGGAGTAGGGAACAGTTGAATTGCTTCTACTTTTTCTGTTGAAGGTGTGATACCCTCCTCAGACAAATTAAAACCTAAGAACTTTACTTGGTTGGCGATAAATTTAGATTTATTCAGCTTGAGTGTTATGTTATTTTCGGACAATTTTCTCAGTACCTGTTCCACCCGCTCGCAATGTTCATCCCAATGTGAAGAAGTTATAAGTAAGTCATCTACATAGACCGTAGTGAACTGCAGTGTTTCTTGTCCCAATACTTGGTCCATGCATTTTACAAATATTGCAACAGAATTGATTAATCCGAAAGGTAGCCTTTTAAATTGATAGTTCCTTCCGTCAAAAAGGAACGCCATGTACTTTCTACTATCTGGGTGTAGTTCAACCTGCCAGTATCCACATACCGTATCCCAAGTACTGATGTATTTAATGCCGTGGAATTTCTTTAAGATTTCTTCGATTTCGCCCGGGGAAGTCCTATCGTTGATGATCATTTTATTTATTTCCCTAGCGTCCAGGCAAATTCTCACCTTTCCGTTCTTTTTCGGGATTGCCACTAGGGGACTGGTATATGGTGATTGACTATATTCTATTATGTCATCCTGAATCATACGATTAATCTCGGCCCGGACTTCGTTTTTGATTGAATAGGCTATTGGGTAGGATTTTCTACGAAAGTCCACTGGTTCTTTAAAATTTATCATACACTGATATCCTTTTACCTTACCTGGAGCATTGGAGAATATGTGTTTATATTTATTATATATTTGAATTAAATTTTCGGCCTGTACCTTACTTACTTGTCAACAAGTTTTTTCCCTTTGGAATTCTCGGATCTCTTCTAACTTACTATGCCACAGTTCGGGATCGTCGTCCTCATATTGAATGACTTCTGGTATTTTATTTTTCTTACAAAAGTAGCTTTTTATGGCCAGACATCTGTTGTTAACTGGAACGGTTCTATTAGCATCTACTAATTCGGCTGTCCATAATCCTTCTTCGGATGTTAAAGATATTATGCCTTTATGTAAGTCAATTACTGCGGAATGCTGTCGCAATATATCGCATCCAATCAATACATTGAACGGTAATCCCGTTGCGACCAAGAATCCTATTGGTAGGGTTATATTATTATTGGTAAGATCGAGCGATACTTGTTTTTTAACTGTTTTATTTTGCCGTCCAGTGGCTCCGATAATTATCACATTATTAATAGGTAAGGTCGGTATAGGCAACTGGCCTTCTCGCTGTATTTTTTCCAGTTCAGTATTATCTATCAACGAGATGTTGGATCCAGTATCTATCATTATGGTAGATTGTACTCCATTTAATTTTGCTGTTACATATATGATTTCATTATTACTATTACTGTGTACATGATTTTTATCCTCTTCCAATAAATCTTCTCTAATATTTTTTAAATAGTGGTTATTAATTATAGTTATGGTATTATTATTCTTAGTTTTATTTACAAGTCGTTGTTCCCCAAGATTACGGTTCAGTGAAGGGTATTCATTATTTTTCACTGCCTCTATTAGTTTAAATGAGGGCTTCTCTATTTTCATTTGAATTATTAGGTTGATTTTGTACAGGTTCGGTGCAGTCCTCTGCATTAGGTTCCGCTATCCTATAATTTCTTTCAGGTTGATAGTTGTCTTCACGCCGGGACTGATTATAATGACTGTCATATCGGTGATTCCTTGGGTAATACCGTCGCTGATTATTTTGAGGCCTGGAGTAAATATAATTAACGTTGTGCCTATAATTATTGGGTCGTCTGTCCCCATCTCCTCTGTTATTGCGACTGTCGCGGTAATTATAAGGATTATTGCCACGATAATTATATTTCCTGGTATTATTATTCGAGTGATCGTTCTGTGTCCTATTTACATTAACGTTCTGAGCGGGTCGATTGTGATCATTATTATGGGAATTGGTTTGTGGCTCATTATTATTATACTTCTGATATTTATAATTTAACATTCTGTTTCTTTGATATTGATTCTCGTGCTCATAATTCTCAAGGAATTTGGCCATGGCTGAAATCGTTTTGATTTGGCTACACATACGCGCATTTTTTATCCCTTCCTCATAATGGTAGGATAGTTGTATCACCAAACATTCTTCGGGAATTCTGGGCTCTAAGTTCCGTGCCATACATACTTTCCTAGAAAGTATGAAGTAGGAGACTGTCCTATGTTCGTTTCGTATCTCAAATTATTTCTAATCATGTTCTGGGTCGACTCCGACCAATATTTCTCTTTAAATTGTTTTTTGAACTCGGTCATGTCCAGTATATCTGGGCGCACCGCTGTCCACCAATTATCATAGGTATCTTTAAATGTCTCATCAATCATACTGCGTATAATACTCCAGCGATTTTCTCTATTTCTTGCGATCATCTCTTCCAACCTCTTTAAAAATTCCATCGGATTACGCTTGTAATTACGAAAATTAATCGACTCACGGTTATCGTGGTTATTCGTATGACTATGCTGGCATGTCCTATCCCGCCATGAATCTACTTCTTCTTGTAACTGTAGTTCACGTCTACTAATTTCTTCTATTTTATTTTTACTGGTATTAATTTGATCTTCCATATTGTTTAAATTGCCATATACTCTTTCGAGTCGTTCGCCCATGTCTGTCTGCATTTGCGTAATCCCTTCCTTATTCTCTTCCCGTACCTGATGTACTTCGTTTTTAATTTGCTCATATTTTCCGACAGTTTCCTGTTGGATTTCTTCAACCATTGTTTTACTCTCGATTTTTATGTCATTAATTTTATTTTGTAATTCTTCATGAACCTGTACTACTGTTTCATTAAGTTTTTTCTAACCCTTCATTTGTTTTGGCTATTTCTAATTTTCTTTCCTCATTATTTTGGTCCACCTTCTGGTTAATTGTCACATGGATATTTTCCATTCTTTCGTTCATCTGCCTTATATTTTCTTCGTTTAATTGTAGAATTTCTTCCTTCATTTGTCTGAAAAGAAATTTCGAGGTTTCCTTATTTTCCTCATTTGTTTTCCTAAAATTCTCCTTGTTTTCCTCATTTGTTTTATCGAATTTTTCCTCCAGTCTCTTTGAGTTTTCATTATTGCTTTCCTTATTCTCCTTAATTTCCTCATTTATTTTCCTCAAATTCTCCTTGTTTTCCTCATTCGTTTTATCGAATTTTTCCTCCAGTCTCTTTGAATTTACCAATAGTAGTTTAAACATCTCCTGCATACTCAAGTCTTCTTTTTGGTTGGGCTTATCTGGTTGATCCCCTTGGGCATCTTCTTCAATTACTTCCTTTTCCTTATCCATAATTATTTCAGTTTCCGTTATTTCGTCTGTCTGTTGTTCCATTTCACTGTCTGTGATTATTTATATTTCTTGTTCTTTTCACCTTCTTCCTTCTCCGTGTCTTCTGCCCTCATCTTTGATCTACCTCTGGTATTAGGCATTTTTATTCTCCCACAGTTGCCTGCTCTGGTTAAGTAATATTAATATAATTATATTTACTTAACTTAAGCCCTACACTGGTTGAGCGCCAATTTGTATCGAGATGAGTACGTGCGTCTCGTTTGTGTCACGCAATGTAAACCTATTTGTTACTAGGAACGGGTATGCTTCTCTGTCTCTCCTCTCTTCGGTCGTGTTAATTTAATTCAATTTCTGAGATATTTGGAGTTGGGGAATATAGTAATTTCATTAACTGATATTAGCTTATCTCTCTAAGAAAAATACCAGTGTTAGTGTGCTTGTAACTTGAATAATAAATGTTTTATTCTATAATTTCGCTCAACCCTAGTATACCTCAAAGAGAATTATGTAAATTTTGTATTTTAATACTCTTATCTTTGGTGTCGGAGAATTCCGCAATAAGCGCTGCAGTTCCGGGGCAACGAAACTTATAGGTTAATTCACTGTTTACGATAACCAATTATTATATACTTAGTCAGTTACTTTTTATTCCCAACTCATTAAATAATACCCCAAATAATAAGATTTTGCAACTATACAAGGTTTCTTTATTTATTCACTCCTTCAACATTAAATAAAATAGGTTCCAATTGGCATACACAAAGGCTATAGATTGCGTGAATCGATTATTGTTCGGTCCAATATTTTATTTTATATTCGGTTATATAAATTGTTTTTGTTTATGATTAACTTAATTCAGGGTGTGAAGGTTCTTGTAACTGTGGGGAAGATTAAAAATACTTAGATAAGAATGCAAGATTTACAAATTTGAAGTGTTGTGTTGTTATTATGATTTATACAATTATAATTTACCAGACTAGAGCGAAGCAACTCGAGTAGGCAGTTGGTTGATAACCTCGCCGTTCAGAATGGATATGTCGTTCGAGATTCCTTTCTTCGGTTTAATAAAGTGGAATTCTTCTCCTGTTCACCTCGGAAATACAGCTCCCTGGGTTTATTTACGGCCAGACTGGTGGTCCTTCTGCAAATTCTGGATCCAAATACGTTCTTCTATCGTTTGAAGTAATTAGTGATGTTCCGTGTATTTAAAAGGTTATGAGTTCCAATGTGGTGTATATTATTTGTTGTGACACAGTTAGCTCTTTGTATTGGTTTTAATATATCGTTAATTCTTTTCTGGTATAGGACAATTCAAGTCCTTCCTTGTAGAACCCAGTTATTTATTTTTTATGGTGATACTGTACTATGATCTCATTTGGTTAAACTTTGCTGGCATAGGTTAAGAAGATTATCATTAGAATTTTGTGGATTATAATTGTATCAAAATAATTTAGAATATTCCAATTACATTAAACATTTCTTGGGGTTTTTAATCTCATCACGTTCAGATCATAAAAGGCAATAATCGAAATCAACAACTTCATACATTACTGTTGTCCTTAGCAACACATTATTTTTCTTCCTTCTCAATGTTTTGTATATAGTTATTATTTCATATATTTTTCGTCCATTCCTTATTAATCTTCTATCATATCGGAATATAACTTTACCTATAGTTTGTTTATTATTTTCTACATATATTCTGCTGGTTTTTTTATCTTAGTCTGTTTCTTTTATATTTATTACTTTTTCGATATCAAACGCTATCAATCGATATCATGGCATTGTGGCATTATCATAATTTGTTTAAATTGAGGTGGTTTATTATATATCATTACTTATCAAATGTTTTTTCTAGCTCTTTGAACCGTATTCATTAATTATTATTAACTTCTGTACCTAACCTTTATGTTATGAGTGGTTATATAGTGTTATTGGCTGTTAGGCCTTTTATTGTATATGGACCTACCTTTGTTTATAACTGGTGAACAACTATAGCCCCTTTACATAAGTTCATACATATAATAAAATCTTAACTATTAACATTTACATAAACAATTATTCTTTTCATAACTAATAACAATTTTATCTTGATCTATGGATCACATATTAGAAAATTGAGATCCATTAACACTAACTAACTGCTTCCCACCTCCTTCTATAACAGTAATTGAATAATACATTTTGCTTCATTACCTTCCATTAACTCCACAAGTAATTTGCATAACATAACAAACTTTAACATAACATTCATCGTTACAAAATAATATTTAATTCATAATCCTTACTTACTATTGCTATAAGGTAAATTATTGTCTCGTTTTTGTCTAATTTCATTGTCATTTACTTTGACATTTTCTGTACTAGTTTCTTTCTTACAATTCTCATCAGTATAATATTTATTTACTTTTCACTGAACATGGATCTCTAACTATTGTCTAATTTACAGGTTTGTTTATTATTGTTATTTCTACCTTGCATCTTTATTCATTTTTATCTATAATTATAAATGTATTTATTAGACCTTTGTATTATCATGGGAGTTAAATATTGATTTACTTATTAGTTTGTTAATATTCTATTTATGTAACATGGATGACTGCATTTCTGTTGCGTTACAATATATACTAACCCTCCCACGCATCACCGGTTACATTCAAGCAATAGGAGGCAGTACTTACCGCCCAGTCCTTGTTAGCCCCGCCCCTTACTCAGTCAACCTGACCTCATCACATACATTACCCTCTAGAAATCTCCTACAGCTTTCTACCTTTTGAACACATATCCTGTAACAGTATTACACCTTTTATACATTACTCTTTCAAAATATAGTAAAATATATCCTCATTACTAAATTCAGTCTTTATGTTCATCAGCGCATTACTATTCTTTTTCCTTACCTTGAATATTTCTAATTCTTCATACAATTTGTGTTTACTTGTTATTCTCTAACCTTACTATTTCTACGTTCTCTGTTGGGTCTAAAAACCTATGCCCTGTTTCATTAAAATGTAGATCATTAGAATTACGAATTCGCTCTACGTGAGACATTGAGGTACCAAATTTTGCAGTCATAGCGAAACCACTAAACAATTTATTACGAAAAGAAATACCATTTGTTTGGGGTAGTAACGAACAAACCGTTGCATTCGAAAAATTGAAAAAAGTAATAACGGAAGCACCCGTATTACAATATCCTGATTTCACAAGAGAATTCGTTTTAACTACTGATGCCAGTAAGGTCGCAATTGGTGCAATATTATCTCAAGGGATCGTGGGACAAGATATACCCATTGCTTTCGCCAGTCGCACTCTAAATAAAGCCGAGTCAAACTATACCACCACAGAACAAGAATTATTAGCAATTGTGTGGGCTACCAAGTACTTTAAACCATATCTGTATGGCCGGAGATTTAAAATTGTGACAGATCACAAACCACTGAAATGGTTATTTAATGTAAAAGAGCCAGGGAGTCGTTTAATGAGATGGCGATTAAAATTAGAAGAATATGATTATGAGATAGTATATAAAGCTGGGAAACTAAATGTTAACGCTGATGCATTGAGTAGTACCACCCTCGCAGTTTAGAGCTAGAAAAGATTATGTGTAATTTACTAATACTAAACTCTTAACTCTGCTTGATGGCGACTCTTAACATTCTCTCAGGGTATCCAAGAAATGATTACTAACACAATTAACTTGAATGACTGCTAATTTTAATGAACATCTTCATTAACATATTACAAGTTGCATACAATCTTAATGATTAACAATTATTGAATTTATACTTCTCATCAATTATCATTGAAAGTAGGTTCATAGACCAATTGAATTGCCAATAGTAATAGTTACAAAAGATACATGAATTAATCTGAGTTTAATGTTCAATTTGGTTTACTTGTTAAGTTGAATTCCTTTTGGTTGGTGAATCCTTCCCTCGGAGTCTGCGATCTTGGAGATTGCGTTGTCAGTGATTCGGATGATCCTGTTGTTGACACTCGATGACACTAACACTTGATTACTTCGGTTTCACTTTAATTACCACTGTTCACAACTACTCACTGATTCAGCATGTAACTAGTGTATACTAATTAATTTTGACACCTTAGTAACTATGTTATTAAACTGAGTGCTCGCAATATCAATAATTCATCCCGAATACACTCCCACGTTCCGTAACTTCCGAATGCACGCGTTCGATTATCGATACTATGAAGTTCGGTAATTATCATCAAGTTATTTAGTCTAACAATTACTTTGATTTGGTATACTTTGTTTACTGTAATACCGGGTTTAATATTATTAAACGCACGACACGAATACTGTACTTATTACTTATCGCAAGTTTTAGTTATGAAATCGCAATGCGCGATAACGAGTCTGATAGTTGTAGAGTTCGCCATAGACTGCCTGACAATTTCCCAACTACGTTTTTTATACTCCCGCAAATGTTATCCATACTCAATATTTACAAATCGCATTCCCATTGGTTTCAAGTACCGCGATATTTGATTTCCTCCAACCCAACTAGCCAACCCAATTTCACCCGCTTAAAAGTGACGCTTTCTCCCATTCGTCAACAAACAGCGCGTCGCAAGCTTTTACCGCGAAAGTGAACATGACGCTACTTCGAGTTCTCTCTCTCACCCTCTCTGTCTAAATTCTAATGGTACGGTATTGTCTGAGCACTCAATTTTCCCTCGATTTCGCTTAACTTTATGGCTTTTTTTAATACAATACATTTTATGATTTTACACCCTGTACGTGACTTGCTGTATAGCTCTCACAGCGCCAGACTGTCGCCTCGCCTAGGGTGTGTGTGCTTTGAAAAAACACCGCTAAGCCGGTTTCTAACCATACATCAAATCACATTACTTGCATTTCTTATTCTAATATACATTTAATAATCATGATTCTATATAAAACCAGTGTAAAATTTGGTAGCATTCAATTTTTACGTTATAGTAGGATACAAATAGAACAAGTAACGGAGGTAGAAAAAGGGGAATTAAAACAGACAGAACCTATTGTGTTAAAATTATTTAAAGACAAAAAAGGAAATTATAAGCATATAGTAAGTACAGAAGAGGACCGATTACAGCTGTTAAAAGAATATCACGATAACCCATTAGGAGGACATCAAGGTCATAAGAGAACACTAGCTGCACTAAAATTAAAATACTATTGGCCGAATATGAAGCAAGATGTGATCAATTATATAGACACATGTAAGAGTTGTAATCAAAGGAAATCGTCACCCACAGATCGAAAACCAGCACCGGTGCAACTGAGTTTCACACCAAAAAGACCCTTTCAAAATTTAGCTATCGATATAGTCGGACCGCTACCTGTAACAGAAAACAGTAATAAGTACCTATTAACATTTCAAGATATATTTACAAAATACCCTGAAGCCATTGCAATTCCTGACCAAACGGTGCCAACAATCGCTAAGAAATTCGTGACGCACATAATATGTAGACATGGATGTCCAGAAAATATAACTACAGATCAAGGTTCCAATTTTACAAGTGAATTATTCTCGGAAGTATGCAAACTACTGAAAATAAACAAATTCCAAACAACAGCTTATCACCCTGAAGCAAACGGCGTAGTCGAGAGGAGCCATCAAACGTTAATGAATTATTTGAGTCATTTTATTAACAAGGACGAAAGTGATTGGGATGAACAGATTGATTTCGCATTAATGTCGTATAGAGCAACACCACATACAGTAACTGGATATAGCCCGTACTTCCTAACTCATGGACAAGAAGCCAGATTACCTACAGAATTGTTATACAGTGAAATGGAGGATAGGGACCAGAATGAAGAAGATTATGTACAAGAAGTAATCACAAGATTAAGGGCAGCATTTAATCAGACCGAAGCCAACATAGTAAGAAACAAGGAAAATTCCAAACGGTATCACGACAAGAAATCAGCATTAAAAGTATTTCAACCAGGAGAACTAGTGTTACTGTAAAAAGAGGAAGATTCAAAAAACTCAAACGACCTTGGATAGGGCCATATAAGGTAATAGAAAAAGTGAGTGACGTGATATATGACACATGTAAATCGACTGAAACCATTCAGACTCCGAACATTAGCCTAAAGAGCGATTGGTACTATGGACGCAGATGATGAAGAATATTTTGACGATTGCGTTATATAATAAACGAATATATCAGCTAGAAAAGGACCAGTTAACAATCATTCAGAATGCACTTTGGGCAATGAACAAGACTACCTTAGAAATGCAAGAAAATGAAGACATTTTGTCTAAATCTTATCAATATCTAGAAAAGTTAGTACTTAATAATCGAGAAATTTAAAAAAATATAACGATCAAGCTAAATAAACAGAATTGATAGATGAATTATCAGTGATTCATGAATTAATTGCAGAAACTAGTGACTATTTACACACTCTCTATGATGCGATAGATCAAGCTAGATTTGGTAAAATTAGCTCATATCTAATAAAACCTGATCAATTGTATTATCTATTACAAGGTATAAAGAGCCATCTTCACATTGGTGATAGTTTACCGATTGCTGTTACAAAAGAAATTATTTATAAGTATTATGATATAGTAGATTTAACTGTATATTTTAGTAAGAATAATCTAAGATATGTAATTAGAATACCATTACGGCATATTGGACGAAGATATCACTTATTTAATGTTGTACAGGTACCAGAACTAATATATAATAACGAATCAAAGAGTAGAATGTACACGTTTCCAGAGAAAACCACTGATTACATAGCATTTTCAGAAGATTTTCAATATTTTATTACTCCTAAGGAAATTGAATTACAAAAATGTACAAAGCCACCTGTAGTAATATGTAAACATATGCCTATTGTATTTCCTGTAAACCAAAATGAATTAACACATGCTAGATGTGAAGTAGAAATTTTTAAAAATATAAGTAAGCCTAATTGTAATTATAGAATTAGTAAAATCATACATCCAGTTTGGGAACATATGCCATACACAAATTCTTGGGTTTTTGCTGCTGTACCCGATAACGAAGTAGTTACAATAAATTGCAAAAACAATAGAGGTGTCATGACTTTTGTGCAGATATAAGATTAACAAATAAAGGAAAGCTTACTTTGGAAGCAGACTGTATAGCAGTAGGATCCACATTTACTTTATTAAGTAGAGATAACCAACAAAAAGAAGAATATAACGACCATGACTTTGATTTAATTATTCCAAATTTAAATATTACCCCTAGTGGATTAGATAAAACACTTGTTAATGAATTTGATAATTTCTCAAAATTGAATTCAAACTTATTATTAAATCATGTAACTCACCAAATGAATGATTTAAATACGGCTAGCATCAGACTAACCACACTAAGACAATTAATGAAAGACTATGAACCTACAAATTTTAGTACAAACGATGATACACAATATATATTACAACGCTCCCTTTCATCTAACAAAATTATCTAATATTTGTGATGTTAGATAAAAAGTTACTTACCCGTGATATTACTTTACCTGGGCGCCAGAACAAATCCCAGATACAAATGACACGGTTTCAGCTTAGCTCAGCGGATGGAGACACTCTTTCTCAGGATTCGTTCAGTGATTGTGGTTTTCAAGGGGAATCGTTACAAATAACACTTTAAGATTTGCTTGATTATTATATTTAATGTTTTAATAAATGATTTTTAAACTTTAAATTATTAATGGTAGGACTCAATTATACCCTATCCTTATAATTATTGAGTGAGTGTGGAAAGTAATGATTAAGACGCTCAAACGACCTATAGCTCTTATCTGGTTTGATTAAGAGATTTCTATCTCCCAAACCAGTGCTAAAGAACAGGTCTGCAATAATTTGCACGTCCAATACTACACACCACTTTCCATTCAACACTCCTATTCTATATTAGAACTAATCTTATAGTTACAATACAGTGTGTGCTTTTCTTAGTGTCTTTTTAAAATTGTTTATTGTTTTATTAATTTGTTTAGCGCTTATATCATTGATCAATGAATCTATTTCTTACTGTTTGATGCGTTGACCGAAGATAGGAATCCGTAGAGGTCCTCCTTTCAATGGTGTTGCACAGAAGAATGGATTGATCAATGATGTGGAAGATGCCCTGGCAATTACAGATGCTGTAGCCTTCTGTAGCACAGGTCCTTCACGGCTGATGGATTGATTAATTAACTAATTAATTAATTAACGGTTGTTTTACGCAGCTAGTGTTATTGAATGTTGTTAATTCATCTACACTGCGGACTACTTCTCGATTTAGAACTTAAATTTGCACTGTTGTGTAATATAAAAATTTCTGTAGGTGAATTATACACGTCTAGTGTGTTTAAGTACCAAACGAAGAGTGATGTTACCCCTCGCTTTTAGCTGGCGTCTGTTTTAAATACGGGCTGCTGATTGGTTGTACAAATAAATCATGCGTTTTTCCAGTTTCGACAATCTCGAACAAGTCGCTCAAACACTCCGTGACAGGTTCCAACCGGCATAGAAATTCTTGTCAAAATCGTACTTCCTGTATTTGCAAATCGATTGATTTCAGGTATTTGCAAATGTGTTTCCGAAGATCTGACCACAGAATATTGTTGCTTAGGTCTTTATCTGTGTGTGTGTGTGTGTGTGTGTGTGTGTGTGTGTGTGTGTGTGTGTGTGTGTGTGTGTGTGTGTGTGTGTGTGTGTGTGTGTGTGTGTGTGTGTGTGTGTGTGTGTGTGTGTGTGTGTGTGTGTGTGTGTGTGTGTGTGTGTGTGTGTGTGTGTGTGTGTGAACACCTTATTCCTACGTAGCATAATTCTCTCGTTATTCCTGTTGGCGTGTGTCATCCGTATAACTTCTTTATTTGTTAATTATATTAACTGAGCTTGCGGCTACTTATAAAGCTTTTCTTGCTGAATACAATGCTGTTTTCAGAATTGCCAACTTTTGAAGTTATCGCAGGTTGAACTGATAATACGCTTTGAGTAAAATTACCTGTTTGAACTGGATTCTAATGTAGCGGTGAAGTGGTTAGAGTGAGATGGCTGCGATTATATGCTCTCTCTCTCTTTCTTATGGCTTTACACTCGTACCGTCTATAGCTTTCATATAACGCTCTGATAGGACGCTATTATGAATCGTTAAATATATATGGACATTCAGTTTTATTATTAGTAGTATTCTTAGTCATTGTAATTGTTATGATAAAATGTGGTATTTTTAAATACATAAAAACTAAATTAAATAAAGGAAGATTAACAACTGAAAGTGATCAATGTGAGGAAGGTGTTGAACTGACAGCGGCCTCATCAAATATTGACACTCCAAAAAGAAGAAGCCTTCGATTAATGAAAATAAGAGCATAATTTAAAAAAATTGTCAACCTAGATTAGCTTGTTAAATGATTTGTTAGCCAAATCATTTCATGTAGAGGGGAGGTGTTGTGACCTAGTGAATTACTAATAGTTTCCAATGGTTAAAAAGTAGAGTATTTGGCTGAATTTAGATACAGAACAAATATGAACTGTAAATAATAAGTAAGACACTTTCAATGTGAAACGTAAATAATAAATAAGGCACTTTCAACATGAACTGTAAATAGTAACTGGGGCAATTTTCACCAGTCAGCCAAAAGTAAACGAGTCCATCAAAACAAGTTAAAAGGTCATAATTCCTCTCTCCCTTCAATGTATAAAAGAACCAGTGTCAAACTGTAAGTTTATCAGTCTCGATAGACAGCCTGAACAATATAGTTATCAGTCTCGATAGACTGCCTGAACGATATAGTTTATCAGTCTCGTTAGACTGCACACGCGACGTATGTAGTAGATCAGTCTTGTTAACTGTAAGAGAGTTGTTAGTCTCGATAGACAGAATTAGTTAGTTATCACTAGTAGTCAAGTATTGTTGTAAAGGTGATTAAAACATAAAAGGAATTATTGTAATTAACAAATTAATCAACTGTGTAATAAACGTCTGTTGAATGAACTTGTGTATCAACACTTTATCAAGGACCAACTCACACCAACCACAACAAGCTGCCAACCGGCTCACCTCGATATACGCCAGTATATCCTGGGGTACAACAATCCATTATGGAAACTAAAGCTCTATTCAATTTTAATCCTAACTGCATGCATTCTGAACAATGTGCGTATTGTCTTAATGAACTTGAAAAATTATATTATTTTACAATGTTTTAAAAATAAATATCTATTTATACTATTCCTAACAAAATCTGTTGCATTGGTGAAACTTGCCTTACCTCTTGCTCAACAGTGACACCTCTTTCTCAACTGGTAGGTATAAGATGTTCAGTGCATACTTCATGAATGAGTGAGTATCTAGTCATGGGATAATGTCAGCATGCACTCGACATTCACTCACTTAAAAGTCACACTAACTAAACTTCTACAAAACATGGTCTTCTAAAAAATCCTCTTGCTGTCAGAAACTTCAATATGCTATGACACTAATAAAATTATAAACATTACAGCCTCATTTACAGGATGCAATAAATTAATTTTTTTAATACATTCTTACAGGGTTTATTTAAACATCTTTAAAAATTCTTGAGGTAATATAATATTACATTCTGTGTCATCAATGAAATATTATTGCACACCTTATTTTCCAACAAATACAGTATTTAGTAGTCAAACTTCATCCTGTCTTGAGCTATAATCATGCTAAAAGTTTTAAAATTTAAAGCTTAGAAATTTTGAGCAGTCTATATTGAGTAGGTATTCTGTATTTGTGTCGGTATTCTTATGACAACAGTTCTATCAGACTCACTCCATGCAAATCTAGCTGTACCAGCTAGCTGTACTACTGTTCCATGACAACACTATATCAGCGTAGTAATACTATAGGTCAACAAGGAAAAAAACTGCCTGATTTTCATTCGTGCCGCTTCCTTACCATGTGCTCATTCACGCAGTTTCCCCTACTGAACCGCTACACACCAACAACAATAGTTCAAACTAACAACACATGCTTAATACTTAATACTATATACACCACATGAGACAGCTGGATAATAATTCCCATCACCATTTCTCAGTACAAAACGATATGTACAGACTATGCATAAACATTTGGTTCCTACGTAGGTTCTTTACAAACTAAGTTTCACTACAGTATCAACTTTTAAATGACACTATCATATAGAGTACTGAATACTATGAATGTTACTAAATTACCTCTTTCATATAGCAACATTCATACTCTCCTCTTCAATACCTAAACACAATTAATGATTTTAACTTTAAAAATCCATTACACACTTTCATTTAGCGTTTCTTCATACTTTTCTTATGTCCACTAGTGATTTAATAGTACTGAAATTCAGAAGCTAAATAAAAATTGATTATTCTTAAACTTTTCTCATTTTATATAGATGATGTAGAAAACCTTTCAGATTTATATACACAGTATAACCCCATGATAACAGACTAATTGGGGCTGAAGGTTGTACATTTGAATGAAAGTCTGGTTTATAACAAATAAATTTTGTAAAGTTGTACATATTGTGATACATATAATAGAGTATCAATGAAACTATGGCGGTAAGTATAAAAAATATGTATAATTTTATTTTGCATTTGCATAGCCTACATTACAAAAGAAAGCTTGTAAATTAAAATTTACTGTAACACTGGACTGTATACACAAGTCATTTACCGAATTTTACAGTCTTTTTTACACAATCGAAAATTAAAATGAAGAATTCATACTTTACTGTATTATTATCTAAACAAGAAGGGCCTAGTTCAAAAGTAGTATTTATGTTAACTGGTTTGAAAAATAATTAATTTTCTGTTGTGATTGTTTGTTATTTATTTCTTTGATCAATAACTGACGAAGGTGCCGCAAGTGTTCATTATAACCACACATATTTTTATTGGTTGATTTTTCAATATACTAAATAACAAAATTCAAATAGTCTTACACTTTGCTCACCATCATTGTGGGGTGAGTATTGTCTACTAACTTTTCCTCCTCGTCCTATGAAGAGTTTGCTGTTCCAGTTACACTGTCAACAATTTCCTCTTCAGTCAAGATTTAGAAGCCAGGGTCATTTTCATTTTCTTCAAGCCAGTTTTCAACATCTTCCAAGGAAAGTGCTTCCTCCCCACCTCTTTGCAGAGTTTCACAGAAGCCTTCTATCTCACAGTCTTCGATTTCTGGAGTTGCCTCTCCATTCATCAAAAGTTTTTTCCATGAGTTTGGCAATGTTGTTGGTTTGATTTCTTTTATAGCATCAGCAAAGTTGTGAATCATAGACTGAATGTTGTATGCCTTCAAATTTTAAGTTTGTTGGTCCAGACAAATTTTTTCATCAGCCAATGGCTCCTCAACTTCTAAGATTTCATTAAAAAATTTTGTTATGTAAAGTTGCTTTGCAGTGTAAATCACACTTTGGTCTATAAGCTGAAACATGGATACTGTGTTTGGTGGCAGGAACATACACTTAACCTTCTTGTCTCGAATGCAGAGTTTGTCAACATCAGGGTGGTTGGTGCATAATCCAAAAGAACTAAGGCCTTTACTTTATCTTCTGGAATTTTCCAAATTCTTTATTTGGTAGTTTTTAATTGCTGGCACGGTTTTAGTATGAACCCAATCACTTGTTATTTCAGTTGAAAACCACGCATTGTGGGAACTATAATAGTGAACTAGTAGATTGTCCATCACATTTGTTAGTGCCTTTTGTTTTTTATTACGATGTTCCATAAGGAAATGGAAGTATGGTCACGGTGAAAAAAATCATGTTCGAGATAATGGCAGATTCTGATTGTACTGTACTACTCTGAAAACATGAAAAAAAGTCATTTTTCGAAAAGTGTCTGTGTGTGTGTGTCTGTCTACAGAATTTTTCTATGGCAAATGATAACTGCCGCAAATTCAAACAGAATCAAATAATTTTTTGGATACAGTTCTCAATTGTAGAGGCCTATTGATTTTGGCGAAGATCAGTTAAGGGGAAGGGGTAGCTTACATGCAACCTTTTACGTTTTAACAAGAGTAAAGTGCTTAATTTTGATAAATAAAGTATCCTTAAAAGAAGGTCATAATAATCCACTGTAGAAAGGTAGATGAAATATCTATGAATGAAAAGGGTAGTTGAAGGGGAAGGGGGTAATTTTCTATAAATTAAAATGGTAGTTGATGAGAGGAGATAATTTTTACTTCCATGTTCCTTAAGGAAATGGAAGTATGGTGATGGCAAAAAAAAACGTGTTTGAGATTATTGCAGATTCTGGTTGTACGGCACTCAAAACGTGAAAAAAGTCATTTTTCGAAAAGTGTCTGTGTGTGTCTGTAGATTTTTTTCTATGGCAAATGATAACAGCCGCAAATTCAAATAGAATCAAATTTTTTTTTGCATACAGCCCTGATTTGTAGAGTACTCAAGGCCTATTGTTTTTGGTAAAGATCGGTTAAGGGAAAGGGGTAGTTTACCTGCAACAGTTTTTTTTTAATCAAGGGTAATTTTTTTCTATGGCAAACGATAACAGCCACAAATTCAAACAGAATCAACTACTCTTTTGCATACAGCTCTGAATTATAGAGTTCTCAAGACCTTGTGTTTTTGGTGAAGATCGGTTAAGGGAAAGGGGTAGTTTACCTGATACGTTTTATGTTTTAAAAGGGTATTTTCTATGGCAAACGATAAGAGCCGCAAATTCAAACAGAATCAAATAAGTTTTTGCATACAGCCCTGATTTGTAGAGTTCTCAAGACCTGCTGGTTTTGGTGTAGATTGGTTTAGAGAAAGGGGTAGTTTACCTGCAACCTTTTATTTTTTAACAGGGGTAATTTTTTCTATGACGAACGATAACTGCCGTAAATTCAAAGAAAATCAAATAATTTTTTGCATACGTTCCTAAATTGTAGAGAACATAAGGCCTGTTGATTTTGGTGAAGATCGGTAAAGGGAAAGGGGTAGTTTACCTGACACACGTTATGTTGTAACAAGAGAAATGTTTTCATGATAAACGATAACTACCGCAAACTGAAACAGAATGAAATATTTTTTTGCATGCATCCCTGCATTGTAAAGGACTGAAGGTCTATTGATTTTGGTGAAGATCGGTTTAGAGAAAGGGGTAGTTTACCTGCAACGTTTTATGTTTTAACAAGAGTAAAGTACTTAATTTTGATAAATAAAGTATCTTGATAAGAAGCTCATAATAATCCACTGTAGAAAGGTAGATGAAATATCTATGAATGAAAAGGGTAGTTGAAGGGGAAGGGGGTAATTTTCTATAAATTAAAATGGTAGTTGATGAGAGAGGAGATAATTTTTACTTCCATGTTCCTTAAGGAAATGGAAGTATGGTGATGGCAAAAAAAAACGTGTTTGAGATTATTGCAGATTCTGGTTGTACGGCACTCAAAACATGAAAAAAGTCATTTTTCGAAAAGTGTCTGTGTGTGTCTGTAGATTTTTTTCTATGGCAAACGATAACAGCCGCAAATTCAAATAGAATCAAATAATTTTTTGCATACAGCCCTGATTTGTAGAGTACTCAAGGCCTATTGTTTTTGGTGAAGATCGGTTAAGGGAAAGGGGTAGTTTACCTGCAACGGTTTTTTTTTAATCAAGGGTAATTTTTTTCTATGGCAAACGATAACAGCCACAAATTCAAACAGAATCAACTACTCTTTTGCATACAGCTCTGAATTATAGCGTTCTCAAGACCTTGTGTTTTTGGTGAAGATCGGTTAAGGGAAAGCGGTAGTTTACCTGATACGTTTTATGTTTTAAAAGGGTATTTTCTATGGCAAACGATAAGAGCCGCAAATTCAAACAGAATCAAATAAGTTTTTGCATACAGCCCTGATTTGTAGTTCTCAAGACCTGCTGGTTTTGGTGTAGATTGGTTAGAGAAAGGGGTAGTTTACCTGCAACTTTTTATTTTTTAACAAGGGTAATTTTTTCTATGACGTACGATAACTGCCGTAAATTCAAAGAAAATCAAATAATTTTTTGCATACGTTCCTAAATTGTAGAGAACACAAGGCCTGTTGATTTTGGTGAAGATCGGTAAAGGGAAAGGGGTAGTTTACCTGACACATGTTATGTTGTAACAAGAGAAATGTTTTCATGATGAACGATAACTACCGCAAACTGAAACAGAATGAAATATTTTTTTGCACGCATCCCTGCATTGTAAAGGACTGAAGGACTATTGATTTTGGTGAAGATCGGTTTAGAGAAAGGGGTAGTTTACCTGCAACGTTTTATGTTTTAACAAGAGTAAAGTACTTAATTTTGATAAATAAAGTATCTTGATAAGAAGCTCATAATAATCCACTGTAGAAACGTAGATGAAATATCTATAAATGAAGAGGTTAGGTGAATGGGGTGGGGGTAATTTTCTGTAAATGAAAATTATAGTTGAAGGGGGAGGGAAGAATTTTTTGTGTGTACTACGTTATCGGCAACAAAGAAGTAGTTCTTTGTTAAAATTCCTTCCCGGGCTGTTTAGCCGTAGTCCAATGTTTTCTGCAAAACCAGACTTTTCGGCAGTGCCATCGACTTCCATCTCAGTGAAAATCGAGTGCGAAAACGAGAGGTGGTATACGTTAGTGACCACAGTACTGTGGATTAAGGCTGAAGCAATAAGTAGAAAGAAGTAGTTTCTATGGAAATATTTCATTTCGAATATGATTTTAAATATAAATCTTAGAACATGGAAGTCATGTATGGTTCTCCATACCGATATTTATAAGTTTTATATGTGTACTACGTTAGTGACAACAAAGAAGTAGTTTCTATGGAAACATTTTATTTCACTTTGACAAAACTCTATATTTTTTTAGGAATTATCGAACCGAATTCAAGTAAATGTTTGGACCTGATGAGTACCCACAATACATTTTGATGTTTTTAATATGCGATTGTATCGATATTACGGTGTGGAAAAGAAGAAGTGTAGGCTACTAATTGTAAATTGCCCTATTTCTTAACGTAAAGCAAAAATACGTGCTGTTTTTATTTGGTAGTTAGGTAATAATGGTTTTGGGTTTTTAGTTTACTGCTAAATAAATAAAAGCTGTGGTTGAGAAAACATAACATTAAACATGTAATACAATGTGTATAACAGAGTAACACTTAAAATAAATAACCTAATGTTTTTAAGTTTACAAATTGGAAAAAACAACAGCAAATACAAAATGAAAAATACAAATATTTATGGTTAATGAAAAAACAAAAAACACTGTATTAAGGAATGACAACATATGCTCTACAAATTGTACATAATGGATGTTTGTTTTTTGTTAGTCACAAAACGAGTACTTGTTGGAAAACGAATTTTACCAACAAAACCAGTTCTGCCACAAAACAGTGACATGTAGACCTATAATAATAGGCAGGGGGTTGACCTTTGGACCACTCCCGCCTTAACTTCGAGGGTTTTTCGTGGTTTTAGAAAAAAAATAGTTTTACATTACACACGTATTGGTTTCCATGTATAATTTCAGTTTTCATGTTAACCTAACATAATCAATTTTTGGTGTCACAGCCACGACCCGGTGATAAATTACTACTACAGTCATTTTCCATTAAAAAATGACAAATGAAATCAATTGCAATCACCAGCCAACTATTTTGCAACATACAAAATTAAAATTTGTATAATTCTTTCACTACATAAAATTATGTGCGATATTCACTACATATCGAAGCCCAAAAATCGCATTATCGAAATAACTGTGGATACACATAAAGGCAGTACCAAATGATTTTATATATAATCTGAGAACATGGAAGTCATGTATGGTTCTCCATACCGATTTTTTTGCTTTTACCAAATCTGCATTCACACACAACAAGCTGACACATGCTCCTTGCTTGTTTTCCTCCCAGGCATAGTTTTCTGACTTTTGAAGCTTGTGTATTGTCAGGTACAGTACTCGAAAACAAACCCATCTTGTCAAAATTGTAAATTTAGCTCAACTGATAACCCTCGTATTTAATCTAATTGTTTAGTTATCTATTAAAAGGCTCAACAGCTTCAAAGTTGGTGCTAAGAATTTGCCCATAAATCTTCTCGTTTGAAATCTTGTGATGTCGATGAAATCTAAATAGCCAACCAGAGCTTACTTCAAAAACTGTTCAAGCCCCATCTGTTTTGACAGTCTTTCAGCAGCTGCTTGAATTTCTATTCCTCAAACAGCCATCCCAGATGACTGAAGCTGAGATAACCACTTATAGAATGCATCATCTACTGTTGCCATAGAAGAGAGCTGCTTATGCTGCTTAACTTCACTCTTCTCCTTTTCTGTATTGAACGAATAAAGTTACGAATGTCACATTTCACTTTTTTTAATGTCCGATATGATTTGTTTTGCGATTCCATACTCAGTTTCTCTATGACCGACAATTTATCATGTAGACTGAGCATTTTCCACTTCCGTTTTTGTCCTATACCAGGCTTACTTAATAACATGATCTAAAAAAACTACACTGTTTTAAAAACTATCTACAATAAAAACATTATCAACACTAAAAAAGTAAACAATAAAATTTGATACAGTACTGCACAACTATAACACTAAGAACACTGAAAAGAAGCAAAAGAATACAGGCAGAAGTGTGTAAGTGAGCATGATGAATAACTGACAAATACTAACCCAAATAGAACCAGATGCACGTGTGCCCCTCATCATAATTCGTGGAATTCCAGACAAAGTATGCTGGCTGGCAGAGGGCAACGTGAGTCATGCGGAGCAACAACTTTTACAAATACATACCGTATGTACAACCCAAATATGTTGTATGTACAACGCAAATATTCATCTGTTATAAGTGATGTCTGGTTTAATGGGGTCCATTGTAATGAGGTTTTACTGTAATGTATTAATCTCTAAAAATCAGATCTTTTAAAAATAAATATTATTAAATATAACAATGATTCCTCTGTGTTTAAGTATGTTTATTATATTTTTTGCAGTTAATCACTTTGCTTGCATTCAATTTTGTTGTCTCAATCCAAACAACAAATGACTATACAGCTGAGTTTAAAACTAAAGTAATTACTGAAGTGTGTATTGTTAATAAACAGTATATTATTGCTAATAATAGTGTAATTTTTCACACAATTACTTTTTCTTAACATAGTTACAACGCTGACAATTCTATTCAAAATTGCTTTTATGAGATATGTAAAAGGCAATTAAAAAAAAAAAATGGGTTATAGTACAAAGTGAGTAATGAATAGTTTAAAAAGTGAGTTCTGATAAATTCCCTTTAAATTGTCCTGATAAGACGAGTTTTTTAAACTGCACTAAATTTGTTGAATTCCTAAGCCATAATTCAATAAAGTGCAACAACAGTGATGTGATGTGTTCAGAAAAATAGTTTTAGCCATACATGAAATTAAATATTTTAGTTAATAATTTTTTTTCTCACATTTACTTTGAGAATACAACTGTATTCAAGAAATATATATTTTGTTACTGTTATATGCTACTGTTCTACTATTTAATAATAATATTATTCTTTAACCTTATAACTTATAATTTAATTTACCTTGATCATAAATGTCAAGTGTTTTAAGCAATGATTTATTAAATTTTTAAGACTAGTATTGCACATAATATTCTTTGACATTTGAATTGTGTTTCTTCATAAATTAATGTTGTAAGCTATTCATTCTGACACTTGTTCTGGTGCGAGGTTTCATGACATTTGTCTGACAGCACCAGATAAACCGTATACGTTGATACAATGTTTCAGAAACACCAGTTATTCCGTCGCAAACAGTGGAGACACCTGTGTAGGTCACCGACAGGTGTACCTACACATACTGTTAATAAGAAAAAGAAAATACTTAAATTAAGTGAATGGAGTAAGAAGTGGCTTATTGAAGAAACATTTTAAAAAGAATAGCTTTTAAAAAACTGGCCTTAATGTACAAAGGTCATTCAATAAGTAAAGTGAAAAACACTTATTCTTTTAATACATATTCAGTTAATTTGACAATTTACCTATTTTTTCACATAATCTCCTGCTACAATTTATGACTTTACAGCAACAATTATTTGTTCTGTGACTTTACTACTTCTTTAATGCCTGCAACAAAAAATTCATTATCTTGAAGCCTGAGCCACTTTTGCATATTTGTTCTTTGCATAGAAGTATCTTTGTTGCTATGAAATTTGACTCCCCATAAAAACTCCTTAAGGGGACAAAAATAGGTCAGATGAAGCAAGAGCTGGACTATATTACAGATAAGGCAGAATATCCCTTATCTGTGTACACAAATTTTGGAGCACAGCATGCCAAATCCTATTTAATAGGAGGCTTTCTCTCATTCAATTCATAGCGATGGAACCATGTTTAAGATTTCCACTGACTCCACGTGCAGCCGAGAGTAGTAGGCACTCCCTGAGGACAAGATCTTAGTCTCCTCAAAGAGAATGCAATGGTCAGCATTAGAGAGTACATGCTTGGCCACCGCAGACTTCTCTGGCTGCCTCAAGTGACAAGCGGCTGTGTTCACCAATGTTGTGTGCGGATACTGCGCTTTGTGGTGCCAATGTACATTTCACCACACAAGCAAGGCACACTGTATACGCCTCCCGACAATAGCAGGATTCCTTGCGACCTTCACCGGTCTCAAGAACTGTTGTATCTTCCTGGTTGGCTTGTACATGGTCTCACACTCCGCTGATTCAGCAGCCTGCCAATCCAGTCCATTACTCCATGAATGTAGGGTAATACTGTGAAGCCAACAGTCTCCCTTGACAACAAGTCAGCCAACCTGGCAGATCTTAGCTGGATTGCACACCTCACTTCCCCGACAGAGTAACCATTCATTTGCAGTGATTGTTCGAGATGCTGCAACACCTTGTTGAGGTACCAGGGCTCACAGATTCTTTTCGCCCAGTCAACCAAGGTCTTCAAAACTGGTCTCTTCTGTCTCAGATGGTGATTGTGCATTGGCTTCCTATCTACTTTGTGTCCCAGGTTCCTGTCGGCCCTTCTAAGAACCAGGACGTCAAGAAAAGCCAGCTGGTCATCCGCTTCTTTCTCTACGGGAAACTGAATCTGCGGGTGAACACTGTTGAGATGAGCCCGGAAATATCCGATTTCTTCTTCCCCATGGCTCTAGACTACAAAGGTGTTGTCAACATACTGGAACTAACATCTTGGCTTCAGTGGTGCAGATGAAATTGTCAGCTCCTCAAACTTTTCCCTATAGAAGTTGGCTACCACTGTACTCAAGGGACTACTCATGGCAACACCATCAACCCTCACGTAGAAGTCACCGCTATATTGGAAGTAGGTTGTTGTGAAGACTTCCCAGAACAAAGCAGTTACATCTGCCGGGAACATGTTGGCGATGTGGCCAAGGACCTCCTGTACAGGAACCATGGTGAACAGTGACGCAATGTCAAAACTAAACTTACCATCATATCACCATGGTTCAACACCAAGTTGCCGAGCTTCTCAAGAAAATGTGTGGAGTCCCGCACGTACGACTCTGCTGGCCCGATGTATGGGTGGAGCAGCTCAGGCAGGTGCTTCGCCAGGATTAAGTTGGCAAACCAATAGCACTGACGATGGCAACCAAGAACACTGACTTTATGTATCTTGGGTAAGCCATACAATCTTGGGGGAAGGGCTTCTGAACACCGGGCAGCAGTCTTCACATGAGGCACCAGGGAAGATCAAATCACAAGAAAACTGGTCCTTCCAAGGACCATTGCCATGGGATCGTGGGATCCCTCTTTAGTTTCTTGTATGTTTGGGGTTCTAAAAGTTCACTGACCTTCCTCTAGGAGCCCCTGGTGTTCATCACTACTGTCGCACTCCCCTTATCCGACAGTAAGATCATAATAGTTTCCGCTTTCAGTTCCCGCAACGCCCAAAGCTCTGCCAACAAGTCGTTTTTAAGTGGACCAGTCCTTCTAAGGCCCTTAACAGTTTCCACCCCATCCCCTGTTGTTTGGATTTTGGTTAATAATGACAAACAAAGGTCTCATCACAAGTAACAATTCTTGTCAAAAATTAATTCCCTTCTATCAAATAATATTGTTTAAGTTCCCTGCACATGGAAAGACTGCTTGTGTCATGATTTTCTGTAAGCTGTCTTAGAATCCACCTTGCACACGTTTTACAGGAATTCAGTTTATTATGTGTTACTGATGAACTAAAGTATTGTATACCTAGATTAAATATTTTTTGAACTGCAGCTGTTTTTCTCTTTACTTATTGAACAACCTTCATACTTCATGATTATATCTATAAAAACTATTCCATATGGAAGAGACCTTAGTTCAAACACTCCTAAGTAAGGTGTGTAAAAAAAAAACTGAGAGACACAATACAATGATGAGGGAAGCAGTTACTACTGAGCAACATTCATCTAATGATTTGATTTAGATGTTTCTTTGCCCGAATTCCTCGTTTCCTTTTGTGAATCAATCATGTTTAACTACACCTTAAAGCAAGATTTTGTGTTTAATCATGAAGTCTTTATTTGACTCTAGACACCTATCTCTATATTTTGCAACAATTCATTGTAAGCATAATTTCTTTACTGGTTATCTGATTATTCTTTACATTCAGAAGTCAATGAAAAAGATACAATACACATCAATGAATTTTTAAAATGTCATATCTAAATTCATATAACCAAAAACAGTAGAACTAAACACATTTTAAAAATTAAATTATTAAATTAAATTAGAATAGGCCAACACGTAGTAGCTACAAACTGATGGATACTGTAATACAATGAAACCATTGCACCACTACATAATTCATCAATATCAGTTGCAATGTTTCTGATACCACCAACAAGATACTAAACATGTGTTGGTATCAGGACACCTTGTGACATACATATTGTACTGCTGTTAAAATGCAACGCAGTACATAAGAGGAAAATAATAAGTGTTAAAAGAAAAAATATATAAATTTATTAGAATTGGAACATATGTTTTAAAATGTAAACAAAAACATTGTATTGACTCACCCATCAACATAGAGGTAGATGCCTATATGAGATAAAACAGTATAAAGATATATGTTATGAAAAGAATATATGAAATTTGAAATGAATATTATAATAAGAGGAAATAGTAAGAAAATTATCATATTATAAATACAAACTAGAATTAAGAATATTAGAAATAAAATAAATATGTTTAATAAGAAGTAGAAAAGTTATATAAGTTTTTAAGAGGTATATGATAAAAAGATGTAACGAAGGTAGGGACTTATCAATGTGGCAAATTTGTAAATTGTTAGAGATTGTTTTGGAGAGTGATGAAGAAATAATGTATTAGTCTAATTTAATACCAAATACTATAAAGATGAAAGAGAGGAATTATGTAAAATTAGTCTAATTTAATACCAAATACTATAAAGATGAAAGAGAGGAATTATGTAAAATGAGTCTAAATTTATATCTAAGGAGAGTAACATGAGTAGTCTAATTTTATATTGAATACTACAAAGATGAAACAGAGGAATTATGTAAATAGAGTCTAATTTTTAATTCAATCAGAGTCACATTAAGAATCTTAAATTATAATAACTGTTGTACATCATAAAAGTAATGTAACTTGGAAAAGAAAATAAAGCAAAGGAGTTTGAATAGTGATTCCAGAGTTTGATTATAATATTGAATAAATAAATAATAATACAAAAAAATATAACAAGATCCTGAATAGAACGACGACAGAAGAGGAAAATCTTGGACTGGAGAAGAGTTTCAATGGCCCTAACGAATAATTAAGTGTTCAAAGGAGACATCGGTGTTGCAGTAATCTTGGAGAGCGGTATCCAGCGGTAAGAGCAATAAGAGATTCGTGTGAAGAAACAGATTGCCAAGCTGAATATTGCTGTTGAAGAAAGGTAAACAACAACCAGAAGTGAACCCGTGGCAGCTGGAAGAATTCAGAGACGGTTAAGTTACACTAATACGTTAGTTATTTTTTACATGGTTAATTACCAAAGTACTACCCATTAACTGAATCTGGGTTGGTTTAAAGAAAAGAAATTAATAGATATAATCGTAAATACGATAAAATAACTTAATAATCATTAACCCTGAGAAAAAGAGTTTCTTTACATGTACTTGTAAATAAAAAAATATAATAACAGTAGGTACAGATCTTTATTACAATACCTGTAATAAAAAAATTAAACCAGTACACAATGGCGCCCACACGTGAAAGCAAAGATTTTCTTTAAACCAGCACCAAATAACACAATTCTGTTAAATTTAATTAGTATAAAAATCTCCTTGTAATTAAATTAAGTTCAATATTGTAAAATGGCTAACAAACTAGAGCAACGATATGAATTAAGGAGTAATAGTGTTGAAGAGGAAGAAACTGAAATGGAAATAATAGTAGAGGATGCCCAAGGGGACCAACCAAAGAAACCAAACCAACCAATGGATGCAAATTTCCAGGAGATGATGAGAATTATAATGGAAGGGAATAACAAAACCAACGAAAATTTTAAACAAATGAGACTAGATAATGAAAATTTATTAAAACAAAATAATGAGGAATTAAAGGAGACCATTCAACAACAAATAAATGGGGTGAAGAATAAATTAGACCAGCAAACGGCTAAAATCAAGTTAATATTACAAAATTGTGAGGAAAGGAACATTAGGCAATCCGCAAAAATGAAATTGAATATAGAAACAATGAAAGAAATAATGAGTGATGAAAACCAGTCAATAGAAACAACGATAGAAGATGACATGCAAAGTGTGGAAACATTGAATAAGATAACGGAAGAAGTAATAAATGATAACAAAACAGAGATAGAAATAATACCAAATGATCAAAATAGGGAGCAAGTAAGTCATAAAATAGAAGATAATGGAATAAAGAAGCAAATAATTAAGAAAACAGAAGAAAGAAGAACAACACATCCTAAGAAAATTAAAAATATATGAGAAGAATTGGAGATGATGAATAATGGACTGATTAATGTACTTAACATCCTAAGTACTAACTACAGAAGAATAAGTAATTTTAAAGAGAATAAAAGGAACTCAATAGAATATTTCAAAGGGAATCACAATAAAATAGTGAGAAAAAACGTCAGCAAGTCTATAGGTAAATTAAATATCACAGAAATAGAAATGTGTAGCAAACTGTCAGTAATGTCATCAATAATTAAAATACCATTAAAATACCCGTTCAATAAAATAAATAGGAAAGTGACTGATGTAGGCATAGGTAGAGATGAACATGTAGTATCAAAAGAATGGGAGTACAGGGTGACAGAGAGGTATTTAATAAAAATAGAAATCATTATGGACACTGTAATAATAATCCGTGCAACAAGGACAACTTACGTATTTGACAACGGATGAACTAAATATGAAAAATATGGAAAGAAGGGACTGATTTTCTGGGTATGGACCAAAGCAAACCAATGGAACAAAGATTAGATTGATTATTAATACAAACGACATATATGAAGGTTATTACAAATAAAAAATTTTTTTTTAATTTTATGAATTAAGATGAAATGAACCCACCAAATTCTAAAATAAGTAAGAACATCTTACCGGATAGTTAAGAGAAATTATTTTTGAATCAATTAAGAAGAGAAAGACAGTTAATAACCATAATAATTATTTGAATAACCATTTTAATCAGTATAATAACAATGATGAGAACAATTAAGACTAGTTACTATTTAAGAAGGGTAAAATGAGTTAGATGAAGAAAGAATAGACAAATACAACTTACGATAATGATGAAATTCAATACTTAACTGCATAATTAAAGGGGAATAAATAAATAAAAATGAAGATGAAGATAGAATCTAAAATATCATAGATTGACAACACCAAGATGGGAATAATCCAACATGTATGTCGAATAATGTTAACCAGTTACCTGTGAATGATAGAATATTAATTGAAGTGATAAAACACCAGAAGTGAAACAGTAATGGAATAAAATGTGAAGAGACCTCAAAGAAATCATGTAACAATCCCTTGAATATAAGTTTGTAGCGAAGGAGCTACCTTATAGGTAATAATTATATGTATTGTGTTGTGATAGTGCAACTTTTATTTTTTCCTGGACAGAGATGAAGTTCCTCTGATCTCAGATGATATATTTAGGGAAAACGGCGGAGTAATGGAAGCCAATAGTGCCCCTCCGAATCCGAACCCATGTATAGTATTTAATGTTAGGGAATTATGGTATTTTAGGGATGATACAAATAATGAGGTAAAGAAATAAAAAATAAATATGACAATATGACTCAAGGTGTGAAAAGTAAGAAGAAATTAAGTGTTCCAACATGAAAACAGGAATATAATTAAAAGTAACCAAATAAATGATAGAATAACCCAAAGTGTATGAAGAATCGACATCAAGTTTTAGGTGCTAAGTTAATATATGATATTTGAAAAAAAAAAAAAAAAGTCAAGGTAGCCAATGTCAGATATGAGGGAAGGTGGATAAATCATCAAGCATTGAGAGCATTAGAGCAAGTTTTATTGACATTTGTGGACCATTATCAACTAGTGATAGGAGATGTAGGAAATATATACTGATTATCATGGACAGCTATTAGGTTTACAAAGCATATCACATCATTAAAGCTGATACCCATATTATAATAAAAATAATTTAAATTAAAAGAAAAATAATTCTGAAATTAAGAACACATGAAATTTATGACCAGGATTGGGAAGGTTAGATTTAAAAGAAAAGATAATGTTTGTATTCATGTTTTTGAGTTTTTTAGCCATGAAACTAGGCACAATTGTTATTTTATACTTATTATTTTTGATGTAAAACCAATTGGTTTGATGAATGTTATTTTAAGCCATAAATGAGTGTGTAAAATATGGTGATTCTTGATAGTGATGAACCATACTTGTTCTGTTAATAAAAGAAAAAACCAATTTATGAAATGAATTTTGTGATATACAATTAGCGAATTAATCATATGTTTTCAATATTAATGTTCGACCATGTTTGTGATAAGAAATTAATTATTTCAAAATCTCATATCAAGTTGTATCTGAGATTATGAAATAAGGGAAGGTATTATGTACTGCTGTTAAAATGCAACGCAGTACATAAGAGGAAAATAATAAGTTTTAAAAGAAAAAATATATAAATTTATTAGAATTGGAACATATGTTTTAAAATGTAAACAAAAACATTGTATTGACTCACCCATCAACATAGAGGTAGATGCCTATATGAGATAAAACAGTATAAAGATATATGTTATGAAAAGAATATATGAAATTTGAAATGAATATTATAATAAGAGGAAATAGTAAGAAAATTATCATATTATAAATACAAACTAGAATTAAGAATATTAGAAATAAAATAAATGTTTAATAAGAAGTAGAAAAGTTATATAAGTTTTTAAGAGGTATATGATAAAAAGATGTAACGAAGATAGGGAATTATCAATGTGGCAAATTTGTAAATTGTTAGAGATTGTTTTGGAGAGTGATGAAGAAATAATGTATTAGTCTAATTTAATACCAAATACTATAAAGATGAAAGAGAGGAATTATGTAAAATTAGTCTAATTTAATACCAAATACTATAAAGATGAAAGAGAGGAATTATGTAAAATGAGTCTAAATTTATATCTAAGGAGAGTTACATGAGTAGTCTAATTTTATATTGAATACTACAAAGATGAAACAGAGGAATTATGTAAATAGAGTCTAATTTTTAATTCAATCAGAGTCACATTAAGAATCTTAAATTATAATAACTGTTGTACATCATAAAAGTAATGTAACTTGGAAAAGAAAATAAAGCAAAGGAGTTTGAATAGTGATTCCAGAGTTTGATTATAATATTGAATAAATAAATAATAATACAAAAAAATATAACAAGATCCTGAATAGAACGACGACAGAAGAGGAAAATCTTGGACTGGAGAAGAGTTTCAATGGCCCTAACGAATAATTAAGTGTTCAAAGGAGACATCGGTGTTGCAGTAATCTTGGAGAGCGGTATCCAGTGGTAAGAGCAATAAGAGATTCGTGTGAAGAAACAGATTGCCAAGCTGAATATTGCTGTTGAAGAAAGGTAAACAACAACCAGAAGTGAACCCGTGGCAGCTGGAAGAATTCAGAGACGGTTAAGTTACACTAATACGTTAGTTATTTTTTACATGGTTAATTACCAAAGTACTACCCATTAACTGAATCTGGGTTGGTTTAAAGAAAAGAAATTAATAGATATAATCGTAAATACGATAAAATAACTTAATAATCATTAACCCTGAGAAAAAGAGTTTCTTTACATGTACTGGTAAATAAAAAAATATAATAACAGTAGGTACAGATCTTTATTACAATACCTGTAATAAAAAAATTAAACCAGTACAATATACAGATTTCATTAAATCTGAATACTGCAACATCTACCACTGCAAATATCAATATGAACAAAGCCTACTATTATTCAAATTTCAGCTTCAGTTTTTGCAACTGCTACAGTAACTAAATTATGTTATTTTTGTTAATTGTCCTGTAGATGAAGAAGGTAGAATAAAGAACTCTATAATGAAGAAAAGTGTTTAAATAACTTAAAGCTTACTATTTTAAAATCAATTTAAATATCGGTATGTAGAACCATACATACTTCCATGTTCTAAGATTTATATTTAAAATCATTTTCGAAATGAAATATTACCATAGAAACTACTTCTTTCTACTTACTGCTTCAGCCTTAACCACAGTACTGTGGTCACTAACGTATACCACCTCACGTTATTGCACTCGATTTTCACTGATGATGGAAGTCGATGGCATTGCCGAAAAGTCTGGTTTTGTAGAAAACATTGGACTACGGCCAAACATCCGGGAAGGAATTTTAACAAAAACTACTTCTTTGTTGCCGATAACGTTGTACACATATATATAAAAAATATGCATAAAATTAATGGCTTGTATAAGTTAATGTTTGATCTCCATTAAGTAGTGCTCAAGTTTCAAAAGTTTTAGTATTATGATGGCCGTAATTAAAACATCAGAGCAGGTTTAGTGTGTATGAGGGTACACCGTGGACAAAAATTTTCAACATTTCCTATTGAGTGTTGCTTAGAGTAAATCTGCGAATCTACAGTGTACGTTTCACAGAACAAACACGCGGAAAAGAAGGAGCACTCCGAAGTCACTCATGGACCCTCAGCATCTTGCAGAGGATTCATTCCCTAAAGACGAAAATTCTGTCTATGAATCGTTCCTCTGTAAACACGTGCAGTTACACTGCCCAGCGATCCACAGGAAGCAAATCGCTATCCATGCTGGACAATTTTTCGGCTTGCACGCGTTATGTTGGTGTGGGTTTCGGCACTTTCCATTTACAAAGCGTGCAAATGTAAGAAAATAAACATGAGTGAGGCCAGAAATAATGTGAATTTTGTGTGTGTGTGTGTGTGTGTGTGTGTGTGTGTTCCCTGCCTTTTTATTGCAGTAATCATCATAATAAAATGGAAACGTAAACATTACCTAATTGAGATATGCTTGCCTGCCACGAACGATATATTTTCTCTCATACATGATTTACATTAAAATGAAAAAATTATAATTTTATTGCCTGGCAACAAAATTATTTTATTTTTAACAATTACCATTCTTTGAAAAAGTTTAAATGAATTTTCAAGTACTTTACTGTTGTTAAAACGTAAAAGGTTGCAGGTAAACTACCCCTTCCCCTTGACTGATCTTCACCAAAATCAAAAGGCCTTGAGATCACTACAATTCAGGGATGTATGCAAAAAATTATTTGATTCTGTTTGAATATGCGGCAGTTACCGTTCATCACAGAAAAAATTACCCTTGTTAAAACATAAAATGTTGCAGGTAAACTACCCTATTCCCTTAAACCGATCTTCAACAAAACCAAAAGGTCTTGAGAACTCTACAATTCAGGGCTGTATACAAAACATTATTTGATTCTGTTTGAATTTGCGGCTGTTATCGTTTGCCAAAAAAAATTACCCTTGATAAAAAAACGCTGCAGGTAAACTACCCCTTCCCCTTAACCGATCTTCTCCGAAAACAATAGGTCTTGAGTACTCTACAATTCAGGGCTGTATGCAAAAACTTATTTCATTCTGTTTGACTTTGCGGCTGTTATCGTTTGCCATAGAAAATACCCTTTTTAAAACATAAAACGTTGCAGGTAAACTACCCCTTTCCCTTAACCGATCTTCACCAAAAACAACAGGTCTTGAGAACTCTACAATTCAGGGCTGTATGCAAAAGAGTAGTAGATTCTGTTTAAATTTGCGGCTGTTATTGTTTGACATAGAAAAAAATTACCCTTGATTAAAAAAAAACCGTTGCAGGTAAACTACCCCTTTCCCTTAACCGATCTTCACCAAAAACAATATGTCCTGAGTACTCTACAAATCAGGGCTGCATGCAAAAAATTATTTGATTCTGTTTGAATTTGCGGCTGTTATCGTTTGCCATACAAAAAAATCTACAGACAGACACACACAAAGACACTTTTCGAAAAATGACTTTTTTTCATGTTTTGAGTGTAGTACAATCAGAATCTGCAATAATCTCGAACACGATTTTTTTTGCCATCACCGTCCATTTCCTTAAGGAACATGGAAGTAAAAAATAACTATTATATAAACACGTATATATTTACTGTATACAGAACATTTTTTTTAATTTTTAATATGTAACGGCTTACTATTAGAATAAAGTGTAGCACTAGAATTAGCAGTAATATAATGCACATTAAATATGGAAATATTAACATAAATATTTTGACCTTAAAATGATAATGACCCACTTCAGTAAAACTAGATCAGTAGACAACATCTAATAATCGTGTACTAGATTGGACCAAATGCACACCCATGTTTTCTATTACTTATTACTTTCTTTTTATGAAGAAAGTACAATTTTTTATGAGGGTCAATCAAATTTAAATGAGATTTTTTGAGAAACGTTTTACTGGATTAATATATGTGAAAATAAATGCAAGACTACTTTCCTACACAGCTTTCCTTATTACCTACTTACACATTTTTCCCATGTACTTGCAGTAGGCCTATTTTAATTCCTTTTTCATAAAAATTTGTTAGATGTGTTCATAACAGATAGTGCACAAAGTCTTGCACCTATTTAACATTAGGAAGTCTCCCGCCCACGTCTTTTTTTGAAGGGGTCAAACAAACAAAAAATCATGGTGATATGTATAGACTATAGTGGGGGGGGGGGATCTAAAGCTGTCTAGTGAAGTTCTTCCAATTCTGTTTGTGTTGCAGCAGCAGCAGCAGTGTGGTGTCCAAGTGTTATCGTGAAGAAGCAAGATGCTGTGGAATGAAATCTTGCCCCTTTCGGGCTGATAGGCTTTTCTAACATTGATCAAGAGTACAGAATGGTATGCAGCATTCATTGTTCTTTGTTCACGTAAATACTGCATTTAGCATCCCAAAAATCAGTTGTGAGAACCTTCGTACAGACACATGTGTTATCGCCTTTAAGTTGTTTCCATTTTTTGCACACCCCTCCCCACTCAACTTCTTGGTTTTAGGAGTACAGCGATGTACCCACAAATAATCACATGCTATAAAGCATTCATCTTCATCTGCTGAAAATCGATTCAAAAGCTTCTGAGAAATTGTCTGCCCACTTTCGTACCTTACTAAAGTTACTGCACTAATTTCACAAACAGTTATTCATTGATGGTCGTGACTAAGGCATTGAACTTGCAAAATGTTCTGCAACATAATGCTGCTTCTGGGATGACCTACGTAAGTTTAGAAATGCCTTGCAACTTTCACAGAAAAACACATTAACATTTATACATTTGAGCCTTCAAAAGTGTATCACTGCCGAATTATGTACACAATCAGAACAAAATTTCAAATTTGTTAACACTTTTTAACACTTTAACGAGTTGTACCCGTTTACGCCCAGCGGTGGATGCCAATTTAACATTAACTTTTATTATGCCCCGTGTTCTGGAGCGCCAATTTAACATTTAAATTTATTTTCTCTTATCTCAGGGTTCATAAAATAAAATGTAGACTTATTCTTATAAATAGTTTTTCGATTTATTAACAATCAGTGATGCTTGAGTATCATATTTATCATTGAGACATGAATTATGTAATCTCTAATCAAAATATAAACATATTCATTTTCATAAATCTTATTTTCATTATTCATATTAATTGCTCTAATAATTCAAATATTGTAATTCTTATTCAAAGAAACAAACTTTTAATAATTATTCTCTTAAATTTTAAATATTATAACATAGGCCTAGTTAATTACTGATCTGGATTCATTTAAAATCGGTGCTCATAAATAAATTTAACTTCCATAGCTTCCTGATATTAATTTTAAAGTGAAATTTTTATCTTAATTCCTTAATTAATTCGTGTGAGTTCTTTAAGTGAACAGACAGTGGACCTAATACTAATTATGGCATGATAGGTTTACTTGTGGTATGTATCCAAATCTGGTAGAGGTTTATATGGTGCGGTTCGCATGTTGACCTCCGGATTAGTAAATTGTATTTTGGAATTCCGTGGAGTCTCACAAAACACAGCACAACACCAAACTTCACTCATTTGAAATTAGTTCGCGTTATTTGTTATTATTGTTATCCGCTTCAACAGACATTATTGATTATTATTTATCAACTGCGTTATGGTTGGAACTAGTGTTATTTACAAGTTTATTTCGTCTTGTAATATTACTCGATGATAAAAGTTATTGTTACATAATTGCAAAACTTAATTACGGCGTTATTGAATTATTATTCGTGTTGTATTAATTCACTTGTATATCACTAATAAAATTACAGTTCTTTTACCGAAATGGTTTTTTTTAGTCCAAACTTACTTTTCTAATCATCGTACCGAATTTCTCTAAGTCCAATAATTATGAAATCTCGGTCGCGGACTTACACTCCCGTTCCCGTCAAAATTTTAGTTAGACTTCCCCTGAGCACGCCTTTCTCACGTCCCTATATATCGAATTCTGCATCACTCCCACTAATTTCTGATTTTTCTTATGCTGTTTTCTAATTGGTTCTACTTTACCACCCTCCAGATCTAGAGACAACCTATTTTTCCGAAAGCACCTCTCTGATAGGCTTTTGGATTCTAGATAGGGTTGCTGCTAGATACTGTAGCAATAAATTCTTGCCTGTCACTTTTTTGGAGTATACAAAGCAACCCTTAACTTTCTCGTCAAAGTATTGTTTTCTGCACTTGGTCGTTCTAATAGCATCAACTATTGTCGCTTAATGGCCCCACCAAACTTCCTTTGTATGTCCGTTTCTTTGTCTATGTTTCCTTCAACACATCTTCCTTAAGTTCAGACATTACACCCGAGCTTTCTCTCTTCTCAGTAAGGTCGAAGTCCTGTCATTGACCGTTTGAGCCTTTCAATAATATACACCCTTTTTTGTTTCACTACATGCAGCTGGCGTGTATACATAGTTTGGTCTATTGTTAATACATACATCTGCTCTTCAAATGGGTTCGTTTACGTTTGTACATTTTTTCTAAGGATTTGAGGTAGTTGTCAAAAGCTAACGTTTCTTAGTATGGAAAGCGATGAACTCTGTCTGCTTGCCGTGAGCGCGTTGGGGCTGTTACATGATTTTATTGCCTGTCAATCACTTCTGCGTCTAACACACCAATTCCCTGTCACGGTGCTTAATGATACATCTCAACTCAAAATAAGAAATTTTTAAAATTTCTGATTTTGGCGTTATAACTTTCACATAGTAAAAGCTTATATAATTATGTGCTGTGCAACAAACACATTCACCTGTTGTTTACTCATCGTGACAACAGTCAAACAGCTTCGGAAACAAAACATAGCACTGAGCATGTATAGGCCCTGCTACCCACTGCTCATTGTTGCCAACATTAACAAGTTTTAAAGAATATCATGTCAATTTTGAAAGTCTCATTTATATTTGATCGACCCTTGAAATATAGTATTGTTACAATTTAACAAATGTAACAGCATAACATGTGTTATATACATAATGATACTGGGCTCATGCTTTTTGCGCGGCCAACAGCTGTAAGAAGGTTATTAAAAATGGATAGTGATGAGTATAGTACAGACGATCGGACAAAAAAAAGAAGAACAGTTGGATCAGGTAATCAGGAAGCATTCAGAAGAAGTAAAAAAACGATGAGATCACCAGTTGAGACGTATAGTGCAAGTGAAGACAAGTTAGATATAATATTGAAAACTATACAAGAAATGAAAAATGAGTTAACTGAAGAAATTAAACAAGTAAGAGAGGACCAAAGGAAATATGCGGAAGAAATGGAAATCATAAAAGAGGAAAACGAAGCGCTCAGGAAAGAAAATATGGACATTAAGAAGGAGTTGGCTGAGGTTACAAATACAGTGGAATATTTGGAGAAAGATAGAAGGAAAAATAATGTGATCATAAGTGGATTAAAAATAGGTGCAGATAACAAAACGGAGATTAAAAAGAACGTAGAGAATTTTATAGGACAGTATCTGGAGGTAAATGTGCAGACCAGCGAAGTGTATAAAATAGGGGACAAAATGTGGGTAGTTAGATTAGAAAAGGAGGAAGATAAGATGAAAATTCTAGAAAATAAATATAAATTAAAAAAGGGTACAGGTACTGAAGGAATATAAATTAATAACGATTTAACAAAGCAGGAAAGAGAAGAACAAAGACAGTTAAGAAAGATGGCAAAGGAGGAGAGGGAAAAAGGAAGGGAAGTTAAAAAAGGGTACAACAAAGTAATTATAGATGGAATAGAATGGAGATGGAATAAGAGTAAAGGGAAGTTGGACATAGCTAAATCAAAAAACTGAGTAGTAATGAGAGGACAGACATAAAGGGAACGGACAGAGCAGAGAAACTGGATAGGATAATGGGGAGAGCACATGAAGTAAATAGACGTAAATGGAATTTAGGAACATGGAACATCAGAAGTTTATATAATAAGGAGGAGGAAATAATTAAAGAATTGGTAGGATATAGATTAGAAATTTTAGCACTAAGCGAAACTAAAAAAAAAGGAAGGGGTAAGATTATTATGAATGGTGATCACGTACTTATATATAGTGGAGTAGATGAAGATAAGAAAGCTGCAGCGGGGGTGGGATGCATAATTCAGAGGGATTTAGTAAGACAGATACGGAAATGGGAAGCAGTATCAGAAAGATTACTACTGGTGGAGCTGGAGAATCAAAAGGGAAAATATTTTACAATTATAGTAGTATATGGACTAAACGAGGATGAGAAGGTGGAAGTAAAAGATAAATTCTGGAAAGAACTATCGGACGTAACAGAGGAAGCCAAAGGAAATAAATATATTGTTGGTGACTTTAACAGTAGAGTGGGTAAAAGAGATGAGATATATAAAAGAGTAATAGGAATATATGGAGAAGAAATGAGAAACAATAACGGTAGGAGAATGCTGGATTTCTGCGTATTACATGATCTTATTGTGACGAACACTTTTTATCAGCACAGAGATATACATAAATTCACAAGGGAACAACCAAATAGGGGAGAGAAGTCGATAATTTACTATATACTAGTTGAAAGGACCAATAGGAAAATGATAATGGACACTAGAGTCTGGAGAGGTGCAGAAATATATAGCGACCATTATTTAGTAATGACCAAATGTAAAGAACAATTAGATAAAAAACAGATATACAACAGAGAAGGAATAATAGAATATAAATCTATCAGATCGTATAAGCTGAAAAGTAGAGATGTAAGTAATAGGTTTAAAGATGTGATCGAGCAAAAATTACAAAAGGTAAGTGAAAATATAAGGCATGCTAATATACACCAAGGCTGGAGAATAATGAAAGATATAATTATAGGTACAGCAGTGGAGGTTTGTGGTGTTACTAAAATGAATAATAAAAGAAAACACACAGTATGGTGGACTAATGAAATAAAGGAGCAGATAAAAGGAAGAAAAGGGAATGGAAAAAGTATACAGCTAATAGAACTGTGGATAACTATGAAGCATATAAGCAACAAAGAAAAACTGTTAAAGAATTAGTTGGAAAAGCGACAGAGAGTGCATGGAAAGATTTTGGAGAAAAATTGGAAAGAGATAGGTGGGAAAATCAAAAGCTTTTTTTCAGAGTATTGAAATCTTTTAGAAAAGAAAAAAACAGAATGATATATGTATATATAATGCTAATGGGAAAATACTGATAGAAAGAAACGATATAATGAATAGATGGAAAGAATACTTTCAAGGATTACTAGGTGGTAAGGAAATCAACAAAGATGATCACAAAGTCAATATTAATGGAGGAGATAGAGAGGATGGTGAAGTTGCAGAAGAAAAAATAACGATGCATGAATTAGAAGTACCGGTAGTGATTAAAGGACTTAAAAGTGGGAGATCACCTGGAACAGATAAAATTATAGCAGAAATGATAAAGAATATGGGGAAAAAGGGGAAAGAAATACTTTTAGAAATTATCAATAAAGCATGGACAAGTGTAGACATACCAAGAGAATGGGAGGAAGCATTGATAGTTCCTATTTTTAAGAAAGGTAACGCAAGAGATTGTAATAATTATAGGGGTATCAATCTGTTAAATACAATTGTTAAGGTTTATGAGCAGATAATTAATAATAAATTGGTCCCAATTTTAGAAAATAGTTTGGAGGAATCCCAGAGTGGCTATAGATCAGGGAGAAGTGTGCAGGATCACATTTTTACTCTGCAACAGATAGCTGAGAAGTCGATACAACAAGATAAATTGGTATGTTTGGCTTTTATTGATCTTGAGAAGGCTTTCGATAGTGTGCCTAGAACAAAAATATGGGAAAGTTTAAAAAATAGAGGAATAAGGAGTAAAATAATTAAGGTATTACAGAGGTTATACAAAAATAATGTTAATTATGTAATTGGTAAAAATATGAGGTCGTTAGGATTTACAACAAACTATGGATTAAGACAAGGAAGTGGACCGAGTCCAACATTATTCAACTTGTATATTATAATATCGCCAAAACCAGACCATATTTGATATCTATAAGTATGTAAGAAATGCTAAGAAATAATATATTTTAATAAATAAATAATAAAGAGAATAAAAATAGTAAATGTAATTAAGAGTGAAGGAGGAAGAATAGTAAACCAAAGGTGATTATTAAATCAAAAATACAAACTAGACTGACAGACAAATGACATTGACCCAACCCCAGAGATTGGCCAGATAATAACCAAAATAAAGTGAAACAAGATGGAAGTGAAGGAGAAGAAAAATGAAATTAAAAATGGAACAAACCAACTATAAAGAAAATAAAACGAACCAAGGTGATAAAACACAGACAAATAGTGTAGAATAGGGAAGGGGGAGATGATACCATCAAATATCATAGAGGAAACGAAACCAATGAATAACAAATATAAAAAAGAAATATTAGTATTGTCTAAGTGACAAATGTAATTCATAATAAATAAAAAACCATTAAATAAAAATACACTAACCCACGAATTAGTAGTATATGTAAGTAAGAAATCTCGAAAAAGATATGAACTTATTAGATATAAATAAAATTTGTAAAGATAGTGAGATAGTGAGAAATATAATGAAAGTAACTAAGTGACAAAGAAAAATAATAATATGGATTACCCACCAATAAACGCTTAAAATATAAAGTTTAACAAGTGATAATAGTGAAGGTGTAAATACCCCAAAATAATGAGTGTATCAGTGATAAACACCAATTAATTAAAGGTGAAAGTGATAGGTGAAAAAAGATATTGTAAATAATAGTATGATTAAAAAGATAGTAATAGATAAGAAAACACTTAATAAATCAATGATGAAACAATAAATGATTTAAGAGTGAGCTTATAAAAAAATTATATAGTTAAGGGTAATTAGAAATAGTATTTAAAGTAGAGATAGATAAAGGATACGATGTTATTCAGGGGAGAAAGCCCATGTAAGATAAACAGTTTGTGTTAACATGGAATGGAGAAAGGGATTAGTAAAGAATTAAGAAATTAAGAATGTAATTAATAAACACCCTATGTTATAAGGGAAAATAAATTAAGTAAGTTTGAAGGAAGTGATGATGTTTCTCACTCAAAATAATAGTAAAAAAATGAAATGTATGTTAAACCAACAGTAACTAATAACTTGTAAAGAATTGTTCATTTTAATTTTATGGATAGGATATGGCTGAAGGAAGCTTACAGTCCATAGGCCTAATTGTTATATTTTAGGTATTAAGATATAGAAAGTAATCTTGACACATAATCAGAACACAAACAAATTCAAGACACAACAACCACTAAACGAATCAATTATAACAACAGAACAAAACACGTGTAATAAAATGAAATATAATTAGAATAGATTAAGTAAAAATAATCAATGGCTACTTAGGCCTAGGAAATGTATAACCGTCAATAACAAATAATTGCAAATTGTATGAAAACAACCAGGAAATTAATAAATTCAAGCCGAGTAAATAGCCGAGAATAATTTGTAAATCAGTTTAAAGGAAAAATATTAGAATAAGAACTTAATTTAAAGGAGAAATGTAAATACCAAATATTAACATAAATGTACAAACATTGATATTTCATAAAACCATACATTATGTGATACCAAATTAATCTTTGAAAGGAAATAATAACAGTGGTGATAATATTTAATATGTAGGGAAGAGGACAGAAGAATATAATCAATAAGAAGATATACAGCTATTTTGAATAAAAAATTCAAATTTGATAACAATAGTCTACTTCAGAATTAACCAATCGGGATTAATTGGTTACTATGACAACAGTCGTTTGGTTACTAATTTACCGTTAGATTTCTTTACTCGTAATATGACGCTCTTGTTGAATAGACGCCAGTTTTTGAATGATCAAAATTGTTAATTAAAACATCAAAATATCAAACGAAATTACTAGCAAGTGAACACCGAGGAAGCAGACGATGGCTGAAACCATTTAACTGATGTTGTAACAGTACAATTCTGGCCCTATTATATTTTGGGGAATAATTGATATAAAGTGTGTATTTTATTTTAAAGTCCCATATAAAAAATTGGTAAAGTTGTATTTAGATGTTGCAACTGCGCAATATGGAGTGAACAATGATTGCGTCAAGGTCGAGCGTATACGTCCAGAACAGCAAAACAGTCGTCATACAAATGTGTCACAAGCTGCGCACATGATTGCATCACCCAAGGTATGCTGCTACACAATTTCTGCGCTAAGACGTGGATCTCTACACAAAGAAATTGGTGACGCAGTTCCTCCCCACCTCAGTATTGCCGCATTGTAATTCGGCCTCAGTCAAGTTATATCAGCATCACCGGCCGGCCGTGTTTAAAAATTTTCTAAAACCAAGTCTCGGACGTCCGTTAGTACAATGTAAAACAGTGAAGTATTTATATAAAATAAATAACAGTGAAACGTAAAATGTAAACATGAAAGTTTCGTAAAAGTTTTAACACCTACAGTGCGAGTTTAGCGACGAGACGTCCGGAGGACTAAATTACAGCTAAGTGACAAAATGTGGTCGATACAAAACTTTTAATATTTTGATATTTCAATATTTCATTCACTAATAATAAAATGAGCTCAATTTGGGGAAAATTAAAAAAGAAATTGTACTAAGAATGCGAGCGTGAGTGAATGAGAGAATGTATAACAAAATAAGTGCTGGGTTGTGAAATTATTTATAATTATGATATCATAAAAAATATAATTGAGTATGTTATTTTGGAGGGCTTATGAAATGCTTAAGGGAAATTTTTAAACTTATACAGTAGAACTGCGTCTCATGACACAACGCCAAAAGGCATACAATAGCGTGCTTGTTTTCGCACGGTAGAATCGCATGTAACTACATGTAAATGTGAGTAACAATAATTTAGAAAAATTAAACAAAGTTTTCTTTTCAATATATATATGTCGTTAGAGTATTTATTTCGTACCCCCACACTGTTTCTGACCTCGCTTAAGAACGAAACCTGGGACCCTAGTGCGAAGTAATAGTGGTAAGTACACAACAACAAAGCTTAATTATTAACAACAAATAAAAAGTAATAAGAGTGTTTTTATACAAATGACGCCCAGAACAAGGGACTTTATTTACTTAATAAATTTGTTTTTATACATTTTTATACGAAGCCGAATTAAAGAAGAAAGAAAATAATACATTGCCGATTAACTTGAAAAAGATGCCCGAAGCCCCGAACAATTGAAAATTAAATATGATTGCAGCCTAATTCATTATTACCAGATCAAATGAGTTCATCCAGTCTACTAAAGTGTTAAGTATCTATTAAATTACCCAAATTTCCGAATAAACTCACGTTAATTATTTCTCACTGAAAGCTGAAATCTCACTAAACTGCACATAATTACTTTCAAAGATTAAATTAAAAAACTAAGACACTGAAAATTTATCAACTGGCAAAGTTAACCTGTCATTAGTTAGCGATATCTTGTAACACTTTTACTACACTCCAATAAACAAATTATAACTACACAGTATATTATTTAAGTTTAACTGATGTAAGGGTGTGTATTTTTATTGTTGTAATCATTAATAATCCTTTTAACGCAATCTCAAGAACCCGAGACGATCGAACAATAATAATTTTGTGTATAATTTCAACAGACGCCATTACTGAAAGTCTGTTGTTAAGTTCAGAGATCGACTGGTCAAACCCCAGAGATGTGTCTCATATAATCTACCGGTGCAAATGTATTACAAAAGAAAACATAATTTGTATTAACTGAATAATTAATCGTTAACAAAAAATAAATAAGTACTGAGTGTAACCACTGTGTTATAATTTCATTAGGAGGTGGATAATAATTTGTGTACATTTTAGCAGATAGGTAGTATTGACGACAAGCGATCGCACAGCCAACGCAACGAACTACTGGCCGATCCAGACGGCCAAGGCGAGGCGGGAACAAATTGAATTCTTCAAACCGCCTGAGCTGCACTTGTCATACAAACTTAAAATTTCTTTAATTGTTTTAATAAAACAATTTGGCGCCACCCGGGATTTTCATACCCCTAGTGAACCACAGGTAAGAACATCGAGACCTGGTTATTCGTACGTTCGCAACGGACGAAATCTGCGTAAGTTACGTTCTAAAGCGACGACGGATAGAGAAGACACATTACACCCAGTATACTTATACACGTTTAAGATTAGACGGACATTACGACACGTGACAATATGGACGACATTATTAAGAAGTGTTCACTGAAGGTTAAGAAAATGCATGTTGGATACAGGAACTTGCGAAAGTAGCGAAGGGGCTTTTGCGGATCATGTAGTGCTAATGGCTACAAGTAAAAGGGCGTTACAGGGTAATTTGAATATATGGAATGAAGTTCTCCAGGAAAAAGGGATGAAAATAAATAAGACCAAAACAAAGGTAATGGTAATGGGGGAGAAAATAATAAATATAGAGATTGGAGGAGTAAAGATAGAACAAGTCAAACAATTCAAATATCTAGGGGTTATAATAGACAGTAATTGGAAACAAGAAGCCGCATTAAATGAAAGAATTGAAAAGGCAATAAAAGTAATAAGAAGGAGATATCAAGAAAAACGAAAATGAGTGTGTATAAAACAGTATATAGACCGGTTTTAACATACGGCTGTGAGACGTGGGTGCTATCCAAAAGCCAAAAAAGTAAAATCCAGGCGGCAGAAATGAAATATCTTAGGAGAGTAGTGGGAGTAACAAGGAAGAACAGAGTCAGGAATACACAAATAAGAGAGGATCTGGAAGTGATATCGATTCTGGATTTTATTGAACAGAGACAACTATGTTAGTGGGGACACATGCAGAGAATGGATAGTGACAGAATGGTGAAACAGGTTTGGGAGGCAAAATCAGGGGGGAGAAAGAAGGGAGGAAGACCGCGACTGACTTGGGATGGAATGATGGGAAACATTTTGAGAGAAAGAGGCTTGGGCTGGAGGGAAGCGAAGACATTGTCAATGGATAGAGTAAGATGGAAAAAATTTGTATATAGAGTGTAGTTGATGTACTTATCATATATTGATGTAACCCGACACCAATATGGTATAAGGGTATTTTGATATTAAATAAATAAATATACATAATGATAACTTACATAGAAGTCTTCATTCTTAGTGTTCCAAACATTTTTCTATAACTGTATACACAATTACATTCAGGTCATTCCAAATCAAATCATCAAGCCAGAAAACATTTTACACCCCACCCTCTCAGATTTTCATGAAATTTTTTTTTACATCATCTATGGACAAATATAACAACCCGTATTTTTTATTTTTGCCAAATTCGCTTTAGTTTTTTTTAAATGAAATTTTGAAAAAAAAAATTCATTTTTAGCTGATTTGTTAGTCGCGGCGCGAGATCTAAAGGGCACTTTTCAATAAAAACTCTAGTTGTATGGTTATTATTTAATATTAAGTTATGAAACTCACAATACGTACTTGAGATTTCACAAGGATTCCAAATATAAAGTCAAAAATAACATTTAGACTCATATAAAACTTGTTTTTACACTTCAAAGTTGGCAATTCTGAATTTTGTTTCTCCGTGCAGGCTTTTATGTAAATATTTATAACTTTTTTCTGCCTGGTCCTATGAGGCCGAAAAAGGTCTCACTTGAAAGAGGAGGAAATGTAATATAATAGCATAAAATAAAAGTCATGAGTATTTAATGACATCATTTTATAATTTAAGTACAAAGTTTACATTTGATATTTCATTGAAATATTTTGCATAGTACCCTATCTTGTATGGCCAATGAGGATTTTTTTTACTTAAGGTACACTTATATTTTTCTATACTAAAACCTTCAGTTAAAATTAGGCTTATCAGTGTAACAAGGCCTAACTACCTGTCAAAACTGAAAAAATATAGATTTTAAAGATTTGCCCGTATTTTAAAAATAATAACTTGCTTAGGTATTTGCTTGTTGAGTTAGCTTACCTTTTCAGTCTTAAATGGTATTACAGGATATTTATAATATATACAGGTGCTTCTTGACTGATATGAAACTTAATTTTTCCTTGGCCAGGCAGCATTAATATTCTGAATACTTTTTTTTGGATAGTCTGAAAACCATTCGGCACACCTGAGCACTTAATTCAGGTACATCTATGCAGCAAATTATGTTTGTAAAAGGGACCCAGCACTTATCGTCTCTCCCAACATTTCTGTGTTCTGGCCAAAAAAATCTAGTGTATGCTTTACTCTAAATAGGGTAATTTTTTTTGTAAATAAGGTAAAATTTCCGTTGTTAGGTTAACATGCAAACTAACGTAAAACTAGCCTTTCTCGTTTTTTGAAATCCCCGTAAAAAAAAAATATCGAAGTAAGGCGAGATGGCCCTCGCCTATTACTATGCATGTCTCCCTTTCTGTGGCAGAACTCGTTTTCCACTAATAATCGTTTTTCTTGCAAATCACTGGAAAAGCGACCAACTCGAAACAGCATTGTGTTTCAATGCTGTATTGCTATAAGTAATTATGCATTTTTTCGAAACTTGCAAACAAAAAGTGCGAATGTTTCGCGTCTGCACCTAGTTTTAATCTGCAGTTTACGTAGAAGCGCAAAAAACGCGGACTTCGCAAGTTTTGTGGCTGCCAGAGCACATGTAGTCACCCGGAACTATTACCAAACTGAAACACGGTTCAATATGGAAGATGCCGAACGTTATACAATAACTGCACAGAATTACCGAAGGATTTACCTCTTAAGCATAAAAACTTACCAAGCATAAAACTTGATCTATTATAACTCTGCAAACCTGATGACGAAGATGGAATAACAAGTAGGGCCAACCGAAGTAATAATTAACAGAAAGGGGCATGGCAAATCCATTTCAACTTCTTGAAGAAGTCCTCCAGGTTTTGAGTACCAGTACTGAAGACACTCGTTGTGAACACAAATCGTACTTCAATGTAACCTGACTTGCGCCTCAGGCCTCAGGTACTACCTGGAAATCTACAAAGAAAAGAAAAAACATAACAAAACAGTCCACCCTCCAATCTTTCTTTAAAGTAGCGGGTGCGGCAGTTAAACAGCCACACATGAGGTTGTGGAAACTGAACGTTTCTTTTTCGGATGTTACCCATCTTACTACGTGTAAACAACGGTGACAATTGTGTTGCTTGATTAATAAACGAACTGTAAGCCTACGTCAAAATTTATTTATAATTATTACTGTACTGAATGCTATCTTAACCATAATAATTAAAACTTTACATAGAAAAACCGTGTATTCATAAAAATTTTTTGGTATTGCAGAACCTAACCTCTATCTTAATTGTTGTTTCTTTATATACCAAATGATAAGGTGTCGCTTTACATTGTTTATATTACCATTTTAAGAACCTAACCCAACGTTAAGTAAAGATTTAATTGTATTTCGTTTTACCTTAATACTTCAGAGGTAAGACAATAAACTACACTCCAACAAAGAAGTTTTGGATCCTTCTCACTAATGATACAAAAACCGCACACATTTGTAACTTACAGAAAATGAAATGTATATTACAAATACTATTCACTTGCCGATTAATAGCGCCCAACGATCACCTCAACGTTTCAAAACATTACTATCCCACCGTTTTATGCCCTACACGCAGGTACACACCAAACACACCGTATGAATATGAATAGTGTCGTTTATTACCCGTTTCACCAACATTCGTTTATGACAATGCTGAAAAACGTGTTTGAACCAAAATTCCGGCATATATATATATTCGTACTCTGTGATTCCGGCACATTGTTGAGAATCGATTGCATAAAACATTTTGATTGACACAAGTATTTTACACGCATTATTTTATTCGAACTATTACTATTACTATTAAGTTGATCATCATCATCATTACTTTTTCTATAAATAGAACTATTATTGTATACTGTATTTTTCTTATTAAGTTTATTATCCACACGCGCTCGCTCGCTCGTTCACACAACCACTACAATAGTCATCAAAATTTCATGCTTCTCAGCATTGATGAGTTTTGAGTACAACCATGAATAAACTTCAAGTTACTATTAACTATAGCTTTTATTTCTATTTGTTTCTATTCAGTAACATGTTGCAAAATTTTACGTTACTTGACCTAAATTTTTCACATTTCTTTGTTTTGGGGCGAGCCAGCTTTTCGAAGTCGGAAAATTACCGACTTTTTACGCAATAGTAACACCAATGGATTAATAAAATTAATATGACTGCATATAACATTAACTGTATTCTCCATGTAATATTTAAATAAGAATCAAATGTGATTAAGAACAAGAAACGATATTTGTTACTTAATCAAATGAATCGGATTTTCGTAGAATTTGGGACTGTTACTCGACGAGCAAAATAAACAAAATAATGAAATTTCATTGTTGATTAATAACATTTTTCTTATATTAACAGCTATGTTTTGTTGGCATCCTTGTGAAGTTTCTCACATTCTGTGATACGGCAAAGCTAAGAATGAACAACAGTTTGACTGTCCGAACAGTGCAGTGTCCCGGAGTCTCCGAATGGACTCCTTTTGGACAGGGTCAATTTTGAATTATTCATAGACCTATTATTTTTAAATTTGGTGGAGGGAAGATTCCCTCGAATTGCTGGACAAAACCACAGGGGCTATTAAACGTGACGTTTCCAACAATCACCTGCTCTTGAAGTATATTTGCCGAGTCTGGCGATCAGGGGATTGTGGGTAACGCGTGCCGACTGACCATAGAATCTTCGCCCTATGCGTCTCAGGGTGTCATGAAGTGTATCGCCACCCTGTCCTCTTCGGAGTACACGTGAAGATAACCTGCGGGGGACTTCAAATGCAAGTTTAAGTTCCAGTCGAGAATGCTCTGGAGCGACTTTGTAGGGCAGACAGCCAGGTTTCCACAAATGGGATAGGCATGGGCAATTACCGGCAAGACCAAGAGTCTGTTTCTAAGCTGACGAAGGCGAATACGACGCCGAAATGCGTTCGACGAAAAAGACAAGTAAGTTTTCACATGAGAAAGTTTCTATATTATATAAAGTAAATAAAGATAGCCTTACTCTAGCAACCCAGGGCGAGTTGTAAACGAACACCGAGAACAGGAGAGGCCCAATGACGCTGCCTTGAAGGACAACAGCGGTAATACGCCTCTCCGAAGAGAGAGAGAGAGAGTGGTCTTTTCTCACACGGGAGCTACAGTGTCGCAGAAAGCTGCCGATCAAATCAACGAAGCAATCTGGGAGAAGGACTTCCTTTGGTTTACAAAGGATACCCTCATGCCAGACGCGGTCGAAATCTTTCTCCATGACTAGAACGCGGTTGTCTGTTTGCCCTGATGTAATGCTCCGTAAAGCTCTCTACCAGTCTCATCAGCTGATGAGTGGAAGAGTGCATCTCACGGAAACTGAACTGTTCGGGGATCAGCGCGTCCAGTATTTCTAGGTGGTCTCGAATCCGATGGCTGAGGAATCGCTCGAAAACTTTTGGACACGGACAAGAGACTGATTGGTCTGAGGTTCTCCACGCATGAAGAGTTCTTTCCCGGCATGGATATTATTATCGCGGTGGCCGTTTTCCACTTCGCAGGGAAGTAGGAGAGCACGAGACAAGTGTTAAATAACTCTGTCATAAAAATAATCCATGGACTGGAAGGCGCAGGAATATGGCATTCGTAACCTGACTGGACTACGCTTCTTTCTGGGTTTGAGCTCAACGATTTTCTCACTGATTTCCTCCAGCGAGATAGGTTCCGGCTCGGCTGTAATACCGTCCGAAATTAAGAGCTATACCTCACGGGAGATAGAGCTGCTCTGGCGAAGGCAAGGTTCTTGGATGTGTTGGGAGTGAACTGTTGCTCGAAACGATCAGCCAGAAATTCGGTCTTTTCTTTGGGGTGGCCAAGGGGTTGACCACTGGATCCTTTAGTTGGGGAGCAGCACGCATCTGCGCGTGTCTAGCACTGGGAATCCACTAGACATTACAGTTCTCAGTATGACTGTCCATCCCAGCTGCGTCTATAGAATGACAGCTTGTCATGGCAAAAATTACCGGTCGCTCTGCTGAAAGCAACCAGTGGGTGGGTCCATTTTACAATAAGCACAATATATGATAACAAAGGAAATGAAACATAAAATAAAGATATATAATAATAAAAAATATAAATATAATATCAAATAATTAACAATAAAATTAACATAGTAATAATAACAATAAAAAATAACTAATCTACTGAACAAAAGAAATCCAACAATAATACTATAAGAAAATTTGTAAGAAAAAAGTAAGCAAAAATTGCGTCATTCTTCTAACACAAATGGTATTAGCAGTTTCTAAATGGTTGTCCGTGGACCCCAGGGGGTCCAGGACTTTGCTTCAGTAAAATTTCTGTCAATTCATAGTTGGTGTGGAATTTGAGTATGCTGCTCAGAGCAATCGAATTAATAATAATAATGGCTCCCATGTATACTACCAAAGTAGCTTAGGAGTAGGCAGGGTAGGCTGCCTAACATGAGCCATACGGCATACAAGGAAGGCCGTGTGGCCAGCACTACGCTTCAGCCGCCCATTATTATCCCCAGGATGTTATCCCAGGTACTCATTTTCAACAGGCTGAGTCGACCTGGGGGCTGAAAAACGCACCTTGATTTTATGGTGCGGGCCCGGGAATCGAACCTGGGACCTCTAGATTAGTAGCCAGGTGCCATACCCACTGGTCTACTGAGCTGCCACAATCGAATTATTGAGCCAGAAATACTTTTGATGTATCGTTCTGGCCACCCTGTCCTCCACAAGCATTTGACCCTCACCAATCTGCACAGTGTTTACTGCAAACCCCGAGGCCACTGTTATGTTCCCGCACCAACGTGATGACAAAACGTAAATCATCACATTTCTTCATGTTTTTGTGTAACGTTTTATTATTTTTGTGTGATCATGTTTTTTTAATCATGGACCACTGGGTTAGGAGTGATTTGCTTAAAAGAACAACAAATGAAGTTAAAGAGGAAGAAATGGTAGAACAAACTACAAGTGATGAACCAAGCTGCTTCAAACCTAATCTTAAAAATGAGTGATCAAGCAGAGGTTGAAAGTAAGAAAACATAACAGTGAATATTTACAATTAGGCTTTACATTTCTAGGCTCTGAAGATGAACCAAGGCTATAGTGTATTATTTGCTTGGACGAATACATGAAACCAGCTAAATTGCTCCGTCATCTTGAAACTAAACATCAAGAATATAAAAGTAAGTCTTTGGAATTCTTTAAAATTAAACTGGGAGAGTTGAAAAGATTACAAAATACTATTAAATATCAAACTCACAATGTGAATTAAAACACTACCTTAGCTCAGCTATGAAGTTGCTCAGATATCGCCAAATCTGGCAAGTCTCATAAAATAGCTCAAGAGATATTCTCCCAGCTCCAGTTGCCATTTTTAAGAGATTATTAGGTGATTCAGCAGCAAAGCTAGTTAGTTCAGTTGTTACTCTTTCAAATGACACAATTCAAAGAAGAATTTCTGATTTGTATGACAATATAGAGGATACTTTATTTTTTATATTCTGTAAGAGTGACATGTTCATTCTCCAGTTAGATGAAAGTACAGATATGTCGAAAAAGCTACTATGCTTGTTTTGGTTTGTTTCATATGGGAGAATCAATTTCTTGAAGATTTTTTTTGTTCTCTTATGAATTGACGTATATCCAAGGAGAAGAAGATTCCAATGCAATTGACCAGTTTCCTTCTAAAAATGGTATCATCTGGAAAAACTGTGTTGGTATAATAACAGATGGTGCCACATACATGTCTAGTTACAAAACAAAGCTTTTTGGAAAAGTGAGAGGGTTGTTGCTCCACACATAAAGTGGAGTCATTGCTGAATTCATCAAGAGGCTTTGTTAGCTAAGCACCTTCCAGAGTTACTCAACATAACTTTTGTTGTCAGAAAAGTAGTAAACGTGATAAATTACATAAAGACATGCTATTATTGATATTATGCAAGGAGATGAGGAGTGATCAAGTTTAACTTCTTCACACTGAAGTTCATTGGCTCTCTCAAGGCAAATTCTTGAATGATTTTTGAACAAAGAGATGAGATGCACTTGTTTCTTCTGGACACAATTTTCAGGATTGCCTTCTGCTTTTTCATAGCTATTGTAACACCACAAAATGTTACATAACCCAGACACTCACCAGAAGGGTAAATAATTACACTAAAGTGATAAAAGTAAATCATTTATAATGAATGTAGCAAAGAAGAGAAGGACCAGCAAAGAAGAAAGAAGAGGAAGGATCCCAAGAAGCAGTGATGAATACACTGCATGACACTACAACAAACACAATGACTGACTTTAACTAATGGACATGCAAAGTTCACAATAAGCTGTCAAACGAGCCAGTCCATGACATCAATGTAGAGTCATGTAAAAGAATTAAATTAACTAAATAATGACTGAAATAATGTAATATCAATAACAGCATTTTGGCTGAAAGTAAGACCAATAAATAACAAAGCCTATGACTAGAATAGCTATGGCCACAATGTATATTAAAACTAGCATTACAAGCCCAGATGTAATATTAGTGGGTAAAAATAGTTATAAAAGGAAATCTTATATGGATGAGCAACTTCCTTAGTAGACAAAATGTAATTAGTAACAATTATTAAGGAATAAACATAGTGCTGAGAATGTGTCTAGCCCATGCCTAAACAAATGTTTGTCAGTAAATTAATAGGAAAACAGGACTCCTAGTGAACATAAAATTTACTGAACGATAAATATAATTAAACGAGATGTGAAATTCCACCACTCAATTATTAATGTATAACTTTAAATTGAGTAGGCCAGACAAAATGTATTTAGAGAATAAGGATTTTTTATAATAGCGTATTACCATAAGGGGACGTCCATTAATTACATGAGCTCAAAATGGAGGGGGAGGGGTCCGGCTAAATCTCACCAAATCTCATTTAAAGGGAGGGGGGCCAATGAAAATCTCACGTCAACTTTTTAATTCAGAGAATATACATTATTATAACGGATAACATTTTGTTTTATAAAATTAATCCCGAGCATAGACAATATTAAAGTGCCCACCAATCTTTATGGCCTCTCTGAACTGAACTGAATGCTTAATACACGTGTGCATGCCCGGGATTCCCCGATTTGAAACAAAGAGCCGCACAAGTGTCAGATTTCATTCGGGGAGTTCCCTGCCGCGCCGGTCGAAATCACTGCGTGTCAGTCAGTGAGTCAGTCATGATATTCTGCAACGCATATAAAGCCGATGTTATTGTGTTCAACATGAATTTGTATAAAAACTTTTACAATGCGTATGTTAAGCGGCATGCAGACAAGTCGAAACAAACGTGCCAGCAAGACATTAATCGTTTGTGGAAGGAAGCTAATATCCGATCCTCCAAGTGACCGGAGAACCGACTGTGCCGGAGTCTGGGGAACACGATGGGAAGTCGTTCGCACCGTTCCTGCTTCGGCAATCTCTCACGGTGTATCCCAAACATGCGGGCTATTCCCAAATGCCGTACGATTACTACTGCCCATCTCTTTTGATGAATGATCAAACTATCCATAACAGATGCTGCAAGACTTGTGGCATCTACTTTGCTTCGTGTGTGAAGCTGCAGAAACACAGGTCGGCGCTGCATGCAACCCCGCGAGGACCTGTGGTCAGGGTTCGACCAACGCGTGTGGTCACCCGTCGGGCTGAGGAGCTGCTGTGCGCCGTGGACGATAGGCTGGAGTGGCTGCACGAGGAGGATGTAGATACGTCTAATGACTGTCTTCCTGTACTACCAAAACACATGGATGTCATGTGTCCAATCATTACAATAGAGGAAGCACATGAATGCCCATGGAGTGAGTGAAGAATTAGGGAAGGTGGTGTCGCAGCCTATTTTGTATTTGCTTATTTGCGAAAATTATTTGCAAAAACCACGATATGTAGAGAGCCATTTGGCAGCTTTCAAGACAATTAATTTAATTAAACTCATTATAGTGCACCTTAAACATAGTTATCATTTTCACCTATAATTTCACAGAAAAAATGTAGTACATAGAAGATATGCTTTAGGTATTTTTAGTGGTATGAAGCAAAAACATGAACATATCATATAAATTTAATTATTTAAAAATTATAGGGTAAAAATCATGTGAGGGGGAGGGGGTCCACCACATCTCACCAAATCTCACCAAGGGGGGGAGGGGGTCCAAATTTAAAAAAAAAACTCACGTAATTAATGGACGTCCCTTAATTATGTTAAGAATTAATATTGTACAGTTATAAATAGCTTTTAATTATAATCATAGATGTATTAGTGTTCAAATAATGACGTTCTAAAGAAAACGCAGTGTAAATAACTAAATGTAAAAAGAAAGGAAATGATTGCATTATGCATTGCTAGCAGACAACAGTGAGAAACCATGTTTCAAAACATTATTTGTAAACATTGTCAAAGAAAACGAGGTTAAAACCAGTGTTAAGCCATATCAAATTAAAGCACAGAAACTAAACTTTAATTTGATGGTAATAACCTCGAGATTGGAATTATAATAAGTGCATAGTGCGTGTTAGCATCATTTGTTATTAAAATTAAGAAATTGTCAAAGTAATACGGATAACAACGAAAGTTGAGTACAACGATCGCTCCGGTGGCCGTTAGAAAAAACACTACGTCATTGTAACGGTTATCAGAGCCAATCAAAAAAGAGTTTACTAAACGACTTTTCTCTCTAAGCGCGATGCAGCGAAGGGGTATATAACCAGCAACGCGGAGAAATTCGTTAGATTCACCACCTCAACTCGAGCGATACAGTCGCCGCTCGCCAGCGTAATACTTTTTATGACTTAATATAATATAATAACAGTAAATATTTCAAAATTCTTCAAAACAGTCAACAGTACAGCGATTAACCACACAGAAAGTGCTTCGACAGTAATAAGTGAATATTTTTAATTAGTGCGTGTGTTCGGAACGAGCGAGAGTATTTTAATCAGTAATTTAAATAGCCCAGTTTTATTAAGAAGAGGGCAGATTCCTCGTTCCAAGTGCGTATAAAGTGTAATTAACCAGTGATCATTATAATCCGATCACTGAAGTGTTTTTAAATTTTAATCTATACGATTAAAAAGAAATAAGGTAACACAGTGACCATTAATATTGTTTATCTGTTTGCACTGATCATAATTTTCAACAACATTGTACTGACGCAAGGACAACAAAACTTTCAATAACATACACAGAATCAATTTATTTAGAGGATTAATTAATCCAACGTAAGATATTTGTGTTAGAATTAAGCATCATAATATTTGTTAGTATATAAGTAAGCGCAACGATCGCTAACCTTAAAAATAATTACGAGTTTTTAAAAAGAGACCAAATTACGAATTATCATTATGTTAACGTCTGTCAAGGCATTTAATAGTATTCTATTTGTATTTCAAAGAACCTACCCGTGAGGTAAATTATATATTAAAAGTAAAATTTGTTAATAGTTATAAGAGTTTTATTGTTCTAAACTGAGCTAGGCCGTATTGTAGATGGGCAACTTAACATCAAGATTGTGTTAACGTAATAATTGTATTTTATTTGTTGAGTTGTTTTAAAGGGTAAAATAAACCCACAATTTTATTCAGTATAAACTTTGGTTACATTTATTTCAATTTAGCTAAGTAATACTCAATATAGAGTACAGTGAGATAACTTTGAGCAGAGACATTACCATACTATATTTGAATTGTTGTAAACGCCTCAAGCATTTAAACGAAGCATAAAGTGAACCTATACAATTCTAAAATTTATCAATTTGTTTTTTCATGGGAACTTTTCCTAAAGTAAACCCATGTGGCGCCCATATTGCATACAAGGAGTAGTATAACCTTGTTTATAAAGTGTAAGCTGGTCATAAGAATCTTGACAGTTTATTCTGGGTAAGTGAACGTCAGAACTTCCAGTACTACTTCCAGGTATGTGAAAGTGACCATAGCAAGAAAGATTCCACGGAACCACTACAAGAAAATATAGACAAGAATACCCAAGAACAAGAGGGCAATAAAAATAAAAAGGAGGAGGAAATAATAAGTACCGACCCAGTGATCGAAACAATAACGGAGTATGACCATAATGAAATAAGTGAATCTCTAAATGAACACAGTGAAACCATGAGTAAGGACATGGAAACCCCCCACCAAAAAATAAATAATAATAAGGATACAACGGGCGTGAATAATGAAACAACCCAAGAAATAATAAACGACAATTGACCAATCTTAGAACATACCAATAAAGAACGAGAGCCAGTAAATAAAAAATTAAGAGAAACCAAGGACACGAAAACGCCTGAAGGGGAGACTACCGCAGGTGACACCTTAGAAAACCAACCCGTGGGACCCGAACCCACAGAGATGCTAGGTTTCCAGGAGATGATGGTGAAATGTATGAGGGAACAGTTTCCCCAACCCGTAGAGAATAGCTTTGAGAAGGCAAGAGAAGAAATGATAAACGATATTAGACTATGGAGAGAAGAAATCATCCAACTATGGAGGGAAGAAATGAAAAACGATGGCGAACCAACGATAGCAGAAACACCAAGTGATGAAATCGTGGAACAATCAACTTTGCAAACTAAAAATAATGGTAAACAAGCAGAAAATGAACAAGACGCAAATACATTATCATCTGAAAACAAGCTCGACAGAAACAAAGAAAATATTCAATACATGGAGATCGACGCCGAAGGTGTAAAGAAGACCCAAATAATGAAGAAAATGGGAGAGAAGGAGATGGAAATAAGAGGAATAATACGTCCCGAGAAAGTGAGAACTACAAAGGAAACAGTAGAGATGACTCGAAGTGGTTTAATTGATATACTTAACTTCCCAGTCATCGACCGCACAGAAGGAATTCCTATGAAGATGGACAAAAAGAATGTCTGCATTACGACGAAGAAAATCATAAGCCATAATGTATTTAAAGTAAGTGTGCCTAGAAGAAAGATGCATCCCAAGAAGAAAGAAAACTACAAGGAACAAATGGACCGTATCATTGGAGGATACACTCAAGCAATAAGAAAATTGTGGAAGGAAAAGAACCAGTCGACGGAAAACTCCAGCCAGAAGACAGGAGACAACAAACCAGAGTTAGAAGAGACACCAGAAGTTAATTATAACAAAAACCAGGAGAATACCAGACACCTGGGTAACAAAGATAATGAGGAGAAGAAGACGAAAGGACATAAGGTAGCTGGAGATTTGGTCGCAGCAAAATGGAAGAGCCGAATGATAGTGAGGTACGCAACAAGGGCAGAAAGAAGCCTGAACATAAAGATGATCCAAACAACAAACACCTAATATGAGTGACTATGGCTAAACATTAGAAACCATCAGCCACTGAAGAAAAAGGACAGATATCAAAGATAACCGAGAGAAGCAACCCAAAGTTAAAGAAAATAAAAAACAATCAGAACTATGTGATCCTATTTAAAGAATATTGAAAAAAAGATTATGTATAATGAGATTTATCATGAGATGTAGAATATCATAACGTGTACAAACTAAGATATGTAATACTATAAACAGCAATCAAAAATGAATCCAGGAAAATGTAATTGACCCATAATGAGCCCAATAGAATGGTGAAAGCACAAAAAACCCCCTTATATATATACTATTGAATGAACATATTATACTATAAGAGTGAACGAGTTTATCATATATGGATAAACTACGATGTTACTCTAATCCTTCAAAATTAATTTTCAATAAGTGAAATTAAACGTCCAGAATAAGTGTTAAAAATCAAACACTTGAAGGAGCAGAGGAGAAAAACAACAAAGTGTCGAATATTGAAAAGAGATGGATTAAACAAGGAATGAGAATGTCAATTAAATGATAAAGAAAAATGTTTATCATATGAATATTGTAAACCCCTGATAATCCAGGACGATAATGAACCAAGTGTTAAAAAACCCAGTGTATAAACCGTGTAAAGAGTGAACTATGGTGAACTAAAGAAGAATTTGAATACCAACTGCATAATTATATAGTGATAAAGTTAAGTGTGTAATCTAAAAACATTGAGATAACCAAAACAAATTACAAACTAGTATCGAAGAATAGCAACAAGGCTGATAATAATATAGCCAATATGTCAAGTTATGAATAAAATAATGACCTGTGAAGAGGAGTAGGTTAGGATAAAATGATAAAGCATGAACAGTGATAATAATGAAACCTCTAATACCTTGAATGTTATATTGAATATGATGTCTTATTGAAAAAGTAAATGATATGTTATATTTTATGTGTTGTGATAGTGCAACTGTTGTTATGTGCAACTTTTTATTGTCCCAGACAGAGATGAAGATTCCTCTGATTCTGAGGGATGTGTAGCTGAGGAAAGGCGGAGAATGGAAGCCAAATAGAGCCCCTCTGATTCCGAACCCACTACAAATGTTAGGGAATTAAATTGTAATATGTCAAGGATTATAAATCAAACACTGTGAGGTAAAATGAAAGAACAAAAGAGTTTGCCACAAGAATCAAGATGTGTTTAACGTAAAGAAAAATGTATTATTGTAAAACAGGAAATTGTTAAGTTAAGAACTAAGACATGTTATAACTGAATGACTAAGAATATAAAAAACTTGAAAAATACTAGTAAGCTAAAAATAATACTAGCAAAGAACTCAATCTAGTGCAACACACCAACAAACTATTGAACATAATGCAGAAAGAAGCAGTAATAGTATGATGAAACAAAATAAAGTGATAATTTCTTCAAAATATAAAACTTTTCTCAAATTATCAATTTTGAGAGGGGAGTATATGTAACACCACAAAATGTTACATAACCTAGACACTCACCAGAAGGGTAAATAATTACACTAAAGTGATAAAAGTAAATCATTTATAATGAATGTAGCAAAGAAGAGAAGGACCAGCAAAGAAGAAAGAAGAGGAAGGATCCCAAGAAGCAGTGATGAATACACTGCATGACACTACAACAAACACAATGACTGACTTTAACTAATGGACATGCAAAGTTCACAATAAGCTGTCAAACGAGCCAGTCCATGACATTAATGTAGAGTCATGTAAAAGAATTAAATTAACTAAATAATGACTGAAATAATGTAATATCAATAACAGCATTTTGGCTGAAAGTAAGACCAATAAATAACAAAGCCTATGACTAGAATAGCTATGGCCACAATGTATATTAAAACTAGCATTACAAGCCCAGATGTAATATTAGTGGGTAAAAATAGTTATAAAAGGAAATCTTATATGGATGAGCAACTTCCTTAGTAGACAAAATGTAATTAGTAACAATTATTAAGGAATAAACATAGTGCTGAGAATGTGTCTAGCCCATGCCTAAACAAATGTTTGTCAGTAAATTAATAGGAAAACAGGACTCCTAGTGAACATAAAATTTACTGAACGATAAATATAATTAAACGAGATGTGAAATTCCACCACTCAATTATTAATGTATAACTTTAAATTGAGTAGGCCAGACAAAATGTATTTAGAGAATAAGGATTTTTTATAATAGCGTATTACCATAAGGGGACGTCCATTAATTACATGAGCTCAAAATGGAGGGGGAGGGGTCCGGCTAAATCTCACCAAATCTCATTTAAAGGGAGGGGGGCCAATGAAAATCTCACGTCAACTTTTTAATTCAGAGAATATACATTATTATAACGGATAACATTTTGTTTTATAAAATTAATCCCGAGCATAGACAATATTAAAGTGCCCACCAATCTTTATGGCCTCTCTGAACTGAACTGAATGCTTAATACACGTGTGCATGCCCGGGATTCCCCGATTTGAAACAAAGAGCCGCACAAGTGTCAGATTTCATTCGGGGAGTTCCCTGCCGCGCCGGTCGAAATCACTGCGTGTCAGTCAGTGAGTCAGTCATGATATTCTGCAACGCATATAAAGCCGATGTTATTGTGTTCAACATGAATTTGTATAAAAACTTTTACAATGCGTATGTTAAGCGGCATGCAGACAAGTCGAAACAAACGTGTCAGCAAGACATTAATCGTTTGTGGAAGGAAGCTAATATCCGATCCTCCAAGTGACCGGAGAACCGACTGTGCCGGAGTCTGGGGAACACGATGGGAAGTCGTTCGCACCGTTCCTGCTTCGGCAATCTCTCACGGTGTATCCCAAACATGCGGGCTATTCCCAAATGCCGTACGATTACTACTGCCCATCTCTTTTGATGAATGATCAAACTATCCATAACAGATGCTGCAAGACTTGTGGCATCTACTTTGCTTCGTGTGTGAAGCTGCAGAAACACAGGTCGGCGCTGCATGCAACCCCGCGAGGACCTGTGGTCAGGGTTCGACCAACGCGTGTGGTCACCCGTCGGGCTGAGGAGCTGCTGTGCGCCGTGGACGATAGGCTGGAGTGGCTGCACGAGGAGGATGTAGATACGTCTAATGGCTGTCTTCCTGTACTACCAAAACACATGGATGTCATGTGTCCAATCATTACAATAGAGGAAGCACATGAATGCCCATGGAGTGAGTGAAGAATTAGGGAAGGTGGTGTCGCAGCCTATTTTGTATTTGCTTATTTGCGAAAATTATTTGCAAAAACCACGATATGTAGAGAGCCATTTGGCAGCTTTCAAGACAATTAATTTAATTAAACTCATTATAGTGCACCTTAAACATAGTTATCATTTTCACCTATAATTTCACAGAAAAAATGTAGTACATAGAAGATATGCTTTAGGTATTTTTAGTGGTATGAAGCAAAAACATGAACATATCATATAAATTTAATTATTTAAAAATTATAGGGTAAAAATCATGTGAGGGGGAGGGGGGTCCCACCACATCTCACCAAATCTCACCAAGGGGGGGAGGGGGTCCAAATTAAAAAAAAAAAACTCACGTAATTAATGGACGTCCCTTAATTATGTTAAGAATTAATATTGTACAGTTATAAATAGCTTTTAATTATAATCATAGATGTATTAGTGTTCAAATAATGACGTTCTAAAGAAAACGCAGTGTAAATAACTAAATGTAAAAAGAAAGGAAATGATTGCATTATGCATTGCTAGCAGACAACAGTGAGAAACCATGTTTCAAAACATTATTTGTAAACATTGTCAAAGAAAACGAGGTTAAAACCAGTGTTAAGCCATATCAAATTAAAGCACAGAAACTAAACTTTAATTTGATGGTAATAACCTCGAGATTGGAATTATAATAAGTGCATAGTGCGTGTTAGCATCATTTGTTATTAAAATTAAGAAATTGTCAAAGTAATACGGATAACAACGAAAGTTGAGTACAACGATCGCTCCGGTGGCCGTTAGAAAAAACACTACGTCATTGTAACGGTTATCAGAGCCAATCAAAAAAGAGTTTACTAAACGACTTTTCTCTCTAAGCGCGATGCAGCGAAGGGGTATATAACCAGCAACGCGGAGAAATTCGTTAGATTCACCACCTCAACTCGAGCGATACAGTCGCCGCTCGCCAGCGTAATACTTTTTATGACTTAATATAATATAATAACAGTAAATATTTCAAAATTCTTCAAAACAGTCAACAGTACAGCGATTAACCACACAGAAAGTGCTTCGACAGTAATAAGTGAATATTTTTAATTAGTGCGTGTGTTCGGAACGAGCGAGAGTATTTTAATCAGTAATTTAAATAGCCCAGTTTTATTAAGAAGAGGGCAGATTCCTCGTTCCAAGTGCGTATAAAGTGTAATTAACCAGTGATCATTATAATCCGATCACTGAAGTGTTTTTAAATTTTAATCTATACGATTAAAAAGAAATAAGGTAACACAGTGACCATTAATATTGTTTATCTGTTTGCACTGATCATAATTTTCAACAACATTGTACTGACGCAAGGACAACAAAACTTTCAATAACATACACAGAATCAATTTATTTAGAGGATTAATTAATCCAACGTAAGATATTTGTGTTAGAATTAAGCATCATAATATTTGTTAGTATATAAGTGAGCGCAACGATCGCTAACCTTAAAAATAATTACGAGTTTTTAAAAAGAGACCAAATTACGAATTATCATTATGTTAACGTCTGTCAAGGCATTTAATAGTATTCTATTTGTATTTCAAAGAACCTACCCGTGAGGTAAATTATATATTAAAAGTAAAATTTGTTAATAGTTATAAGAGTTTTATTGTTCTAAACTGAGCTAGGCCGTATTGTAGATGGGCAACTTAACATCAAGATTGTGTTAACGTAATAATTGTATTTTATTTGTTGAGTTGTTTTAAAGGGTAAAATAAACCCACAATTTTATTCAGTATAAACTTTGGTTACATTTATTTCAATTTAGCTAAGTAATACTCAATATAGAGTACAGTGAGATAACTTTGAGCAGAGACATTACCATACTATATTTGAATTGTTGTAAACGCCTCAAGCATTTAAACGAAGCATAAAGTGAACCTATACAATTCTAAAATTTATCAATTTGTTTTTTCATGGGAACTTTTCCTAAAGTAAACCCATGTGGCGCCCATATTGCATACAAGGAGTAGTATAACCTTGTTTATAAAGTGTAAGCTGGTCATAAGAATCTTGACAGTTTATTCTGGGTAAGTGAACGTCAGAACTTCCAGTACTACTACCAGGTATGTGAAAGTGACCATAGCAAGAAAGATTCCACGGAACCACTACAAGAAAATATAGATAAGAATACCCAAGAACAAGAGGGCAATAAAAATAAAAAGGAGGAGGAAATAATAAGTACCGACCCAGTGATCGAAACAATAACGGAGTATGACCATAATGAAATACGTGAATCTCTAAATGAACACAGTGAAACCATGAGTAAGGACATGGAAACCCCCCACCAAAAAATAAATAATAATAAGGATACAACGGGCGTGAATAATGAAACAACCCAAGAAATAATAAACGACAATTGACCAATCTTAGAACATACCAATAAAGAACGAGAGCCAGTAAATAAAAAATTAAGAGAAACCAAGGACACGAAAACGCCTGAAGGGGAGACTACCGCAGGTGACACCGTAGAAAACCAACCCGTGGGACCCGAACCCACAGAGATGCTAGGTTTCCAGGAGATGATGGTGAAATGTATGAGGGAACAGTTTCCCCAACCCGTAGAGAATAGCTTTGAGAAGGCAAGAGAAGAAATGATAAACGATATTAGACTATGGAGAGAAGAAATCATCCAACTATGGAGGGAAGAAATGAAAAACGATGGCGAACCAACGATAGCAGAAACACCAAGTGATGAAATCGTGGAACAATCAACTTTGCAAACTAAAAATAATGGTAAACAAGCAGAAAATGAACAAGACGCAAATACATTATCATCTGAAAACAAGCTCGACAGAAACAAAGAAAATATTCAATACATGGAGATCGACGCCGAAGGTGTAAAGAAGACCCAAATAATGAAGAAAATGGGAGAGAAGGAGATGGAAATAAGAGGAATAATACGTCCCGAGAAAGTGAGAACTACAAAGGAAACAGTAGAGATGACTCGAAGTGGTTTAATTGATATACTTAACTTCCCAGTCATCGACCGCACAGAAGGAATTCCTATGAAGATGGACAAAAAGAATGTCTGCATTACGACGAAGAAAATCATAAGCCATAATGTATTTAAAGTAAGTGTGCCTAGAAGAAAGATGCATCCCAAGAAGAAAGAAAACTACAAGGAACAAATGGACCGTATCATTGGAGGATACACTCAAGCAATAAGAAAATTGTGGAAGGAAAAGAACCAGTCGACGGAAAACTCCAGCCAGAAGACAGGAGACAACAAACCAGAGTTAGAAGAGACACCAGAAGTTAATTATAACGAAAACCAGGAGAATACCAGACACCTGGGTAACAAAGATAATGAGGAGAAGAAGACGAAAGGACATAAGGTAGCTGGAGATTTGGTCGCAGCAAAATGGAAGAGCCGAATGATAGTGAGGTACGCAACAAGGGCAGAAAGAAGCCTGAACATAAAGATGATCCAAACAACAAACACCTAATATGAGTGACTATGGCTAAACATTAGAAACCATCAGCCACTGAAGAAAAAGGACAGATATCAAAGATAACCGAGAGAAGCAACCCAAAGTTAAAGAAAATAAAAAACAATCAGAACTATGTGATCCTATTTAAAGAATATTGAAAAAAAGATTATGTATAATGAGATTTATCATGAGATGTAGAATATCATAACGTGTACAAACTAAGATATGTAATACTATAAACAGCAATCAAAAATGAATCCAGGAAAATGTAATTGACCCATAATGAGCCCAATAGAATGGTGAAAGCACAAAAACCCCCTTATATATATACTATTGAATGAACATATTATACTATAAGAGTGAACGAGTTTATCATATATGGAGGAACTACGATGTTACTCTAATCCTTCAAAATTAATTTCAATAAGTGAAATTAAACGTCCAGAATAAGTGTTAAAAATCAAACACTTGAAGGAGCAGAGGAGAAAAACAACAAAGTGTCGAATATTGAAAAGAGATGGATTAAACAAGGAATGAGAATGTCAATTAAATGATAAAGAAAAATGTTTATCATATGAATATTGTAAACCCCTGATAATCCAGGACGATAATGAACCAAGTGTTAAAAAACCCAGTGTATAAACCGTGTAAAGAGTGAACTATGGTGAACTAAAGAAGAATTTGAATACCAACTGCATAATTATATAGTGATAAAGTTAAGTGTGTAATCTAAAAACATTGAGATAACCAAAACAAATTACAAACTAGTATCGAAGAATAGCAACAAGGCTGATAATAATATAGCCAATATGTCAAGTTATGAATAAAATAATGACCTGTGAAGAGGAGTAGGTTAGATAAAATGATAAAGCATGAACAGTGATAATAATGAAACCTCTAATACCTTGAATGTTATATTGAATATGATGTCTTATTGAAAAAGTAAATGATATGTTATATTTTATGTGTTGTGATAGTGCAACTGTTGTTATGTGCAACTTTTTATTGTCCCAGACAGAGATGAAGATTCCTCTGATTCTGAGGATGTGTAGCTGAGGAAAGGCGGAGAATGGAAGCCAAATAGAGCCCCTCTGATTCCGAACCCACTACAAATGTTAGGGAATTAAATTGTAATATGTCAAGGATTATAAATCAAACACTGTGAGGTAAAATGAAAGAACAAAAGAGTTTGCCACAAGAATCAAGATGTGTTTAACGTAAAGAAAAATGTATTATTGTAAAACAGGAAATTGTTAAGTTAAGAACTAAGACATGTTATAACTGAATGACTAAGAATATAAAAAACTTGAAAAATACTAGTAAGCTAAAAATAATACTAGCAAAGAACTCAATCTAGTGCAACACACCAACAAACTATTGAACATAATGCAGAAAGAAGCAGTAATAGTATGATGAAACAAAATAAAGTGATAATTTCTTCAAAATATAAAACTTTTCTCAAATTATCAATTTTGAGAGGGGAGTATATGTAACACCACAAAATGTTACATAACCTGGACACTCACCAGAAGGGTAAATAATTACACTAAAGTGATAAAAGTAAATCATTTATAATGAATGTAGCAAAGAAGAGAAGGACCAGCAAAGAAGAAAGAAGAGGAAGGATCCCAAGAAGCAGTGATGAATACACTGCATGACACTACAACAAACACAATGACTGAGTTTAACTAATGGACATGCAAAGTTCACAATAAGCTGTCAAACGAGCCAGTCCATGACATTAATGTAGAGTCATGTAAAAGAATTATATTAACTAAATAATGACTGAAATAATGTAATATCAATAACAGCATTTTGGCTGAAAGTAAGACCAATAAATAACAAAGCCTATGACTAGAATAGCTATGGCCACAATGTATATTAAAACTAGCATTACAAGCCCAGATGTAATATTAGTGGGTAAAAATAGTTATAAAAGGAAATCTTATATGGATGAGCAACTTCCTTAGTAGACAAAATGTAATTAGTAACAATTATTAAGGAATAAACATAGTGCTGAGAATGTGTCTAGCCCATGCCTAAACAAATGTTTGTCAGTAAATTAATAGGAAAACAGGACTCCTAGTGAACATAAAATTTACTGAACGATAAATATAATTAAACGAGATGTGAAATTCCACCACTCAGTTATTAATGTATAACTTTAAATTGAGTAGGCCAGACAAAATGTATTTAGAGAATAAGGATTTTTTATAATAGCGTATTACCATAAGGGGACGTCCATTAATTACATGAGCTCAAAATGGAGGGGGAGGGGTCCGGCTAAATCTCACCAAATCTCATTTAAAGGGAGGGGGGCCAATGAAAATCTCACGTCAACTTTTTAATTCAGAGAATATACATTATTATAACGGATAACATTTTGTTTTATAAAATTAATCCCGAGCATAGACAATATTAAAGTGCCCACCAATCTTTATGGCCTCTCTGAACTGAACTGAATGCTTAATACACGTGTGCATGCCCGGGATTCCCCGATTTGAAACAAAGAGCCGCACAAGTGTCAGATTTCATTCGGGGAGTTCCCTGCCGCGCCGGTCGAAATCACTGCGTGTCAGTCAGTGAGTCAGTCATGATATTCTGCAACGCATATAAAGCCGATGTTATTGTGTTCAACATGAATTTGTATAAAAACTTTTACAATGCGTATGTTAAGCGGCATGCAGACAAGTCGAAACAAACGTGCCAGCAAGACATTAATCGTTTGTGGAAGGAAGCTAATATCCGATCCTCCAAGTGACCGGAGAACCGACTGTGCCGGAGTCTGGGGAACACGATGGGAAGTCGTTCGCACCGTTCCTGCTTCGGCAATCTCTCACGGTGTATCCCAAACATGCGGGCTATTCCCAAATGCCGTACGATTACTACTGCCCATCTCTTTTGATGAATGATCAAACTATCCATAACAGATGCTGCAAGACTTGTGGCATCTACTTTGCTTCGTGTGTGAAGCTGCAGAAACACAGGTCGGCGCTGCATGCAACCCCGCGAGGACCTGTGGTCAGGGTTCGACCAACGCGTGTGGTCACCCGTCGGGCTGAGGAGCTGCTGTGCGCCGTGGACGATAGGCTGGAGTGGCTGCACGAGGAGGATGTAGATACGTCTAATGACTGTCTTCCTGTACTACCAAAACACATGGATGTCATGTGTCCAATCATTACAATAGAGGAAGCACATGAATGCCCATGGAGTGAGTGAAGAATTAGGGAAGGTGGTGTCGCAGCCTATTTTGTATTTGCTTATTTGCGAAAATTATTTGCAAAAACACGATATGTAGAGAGCCATTTGGCAGCTTTCAAGACAATTAATTTAATTAAACTCATTATAGTGCACCTTAAACATAGTTATCATTTTCACCTATAATTTCACAGAAAAAATGTAGTACATAGAAGATATGCTTTAGGTATTTTTAGTGGTATGAAGCAAAAACATGAACATATCATATAAATTTAATTATTTAAAAATTATAGGGTAAAAATCATGTGAGGGGGAGGGGGGTCCCACCACATCTCACCAAATCTCACCAAGGGGGGGAGGGGGTCCAAATTTAAAAAAAAAACTCACGTAATTAATGGACGTCCCTTAATTATGTTAAGAATTAATATTGTACAGTTATAAATAGCTTTTAATTATAATCATAGATGTATTAGTGTTCAAATAATGACGTTCTAAAGAAAACGCAGTGTAAATAACTAAATGTAAAAAGAAAGGAAATGATTGCATTATGCATTGCTAGCAGACAACAGTGAGAAACCATGTTTCAAAACATTATTTGTAAACATTGTCAAAGAAAACGAGGTTAAAACCAGTGTTAAGCCATATCAAATTAAAGCACAGAAACTAAACTTTAATTTGATGGTAATAACCTCGAGATTGGAATTATAATAAGTGCATAGTGCGTGTTAGCATCATTTGTTATTAAAATTAAGAAATTGTCAAAGTAATACGGATAACAACGAAAGTTGAGTACAACGATCGCTCCGGTGGCCGTTAGAAAAAACACTACTTCATTGTAACGGTTATCAGAGCCAATCAAAAAAGAGTTTACTAAACGACTTTTCTCTCTAAGCGCGATGCAGCGAAGGGGTATATAACCAGCAACGCGGAGAAATTCGTTAGATTCACCACCTCAACTCGAGCGATACAGTCGCCGCTCGCCAGCGTAATACTTTTTATGACTTAATATAATATAATAACAGTAAATATTTCAAAATTCTTCAAAACAGTCAACAGTACAGCGATTAACCACACAGAAAGTGCTTCGACAGTAATAAGTGAATATTTTTAATTAGTGCGTGTGTTCGGAACGAGCGAGAGTATTTTAATCAGTAATTTAAATAGCCCAGTTTTATTAAGAAGAGGGCAGATTCCTCGTTCCAAGTGCGTATAAAGTGTAATTAACCAGTGATCATTATAATCCGATCACTGAAGTGTTTTTAAATTTTAATCTATACGATTAAAAAGAAATAAGGTAACACAGTGACCATTAATATTGTTTATCTGTTTGCACTGATCATAATTTTCAACAACATTGTACTGACGCAAGGACAACAAAACTTTCAATAACATACACAGAATCAATTTATTTAGAGGATTAATTAATCCAACGTAAGATATTTGTGTTAGAATTAAGCATCATAATATTTGTTAGTATATAAGTGAGCGCAACGATCGCTAACCTTAAAAATAATTACGAGTTTTTAAAAAGAGACCAAATTACGAATTATCATTATGTTAACGTCTGTCAAGGCATTTAATAGTATTCTATTTGTATTTCAAAGAACCTACCCGTGAGGTAAATTATATATTAAAAGTAAAATTTGTTAATAGTTATAAGAGTTTTATTGTTCTAAACTGAGCTAGGCCGTATTGTAGATGGGCAACTTAACATCAAGATTGTGTTAACGTAATAATTGTATTTTATTTGTTGAGTTGTTTTAAAGGGTAAAATAAACCCACAATTTTATTCAGTATAAACTTTGGTTACATTTATTTCAATTTAGCTAAGTAATACTCAATATAGAGTACAGTGAGATAACTTTGAGCAGAGACATTACCATACTATATTTGAATTGTTGTAAACGCCTCAAGCATTTAAACGAAGCATAAAGTGAACCTATACAATTCTAAAATTTATCAATTTGTTTTTTCATGGGAACTTTTCCTAAAGTAAACCCATGTGGTGCCCATATTGCATACAAGGAGTAGTATAACCTTGTTTATAAAGTGTAAGCTGGTCATAAGAAAATCTTGACAGTTTATTCTGGGTAAGTGAACGTCAGAACGTCCAGTACTACTATCAGGTACGTGAAAGTGTTTTTATTATAATTATTTGTCCAGGCGATACTTGACGGTACTTACACTGACGACATTTAACCAAGAAGAGGAGTTCCACTGCAAGATCGACCCTACGGTTACATTCATTTACCGACCAGCGATTATTATATTATCCATTAAAATTATCACACTTTAATTATATAAACAATTTATCACCAAAGAGAATTACTGCATATAAACTAGAGAGTTCATATTAACCTTTTAAATTGTAACACGAGAATCCATTACACTACAATCGAAATTAAATTAAATTACATACATTAATTTAAAGAGGGGGATTTCGTTACGTTACAAATTGACACATACAACGTGTGGCAAAAATTTAACACCCCTATAAGCGTTTACTTACACTATGTACAGTTGCCTATTCGGTAGATGTGTTTGAACATTTGACTGTTCTTAATTTGAATTTGTAAGGTAATTATGTGGACATTTTTCGTGTTGAGGAAAAGAGTAATGCGATAATCAAATCTTCCAAATGTGGGCAAAACATGTGGAGACTGATTCCTTTACCAACTTTCCGACTCTGAAACAATTTTTAGAATCTTCTTCAGAATAAAAACCAGAACAAGTGAAAAGATTAGTTTAAGATAAGATAAGATCAACAGATTTTAAGTGATAAAATCAACAATTAAGATTTCTGGTTTCTTTAATAATTTTCTTAAAATGTTAACAAATTGAATTACGACATTATAAACTAATAAGCTATCTGAGCTGCAGATCTCATTCACTACTTTTAAAAAATACGAGGATTATTCAGAAAGTAAGTTCCGTTTTTAAATATTGCCGCAGTATCGATGCCGTCCTGCTGTTGAACATGCGCGGCCAGTTTGTTTATTTGTTGGCAAGTGACAACACTATTTGTAAACAACTGTGCACTGAGTAAGCTTTGTTGGACGTGTTTATAATTTCGAAGAAATTCAAGATGCCCGCCGCGTGTGAAAGTAGGTATGTGATTCGGTTCTTGAATGTGAAAGGCATTAAAATAACTGAATTCTTGGATTTCGTTGTCCATGATGTGTCCGTTACTTAACTAAATACAACTATTTCACTAATGACTCGGAACACAAAGTTTTTATGAGTAAAAACATAAAGTTTTACCTTACAACCTGAACCGGTTTTCACTTTTAAAAAGCATCTTCAGAGGTTGCCGCTGGTAGTGCTGTCCGTCTTGTTGTGGGCGACGGAATCGATTTTCGAAAGATCGATGTCTGTGTGTGGTGAGATATGTTCGAATAATGCGTGTGATTTGAATTGTGTCTGTTCATTTAGGACGTCGTTTTTATTTGTTTTCGTGTGTTTGTATATTTCCAATTGTTCTAGAGTGTCTAGTTTTCGGCCTTTTGTGTGTACGTGTAGAATGTTCGTGTTATTGTCGATGTTTTTGTATGTGTGGTTTGCTTCAATGAGGTGGTTTGCAAAGGTGGATTCTGTAGTGGAGTGGAGTGCCTTTGTGTGTTCAATGTATCTTTGTTTGAAGCTACGTCCTGTCTGGCCTATGTAGAATTTGTTGCAATTTGAGCAATTTAGTATGTAAACACCAGGTAGATCGAATTTGTTTTGTGCTTTGTGTGTGTGTTTTGATAGTGTGTGTTCTGTTTTGTTAGTAGTTTTGTAAGCGATTCTGTATCCTGCTTTTTTGAATTTGTGGGCTATTTTTTCAGTTTGTTTGTTGATGTATGTTAGTGTTATGAATTTGTTGTTTTCTGTCTTTGTCTGTTGTTTGTTTTGTGTAGGAGTTTATTGACTATTGTTCTGTCATATCCGTTAGATTCTGCTAGATATTTTATAGTGTTTAGTTCACCTTTGTAGTCTTTTTCATCTAGGGGGATGTTGTTAAGTCTATGTATCATGGTTCTGAAGGCAGCTAGTTTGTGTTGTATTGGGTGATTGGAGGAGTTGTGTATTAGTGTGTCAGTTGTAGTCGGTTTTCTGTATATACTGAATTTGTGCCTGTGTTCAAGTTTTGTGATGGAGAGGTCTAAGAAGTTTATGGTATTGTTGTGTTCGTTTTCGGCAGTAAAGGTTATGTTTTTATGTATTTTGTTTATGTGCGTTAGTAACTGTTCACATTGTCTTTTGTTTCCCCTGTATAGTATTAGAATGTCATCAACGTATCTGTGCCAATATAGTATTTTATGTGAGCGTCTGTCATTGTTTGTGAGGATTTTTGTTTTCTAAGTGTTGGAGGAAGACTTCTACTATAATGCTGGATATGGGGGAGCCCACGGGTAGACCATCATTCTGTGTGTAAAATTTATTGTTATATGTAAAGTAGTTTTGTTTTGTGATAATGTTTTTCAGAGTTTCTGTTATTTCGTTGATAAGTTCGTCTGGTGTGTTGTTCTGTTTGAGTTTGTTTTGTAGGATGGTGATTGTTTCAGAGATGGGGATGTTTGTGTACAGGTTTTTAATGTCAAAGGAGGCTAACGTGGCATTATAGGGGATGTGTAAGTCTTTTATTTTTGTTACTAGGTCTGTTGTTTTTTACTGCAATGTTGTTGTCTGATAATTTTGTCTAGATGTTTTGCGAGTTTGTATGCAGGGGCATTACGGTTATGGAACACAGGCACAAATTCAGTATATACAGAAAACCGACTACAACTGACACACTAATACACAACTCCTCCAATCACCCAATACAACACAAACTAGCTGCCTTCAGAATCATGATACATAGACTTAACAACATCCCCCTAGATGAAAAAGACTACAAAGACGAACTAAACACGATAAAATATCTAGCAGAATCTAACGGATATGACAGAACAATAGTCAATAAACTCCTACACAAAACAAACAACAGACAAAGACAGAAAACAACAAATTCATAACACTAACATAGGTACATCAACAAACAAACTGAAAAAATAGCCCACAAATTCAAAAAAGCAGGATACAGAATCACTTACAAAACTACTAACAAAACAGAACACACAATATCAAAACACACATACAAACCACAAAACAAATTCGATCTACCTGGTGTTTACCAGTGGCGAAGCGTCCATATATGCGGCGCATACAATTTAAAATTGTATATACAATCGTATAAAGTTATGTAATTAATTTTACATTGGTTAAGTCTAAAATTTTGTCATCTCAAAAGCCAAAACTTAATTTTCACTTGAGCAATACAGCGACAATTAATAAAGCATTACCGTATGACACCAGGCGCACAGTAGTATGCGTCTAAGCTAACGAATACATTCTCTCGACAGCGGTCATTAACCCATGCAGGAGATTTGAACAGGTAGGCGTTCTGACTTGCGCTCGCCCTCCCAACGTTAGTACACTGTGAATTATAGCGGTAACGTATGCGTTACTGTTTCTGCATATACAGTGCATAGTGCGTACCCTGTTGTTTAAAGTTTTTTAATAATGAGTTTGTTTGTGGCGGGAACATCATCATCGTGTGTAGTTGAGTGCAATTGTGTAATTGAAAGTTTATTTACACAGCCATTAAAAGTAGTAGAAGTTGTATAGATAAACTGAACATTATCTTGTGTACCAACCTCATTAATTCACACATTAACGTCAAAAACAAAAAATTGTACACCACATTTAAAGGAACATTATGCACTAAAAACGTGGCTTTGCGGCTGTAGAAAAACCTCAAAATTATACTGTTGGTAATGCATTAGTGTTTAAAAAAAAAATGTATGGACAAATTTAGGAGTTTCTGATTTGAACAACTTGTTTAATTTACAAACAATGAGGTTTTACAGAGTCATGTTGCTTCCCTTCTTTCTTTAAGACAGTTCGGTAAAACCAGAATTGAGTATGCCCTTAATGAACAATTTAAAATTAACATGAAACAGCACAGTGACGTGGTAAAAAAAAAAGGTACATTCTTCGTTGTCTAATTAATGTAGTGTGTTTTTGGCTGAAAATGAACTCCTTTTTCTTGGACATGACGAATCTGTGGCATCGTCAAATCGACGAAATTATGTAGGGCTGTTAAATTTGTTACAAAATTACGACGGAATGTTAGATAACCGTCTTAAAAATTCTACACTGTTCTGGTTTATCTAGCGATATTTAAAATGACACGATTAACTCCATTTCTCAAGTCCTATTAACACAAAAAAAAAAAATGAAATAAAACGAAGTCCCTTTGTAGCAACAATAATGGACGAAACAACAGATAATATCACTAAACATAAGTTTGTATTCAGTACCTAACACGCGCGATACGTTTTCGGTGCGCACCTTGACGACACTGAACTAACGCTATCAATTCACCGCTATCACTGCTCGCGCATGATGTGTGACGTGGACCTTAGTTGTTCTGAGATTTGCATTGCAGTGTCATACAAAGAGTTAGAGTTAAAATTTAACTGGTCATTCAATAAATAATCTGGACTGGTTTTAAAGGCCTTATATATTTCAAATTCTTCATTAGCATCCATATTCCTACCTTTATTGCATATGTGTATTGGTTTAAACTTTGTACTAAAATCTGTATAATTATGATTATTGTCAATCAAATGTCGTCCAAAATTGGTGGTGCTGCTGTTATGTCTGGTGAACATAGAGGGTTACAGGCCCTGGTCACAAGTAGGTGCAACCAAGCAATATTTATCCATTGCTATGCCCATAAAATGAACTTGGTCTCAAAATTTCAGATCACATTTAAAAATGTAAAATATTTTTTAGCACGTTACCTGCTCTAGTTTCGTTTTTTTTTCAAAATCTTCTGGACGACTCACGCACTTGACCAAGAAGTGAAGAAGCGATTTCCATCAGTTGCACCTACTAGATGGAACTACAACAGAAGACTAGTGGCCACTAACAGAACACAGGGCTGACATCATAAGTCTCTTCGACTCTATTATTGAGAACGGAGATACGTGGGACAACAAAAGTTATAATGGAGCAAAATATTCCATACCGTATCCAAAATTTTGCAAATAAATTTCTGAAATCAGTTTTTGTATGAAACGCATTGAAGATTTTGATAAATATCTCAATAATTAAAGGAATAACTACAACAAATTCTGGAGTGACAGGAATTAAATTCAGAATATTCCAACAGAGAGGTGGGACCAGCCTGCAAGCACTCACAGAAGTAAAAGATTACGTATTGATAACATGACAAATTTGGAAAGCTCTTATCGTAGGCTGTATTATGAAATGATTGATTCAATAAAATGTAGACTTCATTAGAGGTTTTTCAGACGTAGGTCAGCTCCATTTTATCGCTCTACTAGAATCACGACGTTTTCCAAAGTCTTCTAAAAAATTTTGAGAAGAGCATTTTGCATCTCTAAAACGCTCTTATGGCCAGTATTTTGATTTTCCGTTACTATAAAGTGAGTTTTCTGTAGTTTATTTAAATTAGCAGTTTTGTAAAAATAGTGTTAGTGACTTGTCAAAGTACTTAAAATCAGCAGATCTGAGTGACACCATTTCTCAAATCTGGATGCCTTATAATGACAATTCCAGTTACAAGGTCTTCAACAGAAAGATGTTTTCAGCCTTCAAAAGAATAAAAACGTATTTGCGTAACTGACAAATTGAACACAGGCTCTCGGCTTTATCAGTGTTATCTATGGAAAAACTGCTTCTTTTGAAACTGAATTTAATTCTGCTTTTTACGATACGGTTGTTGACTTATTCGCTCAAAAAACCAGGCACCTAGAATTAACGTTTAAAAAATAACTACTACAACTAACCCATAATAATTAATGTCGTCTATATATTTCTTTGAAATAGGCCTATAACAGCTAATAATTTTATAACGTGAATAATAAATTATTGTGAGCCGTTAAAGTGAATGAATTAGTGTCGCTGCGGAGGATTTTAATTACCATTATGAATCTGTATTGTTTACTTATGACACTAAAAAGTTACTATGACAATGTGAACAGTTACTAACGCACATAAACAAAATACATAAAAACATAACCTTTACTGCCGAATACGAACACAACAATATCATAAACTTCTTAGACCTCTCCATCACAAAACTAGAACACAGGCACAAATTCAGTATATACAGAAAACCAGCTACAACTGACACACTAATACACAACTCCTCCAAACGCCCAATACAACACAAACTAGCTGCCTTCAGAACCATGATACATAGACTTAACAACATCCCCTTAGATGAAAAAGAATACAAAGACGAACTAAACACTATAAAATATCTAGCAGAATCTAACGGATACGACAGAACAATAGTCAGTAAACTTCTACACAAAACAAACAACAGACAAAGACAGAAAACAACAAATTCATAACACTAACATACATCAACAAACAAACTGAAAAAATAGCCCACAAATTCAAAAAAGCAGGATACAGAATCGCTTACAAAACTACTAACAAAACAGAACACACACTATCAAAACACACACACAAAACACAAAACAAATTCGATCTACCCGGTGTTTACAAGCTAAATTGCTCAAATTGCAATAAATTCTACATAGGCCAGACAGGACGTAGCTTCAAACAGAGATACATTGAACATACAAAGGCACTCCACTCCACTCCACTACAGAATCCACCTTTCCAAACCACCTCATTGAAGCAAACCACACATATAAAAACATCGACAATAACATGAACATTGTAACGAAGTTAGATCCGGTGTGTTTAAAACTGTGTTATAAATTGTTTAATATTTGAATTTAAAAGTGTGTTATAAGTTTACAATTGAAAGTTAAAGTTACAAGTTATGATGAATCGAAAAAATTATAATTGTCTTAAAAGAACTCCTTTGAATGAAAATAAAAATAGTTGCAGTAATGTTGTTTGAACTATAACGTTGCTTAATTCAATAAATAAAGCGTACTAGCTGGTCGCTTGATGAAGGTAGCCGTCGCGTCGATTCTGGCAGCGAAACTCCTCCTCTAGGTTGACCGTCGTCTAAGTACGTAAAGTCAAGTCACGTCTGGACAATAAAATTAATAAAATACACTTCCACGTACCTGGTCGTGATTCTGGAAGTTCGAAAGTTCACTTTTTTAGCAAATTAATAAGCTGCCAAGACGGTTTACAAAACCAGCTTGCTTTACTTACAAGGTTAGGTTACCTTGTTTAATAATGGGCGCCACACAGGTTTATTTCGGGGAAATCCCGTGTAAAACCCATTAATAGAATCAAATAATTATTAATTCTCTTCTTTAAAAAAACTGAAATTGTGTTTATTGCCCTTATGGCAATTCAAATTCAACAACGTATGATTTCTACTAAGAGTTACTTTGATTATTCTGAATTGATTATTTATTTACTTTTCGAAATAAATTAAGTCAAAGTTATGCTGCTAATAACTGGGTTTTATTTGTACCCTTGATAATGAATTCAAACAAACATAAGTAAGAAAATACATTGGTATACAATTGAAGTTATTTCGTTCACTTACCCTACTACACTAGCTCAGAGCATAAACAACTTTTCTGGTTATGTCCAGATAAACTTTACTTTAAACATTAATTTTATTTATATCTCGGGCGTAAATTCTTTTAAACACAAGAAAGAATGTTCATGCCTACACAGAAGTTAATTACAGTATTTCATAAAACAATATTGACTAATACGGCCTTGTTGTTTACTAACAAAAAATCAAACCTATTTATAGGTTAGGCGTTCGTCACGCTTGCTTAATTATTCACAAAAGTTATATAGACCACTTAAGACTAACATCATTCTTAGACAGGATTGACAAATCCACTAAATAAATTCAGTCATTGTGTACCATAGAAAATGTTTTGGTGTAATGCGTCAGTACAAATTTTGTTTAAAAAAAATATATATCAGTGCACTCAGATTAATGGAATAAATTGTCACGATGTTACCTCTTTATTTTAATCTTTTAGATTAAAATTTAATTAAACACTCCAGTGGTCGGATTATAGTGACCCTGGTTTTACACTACACACGCACTTTGAACAGGTAATAATTGTCCGCTTCTGACTAAATTGGACCATTTATAATACTAGTTAATTATTTTCTCCTGTTCGATATATCCCGCACTAAATAAAATAAATACTTCACATCGATGCACTGATTCTAGGTAGACTGTGTTGTAGTTACTTGTTGTTGCCGAAATGTTTCAATGGATGCACTATTACATGATACTATAAGTTAATAAAATTTTGAGGTGACGAGCGACACCTGCTTGCTCGAGATGATTGTCAAAAAGTGGTAACGGAAAAACTCGCATTCCCGTTATATACCCCCTGTTTTGATGAGGCTTAGGTGATTGTTTCATTTAGTAAGCTATTTTTTGATTGGCTCAACCAGACGTTACAAAAATGACGCATTGTTTTTCCAACCGTCATCAACCGTCTTTTGGCTAAGATGATTGACAGTTGACGTTGTTGTTAGTGTTGACAAACAAATTTCTTACTTTCTATTTTCAAATGATGCTAACGCATGTCACGCACTTATTATAGTTGCGATCGTGGTTGTATCGCTATCAAATTAAAGGATATTTTTTACGCTTTAATTTGATATAGTTTGACACTGGTTTTAATTGCACTTTCACTGATATTTCTTAATAAATAATGTTCAGATATATGGCTTCGCGCTGTCGTCTGCTAGCGACGCCGGCCACGATTCTTCTTATCAATAAATTATTTGTGTTGCACATCGCGTTTTCACTTAAACGTCTGTGTCGGAACACTAATATATCCGTCTTTATACTTATTTAGTGAACATAATTATTAAATCTTAACTAACTGATGTAATACATTGCTATGAACTATCCTTACTTCCTAATTATATTTTGTTTATACTATTTCGCTCTATGCTATTCATTAGTAATTGAGTTGTTACTTGTATAATACATTAATAATGCTTATTGCTACACTTGGTATAATGATTGTTCAGTGTATGTTATTTACACTAGTAGTCCTTTCTACTTATCACCTTACTGACAATCGTTCGTTTTAGGCGTTGCCTAGGCATACCTTTTACATCGGGTTTATGCCTTAATAATGTTCATTAGTTACATTTGGTACATTGATGAGGTAACTTACTTATATAAGGTTCCCTCTTACAATTATTTTTACTTCTTATGAGTACATTTGAGATTGTAATACAGTTTCAATTTTATATTGTGGCCATAGCTAATCTTAGTCATAGGCATTGATAGTTACTAGTCATTGTTGATTTATTCTCAGCCAAATACTGTTGCTGATATTATATTATTCGGGTCGTTACTTAATTATTTTTATTAACATGTGAAATTACATTCAAGTTATTCACTGACTCGCTTGACAGCTTATAGTGAATTTAGCTTGTCCATTAGTTTGTGTCAGTTATAGTATCGGTTATAGTGTCAAGCAGTGTTTTGTTTACTGCTTCTTGTGGCACTTCTTCTTCTTTCTTCTTCGTTGGTCCTTCTCTTCTTCGCTACTTTCATCATCATACTATCTACTTACATTACCTTCACGTATTTATTAATTCTATGGGTATATGTCTAGGTTATGTAACACTTGGTATGTTACATATACTCCCCTCTCAAAATTGATAATTTGAGAGAAATTTTACATTTGATAAAATTATAGTATATTATTACTGCTTTTTGTCTTGTACTCTCTGCATTGAATTTTAACATTCTATTAGTGTGTTGCACTAGATTGAGTTCTTGGCTAGTGATATAATTTTTAGCTTACTAGTATTTTTCAAGTTTCTCATATTCTAAGTCATTTAGTTACAATAGGTTTCACTTCTTAAACTAACAATTTCCTGTCTTACAATAATACATTTTTCTTTCTTATTACATATCTTTATTTTCATGATAAGCTCAATGGTTCTTTCATTTTTTACCTCACAGGTTTTTTATTAATAATCCTTGATATATTACCCTATAATTCCCTAACATTTGTAGTGGGTTCGGAGTCAGAGGGGCTCTATTTGGCATCCATTCTCCGCCGTTCCTCAACTACACGTCCTCAGAATCAGAGGCATCCTCATCTCTGTCTGGGACAAAATAAAAATTGCACGTAGCAACAGTTGCACTATCACAACACATAAAATATAACATATCATTCATTTTTCAATAATATAACATATTCAATATAACATTCAAGGTATTAGAGGTTTCATTTGTATCACATTTCATTCTTTTATACTTTAGCTAACCTACTTCTTTTCACAGGTAATTCTTCCCTTTCAGACTTGACATATTGGCTATGTTCTTTATTAGCCTTGTTGTTACTTTTCTATACTATTTGTTAATTTGTTTTGGTTCATCTGAGTATTCTTAAATTTACACACTTATATTGATCATCATACAATTATGCAGTCGTTTCTTAAATATAGAGTTGACAATATTTCACTCTTACAATAGTTTACAAGTTTTACTCTCATCAATAGTTTACAATTATCCTGAATTATCAGGGTTTACAGTATTCATCTACTAAACGTTTTTGTTAGATATTCTCTGACATATCTTGTTGGTAAATACAATTGGATACTTTCTTCATCGCTTAATTAATATTTTTTATATTCCTCGATAACAGTAGTATTTTGACACTTATTTTTGTTATTTATTCGTAGGCATTTTTCTCTATTATATCAGATAATAATCCTTCAACAATATTTGAACAATATTTGATAATTAAGATACCTTATAACGATATTATTCTAACATATTAATAGACAATAGTTGACCTTCTCTCCTTTCATTCCATAGTAATAATAGCTATTCTTTCTAATTAACTCTCTTTGGTATTCTTCCTCTCTACTCCTTCAAATGATAGATTCCAAATCATTTATTCTGGACGGTTTTATATAATTTCTTTGGTTTTGTGAGGGGTATACAATATTTGACATTTAAATCTTTGTTACCTACAATATTTGGCAATTCAATAACATTTTTCTTCCTCTTCATTCCATAATAATAGTAGCCTTCTTTCTAATTAACTCTCTTTGGTATTCTTCCTCTCTACTCCTTCAAATGATAGATTCCAAATCATTTATTCTGGACGGTTTTATATAATTTCTTTTTCATTGGTTGTATTTAATATAGGAGTATTAGAGTAATTTTATATCACTATCTTATGTACATTTTTGTTATATGATACTCTTTTGTTCTATACAATATAATAGATATCTTTCATATCATTAGATTATTTGGTTTATAATACACATTTTTTCTATCATCTAATATGATAAATCTGGTTCCCATTTAATATATAACATAGTTTTGGTACACATACTTATAATACACACTCTTTTTTATAACACAATATGGTAAACAGACTGGCTATAGGCAATTAGACACTTTCAATACATTGAGTATAATAAATGATCCTCCTGATCACTAGTTTAATCCTTTTACGGTAGACACTTTTAACATTTCTTATACACTAAACACTCTTGTGGTAATCGTCGTACAATAATATAATTTGTCCTTTTATAATAATAATTACATTTATAGCTTATACGTTGGGGTTCTATTGGGCTTCTCCATTCTATTGGGTTCATTGGTTGGGACAATTACGTTTCACAGGTACCCTTTTTTATAGCTGTCTCTAGTACAACATATTTATGATATTTGGCACCTTATAATAACATCTCATAACAAACTTCCTTACATATAGTATTTCAATAAACGATGCTTGGTTATAGGTACCTTTGACCTTTTTATTTATTATATCGGTAAGTTCATACGTATTATTTTTATGGTCCTTTGTTATGGTATAAGGGCCTATGTACAGTACTAGTAGTTCTGGAGGTACCTCCCTATCGTGCGGTTTTTCCACTTTGCGGCTACCAGATAGTCATCGGTTTCCCGTTTTCTCGCCTTCCTTTTCTCATCATCTTTGGTATCCATGTGTCCAGTGTACTCCTGGTCTTTGTCATTATTGACTTCTAGTACCTCTTCTAACTCTGGTTGATCGTCATTAGTTTTCTGGTTGGATTTTTCCATTGATTGGTCCCTCTTCTTCCGCAATTCTTTTATTTCTTGGGCATACCCTTCAATGATCCGGTCCAGTTGTTCTTGATACCCTTTCCTTTTCTTGGAATGCCTTATTCTCCCTTTGGAAATATCTGCTTTAAGTATTTTATTGGTTATAGTCTTCTTCGTGGTAGCACATTTCTTCTCTTCGTTCATCTTCGTGAAGCTCCTTCGATACTCCTTCCTATATATTCCTTCTTCACAGTGGATGACTGGGAAATAAATCATATTAATTAGACCACTTCGAGTCATTTCTATTAATTCTTTTGTTACCCTAGTCTTCTTTGGGCGTATTATTCTTCTTTCTTCATTTTTCTTAATAATTTTGTTCCTCTCTTCATGATTTTTAATTTTCAAATTCAGTCGTCCGGTGTTTTTATTTCTGGGTAATTCTTTTGTCTCCTCTTGATCATCACACATCGGCAGATTATTTTGTTCTAATTCTTCCTTCTCTGCTAATAACTCTTCCACTTCTTTAATTACCTGAGTTTTCTCTATACTTCTGGTATCGATCTCCGTGTTGTGAATATCTTCCTGGTGTCTGTCAAGCTCATTTTCAGATGATGATGTCTTTGAGTCCCCTTCATTCTCGGTTTGTTTGACATCGTCTTCGGATGGCATGCTTAATTCTTCTATGGTTTCATCATTGGGTACTTCTTCAGTTTCTGAGTTGTTGTCATTTCGTAATTCTCCTCTTATGGTCTGACCCAATTCTTCCGTATATTTCTTATTCATTTCATCCATTTTCTTGCTAATATCCTTTAATGTGGTATTCAACTCTTCCTTCAACGCTCTGTTGCTGTCGTCTATTTTATTGTTCAACGCGTCCATGGATCTATTGGTATCGTCTAATTTTTTATGGAGATCTTCTCTCAATGATTCGATATTTTTCTGGCCATCATCCATTTTCTGGTGGATCAATTCCATATTTTTATTCAATGATCGGTCTTTTTATTCAAGGTTTCTTCATCATCGTTCTCATCATCTCGAGAAAGTTCATATCGCCTGGTTGTGGGAGTCCTTCCGGTTGTCTGGGTTGGTTGTCGACCCTCACTTCCACTTCCGATTCTGCATGGGGTGTTTCTTCTGGTCGAGTTTCTATGTTATTAATTGTAATGACTTCAATCTCGGGTGTTGGTTGTGTCTCATGTGTCTCCGTATTTGGTTGTACCTCTTCTACTCGGCTATCCTTGTATCTTGTGTCGTATTGATGTGTGTGTGGCATGTTTGTTCTTTTGTGTTTGCCGGGCTGATTATAAATATAAAAAAATATTTTTGTCTGATATATTTTCAGCCTCACGTTGCTGGTCGCCAATTTGTAACGTACGTAGATCCGGTGTGTTTAAAACTGTGTTATAAATTGTTTAATATTTGAATTTAAAAGTGTGTTATAAGTTTACAATTGAAAGTTAAAGTTACAAGTTATGATGAATCGAAAAAATTATAATTGTCTTAAAAGAACTCCTTTGAATGAAAATAAAAATAGTTGCAGTAATGTTGTTTGAACTATAACGTTGCTTAATTCAATAAATAAAGCGTACTAGCTGGTCGCTTGATGAAGGTAGCCGTCGCGTCGATTCTGGCAGCGAAACTCCTCCTCCAGGTTGACTGTCGTCTAAGTACGTAAAGTCAAGTCACGTCTGGACAATAAAATTAATAAAATACACTTCCACGTACCTGGTCGTGATTCTGGAAGTTCGGAAGTTCACTTTTTTAGCAAATTAATAAGCTGCCAAGACGGTTTACAAAACCAGCTTGCTTTACTTACAAGGTTAGGTTACCTTGTTTAATAATGGGCGCCACACAGGTTTATTTCGGGGAAATCCCGTGTAAAACCCATTAATAGAATCAAATAATTATTAATTCTCTTCTTTAAAAAAACTGAAATTGTGTTTATTGCCCTTATGGCAATTCAAATTCAACAACGTATGATTTCTACTAAGAGTTACTTTGATTATTCTGAATTGATTATTTATTTACTTTTCGAAATAAATTAAGTCAAAGTTATGCTGCTAATAACTGGGTTTTATTTGTACCCTTGATAATGAATTCAAACAAACATAAGTATGAAAATACATTGGTATACAATTGAAATTATTTCGTTCACTTACCCTACTACACTAGCTCAGAGCATAAACAACTTTTCTGGTTATGTCCAGATAAACTTTACTTTAAACATTAATTTTATTTATATCTCGGGCGTAAATTCTTTTAAACACAAGAAAGAACGTTCATGCTTACACAGAAGTTAATTACAGTATTTCATAAAACAATATTGACTAATACGGCCTTGTTGTTTACTAACAAAAAATCAAACCTATTTATAGGTTAGGCGTTCGTCACGCTTGCTTAATTATTCACAAAAGTTATATAGACCACTTAAGACTAACATCATTCTTAGACAGGATTGACAAATCCACTAAATAAATTCAGTCATTGTGTACCATAGAAAATGTTTTGGTGTAATGCGTCAGTACAAATTTTGTTTAAAAAAAATATATATCAGTGCACTCAGATTAATGGAATAAATTGTCACGATGTTACCTCTTTATTTTAATCTTTTAGATTAAAATTTAATTAAACACTCCAGTGGTCGGATTATAGTGACCCTGGTTTTACACTACACACGCACTTTGAACAGGTAATAATTTTCCGCTTCTGACTAAATTGGACCATTTATAATACTAGTTAATTATTTTGTCCTGTTCGATATATCCCGCACTAAATAAAATAAATACTTCACATCGATGCACTGATTCTAGGTAGACTGTATTGTAATTACTTGTTGTTGCCGAAATGATTCAATGGATGCACTATTACATGATACTATAAGTTAATAAAATTTTGAGGTGACGATCGACACCTGCTTGCTCGAGATGATTGTCAAAAAGTGGTAACGGAAAAACTCGCATTCCCGTTATATACCCCCTGTTTTGATGAGGCTTAGGTGATTGTTTCATTTAGTAAGTTTTTTTTTGATTGGCTCAACCAGACGTTACAAAAATGACGCATTGTTTTTCCAACCGTCATCAACCGTCTTTTGGCTAAGATGATTGACAGTTGACGTTGTTGTTAGTGTTGACAAACAAATTTCTTACTTTCTATTTACAAATGATGCTAACGCATGTCACGCACTTATTATAGTTGCGATCGTGGTTGTATCGCTATAAAATTAAAGGATATTTTTTATGCTTTAATTTGATATAGTTTGACACTGGTTTTATTTGCACTTTCACTGATATTTCTTAATAAATAATGTTCAGATATATGGCTTCGTGCTGTCGTCTGCTAGCGACGCCGGCCACGATTCTTTCTTATCAATAAATTATTTGTGTTGCACATCGCGTTTTCACTTAAACGTCTGTGTCGGAACACTAATATATCCGTCTTTATACTTATTTAGTGAACATAATTATTAAATCTTAACTAACTGATGTAATACATTGCTATGAACTATCCTTACTTCCTAATTACATTTTGTTTATACTATTTTGCTCTATGCTATTCATTAATAATTGAGTTGTTACTTACATAATACATTAATAATGCTTATTGCTACACTTGGTATAATGATTGTTCAGTGTATGTTATTTACACTAGTAGTCCTTTCTACTTATCACCTTACTGACAATCGTTCGTTTTAGGCGTTGCCTAGGCATACCTTTTACATCGGGTTTATGCCTTAATAATGTTCATTAGTTACATTTGGTACATTGATGAGGTAACTTACTTATATAAGGTTCCCTCTTACAATTATTTTTACTTCTTATGAGTACATTTGAGATTGTAATACAGTTTCAATTTTATATTGTGGCCATAGCTAATCTTAGTCATAGGCATTGATAGTTACTAGCCATTGTTGATTTATTCTCAGCCAAATACTGTTGCTGATATTATATTATTCGGGTCGTTACTTAATTATTTTTTTTAACATGTGAAATTAGATTCAAGTTATTCACTGACTCGCTTGACAGCTTATAGTGAATTTAGCTTGTACATTAGTTTGTGTCAGTTATAGTATTGGTTGTAGTGTCAAGCAGTGTTTTGTTTACTGCTTCTTGTGGCACTTCTTCTTCTTTCTTCTTCGTTGGTCCTTCTCTTCTTCGCTACTTTCATCATCATACTATCTACTTACATTACCTTCATGTATTTATTAATTCTATGGGTATATGTCTAGGTTATGTAACACTTGGTCATGTTACATATACTCCCCTCTCAAAATTGATAATTTGAGAGAAATTTTACATTTTATAAAATTATCATTTCAGTTTAGTTTTAGTATATTATTACTGCTTTTTGTCTTGTACTCTCTGCATTGAATTTTAACATTCTATTAGTGTGTTGCACTAGATTGAGTTCTTGGCTAGTGATATAATTTTTAGCTTACTAGTATTTTTCAAGTTTCTCATATTCTAAGTCATTTAGTTGCAATAGGTTTCACTTCTTAAACTAACAATTTCCTGTCTTACAATAATACATTTTTCTTTCTTATTACATATCTTTATTTTCGTGATAAGCTCTATGGTTCTTTCATTTTTTACCTCACTGGTTTTTTATTAATAATCCTTGATATATTACCCTATAATTCCCTAACATTTGTAGTGGGTTCGGAGTCAGAGGGGCTCTATTTGGCATCCATTCTCCGCCGTTCCTCAACTACACGTCCTCAGAATCAGAGGCATCCTCATCTCTGTCTGGGACAAAATAAAAATTGCACGTAGCAACAGTTGCGCTATCACAACACATAAAATATAACGTATCATTCATTTTTCAATAATATAACATATTCAATATAACATTCAAGGTATTAGAGGTTTCATTTTTGTCACATTTCATTCTTTTATACTTTAGCTAACCTACTTCTTTTCACAGGTAATTCTTCCCTTTCAGACTTGACATATTGGCTATGTTCTTTATTAGCCTTGTTGTTACTTTTCTATACTATTTGGTAATTTGTTTTGGCTCATCTGAGTATTCTTAAATTTACACACTTACAAAATTACAAATTTACATTGATCATCATACAATTATGCAGTCGTTTCTTAAATATAGAGTTTACAATATTTCACTCTTACAATAGTTTACAAGTTTTACTCTCATCAATAGTTTACAATTATTCTGAATTATCAGGGTTTACAGTATTCATCTTCTAAACGTTTTTGTTAGATATTCTCTGACATATCTTGTTGGTAAATACAATTAGATACTTTCTTCATCGCTTAATTAATATTTTTTATATTCCTCGATAACAGTAGTATTTTGACACTTATTTTTGTTATTTATTCATAGGCATTTTTCTCTATTATATCAGATAATAATCCTTCAACAATATTTGAACAATATTTGATAATTAAGATACCCTATAACTATATTATTCTAACATATTAATAGACAATAGTTGACCTTCTCTCCCTTCATTCCATAGTAATAATAGCTATTCTTTCTAATTAACTCTCTTTGGTATTCTTCCTCTCTACTCCTTCAAATGATAGGTTCCAAATCATTTATTCTGGACGGGTTTATATAATTTCTTTTTCATTGGTTGCATTTAATATAGGAGTATTAGAGTAATTTTATATCACTATCTTATGTACATTTTTGTTATATGATACTCTTTTGTTCTATACAATATAACAGATATCTTTCATATCATTAGATTATTTGGATTATAATACACATTTTTTCTATCATCTAATATGATAAATCTGGTTCCCATTTAATATATAACATAGTTTTGGTACACATACTTATAATACACACTGTTTTTTATAACACAATATGGTAAACAGGCTGGCTATAGGCAATTAGACACTTTCAATACATTGGGTATAATAAATGATCCTCCTGATCACTAGTTTAATCCTTTTACGGTAGACACTTTTAACATTTCTTATACACTAAACACTCCTGTGGTAATCGTCGTACAATAATATAATTTGTCCTTTTATAATAATAATTACATTTATAGCTTATACGTTGGGGTTCTATTGGGCTTCTCCATTCTATTGGGTTCATTGGTTCTGACAATTACGTTTCAAAGGTACCCTTTTTTATAGCTGTCTCTAGTACAACATGTTTATGATATTTGGCACCCTAAAGTAACATCTCATAACAAACTTCCTTACATATAGTATTTCAATAAACGATGCTTGGTTATAGGTACCTTTGACCTTTTTATTTATTATATCGGTAAGTTCATACGTATTATTTTTATGGTCCTTTGTTATGGTATAAGGGCCTATGTACAGTACTAGTAGTTTTGGAGGTACCTCCCTATCATGCGGTTTTTCCACTTTGCGGCTACCAGATAGTCATCGGCTTCCCATTTTCTCGCCTTCCTTTTCTCATCATCTTTGGTATCCATGTGTGCAGTGTACTCCTGGTCTTTGTCATTATTGACTTCTAGTACCTCTTCTAACTCTGGTTGATCGTCATTAGTTTTCTGGTTGGATTTTTCCATTGATTGGTCCCTCTTCTTCCGCAATTCTTTTATTTCTTGGGCATACCCTTCAATGATCTGGTCCAGTTGTTCTTGATACCCTTTCCTTTTCTTGAAATGCCTTATTCTCCCTTTGGAAATATCTGCTTTAAGTATTTTATTGGTTACAGTCTTTTTCGTAATAGCACATTTCTTCTCTTCGTTCATCTTCGTGAAGCTCCTTCGATACTCCTTCCTATATATTCCTTCTTCACAGTGGATGACTGGGAAATAAATCATAATAATTAGACCACTTTGAGTCATTTCTATTAATTCTTTTGTTACCCTAGTCTTCTTTGGGCGTATTATTCTTCTTTCTTCATTTTTCTTAATAATTTTTTTCCTTTCTTCATGATTTTTAATTTTCAAATTCACTCGTCTGGTGTTTTTATTTCTGGGTAATTTTTTTGTCTCCTCTTGATCATCACACATCGGCAGATTATTTTGTTCTAATCCTTCCTTCTCTGCTAATAACTCTTCCGCTTCTTTAATTACCTGAGTTTTCTCTATACTTCCGGTATCGATCTCCGTGTCGTGAATATCTTCCTGGTGTCTGTCAAGCTCATTTTCAGATGATGATGTCTTTGAGTCCCCTTCATTCTCGGTTTGTTTGACGTCGTCTTCGGATGGCATGCTTAATTCTTCTATGGTTTCATCATTGGGTACTTCTTCAGTTTCTGAGTTGTTGTCGTTTCGTAATTCTCCTCTTATGGTCTGACCCAATTCTTCCGTATATTTCTTATTCATTTCATCCATTTTCTTGCTAATATCCTTTAATGTGGTATTCAACTCTTCCTTCAACGCTCTGTTGCTGTCGTCTATTTTATTGTTCAACGCGTCCATGGATCTATTGGTATCGTCTAATTTTTTATGGAGATCTTCTCTTCTCTTAATGATTCGATATTTTTCTGGCCGTCATCCATTTTCTGGTGGATCAATTCCATATTTTTATTCAATGATTCGGTCTTTTTATTCAAGGTTTCTTCATCATCGTTCTCATCATCTCGAGAAAGTTCATATCGCCTGGTTGTGGGAGTCCTTCCGGTTGTCTGGGTTGGTTGTCGACCCTCACTTCCACTTCCGATTCTGCATGGGGTGTTTCTTCTGGTCGAGTTTCTATGTTATTAATTGTAATGACTTCCATCTCAAGTGTTGGTGGTGTCTCATGTGTCTCCGTATTTGGTTGTACCTCTTCTACTCGGCTATCCTTGTATCTTGTGTCGTATTGATGTGTGTGTGGCATGTTTGTTCTTTTGTGTTTGCCGGGCTGATTATAAATATAAAAAAATATTTTTGTCTGATATATTTTCAGCCTCACGTTGCTGGTCGCCAATTTGTAACGTACGTAGATCCGGTGTGTTTAAAACTGTGTTATAAATTGTTTAATATTTGAATTTAAAAGTGTGTTATAAGTTTACAATTGAAAGTTAAAGTTACAAGTTATGATGAATCGAAAAAATTATAATTGTCTTAAAAGAACTCCTTTGAATGAAAATAAAAATAGTTGCAGTAATTTTGTTTGAACTATAACGTTGCTTAATTCAATAAATAAAGCGTACTAGCTGGTCGCTTGATGAAGGTAGCCGTCACGTCGATTCTGGCAGCGAAACTCCTCCTCCAGGTTGACCGTTGTCTAAGTACGTAAAGTCAAGTCACGTCTGGACAATAAAATTAATAAAATACACTTCCACGTACCTGGTCGTGATTCTGGAAGTTCGGAAGTTCACTTTTTTAGCAAATTAATAAGCTGCCAAGACGGTTTACAAAACCAGCTTGCTTTACTTACAAGGTTAGGTTACCTTGTTTAATAATGGGCGCCACACAGGTTTATTTCGGGGAAATCCCGTGTAAAACCCATTAATAGAATCAAATAATTATTAATTCTCTTCTTTAAAAAAACTGAAATTGTGTTTATTGCCCTTATGGCAATTCAAATTCAACAACGTATGATTTCTACTAAGAGTTACTTTGATTATTCTGAATTGATTATTTATTTACTTTTCGAAATAAATTAAGTCAAAGTTATGCTGCTAATAACTGGGTTTTATTTGTACCCTTGATAATGAATTCAAACAAACATAAGTAAGAAAATACATTGGTATACAATTGAAATTATTTCGTTCACTTACCCTACTACACTAGCTCAGAGCATAAACAACTTTTCTGGTTATGTCCAGATAAACTTTACTTTAAACATTAATTTTATTTATATCTCGGGCATAAATTCTTTTAAACACAAGAAAGAACGTTCATGCTTACACAGAAGTTAATTACAGTATTTCATAAAACAATATTGACTAATACGGCCTTGTTGTTTACTAACAAAAAATCAAACCTATTTATAGGTTAGGCGTTCGTCACGCTTGCTTAATTATTCACAAAATTCATTTTGTTTTAATTGTCTCCAAGTCACGTTACTAATATTTAGAATTAATATTAGGCAATTACCTGTATTAACTTCCGTCTTGTGACTTCTTTAGTTTTTTCCTTAAAACAACGCGTTTCGAGAATAAATTCTCATCATCAGGTTTTTTAAAAATTAGAAAAACATCAAATTCACCCAAAAGGGGGTCGTCAACTATTTAAAATACACAAACACAAAAACACCACACATAATTAAACACGAGTTTAATTAAACAAATTAAACATGAGTTGGTCGTTGGCGGCAAGACGATGCGCATCGGACTGTGCCGTGACTGTGTCGGTGTTTAATTATGTGTGGTGTTTTTGTGTTTGTGTATTTTAAATAGTTGACGACCCCCTTTTGGGTGAATTTGATGTTTTTATAATTTTTAAAAAACCTGATGATGAGAATTTATTCTCGAAACGCGTTGTTTTAAGGAAAAAACTAAAGAAGTCACAAGACTGAAGTTAATACAGGTAATTGCCTAATATTAATTCTAAATATTATTCACAAAAGTTATATAGACCACTTAAGACTAACATCATTCTTAGACAGGATTGACAAATCCACTAAATAAATTCAGTCATTGTGTACCATAGAAAATGTTTTGGTGTAATGCGTCAGTACAAATTTTGTTTAAAAAAAATATATATCAGTGCACTCAGATTAATGGAATAAATTGTCACGATGTTACCTCTTTATTTTAATCTTTTAGATTAAAATTTAATTAAACACTCCAGTGGTCGGATTATAGTGACCCTGGTTTTACACTACACACGCACTTTGAACAGGTAATAATTTTCCGCTTCTGAGTAAATTGGACCATTTGTAATACTAGTTAATTATTTTCTCCCGTTCGATATATCCCGCACTAAATAAAATAAATACTTCACATCGATGCACTGATTCTAGGTAGACTGTATTGTAGTTACTTGTTGTTGCCGAAATGATTCAATGGATGCACTATTACATGATACTATAAGTTAATAAAATTTTGAGGTGACGATCGACACCTGCTTGCTCGAGATGATTGTCAAAAAGTGGTAACGGAAAAACTCGCATTCCCGTTATATACCCCCTGTTTTGATGAGGCTTAGGTGATTGTTTCATTTAGTAACCTTTTTTTTGATTGGCTCAACCAGACGTTACAAAAATGACGCATTGTTTTTCCAACCGTCATCAACCGTCTTTTGGCTAAGATGATTGACAGTTGACGTTGTTGTTAGTGTTGACAAACAAATTTCTTACTTTCTATTTACAAATGATGCTAACGCATGTCACGCATTTATTATAGTTGCGATCGTGGTTGTATCGCTATCAAATTAAAGGATATTTTTTATGCTTTAATTTGATATAGTTTGACACTGGTTTTATTTGCACTTTCACTGATATTTCTTAATAAATAATGTTCAGATATATGGCTTCGCGCTGTCGTCTGCTAGCGACGCCGGCCACGATTCTTTCTTATCTATAAATTATTTGTGTTGCACATCGCGTTTTCACTTAAACGTCTGTGTCGGAACACTAATATATCCGTCTTTATACTTATTTAGTGAACATAATTATTAAATCTTAACTAACTGATGTAATACATTGCTATGAACTATCCTTACTTCCTAATTACATTTTGTTTATACTATTTTGCTCTATGCTATTCATTAATAATTGAGTTGTTACTTACATAATACATTAATAATGCTTATTGCTACACTTGTTATAATGATTGTTCAGTGTATGTTATTTACACTAGTAGTCCTTTCTACTTATCACCTTACTGACAATCGTTCGTTTTAGGCGTTGCCTAGGCATACCTTTTACATCGGGTTTATGCCTTAATAATGTTCATTAGTTACATTTGGTACATTGATGAGGTAACTTACTTATATAAGGTTCCCTCTTACAATTATTTTTACGTCTTATGAGTACATTTGAGATTGTAATACAGTTTCAATTTTATATTGTGGCCATAGCTAATCTTAGTCATAGGCATTGATAGTTACTAGTCATTGTTGATTTATTCTCAGCCAAATACTGTTGCTGATATTATATTATTCGGGTCATTACTTAATTATTTTTATTAACATGTGAAATTACATTCAAGTTATTCACTGACTCGCTTGACAGCTTATAGTGAATTTAGCTTGTCCATTAGTTTGTGTCAGTTATAGTATTGGTTGTAGTGTCAAGCAGTGTTTTGTTTACTGCTTCTTGTGGCACTTCTTCTTCTTTCTTCTTCGTTGGTCCTTCTCTTCTTCGCTACTTTCATCATCATACTATCTACTTACATTACCTTCATGTATTTATTAATTCTATGGGTATATGTCTAGGTTATGTAACACTTGGTCATGTTACATATACTCCCCTCTCAAAATTGATAATTTGAGAGAAATTTTACATTTTATAAAATTATCATTTCAGTTTAGTTTTAGTATATTATTACTGCTTTTTGTCTTGTACTCTCTGCATTGAATTTTAACATTCTATTAGTGTGTTGCACTAGATTGAGTTCTTGGCTAGTGATATAATTTTTAGCTTACTAGTATTTTTCAAGTTTCTCATATTCTAAGTCATTTAGTTGCAATAGGTTTCACTTCTTAAACTAACAATTTCCTGTCTTACAATAATACATTTTTCTTTCTTATTACATATCTTTATTTTCGTGATAAGCTCTATGGTTCTTTCATTTTTTACCTCACAGGTTTTTTATTAATAATCCTTGATATATTACCCTATAATTCCCTAACATTTGTAGTGGGTTCGGAGTCAGAGGGGCTCTATTTGGCATCCATTCTCCGCCGTTCCTCAACTACACGTCCTCAGAATCAGAGGCATCCTCATCTCTGTCTGGGACAAAATAAAAATTGCACGTAGCAACAGTTGCGCTATCACAACACATAAAATATAACATATCATTCATTTTTCAATAATATAACATATTCAATATAACATTCAAGGTATTAGAGGTTTCATTTGTATCACATTTCATACTTTTATACTTTAGCTAACCTTTTCACAGGTAATTCTTCCCTTTCAGACTTGACATATTGGCTATGTTCTTTATTAGCCTTGTTGTTACTTTTCTATACTATTTGGTAATTTGTTTTGGTTCATCTGAGTATTCTTAAATTTACACACTTACAAAATTACAAATTTACATTGATCATCATACAATTATGCAGTCGTTTCTTAAATATAGAGTTTACAATATTTCACTCTTACAATAGTTTACAAGTTTTACTCTCATCAATAGTTTACAATTATCCTGAATTATCAGGGTTTACAGTATTCATCTTCTAAACGTTTTTGTTAGATATTCTCTGACATATCTTGTTGGTAAATACAATTAGATACTTTCTTCATCTCTTAATTAATATTTTTTATATTCCTCGATAACAGTAGTATTTTGACACTTATTTTTGTTATTTATTCATAGGCATTTTTCTCTATTATATCAGATAATAATCCTTCAACAATATTTGAACAATATTTGATAATTAAGATACCCTATAACGATATTATTCTAACATATTAATAGACAATAGTTGACCTTCTCTCCCTTCATTCCATAGTAATAAAAGCTATTCTTTCTAATTAACTCTCTTTGGTATTCTTCCTCTCTACTCCTTCAAACGATAGATTCCAAATCATTTATTCTGGACGGTTTTATATAATTTCTTTGGTTTTGTGAGGGGTATACAATATTTGACATTTAAGTCTTTGTTACCTACAATATTTGGCAATTCAATAACATTTTTCTTCCTCTTCATTCCATAATAATAGTAGCCTTCTTTCTAATTAACTCTCTTTGGTATTCTTCCTCTCTACTCCTTCAAATGATAGATTCCAAATCATTTATTCTGGACGGTTTTATATAATTTCTTTTTCATTGCTGTATTTAATATAGGAGTATTAGAGTAATTTTATATCACTATCTTATATACATTTTTGTTATATGATACTCTTTTGTTCTATACAATATAATAGATATCTTTCATATCATTAGATTATTTGGTTTATAATACACATTTTTTCTATCATCTAATATGATAAATCTGGTTCCCATTTAATATATAACATAGTTTTGGTACACATACTTATAATACACACTCTTTTTTATAACACAATATGGTAAACAGGCTGGCTATAGGCAATTAGACACTTTCAATACATTGGGTATAATAAATGATCCTCCTGATCACTAGTTTAATCCTTTTACGGTAGACGCTTTTAACATTTCTTATACACTAAACACTCTTGTGGTAATCGTCGTACAATAATATAATTTGTCCTTTTATAATAATAATTACATTTATAGCTTATACGTTGGGGTTCTATTGGGCTTCTCCATTCTATTGGGTTCATTGGTTGGGACAATTACGTTTCACAGGTACCCTTTTTTATAGCTGTCTCTAGTACAACATATTTATGATATTTGGCACCCTATAATAACATCTCATAACAAACTTCCTTACATATAGTATTTCAATAAACGATGCTTGGTTATAGGTACCTTTGACCTTTTTATTTATTATATCGGTAAGTTCATACGTATTATTTTTATGGTCCTTTGTTATGGTATAAGGGCCTATGTACAGTACTAGTAGTTTTGGAGGTACCTCCCTATCATGCGGTTTTTCCACTTTGCGGCTACCAGATAGTCATCGGCTTCCCATTTTCTCGCCTTCCTTTTCTCATCATCTTTGGTATCCATGTGTGCAGTGTACTCCTGGTCTTTGTCATTATTGACTTCTAGTACCTCTTCTAACTCTGGTTGATCGTCATTAGTTTTCTGGTTGGATTTTTCCATTGATTGGTCCCTCTTCTTCCGCAATTCTTTTATTTCTTGGGCATACCCTTCAATGATCTGGTCCAGTTGTTCTTGATACCCTTTCCTTTTCTTGAAATGCCTTATTCTCCCTTTGGAAATATCTGCTTTAAGTATTTTATTGGTTACAGTCTTTTTCGTGGTAGCACATTTCTTCTCTTCGTTCATCTTCGTGAAGCTCCTTCGATACTCCTTCCTATATATTCCTTCTTCACAGTGGATGACTGGGAAATAAATCATAATAATTAGACCACTTCGAGTCATTTCTATTGTTGAACGCGTCCATGGATCTATTGGTATCGTCTAATTTTTTATGGAGATCTTCTCTTAATGATTCGATATTTTTCTGGCCGTCATCCATTTTCTGGTGGATCGATTCCATATTTTTATTCAATGATTCGGTCTTTTTATTCAAGGTTTCTTCATCATCGTTCTCATCATCTCGAGAAAGTTCATATCGCCTGGTTGTGGGAGTCCTTCCGGTCGTCTGGGTTGGTTGTCGACCCTCACTTCCACTTCCGATTCTGCATGGGGTGTTTCTTCTGGTCGAGTTTCTATGTTATTAATTGTAATGACTTCAATCACGGGTGTTGGTTGTGTCTCATGTGTCTCCGTATTTGGTTGTACCTCTTCTACTCGGCTATTCTTGTACCTTGTGTCGTATTGATGTGTGTGTGGCATGTTTGTTCTTTTGTGTTTGCCGGGCTGATTATAAATATAAAAAAATATTTTTGTCTGATATTTTTTCAGCCTCACGTTGCTGGTCGCCAATTTGTAACGTACGCAGATCAGGTGTGTTTAAAACTGTGTTATAAATTTTTTAATATTTGAATTTAAAAGTGTGTTATAAGTTTACAATTGAAAGTTAAAGTTACAAGTTATGATGAATCGAAAAATTTATAATTGTCTTAAAAGAACTCCTTTGAATGAAAATAAAAATAGTTGCAGTAATGTTGTTTGAACTATAACGTTGCTTAATTCAATAAATAAAGCGTACTAGCTGGTTGCTTGATGAAGGTAGCCGTCGCGTCGATTCTGGCAGTGAAACTCCTCCTCCAGGTTGACCATCGTCTAAGTACGTAAAGTCAAGTCACGTCTGGACAATAAAATTAATAAAATACACTTCCACGTACCTGGTCATGATTCTGGAAGTTCGGAAGTTCACTTTTTTAGCAAATTAATAAGCTGCCAAGACGGTTTACAAAACCTGCTTGCTTTACTTACAAGGTTAGGTTACCTTGTTTAATAATGGGCGCCACACAGGTTTATTTCAGGGAAATCCCGTGTAAAACCCATTAATAGAATCAAATAATTATTAATTCTCTTCTTTAAAAAAACTGAAATTGTGTTTATTGCCCTTATGGCAATTCAAATTCAACAACGTATGATTTCTACTAAGAGTTACTTTGATTATTCTGAATTGATTATTTATTTACTTTTCGAAATAAATTAAGTCAAAGTTATGCTGCTAATAACTGGGTTTTATTTGTACCCTTGATAATGAATTCAAACAAACATAAGTAAGAAAATACATTGGTATACAATTGAAATTATTTCGTTCACTTACCCTACTACACTAGCTCAGAGCATAAACAACTTTTCTGGTTATGTCCAGATAAACTTTACTTTAAACATTAATTTTATTTATATCTCGGGCGTAAATTCTTTTAAACACAAGAAAGAATGTTCATGCCTACACAGAAGTTAATTACAGTATTTCATAAAACAATATTGACTAATACGGCCTTGTTGTTTACTAACAAAAAATCAAACCTATTTATAGGTTAGGCGTTCGTCACGCTTGCTTAATTATTCACAAAAGTTATATAGACCACTTAAGACTAACATCATTCTTAGACAGGATTGACAAATCCACTAAATAAATTCAGTCATTGTGTACCATAGAAAATGTTTTGGTGTTATGCGTCAGTACAAATTTTGTTTAAAAAAAATATATATCAGTGCACTCAGATTAATGGAATAAATTGTCACGATGTTACCTCTTTATTTTAATCTTTTAGATTAGAATTTAATTAAACACTCCAGTGGTCGGATTATAGTGACCCTGGTTTTACACTACACACGCACTTTGAACAGGTAATAATTGTCCGCTTCTGACTAAATTGGACCATTTGTAATACTAGTTAATTATTTTCTCCTGTTCGATATATCCCGCACTAAATAAAATAAATACTTCACATCGATGCACTGATTCTAGGTAGACTGTATTGTAGTTACTTGTTGTTGCCGAAATGATTCAATGGATGCACTATTACATGATACTATAAGTTAATAAAATGTTGAGGTGACGAGCGACACCTGCTTGCTCGAGATGATTGTCAAAAGTGGTAACGGAAAAACTCGCATTCCCGTTATATACCCCCTGTTTTGATGAGGCTTAGGTGATTGTTTCATTTAGTAAGCTATTTTTTGATTGGCTCAACCAGACGTTACAAAAATGACGCATTGTTTTTCCAACCGTCTTTTGGCTAAGATGATTGACAGTTGACGTTGTTGTTAGTGTTGACAAACAAATTTCTTACTTTCTATTTACAAATGATGCAAATAAGTGCATGTCACGCACTTATTATAGTTGCGATCGTGGTTGTATCGCTATCAAATTAAAGGATATTTTTTATGCTTTAATTTGATATAGTTTGACACTGGTTTTATTTGCACTTTCACTGATATTTCTTAATAAATAATGTTCAGATATATGGCTTCGCCAGGTCGTCTGCTAGCTACGCCGGCCACGATTCTTTCTTATCAATAAATTATTTGTGTTGCACATCGCGTTTTCACTTAAACGTCTGTGTCGGAACACTAATATATCCGTCTTTATACTTATTTAGTGAACATAATTATTAAATCTTAACTAACTGATGTAATACATTGCTATGAACTATCCTTACTTCCTAATTACATTTTGTTTATACTATTTCGCTCTATGCTATTCATTAATAATTGAGTTGTTACTTGTATAATACATTAATAATGCTTATTGCTACACTTGGTATAATGATTGTTCAGTGTATGTTATTTACACTAGTAGTCCTTTCTACTTATAACCTTACTGACAATCGTTCGTTTTAGGCGTTGCCTAGGCATACCTTTTACATCGGGTTTATGCCTTAATAATGTTCATTAGTTACATTTGGTACATTGATGAGGTAACTTACTTATATAAGGTTCCCTCTTACAATTATTTTTACTTCTTATGAGTACATTTGAGATTGTAATACAGTTTCAATTTTATATTGTTGCCATAGCTAATCTTAGTCATAGGCATTGATAGTTACTAGTCATTGTTGATTTATTCTCAGCCAAATACTGTTGCTGATATTATATTATTCGGGTCGTTACTTAATTATTTTTATTAACATGTGAAATTACATTCAAGTTATTCACTGACTCGCTTGACAGCTTATAGTGAATTTAGCTTGTCCATTAGTTTGTGTCAGTTATAGTATTGGTTGTAGTGTCAAGCAGTGTTTTGTTTACTGCTTCTTATGGCACTTCTTCTTCTTTCTTCTTCGTTGGTCCTTCTCTTCTTCGCTACTTTCATCATCATACTATCTACTTACATTACCTTCATGTATTTATTAATATTATGGGTATATGTCTAGGTTATGTAACACTTGGTCATGTTACATATACTCCCCTCTCAAAATTGATAATTTGAGAGAAATTTTACATTTGATAAAATTATCATTTCAGTTTAGTTTTAGTATATTATTACTGCTTTTTGTCTTGTACTCTCTGCATTGAATTTTAACATTCTATTAGTGTGTTGCACTAGATTGAGTTCTTGGCTAGTGATATAATTTTTAGCTTACTAGTATTTTTCAAGTTTCTCATATTCTAAGTTATTCAGTTGCAATAGGTTTCACTTCTTAAACTAACAATTTCCTGTCTTACAATAATACATTTTTCTTTCTTATTACATATCTTTATTTTCGTGATAAGCTCTATGGTTCTTTCATTTTTTACCTCACAGGTTTTTTATTAATAATCCTTGATATATTACCCTATAATTCCCTAACATTTGTAGTGGGTTCGGAGTCAGAGGGGCTCTATTTGGCATCCATTCTCCGCCGTTCCTCAACTACACGTCCTCAGAATCAGAGGCATCCTCATCTCTGTCTGGGACAAAATAAAAATTGCACGTAGCAACAGTTGCGCTATCACAACACATAAAATATAACATATCATTCATTTTTCAATAATATAACATATTCAATATAACATTCAAGGTATTAGAGGTTTCATTTGTATCACATTTCATACTTTTATACTTTAGCTAACCTACTTCTTTTCACAGGTAATTCTTCCCTTTCAGACTTGACATATTGGCTATGTTCTTTATTAGCCTTGTTGTTACTTTTCTATACTATTTGGTAATTTGTTTTGGTTCATCTGAGTATTCTTAAATTTACACACTTACAAAATTACAAATTTACATTGATCATCATACAATTATGCAGTCGTTTCTTAAATATAGAGTTTACAATATTTCACTCTTACAATAGTTTACAAGTTTTACTCTCATCAATAGTTTACAATTATCCTGAATTATCAGGGTTTACAGTATTCATCTTCTAAACGTTTTTGTTAGATATTCTCTGACATATCTTGTTGGTAAATACAATTAGATACTTTCTTCATCGCTTAATTAATATTTTTTATATTCCTCGATAACAGTAGTATTTTGACACTTATTTTTGTTATTTATTCATAGGCATTTTTCTCTATTATATCAGATAATAATCCTTCAACAATATTTGAACAATATTTGATAATTAAGATACCCTATAATGATATTATTCTAACATATTGTAGCATAACAAAATTATCACGCTAAACATTTAACTTAATGCAACAAAAATAAGGAAGAAAAGTTCCATAGTGAGTGAGAAGTATGAATTGTTTTAAGAATTACACTAGAAACTGTATATTAAGTCAATAAAATGTTAATAAGAATGAAAAATAACAAAGAAAATCATTGATCAAAATAACTTACTATGTAAAAACCCAATAAACCAGCAGTATACCCAGTAGATTGGGGAAGCAGTAAAAAGGAAATACAAGAAAAAGGAAATAAAAGGATGAAACCATATTAATAAGGGAAATGTATAAGGTCAAGATGCAGAGAAACCACAAGACCAGAAATTACTAATATAATAATGAAGAAGGGACAAAATATGTCAAGATTCCCACACAGAGACTAGAACCAAGAAGAGTCATTCCAAAAAATGGTAAGCATGGAATACATGCCATTAAACAAAATTAAAACTAATATATGTAGACCCAATAACAAGTTACAAGATACAATCCCAAAGAAAACCGAATTATATACTAGTTGTAAGCATAATATGTGGAAAAAATTATTAAAAGGACTACCATTAGTGTAGCCAAAATAAATGACGCATTATAATAAAGTGTAGTATAAAAAATCTATTAAAAAAAAAAGACTACCAGCAGTGTAGGGAAATACTAAATAAAAACTAAAGAGACAGTCTAATGACTTAGTGCAATTTGGATAATAAAAGTGTTTTAGTGATTAGGCATAATAACAATATATTAGGAATAAGATGTTTTTATTTTATTGTATTAACAAATTAGGTATAGGGAACACAAGAGACAGTTAATAACTGAAAGTGTCATTAGTTATAAGATGTTTTTATGTTAATGTGTTATCAAATTAGTTATAGTAATTAAAAGAGACAGTTAATAACTGAAGGTGTTATTAGGAATAAGATGTTTTAATAGGATAAGGTTTGTGATAAAAGGAAACATAAAAACAAAGGACAGCCAACGACTGATAATAGTGCTGATAATAATATGTTCCCATTATAATACTAAATATGTAGAAAATAATAGGCATAAGATGTTTATGTTATGGTTAAATGATATTATAAAAATAGTTTAGTAGATATAAGATATTCCATTGTATTTTAAAATCATGTTATTTAATTTTCCAGTGTGAGGCAGAGAGGCAAGTAGGGTATAGAAATGTAATAATTTTATTCAAAACAGTAAACCATATATAATGTACAAGCAGACTAGCTAAGACACCATTTTAGAAAACACAGACTAGCAATTAAACCAAAAGTATCTATCAGAGAATCAAGCTAGATAATGGGAATAGAATTCAATACACACAATACAGAAATTGAAAATATAATTAATACAGATACAATTAGTAGCGAATAGAATGACAAAGGAAAGAAAATTAACTTCTTTTGGAAACAAATAATACTAGGCCTATAATGGTAATCAAATCAGACTAAACAGTAAATTAATCAATATTGAAGTGTTTTAACAACAAAATTATTAACAACAAAGATAATCACGGAGTTATTAAGTATATTCAATGGAAATATTATCAGAAAAAACAATTAAAATCCATTTAAACAATAAATTTGTACAAAATATGAGGCACACAATCATTATAAAAAATTGTAATTTTTGGGCTTAAATGAGCTTGAAACAAACCCAGCTATATATCAAAAGATGTAAAATTAATTAATCAATATTACTGAGTAGTTAGATTTATGTAAAATTAAGAAATATTTGAATTACAGTAAAAAATAAGAAAACTTATTATGTATATTTAGATGGTGAACCAAGTCTTAGACAGATATTTTTATAGTTAAACAATATAAAGAGGAAAAAGACATAGCACAAATTACCCTAAAACGACGACGTTGAGTCTATTAGTCTATGGTTAATCGTGAAGACGACTAGTTGGAAATGTGTTAGCAGAATAACGGAAAAAGATTAATTTTGTGTAAAACCGAGTGTGGTTATGCGGCGTGTAACAGAGATGATCTAAAAGTGAAAATAACATTAACTATCAATTTATAACACTTCACAAGTTCCAAACAACAGTAATAACACCATCAAACTCAAACACAAGAAATCAACAGCCATTTTGAGACAATTTTGGACCATATTCGCAGAACACAATTACACATATTTGAACACCGGACACTTCACAAGAAACCCATCACGAAAACGACATCGCAGGAGACGAGAGGACACTCTACACTATATTCCTGGACCAACACTACTTCGCAGAGAAGGGAATATCATTTTATTTCTGCGGGAGCATCTCAGCCAGTTCCAGCCGTATAGCAGCTAAAATCGAGGAGACGTCGGCCATACTGGATTTACTCACCAGCACGAGTTGCACTGCCAGCTTGAAAGGAGTGACGTTATTTCGTCGAATTGGTTCGCTATTCAATTTTCTAATTGACAATTTAAATAATAATCTTGTTTTATTTAAGCCAAAATAATTTAGTTTAAGAATACCTGTAAGAATGTATCTTGTTCCTTGCCCTCTGACCATTTCGACTCGTTAAAAGAACCATAATTTCTAACCTTGTAAAAATATATTTTGTTGATTTTGTTCGCTACCGACTGGAGCACATATTAGCCAATGCCTTGATCATGCGCAGTTTGACTGGCGCATAATTTTGAATGTTAATAAATGAACATCATTACTCAGTTACAAGAGTTGTTTTCATTTCTATAATTAATGTTAACTATTTTTTTTTTCTAAACAAAATTAATTTACAGTGATAGAATAAATATCTAAGAGAATTACACACTCAATTAATTAATTAATTAAATTAAATAATTAAACTAAAACTCAATATCAGTAAAAATTTCACAACCTACAAAATTTTATTTTTGTTTTATCAATCAATCACACTTAATTATAAAACATATTTATATTTAATTTATTTTTTGTACTTGGTGAATCCAAAGTGGAGCTGTATCATCAACACCGAGATCCAGACAACATACACAACTCTTATTATATTTTATTTATTTATATTTGTAAAAATATATTACAAATTGGCTAGCCTAAACAGTGGGGCTTACAAGTGGGCAATAATTCTTATATTGTCATACATATTATATTTTATTTTATTTTTATAATTTGTAATAAATTATATTACAAATTGGCGTCCAACTAAAGGGCTTTAAATAGGAGGTAATAGTGTTATAAAATAAGGACGAGTGTCCAATTTCCTATTTTTAGCTTGGCAGCGGTCAATAGGTCGGAAGAGGGTGCGAGATGCACAGGAGAGCTACATCAAGGAAAAGGGCTATGGAGGCCGAGCAGGAGGTAGACATGGAGGATAAAGAGGCGACACCAGTGGAAGATGTGGAGTCGATGTTACCGCCAGCAGAACCAAACAAGCCTGCACCACAGAAGGAACAGCCAGAGAAATCCACCACAAAGGAAGATACAAAATTTGATCAAATGATGGAGATGTTACTCAGAGAATTTAAAACGACGAAGGAGGAATTAAGAGAAAACAGTAAGAAGATAGAGGAGAAGATGGAAGAAAATAGTAAGAAGCTGGAAAACGATAACCAACAATTGAAAGAAGAGTTGGGTAATAAAATCGGAGATACCAACAAGAAAATCGAAGAAAATAGTTAGGAAATGAAAAGTGATAACCAACGATTGAAGGAGGAAATGAAGAACGATAACCAACGATTGAAGGAGGAATTAAGAGAAAATAGTAAGAAGATGGAGGAGAAAGTGGACGAAATAAAAAACGAAAATAAATTATTAATGGAGGAAAATATTAAGAAGATCGAGGAGAAGATGGAGGAAAATATTCAGAAGATTGAGGAGAAAATGGAGGAAATAAAAACTGACAATAAACAATCGAAGGAGGAATTGACCCAGATAAGCCAAAAACTGGAAGAAACCAATAAAAAGATGGAGAATAATAGTCAACAATTAAGAGAAGAATTAAGAGAGACGAACCAAGAAAATATGAACCGATTAGATGGAAAGATGGAAGCATTGAAGGAAGAACTGGGGCAAAAGATAGCTGAAAATAATGAAACAATCAGCAAGAAGGTAGAAGAGGAATTAACAGTAATCGAACAAAAGGTTACAAGAGCTGACAAAAGATGGAGTCAAACCGAACGAGAAGTACAGAGTATCAAGACAGAAATAAACACGAAAGTTAACAACATTGAAGAAACGACTAGGAAGATATTGGAGGAAAGACTAAAAGAAACACGTGAAGACTGGGAGCGAGTGCAGGACCGATTCACAGAAAAATGTGACGGCATTGAAGCTACTGTGACCAGTATCAACAGTCAGGTGCGACAGAACCAAACAGATATAGACCTGTTCCATAGTCGACCGACAAGCGTTACCAGTTGTCCTAGCAGCGAGAATCGTGAAGGAATTAACTTCAGGTTTTATAAAAACAAACCAATGGAGTTCCTAGCCAGAATCGAAGAGTACTTCACCAAACACAGGGGTAATCGCTGGAGGGAGAATAAAGAAGTGCTTGACGAATCGTTCAAGGAGATAGCAGATAATTGGTGGATGGCGATAAGAGACGAAGTGACCGACTACCAACAATTCAGAAGACTATTCAAAGCCAAATATTGGTCTGAATCAACACAAAATATCGCCAGAGACGGGATCTGTCATGGAAAATACAACCCGTATGGAAACCAGACTTTAACGGCGTACTTTTTGGGAAAGGTGTGCGTGGCCTAACATCTAGAGCCCAGAATACCGGAAGAATGCCTGGTCAGCAAGCTCTCATACCATTATGAGGAAGATATAATAAGGGCCAGAAGGAACAGTCAAATAAAGACTGTGCAATCAATGACCGAGCTCTTAGAAATGTATGAGCATGAAGACTATTACCGCCAAAGTCGCAGGAGATATGAGAAGCCGGAACCAAGAAGTAACACCAATAATTTGAGTAATAATAATCGGCAGAATGTGGGTAACAATAATAATTATAATTCCGCAAATCGGAATAATGCCGAATACAATTATAACACCCGAAATAACAATAATTTACCTAGATTTAACAACAATAATAATAATAATCATGTTCCTCGCATTAATAATAATGACAACAACAACAACAATAATAATAATAACCGTCCACAAAACAACAACGGTTATTATAATAATAATCGTAACTATGTTCCAAATGGTCAGAGGAACCCCAACCTTTCTAATAACAATTATCATGGTAACTATAACCGGAATTACCCGAATGGAGGTAATAACAATAATTACAGGACATATCGACCCCATATTAACTACATCAGAGCGGAAGGCGGTGGACAGAGGAGGTACCAACCTCAACGAAGGAGCCGATACTACGAGTACGAGACCTTTCAAGGAAGTCAGGGAAGTAATCGTTACAGAGAGTACGAGCCCAGACGTAGTTCCAGCCTGGACAATCAGCGAAGACTACCTGTAACAGAAGCCCAACAGGACGATCGTGCTGAACCAAACGAAGCAGTCTCAGGACTCCAAGCCGATGCTTCCAACGGCCTAATCCGTAATGATGTGGAACATTTAAACGAACGGAGGCAGTAATAAACTCCAATAACCCTTTACTGCTCCAATCTGCTGGGTTTAACCAAGAAAGAAATTCGAAGAAAAACAGAAAAAATTTTACTATAATATACAGTAATTATTTGAAAGATATCCGTAAGGACCTGCTAGAAGAAAGCGAAATTAACATTGATAATAATGATAATGAAATAATATATGTAATTGCAGAAATTGAGGGTATTTCTGTTCCTATAATGATAGACACTGGAGCGAATGTCTCCATAATAAATCGAAATGAGTTGGACCGGATACAGCAGGAATGCCACAAAAACTTACCGGTACTACCTATTAATAATATTGTACTTGTAGGAGCTACCGGCCGACAGAACAAGACCATAAGAAAACAGGTATCCCTAAGTGTCAACAGTCAGGGAACTAGTGTGGATATGATATTTCTTGTTGCAGCCGGATTACCTTTCAACATCATGATAGGATGTGACATATTGCGCAGAAACTCAGCAGTTATCGACCTGTGCCGAGGAAAGGTATCACTCTTTGCTGAAGGTTCGACCTGGGTAGCCAATTTAACTAATAACAAGACGTTAGACTCCAGACAACTTCTCGACCACCAAAATAAGGTGAATTACTTGTCCAACTACTCAACAAACAACAAGCCAGTACATCAGGATTCGGAGGATGACCTATGGCAGCAAAAGATTCAGGAGATATGTAACTTCCAGTGCCACAATACTAACGAGCAATTAAAGGAAAACCAGCTGAATCAATTGGTCGAAATATATGAAAAATATCGAGCTGTATTTTCGGACGAACTTGGAAAGATCTGGAACTACCAATGTTCCATACGATTCAGAGAACCGGTAGAATTTAACCGAAAATCGTATCCTATAGCACAATCTTTGAAGGAAGCCGTACGCACAGAGATCCAGAATATGATCAGTAGAGATATCATCGAGAGCAGTCAATCGCCATACACTAGCCCAATTGTGGCTATACAAAAGAAAAATGGGAAGGTAAGGCTTTGCCTTGACGCATGTGAGATAAATAAAATGATAATTAACGATCGTACCTCACCTGGCGAAATTGATGAAATATTGAAGAGGTTTCATGGAACACGATTCATTACCACGTGGGATACCGTCTGCGGCTATTGGCAAGTGGAGTTGCACCCAGCAAGCCGGCAATATATGGCGTTCATCTTCGAAGGGCGCAATTATCAGTTTAAGAGGTTGCCCTTCGGGTTGGTGAACTCAGTAGCTGTTTTTGTCGCCTGTATGGATCATATACTAGGACCAGAAGCGCTCCAATTCACGACTGTCTATGTTGATGATCTCCTAATAACATCAACCCACTGGGAAGAACACTGTTACCGTGTGGAGCATGTCTTGAAAAAGCTTGCTGAAAATAATGTTACCCTTAAACTAGACAAGTCCAAGCTTATAGCTAAAGAAGTACAATTCTTGGGTTTCCAGCTAAACAGTCAAGGAATAACACCATCAACAGAAAAGGTAGACGCCATACAACGATTCCCTACACCAAAAAACAGAAGGCAACTACAATCATTTTTAGGCCTGTGTAACTATTATAGGAAGTTCCAAAATAATTATTCCGAACTGACAGCCCAGTTTCAGTACCAGTTATCGTCCAAGAATAAATGGCGATGGGGTCAAGAACAAGACGAAACCTTCAAATCAATTAAGGAGAAGTTCTTAGAAGCAGTAATGCTCAACCATCCAGATTTTAACCAACCCTTCTTTCTAAACTGTGACGCTAGTAACATTAGCTTGGGGTCAACACTGTACCAAGAAGATGAAAGTGGAAACCATCTAGTAGTGAGCTTTGCTAGCAGAACCCTTAACCAGTGTGAAAAGAACTATAATGTGACGGAAAAAGAACTGCTAAGTGTAGTCTTTGCCTGCGGGAAGTTTCGGACGTATATCCTCGGATATCCAGTAACCGTTCGAACAGATCACAAATCAATATCATTTCTAAGAAGATGCAAGTTAAGCCATGGTAGATTGACCAGATGGGTACTCGCCCTACAGGAATACGATATACAGTGGGAGTATGTTCCTGGAAGTAAAAATGTAGTAGCCGACGTATTGTCGAGAGTGAATCTGGAAGAACAAACGTTCGAAGGCGAAAAGGAGAGCATCTTGAAAATCTATAATATTATTAAGGACAGGTCCGATTTAGAAAAGATAGTGCAGGACATCAGCAAACACCAGCAGTCCGACCCGAAGTTAAACCACATTAAACTTCGTCTCTCCAACCAAGATGACACAATAAACAAATTTTATTGTATACATAATGGAATATTATTCATAAAAACATCCCTTGATGAAGAGGTATGGAAGATCATGATCCCTACTACAATCGAAAAGGATATCATCCTGGACTATCATCTACGATACGGTCACATGGGAGCCATGAAGGTGATCAAGGCAATAGAAGAGAATTGTCATATAAAAAGTATCAATAGAAAGACGAGAAACTACCTCAAAACCTGCCTGATATGTCAATTGGTGAAAACCAACAATGAGAGAAAAGAGGGTATGATGATACCAATTACCTCACAAGCCAAACTGGAAAAGGTCTTTCTGGACATATGTGGTCCATTTCCCCGCAGTGGCGGACGCCATCGATACAAATATATTATTATCATGATGGATCATTTCACAAAATTTACAAAACTGTACCCTGTGAATAGAGCCACCACTTTGAAGACTCTAGGAATAATAACAAATCATTACATTCCAGAGATAGGAAGCCCGACATCCATAATCACAGACCATGGAACGCAATTTAAGGGTTGGAGGTGGAGAAACACTCTGAATACGTTGGGCATTAAGACATACAAGACATCTGTCTACCACCCCAGCAGCAATCCAGCGGAGAGGGTACTGCGAGAAGTCGGAAGAATATTACGGACTTATTGTTACAATCAACAAAAGAAGTGGCAAGAATATTTATTAGCTCCTGAAGAATTCCTTAATTTGTCATATCACCCCGCTATAGGTACCACGCCATACACGGCAATGTATGAAAAACCGCCTCCAAGAGAAATACAAGACATAATAGAGTTCCCCATGAGTCAAGAATACAAATTCAATCGAATCAGATTCTACAATAAATTGGCAGAAGACCAGGAAAGGCGCAAGAACAAATATCAAAAGGCGATTAAGAAAATAATAAGCTATGAAGTCGGAGAAAAGGTACTGCTAAAAAACAGGGAATTACCCAGTACTTTGGAAGGCATTACCAAAAAGTTGTTACTGCTGTATACCGGCCCATACCTGATTATTAAAAACAATAATAACAATACATATGTACTCAAGGATATCATTTCAAATAAAGTAAAAGGAACTTATAATCAGTTATCCATTAAAAAATATTTAGAGGAATAATAATAATTTCAAAATCCAAAAAATCAGTAAGGACAACTTACACAAATCATTTGAAGATTATTATGAAGTAAAAAGAATTTTGATGGAATAAATAAGAATTTTCAAAATTCAAAAAACTTAGTAAGTACAACTTACACAACACATTCGAAGAATTATGAATAAATAAAAAGAATTTTGATGAATAAAAAATACTTCCAAAATTCAAACATTAGTAAGTACAACTTACACTGATCATTCGAAGACTATTATGAATGATGAAAAAAGAATTTTGATGAATAAATATGTTCAAAATTCAAAACCAATAGTAAGTACAACTTACACTGATCATTCGAAGACTATTATGAATGATGAAAAAAGAATTTTGATGAACAAATATGTTCAAAATTCAAAACCAATAATAAGTACAACTTACACCAAAATATTTGAAAAACAACTATGAATAAGAAAGAATTTAGTTGAATAAAAATATCTAAAGTTAAAAAATAGTAAGCTCATATCATTACTCATACGAATGATGAGAAATAACTCATAAATATGGAAAAAAGATTTTGTAAGAAAGAGATACAAAATTCTAAAGGAGAAAGGAAACCAGAATATCATATGACTTAATCGAAACAACTTAACCAAACTCACAAAGAAAATAACTTAATAAAAATGGAACAATGAAGAAGGACCAACTCAGTAAAGACCAAATAGTGAGACCAGAAACCAAAAAACTCTGATACTATTAATGATAATGTTGTTGGAATAACCACTGTTATAGTGAAAGTGATAAAGAATTAATTCATGTTATACCATGAGCAATAAAAAATAACTCATTGGATACCAGATGGTAGAAAGAATAAATATAAATACTAATTACTATGTAAACATGATGAAATGTATATTATACCACATACCTAAACCACATAATATGGAATAAGCTTTAAGAGAGAAGAAGAGTCAAGTGTATAAAAGTATTAATTAATATAAGTATTATGAAGTGAAGAATCTAAAGATGTTTATTTTAGTCAAAAGTGACTACTTTTACTGTTTATTTATTTTTATGACTGGATGTAGAAAATGCCATCAGTCTTATATTTTGAGCAGAGATGATAATGACTCTGGACTCAATTAATTGAAGTGTTGGACAGCAGGGATTGAAGCCAAAAGTGCCACTCTGAACTGTTCCAATTAATTTGTTAGGGAATGTTAGGGAGTAAACATACTGGTGAGGAAGCACCAAATAAGAAAGAATATAAAATGATAATGTTATACACAAGATTGAAGATCACTTATTAATGAAGAAAGAAACTAATGAAGGAGATACACATCATCTGAGAGGAAGCAATGGTGGAAAAAGAAGGTATATAAAGTGAAAACATGTAATCACGAAGAAAATATAGTAAATACAAAAGAATTAGTAGTAATTATTTCATCCATACTAAGAGTATGATCTGAATTAATCACTTTTACAGGAGAGCATATGTAGCATAACAAAATTATCACGCTAAACATTTAACTTAATGCAACATAAATAAGGAAGAAAAGTTCCATAGTGAGTGAGAAGAATGAATTGTTTTAAGAATTACACTAGAAACTGTATATTAAGTCAATAAAATGTTAATAAGAATGAAAAATAACAAAGAAAATCATTGATCAAAATAACTTACTATGTAAAAACCCAATAAACCAGCAGTATACCCAGTAGATTGGGGAAGCAGTAAAAAGGAAATACAAGAAAAAGGAAATAAAAGGATGGAACCATATTAATAAGGGAAATGTATAAGGTCAAGATGCAGAGAAACCACAAGACCAGAAATTACTAATATAATAATGAAGAAGGGACAAAATATGTCAAGATTCCCACACAGAGACTAGAACCAAGAAGAGTCATTCCAAAAAATGGTAAGCATGGAATACATGCCATTAAACAAAATTAAAACTAATATATGTAGACCCAATAACAAGTTACAAGATACAATCCCAAAGAAAACCGAATTGTATACTAGTTGTAAGCATAATATGTGGAAAAAATTATTAAAAGGACTACCATTAGTGTAGCCAAAATAAATGACGCATTATAATAAAGTGTAGTATAAAAAATCTATTAAAAAAAAAAGACTACCAGCAGTGTAGGGAAATACTAAATAAAAACTAAAGAGACAGTCTAATGACTGAGTGCAATTTGGATAATAAAAGTGTTTTAGTGATTAGGCATAATAACAATATATTAGGAATAAGATGTTTTTATTTTATTGTATTAACAAATTAGGTATAGGGAACACAAGAGACAGTTAATAACTGAAAGTGTCATTAGTTATAAGATGTTTCTATGTTAATGTGTTATCAAATTAGTTATAGTAATTAAAAGAGACAGTTAATAACTGAAGGTGTTATTAGGAATAAGATGTTTTAATAGGATAAGGTTTGTGATAAAAGGAAACATAAAAACAAAGGACAGCCAACGACTGATAATAGTGCTGATAATAATATGTTCCCATTATAATACTAAATATGTAGAAAATAATAGGCATAAGATGTTTATGTTATGGTTAAATGATATTATAAAAAAAAAGTTTAGTAGATATAAGATATTCCATTGTATTTTAAAATCATGTTATTTAATTTTCCAGTGTGAGGCAGAGAGGCAAGTAGGGTATAGAAATGTAATAATTTTATTCAAAACAGTAAACCATATATAATGTACAAGCAGACTAGCTAAGACACCATTTTAGAAAACACAGACTAGCAATTAAACCAAAAGTATCTATCAGAGAATCAAGCTAGATAATGGGAATAGAATTCAATACACACAATACAGAAATTGAAAATATAATTAATACAGATACAATTAATAGCGAATAGAATGACAAAGGAAAGAAAATTAACTTCTTTTGGAAACAAATAATACTAGGCCTATAATGGTAATCAAATCAGACTAAACAGTAAATTAATCAATATTGAAGTGTTTTAACAACAAAATTATTAACAACAAAGATAATCACGGAGTTATTAAGTATATTCCATGGAAATATTATCAGAAAAAACAATTAAAATCCATTTAAACAATAAATTTGTACAAAATATGAGGCACACAATCATTATAAAAAATTGTAATTTTTGGGCTTAAATGAGCTTGAAACAAACCCAGCTATATATCAAAAGATGTAAAATTAATTAATCAATATTACTGAGTAGTTAGATTTATGTAAAATTAAGAAATATTTGAATTACAGTAAAAAATAAGAAAACTTATTATGTATATTTAGATGGTGAACCAAGTCTTAGACAGATATTTTTATAGTTAAGCAATATAAAGAGGAAAAAGACATAGCACAAATTACCCTAAAACGACGACGTTGAGTCTATTAGTCTATGGTTAATCGTGAAGACGACTAGTTGGAAATGTGTTAGCAGAATAACGGAAAAAGATTAATTTTGTGTAAAACCGAGTGTGGTTATGCGGCGTGTAACAGAGATGATCTAAAAGTGAAAATAACATTAACTATCAATTTATAACACTTCACAAGTTCCAAACAACAGTAATAACACCATCAAACTCAAACACAAGAAATCAACAGCCATTTTGAGACAATTTTGGACCATATTCGCAGAACACAATTACACATATTTGAACACCGGACACTTCACAAGAAACCCATCACGAAAACGACATCGCAGGAGACGAGAGGACACTCTACACTATATTCCTGGACCAACACTACTTCGCAGAGAAGGGAATATCATTTTATTTCTGCGGGAGCATCTCAGCCAGTTCCAGCCGTATAGCAGCTAAAATCGAGGAGACGTCGGCCATACTGGATTTACTCACCAGCACGAGTTGCACTGCCAGCTTGAAAGGAGTGACGTCATTTCGTCGAATTGGTTCGCTATTCAATTTTCTAATTGACAATTTAAATAATAATCTTGTTTTATTTCAGCCAAAATAATTTAGTTTAAGAATACCTGTAAGAATGTATCTTGTTCCTTGCCCTCTGACCATTTCGACTCGTTAAAAGAACCATAATTTCTAACCTTGTAAAAATATATTTTGTTGATTTTGTTCGCTACCGACTGGAGCACATATTAGCCAATGCCTTGATCATGCGCAGTTTGACTGGCGCATAATTTTGAATGTTAATAAATGAACATCATTACTCAGTTACAAGAGTTGTTTTCATTTCTATAATTAATGTTAACTATTTTTTTTTTCTAAACAAAATTAATTTACAGTGATAGAATAAATATCTAAGAGAATTACACACTCAATTAATTAATTAATTAAATTAAATAATTAAACTAAAACTCAATATCAGTAAAAATTTCACAACCTACAAAATTTTATTTTTGTTTTATCAATCAATCACACTTAATTATAAAACATATTTATATTTAATTTATTTTTTGTACTTGGTGAATCCAAAGTGGAGCTGTATCATCAACACCGAGATCCAGACAACATACACAACTCTTATTATATTTTATTTATTTATATTTGTAAAAATATATTACAAATTGGCTAGCCTAAACAGTGGGGCTTACAAGTGGGCAATAATTCTTATATTGTCATACATATTATATTTTATTTTATTTTTATAATTTGTAATAAATTATATTACAAATTGGCGTCCAACTAAAGGGCTTTAAATAGGAGGTAATAGTGTTATAAAATAAGGACGAGTGTCCAATTTCCTATTTTTAGCTTGGCAGCGGTCAATAGGTCGGAAGAGGGTGCGAGATGCACAGGAGAGCTACATCAAGGAAAAGGGCTATGGAGGCCGAGCAGGAGGTAGACATGGAGGATAAAGAGGCGACACCAGTGGAAGATGTGGAGTCGATGTTACCGCCAGCAGAACCAAACAAGCCTGCACCACAGAAGGAACAGCCAGAGAAATCCACCACAAAGGAAGATACAAAATTTGATCAAATGATGGAGATGTTACTCAGAGAATTTAAAACGACGAAGGAGGAATTAAGAGAAAACAGTAAGAAGATAGAGGAGAAGATGGAAGAAAATAGTAAGAAGCTGGAAAACGATAACCAACAATTGAAAGAAGAGTTGGGTAATAAAATCGGAGATACCAACAAGAAAATCGAAGAAAATAGTAAGGAAATGAAAAGTGATAACCAACGATTGAAGGAGGAAATGAAGAACGATAACCAACGATTGAAGGAGGAATTAAGAGAAAATAGTAAGAAGATGGAGGAGAAAGTGGACAAAATAAAAAACGAAAATAAATTATTAATGGAGGAAAATATTAAGAAGATCGAGGAGAAGATGGAGGAAAATATTCAGAAGATTGAGGAGAAAATCAAGGAAATAAAAACTGACAATAAACAATCGAAGGAGGAATTGACCCAGATAAGCCAAAAACTGGAAGAAACCAATAAAAAGATGGAGAATAATAGTCAACAATTAAGAGAAGAATTAAGAGAGACGAACCAAGAAAATATGAACCGATTAGATGGAAAGATGGAAGCATTGAAGGAAGAACTGGGGCAAAAGATAGCTGAAAATAATGAAACAATCAGCAAGAAGGTAGAAGAGGAATTAACAGTAATCGAACAAAAGGTTACAAGAGCTGACAAAAGATGGAGTCAAACCGAACGAGAAGTACAGAGTATCAAGACAGAAATAAACACGAAAGTTAACAACATTGAAGAAACGACTAGGAAGATATTGGAGGAAAGACTAAAAGAAACACGTGAAGACTGGGAGCGAGTGCAGGACCGATTCACAGAAAAATGTGACGGCATTGAAGCTACTGTGACCAGTATCAACAGTCAGGTGCGACAGAACCAAACAGATATAGACCTGTTCCATAGTCGACCGACAAGCGTTACCAGTTGTCCTAGCAGCGAGAATCGTGAAGGAATTAACTTCAGGTTTTATAAAAACAAACCAATGGAGTTCCTAGCCAGAATCGAAGAGTACTTCACCAAACACAGGGGTAATCGCTGGAGGGAGAATAAAGAAGTGCTTGACGAATCGTTCAAGGAGATAGCAGATAATTGGTGGATGGCGATAAGAGACGAAGTGACCGACTACCAACAATTCAGAAGACTATTCAAAGCCAAATATTGGTCTGAATCAACACAAAATATCGCCAGAGACGGGATCTGTCATGGAAAATACAACCCGTATGGAAACCAGACTTTAACGGCGTACTTTTTGGGAAAGGTGTGCGTGGCCTAACATCTAGAGCCCAGAATACCGGAAGAATGCCTGGTCAGCAAGCTCTCATACCATTATGAGGAAGATATAATAAGGGCCAGAAGGAACAGTCAAATAAAGACTGTGCAATCAATGACCGAGCTCTTAGAAATGTATGAGCATGAAGACTATTACCGCCAAAGTCGCAGGAGATATGAGAAGCCGGAACCAAGAAGTAACACCAATAATTTGAGTAATAATAATCGGCAGAATGTGGGTAACAATAATAATTATAATTCCACAAATCGGAATAATGCCGAATACAATTATAACACCCGAAATAACAATAATTTACCTAGATTTAACAACAATAATAATAATAATCATGTTCCTCGCATTAATAATAATGACAACAACAACAACAATAATAATAATAACCGTCCACAAAACATCAACGGTTATTATAATAATAATCGTAACTATGTTCCAAATGGTCAGAGGAACCCCAACCTTTCTAATAACAATTATCATGGTAACTATAACCGGAATTACCCGAATGGAGGTAATAACAATAATTACAGGACATATCGACCCCATATTAACTACATCAGAGCGGAAGGCGGTGGACAGAGGAGGTACCAGCCTCAACGAAGGAGCCGATACTACGAGTACGAGACCTTTCAAGGAAGTCAGGGAAGTAATCGTTACAGAGAGTACGAGCCCAGACGTAGTTCCAGCCTGGACAATCAGCGAAGACTACCTGTAACAGAAGCCCAACAGGATGATCGTGCTGAACCAAACGAAGCATTCTCAGGACTCCAAGCCGATGCTTCCAACGGCCTAATCCGTAATGATGTGGAACATTTAAACGAACGGAGGCAGTAATAAACTCCAATAACCCTTTACTGCTCCAATCTGCTGGGTTTAACCAAGAAAGAAATTCGAAGAAAAACAGAAAAAATTTTACTATAATATACAGTAATTATTTGAAAGATATCCGTAAGGACCTGCTAGAAGAAAGCGAAATTAACATTGATAATAATGATAATGAAATAATATATGTAATTGCAGAAATTGAGGGTATTTCTGTTCCTATAATGATAGACACTGGAGCCAATGTCTCCATAATAAATCGAAATGAGTTGGACCGGATACAGCAGGAATGCCACAAAAACTTACCGGTACTACCTATTAATAATATTGTACTTGTAGGAGCTACCGGCCGACAGAACAAGACCATAAGAAAACAGGTATCCCTAAGTGTCAACAGTCAGGGAACTAGTGTGGATATGATATTTCTTGTTGCAGCCGGATTACCTTTCAACATCATGATAGGATGTGACATATTGCGCAGAAACTCAGCAGTTATCGACCTGTGCCGAGGAAAGGTATCACTCTTTGCTGAAGGTTCGACCTGGGTAGCCAATTTAACTAATAACAAGACGTTAGACTCCAGACAACTTCTCGACCACCAAAATAAGGTGAATTACTTGTCCAACTACTCAACAAACAACAAGCCAGTACATCAGGATTCGGAGGATGACCTATGGCAGCAAAAGATTCAGGAGATACGTAACTTCCAGTGCCACAATACTAACGAGCAATTAAAGGAAAACCAGCTGAATCAATTGGTCGAAATATATGAAAAATATCGAGCTGTATTTTCGGACGAACTTGGAAAGATCTGGAACTACCAATGTTCCATACGATTCAGAGAACCGGTAGAATTTAACCGAAAATCGTATCCTATAGCACAATCTTTGAAGGAAGCCGTACGCACAGAGATCCAGAATATGATCAGTAGAGATATCATCGAGAGCAGTCAATCGCCATACACTAGCCCAATTGTGGCTATACAAAAGAAAAATGGGAAGGTAAGGCTTTGCCTTGACGCATGTGAGATAAATAAAATGATAATTAACGATCGTACCTCACCTGGTGAAATTGATGAAATATTGAAGAGGTTTCATGGAACACGATTCATTACCACGTGGGATACCGTCTGCGGCTATTGGCAAGTGGAGTTGCACCCAGCAAGCCGGCAATATATGACGTTCATCTTCGAAGGGCGCAATTATCAGTTTAAGAGGTTGCCCTTCGGGTTGGTGAACTCAGTAGCTGTTTTTGTCGCCTGTATGGATCATATACTAGGACCAGAAGCGCTCCAATTCACGACTGTCTATGTTGATGATCTCCTAATAACATCAACCAACTGGGAAGAACACTGTTACCGTGTGGAGCATGTCTTGAAAAAGCTTGCTGAAAATAATGTTACCCTTAAACTAGACAAGTCCAAGCTTATAGCTAAAGAAGTACAATTCTTGGGTTTCCAGCTAAACAGTCAAGGAATAACACCATCAACAGAAAAGGTAGACGCCATACAACGATTCCCTACACCAAAAAACAGAAGGCAACTACAATCATTTTTAGGCCTGTGTAATTATTATAGGAAGTTCCAAAATAATTATTCCGAACTGACAGCCCAGTTTCAGTACCAGTTATCGTCCAAGAATAAATGGCGATGGGGTCAAGAACAAGACGAAACCTTCAAATCAATTAAGGAGAAGTTCTTAGAAGCAGTAATGCTCAACCATCCAGATTTTAACCAACCCTTCTTTCTAAACTGTGACGCTAGTAACATTAGCTTGGGGTCAACACTGTACCAAGAAGATGAAAGTGGAAACCATCTAGTAGTGAGCTTTGCTAGCAGAACCCTTAACCAGTGTGAAAAGAACTATAATGTGACGGAAAAAGAACTGCTAAGTGTAGTCTTTGCCTGCGGGAAGTTTCGGACGTATATCCTCGGATATCCAGTAACCGTTCGAACAGATCACAAATCAATATCATTTCTAAGAAGATGCAAGTTAAGCCATGGTAGATTGACCAGATGGGTACACGCCCTACAGGAATACGATATACAGTGGGAGTATGTTCCTGGAAGTAAAAATGTAGTAGCCGACGTATTGTCGAGAGTGAATCTGGAAGAACAAACGTTCGAAGGCGAAAAGGAGAGCATCTTGAAAATCTATAATATTATTAAGGACAGGTCCGATTTAGAAAAGATAGTGCAGGACATCAGCAAACACCAGCAGTCCGACCCGAAGTTAAACCACATTAAACTTCGTCTCTCCAACCAAGATGACACAATAAACAAATTTTATTGTATACATAATGGAATATTATTCATAAAAACATCCCTTGATGAAGAGGTATGGAAGATCATGATCCCTACTACAATCGAAAAGGATATCATCCTGGACTATCATCTACGATACGGTCACATGGGAGCCATGAAGGTGATCAAGGCAATAGAAGAGAATTGTCATATAAAAAGTATCAATAGAAAGACGAGAAACTACCTCAAAACCTGCCTGATATGTCAATTGGTGAAAACCAACAATGAGAGAAAAGAGGGTATGATGATACCAATTACCTCACAAGCCAAACTGGAAAAGGTCTTTCTGGACATATGTGGTCCATTTCCCCGCAGTGGCGGACACCATCGATACAAATATATTATTATCATGATGGATCATTTCACAAAATTTACAAAACTGTACCCTGTGAATAGAGCCACCACTTTGAAGACTCTAGGAATAATAACAAATCATTACATTCCAGAGATAGGAAGCCCGACATCCATAATCACAGACCATGGAACGCAATTTAAGGGTTGGAGGTGGAGAAACACTCTGAATACGTTGGGCATTAAGACATACAAGACATCTGTCTACCACCCCAGCAGCAATCCAGCGGAGAGGGTACTGCGAGAAGTCGGAAGAATATTACGGACTTATTGTTACAATCAACAAAAGAAGTGGCAAGAATATTTATTAGCTCCTGAAGAATTCCTTAATTTGTCATATCACCCCGCTATAGGTACCACGCCATACACGGCAATGTATGAAAAACCGCCTCCAAGAGAAATACAAGACATAATAGAGTTCCCCATGAGTCAAGAATACAAATTCAATCGAATCAGATTCTACAATAAATTGGCAGAAGACCAGGAAAGGCGCAAGAACAAATATCAAAAGGCGATTAAGAAAATAATAAGCTATGAAGTCGGAGAAAAGGTACTGCTAAAAAACAGGGAATTACCCAGTACTTTGGAAGGCATTACCAAAAAGTTGTTACTGCTGTATACCGGCCCATACCTGATTATTAAAAACAATAATAACAATACATATGTACTCAAGGATATCATTTCAAATAAAGTAAAAGGAACTTATAATCAGTTATCCATTAAAAAATATTTAGAGGAATAATAATAATTTCAAAATCCAAAAAATCAGTAAGGACAACTTACACAAATCATTTGAAGATTATTATGAAGTAAAAAGAATTTTGATGGAATAAATAAGAATTTTCAAAATTCAAAAAACTTAGTAAGTACAACTTACACAACACATTCGAAGAATTATGAATAAATAAAAAGAATTTTGATGAATAAAAAATACTTCCAAAATTCAAACATTAGTAAGTACAACTTACACTGATCATTCGAAGACTATTATGAATGATGAAAAAAGAATTTTGATGAATAAATATGTTCAAAATTCAAAACCAATAGTAAGTACAACTTACACTGATCATTCGAAGACTATTATGAATGATGAAAAAAGAATTTTGATGAACAAATATGTTCAAAATTCAAAACCAATAATAAGTACAACTTACACCAAAATATTTGAAAAACAACTATGAATAAGAAAGAATTTAGTTGAATAAAAATATCTAAAGTTAAAAAATAGTAAGCTCATATCATTACTCATACGAATGATGAGAAATAACTCATAAATATGGAAAAAAGATTTTGTAAGAAAGAGATACAAAATTCTAAAGGAGAAAGGAAACCAGAATATCATATGACTTAATCGAAACAACTTAACCAAACTCACAAAGAAAATAATTTAATAAAAATGGAACAATGAAGAAGGACCAACTCAGTAAAGACCAAATAGTGAGACCAGAAACCAAAAAACTCTGATACTATTAATGATAATGTTGTTGCAATAACCACTGTTATAGTGAAAGTGATAAAGAATTAATTCATGTTATACCATGAGCAATAAAAAATAACTCATTGGATACCAGATGGTAGAAAGAATAAATATAAATACTAATTACTATGTAAACATGATGAAATGTATATTATACCACATACCTAAACCACATAATATGGAATAAGCTTTAAGAGAGAAGAAGAGTCAAGTGTATAAAAGTATTAATTAATATAAGTATTATGAAGTGAAGAATCTAAAGATGTTTATTTTAGTCAAAAGTGACTACTTTTACTGTTTATTTATTTTTATGACTGGATGTAGAAAATGCCATCAGTCTTATATTTTGAGCAGAGATGATAATGACTCTGGACTCAATTAATTGAAGTGTTGGACAGCAGGGATTGAAGCCAAAAGTGCCACTCTGAACTGTTCCAATTAATTTGTTAGGGAATGTTTGGGAGTAAACATACTGGTGAGGAAGCACCAAATAAGAAAGAATATAAAATGATAATGTTATACACAAGATTGAAGATCACTTATTAATGAAGAAAGAAACTAATGAAGGAGATACACATCATCTGAGAGGAAGCAATGGTGGAAAAAGAAGGTATATAAAGTGAAAACATGTAATCACGAAGAAAATATAGTAAATACAAAAGAATTAGTAGTAATTATTTCATCCATACTAAGAGTATGATCTGAATTAATCACTTTTACAGGAGAGCATATGTAGCATAACAAAATTATCACGCTAAACATTTAACTTAATGCAACATAAATAAGGAAGAAAAGTTCCATAGTGAGTGAGAAGAATGAATTGTTTTAAGAATTACACTAGAAACTGTATATTAAGTCAATAAAATGTTAATAAGAATGAAAAATAACAAAGAAAATCATTGATCAAAATAACTTACTATGTAAAAACCCAATAAACCAGCAGTATACCCAGTAGATTGGGGAAGCAGTAAAAAGGAAATACAAGAAAAAGGAAATAAAAGGATGAAACCATATTAATAAGGGAAATGTATAAGGTCAAGATGCAGAGAAACCACAAGACCAGAAATTACTAATATAATAATGAAGAAGGGACAAAATATGTCAAGATTCCCACACAGAGACTAGAACCAAGAAGAGTCATTCCAAAAAATGGTAAGCATGGAATACATGCCATTAAACAAAATTAAAACTAATATATGTAGACCCAATAACAAGTTACAAGATACAATCCCAAAGAAAACCGAATTGTATACTAGTTGTAAGCATAATATGTGGAAAAAAATTATTAAAAGGACTACCATTAGTGTAGCCAAAATAAATGACGCATTATAATAAAGTGTAGTATAAAAAATCTATTAAAAAAAAAAGACTACCAGCAGTGTAGGGAAATACTAAATAAAAACTAAAGAGACAGTCTAATGACTGAGTGCAATTTGGATAATAAAAGTGTTTTAGTGATTAGGCATAATAACAATATATTAGGAATAAGATGTTTTTATTTTATTGTATTAACAAATTAGGTATAGGGAACACAAGAGACAGTTAATAACTGAAAGTGTCATTAGTTATAAGATGTTTTTATGTTAATGTGTTATCAAATTAGTTATAGTAATTAAAAGAGACAGTTAATAACTGAAGGTGTTATTAGGAATAAGATGTTTTAATAGGATAAGGTTTGTGATAAAAGGAAACATAAAAACAAAGGACAGCCAACGACTGATAATAGTGCTGATAATAATATGTTCCCATTATAATACTAAATATGTAGAAAATAATAGGCATAAGATGTTTATGTTATGGTTAAATGATATTATAAAAAAAAAGTTTAGTAGATATAAGATATTCCATTGTATTTTAAAATCATGTTATTTAATTTTCCAGTGTGAGGCAGAGAGGCAAGTAGGGTATAGAAATGTAATAATTTTATTCAAAACAGTAAACCATATATAATGTACAAGCAGACTAGCTAAGACACCATTTTAGAAAACACAGACTAGCAATTAAACCAAAAGTATCTATCAGAGAATCAAGCTAGATAATGGGAATAGAATTCAATACACACAATACAGAAATTGAAAATATAATTAATACAGATACAATTAATAGTGAATAGAATGACAAAGGAAAGAAAATTAACTTCTTTTGGAAACAAATAATACTAGGCCTATAATGGTAATCAAATCAGACTAAACAGTAAATTAATCAATATTGAAGTGTTTTAACAACAAAATTATTAACAACAAAGATAATCACGGAGTTATTAAGTATATTCCATGGAAATATTATCAGAAAAAACAATTAAAATCCATTTAAACAATAAATTTGTACAAAATATGAGGCACACAATCATTATAAAAAATTGTAATTTTTGGGCTTAAATGAGCTTGAAACAAACCCAGCTATATATCAAAAGATGTAAAATTAATTAATCAATATTACTGAGTAGTTAGATTTATGTAAAATTAAGAAATATTTGAATTACAGTAAAAAATAAGAAAACTTATTATGTATATTTAGATGGTGAACCAAGTCTTAGACAGATATTTTTATAGCTAAACAATATAAAGAGGAAAAAGACATAGCACAAATTACCCTAAAACGACGACGTTGAGTCTATTAGTCTATGGTTAATCGTGAAGACGACTAGTTGGAAATGTGTTAGCAGAATAACGGAAAAAGATTAATTTTGTGTAAAACCGAGTGTGGTTATGCGGCGTGTAACAGAGATGATCTAAAAGTGAAAATAACATTAACTATCAATTTATAACACTTCACAAGTTCCAAACAACAGTAATAACACCATCAAACTCAAACACAAGAAATCAACAGCCATTTTGAGACAATTTTGGACCATATTCGCAGAACACAATTACACATATTTGAACACCGGACACTTCACAAAAAACCCATCACGAAAACGACATCGCAGGAGACGAGAGGACATTCTACACTATATTCCTGGACCAACACTACTTCGCAGAGAAGGGAATATCATTTTATTTCTGCGGGAGCATCTCAGCCAGTTCCAGCCGTATAGCAGCTAAAATCGAGGAGACGTCGGCCATACTGGATTTACTCACCAGCACGAGTTGCACTGCCAGCTTGAAAGGAGTGACGTCATTTCGTCGAATTGGTTCGCTATTCAATTTTCTAATTGACAATTTAAATAATAATCTTGTTTTATTTCAGCCAAAATAATTTAGTTTAAGAATACCTGTAAGAATGTATCTTGTTCCTTGCCCTCTGACCATTTCGACTCGTTAAAAGAACCATAATTTCTAACCTTGTAAAAATATATTTTGTTGATTTTGTTCGCTACCGACTGGAGCACATATTAGCCAATGCCTTGATCATGCGCAGTTTGACTGGCGCATAATTTTGAATGTTAATAAATGAACATCATTACTCAGTTACAAGAGTTGTTTTCATTTCTATAATTAATGTTAACTATTTTTTTTTTCTAAACAAAATTAATTTACAGTGATAGAATAAATATCTAAGAGAATTACACACTCAATTAATTAATTAATTATTAATTAATTAAATTAAATAATTAAACTAAAACTCAATATCAGTAAAAATTTCACAACCTACAAAATTTTATTTTTGTTTTATCAATCAATCACACTTAATTATAAAACATATTTTTATTTAATTAATTTTTTGTACTTGGTGAATCCAAAGTGGAGCTGTATCATCAACACCGAGATCCAGACAACATACACAACTCTTATTATATTTTATTTATTTATATTTGTAAAAATATATTACAAATTGGCTAGCCTAAACAGTGGGGCTTACAAGTGGGCAATAATTCTTATATTGTCATACATATTATATTTTATTTTATTTTTATAATTTGTAATAAATTATATTACAAATTGGCGTCCAACTAAAGGGCTTTAAATAGGAGGTAATAGTGTTATAAAATAAGGACGAGTGTCCAATTTCCTATTTTTAGCTTGGCAGCGGTCAATAGGTCGGAAGAGGGTGCGAGATACACAGGAGAGCTACATCAAGGAAAAGGGCTATGGAGGCCGAGCAGGAGGTAGACATGGAGGATAAAGAGGCGACACCAGTGGAAGATGTGGAGTCGATGTTACCGCCAGCAGAACCAAACAAGCCTGCACCACAGAAGGAACAGCCAGAGAAATCCACCACAAAGGAAGATACAAAATTTGATCAAATGATGGAGATGTTACTCAGAGAATTTAAAACGACGAAGGAGGAATTAAAAGAAAACAGTAAGAAGATAGAGGAGAAGATGGAAGAAAATAGTAAGAAGCTGGAAAACGATAACCAACAATTGAAAGAAGAGTTGGGTAATAAAATCGGAGATACCAACAAGAAAATCGAAGAAAATAGTAAGGAAATGAAAAGTGATAACCAACGATTGAAGGAGGAAATGAAGAACGATAACCAACGATTGAAGGAGGAATTAAGAGAAAATAGTAAGAAGATGGAGGAGAAAGTGGACGAAATAAAAAACGAAAATAAATTATTAATGGAGGAAAATATTAAGAAGATCGAGGAGAAGATGGAGGAAAATATTCAGAAGATTGAGGAGAAAATGGAGGAAATAAAAACTGACAATAAACAATCGAAGGAGGAATTGACCCAGATAAGCCAAAAACTGGAAGAAACCAATAAAAAGATGGAGAATAATAGTCAACAATTAAGAGAAGAATTAAGAGAGACGAACCAAGAAAATATGAACCGATTAGATGGAAAGATGGAAGCATTGAAGGAAGAACTGGGGCAAAAGATAGCTGAAAATAATGAAACAATCAGCAAGAAGGTAGAAGAGGAATTAACAGTAATCGAACAAAAGGTTACAAGAGCTGACAAAAGATGGAGTCAAACCAAACGAGAAGTACAGAGTATCAAGACAGAAATAAACACGAAAGTTAACAACATTGAAGAAACGACTAGGAAGATATTGGAGGAAAGACTAAAAGAAACACGTGAAGACTGGGAGCGAGTGCAGGACCGATTCACAGAAAAATGTGACGGCATTGAAGCTATTGTGACCAGTATCAACAGTCAGGTGCGACAGAACCAAACAGATATAGACCTGTTCCATAGTCGACCGACAAGCGTTACCAGTTGTCCTAGCAGCGAGAATCGTGAAGGAATTAACTTCAGGTTTTATAAAAACAAACCAATGGAGTTCCTAGCCAGAATCGAAGAGTACTTCACCAAACACAGGGGTAATCGCTGGAGGGAGAATAAAGAAGTGCTTGACGAATCGTTCAAGGAGATAGCAGATAATTGGTGGATGGCGATAAGAGACGAAGTGACCGACTACCAACAATTCAGAAGACTATTCAAAGCCAAATATTGGTCTGAATCAACACAAAATATCGCCAGAGACGGGATCTGTCATGGAAAATACAACCCGTATGGAAACCAGACTTTAACGGCGTACTTTTTGGGAAAGGTGTGCGTGGCCTAACATCTAGAGCCCAGAATACCGGAAGAATGCCTGGTCAGCAAGCTCTCATACCATTATGAGGAAGATATAATAAGGGCCAGAAGGAACAGTCAAATAAAGACTGTGCAATCAATGACCGAGCTCTTAGAAATGTATGAGCATGAAGACTATTACCGCCAAAGTCGCAGGAGATATGAGAAGCCGGAACCAAGAAGTAACACCAATAATTTGAGTAATAATAATCGGCAGAATGTGGGTAACAATAATAATTATAATTCCGCAAATCGGAATAATGCCGAATACAATTATAACACCCGAAATAACAATAATTTACCTAGATTTAACAACAATAATAATAATAATCATGTTCCTCGCATTAATAATAATGACAACAACAACAACAATAATAATAATAACCGTCCACAAAACAACAACGGTTATTATAATAATAATCGTAACTATGTTCCAAATGGTCAGAGGAACCCCAACCTTTCTAATAACAATTATCATGGTAACTATAACCGGAATTACCCGAATGGAGGTAATAACAATAATTACAGGACATATCGACCCCATATTAACTACATCAGAGCGGAAGGCGGTGGACAGAGGAGGTACCAGCCTCAACGAAGGAGCCGATACTACGAGTACGAGACCTTTCAAGGAAGTCAGGGAAGTAATCGTTACAGAGAGTACGAGCCCAGACGTAGTTCCAGCCTGGACAATCAGCGAAGACTACCTGTAACAGAAGCCCAACAGGACGATCGTGCTGAACCAAACGAAGCAGTCTCAGGACTCCAAGCCGATGCTTCCAACGGCCTAATCCGTAATGATGTGGAACATTTAAACGAACGGAGGCAGTAATAAACTCCAATAACCCTTTACTGCTCCAATCTGCTGGGTTTAACCAAGAAAGAAATTCGAAGAAAAACAGAAAAAATTTTACTATAATATACAGTAATTATTTGAAAGATATCCGTAAGGACCTGCTAGAAGAAAGCGAAATTAACATTGATAATAATGATAATGAAATAATATATGTAATTGCAGAAATTGAGGGTATTTCTGTTCCTATAATGATAGACACTGGAGCCAATGTCTCCATAATAAATCGAAATGAGTTGGACCGGATACAGCAGGAATGCCACAAAAACTTACCGGTACTACCTATTAATAATATTGTACTTGTAGGAGCTACCGGCCGACAGAACAAGACCATAAGAAAACAGGTATCCCTAAGTGTCAACAGTCAGGGAACTAGTGTGGATATGATATTTCTTGTTGCAGCCGGATTACCTTTCAACATCATGATAGGATGTGACATATTGCGCAGAAACTCAGCAGTTATCGACCTGTGCCGAGGAAAGGTATCACTCTTTGCTGAAGGTTCGACCTGGGTAGCCAATTTAACTAATAACAAGACGTTAGACTCCAGACAACTTCTCGACCACCAAAATAAGGTGAATTACTTGTCCAACTACTCAACAAACAACAAGCCAGTACATCAGGATTCGGAGGATGACCTATGGCAGCAAAAGATTCAGGAGATACGTAACTTCCAGTGCCACAATACTAACGAGCAATTAAAGGAAAACCAGCTGAATCAATTGGTCGAAATATATGAAAAATATCGAGCTGTATTTTCGGACGAACTTGGAAAGATCTGGAACTACCAATGTTCCATACGATTCAGAGAACCGGTAGAATTTAACCGAAAATCGTATCCTATAGCACAATCTTTGAAGGAAGCCGTACGCACAGAGATCCAGAATATGATCAGTAGAGATATCATCGAGAGCAGTCAATCGCCATACACTAGCCCAATTGTGGCTATACAAAAGAAAAATGGGAAGGTAAGGCTTTGCCTTGACGCATGTGAGATAAATAAAATGATAATTAACGATCGTACCTCACCTGGCGAAATTGATGAAATATTGAAGAGGTTTCATGGAACACGATTCATTACCACGTGGGATACCGTCTGCGGCTATTGGCAAGTGGAGTTGCACCCAGCAAGCCGGCAATATATGGCGTTCATCTTCGAAGGGCGCAATTATCAGTTTAAGAGGTTGCCCTTCGGGTTGGTGAACTCAGTAGCTGTTTTTGTCGCCTGTATGGATCATATACTAGGACCAGAAGCGCTCCAATTCACGACTGTCTATGTTGATGATCTCCTAATAACATCAACCAACTGGGAGAACACTGTTACCGTGTGGAGCATGTCTTGAAAAAGCTTGCTGAAAATAATGTTACCCTTAAACTAGACAAGTCCAAGCTTATAGCTAAAGAAGTACAATTCTTGGGTTTCCAGCTAAACAGTCAAGGAATAACACCATCAACAGAAAAGGTAGACGCCATACAACGATTCCCTACACCAAAAAACAGAAGGCAACTACAATCATTTTTAGGCCTGTGTAACTATTATAGGAAGTTCCAAAATAATTATTCCGAACTGACAGCCCAGTTTCAGTACCAGTTATCGTCCAAGAATAAATGGCGATGGGGTCAAGAACAAGACGAAACCTTCAAATCAATTAAGGAGAAGTTCTTAGAAGCAGTAATGCTCAACCATCCAGATTTTAACCAACCCTTCTTTCTAAACTGTGACGCTAGTAACATTAGCTTGGGGTCAACACTGTACCAAGAAGATGAAAGTGGAAACCATCTAGTAGTGAGCTTTGCTAGCAGAACCCTTAACCAGTGTGAAAAGAACTATAATGTGACGGAAAAAGAACTGCTAAGTGTAGTCTTTGCCTGCGGGAAGTTTCGGACGTATATCCTCGGATATCCAGTAACCGTTCGAACAGATCACAAATCAATATCATTTCTAAGAAGATGCAAGTTAAGCCATGGTAGATTGACCAGATGGGTACACGCCCTACAGGAATACGATATACAGTGGGAGTATGTTCCTGGAAGTAAAAATGTAGTAGCCGACGTATTGTCGAGAGTGAATCTGGAAGAACAAACGTTCGAAGGCGAAAAGGAGAGCATCTTGAAAATCTATAATATTATTAAGGACAGGTCCGATTTAGAAAAGATAGTGCAGGACATCAGCAAACACCAGCAGTCCGACCCGAAGTTAAACCACATTAAACTTCGTCTCTCCAACCAAGATGACACAATAAACAAATTTTATTGTATACATAATGGAATATTATTCATAAAAACATCCCTTGATGAAGAGGTATGGAAGATCATGATCCCTACTACAATCGAAAAGGATATCATCCTGGACTATCATCTACGATACGGTCACATGGGAGCCATGAAGGTGATCAAGGCAATAGAAGAGAATTGTCATATAAAAAGTATCAATAGAAAGACGAGAAACTACCTCAAAACCTGCCTGATATGTCAATTGGTGAAAACCAACAATGAGAGAAAAGAGGGTATGATGATACCAATTACCTCACAAGCCAAACTGGAAAAGGTCTTTCTGGACATATGTGGTCCATTTCCCCGCAGTGGCGGACGCCATCGATACAAATATATTATTATCATGATGGATCATTTCACAAAATTTACAAAACTGTACCCTGTGAATAGAGCCACCACTTTGAAGACTCTAGGAATAATAACAAATCATTACATTCCAGAGATAGGAAGCCCGACATCCATAATCACAGACCATGGAACGCAATTTAAGGGTTGGAGGTGGAGAAACACTCTGAATACGTTGGGCATTAAGACATACAAGACATCTGTCTACCACCCCAGCAGCAATCCAGCGGAGAGGGTACTGCGAGAAGTCGGAATAATATTACGGACTTATTGTTACAATCAACAAAAGAAGTGGCAAGAATATTTATTAGCTCCTGAAGAATTCCTTAATTTGTCATATCACCCCGCTATAGGTACCACGCCATACACGGCAATGTATGAAAAACCGCCTCCAAGAGAAATACAAGACATAATAGAGTTCCCCATGAGTCAAGAATACAAATTCAATCGAATCAGATTCTACAATAAATTGGCAGAAGACCAGGAAAGGCGCAAGAACAAATATCAAAAGGCGATTAAGAAAATAATAAGCTATGAAGTCGGAGAAAAGGTACTGCTAAAAAACAGGGAATTACCCAGTACTTTGGAAGGCATTACCAAAAAGTTGTTACTGCTGTATACCGGCCCATACCTGATTATTAAAAACAATAATAACAATACATATGTACTCAAGGATATCATTTCAAATAAAGTAAAAGGAACTTATAATCAGTTATCCATTAAAAAATATTTAGAGGAATAATAATAATTTCAAAATCCAAAAAATCAGTAAGGACAACTTACACAAATCATTTGAAGATTATTATGAAGTAAAAAGAATTTTGATGGAATAAATAAGAATTTTCAAAATTCAAAAAACTTAGTAAGTACAACTTACACAACACATTCGAAGAATTATGAATAAATAAAAAGAATTTTGATGAATAAAAAATACTTCCAAAATTCAAACATTAGTAAGTACAACTTACACTGATCATTCGAAGACTATTATGAATGATGAAAAAAGAATTTTGATGAATAAATATGTTCAAAATTCAAAACCAATAGTAAGTACAACTTACACTGATCATTCGAAGACTATTATGAATGATGAAAAAAGAATTTTGATGAACAAATATGTTCAAAATTCAAAACCAATAATAAGTACAACTTACACCAAAATATTTGAAAAACAACTATGAATAAGAAAGAATTTAGTTGAATAAAAATATCTAAAGTTAAAAAATAGTAAGCTCATATCATTACTCATACGAATGATGAGAAATAACTCATAAATATGGAAAAAAGATTTTGTAAGAAAGAGATACAAAATTCTAAAGGAGAAAGGAAACCAGAATATCATATGACTTAATCGAAACAACTTAACCAAACTCACAAAGAAAATAATTTAATAAAAATGGAACAATGAAGAAGGACCAACTCAGTAAAGACCAAATAGTGAGACCAGAAACCAAAAAACTCTGATACTATTAATGATAATGTTGTTGCAATAACCACTGTTATAGTGAAAGTGATAAAGAATTAATTCATGTTATACCATGAGCAATAAAAAATAACTCATTGGATACCAGATGGTAGAAAGAATAAATATAAATACTAATTACTATGTAAACATGATGAAATGTATATTATACCACATACCTAAACCACATAATATGGAATAAGCTTTAAGAGAGAAGAAGAGTCAAGTGTATAAAAGTATTAATTAATATAAGTATTATGAAGTGAAGAATCTAAAGATGTTTATTTTAGTCAAAAGTGACTACTTTTACTGTTTATTTATTTTTATGACTGGATGTAGAAAATGCCATCAGTCTTATATTTTGAGCAGAGATGATAATGACTCTGGACTCAATTAATTGAAGTGTTGGACAGCAGGGATTGAAGCCAAAAGTGCCACTCTGAACTGTTCCAATTAATTTGTTAGGGAATGTTAGGGAGTAAACATACTGGTGAGGAAGCACCAAATAAGAAAGAATATAAAATGATAATGTTATACACAAGATTGAAGATCACTTATTAATGAAGAAAGAAACTAATGAAGGAGATACACATCATCTGAGAGGAAGCAATGGTGGAAAAAGAAGGTATATAAAGTGAAAACATGTAATCACGAAGAAAATATAGTAAATACAAAAGAATTAGTAGTAATTATTTCATCCATACTAAGAGTATGATCTGAATTAATCACTTTTACAGGAGAGCATATGTAGCATAACAAAATTATCACGCTAAACATTTAACTTAATGCAACATAAATAAGGAAGAAAAGTTCCATAGTGAGTGAGAAGAATGAATTGTTTTAAGAATTACACTAGAAACTGTATATTAAGTCAATAAAATGTTAATAAGAATGAAAAATAACAAAGAAAATCATTGATCAAAATAACTTACTATGTAAAAACCCAATAAACCAGCAGTATACCCAGTAGATTGGGGAAGCAGTAAAAAGGAAATACAAGAAAAAGGAAATAAAAGGATGAAACCATATTAATAAGGGAAATGTATAAGGTCAAGATGCAGAGAAACCACAAGACCAGAAATTACTAATATAATAATGAAGAAGGGACAAAATATGTCAAGATTCCCACACAGAGACTAGAACCAAGAAGAGTCATTCCAAAAAATGGTAAGCATGGAATACATGCCATTAAACAAAATTAAAACTAATATATGTAGACCCAATAACAAGTTACAAGATACAATCCCAAAGAAAACCGAATTGTATACTAGTTGTAAGCACAATATGTGGAAAAAAATTATTAAAAGGACTACCATTAGTGTAGCCAAAATAAATGACGCATTATAATAAAGTGTAGTATAAAAAATCTATTAAAAAAAAAAGACTACCAGCAGTGTAGGGAAATACTAAATAAAAACTAAAGAGACAGTCTAATGACTGAGTGCAATTTGGATAATAAAAGTGTTTTAGTGATTAGGCATAATAACAATATATTAGGAATAAGATGTTTTTATTTTATTGTATTAACAAATTAGGTATAGGGAACACAAGAGACAGTTAATAACTGAAAGTGTCATTAGTTATAAGATGTTTTTATGTTAATGTGTTATCAAATTAGTTATAGTAATTAAAAGAGACAGTTAATAACTGAAGGTGTTATTAGGAATAAGATGTTTTAATAGGATAAGGTTTGTGATAAAAGGAAACATAAAAACAAAGGACAGCCAACGACTGATAATAGTGCTGATAATAATATGTTCCCATTATAATACTAAATATGTAGAAAATAATAGGCATAAGATGTTTATGTTATGGTTAAATGATATTATAAAAAAAAAGTTTAGTAGATATAAGATATTCCATTGTATTTTAAAATCATGTTATTTAATTTTCCAGTGTGAGGCAGAGAGGCAAGTAGGGTATAGAAATGTAATAATTTTATTCAAAACAGTAAACCATATATAATGTACAAGCAGACTAGCTAAGACACCATTTTAGAAAACACAGACTAGCAATTAAACCAAAAGTATCTATCAAAGAATCAAGCTAGATAATGGGAATAGAATTCAATACACACAATACAGAAATTGAAAATATAATTAATACAGATACAATTAATAGCGAATAGAATGACAAAGGAAAGAAAATTAACTTCTTTTGGAAACAAATAATACTAGGCCTATAATGGTAATCAAATCAGACTAAACAGTAAATTAATCAATATTGAAGTGTTTTAACAACAAAATTATTAACAACAAAGATAATCACGGAGTTATTAAGTATATTCCATGGAAATATTATCAGAAAAAACAATTAAAATCCATTTAAACAATAAATTTGTACAAAATATGAGGCACACAATCATTATAAAAAATTGTAAATTTTGGGCTTAAATGAGCTTGAAACAAACCCAGCTATATATCAAAAGATGTAAAATTAATTAATCAATATTACTGAGTAGTTAGATTTATGTAAAATTAAGAAATATTTGAATTACAGTAAAAAATAAGAAAACTTATTATGTATATTTAGATGGTGAACCAAGTCTTAGACAGATATTTTTATAGCTAAACAATATAAAGAGGAAAAAGACATAGCACAAATTACCCTAAAACGACGACGTTGAGTCTATTAGTCTATGGTTAATCGTGAAGACGACTAGTTGGAAATGTGTTAGCAGAATAACGGAAAAAGATTAATTTTGTGTAAAACCGAGTGTGGTTATGCGGCGTGTAACAGAGATGATCTAAAAGTGAAAATAACATTAACTATCAATTTATAACACTTCACAAGTTCCAAACAACAGTAATAACACCATCAAACTCAAACACAAGAAATCAACAGCCATTTTGAGACAATTTTGGACCATATTCGCAGAACACAATTACACATATTTGAACACCGGACACTTCACAAAAAACCCATCACGAAAACGACATCGCAGGAGACGAGAGGACATTCTACACTATATTCCTGGACCAACACTACTTCGCAGAGAAGGGAATATCATTTTATTTCTGCGGGAGCATCTCAGCCAGTTCCAGCCGTATAGCAGCTAAAATCGAGGAGACGTCGGCCATACTGGATTTACTCACCAGCACGAGTTGCACTGCCAGCTTGAAAGGAGTGACGTCATTTCGTCGAATTGGTTCGCTATTCAATTTTCTAATTGACAATTTAAATAATAATCTTGTTTTATTTAAGCCAAAATAATTTAGTTTAAGAATACCTGTAAGAATGTATCTTGTTCCTTGCCCTCTGACCATTTCGACTCGTTAAAAGAACCATAATTTCTAACCTTGTAAAAATATATTTTGTTGATTTTGTTCGCTACCGACTGGAGCACATATTAGCCAATGCCTTGATCATGCGCAGTTTGACTGGCGCATAATTTTGAATGTTAATAAATGAACATCATTACTCAGTTACAAGAGTTGTTTTCATTTCTATAATTAATGTTAACTATTTTTTTTTTCTAAACAAAATTAATTTACAGTGATAGAATAAATATCTAAGAGAATTACACACTCAATTAATTAATTAATTATTAATTAATTAAATTAAATAATTAAACTAAAACTCAATATCAGTAAAAATTTCACAACCTACAAAATTTTATTTTTGTTTTATCAATCAATCACACTTAATTATAAAACATATTTTTATTTAATTAATTTTTTGTACTTGGTGAATCCAAAGTGGAGCTGTATCATCAACACCGAGATCCAGACAACATACACAACTCTTATTATATTTTATTTATTTATATTTGTAAAAATATATTACAAATTGGCTAGCCTAAACAGTGGGGCTTACAAGTGGGCAATAATTCTTATATTGTCATACATATTATATTTTATTTTATTTTTATAATTTGTAATAAATTATATTACAAATTGGCGTCCAACTAAAGGGCTTTAAATAGGAGGTAATAGTGTTATAAAATAAGGACGAGTGTCCAATTTCCTATTTTTAGCTTGGCAGCGGTCAATAGGTCGGAAGAGGGTGCGAGATGCACAGGAGAGCTACATCAAGGAAAAGGGCTATGGAGGCCGAGCAGGAGGTAGACATGGAGGATAAAGAGGCGACACCAGTGGAAGATGTGGAGTCGATGTTACCGCCAGCAGAACCAAACAAGCCTGCACCACAGAAGGAACAGCCAGAGAAATCCACCACAAAGGAAGATACAAAATTTGATCAAATGATGGAGATGTTACTCAGAGAATTTAAAACGACGAAGGAGGAATTAAAAGAAAACAGTAAGAAGATAGAGGAGAAGATGGAAGAAAATAGTAAGAAGCTGGAAAACGATAACCAACAATTGAAAGAAGAGTTGGGTAATAAAATCGGAGATACCAACAAGAAAATCGAAGAAAATAGTAAGGAAATGAAAAGTGATAACCAACGATTGAAGGAGGAAATGAAGAACGATAACCAACGATTGAAGGAGGAATTAAGAGAAAATAGTAAGAAGATGGAGGAGAAAGTGGACGAAATAAAAAACGAAAATAAATTATTAATGGAGGAAAATATTAAGAAGATCGAGGAGAAGATGGAGGAAAATATTCAGAAGATTGAGGAGAAAATGGAGGAAATAAAAACTGACAATAAACAATCGAAGGAGGAATTGACCCAGATAAGCCAAAAACTGGAAGAAACCAATAAAAAGATGGAGAATAATAGTCAACAATTAAGAGAAGAATTAAGAGAGACGAACCAAGAAAATATGAACCGATTAGATGGAAAGATGGAAGCATTGAAGGAAGAACTGGGGCAAAAGATAGCTGAAAATAATGAAACAATCAGCAAGAAGGTAGAAGAGGAATTAACAGTAATCGAACAAAAGGTTACAAGAGCTGACAAAAGATGGAGTCAAACCAAACGAGAAGTACAGAGTATCAAGACAGAAATAAACACGAAAGTTAACAACATTGAAGAAACGACTAGGAAGATATTGGAGGAAAGACTAAAAGAAACACGTGAAGACTGGGAGCGAGTGCAGGACCGATTCACAGAAAAATGTGACGGCATTGAAGCTACTGTGACCAGTATCAACAGTCAGGTGCGACAGAACCAAACAGATATAGACCTGTTCCATAGTCGACCGACAAGCGTTACCAGTTGTCCTAGCAGCGAGAATCGTGAAGGAATTAACTTCAGGTTTTATAAAAACAAACCAATGGAGTTCCTAGCCAGAATCGAAGAGTACTTCACCAAACACAGGGGTAATCGCTGGAGGGAGAATAAAGAAGTGCTTGACGAATCGTTCAAGGAGATAGCAGATAATTGGTGGATGGCGATAAGAGACGAAGTGACCGACTACCAACAATTCAGAAGACTATTCAAAGCCAAATATTGGTCTGAATCAACACAAAATATCGCCAGAGACGGGATCTGTCATGGAAAATACAACCCGTATGGAAACCAGACTTTAACGGCGTACTTTTTGGGAAAGGTGTGCGTGGCCTAACATCTAGAGCCCAGAATACCGGAAGAATGCCTGGTCAGCAAGCTCTCATACCATTATGAGGAAGATATAATAAGGGCCAGAAGGAACAGTCAAATAAAGACTGTGCAATCAATGACCGAGCTCTTAGAAATGTATGAGCATGAAGACTATTACCGCCAAAGTCGCAGGAGATATGAGAAGCCGGAACCAAGAAGTAACACCAATAATTTGAGTAATAATAATCGGCAGAATGTGGGTAACAATAATAATTATAATTCCGCAAATCGGAATAATGCCGAATACAATTATAACACCCGAAATAACAATAATTTACCTAGATTTAACAACAATAATAATAATAATCATGTTCCTCGCATTAATAATAATGACAACAACAACAACAATAATAATAATAACCGTCCACAAAACAACAACGGTTATTATAATAATAATCGTAACTATGTTCCAAATGGTCAGAGGAACCCCAACCTTTCTAATAACAATTATCATGGTAACTATAACCGGAATTACCCGAATGGAGGTAATAACAATAATTACAGGACATATCGACCCCATATTAACTACATCAGAGCGGAAGGCGGTGGACAGAGGAGGTACCAGCCTCAACGAAGGAGCCGATACTACGAGTACGAGACCTTTCAAGGAAGTCAGGGAAGTAATCGTTACAGAGAGTACGAGCCCAGACGTAGTTCCAGCCTGGACAATCAGCGAAGACTACCTGTAACAGAAGCCCAACAGGACGATCGTGCTGAACCAAACGAAGCAGTCTCAGGACTCCAAGCCGATGCTTCCAACGGCCTAATCCGTAATGATGTGGAACATTTAAACGAACGGAGGCAGTAATAAACTCCAATAACCCTTTACTGCTCCAATCTGCTGGGTTTAACCAAGAAAGAAATTCGAAGAAAAACATAAAAAATTTTACTATAATATACAGTAATTATTTGAAAGATATCCGTAAGGACCTGCTAGAAGAAAGCGAAATTAACATTGATAATAATGATAATGAAATAATATATGTAATTGCAGAAATTGAGGGTATTTCTGTTCCTATAATGATAGACACTGGAGCCAATGTCTCCATAATAAATCGAAATGAGTTGGACCGGATACAGCAGGAATGCCACAAAAACTTACCGGTACTACCTATTAATAATATTGTACTTGTAGGAGCTACCGGCCGACAGAACAAGACCATAAGAAAACAGGTATCCCTAAGTGTCAACAGTCAGGGAACTAGTGTGGATATGATATTTCTTGTTGCAGCCGGATTACCTTTCAACATCATGATAGGATGTGACATATTGCGCAGAAACTCAGCAGTTATCGACCTGTGCCGAGGAAAGGTATCACTCTTTGCTGAAGGTTCGACCTGGGTAGCCAATTTAACTAATAACAAGACGTTAGACTCCAGACAACTTCTCGACCACCAAAATAAGGTGAATTACTTGTCCAACTACTCAACAAACAACAAGCCAGTACATCAGGATTCGGAGGATGACCTATGGCAGCAAAAGATTCAGGAGATACGTAACTTCCAGTGCCACAATACTAACGAGCAATTAAAGGAAAACCAGCTGAATCAATTGGTCGAAATATATGAAAAATATCGAGCTGTATTTTCGGACGAACTTGGAAAGATCTGGAACTACCAATGTTCCATACGATTCAGAGAACCGGTAGAATTTAACCGAAAATCGTATCCTATAGCACAATCTTTGAAGGAAGCCGTACGCACAGAGATCCAGAATATGATCAGTAGAGATATCATCGAGAGCAGTCAATCGCCATACACTAGCCCAATTGTGGCTATACAAAAGAAAAATGGGAAGGTAAGGCTTTGCCTTGACGCATGTGAGATAAATAAAATGATAATTAACGATCGTACCTCACCTGGCGAAATTGATGAAATATTGAAGAGGTTTCATGGAACACGATTCATTACCACGTGGGATACCGTCTGCGGCTATTGGCAAGTGGAGTTGCACCCAGCAAGCCGGCAATATATGGCGTTCATCTTCGAAGGGCGCAATTATCAGTTTAAGAGGTTGCCCTTCGGGTTGGTGAACTCAGTAGCTGTTTTTGTCGCCTGTATGGATCATATACTAGGACCAGAAGCGCTCCAATTCACGACTGTCTATGTTGATGATCTCCTAATAACATCAACCAACTGGGAGAACACTGTTACCGTGTGGAGCATGTCTTGAAAAAGCTTGCTGAAAATAATGTTACCCTTAAACTAGACAAGTCCAAGCTTATAGCTAAAGAAGTACAATTCTTGGGTTTCCAGCTAAACAGTCAAGGAATAACACCATCAACAGAAAAGGTAGACGCCATACAACGATTCCCTACACCAAAAAACAGAAGGCAACTACAATCATTTTTAGGCCTGTGTAACTATTATAGGAAGTTCCAAAATAATTATTCCGAACTGACAGCCCAGTTTCAGTACCAGTTATCATCCAAGAATAAATGGCGATGGGGTCAAGAACAAGACGAAACCTTCAAATCAATTAAGGAGAAGTTCTTAGAAGCAGTAATGCTCAACCATCCAGATTTTAACCAACCCTTCTTTCTAAACTGTGACGCTAGTAACATTAGCTTGGGGTCAACACTGTACCAAGAAGATGAAAGTGGAAACCATCTAGTAGTGAGCTTTGCTAGCAGAACCCTTAACCAGTGTGAAAAGAACTATAATGTGACGGAAAAAGAACTGCTAAGTGTAGTCTTTGCCTGCGGGAAGTTTCGGACGTATATCCTCGGATATCCAGTAACCGTTCGAACAGATCACAAATCAATATCATTTCTAAGAAGATGCAAGTTAAGCCATGGTAGATTGACCAGATGGGTACTCGCCCTACAGGAATACGATATACAGTGGGAGTATGTTCCTGGAAGTAAAAATGTAGTAGCCGACGTATTGTCGAGAGTGAATCTGGAAGAACAAACGTTCGAAGGCGAAAAGGAGAGCATCTTGAAAATCTATAATATTATTAAGGACAGGTCCGATTTAGAAAAGATAGTGCAGGACATCAGCAAACACCAGCAGTCCGACCCGAAGTTAAACCACATTAAACTTCGTCTCTCCAACCAAGATGACACAATAAACAAATTTTATTGTATACATAATGGAATATTATTCATAAAAACATCCCTTGATGAAGAGGTATGGAAGATCATGATCCCTACTACAATCGAAAAGGATATCATCCTGGACTATCATCTACGATACGGTCACATGGGAGCCATGAAGGTGATCAAGGCAATAGAAGAGAATTGTCATATAAAAAGTATCAATAGAAAGACGAGAAACTACCTCAAAACCTGCCTGATATGTCAATTGGTGAAAACCAACAATGAGAGAAAAGAGGGTATGATGATACCAATTACCTCACAAGCCAAACTGGAAAAGGTCTTTCTGGACATATGTGGTCCATTTCCCCGCAGTGGCGGACGCCATCGATACAAATATATTATTATCATGATGGATCATTTCACAAAATTTACAAAACTGTACCCTGTGAATAGAGCCACCACTTTGAAGACTCTAGGAATAATAACAAATCATTACATTCCAGAGATAGGAAGCCCGACATCCATAATCACAGACCATGGAACGCAATTTAAGGGTTGGAGGTGGAGAAACACTCTGAATACGTTGGGCATTAAGACATACAAGACATCTGTCTACCACCCCAGCAGCAATCCAGCGGAGAGGGTACTGCGAGAAGTCGGAAGAATATTACGGACTTATTGTTACAATCAACAAAAGAAGTGGCAAGAATATTTATTAGCTCCTGAAGAATTCCTTAATTTGTCATATCACCCCGCTATAGGTACCACGCCATACACGGCAATGTATGAAAAACCGCCTCCAAGAGAAATACAAGACATAATAGAGTTCCCCATGAGTCAAGAATACAAATTCAATCGAATCAGATTCTACAATAAATTGGCAGAAGACCAGGAAAGGCGCAAGAACAAATATCAAAAGGCGATTAAGAAAATAATAAGATATGAAGTCGGAGAAAAGGTACTGCTAAAAAACAGGGAATTACCCAGTACTTTGGAAGGCATTACCAAAAAGTTGTTACTGCTGTATACCGGCCCATACCTGATTATTAAAAACAATAATAACAATACATATGTACTCAAGGATATCATTTCAAATAAAGTAAAAGGAACTTATAATCAGTTATCCATTAAAAAATATTTAGAGGAATAATAATAATTTCAAAATCCAAAAAATCAGTAAGGACAACTTACACAAATCATTTGAAGATTATTATGAAGTAAAAAGAATTTTGATGGAATAAATAAGAATTTTCAAAATTCAAAAAACTTAGTAAGTACAACTTACACAACACATTCGAAGAATTATGAATAAATAAAAAGAATTTTGATGAATAAAAAATACTTCCAAAATTCAAACATTAGTAAGTACAACTTACACTGATCATTCGAAGACTATTATGAATGATGAAAAAAGAATTTTGATGAATAAATATGTTCAAAATTCAAAACCAATAGTAAGTACAACTTACACTGATCATTCGAAGACTATTATGAATGATGAAAAAAGAATTTTGATGAACAAATATGTTCAAAATTCAAAACCAATAATAAGTACAACTTACACCAAAATATTTGAAAAACAACTATGAATAAGAAAGAATTTAGTTGAATAAAAATATCTAAAGTTAAAAAATAGTAAGCTCATATCATTACTCATACGAATGATGAGAAATAACTCATAAATATGGAAAAAAGATTTTGTAAGAAAGAGATACAAAATTCTAAAGGAGAAAGGAAACCAGAATATCATATGACTTAATCGAAACAACTTAACCAAACTCACAAAGAAAATAATTTAATAAAAATGGAACAATGAAGAAGGACCAACTCAGTAAAGACCAAATAGTGAGACCAGAAACCAAAAAACTCTGATACTATTAATGATAATGTTGTTGCAATAACCACTGTTATAGTGAAAGTGATAAAGAATTAATTCATGTTATACCATGAGCAATAAAAAATAACTCATTGGATACCAGATGGTAGAAAGAATAAATATAAATACTAATTACTATGTAAACATGATGAAATGTATATTATACCACATACCTAAACCACATAATATGGAATAAGCTTTAAGAGAGAAGAAGAGTCAAGTGTATAAAAGTATTAATTAATATAAGTATTATGAAGTGAAGAATCTAAAGATGTTTATTTTAGTCAAAAGTGACTACTTTTACTGTTTATTTATTTTTATGACTGGATGTAGAAAATTCCATCAGTCTTATATTTTGAGCAGAGATGATAATGACTCTGGACTCAATTAATTGAAGTGTTGGACAGCAGGGATTGAAGCCAAAAGTGCCACTCTGAACTGTTCCAATTAATTTGTTAGGGAATGTTAGGGAGTAAACATACTGGTGAGGAAGCACCAAATAAGAAAGAATATAAAATGATAATGTTATACACAAGATTGAAGATCACTTATTAATGAAGAAAGAAACTAATGAAGGAGATACACATCATCTGAGAGGAAGCAATGGTGGAAAAAGAAGGTATATAAAGTGAAAACATGTAATCACGAAGAAAATATAGTAAATACAAAAGAATTAGTAGTAATTATTTCATCCATACTAAGAGTATGATCTGAATTAATCACTTTTACAGGAGAGCATATGTAGCATAACAAAATTATCACGCTAAACATTTAACTTAATGCAACATAAATAAGGAAGAAAAGTTCCATAGTGAGTGAGAAGAATGAATTGTTTTAAGAATTACACTAGAAACTGTATATTAAGTCAATAAAATGTTAATAAGAATGAAAAATAACAAAGAAAATCATTGATCAAAATAACTTACTATGTAAAAACCCAATAAACCAGCAGTATACCCAGTAGATTGGGGAAGCAGTAAAAAGGAAATACAAGAAAAAGGAAATAAAAGGATGAAACCATATTAATAAGGGAAATGTATAAGGTCAAGATGCAGAGAAACCACAAGACCAGAAATTACTAATATAATAATGAAGAAGGGACAAAATATGTCAAGATTCCCACACAGAGACTAGAACCAAGAAGAGTCATTCCAAAAAATGGTAAGCATGGAATACATGCCATTAAACAAAATTAAAACTAATATATGTAGACCCAATAACAAGTTACAAGATACAATCCCAAAGAAAACCGAATTGTATACTAGTTGTAAGCATAATATGTGGAAAAAAATTATTAAAAGGACTACCATTAGTGTAGCCAAAATAAATGACGCATTATAATAAAGTGTAGTATAAAAAATCTATTAAAAAAAAAAGACTACCAGCAGTGTAGGGAAATACTAAATAAAAACTAAAGAGACAGTCTAATGACTGAGTGCAATTTGGATAATAAAAGTGTTTTAGTGATTAGGCATAATAACAATATATTAGGAATAAGATGTTTTTATTTTATTGTATTAACAAATTAGGTATAGGGAACACAAGAGACAGTTAATAACTGAAAGTGTCATTAGTTATAAGATGTTTTTATGTTAATGTGTTATCAAATTAGTTATAGTAATTAAAAGAGACAGTTAATAACTGAAGGTGTTATTAGGAATAAGATGTTTTAATAGGATAAGGTTTGTGATAAAAGGAAACATAAAAACAAAGGACAGCCAACGACTGATAATAGTGCTGATAATAATATGTTCCCATTATAATACTAAATATGTAGAAAATAATAGGCATAAGATGTTTATGTTATGGTTAAATGATATTATAAAAAAAAAGTTTAGTAGATATAAGATATTCCATTGTATTTTAAAATCATGTTATTTAATTTTCCAGTGTGAGGCAGAGAGGCAAGTAGGGTATAGAAATGTAATAATTTTATTCAAAACAGTAAACCATATATAATGTACAAGCAGACTAGCTAAGACACCATTTTAGAAAACACAGACTAGCAATTAAACCAAAAGTATCTATCAGAGAATCAAGCTAGATAATGGGAATAGAATTCAATACACACAATACAGAAATTGAAAATATAATTAATACAGATACAATTAGTAGCGAATAGAATGACAAAGGAAAGAAAATTAACTTCTTTTGGAAACAAATAATACTAGGCCTATAATGGTAATCAAATCAGACTAAACAGTAAATTAATCAATATTGAAGTGTTTTAACAACAAAATTATTAACAACAAAGATAATCACGGAGTTATTAAGTATATTCCATGGAAATATTATCAGAAAAAACAATTAAAATCCATTTAAACAATAAATTTGTACAAAATATGAGGCACACAATCATTATAAAAAATTGTAATTTTTGGGCTTAAATGAGCTTGAAACAAACCCAGCTATATATCAAAAGATGTAAAATTAATTAATCAATATTACTGAGTAGTTAGATTTATGTAAAATTAAGAAATATTTGAATTACAGTAAAAAATAAGAAAACTTATTATGTATATTTAGATGGTGAACCAAGTCTTAGACAGATATTTTTATAGTTAAACAATATAAAGAGGAAAAAGACATAGCACAAATTACCCTAAAACGACGACGTTGAGTCTATTAGTCTATGGTTAATCGTGAAGACGACTAGTTGGAAATGTGTTAGCAGAATAACGGAAAAAGATTAATTTTGTGTAAAACCGAGTGTGGTTATGCGGCGTGTAACAGAGATGATCTAAAAGTGAAAATAACATTAACTATCAATTTATAACACTTCACAAGTTCCAAACAACAGTAATAACACCATCAAACTCAAACACAAGAAATCAACAGCCATTTTGAGACAATTTTGGACCATATTCGCAGAACACAATTACACATATTTGAACACCGGACACTTCACAAGAAACCCATCACGAAAACGACATCGCAGGAGACGAGAGGACACTCTACACTATATTCCTGGACCAACACTACTTCGCAGAGAAGGGAATATCATTTTATTTCTGCGGGAGCATCTCAGCCAGTTCCAGCCGTATAGCAGCTAAAATCGAGGAGACGTCGGCCATACTGGATTTACTCACCAGCACGAGTTGCACTGCCAGCTTGAAAGGAGTGACGTCATTTCGTCGAATTGGTTCGCTATTCAATTTTCTAATTGACAATTTAAATAATAATCTTGTTTTATTTCAGCCAAAATAATTTAGTTTAAGAATACCTGTAAGAATGTATCTTGTTCCTTGCCCTCTGACCATTTCGACTCGTTAAAAGAACCATAATTTCTAACCTTGTAAAAATATATTTTGTTGATTTTGTTCGCTACCGACTGGAGCACATATTAGCCAATGCCTTGATCATGCGCAGTTTGACTGGCGCATAATTTTGAATGTTAATAAATGAACATCATTACTCAGTTACAAGAGTTGTTTTCATTTCTATAATTAATGTTAACTATTTTTTTTTTCTAAACAAAATTAACTTACAGTGATAGAATAAATATCTAAGAGAATTACACACTCAATTAATTAATTAATTATTAATTAATTAAATTAAATAATTAAACTAAATCTCAATATCAGTAAAAATTTCACAACCTACAAAATTTTATTTTTGTTTTATCAATCAATCACACTTAATTATAAAACATACTTATATTTAATTTATTTTTTGTACTTGGTGAATCCAAAGTGGAGCTGTATCATCGGCGAGTTCAACACCGAGATCCAGACAACATACACAACTCTTATTATATTTTATTTATTTATATTTGTAAAAATATATTACAAATTGGCTAGCCTAAACAGTGGGGCTTACAAGTGGGCAATAATTCTTATATTGTCATACATATTATATTTTATTTAATTTTTATAATTTGTAATAAATTATATTACAATATTAATAGACAATAGTTGACCTTCTCTCCCTTCATTCCATAGCAATAATAGCTATTCTTTCTAATTAACTCTCTTTGGTATTCTTCCTCTCTACTCCTTCAAATGATAGATTCCAAATCATTTATTCTGGACGGTTTTATATAATTTCTTTGGTTTTGTGAGGGGTATACAATATTTGACAATTGAATAACATTTTTCTTCCTCTTCATTCCATAATAATAGTAGCCTTCTTTCTAAATTAACTCTCTTTGTTATTCTTCCTCTCTACTCCTTCAAATGATAGATTCCAAATCATTTATTCTGGACGGTTTTATATAATTTCTTTTTCATTGGTTGTATTTAATATAGGAGTATTAGAGTAATTTTATATCACTATCTTATGTACATTTTTGTTATATGATACTCTTTTGTTCTATATAATATAATAGATATCTTTCATATCATTAGATTATTTGGTTTATAATACACATTTTTTCTATCATCTAATATGATAAATCTGGTTCCCATTTAATATATAACATAGTTTTGGTACACATACTTATAATACACACTCTTTTTTATAACACAATATGGTAAACAGGCTGGCTATAGGCAATTAGACACTTTCAATACATTGGGTATAATAAATGATCCTCCTGATCACTAGTTTAATCCTTTTACGGTAGACACTTTTAACATTTCTTATACACTAAACACTCTTGTGGTAATCGTCGTACAATAATATAATTTGTCCTTTTATAATAATAATTACATTTATAGCTTATACGTTGGGGTTCTATTGGGCTTCTCCATTCTATTGGGTTCATTGGTTGGGACAATTACGTTTCACAGGTACCCTTTTTTATAGCTGTCTCTAGTACAACATGTTTATGATATTTGGGACCCTATAATAACATCTCATAACAAACTTCCTTACATATAGTATTTCTTTAACGATGATTGGTTATAGGTAAATTGACCTTTTTATTTATTATATCGGTAAGTTCATACGTATTATTTTTATGGTCCTTTGTTATGGTATAAGGGCCTATGTACAGTACTAGTAGTTTTGGAGGTACCTCCCTATCATGCGGTTTTTCCACTTTGCGGCTACCAGATAGTCATCGGCTTCCCATTTTCTCGCCTTCCTTTTCTCATCATCTTTGGTATCCATGTGTCCAGTGTACTCCTGGTCTTTGTCATTATTGACTTCTAGTACCTCTTCTAACTCTGGTTGATCGTCATTAGTTTTCTGGTTGGATTTTTCCATTGATTGGTCCCTCTTCTTCCGCAATTCTTTTATTTCTTGGGCATACCCTTCAATGATCTGGTCCAGTTGTTCTTGATACCCTTTCCTTTTCTTGGAATGCCTTATTCTCCCTTTGGAAATATCTGCTTTAAGTATTTTATTGGTTATAGTCTTCTTCGTGGTAGCACATTTCTTCTCTTCGTTCATCTTCGTGAAGCTCCTTCGATACTCCTTCCTATATATTCCTTCTTCACAGTGGATGACTGGGAAATAAATCATAATAATTAGACCACTTCGAGTCATTTCTATTAATTCTTTTGTTACCCTAGTCTTCTTTGGGCGTATTATTCTTCTTTCTTCATTTTTCTTAATAATTTTGTTCCTTTCTTCATGATTTTTAATTTTCAAATTCACTCGTCCGGTGTTTTTATTTCTGGGTAATTCTTTTGTCTCCTCTTGATCATCACACATCGGCAGATTATTTTGTTCTAATTCTTCCTTCTCTGCTAATAACTCTTCCGCTTCTTTAATTACCTGAGTTTTCTCTATACTTCCGGTATCGATCTCCGTGTCGTGAATATCTTCCTGGTGTCTGTCAAGCTCATTTTCAGATGATGATGTCTTTGAGTCCCCTTCATTCTCGGGTTGTTTGACGTCGTCTTCGGATGGCATGCTTAATTCTTCTATGGTTTCATCATTGGGTACTTCTTCAGTTTCTGAGTTGTTGTCGTTTCATAATTCTACCCTTATGGTCTGACCCAATTCTTCCGCATATTTCTTATTCATTTCATCCATTTTCTTGCTAATATCCTTTAATGTGGTATTCAAGTCTTCCTTCAACGCTCTGTTGCTGTCGTCTATTTTATTGTTCAACGCGTCCATGGATCTATTGGTATCGTCTAATTTTTTATGGAGATCTTCTCTTAATGATTCGATATTTTTCTGGCCGTCATCCATTTTCTGGTGGATCGATTCCATATTTTTATTCAATGATTCGGTCTTTTTATTCAAGGTTTCTTCATCATCGTTCTCATCATCTCGAGAAAGTTCATATCGCCTGGTTGTGGGAGTCCTTCCGGTCGTCTGGGTTGGTTGTCGACCCTCACTTCCACTTCCGATTCTGCATGGGGTGTTTCTTCTGGTCGAGTTTCTGTGTTATTAATTGTAATGGCTTCCATCTCGGGTGTTGGTTGTGTCTCATGTGTCTCCGTATTTGGTTGTACCTCTTCTACTCGGCTATCCTTGTATCTTGTGTCGTATTGATGTGTGTGTGGCATGTTTGTTCTTTTGTGTTTGCCGGGCTGATTATAAATATAAAAAAATATTTTTGTCTGATATATTTTCAGCCTCACGTTGCTGGTCGCCAATTTGTAACGTACGTAGATCCGGTGTGTTTAAAACTGTGTTATAAATTGTTTAATATTTGAATTTAAAAGTGTGTTATAAGTTTACAATTGAAAGTTAAAGTTACAAGTTATGATGAATCGAAAAAATTATAATTGTCTTAAAAGAACTCCTTTGAATGAAAATAAAAATAGTTGCAGTAATGTTGTGTTAACTATAACGTTGCTTAATTCAATAAATAATGCGTACTAGCTGGTCGCTTGATGAAGGTAGCCATCGCGTCGATTCTGGCAGCGAAACTCCTCCTCCAGGTTGACCATCGTCTAAGTACGTAAAGTCAAGTCACGTCTGGACAATAAAATTAATAAAATACACTTCCACGTACCTGGTCGTGATTCTGGAAGTTCGGAAGTTCACTTTTTTAGCAAATTAATAAGCTGCCAAGACGGTTTACAAAACCAGCTTGCTTTACTTACAAGGTTAGGTTACCTTGTTTAATAATGGGCGCCACACAGGTTTATTTCGGGGAAATCCCGTGTAAAACCCATTAATAGAATCAAGTAATTATTAATTCTCTTCTTTAAAAAAACTGAAATTGTGTTTATTGCCCTTATGGCAATTCAAATTCAACAACGTATGATTTCTACTAAGAGTTACTTTGATTATTCTGAATTGATTATTTATTTACTTTTCGAAATAAATTAAGTCAAAGTTATGCTGCTAATAACTGGGTTTTATTTGTACCCTTGATAATGAATTCAAACAAACATAAGTAAGAAAATACATTGGTATACAATTGAAATTATTTCGTTCACTTACCCTACTACACTAGCTCAGAGCATAAACAACTTTTCTGGTTATGTCCAGATAAACTTTACTTTAAAGATTAATTTTATTTATATCTCGGACGTAAATTCTTTTAAACACAAGAAAGAATGTTCATGCCTACACAGAAGTTAATTACAGTATTTCATAAAACAATATTGACTAATACGGCCTTGTTGTTTACTAACAAAAAATCAAACCTATTTATAGGTTAGGCGTTCGTCACGCTTGCTTAATTATTAACAAAAGTTATATAGACCACTTAAGACTAACATCATTCTTAGACAGGATTGACAAATCCACTAAATAAATTTAGTCATTGTGTACCATAGAAAATGTTATGGTGTTATGCGTCAGTACAAATTTTGTTTAAAAAAAATATATATCAGTGCACTCAGATTAATGGAATAAATTGTCACGAAGTTACCTCTTTATTTTAATTTTTTAGATTAAAATTTAATTAAACACTCCAGTGGTCGGATTATAGTGACCCTGGTTTTACACTACACACGCACTTTGAACAGGTAATAATTGTCCGCTTCTGACTAAATTGGACCATTTGCAATACTAGTTAATTATTTTCTCCTGTTCGATATATCCCGCACTAAATAAAATAAATACTTCACATCGATGCACTGATTCTAGGTAGACTGTATTGTAGTTACTTGTTGTTGCCGAAATGATTCAATGGATGCACTATTACATGATACTATAAGTTAATAAAATTTTGAGGTGACGAGCGACACCTGCTTGCTAGAGATGATTGTCAAAAAGTGGTAACGGAAAAACTCGCATTCCCGTTATATACCCCCTGTTTTGATGAGGCTTAGGTGATTGTTTCATTTAGTAAGCTATTTTTTGATTGGCTCAACCAGACGTTACGAAAATGACGCATTGTTTTTCCAACCGTCTTTTGGCTAAGATGATTGACAGTTGACGTTGTTGTTAGTGTTGACAAACAAATTTCTTACTTTCTATTTACAAATGATGCAAATAAGTGCATGTCACGCACTTATTATAGTTGCGATCGTGGTTGTATCGCTATCAAATTAAAGGATATTTTTTATGCTTTAATTTGATATAGTTTGACACTGGTTTTATTTGCACTTTCACTGATATTTCTTAATAAATAATGTTCAGATATATGGCTTCGCCAGGTCGTCTGCTAGCGACGCCGGCCACGATTTTTCTTATCAATAAATTATTTGTGTTGCACATCGCGTTTTCACTTAAACGTCTGTGTCGGAACACTAATATATCCGTCTTTATACTTATTTAGTGAACATAATTATTAAATCTTAACTAACTGATGTAATACATTGCTATGAACTATCCTTACTTCCTAATTACATTTTGTTTATACTATTTCGCTCTATGCTATTCATTAATAATTGAGTTGTTACTTGTATAATACATTAATAATGCTTATTGCTACACTTGGTATAATGATTGTTCAGTGTATGTTATTTACACTAGTAGTCCTTTCTACTTATCACCTTACTGACAATCGTTCGTTTTAGGCGTTGCCTAGGCATACCTTTTACATCGGGTTTATGCCTTAATAATGTTCATTAGTTACATTTGGTACATTGATGAGGTAACTTACTTATATAAGGTTCCCTCTTACAATTATTTTTACTTCTTATGAGTACATTTGAGATTGTAATACAGTTTCAATTTTATATTGTGGCCATAGCTAATCTTAGTCATAGGCATTGATAGTTACTAGTCATTGTTGATTTATTCTCAGCCAAATACTGTTGCTGATATTATATTATTCGGGTCGTTACTTAATTATTTTTATTAACATGTGAAATTACATTCAAGTTATTCACTGACTCGCTTGACAGCTTATAGTGAATTTAGCTTGTCCATTAGTTTGTGTCAGTTATAGTATTGGTTGTAGTGTCAAGCAGTGTTTTGTTTACTGCTTCTTGTGGCACTTCTTCTTCTTTCTTCTTCGTTGGTCCTTCTCTTCTTCGCTACTTTCATCATCATACTATCTACTTACATTACCTTCATGTATTTATTAATTCTATGGGTATATGTCTAGGTTATGTAACACTTGGTCATGTTACATATACTCCCCTCTCAAAATTGATAATTTGAGAGAAATTTTACATTTGATAAAATTATCATTTCAGTTTAGTTTTAGTATATTATTACTGCTTTTTGTCTTGTACTCTCTGCATTGAATTTTAACATTCTATTAGTGTGTTGCACTAGATTGAGTTCTTGGCTAGTGATATAATTTTTAGCTTACTAGTATTTTTCAAGTTTCTCATATTCTAAGTCATTTAGTTACAATAGGTTTCACTTCTTAAACTAACAATTTCCTGTCTTACAATAATACATTTTTCTTTCTTATTACATATCTTTATTTTCGTGATAAGCTCTATGGTTCTTTCATTTTTTACCTCACAGGTTTTTTATTAATAATCCTTGATATATTACCCTATAATTCCCTAACATTTATAGTGGGTTCGGAGTCAGAGGGGCTCTATTTGGCAGCCATTCTCCGCCGTTCCTCAACTACACGTCCTCAGAATCAGAGGCATCCTCATCTCTGTCTGGGACAAAATAAAAATTGCACGTAGCAACAGTTGCGCTATCACAACACATAAAATATAACATATCATTCATTTTTCAATAATATAACATATTCAATATAAAATTCAAGGTATTAGAGGTTTCATTTGTATCACATTTCATTCTTTTATACTTTAGCTAACCTAGTTCTTTTCACAGGTAATTCTTCCCTTTCAGACTTGACATATTGGCTATGTTCTTTATTAGCCTTGTTGTTACTTTTCTATACTATTTGGTAATTTGTTTTGGTTCATCTGAGTATTCTTAAATTTACACACTTACAAAATTACAAATTTACATTGATCATCATACAATTATGCAGTCGTTTCTTAAATATAGAGTTTACAATAATTCACTCTTACAATAGTTTACAAGTTTTACTCTCATCAATAGTTTACAATTATTCTGAATTATCAGGGTTTACAGTATTCATCTTCTAAACGTTTTTGTTAGATATTCTCTGACATATCTTGTTGGTAAATACAATTAGATACTTTCTTCATCGCTTAATTAATATTTTTTATATTCCTCGATAACAGTAGTATTTTGACACTTATTTTTGTTATTTATTCATGGCATTTTTCTCTATTATATCAGATAATAATCCTTCAACAATATTTGAACAATATTTGATAATTAAGATACCCTATAACGATATTATTCTAACATATTAATAGACAATAGTTGACCTTCTCTTCCTTCATTCCATAGTAATAATAGCTATTCTTTCTAATTAACTCTCTTTGGTATTCTTCCTCTCTACTCCTTCAAATGATAGATTCCAAATCATTTATTCTGGACGGTTTTATATAATTTCTTTGGTTTTGTGAGGGGTATACAATATTTGACATTTAAATCTTTGTTACCTACAATATTTGGCAATTCAATAACATTTTTCTTCCTCTTCATTCCATAATAATAGTAGCCTTCTTTCTAATTAACTCTCTTTGGTATTCTTCCTCTCTACTCCTTCAAATGATAGATTCCTAATCATTTATTCTGGACGGTTTTATATAATTTCATTTTCATTGGTTGTATTTAATATAGGAGTATTAGAGTAATTTTATATCACTATCTTATGCACATTTTTGTTATATGATACTCCTTTGTTCTATACAATATAATAGATATCTTTCATATCATTAGATTATTTGGTTTATAATACACATTTTTTCTATCATCTAATATGATAAATCTGGTTCCCATTTAATATATAACATAGTTTTGGTACACATACTTATAATACACACTCTTTTTTATAACACAATATGGTAAACAGGCTGGCTATAGGCAATTAGACACTTTCAATACATTGGGTATAATAAATGATCCTCCTGATCACTAGTTTAATCCTTTTACGGTAGACACTTTTAACATTTCTTATACACTAAACACTCTTGTGGTAATCGTCGTACAATAATATAATTTGTCCTTTTATAATAATAATTACATTTATAGCTTATACGTTGGGGTTCTATTGGGCTTCTCCATTCTATTGGGTTCATTGGTTGGGACAATTACGTTTCACAGGTACCCTTTTTTATAGCTGTCTCTAGTACTACATGTTTATGATATTTGGCACCCTATAATAACATCTCATAACAAACTTCCTTACATATAGTATTTCTTTAACGATGATTGGTTATAGGTACCTTTGACCTTTTTATTTATTATATCGGTAAGTTCATACGTATTATTTTTATGGTCCTTTGTTATGGTATAAGGGCCTATGTACAGTACTAGTAGTTTTGGAGGTACCTCCCTATCATGCGGTTTTTCCACTTTGCGGCTACCAGATAGTCATCGGCTTCCCATTTTCTCGCCTTCCTTTTCTCATCATCTTTGGTATCCATGTGTCCAGTGTACTCCTGGTCTTTGTCATTATTGACTTCTAGTACCTCTTCTAACTCTGGTTGATCGTCATTAGTTTTCTGGTTGGATTTTTCCATTGATTGGTCCCTCTTCTTCCGCAATTCTTTTATTTCTTGGGCATACCCTTCAATGATCTGGTCCAGTTGTTCTTGATACCCTTTCCTTTTCTTGGAATGCCTTATTCTCCCTTTGGAAATATCTGCTTTAAGTATTTTATTGGTTATAGTCTTCTTCGTGGTAGCACATTTCTTCTCTTCGTTCATCTTCGTGAAGCTCCTTCGATACTCCTTCCTATATATTCCTTCTTCACAGTGGATGACTGGGAAATAAATCATAATAATTAGACCACTTCGAGTCATTTCTATTAATTCTTTTGTTACCCTAGTCTTCTTTGGGCGTATTATTCTTCTTTCTTCATTTTTCTTAATAATTTTGTTCCTTTCTTCATGATTTTTAATTTTCAAATTCACTCGTCCGGTGTTTTTATTTCTGGGTAATTCTTTTGTCTCCTCTTGATCATCACACATCGGCAGATTATTTTGTTCTAATTCTTCCTTCTCTGCTAATAACTCTTCCGCTTCTTTAATTACCTGAGTTTTCTCTATACTTCCGGTATCGATCTCCGTGTCGTGAATATCTTCCTGGTGTCTGTCAAGCTCATTTTCAGATGATGATGTCTTTGAGTCCCCTTCATTCTCGGGTTGTTTGACGTCGTCTTCGGATGGCATGCTTAATTCTTCTATGGTTTCATCATTGGGTACTTCTTCAGTTTCTGAGTTGTTGTCGTTTCGTAATTCTACCCTTATGGTCTGACCCAATTCTTCCGTATATTTCTTATTCATTTCATCCATTTTCTTGCTAATATCCTTTAATGTGGTATTCAAGTCTTCCTTCAACGCTCTGTTGCTGTCGTCTATTTTATTGTTCAACGCGTCCATGGATCTATTGGTATCGTCTAATTTTTTATGGAGATCTTCTCTTAATGATTCGATATTTTTCTGGCCGTCATCCATTTTCTGGTGGATCGATTCCATATTTTTATTCAATGATTCGGTCTTTTTATTCAAGGTTTCTTCATCATCGTTCTCATCATCTCGAGAAAGTTCATATCGCCTGGTTGTGGGAGTCCTTCCGGTCGTCTGGGTTGGTTGTCGACCCTCACTTCCACTTCCGATTCTGCATGGGGTGTTTCTTCTGGTCGAGTTTCTGTGTTATTAATTGTAATGGCTTCCATCTCGGGTGTTGGTTGTGTCTCATGTGTCTCCGTATTTGGTTGTACCTCTTCTACTCGGCTATCCTTGTATCTTGTGTCGTATTGATGTGTGTGTGGCATGTTTGTTCTTTTGTGTTTGCCGGGCTGATTATAAATATAAAAAAATATTTTTGTCTGATATTTTTTCAGCCTCACGTTGCTGGTCGCCAATTTGTAACGTACGTAGATCCGGTGTGTTTAAAACTGTGTTATAAATTGTTTAATATTTGAATTTAAAAGTGTGTTATAAGTTTACAATTGAAAGTTAAAGTTACAAGTTATGATGAATCGAAAAAATTATAATTGTCTTAAAAGAACTCCTTTGAATGAAAATAAAAATAGTTGCAGTAATGTTGTGTTAACTATAACGTTGCTTAATTCAATAAATAATGCGTACTAGCTGGTCGCTTGATGAAGGTAGCCGTCGCGTCGATTCTGGCAGCGAAACTCCTCCTCCAGGTTGACCATCGTCTAAGTACGTAAAGTCAAGTCACGTCTGGACAATAAAATTAATAAAATACACTTCCACGTACCTGGTCGTGATTCTGGAAGTTCGGAAGTTCACTTTTTTAGCAAATTAATAAGCTGCCAAGACGGTTTACAAAACCAGCTTGCTTTACTTACAAGGTTAGGTTACCTTGTTTAATAATGGGCGCCACACAGGTTTATTTCGGGGAAATCCCGTGTAAAACCCATTAATAGAATCAAGTAATTATTAATTCTCTTCTTTAAAAAAACTGAAATTGTGTTTATTGCCCTTATGGCAATTCAAATTCAACAACGTATGATTTCTACTAAGAGTTACTTTGATTATTCTGAATTGATTATTTATTTACTTTTCGAAATAAATTAAGTCAAAGTTATGCTGCTAATAACTGGGTTTTATTTGTACCCTTGATAATGAATTCAAACAAACATAAGTAAGAAAATACATTGGTATACAATTGAAATTATTTCGTTCACTTACCCTACTACACTAGCTCAGAGCATAAACAACTTTTCTGGTTATGTCCAGATAAACTTTACTTTAAAGATTAATTTTATTTATATCTCGGACGTAAATTCTTTTAAACACAAGAAAGAATGTTCATGCCTACACAGAAGTTAATTACAGTATTTCATAAAACAATATTGACTAATACGGCCTTGTTGTTTACTAACAAAAAATCAAACCTATTTATAGGTTAGGCGTTCGTCACGCTTGCTTAATTATTAACAAAAGTTATATAGACCACTTAAGACTAACATCATTCTTAGACAGGATTGACAAATCCACTAAATAAATTTAGTCATTGTGTACCATAGAAAATGTTATGGTGTTATGCGTCAGTACAAATTTTGTTTAAAAAAAATATATATCAGTGCACTCAGATTAATGGAATAAATTGTCACGAAGTTACCTCTTTATTTTAATTTTTTAGATTAAAATTTAATTAAACACTCCAGTGGTCGGATTATAGTGACCCTGGTTTTACACTACACACGCACTTTGAACAGGTAATAATTGTCCGCTTCTGACTAAATTGGACCATTTGCAATACTAGTTAATTATTTTCTCCTGTTCGATATATCCCGCACTAAATAAAATAAATACTTCACATCGATGCACTGATTCTAGGTAGACTGTATTGTAGTTACTTGTTGTTGCCGAAATGATTCAATGGATGCACTATTACATGATACTATAAGTTAATAAAATTTTGAGGTGACGAGCGACACCTGCTTGCTAGAGATGATTGTCAAAAAGTGGTAACGGAAAAACTCGCATTCCCGTTATATACCCCCTGTTTTGATGAGGCTTAGGTGATTGTTTCATTTAGTAAGCTATTTTTTGATTGGCTCAACCAGACGTTACGAAAATGACGCATTGTTTTTCCAACCGTCTTTTGGCTAAGATGATTGACAGTTGACGTTGTTGTTAGTGTTGACAAACAAATTTCTTACTTTCTATTTACAAATGATGCAAATAAGTGCATGTCACGCACTTATTATAGTTGCGATCGTGGTTGTATCGCTATCAAATTAAAGGATATTTTTTATGCTTTAATTTGATATAGTTTGACACTGGTTTTATTTGCACTTTCACTGATATTTCTTAATAAATAATGTTCAGATATATGGCTTCGCCAGGTCGTCTGCTAGCTACGCCGGCCACGATTCTTTCTTATCAATAAATTATTTGTGTTGCACATCGCGTTTTCACTTAAACGTCTGTGTCGGAACACTAATATATCCGTCTTTATACTTATTTAGTGAACATAATTATTAAATCTTAACTAACTGATGTAATACATTGCTATGAACTATCCTTACTTCCTAATTACATTTTGTTTATACTATTTCGCTCTATGCTATTCATTAATAATTGAGTTGTTACTTGTATAATACATTAATAATGCTTATTGCTACACTTGGTATAATGATTGTTCAGTGTATGTTATTTACACTAGTAGTCCTTTCTACTTATCACCTTACTGACAATCGTTCGTTTTAGGCGTTGCCTAGGCATACCTTTTACATCGGGTTTATGCCTTATAATGTTCATTAGTTACATTTGGTACATTGATGAGGTAACTTACTTATATAAGGTTCCCTCTTACAATTATTTTTACTTCTTATGAGTACATTTGAGATTGTAATACAGTTTCAATTTTATATTGTGGCCATAGCTAATCTTAGTCATAGGCATTGATAGTTACTAGTCATTGTTGATTTATTCTCAGCCAAATACTGTTGCTGATATTATATTATTCGGGTCGTTACTTAATTATTTTTATTAACATGTGAAATTACATTCAAGTTATTCACTGACTCGCTTGACAGCTTATAGTGAATTTAGCTTGTCCATTAGTTTGTGTCAGTTATAGTATTGGTTGTAGTGTCAAGCAGTGTTTTGTTTACTGCTTCTTGTGGCACTTCTTCTTCTTTCTTCTTCGTTGGTCCTTCTCTTCTTCGCTACTTTCATCATCATACTATCTACTTACATTACCTTCATGTATTTATTAATTCTATGGGTATATGTCTAGGTTATGTAACACTTGGTCATGTTACATATACTCCCCTCTCAAAATTGATAATTTGAGAGAAATTTTACATTTGATAAAATTATCATTTCAGTTTAGTTTTAGTATATTATTACTGCTTTTTGTCTTGTACTCTCTGCATTGAATTTTAACATTCTATTAGTGTGTTGCACTAGATTGAGTTCTTGGCTAGTGATATAATTTTTAGCTTACTAGTATTTTTCAAGTTTCTCATATTCTAAGTCATTTAATTACAATAGGTTTCACTTCTTAAACTAACAATTTCCTGTCTTACAATAATACATTTTTCTTTCTTATTACATATCTTTATTTTCGTGATAAGCTCTATGGTTCTTTCATTTTTTACCTCACAGGTTTTTTATTAATAATCCTTGATATATTACCCTATAATTCCCTAACATTTATAGTGGGTTCGGAGTCAGAGGGGCTCTATTTGGCAGCCATTCTCCGCCGTTCCTCAACTACACGTCCTCAGAATCAGAGGCATCCTCATCTCTGTCTGGGACAAAATAAAAATTGCACGTAGCAACAGTTGCGCTATCACAACACATAAAATATAACATATCATTCATTTTTCAATAATATAACATATTCAATATAAAATTCAAGGTATTAGAGGTTTCATTTGTATCACATTTCATTCTTTTATACTTTAGCTAACCTAGTTCTTTTCACAGGTAATTCTTCCCTTTCAGACTTGACATATTGGCTATGTTCTTTATTAGCCTTGTTGTTACTTTTCTATACTATTTGGTAATTTGTTTTGGTTCATCTGAGTATTCTTAAATTTACACACTTACAAAATTACAAATTTACATTGATCATCATACAATTATGCAGTCGTTTCTTAAATATAGAGTTTACAATATTTCACTCTTACAATAGTTTACAAGTTTTACTCTCATCAATAGTTTACAATTATTCTGAATTATCAGGGTTTACAGTATTCATCTTCTAAACGTTTTTGTTAGATATTCTCTGACATATCTTGTTGGTAAATACAATTAGATACTTTCTTCATCGCTTAATTAATATTTTTTATATTCCTCGATAACAGTAGTATTTTGACACTTATTTTTGTTATTTATTCATAGGCATTTTTCTCTATTATATCAGATAATAATCCTTCAACAATATTTGAACAATATTTGATAATTAAGATACCCTATAACGATATTATTCTAACATATTAATAGACAATAGTTGACCTTCTCTTCCTTCATTCCATAGTAATAATAGCTATTCTTTCTAATTAACTCTCTTTGGTATTCTTCCTCTCTACTCCTTCAAATGATAGATTCCAAATCATTTATTCTGGACGGTTTTATATAATTTCTTTGGTTTTGTGAGGGGTATACAATATTTGACATTTAAATCTTTGTTACCTACAATATTTGGCAATTCAATAACATTTTTCTTCCTCTTCATTCCATAATAATAGTAGCCTTCTTTCTAATTAACTCTCTTTGGTATTCTTCCTCTCTACTCCTTCAAATGATAGATTCCTAATCATTTATTCTGGACGGTTTTATATAATTTCATTTTCATTGGTTGTATTTAATATAGGAGTATTAGAGTAATTTTATATCACTATCTTATGCACATTTTTGTTATATGATACTCCTTTGTTCTATACAATATAATAGATATCTTTCATATCATTAGATTATTTGGTTTATAATACACATTTTTTCTATCATCTAATATGATAAATCTGGTTCCCATTTAATATATAACATAGTTTTGGTACACATACTTATAATACACACTCTTTTTTATAACACAATATGGTAAACAGGCTGGCTATAGGCAATTAGACACTTTCAATACATTGGGTATAATAAATGATCCTCCTGATCACTAGTTTAATCCTTTTACGGTAGACACTTTTAACATTTCTTATACACTAAACACTCTTGTGGTAATCGTCGTACAATAATATAATTTGTCCTTTTATAATAATAATTACATTTATAGCTTATACGTTGGGGTTCTATTGGACTTCTCCATTCTATTGGGTTCATTGGTTGGGACAATTACGTTTCACAGGTACCCTTTTTTATAGCTATCTCTAGTACTACATGTTTATGATATTTGGCACCCTATAATAACATCTCATAACAAACTTCCTTACATATAGTATTTCAATAAACGATGCTTGGTTATAGGTACCTTTGACCTTTTTATTTATTATATCGGTAAGTTCATACGAATTATTTTTATGGTCCTTTGTTATGGCATAAGGGCCTATGTACAGTACTAGTAGTTTTGGAGGTACCTCCCTATCATGCGGTTTTTCCACTTTGCTGCTACCAGATAGTCATCGGCTTCCCATTTTCTCGCCTTCCTTTTCTCATCATCTTTGGTATCATGTGTCCAGTGTACTCCTGGTCTTTGTCATTATTGACTTCTAGTACCTCTTCTAACTCTGGTTGATCGTCATTAGTTTTCTGGTTGGATTTTTCCATTGATTGGTCCCTCTTCTTCCGCAATTCTTTTATTTCTTGGGCATACCCTTCAATGATCCGTTCCAGTTGTTCTTGATACCCTTTCCTTTTCTTGGAATGCCTTATTCTCCCTTTGGAAATATCTGCTTTAAGTATTTTATTGGTTATAGTCTTCTTCGTGGTAGCACATTTCTTCTCTTCGTTCATCTTCGTGAAGCTCCTTCGATACTCCTTCCTATATATTCCTTCTTCACAGTGGATGACTGGGAAATAAATCATAATAATTAGACCACTTCGAGTCATTTCTATTAATTCTTTTGTTACCCTAGTCTTCTTTGGGCGTATTATTCTTCTTTCTTCATTTTTCTTAATAATTTTGTTCCTTTCTTCATGATTTTTAATTTTCAAATTCACTCGTCCGGTGTTTTTATTTCTGGGTAATTCTTTTGTCTCCTCTTGATCATCACACATCGGCAGATTATTTTGTTCTAATTCTTCCTTCTCTGCTAATAACTCTTCCGCTTCTTTAATTACCTGAGTTTTCTCTATACTTCCGGTATCGATCTCCGTGTCGTGAATATCTTCCTGGTGTCTGTCAAGCTCATTTTCAGATGATGATGTCTTTGAGTCCCCTTCATTCTCGGGTTGTTTGACGTCGTCTTCGGATGGCATGCTTAATTCTTCTATGGTTTCATCATTGGGTACTTCTTCAGTTTCTGAGTTGTTGTCGTTTCGTAATTCTACCCTTATGGTCTGACCCAATTCTTCCGTATATTTCTTATTCATTTCATCCATTTTCTTGCTAATATCCTTTAATGTGGTATTCAAGTCTTCCTTCAACGCTCTGTTGCTGTCGTCTATTTTATTGTTCAACGCGTCCATGGATCTATTGGTATCGTCTAATTTTTTATGGAGATCTTCTCTTAATGATTCGATATTTTTCTGGCCGTCATCCATTTTCTGGTGGATCGATTCCATATTTTTATTCAATGATTCGGTCTTTTTATTCAAGGTTTCTTCATCATCGTTCTCATCATCTCGAGAAAGTTCATATCGCCTGGTTGTGGGAGTCCTTCCGGTCGTCTGGGTTGGTTGTCGACCCTCACTTCCACTTCCGATTCTGCATGGGGTGTTTCTTCTGGTCGAGTTTCTGTGTTATTAATTGTAATGGCTTCCATCTCGGGTGTTGGTTGTGTCTCATGTGTCTCCGTATTTGGTTGTACCTCTTCTACTCGGCTATCCTTGTATCTTGTGTCGTATTGATGTGTGTGTGGCATGTTTGTTCTTTTGTGTTTGCCGGGCTGATTATAAATATAAAAAAATATTTTTGTCTGATATTTTTTCAGCCTCACGTTGCTGGTCGCCAATTTGTAACGTACGTAGATCCGGTGTGTTTAAAACTGTGTTATAAATTGTTTAATATTTGAATTTAAAAGTGTGTTATAAGTTTACAATTGAAAGTTAAAGTTACAAGTTATGATGAATCGAAAAAATTATAATTGTCTTAAAAGAACTCCTTTGAATGAAAATAAAAATAGTTGCAGTAATGTTGTGTTAACTATAACGTTGCTTAATTCAATAAATAATGCGTACTAGCTGGTCGCTTGATGAAGGTAGCCGTCGCGTCGATTCTGGCAGCGAAACTCCTCCTCCAGGTTGACCATCGTCTAAGTACGTAAAGTCAAGTCACGTCTGGACAATAAAATTAATAAAATACACTTCCACATACCTGGTCGTGATTCTGGAAGTTCGGAAGTTCACTTTTTTAGCAAATTAATAAGCTGCCAAGACGGTTTACAAAACCAGCTTGCTTTACTTACAAGGTTAGGTTACCTTGTTTAATAATGGGCGCCACACAGGTTTATTTCGGGGAAATCCCGTGTAAAACCCATTAATAGAATCAAGTAATTATTAATTCTCTTCTTTAAAAAAACTGAAATTGTGTTTATTGCCCTTATGGCAATTCAAATTCAACAACGTATGATTTCTACTAAGAGTTACTTTGATTATTCTGAATTGATTATTTATTTACTTTTCGAAATAAATTAAGTCAAAGTTATGCTGCTAATAACTGGGTTTTATTTGTACCCTTGATAATGAATTCAAACAAACATAAGTAAGAAAATACATTGGTATACAATTGAAATTATTTCGTTCACTTACCCTACTACACTAGCTCAGAGCATAAACAACTTTTCTGGTTATGTCCAGATAAACTTTACTTTAAAGATTAATTTTATTTATATCTCGGACGTAAATTCTTTTAAACACAAGAAAGAATGTTCATGCCTACACAGAAGTTAATTACAGTATTTCATAAAACAATATTGACTAATACGGCCTTGTTGTTTACTAACAAAAAATCAAACCTATTTATAGGTTAGGCGTTCGTCACGCTTGCTTAATTATTAACAAAAGTTATATAGACCACTTAAGACTAACATCATTCTTAGACAGGATTGACAAATCCACTAAATAAATTCAGTCATTGTGTACCATAGAAAATGTTATGGTGTTATGCGTCAGTACAAATTTTGTTTAAAAAAAATATATATCAGTGCACTCAGATTAATGGAATAAATTGTCACGAAGTTACCTCTTTATTTTAATTTTTTAGATTAAAATTTAATTAAACACTCCAGTGGTCGGATTATAGTGACCCTGGTTTTACACTACACACGCACTTTGAACAGGTAATAATTGTCCGCTTCTGACTAAATTGGACCATTTGCAATACTAGTTAATTATTTTCTCCTGTTCGATATATCCCGCACTAAATAAAATAAATACTTCACATCGATGCACTGATTCTAGGTAGACTGTATTGTAGTTACTTGTTGTTGTCGAAATGATTCAATGGATGCACTATTACATGATACTATAAGTTAATAAAATGTTGAGGTGACGAGCGACACCTGCTTGCTAGAGATGATTGTCAAAAAGTGGTAACGGAAAAACTCGCATTCCCATTATATACCCCCTGTTTTGATGAGGCTTAGGTGATTGTTTCATTTAGTAAGCTATTTTTTGATTGGCTCAACCAGACGTTACGAAAATGACGCATTGTTTTTCCAACCGTCTTTTGGCTAAGATGATTGACAGTTGACGTTGTTGTTAGTGTTGACAAACAAATTTCTTACTTTCTATTTACAAATGATGCAAATAAGTGCATGTCACGCACTTATTATAGTTGCGATCGTGGTTGTATCGCTATCAAATTAAAGGATATTTTTTATGCTTTAATTTGATATAGTTTGACACTGGTTTTATTTGCACTTTCACTGATATTTCTTAATAAATAATGTTCAGATATATGGCTTCGCCAGGTCGTCTGCTAGCTACGCCGGCCACGATTCTTTCTTATCAATAAATTATTTGTGTTGCACATCGCGTTTTCACTTAAACGTCTGTGTCGGAACACTAATATATCCGTCTTTATACTTATTTAGTGAACATAATTATTAAATCTTAACTAACTGATGTAATACATTGCTATGAACTATCCTTACTTCCTAATTACATTTTGTTTATACTATTTCGCTCTATGCTATTCATTAATAATTGAGTTGTTACTTGTATAATACATTAATAATGCTTATTGCTACACTTGGTATAATGATTGTTCAGTGTATGTTATTTACACTAGTAGTCCTTTCTACTTATCACCTTACTGACAATCGTTCGTTTTAGGCGTTGCCTAGGCATACCTTTTACATCGGGTTTATGCCTTATAATGTTCATTAGTTACATTTGGTACATTGATGAGGTAACTTACTTATATAAGGTTCCCTCTTACAATTATTTTTACTTCTTATGAGTACATTTGAGATTGTAATACAGTTTCAATTTTATATTGTGGCCATAGCTAATCTTAGTCATAGGCATTGATAGTTACTAGTCATTGTTGATTTATTCTCAGCCAAATACTGTTGCTGATATTATATTATTCGGGTCGTTACTTAATTATTTTTATTAACATGTGAAATTACATTCAAGTTATTCACTGACTCGCTTGACAGCTTATAGTGAATTTAGCTTGTCCATTAGTTTGTGTCCGTTATAGTATTGGTTGTAGTGTCAAGCAGTGTTTTGTTTACTGCTTCTTGTGGCACTTCTTCTTCTTTCTTCTTCGTTGGTCCTTCTCTTCTTCGCTACTTTCATCATCATACTATCTACTTACATTACCTTCATGTATTTATTAATTCTATGGGTATATGTCTAGGTTATGTAACACTTGGTCATGTTACATATACTCCCCTCTCAAAATTGATAATTTGAGAGAAATTTTACATTTGATAAAATTATCATTTCAGTTTAGTTTTAGTATATTATTACTGCTTTTTGTCTTGTACTCTCTGCATTGAATTTTAACATTCTATTAGTGTGTTGCACTAGATTGAGTTCTTGGCTAGTGATATAATTTTTAGCTTACTAGTATTTTTCAAGTTTCTCATATTCTAAGTCATTTAATTACAATAGGTTTCACTTCTTAAACTAACAATTTCCTGTCTTACAATAATACATTTTTCTTTCTTATTACATATCTTTATTTTCGTGATAAGCTCTATGGTTCTTTCATTTTTTACCTCACAGGTTTTTTATTAATAATCCTTGATATATTACCCTATAATTCCCTAACATTTATAGTGGGTTCGGAGTCAGAGGGGCTCTATTTGGCAGCCATTCTCCGCCGTTCCTCAACTACACGTCCTCAGAATCAGAGGCATCCTCATCTCTGTCTGGGACAAAATAAAAATTGCACGTAGCAACAGTTGCGCTATCACAACACATAAAATATAACATATCATTCATTTTTCAATAATATAACATATTCAATATAAAATTCAAGGTATTAGAGGTTTCATTTGTATCACATTTCATTCTTTTATACTTTAGCTAACCTAGTTCTTTTCACAGGTAATTCTTCCCTTTCAGACTTGACATATTGGCTATGTTCTTTATTAGCCTTGTTGTTACTTTTCTATACTATTTGGTAATTTGTTTTGGTTCATCTGAGTATTCTTAAATTTACACACTTACAAAATTACAAATTTACATTGATCATCATACAATTATGCAGTCGTTTCTTAAATATAGAGTTTACAATATTTCACTCTTACAATAGTTTACAAGTTTTACTCTCATCAATAGTTTACAATTATTCTGAATTATCAGGGTTTACAGTATTCATCTTCTAAACGTTTTTGTTAGATATTCTCTGACATATCTTGTTGGTAAATACAATTAGATACTTTCTTCATCGCTTAATTAATATTTTTTATATTCCTCGATAACAGTAGTATTTTGACACTTATTTTTGTTATTTATTCATAGGCATTTTTCTCTATTATATCAGATAATAATCCTTCAACAATATTTGAACAATATTTGATAATTAAGATACCCTATAACGATATTATTCTAACATATTAATAGACAATAGTTGACCTTCTCTTCCTTCATTCCATAGTAATAATAGCTATTCTTTCTAATTAACTCTCTTTGGTATTCTTCCTCTCTACTCCTTCAAATGATAGATTCCAAATCATTTATTCTGGACGGTTTTATATAATTTCTTTGGTTTTGTGAGGGGTATACAATATTTGACATTTAAATCTTTGTTACCTACAATATTTGGCAATTCAATAACATTTTTCTTCCTCTTCATTCCATAATAATAGTAGCCTTCTTTCTAATTAACTCTCTTTGGTATTCTTCCTCTCTACTCCTTCAAATGATAGATTCCTAATCATTTATTCTGGACGGTTTTATATAATTTCATTTTCATTGGTTGTATTTAATATAGGAGTATTAGAGTAATTTTATATCACTATCTTATGCACATTTTTGTTATATGATACTCCTTTGTTCTATACAATATAATAGATATCTTTCATATCATTAGATTATTTGGTTTATAATACACATTTTTTCTATCATCTAATATGATAAATCTGGTTCCCATTTAATATATAACATAGTTTTGGTACACATACTTATAATACACACTCTTTTTTATAACACAATATGGTAAACAGGCTGGCTATAGGCAATTAGACACTTTCAATACATTGGGTATAATAAATGATCCTCCTGATCACTAGTTTAATCCTTTTACGGTAGACACTTTTAACATTTCTTATACACTAAACACTCTTGTGGTAATCGTCGTACAATAATATAATTTGTCCTTTTATAATAATAATTACATTTATAGCTTATACGTTGGGGTTCTATTGGACTTCTCCATTCTATTGGGTTCATTGGTTGGGACAATTACGTTTCACAGGTACCCTTTTTTATAGCTGTCTCTAGTACTACATGTTTATGATATTTGGCACCCTATAATAACATCTCATAACAAACTTCCTTACATATAGTATTTCAATAAACGATGCTTGGTTATAGGTACCTTTGACCTTTTTATTTATTATATCGGTAAGTTCATACGAATTATTTTTATGGTCCTTTGTTATGGCATAAGGGCCTATGTACAGTACTAGTAGTTTTGGAGGTACCTCCCTATCATGCGGTTTTTCCACTTTGCTGCTACCAGATAGTCATCGGCTTCCCATTTTCTCGCCTTCCTTTTCTCATCATCTTTGGTATCATGTGTCCAGTGTACTCCTGGTCTTTGTCATTATTGACTTCTAGTACCTCTTCTAACTCTGGTTGATCGTCATTAGTTTTCTGGTTGGATTTTTCCATTGATTGGTCCCTCTTCTTCCGCAATTCTTTTATTTCTTGGGCATACCCTTCAATGATCCGTTCCAGTTGTTCTTGATACCCTTTCCTTTTCTTGGAATGCCTTATTCTCCCTTTGGAAATATCTGCTTTAAGTATTTTATTGGTTATAGTCTTCTTCGTTGTAGCACATTTCTTCTCTTCGTTCATCTTCGTGAAGCTCCTTCGATACTCCTTCCTATATATTCCTTCTCCACAGTGGATGACTGGGAAATAAATCATAATAATTAGACCACTTCGAGTCATTTCTATTAATTCTTTTGTTACCCTAGTCTTCTTTGGGCGTATTATTCTTCTTTCTTCATTTTTCTTAATAATTTTGTTCCTTTCTTCATGAATTTGATTTTCAAATTCACTCGTCCGGTGTTTTTATTTCTGGGTAATTCTTTTGTCTCCTCTTGATCATCACACATCGGCAGATTATTTTGTTCTAATTCTTCCTTCTCTGCTAATAACTCTTCCGCTTCTTTAATTACCTGAGTTTTCTCTATACTTCCGGTATCGATCTCCGTGTCGTGAATATCTTCCTGGTGTCTGTCAAGCTCATTTTCAGATGATGATGTCTTTGAGTCCCCTTCATTCTCGGTTTGTTTGACGTCGTCTTCGGATGGCATGCTTAATTCTTCTATGGTTTCATCATTGGGTACTTCTTCAGTTTCTGAGTTGTTGTCGTTTCGTAATTCTCCTCATATGGTCTGACCCAATTCTTCCGTATATTTCTTATTCATTTCATCCATTTTCTTGCTAATATCCTTTAATGTGGTATTCAACTCTTCCTTCAACGCTCTGTTGCTGTCGTCTATTTTATTGTTCAACGCGCCCATGGATCTATTGGTATCGTCTAATTTTTTATGGAGATATTCTCTTAATGATTCGATATTTTTCTGGCCGTCATCCATTTTCTGGTGGATCGATTCCATATTTTTATTCAATGATTCGGTCTTTTTATTCAAGGTTTCTTCATCATCGTTCTCATCATCTCGAGAAAGTTCATATCGCCTGGTTGTGGGAGTCCTTCCGGTCGTCTGGGTTGGTTGTCGACCCTCACTTCCACTTCCGATTCTGCATGGGGTGTTTCTTCTGGTCGAGTTTCTGTGTTATTAATTGTAATGACTTCCATCTCGGGTGTTGGTTGTGTCTCATGTTTCTCCGTATTTGGTTGTACCTCTTCTACTCGGCTATCCTTGTATCTTGTGTCGTATTGATGTGGGTGTGGCATGTTTGTTCTTTTGTGTTTGCCGGGCTGATTGTAAATATAAAAAAATATTTTTGTCTGATATTTTTTCAGCCTCATGTTGCTGGTCGCCAATTAGTAACGTACGTAGATCCGGTGTGTTTAAAACTGTGTTATAAATTGTTTAATATTTGAATTTAAAAGTGTGTTATAAGTTTACAATTGAAAGTTAAAGTTACAAGTTATGATGAATCGAAAAAATTATAATTGTCTTAAAAGAACTCCTTTGAATGAAAATAAAAATAGTTGCAGTAATGTTGTTTTAACTATAACGTTGCTTAATTCAATAAATAAAGCGTACTAGCTGGTCGCTTGATGAAGGTAGCCGTCGCGTCGATTCTGGCAGCAGAACTCCTCCTCCAGGTTGACCGTCATCTAAGTACGTTAAGTCAAGTCACGTCTGGACAATAAAATTAATAAAATACACTTCCACGTACCTGGTCGTGATTCTGGAAGTTCGGAAGTTCACTTTTTTAGCAAATTAATAAGTTGCCAAGACGGTTTACAAAACCAGCTTGCTTTACTTACAAGGTTAGGTTACCTTGTTTAATAATGGGCGCCACACAGGTTTATTTCGGGGAAATCCCGTGTAAAACCCATTAATAGAATCAAATAATTATTAATTCTCTTCTTTAAAAAACTGAAATTGTGTTTATTGCCCTTATGGCAATTCAAATTCAACAACGTATGATTTCTACTAAGAGTTACTTTGATTATTCTGAATTGATTATTTATTTACTTTTCGAAATAAGTTAAGTGAAAGTTATGCTGCTAATAACTGGGTTTTATTTGTACCCTTGATAATGAATTCAAACAAACATAAGTAAGAAAATACATTGGTATACAATTGAAATTATTTCGTTCACTTACCCTAATACACTAGCTCAGAGCATAAACAACTTTTCTGGTTATGTCCAGATAAACTTTACTTTAAACATTAATTTTATTTATATCTCTGGCGTAAATTCTTTTAAACACAAGAAAGAATGTTCATGCCTACACAGAAGTTAATTACAGTATTTCATAAAACAATATTGACTAATACGGCCTTGTTGTTTACTAACAAAAAATCAAACCTATTTATAGGTTAGGCGTTCGTCACGCTTGCTTAATTATTCACAAAAGTTATATAGACCACTTAAGACTAACATCATTCTTAGACAGGATTGACAAATCCACTAAATAAATTCAGTCATTGTGTACCATAGAAAATGTTTTGGTGTTATGCGTCAGTACAAATTTTGTTTAAAAAAAATATATATCAGTGCACTCAGATTAATGGAATAAATTGTCACGATGTTACCTCTTTATTTTAATCTTTTAGATTAAAAATTAATTAAACACTCCAGTGGTCGGATTATAGTGACCCTGGTTTTACACTACACACGCACTTTGAACATGTAATAATTGTCCGCTTCTGACTAAATTGGACCATTTGTAATACTAGTTAATTATTTTCTCCTGTTCGATATATCCCGCACTAAATAAAATAAATACTTCACATCGATGCACTGATTCTAGGTAGACTGTATTGTAGTTACTTGTTGTTGCCGAAATGATTCAATGGATGCACTATTACATGATACTATAAGTTAATAAAATTTTGAGGTGACGAGCGACACCTGCTTGCTCGAGATGATTGTCAAAAAGTGGTAACGGAAAAACTCGCATTCCCGTTATATACCCCCTGTTTTGATGAGGCTTAGGTGATTGTTTCATTTAGTAAGCTATTTTTTGATTGGCTCAACCAGACGTTACAAAAATGACACATTGTTTTTCCAACCGTCATCAACCGTCTTTTGGCTAAGATGATTGACAGTTGACGTTGTTGTTAGTGTTGACAAACAAATTTCTTACTTTCTATTTACAAATGATGCTAACGCATGTCACGCACTTATTATAGTTGCGATCGTGGTTGTATCGCTATCAAATTAAAGGATATTTTTTATGCTTTAATTTGATATAGTTTGACACTGGTTTTATTTGCACTTTCACTGATATTTCTTAATAAATAATGTTCAGATATATGGCTTCGTGCTGTCGTCTGCTAGCGACGCCGGCCACGATTCTTTCTTATCAATAAATTATTTGTGTTGCACATCGCGTTTTCACTTAAACGTCTGTGTCGGAACACTAATATATCCGTCTTTATACTTATTTAGTGAACATAATTATTAAATCTTAACTAACTGATGTAATACATTGCTATGAACTATCCTTACTTCCTAATTACATTTTGTTTATACTATTTCGCTCTATGCTATTCATTAATAATTGAGTTGTTACTTGTATAATACATTAATAATGCTTATTGCTACACTTGGTATAATGATTGTTCAGTGTATGTTATTTACACTAGTAGTCCTTTCTACTTATCACCTTACTGACAATCGTTCGTTTTAGGCGTTGCCTAGGCATACCTTTTACATCGGGTTTATGCCTTAATAATGTTCATTAGTTACATTTGGTACATTGATGAGGTAACTTACTTATATAAGGTTCCCTCTTACAATTATTTTTACTTCTTATGAGTACATTTGAGATTGTAATACAGTTTCAATTTTATATTGTGGCCATAGCTAATCTTAGTCATAGGCATTGATAGTTACTAGTCATTGTTGATTTATTCTCAGCCAAATACTGTTGCTGATATTATATTATTCGGGTCGTTACTTAATTAATTATTTTTATTAACATGTGAAATTACATTCAAGTTATTCACTGACTCGCTTGACAGCTTATAGTGAATTTAGCTTGTCCATTAGTTTGTGTCAGTTATAGTATTGGTTGTAGTGTCAAGCAGTGTTTTGTTTACTGCTTCTTGTGGCACTTCTTCTTCTTTCTTCTTCGTTGGTCCTTCTCTTTGTTATATGTGTGAATAAATGTACAGTTACACGGTTATTAAATATAATAAAAGATTTATTATACAGCTACAATAGTGAATACATCGAGAGCGTGTTGCTCTTATGGCGATCGCCCTGTGACTCACTCACATGCCCCGCTATACATATGTCATGGCGTATCCCCACTCTTATAACTTATGGTACTACTCACAACATCTCCCCTTTTCTAGTTTTTCAAAATTAAATTACAATATTATTACATAACATTTATTAAACATACATAACCTTTTAGGTACTCTGGTTTCTTTATCGTACGACCTGATCTAGTCGTAATTACCGGAGCATCATTCGCAGTCACATTAACAATAGGATTATTATTACAGATATTATTTGCATTATTCACATTATTATTTACAGTATTTGTATTGCTCGAAACTCTTCTTTGCATGGGCTCTTCTAATGGTATATCTAAACTATATTGGATTTCATTAAATTGTGTACCTTTGGATAGATCTTTTCGATTACGTGTTACAATAGTATTTTGCTCTGTTTTTACTTTATAAGATCTAGGATTTTGATGTTTTTCAATAATAATACCACTTTGATGAGGTAAGGTTTCCTTTCCTTCATCATGAATTTTAACTTTATCTCCCACATTAAATTCTGTAAGAGCTTTCGAACCTTTATTATAATAGAACTTTTGTTTATTTTGACGTTCTTGCAAAATAGTACTAAATTTATTTGACTCTACTTTGCCTTCATTTGAATTTGGTATTATGTTTCTTACTTTCCTACCATACATTAATTCCGCTGGCGTAATGCCACTATTATCAATAGGCATATTTCTTAATTGTAATAGAGCCATTTCTTTATCCTTTCCTTCCTGAATAATTTTTTTCAAAATATGTTTAAGAGTCTGTATATGTCTCTCTGCTAAACCATTTGACTGGTGATGTTTTGGAGTAGTTATCACATGTTTAAAACCCCATTGATCTGAAAATTTTTTAAATTTAAAACTCGTGTATTGAGTACCTGAATCTGAATATAAAACTTTAGGTACCCCATATCGTGCAAAAAACTCCTTTAAAGACTGTATAGTAGACTCTGCACTTAAATCACTTAAATGTTGCAAATCAATGAATTTACAAAATCAGTTGGTTTTTTAATTTTCGATATAATACCAACAGCTTCCATTCTATTTATTTCATATTTCAATTTATTAATCAATTTAAAAGGAACATGTCTACATGGTTCTACTTTACCTACACTTCCTTCTTTTAATTCTATTTTATATTGAAAATCTTTTATTCTACCATAACCATTAAAAACATCTGCGTATTTCTTTATAATATCATTAGCTGTGTTTACTGAAAAAGCATTTAAAATGTCAACATATATAGCTTCATCTCCGGGCTGCACTCTTTGTATCAAATTAAAATCAATGGAACTCTTTAAACCTAAAATAGGTACACTATTACCATCAAAAATTTCAAACTCTACTCGTTGTTCAATATTGCCTACTTTGCAATTTAAGCTTACTTTACCAATAGTTTTCATTTTTTCTTGACTATAATTTTTCAAAATTACATTAGATTTCAGGCATTCAGTTATATTCAATTTTCTACATAAGTCAATAGGTATTATATTACATTGAGCTCCAGTGTCAATTTTAAAAGCAACTGTTTTCTTAGAATCTAAAATATTTACATGTTGTATCCATTCGTCTCGTGCACTGATAGCATCCACACTAATCCAGTCACAAAAAAATTCATCAAAATACTCACATTCAGCCTCAGACGCCACATTTACAACTTTTATTGAACGCTTATTTTTACACATTTTTGCAAAATGTCCTGTCTTACCACAGTTTATACAGTCCTTCATAAACGCTGGACAATTCTTAAAACGATGATTGTATCCGCACCGTTGGCATGCGGTCACCTGTTGTCTTGAAGCACCCGGCTCTCGTGTCGTAGAAGATGATGATGATGATGATGATGATGTCATCTTTGTCTGTTGAACTCTGCTCATGTCGTTGCCTGCGTCACCGTCATGAGTCTTGGAATCGCCGCTACTCAGCTGTTTTTTTATGCTAGCAACTTCCTTTGTAGGCTCGAGTTTTTTAACATGCTGATCCGATAATTCAGCACTTTTACAAATTTTAACAGTTTTTACTAACGTTAACTCACTCTCACGTAATAACCTATCTTTGACTCGTTTGTCTAAAATGCCGGCAACAATGCGATCTCTTATCAAACGCTCTCTCAAAGTACTAAAATTACAATCCGCACTTAATTTCTTCAATTCAGTCAAATATGCATCAAACGACTCACCAGGCTGCTGATTTCTCGTGAAAAACATGTGCGAACTAACACTCTCATTTTTGATAGGCACAAAGTGCTCTTCAAATTTCTGCAGTACTGTATCGTAACTGTTTTTTTCATCGTCGGTCAATCCCAACGTATTATACACGTCTACACATTCTTCACCTATGCAATGCAAAAATACGGCCACTTGTACATCATCGGCCATTTTATTAGTACCTGATGCAATACGATATATTTCAAAAAGCTGTTTCCACTTTGTCCATCCTTCAGTAGTTATCTTTTGTAAACAACTTGGTGGTTTCAAACCCGTTAATGACGTAGACGTGGTTGTAAACGTCGTTGTCGTTCCTGTACCTGCAGCAGTAGTAGACATTTTCACAATTACACTACGCAACTCACACACTGTATTCAAACTGAATAACTCCACTATATATTTTACGCACTTTAGTTCTTCAAAGCCGCAGCGCCATGTTATATGTGTGAATAAATGTACAGTTACACGGTTATTAAATATAATAAAAGATTTATTATACAGCTACAATAGTGAATACATCGAGAGCGTGTTGCTCTTATGGCGATCGCCCTGTGACCCACTCACATGCCCCGCTATACATATGTCATGGCGTATCCCCACTCTTATAACTTATGGTACTACTCACAACACTCTTCTTCGCTACTTTCATCATCATACTATCTTCTTACATTACCTTCATGTATTTATTAATTCTATGGGTATATGTCTAGGTTATGTAACACTTGGTCATGTTACATATACTCCCCTCTCAAAATTGATAATTTGAGAGAAATTTTACATTTGATAAAATTATCATTTCAGTTTAGTTTTAGTATATTATTACTGCTTTTTGTCTTGTACTCTCTGCATTGAATTTTAACATTCTATTAGTGTGTTGCACTAGATTGAGTTCTTGGCTAGTGATATAATTTTTAGCTTACTAGTATTTTTCAAGTTTCTCATATTCTAAGTCATTTAGTTGCAATAGGTTTCACTTCTTAAACTAACAATTTCCTGTCTTACAATAATACATTTTTCTTTCTTATTACATATCTTTATTTTCGTGATAAGCTCTATGGTTCTTTCATTTTTTACCTCACAGGTTTTTTATTAATAATCCTTGATATATTACCCTATAATTCCCTAACATTTGTAGTGGGTTCGGAGACAGAGGGGCTCTATTTGGCATCCATTCTCCGCCGTTCCTCAACTACAGGTCCTCAGAATCAGAGGCATCCTCATCTCTGTCTGGGACAAAATAAAAATTGCACGTAGCAACAGTTGCGCTATCACAACACATAAAATATAACATATCATTAATTTTTCAATAATATAACATATTCAATATAACATTCAAGGTATTAGAGGTTTCATTTGTATCACATTTCATTCTTTTATACTTTAGCTAACCTACTTCTTTTCACAGGTAATTCTTCCCTTTCAGACTTGACATATTGGCTATGTTCTTTATTAGCCTTGTTGTTACTTTTCTATACTATTTGGTAATTTGTTTTGGTTCATCTGAGTATTCTTAAATTTACACACTTACAAAATTACAAATTTACATTGATCATCATACAATTATGCAGTCGTTTCTTAAATATAGAGTTTACAATATTTCACTCTTACAATAGTTTACAAGTTTTACTCTCATCAATAGTTTACAATTATCCTGAATTATCAGGGTTTACAGTATTCATCTTCTAAACGTTTTTGTTAGATATTCTCTGACATATCTTGTTGGTAAATACAATTAGATACTTTCTTCATCGCTTAATTAATATTTTTTATATTCCTCGATAACAGTAGTATTTTGACACTTATTTTTATTATTTATTCATAGGCATTTTTCTCTATTATATCAGATAATAATCCTTCAACAATATTTGAACAATATTTGATAATTAAGATACCCTATAACGATATTATTCTAACATATTAATAGACAATAGTTGACCTTCTCTCCCTTCATTCCATAGTAATAATAGCTATTCTTTCTAATTAACTCTCTTTGGTATTCTTCCTCTCTACTCCTTCAAATGATAGATTCCAAATCATTTATTCTGGACGGTTTTATATAATTTCTTTGGTTTTGTGAGGGGTATACAATATTTGACATTTAAATCTTTGTTACCTACAATATTTGGCAATTCAATAACATTTTTCTTCCTCTTCATTCCATAATAATAGTAGTCTTCTTTCTAATTAACTCTCTTTGGTATTCTTCCTCTCTACTCCTTCAAATGATAGATTCCAAATCATTTATTCTGGACGGTTTTATATAATTTCTTTTTCATTGCTGTATTTAATATAGGAGTATTAGAGTAATTTTATATTGATAATTTGAGAGAAATTTTACATTTGATAAAATTATCATTTCAGTTTAGTTTTAGTATATTATTACTGCTTTTTGTCTTGTACTCTCTGCATTGAATTTTAACATTCTATTAGTGTGTTGGACTAGATTGAGTTCTTGGCTAGTGATATAATTTTTAGCTTACTAGTATTTTTCAAGTTTCTCATATTCTAAGTCATTTCGTTACAATAGGTTTCACTTCTTAAACTAACAATTTCCTGTCTTACAATAATACATTTTTCTTTCTTATTACATATCTTTATTTTCGTGATAAGCTCTATGGTTCTTTCATTTTTTACCTCACAGGTTTTTTATTAATAATCCTTGATATATTACCCTATAATTCCCTAACATTTATAGTGGGTTCGGAGTCAGAGGGGCTCTATTTGGCATCCATTCTCCGCCGTTCCTCAACTACACGTCCTCAGAATCAGAGGCATCCTCATCTCTGTCTGGGACAAAATAAAAATTGCACGTAGCAACAGTTGCGCTATCACAACACATAAAATATAACATATCATTCATTTTTCAATAATATAACATATTCAATATAACATTCAAGGTATTAGAGGTTTCATTTGTATCACATTTCATTCTTTTATACTTTAGCTAACCTACTTCTTTTCACAGGTAATTCTTCCCTTTCAGACTTGACATATTGGCTATGTTCTTTATTAGCCTTGTTGTTACTTTTCTATACTATTTGGTAATTTGTTTTGGTTCATCTGAGTATTCTTAAATTTACACACTTACAAAATTACAAATTTACATTGATCATCATACAATTATGCAGTCGTTTCTTAAATATAGAGTTTACAATATTTCACTCTTACAATAGTTTACAAGTTTTACTCTCATCAATAGTTTACAATTATCCTGAATTATCAGGGTTTACAGTATTCATCTTCTAAACGTTTTTGTTAGATATTCTCTGACATATCTTGTTGGTAAATACAATTAGATACTTTCTTCATCGCTTAATTAATATTTTTTATATTCCTCGAAAACAGTAGTATTTTGACACTTATTTTTGTTATTTATTCATAGGCATTTTTCTCTACTATATCAGATAATAATCCTTCAACAATATTTGAACAATATTTGATAATTAAGATACCCTATAACGATATTATTCTAACATATTAATAGACAATAGTTGACCTTCTCTCCCTTCATTCCATAGTAATAATAGCTATTCTTTCTAATTAACTCTCTTTGGTATTCTTCCTCTCTACTCCTTCAAATGATAGATTCCAAATCATTTATTCTGGACGGTTTTATATAATTTCTTTTTCATTGGTTGTATTTAATATAGGAGTATTAGAGTAATTTTATATCACTATCTTATGTACATTTTTGTTATATGATACTCCTTTGTTCTATACAATATAATAGATATCTTTCATATCATTAGATTATTTGGTTTATAATACACATTTTTTCTATCATCTAATATGATAAATCTGGTTCCCATTTAATATATAACATAGTTTTGGTACACATACTTATAATACACACTCTTTTTTATAACACAATATGGTAAACAGGCTGGCTATAGGCAATTAGACACTTTCAATACATTGGGTATAATAAATGATCCTCCTGATCACTAGTTTAATCCTTTTACGGTAGACACTTTTAACATTTCTTATACACTAAACACTCTTGTGGTAATCGTCGTACAATAATATAATTTGTCCTTTTATAATAATAATTACATTTATAGCTTATACGTTGGGGTTCTATTGGGCTTCTCCATTCTATTGGGTTCATTGGTTGGGACAATAACGTTTCACAGGTACCCTTTTTTATAGCTGTCTCTAGTACAACATGTTTATGATATTTGGCACCCTATAATAACATCTCATAACAAACTTCCTTACATATAGTATTTCTTTAACGATGCTTGGTTATAGGTACCTTTGACCTTTTTATTTATTATATCGGTAAGTTCATACGTATTATTTTTATGGTCCTTTGTTATGGTATAAGGGCCTATGTACAGTACTAGTAGTTTTGGAGGTACCTCCCTATCGTACGGTTTTTCCACTTTGCGGCTACCAGATAGTCATCGGCTTCCCGTTTTCTCGCCTTCCTTTTCTCATCATCTTTGGTATCCATGTGTCCAGTGTACTCCTGGTCTTTGTCATTATTGACTTCTAGTGCCTCTTCTAACTCTGGTTGATCGTCATTAGTTTTCTGGTTGGATTTTTCCATTGATTGGTCCCTCTTCTTCCGCAATTCTTTTATTTCTTGGGCATACCCTTCAATGATCCGGTCCAGTTGTTCTTGATACCCTTTCCTTTTCTTGGAATGCCTTATTCTCCCTTTGGAAATATCTGCTTTAAGTAGTTTATTGGTTATAGTCTTCTTCGTGGTAGCACATTTCTTCTCTTCGTTCATCTTCGTGAAGCTCCTTCGATACTCCTTCCTATATATTCCTTCTTCACAGTGGATGACTGGGAAATAAATCATATTAATTAGACCACTTCGAGTCATTTCTATTAATTCTTTTGTTACCCTAGTCTTCTTTGGGCGTATTATTCTTCTTTCTTCATTTTTCTTAATAATTTTGTTCCTTTCTTCATGATTTTTAATTTTCAAATTCACTCGTCCGGTGTTTTTATTTCTGGGTAATTCTTTTGTCTCCTCTTGATCATCACACATCGGCAGATTATTTTGTTCTAATTCTTCCTTCTCTGCTAATAACTCTTCCGCTTCTTTAATTACCTGAGTTTTCTCTATACTTCCGGTATCGATCTCCGTGTCGTGAATATCTTCCTGGTGTCTGTCAAGCTCATTTTCAGATGATGATGTCTTTGAGTCCCCTTCATTCTCGGTTTGTTTGACGTCGTCTTCGGATGGCATGCTTAATTCTTCTATGGTTTCATCATTGGGTACTTCTTCAGTTTCTGAGTTGTTGTCGTTTCGTAATTCTCCTCTTATGGTCTGACCCAATTCTTCCGTATATTTCTTATTCATTTCATCCATTTTCTTGCTAATATCCTTTAATGTGGTATTCAACTCTTCCTTCAACGCTCTGTTGCTGTCATCTATTTTATTGTTCAACGCGTCCATGGATCTATTGGTATCGTCTAATTTTTTATGGAGATCTTCTCTTAATGATTCGATATTTTTCTGGCCGTCATCCATTTTCTGGTGGATCGATTCCATATTTTTATTCAATGATTCGGTCTTTTTATTCAAGGTTTCTTCATCATCGTTCTCATCATCTCGAGAAAGTTCATATCGCCTGGTTGTGGGAGTCCTTCCGGTCGTCTGGGTTGGTTGTCGACCCTCACTTCCACTTCCGATTCTGCATGGGGTGTTTCTTCTGGTCAAGTTTCTATGTTATTAATTGTAATGACTTCCATCTCGGGTGTTGGTTGTGTCTCATGTGCCTCCGTATTTGGTTGTACCTCTTCTACTCGGGTATCCTTGTATCTTGTGTCGTATTGATGTGTTGTGAGTAGTACCATAAGTTATAAGAGTGGGGATACGCCATGACATATGTATAGCGGGGCATGTGAGTGAGTCACAGGGCGATCGCCATAAGAGCAACACGCTCTCGATGTATTCACTATTGTAGCTGTATAATAAATCTTTTATTATATTTAATAACCGTGTAACTGTACATTTATTCACACATATAACATGGCGCTGCGGCTTTGAAGAACTAAAGTGCGTAAAATATATAGTGGAGTTATTCAGTTTGAATACAGTGTGTGAGTTGCGTAGTGTAATTGTGAAAATGTCTACTACTGCTGCAGGTACAGGAACGACAACGACGTTTACAACCACGTCTACGTCATTAACGGGTTTGAAACCACCAAGTTGTTTACAAAAGATAACTACTGAAGGATGGACAAAGTGGAAACAGCTTTTTGAAATATATCGTATTGCATCAGGTACTAATAAAATGGCCGATGATGTACAAGTGGCCGTATTTTTGCATTGCATAGGTGAAGAATGTGTAGACGTGTATAATACGTTGGGATTGACCGACGATGAAAAAAACAGTTACGATACAGTACTGCAGAAATTTGAAGAGCACTTTGTGCCTATCAAAAATGAGAGTGTTAGTTCGCACATGTTTTTCACGAGAAATCAGCAGCCTGGTGAGTCGTTTGATGCATATTTGACTGAATTGAAGAAATTAAGTGCGGATTGTAATTTTAGTACTTTGAGAGAGCGTTTGATAAGAGATCGCATTGTTGCCGGCATTTTAGACAAACGAGTCAAAGATAGGTTATTACGTGAGAGTGAGTTAACGTTAGTAAAAACTGTTAAAATTTGTAAAAGTGCTGAATTATCGGATCAGCATGTTAAAAAACTCGAGCCTACAAAGGAAGTTGCTAGCATAAAAAAACAGCTGAGTAGCGGCGATTCCAAGACTCATGACGGTGACGCAGGCAACAACATGAGCAGAGTTCAACGGACGAAGATGACATCATCATCATCATCTTCTACGACACGAGAGCCAGGTGCTTCAAGACAACAGGTGACCGCATGCCAACGGTGCGGATACAATCATCGTTTTAAGGATTGTCCAGCGTTTATGAAGGACTGTATAAACTGTGGTAAGACAGGACATTTTGCAAAAATGTGTAAAAATAAGCGTTCAATAAAAGTTGTAAATGTGGCGTCTGAGGCTGAATGTGAGTATTTTGATGAATTTTTTTGTGACTGGATTAGTGTGGATGCTATCAGTGCACGAGACGAATGGATACAACATGTAAATATTTTAGATTCTAAGAAAACAGTTGCTTTTAAAATTGACACTGGAGCTCAATGTAATATAATACCTATTGACTTATGTAGAAAATTGAATATAACTGAATGCCTGAAATCTAATGTAATTTTGAAAAATTATAGTCAAGAAAAAATGAAAACTATTGGTAAAGTAAGCTTAAATTGCAAAGTAGGCAATATTGAACAACGAGTAGAGTTTGAAATTTTTGATGGTAATAGTGTACCTATTTTAGGTTTAAAGAGTTCCATTGATTTTAATTTGATACAAAGAGTCCAGCCCGGAGATGAAGCTATATATGTTGACATTTTAAATGCTTTTTCAGTAAACACAGCTAATGATATTATAAAGAAATACGCAGATGTTTTTAATGGTTATGGTAGAATAAAAGATTTTCAATATAAAATAGAATTAAAAGAAGGAAGTGTAGGTAAAGTAGAACCATGTAGACATGTTCCTTTTAAATTGATTAATAAATTGAAATATGAAATAAATAGAATGGAAGCTGTTGGTATTATATTGAAAATTAAAAAACCAACTGATTTTGTAAATTCATTAGTAGTTGTTGGTAAAACAGATGGGTCAATAAGAATTTGTTTGGACCCACAATATTTAAATTCTTGCATAAAAAGAGAACATATTCAGCTTCCTACAATTGATGAGATTGCAGCAAAGGTAAAAAACGCAAAATATTTTACAAAGTTGGATGCAAATAAAGCATTCTGGCAAGTTGAATTGTCAGAAGATAGTAAAGAGTTAACTACTTTTAATACTCCATTTGGGAGATATTATTTTAACAGAATGCCTTACGGTATAAGCTCTAGTCCTGAAGTATTCTATAGAGTTTTTAATCAAATTTTTGAAGATATTGAAAATGTAGGCATATATGCCGATGATATGTTAATTTGGGCTGAGACTAAAGACCAATTATTAAAAATTATGGATAAAGTTTTTAAAAGAGCCAGAGAATATGGTATTAAATTTAATGCAGATAAAAGTGCTTTTATTGTAACGAAAGTTAAATATTTAGGTCATATACTTTCCGCAGATGGAATTGAAATTGATACAGAAAAAGTTGAGGCAATTGAAAAAATGCAAATACCAAAAAGTAAAAGAGAATTACTAACATTCTTAGGAACAATAAATTATGTATCAAAGTTTATACCAAATGCTGCACAATTAACTAGTAGTTTAAGACAACTAACAAAGAAAGATGTGCCATTTGTGTGGGGTACTGCACAGCAAACGTCATTTTTAAAGCTTAAAGAGGCGTTATGTAAACCTCCAGTTTTAACATATTTTGAGATAAATAAACCCATAACATTGAGTGTAGATGCTTCCAGTGAGGGACTTGGATGTGTATTGATACAAGATGGAAGACCAGTGGCATATGGTTCCCGTGCTTTAACAGAGACTGAAGTAATGTACAGTCAAATTGAAAAAGAGTGTTTAGCAATTGTTTTTGGTTGTCATAAATTCAATCAATATTTGTTTGGTCAAAAATTTGTCGTAGAGACTGACCATAATCCACTGATCTCGATCTTTAAAAAACCAATGAATAAAATCCCTCCAAGATTACAAAGGATGAGAATAAGTTTACATAATTTTGATTTAGATCTTAAGTATGTACCAGGTAAAAAGTTATTACTGGCTGATCATTTGAGCAGACTTTATTTGCAAACTACAGAGTCCTCTGATGAAGAAAAAATTAAAGCATATGTTATGATGGTTGAGAACAGTCTTAGTGTATCTGATATAAGAATGAATGAATTAAAAAATGAAACTAGCAACGATAAAGAACTGCAAGAAGTTCTAAAATATGTAAAAGATGGATGGCCTGTAAACAAATCATCCGTTTCTGAAACTGTCAAACCATATTTTTCTTTCAAAGAAGAACTTTCAGAGTGTAAGGGTTTATTGTTGAAAAATACTTGTATAGTTGTACCAAAATCCATGAGAAAAGTAATGCTTGCTAAAATACATTATGCTCATTTTGGTAGTGAAAAATGCAAAATGTTAGCTAGAAAAACATTGTTTTGGCCAGGCATGTCGAAGCAAATTGATGACTTGGTAAGCAATTGTGATATTTGTTGTAGTTATCAACGGGATAATAGTAAAGAACCAATGATTGAAAAACCAATACCTAACAATCCTTGGGAAATTGTAGCTTCTGATATTTTTTATTTACTTGGTAAAAGGTTTATAATTGTAGTAGATACGTATAGTAAATTCATTGATTTGCAACATTTAAGTGATTTAAGTGCAGAGTCTACTATACAGTCTTTAAAGGAGTTTTTTGCACGATATGGGGTACCTAAAGTTTTATATTCAGATTCAGGTACTCAATACACGAGTTTTCAATTTAAAAAATTTTCAGATCAATGGGGTTTTAAACATGTGATAACTACTCCAAAACATCACCAGTCAAATGGTTTAGCAGAGAGACATATACAGACTCTTAAACATATTTTGAAAAAAATTATTCAGGAAGGAAAGGATAAAGAAATGGCTCTATTACAATTAAGAAATATGCCTATTGATAATAGTGGCATTACGCCAGCGGAATTAATGTATGGTAGGAAAGTAAGAAACATAATACCAAATTCAAATGAAGGCAAAGTAGAGTCAAATAAATTTAGTACTATTTTGCAAGAACGTCAAAATAAACAAAAGTTCTATTATAATAAAGGTTCGAAAGCTCTTACAGAATTTAATGTGGGAGATAAAGTTAAAATTCATGATGAAGGAAAGGAAACCTTACCTCATCAAAGTGGTATTATTATTGAAAAACATCAAAATCCTAGATCTTATAAAGTAAAAACAGAGCAAAATACTATTGTAACACGTAATCGAAAAGATCTATCCAAAGGTACACAATTTAATGAAATCCAATATAGTTTAGATATACCATTAGAAGAGCCCATGCAAAGAAGAGTTTCGAGCAATACAAATACTGTAAATAATAATGTGAATAATGCAAATAATATCTGTAATAATAATCCTATTGTTAATGTGACTGCGAATGATGCTCCGGTAATTACGACTAGATCAGGTCGTACGATAAAGAAACCAGAGTACCTAAAAGGTTATGTATGTTTAATAAATGTTATGTAATAATATTGTAATTTAATTTTGAAAAACTAGAAAAGGGGAGATGTTGTGAGTAGTACCATAAGTTATAAGAGTGGGGATACGCCATGACATATGTATAGCGGGGCATGTGAGTGAGTCACAGGGCGATCGCCATAAGAGCAACACGCTCTCGATGTATTCACTATTGTAGCTGTATAATAAATCTTTTATTATATTTCATAACCGTTGTAGCGTGACAGATATAAGCATAATATTGAATGGCAATTGATCATTAGAATAATGAAGTTATAATATTTAAATTTGGAAGAAAGCATTAAGTTTAATATAAATAGATTAATTCATAGCAACTGTGGAAAGAAATCATTATTATAAAGAAAATACAAGTTAAAATAAAAGGAGTTACTAGTGATGAGTCATCCAAAACCAGTCTCATAACTAAAGGTTTTCAAGGTATAACCCAGGAAGGTAAAATAGTAAATAACAAAGCAGTACACAATATGACCAAACCCACAACGAGGGAGAATAAATAAAAGAGAAACCCTAAAATAAGCCAAGATCAACCAATACAGGTTGTGTATTTCTGAATTAAAGAAGAAGATGGAGAAGATCCCAAGAAACCTGATGGCATCAAGAACAGATGGAGAAGATACCAGTCCCAGAAGGCAGGAGAAAAGAAGACTGAAGAAAGAAGAAGAGGGCAGCATCCTGAAGAAGATGTCATGCTCTTATAAAAGACACCCAAATCCCTATATCCCCAAAATAAATATCTAAAAATAAAAGTATAACGAAATAAAAACCACATGTATATAAATTTAAGAGAGAGGAGTGTATAAAGTAAAAGTTTCCTGTGAACTAAGATGAAACAATAATATAGTACCCATGGAACAAATCTCCATTGAAAAAACGCTAACCAATTTATTATGTTAATAAGACTATACGACCATTTAGCATTAACATAATATATAAGTGCAAAGTGAACCAGTGATAGTTTTGGGTATTATGAAAAATGAACCTTGTGTTTCATTCTTGGCAATCACAAACATTGGATGCAATGAAATATGCATTTTTCAATGACTTAAAATGTGTACGGTGACAATATGTTGTTCATAAGACATGAATCTGTTTAAAATAACATTTTTGTTTTACATGAAAAAAGAAAAACAGATTTCATAGTGCTTTTTGAACAGTTCATACTATTTATTTGTTAATGACAGGGTACAATTCCCCAAAGACAAGCTATAAAAGACTGTATAAAAACTGTAGAATCCTACTTATAATAATAGTTAGAAATAAGAATATAAATATAAGGTTTTAATGTATATAGTACAAGAATGTTTAAAAATGTTTTAGATATAAGGCCATTTGTTTGGGTCTGAAACAACTAACATCAGAACTATAAAAATAATTACCACTTGTAAATAGTAGAGAGTAATTAAGATGTTAGTTAGTACAAAACTTTTTTTATAAACCATGTTTACATGTTGGAAATGGGAATTTTGTTGCAAAATGTCTGATTTGAAGACAACCATTTATTTAAAAAAAAAATATTCTTTATTCTGTTTGACTATTGTTTGTATTGTGGCCAATACTAGTTGTTTTTGTGTAATTTGAAAGCATGTTTAATTTATAATACTATTTGTAAAAGTCAGAGAGGGTATCACACATCATATATTGTTTGTAAATTATTTTGTAAGAAAAATTGTTAAAAAATCATAGGCCAAAAGAATGGAAACCAAACTTCATCAAAACAGAGAAATTGCTCAATTAAATGCAAATAAACAAAAGGGGTTTAGACAAAATAAACTGGAGATCATGCCATATAATTGCACATACCATTTAGAGAGATTTTAATAAATTATATTCAGAATTATAAATAAAAATGAAAAAAACTAAACTCAGAAATTTAGACATGGGAGTCATATATTTCAGAATAATGTTTCAGAATACAACTAATTCAATTAATTACCAGAAAATAAGGGAATAGGAACCTTTTAATACAATATAGGATTATTAATATTAAATATAACTGATAAAATGGCTGAATTTACATTATAACAGGAAGTAAATTTTGGAAATGTTTTACTTATCAGAGTATACCCAAACTGAAAGTAAAATTACTATTTTTTGGACAGAAAACACTATAAAATGGCATTATTTAATCTGAAAATAACCAGAATGAACTGAAAGATTAATTTAAATCAAATCTAGTGAATAAAATTGACAAATAACCAAAGTTTAGGCATTCATATAGTGAAATAGTAAAATGTACACAGGATGTGAAAATATATTTGAACAATGTTAAGGATAATATTATATGGGCTAAGAGTTTAATTGAAACTGAAGGAAACAGTTAGTTAATTATTGGTAGTTGAACGGTTAACATGACATACCTCTGAAAACGTGAATAACCTAACCTATAATCGTCATACAAAGCGAGTGTATAGTGAGTTATTGTGAAATCGCGAGTGACTTGTAAAATACTTCTGAAACTATCATATTATAACAGAAACGATCAAGTAACACTCCATAACACAGAACAATATAAATCTACTCCGAAAAACACCATAAAACACTAGAAAACTGTATAATACATTAAACCAAATTAGTGACGGAATCGGAGAAAGTGTTTGAACTAATAATTATACAGATACACTAAATACAACCCAGAATCACTACACCAGTCACTACACAACATATAACAAGAGATTTGCGGACACGAGAACAGAAATATTGCGTCAAAATACATTATTTGGAACACGGCAGGAACGAGCAACATTTTGATCGACTTGACGGCAGCCATCTTTCTTTGACAATTCCAGTGCCTCCTCTTAGTTCAACAGCTGTTGGGTGAAAACAATTATTACATTTACAAATTATTATTCAATGTCTGTGTTTATTAATAACTATTAATTTGATTGTAACGTTATACTTTTTAAATATTAGCCCGATTTCTCTGACTTTGGTAATAACTGGCTGTTTAAAGAACCCTGTATAATTTTTATATAATATACTTTGTAATTTTTTTCGATATCCTGAGAATCGATACTAATCGATAAGAGTCAATATTGCTATTACTTAATAAAAAACATTAATACTTTTCAATACTTAATAGTTCTTTATTTCTTCAATAATACTAATTACCAATAATATAATTCTAATTGATAATCTACAAGGACTTTACCACCCGTAAGTGAAGATAACCTAAAAAATAGAAAGGTAAACAAATATCGATTGGTTTACAGACAGTCTTATGAGTGGTGATAGATTATTTAAATTATACTAAAACTTTAATAAAAATTTTCAGAAGAGCATTACACTGTTTAAAACTTCACAGCCCTATATTAATTAATTGATCCTAATTAAGTAATTAATAAAATTAAAATTTTTTTTATTATTTTTTTTTATAAACATAATTTTTTTTTTAATTTTCTTCAAAACAATAATTTTTGTTTTGAAACTTTCGGTGAAGCTGAGCATATATATTTCTTCATCAACTTTATGCTACTCGACCGGTCTTGCTACCATTGGGACTCGACCAGCTGGGAAAATTAAGGAAGTGTTTCAGGCCAGTAAGACGTCGAGAGCCACACCAATTAAACACCTTACAACTTACAGATTCACACATCAATCTTATTTATTTTATTACAAATTGGCTAGTCCAAACAGAGGGGCTTGATTACATCGGAATCTAACATAATCCACAATAGCTTTATATCATCAACACACATCTATACTTATTTTATTTGAATTATTACAAATTGGCGCACAACTTCAGGGGCTTTAATTAGCGATTGGAAGGCCAATAAATTCTGCCCAATCACTAGTTGGAGCTAGGCAACAGCTACAAAGCCAGAGAACAACAAGGGAAAATGCAACGACGTGCGACATCTAAGAAACGGGCGGCGGAGGCCGAAAAAGAAATAGAGTTGGAAATGGACAATAAGGAGGCAACGCCAGTAGATGCGGAGAGTTCATTGCCACCAGTGTTATCCAAACAAACGGAACAACCGGAGATACCCACGCAAACAGGGGAAGTCAATGCCCAGAAGGAACCATTGGAAAAGCCGACACGAATGGAGGAGGGGAGTATACAAGATGTGATGAGAATGATAATGGAAATGAGTAAGAAAATGGGGAATGATAGCCAGTCTTTGAAAGAAGATATCAAATCCGGCAAGGAAGAAACAAATAAGAAGTTAGAAGAATTGAAGGAAGACAATCAGTCCCTGACGAAGAAGATGGAAGAAAACAGCAAGAAGATGGAAGAGAAGATGGAAGAAAAATTAGAAGAATTGAAGAAGGATAATCAATCCACAAAAGAAGAGTTGACTGGGATGAACAAGAACATGGAAGAATTGAAGGAAGACAACCAATCGTTCAAGGAAGAATTCAAGGCGACTAAAGAAGAGTTAATTAATAAAATTGAAAATATCAATCAGAAAATAGATGAAACCAGGAAGAAGATAGAGAAAAACAACCGACAATTGAAGGAAGAGTTGAAAGAAGATAACAGGAAGTTGGAAGAGAAAATGGGGGAGAAGCTGGAAGAACTGAGAGAGGACAATCAAATTCTAAGAGAAGAGTTAAGGGAGGTAAATCAGGAGATAAGAGAGAACAGATTAAAAAGGGGAGAGGAGCATCAAAAATGGATTAAAGAAAGAAGAGAGGACAGATTAAAAAAGGAAGAATTAAGAAAGGAGAAGACCGAAGAAATAAAAAATGATAGCCAACCAGAACCAGAAGAAGTACTAAATGATAAAACGCAGGAAGATAGTCAACCAGAACCAGAAGAAGTAATAAATGACAAAACGCAGGAACTAGTAATGGTAGTACCTGAAATTGAAACTAACCGAAACCAGGAAGATATTAAACCAAGGAAAAGGAGAATGTATCCAAGAAATTTGATAAAAACTAAGGAAGAGTTGGAGATGATGAAACATGGGTTGATTGATGGCAATAATATCCCAATTACCTATGACAAAGACATCATGAATTCCAGGAATTATAGAAGGAGAATCGAAGTAATTTCCAAAATAATTTACCACAAGACAGTAGTGTACCAATGGGAAAGGACCAGAGGTAAACAGAATACGACATGTGGACAAGATCAATTTCAGCGCAGGACTGGACAGTGTATTACAGAAAGATGGAAATGTGATATCGTACCAGACTGTAATGATGACACAGATGAATCACCAGAATGTATTCCATTAACGTGCCATCCAGGACAGTTCCAGGGTACGGTTAGACTAAAATATATTCCTTCAGAGTGGATATGTGATGGTAAACCAGCTTATGGTGTTTCAGATAAACAAATAATAAGTGATAACCCAGATGAAGATCCTCACAGATATTTGTCAAGTAACACAAAACATGGACCAGAAAAGTATTGGTGTATACAATATGATGATAGAGGGAACCAACCCAGTAATTACGACGGCCCTAACAACCCGCCGTGTAATAACCAGTGTATCGGTAATTCTAACGGCGTTAGGGATAACAACCCCTATCCATACAATAGAAACAATTTATACCAACATAATAATGTCCCATACAGTCAGAGAAATCCATATCCCAACAATAATGATGACAGCCCTTACCCACCTAACCGAAATTACTATAATTATAACTTTAGTAATAACAATAATAACAGTAATAATAACCGAGTGTCGCGCCCTAGGGTAAATTTTATAAGAGCAACTGAGATGATGGACCCTGGTTGACACAAATACCACACGACATCAAGAAAAGGGACGGATCATGATAACCGACTACGGCGAAAAACAACGTTGAAGGAGACGAAATAAATATCATTGAAAGGAAATGATATGGAGAATAAACATAGAAACAAAACTGGGTTTTATGAATGAAGACTATTTAAGAAAATGCACATTATAAATAAAAATATGAGCAATGGAACGACGTAAAGAAAATCGTCCATCTTCCTGGGTATATAAAAGAAAAGAAAATTTATAAGAAAAGAAAAAGTGGAGATCAACTTACAAAAGTATAAGTAAAATGGGCCAGTGTAGAGTACAATATAACCCCATATGTTGTGGTAAATAATAAGCATAACAATACATATGAGTTGAAGGAAATCGTTTCAGGAAAAATCAAAGGAGTGTACAATCAAGCTTCTATGAAGAAATATTATGAAGAATGAGTTGTGAGTTTTAGAATTTAGAATTTTATTTTAAAAATTTAAAAATAATGTAAGTACATCTTACAACCTAATATTTTGAAAAGAACATTTTGGAGAATTATAAGAAGAAGGAATTTAGAATTTTTATTTTAAAAATCCTAAAATAATGTAAGTACATCTTACAACCTAATATTTTGAGAAGAACATTCTGGAGAATTAAAAGAATTTTTTAATTAATTTTAAAAAATTCAAAAATTATGTAAGAACAACTTACTACAACCTAATAATTTTGGAACAAACTTTATGGAGGAAAGAAAAAGAAAGAATTTTGAATATAACTTATTCTAAATATGTAAGAACAACTTATTACAACCTAATAATTTTGGAACAAACTTTATGGAAGAAAGGAAAAGAAAGACTTTTGAATTGAAATATAATTTTATAAAAATTTAAAATTGAGTAAGTACTTCTTACCACAACCTGATAATTTAGAACAAAACTTTATGGAAGAAAGAGAAAGAGAGAGAATTTTGAACTTAATTATATGAAAAATTTAAAAATAAAGTAAGACCAACTTACTATAACTAAGTTTATGAGAAAAACTTTATGGTAAATAATTAAGAAGAATTTGATTTTGGAAAAATGCCAAAACATTCAGAAATAATAGTAAGATAATAGTACTATAAACATTTTTGAATGAAACAATTCTGGGAATAAATGAATTAAACAGAATTTGAATGTTGATAGAACGTCAGAACTTTGAAACAAGATAAGATCAACATATTACAAGGATTTATGAGAAATATTTTTCAATTAAATAAAAAGAATAGTTTGAATTTTATATTAAAACTAACCAAGTTCCAAAAAATAATTATGTGTCTATTATGATTGAATTGAGAAGAAAATAAAGTAATTAATTCAGAAAAGAGAATTAACGTTTATCCAGAATAAATGCTAGATATTCACAATAGCATTTGAAGGAGTAGAGAAGAATAACAAGAAAGAGTGTAATATGCCAGAGAAGGAAAAAATTTGGAAGCAAAGAGACTAATTACCTATGAAACGATAATGAAAACAGTTAATTAAGAGCAAAGAAGAACAACTCATACCAAGAAGATGGAGAAGATGATTTTGAACCAATGATAATAATAAGACCTATATGAAATGCAAAGAGAATAAATACCACATGAAATATAATATAAATTAATTAATGTTAATGAATGCGAAGGCAGATTAATAACTTTCTAAGAGAAAGGAAAGAACCAAAATGTTTAAATAAAATGATCAATATAACAACCTGTATATCTAATGTAAAGATACAATGTCAAAAAATTAAATACAATATATTAAGACCATTCAAATAATGAATACGAAAGACTATTTATAAAGACCATGCTAATACTATGAATAACCAGAAGAAAGTATAAAGAGAATTCAGATGAAGAAGAAAGAGAGTTACACTGTAAACAGTAACCAGAATTATTAAAAGAAAGGTTTTCAACCATAATTAAATTAAATATATCAGACAAGTTAAGAGTTTTGAAAAAATATATATGTAATGAGTATAATAATGATTATGAAGATTTATTAAGATAGAAAATGTGAGATAATCTGAGAGACTACGAAGTGGAGAATCCAAAGATATTTTTATTAGTCGAAAATGAGACTACTTTTTATTTATTTATTCGATGACTGACTGAAGATAATTCCAGCAGCATTATGTTTTTGAGCAGGGATGGATATGCCCCTGTACTCAATTTATAGAAGTGGTGTATGGCCAGCAGAGAAGTAGCGTACAGTGCCCCTCTGATCTGCCCCAGCCCACGTGATAGGGAATGTTAGGGAATTAATATCCCAAGGATACAACACGAAGTTGATATAGAAAGAAAATGTATTACAATTATAATATATCTCAGAAGACACTAACTATCCGAAAAGGATCAGTAGTAAAACAAATAATTATATATATAAAATTAATAAAACTCTAATTATAAAAAAGTCGATATAAAAATGGAGAAGAAAATGAATTATAAGAAATGATGAAATTATCATAAGAAATTATTTCATCCATAAACATGTCTGAAATAATTACTTCTGGAGGAGAGCAATCTGTAGCGTGACAGATATAAGCATAATATTGAATGGCAATTGATCATTAGAATAATGAAGTTATAATATTTAAATTTGGAAGAAAGCATTAAGTTTAATATAAATAGATTAATTCATAGCAACTGTGGAAAGAAATCATTATTATAAAGAAAATACAAGTTAAAATAAAAGGAGTTACTAGTGATGAGTCATCCAAAACCAGTCTCATAACTAAAGGTTTTCAAGGTATAACCCAGGAAGGTAAAATAGTAAATAACAAAGCAGTACACAATATGACCAAACCCACAACGAGGGAGAATAAATAAAAGAGAAACCCTAAAATAAGCCAAGATCAACCAATACAGGTTGTGTATTTCTGAATTAAAGAAGAAGATGGAGAAGATCCCAAGAAACCTGATGGCATCAAGAACAGATGGAGAAGATACCAGTCCCAGAAGGCAGGAGAAAAGAAGACTGAAGAAAGAAGAAGAGGGCAGCATCCTGAAGAAGATGTCATGCTCTTATAAAAGACACCCAAATCCCTATATCCCCAAAATAAATATCTAAAAATAAAAGTATAACGAAATAAAAACCACATGTATATAAATTTAAGAGAGAGGAGTGTATAAAGTAAAAGTTTCCTGTGAACTAAGATGAAACAATAATATAGTACCCATGGAACAAATCTCCATTGAAAAAACGCTAACCAATTTATTATGTTAATAAGACTATACGACCATTTAGCATTAACATAATATATAAGTGCAAAGTGAACCAGTGATAGTTTTGGGTATTATGAAAAATGAACCTTGTGTTTCATTCTTGGCAATCACAAACATTGGATGCAATGAAATATGCATTTTTCAATGACTTAAAATGTGTACGGTGACAATATGTTGTTCATAAGACATGAATCTGTTTAAAATAACATTTTTGTTTTACATGAAAAAAGAAAAACAGATTTCATAGTGCTTTTTGAACAGTTCATACTATTTATTTGTTAATGACAGGGTACAATTCCCCAAAGACAAGCTATAAAAGACTGTATAAAAACTGTAGAATCCTACTTATAATAATAGTTAGAAATAAGAATATAAATATAAGGTTTTAATGTATATAGTACAAGAATGTTTAAAAATGTTTTAGATATAAGGCCATTTGTTTGGGTCTGAAACAACTAACATCAGAACTATAAAAATAATTACCACTTGTAAATAGTAGAGAGTAATTAAGATGTTAGTTAGTACAAAACTTTTTTTATAAACCATGTTTACATGTTGGAAATGGGAATTTTGTTGCAAAATGTCTGATTTGAAGACAACCATTTATTTAAAAAAAAAATATTCTTTATTCTGTTTGACTATTGTTTGTATTGTGGCCAATACTAGTTGTTTTTGTGTAATTTGAAAGCATGTTTAATTTATAATACTATTTGTAAAAGTCAGAGAGGGTATCACACATCATATATTGTTTGTAAATTATTTTGTAAGAAAAATTGTTAAAAAATCATAGGCCAAAAGAATGGAAACCAAACTTCATCAAAACAGAGAAATTGCTCAATTAAATGCAAATAAACAAAAGGGGTTTAGACAAAATAAACTGGAGATCATGCCATATAATTGCACATACCATTTAGAGAGATTTTAATAAATTATATTCAGAATTATAAATAAAAATGAAAAAAACTAAACTCAGAAATTTAGACATGGGAGTCATATATTTCAGAATAATGTTTCAGAATACAACTAATTCAATTAATTACCAGAAAATAAGGGAATAGGAACCTTTTAATACAATATAGGATTATTAATATTAAATATAACTGATAAAATGGCTGAATTTACATTATAACAGGAAGTAAATTTTGGAAATGTTTTACTTATCAGAGTATACCCAAACTGAAAGTAAAATTACTATTTTTTGGACAGAAAACACTATAAAATGGCATTATTTAATCTGAAAATAACCAGAATGAACTGAAAGATTAATTTAAATCAAATCTAGTGAATAAAATTGACAAATAACCAAAGTTTAGGCATTCATATAGTGAAATAGTAAAATGTACACAGGATGTGAAAATATATTTGAACAATGTTAAGGATAATATTATATGGGCTAAGAGTTTAATTGAAACTGAAGGAAACAGTTAGTTAATTATTGGTAGTTGAACGGTTAACATGACATACCTCTGAAAACGTGAATAACCTAACCTATAATCGTCATACAAAGCGAGTGTATAGTGAGTTATTGTGAAATCGCGAGTGACTTGTAAAATACTTCTGAAACTATCATATTATAACAGAAACGATCAAGTAACACTCCATAACACAGAACAATATAAATCTACTCCGAAAAACACCATAAAACACTAGAAAACTGTATAATACATTAAACCAAATTAGTGACGGAATCGGAGAAAGTGTTTGAACTAATAATTATACAGATACACTAAATACAACCCAGAATCACTACACCAGTCACTACACAACATATAACAAGAGATTTGCGGACACGAGAACAGAAATATTGCGTCAAAATACATTATTTGGAACACGGCAGGAACGAGCAACATTTTGATCGACTTGACGGCAGCCATCTTTCTTTGACAATTCCAGTGCCTCCTCTTAGTTCAACAGCTGTTGGGTGAAAACAATTATTACATTTACAAATTATTATTCAATGTCTGTGTTTATTAATAACTATTAATTTGATTGTAACGTTATACTTTTTAAATATTAGCCCGATTTCTCTGACTTTGGTAATAACTGGCTGTTTAAAGAACCCTGTATAATTTTTATATAATATACTTTGTAATTTTTTTCGATATCCTGAGAATCGATACTAATCGATAAGAGTCAATATTGCTATTACTTAATAAAAAACATTAATACTTTTCAATACTTAATAGTTCTTTATTTCTTCAATAATACTAATTACCAATAATATAATTCTAATTGATAATCTACAAGGACTTTACCACCCGTAAGTGAAGATAACCTAAAAAATAGAAAGGTAAACAAATATCGATTGGTTTACAGACAGTCTTATGAGTGGTGATAGATTATTTAAATTATACTAAAACTTTAATAAAAATTTTCAGAAGAGCATTACACTGTTTAAAACTTCACAGCCCTATATTAATTAATTGATCCTAATTAAGTAATTAATAAAATTAAAATTTTTTTTTATTATTTTTTTTTATAAACATAATTTTTTTTTTAATTTTCTTCAAAACAATAATTTTTGTTTTGAAACTTTCGGTGAAGCTGAGCATATATATTTCTTCATCAACTTTATGCTACTCGACCGGTCTTGCTACCATTGGGACTCGACCAGCTGGGAAAATTAAGGAAGTGTTTCAGGCCAGTAAGACGTCGAGAGCCACACCAATTAAACACCTTACAACTTACAGATTCACACATCAATCTTATTTATTTTATTACAAATTGGCTAGTCCAAACAGAGGGGCTTGATTACATCGGAATCTAACATAATCCACAATAGCTTTATATCATCAACACACATCTATACTTACACTAATATTTAAATTTATTACACCGTGTAACTGTACATTTATTCACACATATAACATGATGTGTGTGTGGCATGTTTGTTCTTTTGTGTTTGCCGGGCTGATTATAAATATAAAAAAATATTTTTGTCTGATATTTTTTCACCCTCATGTTGCTGGTCGCCAATTTGTAACGTACGTAGATCCGGTGTGTTTAAAACTGTGTTATAAATTGTTTAATATTTGAATTTAAAAGTGTGTTATAAGTTTACAATTGAAAGTTAAAGTTACAAGTTATGATGAATCGGAAAAATTATAATTGTCTTAAAAGAACTCCTTTGAATGAAAATAAAAATAGTTGCAGTAATGTTGTTTTAACTATAACATTGCTTAATTCAATAAATAAAGCGTACTAGCTGGTCGCTTGATGAAGGTAGCCGTCGCGTCGATTCTGGCAGCGAAACTCCTCCTCCAGGTTGACCGTCATCTAAGTACGTACAGTCAAGTCACGTCTGGACAATAAAATTAATAAAATACACTTCCATGTACCTGGTCGTGATTCTGGAAGTTTGGAAGTTCACTTTTTTAGCAAATTAATAAGCTGCCAAGACGGTTTACAAAACCTGCTTGCTTTACTTACAAGGTTAGGTTACCTTGTTTAATAATGGGCGCCACACAGGTTTATTTCGGGGAAATCCCGTGTAAAACCCATTAATAGAATCAAATAATTATTAATTCTCTTCTTTAAAAAAACTGAAATTGTGTTTATTGCCCTTATGGCAATTCAAATTCAACAACGTATGATTTCTACTAAGAGTTACTTTGATTATTCTGAATTGATTATTTATTTACTTTTCGAAATAAGTTAAGTGAAAGTTATGCTGCTAATAACTGGGTTTTATTTGTACCCTTGATAATGAATTCAAACAAACATAAGTAAGAAAATACATTGGTATACAATTGAAATTATTTCGTTCACTTACCCTACTACACTAGCTCAGAGCATAAACAACTTTTCTGGTTATGTCCAGATAAACTTTACTTTAAACATTAATTTTATTTATATCTCGGGCGTAAATTCTTTTAAACACAAGAAAGAATGTTCATGCCTACACAGAAGTTAATTACAGTATTTCATAAAACAATATTGACTAATACGGCCTTGTTGTATACTAACAAAAAATCAAAACTATTTATAGGTTAGGCGTTCGTCACGCTTGCTTAATTATTCACAAAAGTTATATAGACCACTTAAGACTAACATCATTCTTAGACAGGATTGACAAATCCACTAAATAAATTCAGTCATTGTGTACCATAGAAAATGTTTTGGTGTTATGCGTCAGTGCAAATTTTGTTTAAAAAAAATATATATCAGTGCACTCAGATTAATGGAATAAATTGTCACGAAGTTACCTCTTTATTTTAATCTTTTAGATTAAAATTTAATTAAACACTCCAGTGGTCGGATTATAGTGACCCTGGTTTTACACTACACACGCACTTTGAACAGGTAATAATTGTCTGCTTCTGACTAAATTGGACCATTTGTAATACTAGTTAATTATTTTTTCCTGTTCGATATATCCCGCACTAAATAAAATAAATACTTCACATCGATGCACTGATTCTAGGTAGACTGTATTGTAGTTACTTGTTGTTGCCGAAATGATTCAATGGATGCACTATTACATGATACTATAAGTTAATAAAATTTTGAGGTGACGAGCGACACCTGCTTGCTCGAGATGATTGTCAAAAAGTGGTAACGGAAAAACTCGCATTCCCGTTATATACCCCCTGTTTTGATGAGGCTTAGGTGATTGTTTCATTTAGTAAGCTATTTTTTGATTGGCTCAACCAGACGTTACAAAAATGACGCATTGTTTTTCCAACCGTCATCAACCGTCTTTTGGCTAAGATGATTGACAGTTGACGTTGTTGTTAGTGTTGACAAACAAATTTCTTACTTTCTATTTACAAATGATGCTAACGCATGTCACGCACTTATTATAGTTGCGATCGTGGTTGTATCGCTATCAAATTAAAGGATATTTTTTATGCTTTAATTTGATATAGTTTGACACTGGTTTTATTTGCACTTTCACTGATATTTCTTAATAAATAATGTTCAGATATATGGCTTCGCCAGGTCGTCTGCTAGCTACGCCGGCCACGATTCTTTCTTATCAATAAATTATTTGTGTTGCACATCGCGTTTTCACTTAAACGTCTGTGTCGGAACACTAATATATCCGTCTTTATACTTATTTAGTGAACATAATTATTAAATCTTAACTAACTGATGTAATACATTGCTATGAACTATCCTTACATCCTAATTACATTTTGTTTATACTATTTCGCTCTATGCTATTCATTAATAATTGAGTTGTTACTTGTATAATACATTAATAATGCTTATTGCTACACTTGGTATAATGATTGTTCAGTGTATGTTATTTACACTAGTAGTCCTTTCTACTTATCACCTTACTGACAATCGTTCGTTTTAGGCGTTGCCTAGGCATACCTTTTACATCGGGTTTATGCCTTAATAATGTTCATTAGTTACATTTGGTACATTGATGAGGTAACTTACTTATATAAGGTTCCCTCTTAAAATTATTTTTACTTCTTATGAGTACATTTGAGATTGTAATACAGTTTCAATTTTATATTGTGGCCATAGCTAATCTTAGTCATAGGCATTGGTAGTTACTAGTCATTGTTGATTTATTCTCAGCCAAATACTGTTGCTGATATTATATTATTCGGGTCGTTACTTAATTATTTTTATTAACATGTGAAATTACATTCAAGTTATTCACTGACTCGCTTGACAGCTTATAGTGAATTTAGCTTGACCATTAGTTTGTGTCAGTTATAGTATTGGTTGTAGTGTCAAGCAGTGTTTTGTTTACTGCTTCTTGTGGCACTTCTTCTTCTTTCTTATTCGTTGGTCCTTCTCTTCTTCGCTACTTTCATCATCATACTATCTACTTACATTACCTTCATGTATTTATTAATTCTATGGGTATATGTCTAGGTTATGTAACACTTGGTCATGTTACATATACTCCCCTCTCAAAATTGATAATTTGAGAGAAATTTTACATTTGATAAAATTATCATTTCAGTTTAGTTTTAGTATATTATTACTGCTTTTTGTCTTGTACTCTCTGCATTGAATTTTAACATTCTATTAGTGTGTTGCACTAGATTGAGTTCTTGGCTAGTGATATAATTTTTAGCTTACTAGTATTTTTCAAGTTTCTCATATTCTAAGTCATTTAGTTACAATAGGTTTCACTTCTTAAACTAACAATTTCCTGTCTTACAATAATACATTTTTCTTTCTTATTACATATCTTTATTTTCGTGATAAGCTCTATGGTTCTTTCATTTTTTACCTCACAGGTTTTTTATTAATAATTCTTGATATATTACCCTATAATTCCCTAACATTTATAGTGGGTTCGGAGTCAGAGGGGCTCTATTTGGCAGCCATTCTCCGCCGTTCCTCAACTACACGTCCTCAGAATCAGAGGCATCCTCATCTCTGTCTGGGACAAAATAAAAATTGCACGTAGCAACAGTTGCGCTATCACAACACATAAAATATAACATATCATTCATTTTTCAATAATATAACATATTCAATATAACATTCAAGGTATTAGAGGTTTCATTTGTATCACATTTCATTCTTTTATACTTTAGCTAACCTACTTCTTTTCACAGGTAATTCTTCCCTTTCAGACTTGACATATTGGCTATGTTCTTTATTAGCCTTGTTGTTACTTTTCTATACTATTTGGTAATTTGTTTTGGTTCATCTGAGTATTCTTAAATTTACACACTTACAAAATTACAAATTTACATTGATCATCATACAATTATGCAGTCGTTTCTTAAATATAGAGTTTACAATATTTCACTCTTACAATAGTTTACAAGTTTTACTCTCATCAATAGTTTACAATTATCCTGAATTATCAGGGTTTACAGTATTCATCTTCTAAACGTTTTTGTTAGATATTCTCTGACATATCTTGTTGGTAAATACAATTAGATACTTTCTTCATCGCTTAATTAATATTTTTTATATTCCTCGAAAACAGTAGTATTTTGACACTTATTTTTGTTATTTATTCATAGGCATTTTTCTCTATTATATCAGATAATAATCCTTCAACAATATTTGAACAATATTTGATAATTAAGATACCCTATAACGATATTATTCTAACATATTAATAGACAATAGTTGACCTTCTCTCCCTTCATTCCATAGTAATAATAGCTATTCTTTCTAATTAACTCTCTTTGGTATTCTTCCTCTCTACTCCTTCAAATGATAGATTCCAAATCATTTATTCTGGACGGTTTTATATAATTTCTTTGGTTTTGTGAGGGGTATACAATATTTGACATTTAAATCTTTGTTACCTACAATATTTGGCAACTAAATATCACTATAATATTGACGACTCGGAACACAAAGTTTTTTATAAGTAAAAACGTAAAGTTTTACCTTATAAAAAACTTTGTGTTCCGAGTCGTCAATATTATAGTGATATTTAGATAAGTAACGGACACGTCATGGACAACGAAATCCAAGAATATTTGGCAATTCAATAACATTTTTCTTCCTCTTCATTCCATAATAATAGTAGCCTTCTTTCTAATTAACTCTCTTTGGTATTCTTCCTCTCTACTCCTTCAAATGATAGATTCCAAATCATTTATTCTGGACGGTTTTATATAATTTCTTTTTCATTGGTTGTATTTAATATAGGAGTATTAGAGTAATTTTATATCACTATCTTATGTACATTTTTGTTATATGATACTCCTTTGTTCTATACAATATAATAGATATCTTTCATATCATTAGATTATTTGGTTTATAATACACATTTTTTCTATCATCTAATATGATAAATCTGGTTCCCATTTAATATATAACATAGTTTTGGTACACATACTTATAATACACACTCTTTTTTATAACACAATATGGTAAACAGGCTGGCTATAGGCAATTAGACACTTTCAATACATTGGGTATAATAAATGATCCTCCTGATCACTAGTTTAATCCTTTTACGGTAGACACTTTTAACATTTCTTATACACTAAACACTCTTGTGGTAATCGTCGTACAATAATATAATTTGTCCTTTTATAATAATAATTACATTTATAGCTTATACGTTGGGGTTCTATTGGGCTTCTCCATTCTATTGGGTTCATTGGTTGGGACAATTACGTTTCACAGGTACCCTTTTTTATAGCTGTCTCTAGTACAACATGTTTATGATATTTGGCACCCTATAATAACATCTCATAACAAACTTCCTTACATATAGTATTTCTTTAACGATGCTTGGTTATAGGTACCTTTGACCTTTTTATTTATTATATCGGTAAGTTCATACGTATTATTTTTATGGTCCTTTGTTATGGTATAAGGGCCTATGTACAGTACTAGTAGTTTTGGAGGTACCTCCCTATCGTGCGGTTTTTCCACTTTGCGGCTACCAGATAGTCATCGGCTTCCCGTTTTCTCGCCTTCCTTTTCTCATCATCTTTGGTATCCATGTGTCCAGTGTACTCCTGGTCTTTGTCATTATTGACTTCTAGTACCTCTTCTAACTCTGGTTGATCGTCATTAGTTTTCTGGTTGGATTTTTCCATTGATTGGTCCCTCTTCTTCCGCAATTCTTTTATTTCTTGGGCATACCCTTCAATGATCCGGTCCAGTTGTTCTTGATACCCTTTCCTTTTCTTGGAATACCTTATTCTCCCTTTGGAAATATCTGCTTTAAGTATTTTATTGGTTATAGTCTTCTTCGTGGTAGCACATTTCTTCTCTTCTTTCATCTTCGTGAAGCTCCTTCGATACTCCTTCCTATATATTCCTTCTTCACAGTGGATGACTGGGAAATAAATCATAATAATTAGACCACTTCGAGTCATTTCTATTAATTCTTTTGTTACCCTAGTCTTCTTTGGGCGTATTATTCTTCTTTCTTCATTTTTCTTAATAATTTTGTTCCTTTCTTCATGATTTTTAATTTTCAAATTCACTCGTCCGGTGTTTTTATTTCTGGGTAATTCTTTTGTCTCCTCTTGATCATCACACATCGGCAGATTATTTTGTTCTAATTCTTCCTTCTCTGCTAATAACTCTTCCGCTTCTTTAATTACCTGAGTTTTCTCTATACTTCCGGTATCAATCTCCGTGTCGTGAATATCTTCCTGGTGTCTGTCAAGCTCATTTTCAGATGATGATGTCTTTGAGTCCCCTTCATTCTCGGTTTTTTTGACGTCGTCTTCGGATGGCATGCTTAATTCTTCTATGGTTTCATCATTGGGTACTTCTTCAGTTTCTGAGTTGTTGTCGTTTCGTAATTCTCCTCATATGGTCTGACCCAATTCTTCCGTATATTTCTTATTCATTTCATCCATTTTCTTGCTAATATCCTTTAATGTGGTATTCAACTCTTCCTTCAACGCTCTGTTGCTGTCGTCTATTTTATTGTTCAACGCGTCCATGGATCTATTGGTATCGTCTAATTTTTTATGGAGATCTTCTCTTAATGATTCGATATTTTTCTGGCCGTCATCCAATTTCTGGTGGATCGATTCCATATTTTTATTCAATGATTCGGTCTTTTTATTCAAGGTTTCTTCATCATCGTTCTCATCATCTCGAGAAAGTTCATATCGCCTGGTTGTGGGAGTCCTTCCGGTCGTCTGGGTTGGTTGTCGACCCTCACTTCCACTTCCGATTCTGCATGGGGTGTTTCTTCTGGTCAAGTTTCTATGTTATTAATTGTAATGACTTCCATCTCGGGTGTTGGTTGTGTCTCATGTGTCTCCGTATTTGGTTGTACCTCTTCTACTCGGGTATCTTTGTATCTTGTGTTGTATTGATGTGTGTGTGGCATGTTTGTTCTTTTGTGTTTGCCGGGCTGATTATAAATATAAAAAAATATTTTTGTCTGATATTTTTTCACCCTCATGTTGCTGGTCGCCAATTTGTAACGTACGTAGATCCGGTGTGTTTAAAACTGTGTTATAAATTGTTTAATATTTGAATTTAAAAGTGTGTTATAAGTTTACAATTGAAAGTTAAAGTTACAAGTTATGATGAATCGGAAAAATTATAATTGTCTTAAAAGAACTCCTTTGAATGAAAATAAAAATAGTTGCAGTAATGTTGTTTTAACTATAACGTTGCTTAATTCAATAAATAAAGCGTACTAGCTGGTCGCTTGATGAAGGTAGCCGTCGCGTCGATTCTGGCAGCGAAACTCCTCCTCCAGGTTGACCGTCGTCTAAGTACGTACAGTCAAGTCACGTCTGGACAATAAAATTAATAAAATACACTTCCACGTACCTGGTCGTGATTCTGGAAGTTTGGAAGTTCACTTTTTTAGCAAATTAATAAGCTGCCAAGACGGTTTACAAAACCTGCTTGCTTTACTTACAAGGTTAGGTTACCTTGTTTAATAATGGGCGCCACACAGGTTTATTTCGGGGAAATCCTGTGTAAAACCCATTAATAGAATCAAATAATTATTAATTCTCTTCTTTAAAAAAACTGAAATTGTGTTTATTGCCCTTATGGCAATTCAAATTCAACAACGTATGATTTCTACTAAGAGTTACTTTGATTATTCTGAATTGATTATTTATTTACTTTTCGAAATAAGTTAAGTGAAAGTTATGCTGCTAATAACTGGGTTTTATTTGTACCCTTGATAATGAATTCAAACAAACATAAGTAAGAAAATACATTGGTATACAATTGAAATTATTTCGTTCACTTACCCTACTACACTAGCTCAGAGCATAAACAACTTTTCTGGTTATGTCCAGATAAACTTTACTTTAAACATTAATTTTATTTATATCTCGGGCGTAAATTCTTTTAAACACAAGAAAGAATGTTCATGCCTACATAGAAGTTAATTACAGTATTTCATAAAACAATATTGACTAATACGGCCTTGTTGTATACTAACAAAAAATCAAAACTATTTATAGGTTAGGCGTTCGTCACGCTTGCTTAATTATTCACAAAAGTTATATAGACCACTTAAGACTAACATCATTCTTAGACAGGATTGACAAATCCACTAAATAAATTCAGTCATTGTGTACCATAGAAAATGTTTTGGTGTTATGCGTCAGTGCAAATTTTGTTTAAAAAAAATATATATCAGTGCACTCAGATTAATGGAATAAATTGTCACGAAGTTACCTCTTTATTTTAATCTTTTAGATTAAAATTTAATTAAACACTCCAGTGGTCGGATTATAGTGACCCTGGTTTTACACTACACACGCACTTTGAACAGGTAATAATTGTCTGCTTCTGACTAAATTGGACCATTTGTAATACTAGTTAATTATTTTCTCCTGTTCGATATATCCCGCACTAAATAAACTAAATACTTCACATCGATGCACTGATTCTAGGTAGACTGTATTGTAGTTACTTGTTGTTGCCGAAATGATTCAATGGATGCACTATTACATGATACTATAAGTTAATAAAATTTTGAGGTGACGAGCGACACCTGCTTGCTCGAGATGATTGTCAAAAAGTGGTAACGGAAAAACTCGCATTCCCGTTATATACCCCCTGTTTTGATGAGGCTTAGGTGATTGTTTCATTTAGTAAGCTATTTTTTGATTGGCTCAACCAGTCGTTACAAAAATGACGCATTGTTTTTCCAACCGTCATCAACCGTCTTTTGGCTAAGATGATTGACAGTTGATGTTGTTGTTAGTGTTGACAAACAAATTTCTTACTTTCTATTTACAAATGATGCTAACGCATGTCACGCACTTATTATAGTTGCGATCGTGGTTGTATCGCTATCAAATTAAAGGATATTTTTTATGCTTTAATTTGATATAGTTTGACACTGGTTTTATTTGCACTTTCACTGATATTTCTTAATAAATAATATTCAGATATATGGCTTCGTGCTGTCGTCTGCTAGCGACGCCGGCCACGATTCTTTCTTATCAATAAATTATTTGTGTTGCACATCGTGTTTTCACTTAAACGTCTGTGTCGGAACACTAATATATCCGTCTTTATACTTATTTAGTGAACATAATTATTAAATCTTAACTAACTGATGTAATACATTGCTATGAACTATCCTTACATCCTAATTACATTTTGTTTATACTATTTCGCTCTATGCTATTGTTTAATAATTGAGTTGTTACTTGTATAATACATTAATAATGCTTATTGCTACACTTGGTATAATGATTGTTCAGTGTATGTTATTTACACTAGTAGTCCTTTCTACTTATCACCTTACTGACAATCGTTCGTTTTAGGCGTTGCCTAGGCATACGTTTTACATCAGGTTTATGCCTTAATAATGTTCATTAGTTACATTTGGTACATTGATGAGGTAACTTACTTATATAAGGTTCCCTCTTACAATTATTTTTACTTCTTATGAGTACATTTGAGATTGTAATACAGTTTCAATTTTATATTGTGGCCATAGCTAATCTTAGTCATAGGCATTGATAGTTACTAGTCATTGTTGATTTATTCTCAGCCAAATACTGTTGCTGATATTATATTATTCGGGTCGTTACTTAATTATTTTTATTAACATGTGAAATTACATTCAAGTTATTCACTGACTCGCTTGACAGCTTATAGTGAATTTAGCTTGACCATTAGTTTGTGTCAGTTATAGTATTGGTTGTAGTGTCAAGCAGTGTTTTGTTTACTGCTTCTTGTGGCACTTCTTCTTCTTTCTTCTTCGTTGGTCCTTCTCTTCTTCGCTACTTTCATCATCATACTATCTACTTACATTACCTTCATGTATTTATTAATTCTATGGGTATATGTCTAGGTTATGTAACACTTGGTCATGTTACATATACTCCCCTCTCAAAATTGATAATTTGAGAGAAATTTTACATTTGATAAAATTATCATTTCAGTTTAGTTTTAGTATATTATTACTGCTTTTTGTCTTGTACTCTCTGCATTGAATTTTAAAATTCTATTAGTGTGTTGCACTAGATTGAGTTCTTGGCTAGTGATATAATTTTTAGCTTACTAGTATTTTTCAAGTTTCTCATATTCTAAGTCATTTAGTTACAATAGGTTTCACTTCTTAAACTAACAATTTCCTGTCTTACAATAATACATTTTTCTTTCTTATTACATATCTTTATTTTCGTGATAAGCTCTATGGTTCTTTCATTTTTTACCTCACAGGTTTTTTATTAATAATCCTTGATATATTACCCTATAATTCCCTAACATTTATAGTGGGTTCGGAGTCAGAGGGGCTCTATTTGGCAGCCATTCTCCGCCGTTCCTCAACTACACGTCCTCAGAATCAGAGGCATCCTCATCTCTGTCTGGGACAAAATAAAAATTGCACGTAGCAACAGTTGCGCTATCACAACACATAAAATATAACATATCATTCATTTTTCAATAATATAACATATTCAATATAACATTCAAGGTATTAGAGGTTTCATTTGTATCACATTTCATTCTTTTATACTTTAGCTAACCTACTTCTTTTCACAGGTAATTCTTCCCTTTCAGACTTGACATATTGGCTATGTTCTTTATTAGCCTTGTTGTTACTTTTCTATACTATTTGGTAATTTGTTTTGGTTCATCTGAGTATTCTTAAATTTACACACTTACAAAATTACAAATTTACATTGATCATCATACAATTATGCAGTCGTTTCTTAAATATAGAGTTTACAATATTTCACTCTTACAATAGTTTACAAGTTTTACTCTCATCAATAGTTTACAATTATCCTGAATTATCAGGGTTTACAGTATTCATCTTCTAAACGTTTTTGTTAGATATTCTCTGACATATCTTGTTGGTAAATACAATTAGATACTTTCTTCATCGCTTAATTAATATTTTTTATATTCCTCGAAAACAGTAGTATTTTGACACTTATTTTTGTTATTTATTCATAGGCATTTTTCTCTATTATATCAGATAATAATCCTTCAACAATATTTGAACAATATTTGATAATTAAGATACCCTATAACGATATTATTCTAACATATTAATAGACAATAGTTGACCTTCTCTCCCTTCATTCCATAGTAATAATAGCTATTCTTTCTAATTAACTCTCTTTGGTATTCTTCCTCTCTACTCCTTCAAATGATAGATTCCAAATCATTTATTCTGGACGGTTTTATATAATTTCTTTGGTTTTGTGAGGGGTATACAATATTTGACATTTAAATCTTTGTTACCTACAATATTGGCAACTAAATATCACTATAATATTGACGACTCGGAACACAAAGTTTTTTATAAGTAAAAACGTAAAGTTTTACCTTATAAAAAACTTTGTGTTCTGAGTCGTCAATATTATAGTGATATTTAGATAAGTAACGGACACGTCATGGACAACGAAATCCAAGAATATTTGGCAATTCAATAACATTTTTCTTCCTCTTCATTCCATAATAATAGTAGCCTTCTTTCTAATTAACTCTCTTTGGTATTCTTCCTCTCTACTCCTTCAAATGATAGATTCCAAATCATTTATTCTGGACGGTTTTATATAATTTCTTTTTCATTGGTTGTATTTAATATAGGAGTATTAGAGTAATTTTATATCACTATCTTATGTACATTTTTGTTATATGATACTCCTTTGTTCTATACAATATAATAGATATCTTTCATATCATTAGATTATTTGGTTTATAATACACATTTTTTCTATCATTTAATATGATAAATCTGGTTCCCATTTAATATATAACATAGTTTTGGTACACATACTTATAATACACACTCTTTTTTATAACACAATATGGTAAACAGGCTGGCTATAGGCAATTAGACACTTTCAATACATTGGGTATAATAAATGATCCTCCTGATCACTAGTTTAATCCTTTTACGGTAGACACTTTTAACATTTCTTATACACTAAACACTCTTGTGGTAATCGTCGTACAATAATTAAATTTGTCCTTTTATAATAATAATTACATTTATAGCTTATACGTTGGGGTTCTATTGGGCTTCTCCATTCTATTGGGTTCATTGGTTGGGACAATTACGTTTCACAGGTACCCTTTTTTATAGCTGTCTCTAGTACAACATGTTTATGATATTTGGCACCCTATAATAACATCTCATAACAAACTTCCTTACATATAGTATTTCTTTAACGATGCTTGGTTATAGGTACCTTTGACCTTTTTATTTATTATATCGGTAAGTTCATACTATTATTTTTATGGTCCTTTGTTATGGTATAAGGGCCTATGTACAGTACTAGTAGTTTTGGAGGTACCTCCCTATCGTGCGGTTTTTCCACTTTGCGGCTACCAGATAGTCATCGGCTTCCCGTTTTCTCGCCTTCCTTTTCTCATCATCTTTGGTATCCATGTGTCCAGTGTACTCCTGGTCTTTGTCATTATTGACTTCTAGTACCTCTTCTAACTCTGGTTGATCGTCATTAGTTTTCTGGTTGGATTTTTCCATTGATTGGTCCCTCTTCTTCCGCAATTCTTTTATTTCTTGGGCATACCCTTCAATGATCCGGTCCAGTTGTTCTTGATACCCTTTCCTTTTCTTGGAATACCTTATTCTCCCTTTGGAAATATCTGCTTTAAGTATTTTATTGGTTATAGTCTTCTTCGTGGTAGCACATTTCTTCTCTTCTTTCATCTTCGTGAAGCTCCTTCGATACTCCTTCCTATATATTCCTTCTTCACAGTGGATGACTGGGAAATAAATCATAATAATTAGACCACTTCGAGTCATTTCTATTAATTCTTTTGTTACCCTAGTCTTCTTTGGGCGTATTATTCTTCTTTCTTCATTTTTCTTAATAATTTTGTTCCTTTCTTCATTATTTTTAATTTTCAAATTCACTCGTCCGGTGTTTTTATTTCTGGGTAATTCTTTTGTCTCCTCTTGATCATCACACATCGGCAGATTATTTTGTTCTAATTCTTCCTTCTCTGCTAATAACTCTTCCGCTTCTTTAATTACCTGAGTTTTCTCTATACTTCCGGTATCAATCTCCGTGTCGTGAATATCTTCCTGGTGTCTGTCAAGCTCATTTTCAGATGATGATGTCTTTGAGTCCCCTTCATTCTCGGTTTTTTTGACGTCGTCTTCGGATGGCATGCTTAATTCTTCTATGGTTTCATCATTGGGTACTTCTTCAGTTTCTGAGTTGTTGTCGTTTCGTAATTCTCCTCATATGGTCTGACCCAATTCTTCCATATATTTCTTATTCATTTCATCCATTTTCTTGCTAATATCCTTTAATGTGGTATTCAACTCTTCCTTCAACGCTCTGTTGCTGTCGTCTATTTTATTGTTCAACGCGTCCATGGATCTATTGGTATCGTCTAATTTTTTATGGAGATCTTCTCTTAATGATTCGATATTTTTCTGGCCGTCATCCATTTTCAGGTGGATCGATTCCATATTTTTATTCAATGATTCGGTCTTTTTATTCAAGGTTTCTTCATCATCGTTCTCATCATCTCGAGAAAGTTCATATCGCCTGGTTGTGGGAGTCCTTCCGGTCGTCTGGGTTGGTTGTCGACCCTCACTTCCACTTCCGATTCTGCATGGGGTGTTTCTTCTGGTCAAGTTTCTATGTTATTAATTGTAATGACTTCCATCTCGGGTGTTGGTTGTGTCTCATGTGTCTCCGTATTTGGTTGTACCTCTTCTACTCGGGTATCTTTGTATCTTGTGTTGTATTGATGTGTGTGTGGCATGTTTGTTCTTTTGTGTTTGCCGGGCTGATTATAAATATAAAAAAATATTTTTGTCTGATATTTTTTCACCCTCATGTTGCTGGTCGCCAATTTGTAACGTACGTAGATCCGGTGTGTTTAAAACTGTGTTATAAATTGTTTAATATTTGAATTTAAAAGTGTGTTATAAGTTTACAATTGAAAGTTAAAGTTACAAGTTATGATGAATCGGAAAAATTATAATTGTCTTAAAAGAACTCCTTTGAATGAAAATAAAAATAGTTGCAGTAATGTTGTTTTAACTATAACGTTGCTTAATTCAATAAATAAAGCGTACTAGCTGGTCGCTTGATGAAGGTAGCCGTCGCGTCGATTCTGGCAGCGAAACTCCTCCTCCAGGTTGACCGTCGTCTAAGTACGTACAGTCAAGTCACGTCTGGACAATAAAATTAATAAAATACACTTCCACGTACCTGGTCGTGATTCTGGAAGTTTGGAAGTTCATTTTTTAGCAAATTAATAAGCTGCCAAGACGGTTTACAAAACCTGCTTGCTTTACTTACAAGGTTAGGTTACCTTGTTTAATAATGGGCGCCACACAGGTTTATTTCGGGGAAATCCCGTGTAAAACCCATTAATAGAATCAAATAATTATTAATTCTCTTCTTTAAAAAAACTGAAATTGTGTTTATTGCCCTTATGGCAATTCAAATTCAACAACGTATGATTTCTACTAAGAGTTACTTTGATTATTCTGAATTGATTATTTATTTACTTTTCGAAATAAGTTAAGTGAAAGTTATGCTGCTAATAACTGGGTTTTATTTGTACCCTTGATAATGAATTCAAACAAACATAAGTAAGAAAATACATTGGTATACAATTGAAATTATTTCGTTCACTTACCCTACTACACTAGCTCAGAGCATAAACAACTTTTCTGGTTATGTCCAGATAAACTTTACTTTAAACATTAATTTTATTTATATCTCGGGCGTAAATTCTTTTAAACACAAGAAAGAATGTTCATGCCTACATAGAAGTTAATTACAGTATTTCATAAAACAATATTGACTAATACGGCCTTGTTGTATACTAACAAAAAATCAAAACTATTTATAGGTTAGGCGTTCGTCACGCTTGCTTAATTATTCACAAAAGTTATATAGACCACTTAAGACTAACATCATTCTTAGACAGGATTGACAAATCCACTAAATAAATTCAGTCATTGTGTACCATAGAAAACGTTTTGGTGTTATGCGTCAGTGCAAATTTTGTTTAAAAAAAATATATATCAGTGCACTCAGATTAATGGAATAAATTGTCACGAAGTTACCTCTTTATTTTAATCTTTTAGATTAAAATTTAATTAAACACTCCAGTGGTCGGATTATAGTGACCCTGGTTTTACACTACACACGCACTTTGAACAGGTAATAATTGTCTGCTTCTGACTAAATTGGACCATTTGTAATACTAGTTAATTATTTTCTCCTGTTCGATATATCCCGCACTAAATAAACTAAATACTTCACATCGATGCACTGATTCTAGGTAGACTGTATTGTAGTTACTTGTTGTTGCCGAAATGATTCAATGGATGCACTATTACATGATACTATAAGTTAATAAAATTTTGAGGTGACGAGCGACACCTGCTTGCTCGAGATGATTGTCAAAAAGTGGTAACGGAAAAACTCGCATTCCCGTTATATACCCCCTGTTTTGATGAGGCTTAGGTGATTGTTTCATTTAGTAAGCTATTTTTTGATTGGCTCAACCAGACGTTACAAAAATGACGCATTGTTTTTCCAACCGTCATCAACCGTCTTTTGGCTAAGATGATTGACAGTTGATGTTGTTGTTAGTGTTGACAAACAAATTTCTTACTTTCTATTTACAAATGATGCTAACGCATGTCACGCACTTATTATAGTTGCGATCGTGGTTGTATCGCTATCAAATTAAAGGATATTTTTTATGCTTTAATTTGATATAGTTTGACACTGGTTTTATTTGCACTTTCACTGATATTTCTTAATAAATAATGTTCAGATATATGGCTTCGTGCTGTCGTCTGCTAGCGACGCCGGCCACGATTCTTTCTTATCAATAAATTATTTGTGTTGCACATCGCGTTTTCACTTAAACGTCTGTGTCGGAACACTAATATATCCGTCTTTATACTTATTTAGTGAACATAATTATTAAATCTTAACTAACTGATGTAATACATTGCTATGAACTATCCTTACATCCTAATTACATTTTGTTTATACTATTTCGCTCTATGCTATTCATTAATAATTGAGTTGTTACTTGTATAATACATTAATAATGCTTATTGCTACACTTGGTATAATGATTGTTCAGTGTATGTTATTTACACTAGTAGTCCTTTCTACTTATCACCTTACTGACAATCGTTCGTTTTAGGCGTTGCCTAGGCATACGTTTTACATCAGGTTTATGCCTTAATAATGTTCATTAGTTACATTTGGTACATTGATGAGGTAACTTACTTATATAAGGTTCCCTCTTACAATTATTTTTACTTCTTATGAGTACATTTGAGATTGTAATACAGTTTCAATTTTATATTGTGGCCATAGCTAATCTTAGTCATAGGCATTGATAGTTACTAGTCATTGTTGATTTATTCTCAGCCAAATACTGTTGCTGATATTATATTATTCGGGTCGTTACTTAATTATTTTTATTAACATGTGAAATTACATTCAAGTTATTCACTGACTCGCTTGACAGCTTATAGTGAATTTAGCTTGACCATTAGTTTGTGTCAGTTATAGTATTGGTTGTAGTGTCAAGCAGTGTTTTGTTTACTGCTTCTTGTGGCACTTCTTCTTCTTTCTTCTTCGTTGGTCCTTCTCTTCTTCGCTACTTTCATCATCATACTATCTACTTACATTACCTTCATGTATTTATTAATTCTATGGGTATATGTCTAGGTTATGTAACACTTGGTCATGTTACATATACTCCCCTCTCAAAATTGATAATTTGAGAGAAATTTTACATTTGATAAAATTATCATTTCAGTTTAGTTTTAGTATATTATTACTGCTTTTTGTCTTGTACTCTCTGCATTGAATTTTAAAATTCTATTAGTGTGTTGCACTAGATTGAGTTCTTGGCTAGTGATATAATTTTTAGCTTACTAGTATTTTTCAAGTTTCTCATATTCTAAGTCATTTAGTTACAATAGGTTTCATTTCTTAAACTAACAATTTCCTGTCTTACAATAATACATTTTTCTTTCTTATTACATATCTTTATTTTCGTGATAAGCTCTATGGTTCTTTCATTTTTTACCTCACAGGTTTTTTATTAATAATCCTTGATATATTACCCTATAATTCCCTAACATTTATAGTGGGTTCGGAGTCAGAGGGGCTCTATTTGGCAGCCATTCTCCGCCGTTCCTCAACTACACGTCCTCAGAATCAGAGGCATCCTCATCTCTGTCTGGGACAAAATAAAAATTGCACGTAGCAACAGTTGCGCTATCACAACACATAAAATATAACATATCATTCATTTTTCAATAATATAACATATTCAATATAACATTCAAGGTATTAGAGGTTTCATTTGTATCACATTTCATTCTTTTATACTTTAGCTAACCTACTTCTTTTCACAGGTAATTCTTCCCTTTCAGACTTGAAATATTGGCTATGTTCTTTATTAGCCTTGTTGTTACTTTTCTATACTATTTGGTAATTTGTTTTGGTTCATCTGAGTATTCTTAAATTTACACACTTACAAAATTACAAATTTACATTGATCATCATACAATTATGCAGTCGTTTCTTAAATATAGAGTTTACAATATTTCACTCTTACAATAGTTTACAAGTTTTACTCTCATCAATAGTTTACAATTATCCTGAATTATCAGGGTTTACAGTATTCATCTTCTAAACGTTTTTGTTAGATATTCTCTGACATATCTTGTTGGTAAATACAATTAGATACTTTCTTCATCGCTTAATTAATATTTTTTATATTCCTCGAAAACAGTAGTATTTTGACACTTATTTTTGTTATTTATTCATAGGCATTTTTCTCTATTATATCAGATAATAATCCTTCAACAATATTTGAACAATATTAGATAATTAAGATACCCTATAACGATATTATTCTAACATATTAATAGACAATAGTTGACCTTCTCTCCCTTCATTCCATAGTAATAATAGCTATTCTTTCTAATTAACTCTCTTTGGTATCCTTCCTCTCTACTCCTTCAAATGATAGATTCCAAATCATTTATTCTGGACGGTTTTATATAATTTCTTTGGTTTTGTGAGGGGTATACAATATTTGACATTTAAATCTTTGTTACCTACAATATTTGGCAACTAAATATCACTATAATATTGACGACTCGGAACACAAAGTTTTTTATAAGTAAAAACGTAAAGTTTTACCTTATAAAAAACTTTGTGTTCCGAGTCGTCAATATTATAGTGATATTTAGATAAGTAACGGACACGTCATGGACAACGAAATCCAAGAATATTTGGCAATTCAATAACATTTTTCTTCCTCTTCATTCCATAATAATAGTAGCCTTCTTTCTAATTAACTCTCTTTGGTATTCTTCCTCTCTACTCCTTCAAATGATAGATTCCAAATCATTTATTCTGGACGGTTTTATATAATTTCTTTTTCATTGGTTGTATTTAATATAGGAGTATTAGAGTAATTTTATATCACTATCTTATGTACATTTTTGTTATATGATACTCCTTTGTTCTATACAATATAATAGATATCTTTCATATCATTAGATTATTTGGTTTATAATACACATTTTTTCTATCATCTAATATGATAAATCTGGTTCCCATTTAATATATAACATAGTTTTGGTACACATACTTATAATACACACTCTTTTTTATAACACAATATGGTAAACAGGCTGGCTATAGGCAATTAGACACTTTCAATACATTGGGTATAATAAATGATCCTCCTGATCACTAGTTTAATCCTTTTACGGTAGACACTTTTAACATTTCTTATACACTAAACACTCTTGTGGTAATCGTCGTACAATAATATAATTTGTCCTTTTATAATAATAATTACATTTATAGCTTATACGTTGGGGTTCTATTGGGCTTCTCCATTCTATTGGGTTCATTGGTTGGGACAATTACGTTTCACAGGTACCCTTTTTTATAGCTGTCTCTAGTACAACATGTTTATGATATTTGGCACCCTATAATAACATCTCATAACAAACTTCCTTACATATAGTATTTCTTTAACGATGCTTGGTTATAGGTACCTTTGACCTTTTTATTTATTATATCGGTAAGTTCATACGTATTATTTTTATGGCCCTTTGTTATGGTATAAGGGCCTATGTACAGTACTAGTAGTTTTGGAGGTACCTCCCTATCGTGCGGTTTTTCCACTTTGCGGCTACCAGATAGTCATCGGCTTCCCGTTTTCTCGCCTTCCTTTTCTCATCATCTTTGGTATCCATGTGTCCAGTGTACTCCTGGTCTTTGTCATTATTGACTTCTAGTACCTCTTCTAACTCTGGTTGATCGTCATTAGTTTTCTGGTTGGATTTTTCCATTGATTGGTCCCTCTTCTTCCGCAATTCTTTTATTTCTTGGGCATACCCTTCAATGATCCGGTCCAGTTGTTCTTGATACCCTTTCCTTTTCTTGGAATACCTTATTCTCCCTTTGGAAATATCTGCTTTAAGTATTTTATTGGTTATAGTCTTCTTCGTGGTAGCACATTTCTTCTCTTCTTTCATCTTCGTGAAGCTCCTTCGATACTCCTTCCTATATATTCCTTCTTCACAGTGGATGACTGGGAAATAAATCATAATAATTAGACCACTTCGAGTCATTTCTATTAATTCTTTTGTTACCCTAGTCTTCTTTGGGCGTATTATTCTTCTTTCTTCATTTTTCTTAATAATTTTGTTCCTTTCTTCATGATTTTTAATTTTCAAATTCACTCGTCCGGTGTTTTTATTTCTGGGTAATTCTTTTGTCTCCTCTTGATCATCACACATCGGCAGATTATTTTGTTCTAATTCTTCCTTCTCTGCTAATAACTCTTCCGCTTCTTTAATTACCTGAGTTTTCTCTATACTTCCGGTATTGATCTCCGTGTCGTGAATATCTTCCTGGTGTCTGTCAAGCTCATTTTCAGATGATGATGTCTTTGAGTCCCCTTCATTCTCGGTTTTTTTGACGTCGTCTTCGGATGGCATGCTTAATTCTTCTATGGTTTCATCATTGGGTACTTCTTCAGTTTCTGAGTTGTTGTCGTTTCGTAATTCTCCTCATATGGTCTGACCCAATTCTTCCGTATATTTCTTATTCATTTCATCCATTTTCTTGCTAATATCCTTTAATGTGGTATTCAACTCTTCCTTCAACGCTCTGTTGCTGTCGTCTATTTTATTGTTCAACGCGTCCATGGATCTATTGGTATCGTCTAATTTTTTATGGAGATCTTCTCTTAATGATTCGATATTTTTCTGGCCGTCATCCATTTTCTGGTGGATCGATTCCATATTTTTATTCAATGATTCGGTCTTTTTATTCAAGGTTTCTTCATCATCGTTCTCATCATCTCGAGAAAGTTCATATCGCCTGGTTGTGGGAGTCCTTCCGGTCGTCTGGGTTGGTTGTCGACCCTCACTTCCACTTCCGATTCTGCATGGGGTGTTTCTTCTGGTCAAGTTTCTATGTTATTAATTGTAATGTCTTCCATCTCGGGTGTTGGTTGTGTCTCATGTGTCTCCGTATTTGGTTGTACCTCTTCTACTCGGGTATCTTTGTATCTTGTGTTGTATTGATGTGTGTGTGGCATGTTTGTTCTTTTGTGTTTGCCGGGCTGATTATAAATATAAAAAAATATTTTTGTCTGATATTTTTTCACCCTCATGTTGCTGGTCGCCAATTTGTAACGTACGTAGATCCGGTGTGTTTAAAACTGTGTTATAAATTGTTTAATATTTGAATTTAAAAGTGTGTTATAAGTTTACAATTGAAAGTTAAAGTTACAAGTTATGATGAATCGGAAAAATTATAATTGTCTTAAAAGAACTCCTTTGAATGAAAATAAAAATAGTTGCAGTAATGTTGTTTTAACTATAACATTGCTTAATTCAATAAATAAAGCGTACTAGCTGGTCGCTTGATGAAGGTAGCCGTCGCGTCGATTCTGGCAGCGAAACTCCTCCTCCAGGTTGACCGTCATCTAAGTACGTACAGTCAAGTCACGTCTGGACAATAAAATTAATAAAATACACTTCCACGTACCTGGTCGTGATTCTGGAAGTTTGGAAGTTCACTTTTTTAGCAAATTAATAAGCTGCCAAGACGGTTTACAAAACCTGCTTGCTTTACTTACAAGGTTAGGTTACCTTGTTTAATAATGGGCGCCACACAGGTTTATTTCGGGGAAATCCCGTGTAAAACCCATTAATAGAATCAAATAATTATTAATTCTCTTCTTTAAAAAAACTGAAATTGTGTTTATTGCCCTTATGGCAATTCAAATTCAACAACGTATGATTTCTACTAAGAGTTACTTTGATTATTCTGAATTGATTATTTATTTACTTTTCGAAATAAGTTAAGTGAAAGTTATGCTGCTAATAACTGGGTTTTATTTGTACCCTTGATAATGAATTCAAACAAACATAAGTAAGAAAATACATTGGTATACAATTGAAATTATTTCGTTCACTTACCCTACTACACTAGCTCAGAGCATAAACAACTTTTCTGGTTATGTCCAGATAAACTTTACTTTAAACATTAATTTTATTTATATCTCGGGCGTAAATTCTTTTAAACACAAGAAAGAATGTTCATGCCTACATAGAAGTTAATTACAGTATTTCATAAAACAATATTGACTAATACGGCCTTGTTGTATACTAACAAAAAATCAAAACTATTTATAGGTTAGGCGTTCGTCACGCTTGCTTAATTATTCACAAAAGTTATATAGACCACTTAAGACTAACATCATTCTTAGACAGGATTGACAAATCCACTAAATAAATTCAGTCATTGTGTACCATAGAAAATGTTTTGGTGTTATGCGTCAGTGCAAATTTTGTTTAAAAAAAATATATATCAGTGCACTCAGATTAATGGAATAAATTGTCACGAAGTTACCTCTTTATTTTAATCTTTTAGATTAAAATTTAATTAAACACTCCAGTGGTCGGATTATAGTGACCCTGGTTTTACACTACACACGCACTTTGAACAGGTAATAATTGTCTGCTTCTGACTAAATTGGACCATTTGTAATACTAGTTAATTATTTTCTCCTGTTCGATATATCCCGCACTAAATAAACTAAATACTTCACATCGATGCACTGATTCTAGGTAGACTGTATTGTAGTTACTTGTTGTTGCCGAAATGATTCAATGGATGCACTATTACATGATACTATAAGTTAATAAAATTTTGAGGTGACGAGCGACACCTGCTTGCTCGAGATGATTGTCAAAAAGTGGTAACGGAAAAACTCGCATTCCCGTTATATACCCCCTGTTTTGATGAGGCTTAGGTGATTGTTTCATTTAGTAAGCTATTTTTTGATTGGCTCAACCAGTCGTTACAAAAATGACGCATTGTTTTTCCAACCGTCATCAACCGTCTTTTGGCTAAGATGATTGACAGTTGATGTTGTTGTTAGTGTTGACAAACAAATTTCTTACTTTCTATTTACAAATGATGCTAACGCATGTCACGCACTTATTATAGTTGCGATCGTGGTTGTATCGCTATCAAATTAAAGGATATTTTTTATGCTTTAATTTGATATAGTTTGACACTGGTTTTATTTGCACTTTCACTGATATTTCTTAATAAATAATATTCAGATATATGGCTTCGTGCTGTCGTCTGCTAGCGACGCCGGCCACGATTCTTTCTTATCAATAAATTATTTGTGTTGCACATCGTGTTTTCACTTAAACGTCTGTGTCGGAACACTAATATATCCGTCTTTATACTTATTTAGTGAACATAATTATTAAATCTTAACTAACTGATGTAATACATTGCTATGAACTATCCTTACATCCTAATTACATTTTGTTTATACTATTTCGCTCTATGCTATTGTTTAATAATTGAGTTGTTACTTGTATAATACATTAATAATGCTTATTGCTACACTTGGTATAATGATTGTTCAGTGTATGTTATTTACACTAGTAGTCCTTTCTACTTATCACCTTACTGACAATCGTTCGTTTTAGGCGTTGCCTAGGCATACGTTTTACATCAGGTTTATGCCTTAATAATGTTCATTAGTTACATTTGGTACATTGATGAGGTAACTTACTTATATAAGGTTCCCTCTTACAATTATTTTTACTTCTTATGAGTACATTTGAGATTGTAATACAGTTTCAATTTTATATTGTGGCCATAGCTAATCTTAGTCATAGGCATTGATAGTTACTAGTCATTGTTGATTTATTCTCAGCCAAATACTGTTGCTGATATTATATTATTCGGGTCGTTACTTAATTATTTTTATTAACATGTGAAATTACATTCAAGTTATTCACTGACTCGCTTGACAGCTTATAGTGAATTTAGCTTGACCATTAGTTTGTGTCAGTTATAGTATTGGTTGTAGTGTCAAGCAGTGTTTTGTTTACTGCTTCTTGTGGCACTTCTTCTTCTTTCTTCTTCGTTGGTCCTTCTCTTCTTCGCTACTTTCATCATCATACTATCTACTTACATTACCTTCATGTATTTATTAATTCTATGGGTATATGTCTAGGTTATGTAACACTTGGTCATGTTACATATACTCCCCTCTCAAAATTGATAATTTGAGAGAAATTTTACATTTGATAAAATTATCATTTCAGTTTAGTTTTAGTATATTATTACTGCTTTTTGTCTTGTACTCTCTGCATTGAATTTTAAAATTCTATTAGTGTGTTGCACTAGATTGAGTTCTTGGCTAGTGATATAATTTTTAGCTTACTAGTATTTTTCAAGTTTCTCATATTCTAAGTCATTTAGTTACAATAGGTTTCACTTCTTAAACTAACAATTTCCTGTCTTACAATAATACATTTTTCTTTCTTATTACATATCTTTATTTTCGTGATAAGCTCTATGGTTCTTTCATTTTTTACCTCACAGGTTTTTTATTAATAATCCTTGATATATTACCCTATAATTCCCTAACATTTATAGTGGGTTCGGAGTCAGAGGGGCTCTATTTGGCAGCCATTCTCTGCCGTTCCTCAACTACACGTCCTCAGAATCAGAGGCATCCTCATCTCTGTCTGGGACAAAATAAAAATTGCACGTAGCAACAGTTGCGCTATCACAACACATAAAATATAACATATCATTCATTTTTCAATAATATAACATATTCAATATAACATTCAAGGTATTAGAGGTTTCATTTGTATCACATTTCATTCTTTTATACTTTAGCTAACCTACTTCTTTTCACAGGTAATTCTTCCCTTTCAGACTTGACATATTGGCTATGTTCTTTATTAGCCTTGTTGTTACTTTTCTATACTATTTGGTAATTTGTTTTGGTTCATCTGAGTATTCTTAAATTTACACACTTACAAAATTACAAATTTACATTGATCATCATACAATTATGCAGTCGTTTCTTAAATATAGAGTTTACAATATTTCACTCTTACAATAGTTTACAAGTTTTACTCTCATCAATAGTTTACAATTATCCTGAATTATCAGGGTTTACAGTATTCATCTTCTAAACGTTTTTGTTAGATATTCTCTGACATATCTTGTTGGTAAATACAATTAGATACTTTCTTCATCGCTTAATTAATATTTTTTATATTCCTCGAAAACAGTAGTATTTTGACACTTATTTTTGTTATTTATTCATAGGCATTTTTCTCTATTATATCAGATAATAATCCTTCAACAATATTTGAACAATATTTGATAATTAAGATACCCTATAACGATATTATTCTAACATATTAATAGACAATAGTTGACCTTCTCTCCCTTCATTCCATAGTAATAATAGCTATTCTTTCTAATTAACTCTCTTTGGTATTCTTCCTCTCTACTCCTTCAAATGATAGATTCCAAATCATTTATTCTGGACGGTTTTATATAATTTCTTTGGTTTTGTGAGGGGTATACAATATTTGACATTTAAATCTTTGTTACCTACAATATTGGCAACTAAATATCACTATAATATTGACGACTCGGAACACAAAGTTTTTTATAAGTAAAAACGTAAAGTTTTACCTTATAAAAAACTTTGTGTTCTGAGTCGTCAATATTATAGTGATATTTAGATAAGTAACGGACACGTCATGGACAACGAAATCCAAGAATATTTGGCAATTCAATAACATTTTTCTTCCTCTTCATTCCATAATAATAGTAGCCTTCTTTCTAATTAACTCTCTTTGGTATTCTTCCTCTCTACTCCTTCAAATGATAGATTCCAAATCATTTATTCTGGACGGTTTTATATAATTTCTTTTTCATTGGTTGTATTTAATATAGGAGTATTAGAGTAATTTTATATCACTATCTTATGTACATTTTTGTTATATGATACTCCTTTGTTCTATACAATATAATAGATATCTTTCATATCATTAGATTATTTGGTTTATAATACACATTTTTTCTATCATTTAATATGATAAATCTGGTTCCCATTTAATATATAACATAGTTTTGGTACACATACTTATAATACACACTCTTTTTTATAACACAATATGGTAAACAGGCTGGCTATAGGCAATTAGACACTTTCAATACATTGGGTATAATAAATGATCCTCCTGATCACTAGTTTAATCCTTTTACGGTAGACACTTTTAACATTTCTTATACACTAAACACTCTTGTGGTAATCGTCGTACAATAATTAAATTTGTCCTTTTATAATAATAATTACATTTATAGCTTATACGTTGGGGTTCTATTGGGCTTCTCCATTCTATTGGGTTCATTGGTTGGGACAATTACGTTTCACAGGTACCCTTTTTTATAGCTGTCTCTAGTACAACATGTTTATGATATTTGGCACCCTATAATAACATCTCATAACAAACTTCCTTACATATAGTATTTCTTTAACGATGCTTGGTTATAGGTACCTTTGACCTTTTTATTTATTATATCGGTAAGTTCATACTATTATTTTTATGGTCCTTTGTTATGGTATAAGGGCCTATGTACAGTACTAGTAGTTTTGGAGGTACCTCCCTATCGTGCGGTTTTTCCACTTTGCGGCTACCAGATAGTCATCGGCTTCCCGTTTTCTCGCCTTCCTTTTCTCATCATCTTTGGTATCCATGTGTCCAGTGTACTCCTGGTCTTTGTCATTATTGACTTCTAGTACCTCTTCTAACTCTGGTTGATCGTCATTAGTTTTCTGGTTGGATTTTTCCATTGATTGGTCCCTCTTCTTCCGCAATTCTTTTATTTCTTGGGCATACCCTTCAATGATCCGGTCCAGTTGTTCTTGATACCCTTTCCTTTTCTTGGAATACCTTATTCTCCCTTTGGAAATATCTGCTTTAAGTATTTTATTGGTTATAGTCTTCTTCGTGGTAGCACATTTCTTCTCTTCTTTCATCTTCGTGAAGCTCCTTCGATACTCCTTCCTATATATTCCTTCTTCACAGTGGATGACTGGGAAATAAATCATAATAATTAGACCACTTCGAGTCATTTCTATTAATTCTTTTGTTACCCTAGTCTTCTTTGGGCGTATTATTCTTCTTTCTTCATTTTTCTTAATAATTTTGTTCCTTTCTTCATGATTTTTAATTTTCAAATTCACTCGTCCGGTGTTTTTATTTCTGGGTAATTCTTTTGTCTCCTCTTGATCATCACACATCGGCAGATTATTTTGTTCTAATTCTTCCTTCTCTGCTAATAACTCTTCCGCTTCTTTAATTACCTGAGTTTTCTCTATACTTCCGGTATCAATCTCCGTGTCGTGAATATCTTCCTGGTGTCTGTCAAGCTCATTTTCAGATGATGATGTCTTTGAGTCCCCTTCATTCTCGGTTTTTTTGACGTCGTCTTCGGATGGCATGCTTAATTCTTCTATGGTTTCATCATTGGGTACTTCTTCAGTTTCTGAGTTGTTGTCGTTTCGTAATTCTCCTCATATGGTCTGACCCAATTCTTCCATATATTTCTTATTCATTTCATCCATTTTCTTGCTAATATCCTTTAATGTGGTATTCAACTCTTCCTTCAACGCTCTGTTGCTGTCGTCTATTTTATTGTTCAACGCGTCCATGGATCTATTGGTATCGTCTAATTTTTTATGGAGATCTTCTCTTAATGATTCGATATTTTTCTGGCCGTCATCCATTTTCAGGTGGATCGATTCCATATTTTTATTCAATGATTCGGTCTTTTTATTCAAGGTTTCTTCATCATCGTTCTCATCATCTCGAGAAAGTTCATATCGCCTGGTTGTGGGAGTCCTTCCGGTCGTCTGGGTTGGTTGTCGACCCTCACTTCCACTTCCGATTCTGCATGGGGTGTTTCTTCTGGTCAAGTTTCTATGTTATTAATTGTAATGACTTCCATCTCGGGTGTTGGTTGTGTCTCATGTGTCTCCGTATTTGGTTGTACCTCTTCTACTCGGGTATCTTTGTATCTTGTGTTGTATTGATGTGTGTGTGGCATGTTTGTTCTTTTGTGTTTGCCGGGCTGATTATAAATATAAAAAAATATTTTTGTCTGATATTTTTTCACCCTCATGTTGCTGGTCGCCAATTTGTAACGTACGTAGATCCGGTGTGTTTAAAACTGTGTTATAAATTGTTTAATATTTGAATTTAAAAGTGTGTTATAAGTTTACAATTGAAAGTTAAAGTTACAAGTTATGATGAATCGGAAAAATTATAATTGTCTTAAAAGAACTCCTTTGAATGAAAATAAAAATAGTTGCAGTAATGTTGTTTTAACTATAACGTTGCTTAATTCAATAAATAAAGCGTACTAGCTGGTCGCTTGATGAAGGTAGCCGTCGCGTCGATTCTGGCAGCGAAACTCCTCCTCCAGGTTGACCGTCGTCTAAGTACGTACAGTCAAGTCACGTCTGGACAATAAAATTAATAAAATACACTTCCACGTACCTGGTCGTGATTCTGGAAGTTTGGAAGTTCATTTTTTAGCAAATTAATAAGCTGCCAAGACGGTTTACAAAACCTGCTTGCTTTACTTACAAGGTTAGGTTACCTTGTTTAATAATGGGCGCCACACAGGTTTATTTCGGGGAAATCCCGTGTAAAACCCATTAATAGAATCAAATAATTATTAATTCTCTTCTTTAAAAAAACTGAAATTGTGTTTATTGCCCTTATGGCAATTCAAATTCAACAACGTATGATTTCTACTAAGAGTTACTTTGATTATTCTGAATTGATTATTTATTTACTTTTCGAAATAAGTTAAGTGAAAGTTATGCTGCTAATAACTGGGTTTTATTTGTACCCTTGATAATGAATTCAAACAAACATAAGTAAGAAAATACATTGGTATACAATTGAAATTATTTCGTTCACTTACCCTACTACACTAGCTCAGAGCATAAACAACTTTTCTGGTTATGTCCAGATAAACTTTACTTTAAACATTAATTTTATTTATATCTCGGGCGTAAATTCTTTTAAACACAAGAAAGAATGTTCATGCCTACATAGAAGTTAATTACAGTATTTCATAAAACAATATTGACTAATACGGCCTTGTTGTATACTAACAAAAAATCAAAACTATTTATAGGTTAGGCGTTCGTCACGCTTGCTTAATTATTCACAAAAGTTATATAGACCACTTAAGACTAACATCATTCTTAGACAGGATTGACAAATCCACTAAATAAATTCAGTCATTGTGTACCATAGAAAATGTTTTGGTGTTATGCGTCAGTGCAAATTTTGTTTAAAAAAAATATATATCAGTGCACTCAGATTAATGGAATAAATTGTCACGAAGTTACCTCTTTATTTTAATCTTTTAGATTAAAATTTAATTAAACACTCCAGTGGTCGGATTATAGTGACCCTGGTTTTACACTACACACGCACTTTGAACAGGTAATAATTGTCTGCTTCTGACTAAATTGGACCATTTGTAATACTAGTTAATTATTTTCTCCTGTTCGATATATCCCGCACTAAATAAACTAAATACTTCACATCGATGCACTGATTCTAGGTAGACTGTATTGTAGTTACTTGTTGTTGCCGAAATGATTCAATGGATGCACTATTACATGATACTATAAGTTAATAAAATTTTGAGGTGACGAGCGACACCTGCTTGCTCGAGATGATTGTCAAAAAGTGGTAACGGAAAAACTCGCATTCCCGTTATATACCCCCTGTTTTGATGAGGCTTAGGTGATTGTTTCATTTAGTAAGCTATTTTTTGATTGGCTCAACCAGACGTTACAAAAATGACGCATTGTTTTTCCAACCGTCATCAACCGTCTTTTGGCTAAGATGATTGACAGTTGATGTTGTTGTTAGTGTTGACAAACAAATTTCTTACTTTCTATTTACAAATGATGCTAACGCATGTCACGCACTTATTATAGTTGCGATCGTGGTTGTATCGCTATCAAATTAAAGGATATTTTTTATGCTTTAATTTGATATAGTTTGACACTGGTTTTATTTGCACTTTCACTGATATTTCTTAATAAATAATGTTCAGATATATGGCTTCGTGCTGTCGTCTGCTAGCGACGCCGGCCACGATTCTTTCTTATCAATAAATTATTTGTGTTGCACATCGCGTTTTCACTTAAACGTCTGTGTCGGAACACTAATATATCCGTCTTTATACTTATTTAGTGAACATAATTATTAAATCTTAACTAACTGATGTAATACATTGCTATGAACTATCCTTACATCCTAATTACATTTTGTTTATACTATTTCGCTCTATGCTATTCATTAATAATTGAGTTGTTACTTGTATAATACATTAATAATGCTTATTGCTACACTTGGTATAATGATTGTTCAGTGTATGTTATTTACACTAGTAGTCCTTTCTACTTATCACCTTACTGACAATCGTTCGTTTTAGGCGTTGCCTAGGCATACGTTTTACATCAGGTTTATGCCTTAATAATGTTCATTAGTTACATTTGGTACATTGATGAGGTAACTTACTTATATAAGGTTCCCTCTTACAATTATTTTTACTTCTTATGAGTACATTTGAGATTGTAATACAGTTTCAATTTTATATTGTGGCCATAGCTAATCTTAGTCATAGGCATTGATAGTTACTAGTCATTGTTGATTTATTCTCAGCCAAATACTGTTGCTGATATTATATTATTCGGGTCGTTACTTAATTATTTTTATTAACATGTGAAATTACATTCAAGTTATTCACTGACTCGCTTGACAGCTTATAGTGAATTTAGCTTGACCATTAGTTTGTGTCAGTTATAGTATTGGTTGTAGTGTCAAGCAGTGTTTTGTTTACTGCTTCTTGTGGCACTTCTTCTTCTTTCTTCTTCGTTGGTCCTTCTCTTCTTCGCTACTTTCATCATCATACTATCTACTTACATTACCTTCATGTATTTATTAATTCTATGGGTATATGTCTAGGTTATGTAACACTTGGTCATGTTACATATACTCCCCTCTCAAAATTGATAATTTGAGAGAAATTTTACATTTGATAAAATTATCATTTCAGTTTAGTTTTAGTATATTATTACTGCTTTTTGTCTTGTACTCTCTGCATTGAATTTTAAAATTCTATTAGTGTGTTGCACTAGATTGAGTTCTTGGCTAGTGATATAATTTTTAGCTTACTAGTATTTTTCAAGTTTCTCATATTCTAAGTCATTTAGTTACAATAGGTTTCATTTCTTAAACTAACAATTTCCTGTCTTACAATAATACATTTTTCTTTCTTATTACATATCTTTATTTTCGTGATAAGCTCTATGGTTCTTTCATTTTTTACCTCACAGGTTTTTTATTAATAATCCTTGATATATTACCCTATAATTCCCTAACATTTATAGTGGGTTCGGAGTCAGAGGGGCTCTATTTGGCAGCCATTCTCCGCCGTTCCTCAACTACACGTCCTCAGAATCAGAGGCATCCTCATCTCTGTCTGGGACAAAATAAAAATTGCACGTAGCAACAGTTGCGCTATCACAACACATAAAATATAACATATCATTCATTTTTCAATAATATAACATATTCAATATAACATTCAAGGTATTAGAGGTTTCATTTGTATCACATTTCATTCTTTTATACTTTAGCTAACCTACTTCTTTTCACAGGTAATTCTTCCCTTTCAGACTTGAAATATTGGCTATGTTCTTTATTAGCCTTGTTGTTACTTTTCTATACTATTTGGTAATTTGTTTTGGTTCATCTGAGTATTCTTAAATTTACACACTTACAAAATTACAAATTTACATTGATCATCATACAATTATGCAGTCGTTTCTTAAATATAGAGTTTACAATATTTCACTCTTACAATAGTTTACAAGTTTTACTCTCATCAATAGTTTACAATTATCCTGAATTATCAGGGTTTACAGTATTCATCTTCTAAACGTTTTTGTTAGATATTCTCTGACATATCTTGTTGGTAAATACAATTAGATACTTTCTTCATCGCTTAATTAATATTTTTTATATTCCTCGAAAACAGTAGTATTTTGACACTTATTTTTGTTATTTATTCATAGGCATTTTTCTCTATTATATCAGATAATAATCCTTCAACAATATTTGAACAATATTAGATAATTAAGATACCCTATAACGATATTATTCTAACATATTAATAGACAATAGTTGACCTTCTCTCCCTTCATTCCATAGTAATAATAGCTATTCTTTCTAATTAACTCTCTTTGGTATCCTTCCTCTCTACTCCTTCAAATGATAGATTCCAAATCATTTATTCTGGACGGTTTTATATAATTTCTTTGGTTTTGTGAGGGGTATACAATATTTGACATTTAAATCTTTGTTACCTACAATATTTGGCAACTAAATATCACTATAATATTGACGACTCGGAACACAAAGTTTTTTATAAGTAAAAACGTAAAGTTTTACCTTATAAAAAACTTTGTGTTCCGAGTCGTCAATATTATAGTGATATTTAGATAAGTAACGGACACGTCATGGACAACGAAATCCAAGAATATTTGGCAATTCAATAACATTTTTCTTCCTCTTCATTCCATAATAATAGTAGCCTTCTTTCTAATTAACTCTCTTTGGTATTCTTCCTCTCTACTCCTTCAAATGATAGATTCCAAATCATTTATTCTGGACGGTTTTATATAATTTCTTTTTCATTGGTTGTATTTAATATAGGAGTATTAGAGTAATTTTATATCACTATCTTATGTACATTTTTGTTATATGATACTCCTTTGTTCTATACAATATAATAGATATCTTTCATATCATTAGATTATTTGGTTTATAATACACATTTTTTCTATCATCTAATATGATAAATCTGGTTCCCATTTAATATATAACATAGTTTTGGTACACATACTTATAATACACACTCTTTTTTATAACACAATATGGTAAACAGGCTGGCTATAGGCAATTAGACACTTTCAATACATTGGGTATAATAAATGATCCTCCTGATCACTAGTTTAATCCTTTTACGGTAGACACTTTTAACATTTCTTATACACTAAACACTCTTGTGGTAATCGTCGTACAATAATATAATTTGTCCTTTTATAATAATAATTACATTTATAGCTTATACGTTGGGGTTCTATTGGGCTTCTCCATTCTATTGGGTTCATTGGTTGGGACAATTACGTTTCACAGGTACCCTTTTTTATAGCTGTCTCTAGTACAACATGTTTATGATATTTGGCACCCTATAATAACATCTCATAACAAACTTCCTTACATATAGTATTTCTTTAACGATGCTTGGTTATAGGTACCTTTGACCTTTTTATTTATTATATCGGTAAGTTCATACGTATTATTTTTATGGCCCTTTGTTATGGTATAAGGGCCTATGTACAGTACTAGTAGTTTTGGAGGTACCTCCCTATCGTGCGGTTTTTCCACTTTGCGGCTACCAGATAGTCATCGGCTTCCCGTTTTCTCGCCTTCCTTTTCTCATCATCTTTGGTATCCATGTGTCCAGTGTACTCCTGGTCTTTGTCATTATTGACTTCTAGTACCTCTTCTAACTCTGGTTGATCGTCATTAGTTTTCTGGTTGGATTTTTCCATTGATTGGTCCCTCTTCTTCCGCAATTCTTTTATTTCTTGGGCATACCCTTCAATGATCCGGTCCAGTTGTTCTTGATACCCTTTCCTTTTCTTGGAATACCTTATTCTCCCTTTGGAAATATCTGCTTTAAGTATTTTATTGGTTATAGTCTTCTTCGTGGTAGCACATTTCTTCTCTTCTTTCATCTTCGTGAAGCTCCTTCGATACTCCTTCCTATATATTCCTTCTTCACAGTGGATGACTGGGAAATAAATCATAATAATTAGACCACTTCGAGTCATTTCTATTAATTCTTTTGTTACCCTAGTCTTCTTTGGGCGTATTATTCTTCTTTCTTCATTTTTCTTAATAATTTTGTTCCTTTCTTCATGATTTTTAATTTTCAAATTCACTCGTCCGGTGTTTTTATTTCTGGGTAATTCTTTTGTCTCCTCTTGATCATCACACATCGGCAGATTATTTTGTTCTAATTCTTCCTTCTCTGCTAATAACTCTTCCGCTTCTTTAATTACCTGAGTTTTCTCTATACTTCCGGTATTGATCTCCGTGTCGTGAATATCTTCCTGGTGTCTGTCAAGCTCATTTTCAGATGATGATGTCTTTGAGTCCCCTTCATTCTCGGTTTTTTTGACGTCGTCTTCGGATGGCATGCTTAATTCTTCTATGGTTTCATCATTGGGTACTTCTTCAGTTTCTGAGTTGTTGTCGTTTCGTAATTCTCCTCATATGGTCTGACCCAATTCTTCCGTATATTTCTTATTCATTTCATCCATTTTCTTGCTAATATCCTTTAATGTGGTATTCAACTCTTCCTTCAACGCTCTGTTGCTGTCGTCTATTTTATTGTTCAACGCGTCCATGGATCTATTGGTATCGTCTAATTTTTTATGGAGATCTTCTCTTAATGATTCGATATTTTTCTGGCCGTCATCCATTTTCTGGTGGATCGATTCCATATTTTTATTCAATGATTCGGTCTTTTTATTCAAGGTTTCTTCATCATCGTTCTCATCATCTCGAGAAAGTTCATATCGCCTGGTTGTGGGAGTCCTTCCGGTCGTCTGGGTTGGTTGTCGACCCTCACTTCCACTTCCGATTCTGCATGGGGTGTTTCTTCTGGTCAAGTTTCTATGTTATTAATTGTAATGTCTTCCATCTCGGGTGTTGGTTGTGTCTCATGTGTCTCCGTATTTGGTTGTACCTCTTCTACTCGGGTATCTTTGTATCTTGTGTTGTATTGATGTGTGTGTGGCATGTTTGTTCTTTTGTGTTTGCCGGGCTGATTATAAATATAAAAAAATATTTTTGTCTGATATTTTTTCACCCTCATGTTGCTGGTCGCCAATTTGTAACGTACGTAGATCCGGTGTGTTTAAAACTGTGTTATAAATTGTTTAATATTTGAATTTAAAAGTGTGTTATAAGTTTACAATTGAAAGTTAAAGTTACAAGTTATGATGAATCGGAAAAATTATAATTGTCTTAAAAGAACTCCTTTGAATGAAAATAAAAATAGTTGCAGTAATGTTGTTTTAACTATAACATTGCTTAATTCAATAAATAAAGCGTACTAGCTGGTCGCTTGATGAAGGTAGCCGTCGCGTCGATTCTGGCAGCGAAACTCCTCCTCCAGGTTGACCGTCATCTAAGTACGTACAGTCAAGTCACGTCTGGACAATAAAATTAATAAAATACACTTCCACGTACCTGGTCGTGATTCTGGAAGTTTGGAAGTTCACTTTTTTAGCAAATTAATAAGCTGCCAAGACGGTTTACAAAACCTGCTTGCTTTACTTACAAGGTTAGGTTACCTTGTTTAATAATGGGCGCCACACAGGTTTATTTCGGGGAAATCCCGTGTAAAACCCATTAATAGAATCAAATAATTATTAATTCTCTTCTTTAAAAAAACTGAAATTGTGTTTATTGCCCTTATGGCAATTCAAATTCAACAACGTATGATTTCTACTAAGAGTTACTTTGATTATTCTGAATTGATTATTTATTTACTTTTCGAAATAAGTTAAGTGAAAGTTATGCTGCTAATAACTGGGTTTTATTTGTACCCTTGATAATGAATTCAAACAAACATAAGTAAGAAAATACATTGGTATACAATTGAAATTATTTCGTTCACTTACCCTACTACACTAGCTCAGAGCATAAACAACTTTTCTGGTTATGTCCAGATAAACTTTACTTTAAACATTAATTTTATTTATATCTCGGGCGTAAATTCTTTTAAACACAAGAAAGAATGTTCATGCCTACACAGAAGTTAATTACAGTATTTCATAAAACAATATTGACTAATACGGCCTTGTTGTATACTAACAAAAAATCAAAACTATTTATAGGTTAGGCGTTCGTCACGCTTGCTTAATTATTCACAAAAGTTATATAGACCACTTAAGACTAACATCATTCTTAGACAGGATTGACAAATCCACTAAATAAATTCAGTCATTGTGTACCATAGAAAATGTTTTGGTGTTATGCGTCAGTGCAAATTTTGTTTAAAAAAAATATATATCAGTGCACTCAGATTAATGGAATAAATTGTCACGAAGTTACCTCTTTATTTTAATCTTTTAGATTAAAATTTAATTAAACACTCCAGTGGTCGGATTATAGTGACCCTGGTTTTACACTACACACGCACTTTGAACAGGTAATAATTGTCTGCTTCTGACTAAATTGGACCATTTGTAATACTAGTTAATTATTTTCTCCTGTTCGATATATCCCGCACTAAATAAAATAAATACTTCACATCGATGCACTGATTCTAGGTAGACTGTATTGTAGTTACTTGTTGTTGCCGAAATGATTCAATGGATGCACTATTACATGATACTATAAGTTAATAAAATTTTGAGGTGACGAGCGACACCTGCTTGCTCGAGATGATTGTCAAAAAGTGGTAACGGAAAAACTCGCATTCCCGTTATATACCCCCTGTTTTGATGAGGCTTAGGTGATTGTTTCATTTAGTAAGCTATTTTTTGATTGGCTCAACCAGACGTTACAAAAATGACGCATTGTTTTTCCAACCGTCTTTTGGCTAAGATGATTGACAGTTGATGTTGTTGTTAGTGTTGACAAACAAATTTCTTACTTTCTATTTACAAATGATGCTAACGCATGTCACGCACTTATTATAGTTGCGATCGTGGTTGTATCGCTATCAAATTAAAGGATATTTTTTATGCTTTAATTTGATATAGTTTGACACTGGTTTTATTTGCACTTTCACTGATATTTCTTAATAAATAATGTTCAGATATATGGCTTCGTGCTGTCGTCTGCTAGCGACGCCGGCCACGATTCTTTCTTATCAATAAATTATTTGTGTTGCACATCGCGTTTTCACTTAAACGTCTGTGTCGGAACACTAATATATCCGTCTTTATACTTATTTAGTGAACATAATTATTAAATCTTAACTAACTGATGTAATACATTGCTATGAACTATCCTTACATCCTAATTACATTTTGTTTATACTATTTCGCTCTATGCTATTCATTAATAATTGAGTTGTTACTTGTATAATACATTAATAATGCTTATTGCTACACTTGGTATAATGATTGTTCAGTGTATGTTATTTACACTAGTAGTCCTTTCTACTTATCACCTTACTGACAATCGTTCGTTTTAGGCGTTGCCTAGGCATACGTTTTACATCAGGTTTATGCCTTAATAATGTTCATTAGTTACATTTGGTACATTGATGAGGTAACTTACTTATATAAGGTTCCCTCTTACAATTATTTTTACTTCTTATGAGTACATTTGAGATTGTAATACAGTTTCAATTTTATATTGTGGCCATAGCTAATCTTAGTCATAGGCATTGATAGTTACTAGTCATTGTTGATTTATTCTCAGCCAAATACTGTTGCTGATATTATATTATTCGGGTCGTTACTTAATTATTTTTATTAACATGTGAAATTACATTCAAGTTATTCACTGACTCGCTTGACAGCTTATAGTGAATTTAGCTTGACCATTAGTTTGTGTCAGTTATAGTATTGGTTGTAGTGTCAAGCAGTGTTTTGTTTACTGCTTCTTGTGGCACTTCTTCTTCTTTCTTCTTCGTTGGTCCTTCTCTTCTTCGCTACTTTCATCATCATACTATCTACTTACATTACCTTCATGTATTTATTAATTCTATGGGTATATGTCTAGGTTATGTAACACTTGGTCATGTTACATATACTCCCCTCTCAAAATTGATAATTTGAGAGAAATTTTACATTTGATAAAATTATCATTTCAGTTTAGTTTTAGTATATTATTACTGCTTTTTGTCTTGTACTCTCTGCATTGAATTTTAACATTCTATTAGTGTGTTGCACTAGATTGAGTTCTTGGCTAGTGATATAATTTTTAGCTTACTAGTATTTTTCAAGTTTCTCATATTCTAAGTCATTTAGTTACAATAGGTTTCACTTCTTAAACTAACAATTTCCTGTCTTACAATAATACATTTTTCTTTCTTATTACATATCTTTATTTTCGTGATAAGCTCTATGGTTCTTTCATTTTTTACCTCACAGGTTTTTTATTAATAATCCTTGATATATTACCCTATAATTCCCTAACATTTATAGTGGGTTCGGAGTCAGAGGGGCTCTATTTGGCAGCCATTCTCCGCCGTTCCTCAACTACACGTCCTCAGAATCAGAGGCATCCTCATCTCTGTCTGGGACAAAATAAAAATTGCACGTAGCAACAGTTGCGCTATCACAACAAATAAAATATAACATATCATTCATTTTTCAATAATATAACATATTCAATATAACATTCAAGGTATTAGAGGTTTCATTTGTATCACATTTCATTCTTTTATACTTTAGCTAACCTACTTCTTTTCACAGGTAATTCTTCCCTTTCAGACTTGACATATTGGCTATGTTCTTTATTAGCCTTGTTGTTACTTTTCTATACTATTTGGTAATTTGTTTTGGTTCATCTGAGTATTCTTAAATTTACACACTTACAAAATTACAAATTTACATTGATCATCATACAATTATGCAGTCGTTTCTTAAATATAGAGTTTACAATATTTCACTCTTACAATAGTTTACAAGTTTTACTCTCATCAATAGTTTACAATTATCCTGAATTATCAGGGTTTACAGTATTCATCTTCTAAACGTTTTTGTTAGATATTCTCTGACATATCTTGTTGGTAAATACAATTAGATACTTTCTTCATCGCTTAATTAATATTTTTTATATTCCTCGAAAACAGTAGTATTTTGACACTTATTTTTGTTATTTATTCATAGGCATTTTTCTCTATTATATCAGATAATAATCCTTCAACAATATTTGATAATTAAGATACCCTAAAACGATATTATTCTAACATATTAATAGACAATAGTTGACCTTCTCTCCCTTCATTCAATAGTAATAATAGCTATTCTTCCTAATTAACTCTCTTTGGTATTCTTCCTCTCTACTCCTTCAAATGATAGATTCCAAATCATTTATTCTGGACGGTTTTATATAATTTCTTTGGTTTTGTGAGGGGTATACAATATTTGACATTTAAATCTTTGTTACCTACAATATTTGGCAATTCAATAACATTTTTCTTCCTCTTCATTCCATAATAATAGTAGCCTTCTTTCTAATTAACTCTCTTTGGTATTCTTCCTCTCTACTCCTTCAAATGATAGATTCCAAATCATTTATTCTGGACGGTTTTATATAATTTCTTTTTCATTGGTTGTATTTAATATAGGAGTATTAGAGTAATTTTATATCACTATCTTATGTACATTTTTGTTATATGATACTCCTTTGTTCTATACAATATAATAGATATCTTTCATATCATTAGATTATTTGGTTTATAATACACATTTTTTCTATCATCTAATATGATAAATCTGGTTCCCATTTAATATATAACATAGTTTTGGTACACATACTTATAATACACACTCTTTTTTATAACACAATATGGTAAACAGGCTGGCTATAGGCAATTAGACACTTTCAATACATTGGGTATAATAAATGATCCTCCTGATCACTAGTTTAATCCTTTTACGGTAGACACTTTTAACATTTCTTATACACTAAACACTCTTGTGGTAATCGTCGTACAATAGTATAATTTGTCCTTTTATAATAATAATTACATTTATAGCTTATACGTTGGGGTTCTATTGGGCTTCTCCATTCTATTGGGTTCATTGGTTGGGACAATTACGTTTCACAGGTACCCTTTTTTATAGCTGTCTCTAGTACAACATGTTTATGATATTTGGCACCCTATAATAACATCTCATAACAAACTTCCTTACATATAGTATTTCTTTAACGATGCTTGGTTATAGGTACCTTTGACCTTTTTATTTATTATATCGGTAAGTTCATACGTATTATTTTTATGGTCCTTTGTTATGGTATAAGGGCCTATGTACAGTACTAGTAGTTTTGGAGGTACCTCCCTATCGTGCGGTTTTTCCACTTTGCGGCTACCAGACAGTCATCGGCTTCCCGTTTTCTCGCCTTCCTTTTCTCATCATCTTTGGTATCCATGTGTCCAGTGTACTCCTGGTCTTTGTCATTATTGACTTCTAGTACCTCTTCTAACTCTGGTTGATCGTCATTAGTTTTCTGGTTGGATTTTTCCATTGATTGGTCCCTCTTCTTCCGCAATTCTTTTATTTCTTGGGCATACCCTTCAATGATCCGGTCCAGTTGTTCTTGATACCCTTTCCTTTTCTTGGAATACCTTATTCTCCCTTTGGAAATATCTGCTTTAAGTATTTTATTGGTTATAGTCTTCTTCGTGGTAGCACATTTCTTCTCTTCTTTCATCTTCGTGAAGCTCCTTCGATACTCCTTCCTATATATTCCTTCTTCACAGTGGATGACTGGGAAATAAATCATAATAATTAGACCACTTCGAGTCATTTCTATTAATTCTTTTGTTACCCTAGTCTTCTTTGGGCGTATTATTCTTCTTTCTTCATTTTTCTTAATAATTTTGTTCCTTTCTTCATGATTTTTAATTTTCAAATTCACTCGTCCGGTGTTTTTATTTCTGGGTAATTCTTTTGTCTCCTCTTGATCATCACACATCGGCAGATTATTTTGTTCTAATTCTTCCTTCTCTGCTAATAACTCTTCCGCTTCTTTAATTACCTGAGTTTTCTCTATACTTCCGGTATCAATCTCCGTGTCGTGAATATCTTCCTGGTGTCTGTCAAGCTCATTTTCAGATGATGATTTCTTTGAGTCCCCTTCATTCTCGGTTTGTTTGACGTCGTCTTCGGATGGCATGCTTAATTCTTCTATGGTTTCATCATTGGGTACTTCTTCAGTTTCTGAGTTGTTGTCGTTTCGTAATTCTCCTCTTATGGTCTGACCCAATTCTTCCATATATTTCTTATTCATTTCATCCATTTTCTTGCTAATATCCTTTAATGTGGTATTCAACTCTTCCTTCAACGCTCTGTTGCTGTTGTCTATTTTATTGTTCAACACGTCCATGGATCTGTTGGTATCGTCTAATTTTTTATGGAGATCTTCTCTTAATGATTCGATATTTTTCTGGCCGTCATCCATTTTCTGGTGGATCGATTCCATATTTTTATTCAATGATTCGGTCTTTTTATTCAAGGTTTCTTCATCATCGTTCTCATCATCTCGAGAAAGTTCATATCGCCTGGTTGTGGGAGTCCTTCCGGTCGTCTGGGTTGGTTGTCGACCCTCACTTCCACTTCCGATTCTGCATGGGGTGTTTCTTCTGGTCGAGTTTCTATGTTATTAATTGTAATGACTTCCATCTCGGGTGTTGGTTGTGTCTCATGTGTCTCCGTATTTGGTTGTACCTCTTCTACTCGGCTATCCTTGTATCTTGTGTCGTATTGATGTGTGTGTGGCATGTTTGTTCTTTTGTGTTTGCCGGGCTGATTATAAATATAAAAAAATATTTTTGTCTGATATTTTTTCAGCCTCACGTTGCTGGTCGGCAATTTGTAACATACGTAGATCCGGTGTGTTTAAAACTGTGTTATAAATTGTTTAATATTTGAATTTAAAAGTGTGTTATAAGTTTACAATTGAAAGTTAAAGTTACAAGTTATGATGAATCGAAAAAATTATAATTGTCTTAAAAGAACTCCTTTGAATGAAAATAAAAATAGTTGCAGTAATGTTGTTTGAACTATAACGTTGCTTAATTCAATAAATAAAGCGTACTAGCTGGTCGCTTGATGAAGGTAGCCGTCGCGTCAATTCTGGCAGCGAAACTCCTCCTCCAGGTTGACCGTCGTCTAAGTACGTAAAGTCAAGTCACGTCTGGACAATAAAATTAATAAAATACACTTCCACGTACCTGGTCGTGATTCTGGAAGTTCGGAAGTTCACTTTTTTAGCAAATTAATAAGCTGCCAAGACGGTTTACAAAACCTGGTTGCTTTACTTACAAGGTTAGGTTACCTTGTTTAATAATGGGCGCCACACAGGTTTATTTCGGGGAAATCCCGTGTAAAACCCATTAATAGAATCAAATAATTATTAATTCTCTTCTTTAAAAAAACTGAAATTGTGTTTATTGCCCTTATGGCAATTCAAATTCAACAACGTATGATTTCTACTAAGAGTTACTTTGATTATTCTGAATTGATTATTTATTTACTTTTCGAAATAAATTAAGTCAAAGTTATGCTGCTAATAACTGGGTTTTATTTGTACCCTTGATAATGAATTCAAACAAACATAAGTAAGAAAATACATTGGTATACAATTGAAATTATTTCGTTCACTTACCCTACTACACTAGCTCAGAGCATAAACAACTTTTCTGGTTATGTCCAGATAAACTTTACTTTAAACATTAATTTTATTTATATCTCGGGCGTAAATTCTTTTAAACACAAGAAAGAATGTTCATGCCTACACAGAAGTTAATTACAGTATTTCATAAAACAATATTGACTAATACGGCCTTGTTGTTTACTAACAAAAAATCAAACCTATTTATAGGTTAGGCGTTCGTCACGCTTGCTTAATTATTCACAAAAGTTATATAGACCACTTAAGACTAACATCATTCTTAGACAGGATTGACAAATCCACTAAATAAATTCAGTCATTGTGTACCATAGAAAATGTTTTGGTTTTATGCGTCAGTACAAATTTTGTTTAAAAAAAATATATATCAGTGCACTCAGATTAATGGAATAAATTGTCACGATGTTACCTCTTTATTTTAATCTTTTAGATTAAAATTTAATTAAACACTCCAGTGGTCGGATTATAGTGACCCTGGTTTTACACTACACACGCACTTTGAACAGGTAATAATTGTCCGCTTCTGACTAAATTGGACCATTTATAATACTAGTTAATTATTTTCTCCTGTTCGATATATCCCGCACTAAATAAAATAAATACTTCACATCGATGCACTGATTCTAGGTAGACTGTATTGTAGTTACTTGTTGCCGAAATGATTCAATGGATGCACTATTACATGATACTATAAGTTAATAAAATTTTGAGGTGACGAGCGACACCTGCTTGCTCGAGATGATTGTCAAAAAGTGGTAACGGAAAAACTCGCATTCCCATTATATACCCCCTGTTTTGATGAGGCTTAGTTGATTGTTTCATTTAGTAAGCTATTTTTTGATTGGCTCAACCAGACGTTACAAAAATGACGCATTGTTTTTCCAACCGTCATCAACCGTCTTTTGGCTAAGATGATTGACAGTTGACGTTGTTGTTAGTGTTGACAAACAAATTTCTTACTTTCTATTTACAAATGATGCTAACGCATGTCACGCACTTATTATAGTTGCGATCGTGGTTGTATCGCTATCAAATTAAAGGATATTTTTTACGCTTCAATTTGATATACTTTACTAAAAATGAACTTTATCTTGTGAAAAACTTACTTTTTTCGTCGGACGCGTTTCGGCTTAAGTATCCGCCTTCTTCAGCTTTTAGTCAGACTAAAGCTTTTACTCAGGATACTTAAGCCGAAACGCGTCCGACGAAAAAAGTAAGTTTTTCACAAGATAAAGTTCATTTTTAGTAAAGTGATAGTGCTGTGAAAGAAGAGATGAACAATCAAGACAAATTTGATATAGTTTGACACTGGTTTTATTTGCACTTTCACTGATATTTCTTAATAAATAATGTTCAGATATATGGCTTCGCGCTGTCGTCTGCTAGCGACGCCGGCCACGATTCTTTCTTATCAATAAATTATTTGTGTTGCACATCGCGTTTTCACTTAAACGTCTGTGTCGGAACACTAATATATCCGTCTTTATACTTATTTAGTGAACATAATTATTAAATCTTAACTAACTGATGTAATAATACATTGCTATGAACTATCCTTACTTCCTAATTACATTTTGTTTATACTATTTCGCTCTATGCTATTCATTAATAATTGAGTTGTTACTTGTATAATACATTAATAAATATCACTATAATATTGACGACTCGGAACACTAAGTTTTTTATAAGTAAAAACGTAAAGTTTTACCTTACAGCCTAAACCGGCTTTCACCTATAGAAGGCTTCATCAGAGGCTGTCGTAAGTAGCGCTGTTCGTCTTGTTGTTGGCGACGAGATAGTGTGTCGAAAGATCGAAGCTGTGTGTGTGTGGTGAGATGTGTTCGAATAATGCATGCGATTTGAATTGTGTCTGTTCGTTTAGGATGTCGTTTTTATTTGTTTTTGTGTGTTTGTATATTTCTAATTGTTCTAGAGTGTATAGTTTTCGGCCTTTTGTGTGTACGTGTAGTATGTTCATGTTATTGTCGATGTTTTTATATGTGTGGTTTGCTTCAATGAGGTGGTTTGCGAAGGTAGATTCTGTAGTGGTGTGGAGTGCTTTTGTGTGTTCAATGTATGGATGTATCTCTGTTTGAAGCTACGTCCTGTCTGGCCTATGTAGAATTTATTGCAATTTATTGAATAACTAAATTGTTCAAATTGCAATAAATTCTACACCTGTTTTATTCGATTTTTCAGGTCAAAAACTATAAGAAACAACAGAATTCGCCCCTTAATTTTACTTCCCAGAATTTCAGAAAGTCTTTATTTACCGAAACCCGGGCGAAATCTTTCGCTAGCCGTAACACTCTTACAAAGCGTTCCCGGACATGTTTATATGACCTTTTTTTCTTCTTTTACACTATAGAACCATTTCTCAAATTATTTCGCTCTTCTCCCGGGACACTCTGTATATATAATGTATCTCTGGGTTCGACATGCGTCTTACATCTGTCTGTACTATATCTGCTGGTTAGGTTTAGTGTCGCGCCCCCTCTCACCCATTGTGTTTTTCCGTAGGACTGGAACGTGCAAAGTTGTTAATACATATTGCAGGTTAACGCCAAGAATGATACTTTTATGCGATAACTTCTGAGTACGGCGTTCAACGAAACATTATTTAGACATGTTGGTTTATTGACCGTATCATTTGAAAGTGTGTTTTGATATACTGAGTGAATTGACTTTTCTACATTGTAAATAAAAATGACGGAACAAGAGACTGACATAGGCCACATGGAGTTCCATGACATGGAGTTAGATGACAGAATTCTTAAGGTAATGTCTATTGTGTACAAATCATGTCATAAAATCCTAAACACGACAGGTGGAAAATTCGCACGAAATAAGGCAAAATTGGCATTGTTAGGTTAACATGCAAACTAACCTAACTACTAACCTTTCTCGTTTTTTGTTGTGAAATCCACGTAAAAAAAAAACTCGAAGTAAGGTGGTTGCCTATTACTATACACGTCTTCCTTTCTGTGGCAGAACTCGTTTTACACTAATATTCGGGTTTTGTGCAGGTCACTGGAAAAGTAACCAACTCGAAACAGCATTGTGTTTCAATGCTGTATTGCTATAAGTAATTATGCATTTTTTTTTTCTCAACTTGCATACCATAAAGGGTGAGAATTTTTTGCTTCCTCACTTGGTTTTGGGCTGTAGTATATGTAGAAATATAAAAAACGCGGTTTTGCAAGTTTTTGTGGCTGTCAGAAGCAAGGTCTGTCAGAAACTCGGAACTATTTACTATTATGTCTTTTCATTTTGTTTGAGGACAGCTAAACTCCTTAAAAAATTCATTAATTTTTCTAAAAGTACTGAAGTAGGTCTGCAGTCCATAGATTGGAATCTGTGGTTGTTTCACAGAATTTTAAATAAAAGTTGCCTCTTTTGGGAGCAGTAACATTTTTTCAGTTAACATGCTTATGTTTACAAATAATGAAATCATCTTTTGGCAAGAACACTTTGTGTTTACAGCATTCTTGTGTTTGTGGGTACTCACGTGATCAACTGCATTTGATTTGCTGCAATGGCTAACAGTAAAAATCACATGGCATGTTCAGTATTTTGGGGTGCACAAAATCTTTACATAGTTGAACTTGACTAGGGTATACATAGATTGACTCACGCTCCCCTATCGACTGCTTTACACCGGTCTTTCATGTGCCATAGTGCACACGCTGTTTTCAATGTAGCTTCAGCTGTCCAACAAGCAGCACTTAGGTATCACCATCACTATCATCACTGAGCATCACCATCAAGTAGCCAGCAAACCAGCAGTTTGAGGAACCTGGGTTTATACATTTGCCCCCCCCCCCCCCCGACTGTGTAGAAGTTTTTTTATTATTCTACAGTGCAGGTAATCCCTATTTTTCCTTCAATAATTTCTTGTTAAAGGGAACTGCTTCCCCCAGTTCAAACTTTCTTCGAAGCTTGTGGAATTTTTAAAGAGGTAAGCTGTATCATAAATTCATAGAAATTCTATTGTAATTCATAGGAATTCTATATTTTTGTTTAAAGGGGCCTTGCACTCACTATACAGCCATTGTTACAACTGACATTTTTATATACTACTGTCGATATATTGTCTATTAGAATATTCCTGCACCATATTGGCCATCTCCTTCTTCTTCCTTTCTCCATTTCTTCCACTACCCTGTTAGCTTCCTTAATGTGTGCTTCTTCTTTAAACCTATAACACATTTTGACCTGGGTTCATCATGTATGTTCTGCAAATCTTTTAATTTACCCAGTGCACCTGTATTACAAGTTATAATGGCATCCAATACTCCTAATTTTATTGTTTTAAGCCCTGTCCTACAGAAACATTCATTGGTATTCTTGTCCAAATTACAGAATTGAGCGACTTATTAGGATTTTCAGTTTGGCCATGTTGGCACTTTTTCAGTAAGTCTAAATTTTCTAGTACTTTATGTATTGGTTTGATTGCTTTCATTACAGCATCTGGAATAGAGTTTTTGTGGATATACCTTTCTCATGAACTTAGAGTCTTCTGATACTTGCACCACAATTTCTCTATTTCTGGGCATAGTTCATGTTGTAGTTTTTCATCTGTTAAGAGTAGGTGGAAGTATAATGCTTGTACTGCAGTTTTCATTTTATTTATGTTACTTGACTAACACCTTTACCATAGGACACCTACAAATTATCTATAACAGCATCAGTCAGCCTTCCACAACCACTCAGTGGTTTATCATCAGATAGTTTATGTCCTCTTACTTTATGTCTCCACAGTTACTGTATACACTAGTTGCTCAGTCAGCTGTAGAATGGAGTATTAAATTTACAGTACTGTCAATTGCAAACAGATAAAATGACTAATACTGAAATCTACAATTGTGTTATAAGTGACAGATAAATTTTGTAACAGTATGCTATAACCAGTTGTGAGAACAATTTCGATAAACAAATGCAAAATTGTAGAAAATGTAAGGAATTTGCAGGCTTGTTACGCGTGCGCGCGCGCGCGCGCGTGTGTGTGTGTGTGAATAAAATTTTGTATATATGTAACTCAAAGTTTCTTGGAGCAATTATACAATATTATGACATAGTTTCTTCTGCAAGTAGTGTATATGTTTTTATTGTTTCAATATATTTTAGGTATTGAAACGATAAAAACGTATACACTACTTGCAGAAGAAACCATATTGAATAATATTAAAACACACACACACACACACACACACACACACACACACACACACACACACACACACACACACACACACACACACACACACACACACACACACACACACAATTTTTATTATAATTTTGGTTGTGTTTGTTAACACAAACTTCAGGAACAGTTTTTATTTTACAATTTCTTTCTATATTTTCTTTAGTAACATTGTCGCAGCCACCTGGTTGAAGGTCTGGGTAATTGGTGCCTTGATTAATTTGAACAACGTATATTTACTCTTATTCCGTACATTCAAATGGAATCCTATTACATCTGGAGACTTCATTATAAATCATTTGAACCTTCTGTATAATTCATGTATACAGGTTGGAGATGGGTATACATTTTTTAAATCGAATCTGCAGAGACTCTGGATTACAAAGATCCACACTTAAGACTAAGGTGATGGCTTTTCGTGGAACTGATCCCGTACAGTGAAAAATTGTTGTAGACGGTACTGTCCTGGAACAAGTCAGCAATTTTGAATACCTGGGCTACAGTGTGTTTTATAATGCAAGCAACGACATTGTGAATAAGTTGCATAAGTTCAACCTTATGTGCGGGACCATTAGGCTAACCCTTAAGACAGCAAGTAAAGGAACACGCCTAAAATTCAACAAGGTGATGGCTCTTCCCACACTTCTTTATGGGTCTGAGAATTGGACTTTAACGAAAGGCCAGGCCAGTCGCATCCAAGCGGCTGAAATGAGATTTTCAGGCACGTGGCAGGGTATACTTTCCATGATCATAGAAGAAATACAGATATACGGCTGGAACTGAATATTATGTGTATACTCGACAACATTGCCCAGTATCAATTAAATTGGTGGGAACATCTTTGGCGAATGGATGACAGCCATATCCCCAAACAACTATGGAACTATAAGCCGAGGGGACGGAGAGGTGTGGGTCATCCTAGGAAGTGGAGTGACCAGCTCTAATCTTTGCCTGTTTGAGACCGAAACAAACCATCCTTGGTTTAATCCTTGAAGATGATGATTATGATTTGAACCTTCTAATGTGTTCCCTTCTCTTGTAGTTGTCTTTTTATTCAGGGTACTAGATCATTTACAACTTTGAGTACACAGGAACAATCACCATAAGGCTGGGCGGCCACCAGAAGCGGAGCGGAGTTGAGCGTAGTGGACTGAGCTTGTAAAATGTAAACAATGTTGTTAAATGAAAGGGCGGCCACTGAAAGCGGAGCTGAGTGGAGTGGAGTGAAGCGACGTCGCTCGGGTCAACTCTGCTCAGCTTTGCCTTGGCCGAGGTCCGTTTGGAAGCTGACTCCACTTCCCCCCACCACACCACCTTCCCACTGACAACCATACTCAGTCAGTTAGTAGCTAGCAATGGCAATGAAAGTTGAATGTTATATCATTATGAATAATATCGAGAAGTTTGTTAAACTGGTTGCGTGATATTCTGAAATAATTTTTAAATTGATCAGTGGTCAAATCATCAAAAAGAGTGTGAAATTCACCACAGTCATTTCGTCGTCTCAGATAAAGACTTTCTCGCTCTTTCGTGCGCTTAGTAGCTAACACACTCCACACATGATAAGTGAATTCAGTGTCCGAATTATCAGATTCCGAACTAAGCATCGAATATTCCATCTGTTTGAAATTTAGCACGTCTGACATCGTCGAGGTTATAAACGCAACTGAAGTACACTCCGCTTTCTATTGCCGCCCTCTAAGTGAATCAGCTCAACTCCACTACGCTCAACTATGCTCCATTCTGCTTCACTCCGCATCTGGTGGCCACCTAGCCTAAAGATTATCTAAATTTAAATTATTATTTCTTATCCTACCAGTTTGTGGATATATTTTTCTTCAAAGCATTTTCTGCTTACCTTATAAAATTTGTGTCTATGCCTACTTGTTCATACTATCACATGTTTCTTAGCTTGTATTAGCCATTCCTTATTTTGTTTCTTTTTTGCCACTACAATGTTGTTCCTAATTCTTGTATATAGTTCTTTCATCTCCTGTGTTAGAACTTTAGTATTTCCTCCTGTCCTGTAACAGTCTTTAGTTATCTATGCTTAATTTATACTTAACAGTGATCACTTTACACTGTATACACTCTTTGGCAGTGTTATAGTACTAGTTGAGATTGTAGTGAAATCTCAACCATATTTTTCCAGATCATAGTAAAATAAGTTTTGTTATAAACTAGTTACAGTGATTTTTATGTTTCATTATTTTTATATTGTTTTTAATGTACCCCCCTCAAACATATATTAATTTCACATTCCATAAGTAATACTTTAAATTCAGTGTGTATGGCTGTGTGCATTATTTTATTAAAGAAATTTCTTGTAAGGTCCAGAATACATATATATATATATATATATATATATGTGTAAATAGTAATAACGTATTACTTCTTGTGTTAGGCAGTAGCAAAATTAGGTTGGGAAAAACCAACATTAATTCAAGAACGAGCCATACCATTGCTTCTGAATGGGAAAGATGTTCTCATGAGAGCTCGCACAGGTTCAGGGAAAACCGGAGCCTTTGCAATCCCTGCTATACAAAAAATTCTTAAACAAAAACAGGTAAAGTATCCTTAGTATTACTTACATTTTATTGGCATTTCTTATTTATATTTTAATTAAATAAAAACAGGATTTGTTGTAGGTCTGTATATTTATGAATTACCTACTATATATTATGAGAATTATGTAGTCAAATTTCATCAATCTTTTATATAGGTAGTTGTTACTTACGTTAAACTAAATAAATACACTTGTGATTGTTTGTATACATTCTGTTCACAAAGCTAAAATTAATATGTGTCAGAAGTAATAATAGAAATATAAATTGAAAGTAAAATTAAAATTGATGGCTTATAGGCCTATAGATATCAAGAAACTTGCCCACTGATGGTAAAGTTTGGTGACAGTGTTTAACCTGAGGAATCAAGTTGGTCTGTTACAATTAGCTTAGTAGCTTATTAGGTTAGATAAATAATCTCTACCTATGTAACAATTTATTTAAGAATAAATAAATAAAAGGTTTTTCTAAGGCTTTCACGGCTGGCGTCCACATTGTTGGTTGGGCTGTGGTATAGAGTCTGTGCAGACAGATGTTTCAGCCTCACCATTGCGGGCCATCATCAATGTCGGTAACAAGTGGCACAGTGTTCCACCAATTCACCCTAGTGATGAAGTAGAGGCCCACTTACATACTTTTTCACACCAGCATGATCTAATCTGGAAAACAGTATCAACCAATCAGCATCAAGTGCTATCTGATTGATTTGGGTGCACTGCATGCCAAATCCTGTTTAATAGGAGGCTTTCTCCTCTTCTACTCGTTGCGACAGAACCATGGTTAAAGATCTCCATGGACTCCATGTGTAGCCAATGGTAATAGGCACACTCCAAGGGTAAGATCTTAGTCTCCTCAAAGAGAATGCAATGATCAGCATTGGACAGTGCATGTTCGGCCACTGCAGACTTTTCCAGCTGCCTCAAGCGACAACAGCTGCTGTGTTCACCAATGCGGGTGCGGACGCTGTGCTTCGTGGTGAGGCCGAAATGTCTATCAGCATAGACTCTAGACCACAGCCTCTAACAGCCCAGCCAATAATGTTTCCAACCATGTATGGTCTTGTTTATGAATATCCTGCCCTTTATCATGTGTGATCAGTTGTTACACAATGCTAGCGATTGAAAGTAATATAGTGGATTTGTAAAGTCACAACTTATTTATTATCAAATAAATTATTTAATTAATGTAATTGTGTTTGTGTATCAAATTTACTCAGAAAAGTCTTATATATTTTTTCTTTTTGTCACAAGCAGTCAGGATTGATGTTACTTATATAATAATAAATCTTATGAAAAATTTTGTTCTTGTATTTTACATTTATTCCATAGATTTTAAGTAAATTTTTATAGATAACACTCATTCTCCTGTTATGAGAGAAGTTCTTAAGAGTTTTTGTGTATTTGTTGTTGTGTATTTTTCGTTATTTTGGCATTCGGAATTGAATCAGTTCAGGTAAAATATGGTTACGTGTAGCTGTCTTTAGTACAGTAGAATTAAATTCAACACCAGTACTTCAGTGTCACAAGTCTTTCAGTGGCATCAATATTGTCCTCATTGTATTTACACATTTTGCAATGGTTTCACCTCTTTAGAACAACTAGCTGGTAAGTGATAATCAACAGGACTTCTCAGTATATGTTCTGTAATTTTGAACACAAAATTTCTGTATTTATGAAACTAACCTTTGTAAGATGGTTAGATAATGTGAGATGGGCAGGAGTGTTAGCAAGGGAGGGTTACTTGGCATACAGAGCTCTCTAAACATGGATTCAGATGTCCTTTCAGAGTCCATAGGAAAGTAATCCTTGCTAATGACTTGAACTGCAAACACTCTAATTGGGGCAGACGGTTGACTTCCCAAGCTGGGCAAGTACACAGGTACTAAACCTCTATCTACATTTCTGTGGTTCGGGGCAACTAACATAGCTACTGCCAAAAGATATTGTTTGCTTGGTAGAAATTACCATATTAACAAAACTGTTTTACAACCACTGTCCCATATTGGTACACGAGGCAACTCAGCATACAGTTGGGAGATCAAATCAGTTGGTAGCTAATGCAATCTATATGGAGCTGCGTTCTCATGAAGATTTCTTGACATGCTGTCATTTGGCTCTGTTCACACCACCAAACAGTCACCAAAATTGATGAGATTATGTCTTTTCTGTGAAACTGTGCTTGTGCACAAAGTCCAGACTATTGCTGGATCACCCTCTACTTAAACTTGAGCAGATGAGAGATTTGCCCAACAAAACCAATCTCAACCAGGCAAATGGTAGGTGACATAATGATGTGCAGCCTCTCCGAAAATGGTTACTAGGGATTTCCAGCAGCCAATAAGAACTCTTGGCCATTGCTTGATCCTTCAGAGTTGTGTTATTCTACACAGTTCTACAACTACGTAGTGCACTTGATAAGACATTTAATCTCTGAAGTTAGTAGTGACTATGATGAAGATTCATTGAGAATTGTGTTCATTAATAGCCTATAGGAAATTATTGTAGAAATCACATTGTATTGAGCTTGGAGAAGTTTGTCTCAGATGTACAGCATTGCCAAACCTCCACAGCATGCTCCCCTCCTGCCAGTTCTGTCGCAGTGACGAATTGTAAAAGGTGTGTAAAAATAAAAATCAGAATAAGATACACTTCATGAGAATGTTTTAGATAATGACTGAAACGTTATGACTAATCCATCGTGAATCTAATACTGCACAAATTGTGTCTTTAGGACACCTAACACTGAGATAAAGAGGGTTCAGAAAATGTACAACAGCTTCTTCTTAAAAAATTAAAATAAAATTTTAAAACAGGTAACACATTTAGGAATGTTTAGACTCAATTCTGTTAAAATTTGGTGGCAGTTCAACGTACGGTTTTTGTAAAATAGCTTCAAACCTGACCTTGCCTCTCGAACATCGAAAAGTTGTTTCTTTTTCTATTATAAACAAATAACATGATTGTTAAAAGTATTTATCTTCACTTTTGTAACGTAAAGTTAAACCAGATTTTTTTTATGTTTATTGCAATAAAATCTAATTAACCATTATGAAGATATTTTCTTTTAAACTCAAGTGCACATACTTTCCGCATACATACTTGTGTTTTAGTCTACTTGCCTTTTTACATATCACTCTGTAGCATTAAAGTCTCTAATGTGTATATTCAGTACTTGTAAAGTTTGTTTGTATATCTGTTATTAATAAAACTCTTTATCATTTCATTCAACTTACGGTTACTTCCTTAATATGACATTTGTTGACCAATATTTATAATACCCTTCCCACCCGCGGATTCTTTATAATAGTTATTTAACAATCGGTTGATTTTGTATTAATTTCTAATATTTATGGAAAGCCAGTCTATTATGCTGTGAATGATTTTATGTGTTAAAAACTTCGAATTTTTAAAAGTCATTCAGTACAAATAACCACGTTTTATGAATAGACATAAATTAATACCATTCAAAAACCTGTATTCGACCTAACATATATTCTTGAAAAGTCTTCCAAAACAGTTCAGAAGTGTCAGGAGCCAGTTTTCAAAGTTTCACACAATATTTTATGCAGACCTGTTCAAAATTTTATCTGCCTTCACATGCTGATTATGACATGAGGTTATATCTTTCCTCTAGACTATACATGTACACAGAATACAATGGAACTTGGCACACTAACAGAGTAGGTTTGGGAGCAATTAATGCCAGTTTTCCATTCAGTACAGTTGCAGTGCATGGTCACTGCAAGTACAGTCCAGTAACTTTCCGGAACCACATCGTATTTGAGTTAGTAACATTTGTGTATCTTTGTAGATTCCTTTACCTTGTATGTGTTAAATGATGGTAGTGACTTGAAGGAAACAGAAGGCAAAGTGTTTCTTGTCATTAAAAACTCTATTCTCCACAAGATCATACCTAATTTAGTAGGCCTAGATTTTCTGATGCTTTGCCAGCTGTGGTGCATTAGCCATGGTTGAAAAAAATGTTTACTTTTCAGGAAAGGTGATAATGGTAGTAACAGTAGCTGATAGTGGTGCTTTGCTAAAATTAATGTGTTTTCATTTATTTGTAAAGTTTCCTTTCATTTATTTTAGTTTTATTATTTTATTAAAATAGACTTTTATATTTAAATTTAGCTTTTTTAATAACTCTTTTACTCTTCAAATCTCATCTTAAAAGTATTGTTTTATTTGTGTAATAATATTTTGTTAAATAGAAAATTAACATGTTGATCTAATACCATGAGACTCATCTAAATGTTTGACTATGTTTTTAATAATATTCACAGGTAGCACGTGAACAGGCAGTAAAAGTTCTAATCCTTGCTCCAAGTAGAGAGCTGTGTAACCAAATATATTCTCATATCCAACAATTAACCACCAAATGTTCTAGGGAAGTTCAATGTGTTGATTTATCTCCACAGGTAATAAATATATTAAAAATGTATATAATATACAGTAGAGCATCAATAATTTGGATTAATTGGGACCGGACCCCTTCCGGATTATCAAATTGTCCGGATTTTCGAAATGAACCAATAAAAGCGCCGGTAGATGTCTTCAACGTAAAGAAACTTGCTAACATCGTTCATAATTCACTCTGATGGTTACAGAAGTGGAGCGGATGAATAAAACCATTAATTTAGTTAAATTTTTACATTTTTCAATTACAGAAAAAAATACTGTATGTACAGTATTGCATTTACAGACTGTCTTATTGTATGTACAGTAAATCTAGACCTACAACAAAATACAGTAAAGTACAGTAATAAAAATACCTACAGTAAATCATACAGTATTTGAGCTTTTAAAAAAATCTTTTGTGGACTTTTGAACAGCGGTAGTGGTTCGGTTTTTTGCAGCTAAGTCCTTGATTCGTTTTAGGAGAATGAGCTGGGTTGGTGTGCTCTCAGTCTGTTTTCAAGCCAGTGACATCAGTGTCTCTGCTGCCATAAATGCTTCGGAATGTGTCGGCCCTGCTTCTTCATTGTCATTTTCATTCTCGTCCCCATCAGATTCTACTGTTTCTGCGTCCCTTTAAAATGAAAAAGTACACCTAAATAAACAAACGAAACAAATGTTTTCTTTTTCTAATTTTATAGAAAAAATGAACAAGCGCAAAGTTGGCAAAATATTTTAAAAATAGAACAGTGAATTTAAAATGATTAACAATACAGCATCAGATAATGCATACAGCTTGTTTGGCTAAAATAAAAAAAAGTTACAGTAGGCCTACTGTATGTTTAAGCAGTGCTACATACCTTCAGACACCATGCCAGCTATTTCTTGGTAGCTCAAAATCTGGTACCCAGGATCGTTGTCATCAACAGCCAACCACTCACTGGCATCATTTTCGTCACACTGTTCAAATCCCGGGATCGTGCTGCAGATTTCTGTCACCTCGTTTACAACGCAATCTTCATTTTCATTTGCATTTTCTTCAATCCTGCGTTCTTCATCAGGCCATAATTTTCTCCAGGCTCTTTGCAAATTACTTTTAGTGAGAGTTTCCCAAGCATCGGCAAGCATGTAAATGCTATCTTTAACGTTCAACTTTGTTATAAACTGAACTACACTCTCTTCGTCCATTTCTGCCAATAAAAGGCGATGCAGGAGCTGCTTTCTATAGAGCCTCTTAATTTTCTCGATCATTCCCTGGTCCATTGGCTGCAGAGTTGGAGTAACGTTAGGTGGGAGAAATTGCACTTCGAAATTCTGATCAATTTCGTTTCATACTTCGAGAGGGGGATGTGTGGGTGCGTTATCAGTGATAAGAAGAACTTTCCCACTTTTCTTTTTCTCCTCACGGAATTTTGTAACACTAGGGATAAAATCATTTTTAAACCAATCAAGAAAAATGACTGAAGTCATCCAAGCACTTTTCTGAGCCGTGTACGAAACAGGAAGGGTGTGCACATTTTTAAAGCAACGTGGTTTTTTTTGCTCTTCCCAATCACTAACAATTTTACCTTGTGCTCCCTACTGGCATTAGCACATACCATAGCCATTATTCTCTCTTTGCTTACTTTAAACCCGGGAGCGGATTGTTTGACGCCAGCGACTTGCGTGGAAGGGCTCGCCAGTTTATCCCGGTCTCATCGGCGTTGTATATGTCATCCCTAGAATAACCTTTTTCAAGTACTTCCTTAATAAACTTCTCTTTAAAAACTCTTCCAGCCGCTAAACCTGAGGAAAGTTTTTCTCCTAAGATGTCTAACTCTCTAATCCCGTGCCTAGATTTGAAGTTCTTAAGCCAGCCAGAACTGGCTTTGAAATCTTTCGGTCCATTAAGCTGTTCATTAAATTGTAAGGCTTTTTCACAAATCAATGGGCCTGAAATTGGCTCTCCTAAGCTTCTCCTTTGAGTGAACCACACATACATTGAGTCTTCTAAGGCTTTGTTGTTTGCTGAACGTGCAGTTTTTCTTTTCAGCGTCCCTTCTTCAGAGTTCAGTTTTGACGCAAATTGTTCCACTTGGGCTCTTTTCGCCTTAATATCACTTATTGTGGAAGTTCCTACCCCATAAATCTTTGCAAGTGATAACCCACTTTCACCTTTTCCTAACCTTTCTAAAATTTTTAACTTGGTTTCAGTGGTTAAAAAAGTGTGCTTTTTCTTCGAACTCGACGCCATCATGGGTACAGAACAATACTGTAATGTGTTACAAAAAACAAAACACAGACAAACTGACACACACACAAACACCCTACTGTACACAAACGATCGATTTGGTAAACAAAAACTTAGTGCACGCACAGAGAACAATACTCGAGGTCAGTGGCCTGACGCGACTGACAGTGGCAGGGTAGCAGGTGTACATGTGACTGTGCGACCTTGACTCTCCCGCTTTCACTGCCCCTCCCTCCTCCACACAACACGCAATTCGGGCTCCACTCTGTAGGGCACGGCGAGTTTTACAGTTGTGTCGACGCTTTTAAACAAATATTCACTTCATGCGATTTTTTTTTACCAGAATCGAATCCGGATTATCGATGGTCCAGATTTGTGACGTCTGAATTATTGACGCTCTACTGTATATAATATTATATATAATATAGTATTACTATATTAGAATTTTGTGAAAATAATTTAAAGTAGGCCTATATTGTCCAAATGCTTAAGAGTAAGTAAAGGCAGTATATTAATATACTAATGTGCATATGGATAATGGTGAATAGTAATGACAAATAGTTATTGTTAGATTGTGGTTCTGTAACTCTGATAGTAGAATACAAACTTCTGCAAAAGATGTGCCACCACCTGTCTTAAATTATATGGCTTAGCACTTGTTATGTTGCAAATAAGAATTTACCATTCTCTTGGCTATTAGCCACATGAGGTAATATAGATGTATCAGTAACTCATCAGTTCTGACTATTGTTTCATAAACATGCCACTGTTATTTTAAGTAATAAGTGGTGCATATACCAGTGAACAAGTGAAATTGACCAAGCATTCATTGAGTTTTTGGTTATGAAAATAATTTTTAAAAATTTATTTCTATTTTAATTTTTTTATGGTAATAGTTTTATAATAGGAACATTTATAAATGTATACAGTAACCAGTGGGGGGGGGGGCGATTATGGCAGAAAATAAGAAAAATATTAGTATAAAATGCAATGGCATCACTAGTTTACCATAGTGGCTCCTATAATTGAAATAAACTTTGTAAATTCATATATGATTATGGTGTATATATTGGGATATTATATTATAGACAGAATATTAAATAAAACTTTACAAAAATTAAATTGAATGTTTTATTTGTGTAGACATACTTTACATTACCTTATCGTGAACCAATAAATTTGTTTCCTATACATGTTCTATTCCAATGAAGATGGATACAATATAAAGATTATAACTATATCAATTCTGTGTGTGTGTGTGTGTGTGTGTGTGTGTGTGTGTGTGTGTGTGTTTTGTCCATTCTTCCTTTGTAAGTAACTCGTTGAGTTTCCGGCAGGTCTCCTATGTAAAATCTTCAAATAAATACACTGCAAGTAGGTTTATTTTCACCTGACACACATTTCACAGAAGTTGTTCTGTATCTTCAGAGGTTTGTTTGGTTATTGTAATTGAATGTTTCACTTACAATACCATTTGTATATAAGCAAAACATTTAATTACAGTATTCAAACAAACCTCTGAAGATACAGAATAATTTCTGTGAAATGTGCGTCAGGTGAAAATAAACCTACTTGGAGTGTATTTATTTGAAGATATTAATGTGTGTGTGTGTGTGCACCCACACACATATATTTTCACATTAAGTTATGACAGTAATATTTTTTTTAAACAAAAATAACAGTTTTTAATTTTTTTAAAATAGGTACAGTTTAGAATATTGTCCACCCATAAAATAAGTATCATCTGTGAATGTGGTGAATATTTTCCATATCTTCCTTCCACTCAAGAATGAAGTAACCCAGCCGTTTTGCATAAAGCATTGGTTGTGTTCTATAAAACAATTGATCTCCAAGTTAAATTTGTCCACACGTAATAATGCCAGGTAATAGAGTTCCACACTAATTATAACACAGTACACACTTTCCAGTAATCTTCAACAGTAACTCAATCCACACTAAGGAAGTCACTCAACATGACTGACTGACAAAGCCAGACGCTCTTGCTTTTACAGGTCGCGCAGGGTTCCAGAATAAAATTCCGTCCTTAATCCGTATTTCAAGCGCTCTCGAGAAACGTCTGGAAAGGGTACTGAGTGCTACGTGACTGAACGGCCTTGGTTGATACAGATGAGGCACACTGGGCTAATCAAGAAGCATGTAGAATGACACTCTTGCCTTCTCGAGTCCCAAACTGGCAAACTGTTTTTGAAGTAATACTTGGCCAGCCGATCTAGGCAGATGGTCTACTTGTGAAGAATAATTCTCTGGCTCTTCAAATTCAGTTTCGTGTGATCTGAACATCAAGTTCACAGGCAGGTGTCAGTATTATAAAAATAATTAAAAACCAGGCTGTTTAGGCCGTGGTTGGTTGCTATATAACAGCAACATCATCAGCAATATTTCGAATCCTACCCTCAGGGATCTTCTTCAGGCTGCATAAAGCGATAGTGTTGTGAAACAGTTATGGCAGATCTTGGCTGAACAATACCCGATAACTTTTTTGGGTAAGAGTAACAGGCGGCCAGTAACACGATGTTACCTATATAACCTCGGCCACCAGGTCTCAGCCAATCACAGCACGTCGACCTGGTTGCGTCCCAATACGCTCGTTCAGTACACCATGCCATATCCTATGTAATGCCAGGCTTTTGCCATGTCGATTCATTGACTGCTCGGAATGCCTATATATCTCAACCGACTCTCTGTGCAGGCGAGGATAATAGCTGCAGACAGAAGACAGGACAATTGTATTCATATATTGTAACAGTACAACGACGTTAGATGATGATATAATATGTAAGTGTGTATTGTTGATTGTGGATACGCTCCGGTATCATTGTGTGGGTATCGCTGGTTAAACCTTTTAATTTAAAAAGTATTTTTCGCACTCCGCTGATAACCTCCCCACTTACCATATGTGGATATTGCTGTTCTGTTGGGTGACTGCTCGGCTGTAACATACACTCTACACATACAAGGAGATATTCTATTTGAATATCATACGTGATAAGCATGCACAATAATAATAAAATAACAACTGAATAATGCTTTGAATTATCAGGAATATTCAAATTCTTCCGCCACCTTTTGATAGAAGTAGCTATGAAAAAATAAACTATTTTAAGTTTGAAATTAAACACTTTTTCCACTGGTAACAAAAATATTGAGGTTTATTAACAGTTTGGAATGCTATTAAACCTTTTAAAATTAACAATCAGTCACTAATAATTTTACAGAAAATAATTACTATGAACAAATTTAAAATGAAACTCTTCTTAACCTCAAGGCTGGTAACACTGTAGGTTAATACAATAATTTTTATTTAGAGAGGTTATGTCCTCTTACATAGTTAAATTACCAAGTTCGTGTGATCTTTGAAGTGACATGATGCCAGATACAAGATGTGGTGTTTTATAACAATATTTAATAAACAATTAATAGAAAACAAACATACAAATATTAAAATTGAAAATCAGTACCATATAATCGATAATTATGGTATTATCGTACGCGGGATCCAGTATATAGTAGTTACCTTGATAAACGAGTGCGTTGATTTGTACTGCTAAAAATTACTATTATTATTTAATAGTTAACTATAGAAATTATTTATTAACAAGAGAAAAAGTTATAAAAAAAAAACTCTTGTGATATCTTTCATCTGGTTTGTATTATTTGAGAACAGACTTAAGACAAAAAGGTGACAAGTTGTTGTTATTAGTTTTAGGTTATCTAATAACGTGAATAGTTATTAGGGTTAAAAATATTATTCATTGATTTCTTATCGATCTAGACATATATATACAATTCATAATACTTCTGATGCATAACTATCAGTAGAATAGAATATTCTTTCGCAAAAAATTACAAATATTTATTTACACTAAGTCAAGTCAAAAACTGCATGAGTCAATTGAGTGACTATTTGCGGCACTCGTATTTTGTAATATTTTAATTACTTTTGACTCCTTTAATCATGATAAATATTAAAAACATTTATTTATTAAGTTAAAAATTGCGAAATAATTCTTTCGTCAATTCTGATAAATTTCATCAGCATTATTATACTTCGCTATTACTGATTAGCGTAGTATCCAAACAATCGTTTTTACAGAAGTTATTATTTCTGCTTTATTTTTAAATAATGAAAAATATTGTACTCCCTGGTTTATTTTCAACACAAAACTCGAAAATACGACCGATATTATACACTGGTCGTATTTAATTCTTATATTTACTCCGCACTGTACACACGTTAATTCTGTGTGGTATGTAGGTTAGGTGTATGTAGTTTGACTTCTGTTTATGTGTCGCGCACAATTCAAAATAAACTTCTTCATCAATTTCGTCCGTCGAATGATACGTGTTGACTCGTTGATGATTGAAAGATGACTGTGTCGCTTCTCCGAAGCGGCTCTGGCTTGTCTGCCGGTTTTCATTCATTTAATTGGTTGAATTCTTTGAACTCTCCGACCCAAAACACTTTGATTTAGTAAAATTTTTAATTTATTACTAATTTTGTAGATGGGTTGGAGATTAAAATGACGTAAGCACTGGTGCACAAAATAATTAAAAAGTTTATAATCATTATAACTTTCTTATTAGTTGTCTAATCGTTTAATGGTTGGTGTCAATAAATCGCGGACATCCTGAGCTTTAAATAAAGTCCAAACAAGAATATAATCCGTCCATTATTAATTCACTGCAACGATTTCACAAATTTTTATGGTGAATCTTATAATTAATAAGTTTATTACACCAAATCTTAACTAATTACACAATAACACTACTGATTAAACGGTTTGAGTCTATTTCTCAATTGTTTAATGCAAAAATTTGGGAATAATCATTATTCAAACAATGTTTGATGATGGCGTCTTAAGCGTCCATATTCGATTATTCATAATCACCCTTAATACTATTATTACTTATCTAATAACATTGGTTTTGTATTCTAATACTAATATAAATGTTTATTTACATGGGTTTATACTTTAGTACATGCACAATGTTGTGTTTCATATACTAGTAATCTTGTCTAACTACCTCCTGATCTCTTTTCTTCAAATTGTCACTTTGTTTATGTTTTTTCTACATAAGGTATATAATGTTGAAAATGCAAATAGTGTACAACTATAGTACCTAATTCATTTAATATATTTGTTAGCTTTTAGCCATCTGAGAACCCTTCAATTTCTAGTATTGGGTTTGTTTACATTAGGTCATGACATGGCAGTCAGTTATCTTTTGATAAATCAATAACTAAATTGTTATTATTATCTTTGACATAGATTCTCAAAGTAGTATCAGATATCCTTCTGATTATTGGTAACATTTTTATTTACTTTTGAACAAGTTTGTATGTTGCATTTTGCTTAAATAACTTGCTACACATTGTTTGTTTACATTCTGATTCCACCATTATGGTCATTTAGTTTTTAATAATTTGTCTATAAAATTACTATTCTTATGGTTATGGTCTGTTCTCATAGTAGTATTAGATGTCCTTCTTACTACTGGTAACACTTTCATTAATCTCTGTGTAAGTTTTAATAAGGTATTTTGCTTAACTAGTTGGCTACATGGCCTTTGCTTACAGCTGGCTATTCATTTATAGTCAGTTAGTTTACAATATTTTGATCATAAAACTATTATTATTACACTCATAATCTGTTCTCATAGTAGTACCAGATGTTCTTCTAACTACTGGTAATACTTTCATCAATCTTTGTACAAGTTTTAACAATGTATTTTGTTTAACTAATTTGTCATATTGGGTTCCCTTTCATCTAGCTTTGTGCTATCATATTTGGTCTGCTTTATGTGCAGTGTATTTCAATATAAGACATTGTTTATTAGGATGCATCATTACTTATAATGAATCTTTGATTGACACAATTGTAGATGGTTGTTTGGTTTAACTAACATGTATGATTTTTTGTTTCATAGGTGCATTTCCTATGGGGTTATGTAACAATGTACAACATATTCTTATGCAGCCTTTTGCTACTACTATCATGACTTCAGTATGGTATTCTATTACAATAGTTTAATTGTTGATTAATACACATGTTTACACTATTTCTTCTAAACAATAATACAAATATTCTTAAACTAATGATAATACATTTCTTGTCATGGTTTGTACCTAACTTCTGTTACATTGTTGTTTGGTATTTAACAAACTAATTTGTTTGTTATTATTTTTTCTGGCCTTTCTTTGTATTGTATTCTGTTTTGCCGTGGCATTCAGTTACATTTCTTTTGAAATTTACAAAGGTTTTTATTATCATGTTCTATGAACACTTTTATAACTGTTCTATCTTACATTTCTTGGTGGTCTTATGATTATCTATTTGGATTACCATCTTCATTAAATTAGTCACACTAACTGTCTGTGTATTTTTGACTATTTAATTCTTGATGTTTCCACTATGAAAGTAACACATTTTCTTCCGCTATAAACCTTATAACTTGAATTGTTTGTGGGGTTTATTAGGTTAAAATTGGTTAACTGGTCACAGGTTCTCACACTTACATTAAGTATTCACTATTACTGTTTGTGATTTCTTAAATATGTTAAACACTGTTTCTTCATAGTTGACAATCACTATTCTTCTGGTTACTAGTATTGTCTCTAGTATACTTGATGAATGATGATTTCTTGTATGGTCTATCCATTATCTTCTCTCTTCATGTCATGTTTCCTTGTCCTTCTTCTTCCTTTCTTCTTTAGGTTTGAACGTCTTCTTCAATATTTCCATTGTAGTAGTCGTTGTTTTCATAATATTTATATTTGTAAATATATTGGTTTGGCTGCCATCATTGTGGTTGCTCTTGAGTTGTCTCTTTTTTTTATTTTACATAGTCATTTTATTGTGTCCCCTCACTGTTGGAATCTTGTCGTCTTCTTTTACATTTTGATATAGTCATTTTATCGTTTTGTTGGTTCCCCTCACTGTTGGAATCTATTGGGCTTGGTTTCTAACATTTATTTTGGCTCATGGTCATTTTTCTTCTCTATTTTGTGTACAATGCTGCTATGTTACACTTTCTTCTTTCTCGTTGGAATTTTACACTAATATATCTGTAGATACACATTTTTTGTTCACATATTTTTACTTACTTAGAAATATTTTCATGCTTTCCCGTCACTTGACGTAATAATTGCTTACTTTATGTAACTACCAAATTTGGTAATGTTACAATATGTATTGCATTCTGCTTTCATATATATTTTGAATGTGTATTTTCTATATACAGTGGAACCCGTTTAACACGAAATGACGGGGACCAGCTGTTTTTTTCGTGTTAACCGATATTTTGTGTTAACAGACAAAAAGTGAAACAATGAATTGTGTAGTAAATTAAATCAATAAAGAATATTCAAAAGGTACTTAGGCCTACATATGAACATTTTATTTATCCTCCTGGACTATTATACAGTAATTAATTTTTCTTCAAATGTAAAGTTATTGTAGTGACAATGTTCAATTCTTTTTAAAATAGTCCGTTATTTTCTTTTGTACAGAATTCTGCACTACTTGATTTTCAATAAATTGTTCTAGTTTATCGACGTGCTCAAACATTTCACCTTCCGAGTTGGCTTCTAAAAATCGACGAACACGTCTCAGCAACGAAAGCGTATCGGTAGCGGTAGGAACTCCTGTCATATCATTTTCCGTGTCAAGTTCGTCAGCACTCTCATCATTTTCACAGTTTTCAGCTTGCACTATTTCTACGATATCACTGTCTGTTAATACGGGAGCCGTAGTTATGTTCTCGTCGACAGACATGTACTCATTTAGAGAAATTGAAACATTTAGTGCCGATGATACGTGATTAAACATTTCAGACAGGGTAGGCCCAATTTCACTTTCTTCGCATTCGGTTTGTTTAATCTCTGAATTCAAAATGAATCGAGCATGAGTGAAACAATTTTCGATAGTTTTAGGTGTCACGAGGTTCCATGCTGTTCGCAACAAATTACAAGCGTCCAGTAAATTTATACAGAAATTGTTTTTCGCTTCTATAGCGGCCAAGTATTTCCGCAGAAGTAATTTTCTATACTGGAATTTTAAATTCTGAGTAATCCCTTGATCGCAAGGTTGTAGGACACTAGTCGTGTTCGGTGGTAGAAAAATAAGTTTAACTGCCATCAGTTCTACGTCACTCGAGTGGGCAGGACAGTTATCAACAATTAACACAACTTTTCTCTTCTGAGAAGCAAAATGTTTTTCTAACAAAACTAACCATTCGGTAAATATTGTAGACGTCATCCACACTCTTTTGTTACCTGTATATTCTACTGGTAACTTTTTAACATTTTTAAAACAGTGAGGCTTTAAACTTTTACCTATAACAAGTAACGGAAGTTTTTCTGACCCATCAGCATTGCAGCCTACCATCACTGTCACTCTCTCTTTGGAATTTTTACCGCCACTGCATTGTTCACCTTTAAATGAAAGTGTTTTATCTGGCATGCAACGGAAAAATAGTCCTGTTTCATCCCCATTGAAAATGTCTTTTCGTGAGTAGTCTTTTAAAATTGCAGGTAGCATATATTGCAACCAAGATGATGTCATTTCTTGTGATACCTCTCTTGACTCGCCACAGATGTTTTTGTACGTTATACCGTTTCGTTTTTTGAATTTTTCTAGCCAACCACTACTTGCAGTGAAATCCAAGTTCATCTCTTCAGCAAAAACGTTTGCTTTCCCCATTAGCAGTGGTCCAGAAATAGGAGCATCTTGTGATCTCGCTTGCTTAAACCAGACAAGAAGAGCAGCTTCCAAGTTTTCGTGGTTAGCCTTACGGAAATGATTTCTATCCGGTTCAAACTTGCTCGACTCATACAGCTCTAAAATGTTATCTCTGTTTTTTATTATTGTAGATAACGTTGAGTTTGGTATACCGAATTTTTTACAGATCTCTCAGATAGAATACCCTCGTTAACAGCTTGAAGGAGTTCAATTTTCATTTTTAATGATATGGAATTTTGTTCACACACCTTCGTCTCCATTTTTTACACTTTGACACTGCAAAAACGAAATTTATAGAATCGTAACCTCACTTAGCACCTGTATGTACACGTAGTCCAAAGTCACTTAATACTGTGCCGAAGACCGTAAAAGACTAAAAATAAAGGCATAAACAGCTACTGTAAATCTTACAGTTGTGTAAATTTTTTCACAAAAACCTTATCTGTACCGTACTGCGAACACCACCACACGCACAGAATACTGTAAGTGGACTGACTGAACTCACAAACTTCGCAACAAACTGCTCCCTGTAATGTAACGGATGGCAGTGTATTCGGGGAAATGAACAACACATTTGGTACGGAGGTAAACAGCTTGGTACTGTGCTGTATACAATAGCAGGTATAAAGACGTAACATACCAAGCAGCTGTTTATTCTTTACACCTACACGTAGCATAGATTCTTTTACATTGGGACATTATAAACGCGTTTCAGGGCATGGGTGTATGGATTTATTTATTATGCAGCTAATGAAAAGCCAGCAAAAATTTCGTGTTAAGCGATATTTCATAGGTTAAACCTTCGTGTTAACCGTACAAACTGTAACTGGAAAATACATACAGTGATCGGGACCTGAGTCACATTTCGTGTTAACCGTTTTTGTGTTAAACGGGTTCCACTGTATACTGTAATGTTACATAACCCCTGCCCAAATATGATAACACAATCACCATCGTTAAAACAATAATCACCCAATTCTAAAAGTCAGAAATGGGTATTATGTACCAAGCTATAAAAAACTTTGTACTCCAAAACACTGTAAACAATAATAATAAAAGTGCAGTGTACAAAGTGAAATATAGTGTACTTAGTGAAAGTGTAAACTTTTAAAAAGAGCATCTCACAGATTGGTACTGAAGTTGAAAAACAATCAATATTGTAGCAGTGGACTATATTGCTGCTGACAAGTTTTGTATTTTGTGTAATATTGTATTGTGTAGGCCACGAAGGTCTTGTACCTAGGAATAATCTTTGTGTTTTAATAATGATTTTGTTTAAATATAAGATAACCCAGGGTTAAATATTAAATAATAATATATAAAATAATACTATGTTAGCAAGATGGCATATGAAAAATAGTTTAGAGTAAGGATACATTAAGTAAATGATAAATCATAAATAAATCAAATTAAAAGGGATTAAAATATAAAATACCAGTGTACAAGTTTAAGGAAAATTATAAAGAAAAACCTTAAATAAATTAAATTCGATTATAAATAAAATCTAAAAAGGATTATTTTTCTAAAAAGAAGAAATGAATTTATAATAATTAATAATAGCCTATATACTAAAAAGTATATAGATTAACCAGTAAAAAACCATAAAAATTCTTGGTTACTAAGAGTAACCAACTAACAAGAATTGGAATTAATTGTTAAACGATATTGGAAGTGAACGTTTTGAAAAAGTGTAATGTCTATAAAAATTTAACAAATTAACAGATACCATTTGAAATAATCAGTGCAAAATTAATAAAATTAACGAGTGATGTCCACTACATATTAGAACTCCTTCGAATAGAATAATTCACGCCCGTAATTTGATGAAACCTTGAAAAATCAACCTTCGATGTCCAGGCCTAGCCCACAGAAATTCGACATTTTGGTGAGATCGTTACCGAGTAAAATTTAACTAAATTACACCTCAACTATAAATTTATAACACTAGAAACAGCACAATCTCTTCAAATACTTCAGGAAAAGAGGTGAACATAATCTTTATTATTTAGTTAACCCAAAAAACAGCAGAACGTGATCTGGTGAACATTCCGGCCGCCATTAAATAATGTTCGTGTTTTCAGTAAAGAAACATAACCTGCGCTGTAGCGGTCAACCAATCAACTACATAATATAAGTAGTACAAATTATAAAAATTTATTTATGTAAAGCTTGGTATTAACCCATATTCATTTCTGACTTTCTCAAAGTACAAAGAACTCTAAAATAACCCTGGGAAATTAATTCATTATTTATTTCTTTGTATTAATATTGAAATAAAAATATTTGTTATATACTATATGTTTAAAAATAAGATCGAACTAATTCTGTGTTGTCAGTAAGAATCGATTATCCCTTTGTGTTTTGGGAGAAGATAAAAAAAAATGCTAAATAAATTCAATGAAAGCCTTGTTGTTTGAATAAAAATGTGTATTATTTTCAGTAGATGGTAGTTGGTTACAGATTGTCAGAAGACTGAGAAGAGAACGGACAACCAGAATATATCACGTACCATTTGGAGTTAGTTTAACCTCAAATGGGTTCGTAAAAGTCGCAGTCAGCTGGTCTCACTAGCGGAGAAATTTGAAATAATTAATCGTATACTAAGAGAGTAATTCTCTTTGCACTCTCTCTCCTCACTACTGTCAAACAACGGTATTGATTTCAAACAAATAAAATCTAAGAAAATATTTGCATAATCACACACACTCGATTTTTGGAAACTTTGAACATAAAATATAACAAATTCTGTGACTCTTAATAAAGCGAGATTTTCGAAGAGTACAAATAGACGTAAAAATAATATATACTCACAGAGGATACACGCAAGACGTTACAAGATAACGTACGTCATAAGTAGGAAAGTATATAGGTAAGACGTCAATTAACTTGGATAGACCCGCGAGACGTTACAAGATGGCGCTCAACTTAAAAGGGCTTTAATTAGGAAAGAAATTTCGAGATATACGAAAGATAATCTAACAAAATCCTAATTTTTGTCGGCAACTATGAGAAAACAAGAAATGCATAATACCAGAGGCAGATCGAAGAAGAGGGTAGAAGACAAGGAGAAGGAAGAAGGTGGACAGGAACGAGAAATAGAAGTAGTCATGGACAGTGAAATGGAACAACCAACTGGTGATAAAGAAGAAACCGAAGTAGTCACAAACACGGAAAAGGAAAGAGTTGAAGAGGATGCCCAAGGGGATCAACCAGATAAATCTGCCCAAAAAGAAGACATGAGCATGCATGAGATGTTGAGAATAATATTGGAAAACTCAAAAGAACAGTTTAGGAAACAGGAGGAGAAATTTAACAAAATAGATGAAAACTCAAGGAAACAAATGAAACCTTGAGCGAAAAATTTAATAAAATAGATGAAAACTTTAGGAAACAGGAGGAAACTTCAAAGAAACAAAACGAAACTTTGAAGGAACAAAAGGAAACTTTGAAGGAACAAAACAAACAAACCAATGATAAAATAGATGAAAATTTTAGGAAACAGGAGGAAAATAACAAGCAAACCAATGAGAAAATAGACGGTATTCAGGAAGGTTTAGTCAAACAACTAAACGAAAAATTTGAGACCATTCGTGGAAATATCAGACAGACCATGAATGAACAACATCACAAATTGAAAGAAATTATTAACGGACAAAGGGAATATATGAACACCAAATTTGAAGAAAATAATAAAAATATAAAACAAATTCATGAAAAGATTGAAATGATCAGTAACACACTTAGCCAAAAAACAAATGAATACAAGGGGGAGACAAATAAGCAAATGGATGAAAGTTTCGGAAAGTTAGAGGAAACAATGGACAGTGATTTTAAGAATATGAATGAAACAATAGACAGCACTTCCAAAAGTATTAAAGTAAGTCCGAATATAGAAGAGAGCAGGAAGGAAATAGAAATTAGAGAATACCAAGGTGTAATATTATCTGAAAGTAAAAATAGCCACAACAAAGAGGATAATCAATACCTGGAAAAGAAGACCAAGAAAATAAGAAAAACATGTAGAAAGAAAATAATAAATACAAGGGAAGAATGGGAGATGATTACAGGTGGATTAATTAATGTATTTAAACTTCCAATTAATGAACAGAGGGAGTTAATTAAGTTTAGATATCAGTTAAATATGTCGACAATTGAAGTGCATCAGAAGATATCAGTAATATCTTCAAGACGGAATATATCATTAAAAAATTTGGTAAATAATCCAGAGGAAAAAGGGAATGGAATGATATTAAAAATGAGTGAATATGTTATGTCAGAGGAGGTACAATACCTGTTAGTTAAAAAGGAACGAACAATGACGGAAGACCGGTACTTAAATGAAGGTTTCATAGCAGCAAAGTGGGAGAGCTGAATGGTAAGGAGATTATCAAGGAGAGAATTAATTCCGAACACTCCAGTAATCCGAGGAAAGGGAGTACCTGAGTTAATGGACCATGGTTAAACTAAATAATAACCAACCAGAAAAAGGGGACTGATTTTCTGATACCGACCAAGCAACCCATTGGAAACAATATGATTTAATAAACCCCAAAATTCAAAAAGTACGTAAGGACAACTTACTAAATATTTCGAAACAATATAATTTAAAATAAAAAGACAAACCACCAAGAATATGTAAGAACAGATTATTAAATAATAATTATAAATAACTGATTTAAAATGGAATAATAGGAAAAATAATATTTTGATGGTAACAAACAGAAGAATAAATAAATAAATAAAAACCATTGATGGTAGTGTGCTCAAATAAGAAGAATAACGAATAATTTAATGACTACAATGAAGCTAAAGAATGAAAATAATTAATACCACTATGATTTAGAATTCCTTGGAGTTAAAAATGATATAGGAAGAAATGATACAAAGAACATCGGTCACAAGAAGGAAAGTCAAAAGGATTTTAAAATAATGCCTATCAATATAGTTATATGCTATTAGTTAATGAAAAAGAAGAAGGAATCAAGAAGAAAAAGAAATATATAATTAAATGCAAACAGCTACAACGTGAAGAATCCCAAAAGTGTTTAGTATTAGTCGCCAATCGACTACTTGTAAGTTTTTTATTATAATGAATTGACTGTAGACATGTTCCAGCAATCATTTTCCTGAGCAGATGGTACGTCTGGTCTCAGAAGGTGTAAGGATGGACAGCGGAGTAATGGACCCAAAAGTGGCCACCCGAACTGAACCACCGCACAGGATAGAGAAAAATGTTAGGGAAATTGAATATTTAAGGGATGATAAAATAGCTGAAAAGATTGATATTAGATTCCAGAAATATGAATGAAGAAAACAGAAGGAAGATAGCAGACAGAAGCTTAATTGAGAAAGCAAATTTATATAAAGGTAAATAGAAAAATGAGTGTTAAAACAAGATTTTATGATTAGTGTGACCAGCCCTTATCAAGTAATATGTGAAAGACCACTACCCAGAGAAATTAAATCATTAATGAAGGTGCCTCCAAGAGAGAGAGAGTTGAGTATAAAATCAAGCCTATTACCATTAACCGAATAACAGGTGTATAACCAATCAGAAATAAAGAGATATTATGAAGAATGATGAAAGAATCCAAAGACTGAAGAGTTCAACGATTATTTTTTAAAACGAGTAAACAAAAATAAATCTGTTCTAGTGGGGGAGCTTTATGTAACGTTACATAACCCCTGCCCAAATATGATAACACAATCACCATCGTTAAAACAATAATCACCCAATTCTAAAAGTCAGAAATGGGTATTATGTACCAAGCTATAAAAAACTTTGTACTCCAAAACACTGTAAACAATAATAATAAAAGTGCAGTGTACAAAGTGAAATATAGTGTACTTAGTGAAAGTGTAAACTTTAAAAAGAGCATCTCACAGATTGGTACTGAAGATGAAAAACAATCAATATTGTAGCCATGGACTATATTGCTGCTGACAAGTTTTGTATTTTGTGTAATTTTGTATTGTGTAGGCCACAAAGGTCTTGTACCTAGGAATAATCTTTGTGTTTTAATAATGATTTTGTTTAAATATAAGATAACCCAGGGTTAAATATAAAATAATACTATGTTAGCAAGATGGCATATGAAAAATAGTTTAGAGTAAGGATACATTAAGTAAATGATAAATCATAAATAAATCAAATTAAAAGGGATTAAAATATAAAATACCAGTGTACAAGTTTAAGGAAAATTATAAAGAAAAACCTTAAATAAATTAAATTCGATTATAAATAAAATCTAAAAAGGATTATTTTTCTAAAAAGAAGAAATGAATTTATAATAATTAATAATAGCCTATATACTAAAAAGTATATAGATTAACCAATAAAAAACCATAAAAATTCTTGGTTACTAAGAGTAACCAACTAACAAGAATTGGAATTAATTGTTAAACGATATTGGAAGTGAACGTTTTGAAAAAGTGTAATGTCTATAAAAATTTAACAAATTAACAGATACCATTTGAAATAATCAGTGCAAAATTAATAAAATTAACGAGTGATGTCCACTACATATTAGAACTCCTTCGAATAGAATAATTCACGCCCGTAATTTGATGAAACCTTGAAAAATCAACCTTCGATGTCCAGGCCTAGCCCACAGAAATTCGACATTTTGGTGAGATCGTTACCGAGTAAAATTTAACTAAATTACACCTCAACTATAAATTTATAACACTAGAAACAGCACAGTCTCTTTAAATACTTCAGGAAAAGAGGTGAACATAAACTTTATTATTTAGTTAACCCAAAAAACAGCAGAACGTGATCTGGTGAACATTCCGGCCGCCATTAAATAATGTTCGTGTTTTCAGTAAAGAAACGTAACCTGCGCTCTAGCGGTCAACCAATCAACTACATAATATAAGTAGTACAAATTATAAAAATTTATTTATGTAAAGCTTGGTATTAACCCATATTCATTTCTGACTTTCTCAAAGTACAAAGAACTCTAAAATAACCCTGGGAAATTAATTGTCGCGGGAATGAAAGGAATGAAAATCAATCACCGCTTTATGTTTAATCAAAAAATCATTCCCCAAAATAACCTCAAGATTTAATCCCCGTACGACTAGAAATGTGTTATCGTACCCTACCCCGTTAATTATCATATTCAAATGTACTTGTTTAGTGACTCTTTTACTCCTAACACCCGTAATACCTACAATAGTCACCCCCGCAACCGGCAAAGATGGAATATTTTTATTTAATTCTTCCAATTCATCTAATATGTGTTCGGAAATAACAGAGACTTCACTACCTGTATCTACTAAAGTTTTTATTTCCTTACCTTCAATGTTGATTTTCACCTCTGTTATCCAGTCTCCCGTCTAATTGCTTCCTCCATCAACTCCTCAGACAAATCTGTTATAATGATGTTGTTTTGGTAGCTGTCATTTATTTGGACCTCAGAATCCTCCGTCGACAACGGTCGGGTCCGGTTCTCCATTGTCTCTCTTAGTTTACCGCAGACGTACTCGCCACCCCTGGGTTGTATCCACCTTCGCTCCGGTTCACCTGTTTTCCATGTTCGTTACCTCTCGGCGCTCCTCCTTGGCCCTCTCCCCTCCTCTGGTATGTATGGTTATTCAGCTCAGGTTGTGTTCCCTGTCGCTGACCAGGTCTCTCTCTCCTACATCTAAAACAAAAATTTTGCGAGGCATAATTTTCATGCGAACACGCCGGACAACTCCACATTGGGCCTCGATTATTTTGTTCTCATCTGGGGTATGCCTGTCCATGTGGCGGTCCCCTCTGTGGTCCATGGTTCCCTCCGTTGTTCATATTCGGTTGGTTGTGACGACAACTTATTTCTTGGTCACGGATGTTCTGAAACACGTCTAAAATATTCTCCAATTCACTAATATTTGCTATCTCCCGCGTCATTAATGATATCTGTACTTCCTTTGGTAAGTGTTTACTTATGTGTCTAACAAAAGATCTGAATGGCAATGGCGGTTCTAAATACTTTGCTTCGCTGAATATTTTCATCACGTAACCAGTTAAATTATTATTGGGTCCCCCAAAATTTCCAGTTCCCATGATTCTACTACGTAACACCTCTTGATCTTCTTCAGACCAATATTTATCTCTGAATGCAGCTTCAAACTCTCCAAAATTCCCTCACTCTGTTCGGTGTACTTCGGCCCAGATTTCCGAACTACCTTTAAAACATTTTAAGATTTTTAATAATTGTACCTCCCAGCTACTGGTATTAAATTTATTAAGCTCCCTTACTCTATTCAGGAATTGCATAGGATGCACTCTTCTATTGTCACAACTAAATGACTCTAATTCAACGTCACTGCTTACGTCGCGAGTCATAATTACTCGTTCGGTAACAGTGTTTACTTGTTGGCTGATGGCCATACTCAATTCATCTTTTACATTCACAATACTCTTTTCAACGTTTATAAATTTATTGTTATTATCAGATTCAAGGTCACTTATTGTATTGTGTATTGTTTTAAATTCAATCTTACAACTATTTTCTATTTCACTTATTTTACGGTTATTATTTTCCATTGTAATAATAGCACAATTAACTTTACACTCACTGTTAGCATTACACTCATTTATTTTGGTTTCAATATTCTCCGTTATATCATGTATTTGTTTGTCAATTTTTCTGTCATTCTATTTCATTAATTTTAGTATTGATATTCTTTACTGAATTCTCTAATTCATCAAATTTACTTTCATATTTCTCATTGGTTTTCTCAAAATGTCTATTAACTTGCATTATTTCATTTCTAATTTCATGAAAATTACTTTCGTTTGTATCAAAACGATTATTTATTTTATCAAACTTCTCATCAAAATTATTCTTAATTTCATTGAAACTACTTACGCATTTTATTTTTTGTTCATATATTTCGCTTTTTAACTCTTCAAATTTGATATCATTAACATCGAAACGACAATTTATTTTATCGAAATCATTCTTGAGTTCACTAAAATTGCTACACATCATACTATACAAGCGTGTCAACATATCATCGTCATTCGATTGCTTATTTTTATTTGTTGAAACTGGAGTTAATTGAATTCCAGAATCACCAGCTGATTCGCTTAATTGCAATTGAGTCACAATTGGGGTGGAATGAATTATTATGTTACTGCCAACAGCTGTTTCTGTACCAGCTGTCCGCGTTTCACTTTCATCCAATGACTGTGGTTCAAGGCCACTTTCGCTCATATCTACGTCTGTTAAATTACTTTGTTTTGCGTGCTCAGACATTTTTAAGTGATTTATAACTTACGAGAATCTTCAGAGGATTATATATTTTAAGGAATATTCGATGTAAACGTGATACTCCGTGCTTCGCTACGGAGTTTCATGTTGTACGTAATGAAAATGTTAGTTTAATTAATAAAGTTCAATTAAAGTAGGTTTCTTAAAAATAAATAGCTGTTGCCCACGACTTCGTTCGCGTGGTCTTCAGTTTAATGCGATAATATATTTATAACAGAATCTATTCTATTGGGTTGCCATAGTAACCAAATCTAATAGTTTGGGGGACCCCCCAGAGGATCGTATCGAAAAAACACCTGTCCTATGTTGGTTCTCCCGTTGCGTAAAATATTTGTGCCAAGTTTGGTTGAAATCGGTCTAATAGTTTAGGAAGAGATGTGCAAGACCCCAAAGGACCCCCCAAAGGATTGTATCGAAAAAAACACTTGTCCTATGTTGGTTCAGTGGTTTAGGAGGAGCTGTGGAAGACCCCAAAGGACCCCATCGAAAAAACACCTATCCTATGTTGGTTCTCCCGTTGCGTAAAATATTTGTGCCAAGTTTGGTTGAAATCGGTCCAGTGGTTTAGGAGAAGATGTGGAAGACCCCAAAGGACCCCATCGAAAAAACACCTATCCTATGTTGGTTCTCCCTTTGCGTAAAATATTTGTGCCAAGTTTGGTTGAAATCGGTCCAGTGGTTTAGGAGAAGATGTGGAAGACCCCAAAGAACCCCCAAAAGGACCCCATCAAAAAAACACCTATCCTATGTTGGTTCTCCCTTTGCGTAAAATATTTGTGCCAAGTTTGGTTGAAATCGGTACAGTGGTTTAGGAGAAGATGTGGAAGACCCCAAAGAACCCCCAAAAGGACCCCATCGAAAAAACACCTATCCTATGTTGGTTCTCCCTTTGCGTAAAATATTTGTGCCAAGTTTGGTTGAAATCGGTACAGTGGTTTAGGAGAAGATGTGGAAGACCCCAAAGAACCCCCAAAAGGACCCCATCGAAAAAACACCTATCCTATGTTGGTTCTCCCTTTGCGTAAAATATTTGTGCCAAGTTTGGTTGAAATCGGTACAGTGGTTTAGGAGGAGATGTGGAAGACCCCAAAGAACCCCCCAAAAGACCCCATCGAAAAAACACCACTAATTCAGAAACCTTCGCGGGCGTGCGCACAACAACTCACCGAAGTTTCATTGCAATCCGATGAATGGTATAGGAACGCATACGGGACAAACAAAGAAACATTCATTTTTATATATAATTTCCTGGAACCCGATCGCAGCGCCACCTACCGGGTCCAATTGTGAATCTAAACCATCCAGGGACCCACTCAAACACACACACAAAATTTCATCAAAATCGGTCCAGCCGTCTAGGAGGAGTTCAGTGACATACACACGCACACACGAAATATATATATATAAAGATTTTTACTTATGTTATAACTACAATTGGTTAATCTTCCCTTCAAAACATTATACCATAACATACATAAAATAAATCTTATACCATAATTACGTAAATTTTACGTAAATTAAATTTTGCTTTCACAACCGTATTTCACTTCCTGCACTGTCAAAGTAGGCCGGTATAATACAATTTATGATTATATTACATCATGGTCACGCTGCACCATTGTAACTATATCATTCTATTAGCTATAATCAAAATTTTTAAACTTCCACCTACCTTTAATTCTTATATGTGTTGGCCGGATCTCTTGGTGATGAACTAACCCAATTCATACAACGAACTGATCAGTGCAGCAAATAAATGAGGTGTTTGAAATGATTTGTTTAACAAATTATATAATATAGCAGATAACATTTTTATTTACCATTAGTATGACATTTATGCTTCCCACTTCCTTCTATGCATGATATAAAAAATAAAAAAAATGTAAACCTTTTTCTTTTTTAACCTATGAAATACATCATCATCATTTTTATCTATATCAAAGCTTTAACTATCTAACATCGATTATTCTAAAAGAACCAATACCTTTATTTTTATTTTCTTATCTACACACACAACTCACATACAAGATTATTTGAGATCTCACTTATTTCCTTTTAGTTTCTGCCCATTTATATAAAATAAAAAAATCTGTTACGTGTTCAAGACTTACGTGGTACCACGCCGTTGCGTCACGCGTGTTTACGCACTTTCACTATTTTATCGAATTTGGTTAAATTTTGTTCTTTACTATTACTTCAGCCACTCCTACGTTATTCTTCTATTGGATGAAATTTAACACATTTTTTACTAAAATTAGACTCAGTTTTTTATAAGTCGAGTCTAATAACACCCGGCCGGGTTTGTGACTGAGCTGAGAGTGCCCACAAAACGCCCCACTATCCCTTGTTGCTGAACAGGAAAGCACTGCCTTCAGGCTGCGATTTTTTCGTCGCCGTACACGAAGTATGGATTGTCTATGTCCCAAATTAACCAGCGACGTTTGGTGGTGACGATATTAGAGGCTTAGGTGGGTGGAGCCTCTAATTGATTTCCTCCGTCTACAGAGCACATGGCAAGAAATCTTTCTGCTTCGCCATTTTCTTAGCGTCGGTTCCGCCTGTTGTGCGTAGATGCTGCGCCCGGGTTTGTGTACGCGCACAGTCGTACGTGACAAACATTCAGTTCACAAACAAGTATTGCGTTCTCTGACAACACCCAGTCCAAAAAGTTATGTTACGTTCATGGTTTGAATACAACGATATTTCACATGGGACTTGCAATGATGATATTAAAGAAATTTTAAATAAATTTAATAAAAAATAAAAGCCCCCATTTTGACACATTACACAATACAAAACAAGTAGTATGTGTGCGCATGTGTGTGTGAAAGAAGCTATAACATTTATTGGGATCAAAAAATTTCACAATATTGGACGAGTTTCCACATTACTCAGGTTCTGGTTGGAGACAGTTTTATTGTATAATAAACTATAGATACACACACCAAAGTTTTGTAGTTTATAAATACAACTCATTGTGTATATATGTATGTACTGAGATATGTAATTTTATGTGGTAATTAACTTATATTGTTTCTATAATGTCTATACTTCACTTTGGTAGGTTAGTATTGAAGTTCAGCGACCTTTGTTAATTGAACGTCCTGATATTGTGATTGCTACACCTGCCCGTGCTTTGAGCCACCTCCAAGCAAACACATTCTCATTGAAGGATTCACTTGAACTGCTGGTTGTAGATGAAGCTGATCTAATGTTTTCATATGGTTATGAAACTGACGTTAAGAATGTTCTTCAGTAAGTTGTAGTAAACTGTATTTGTATTTTAATGGATAGCTGTAATAAATAAAATGTAAGTATATATGAAATTGGTAATGAATGAGTGTAAATCTGAATTTAATTTTGCTTATTGCATGGGAATTGATAAGTTATAACAGTATCAAGAAATAAAATTACCATAGTTACCAAAAAATAAGATGACTTCAAATATAAGATGAACTCCTGTTTCTATGCAGAAAAATACCTTTTTGAGAATTTTAGAAAACAGTTCATTATTCTTTATGTGTACAAACATACATATACAGAAAGTTTATACAAGTATTTTCCTTCCTCGTCAACAAGTCTGATTCAGTTTCTTGTTCATCAGAAGGACCACTAATATTTTCATATGGACGAAGATTTTCCCACATAAAATTGTCTTCACTTACATTCATAGCATTTGAAATGAAACACTTCCTAAACCCTTTTGTGATGATTGTGGTAGAACTATGGTTACATACTGTCAAAATCCATCCTCTGAACACAGAAAAATAAGCCTTTTTACCCCCCCCCCCCCCCCACCGAGTAACAGCTTGAACATTTTGAGCCCCTTTCAACAGTCATTACAGCACTTTCTGAAAACATCCGTGAGCAGTTTATTCACCCACCACAACAATGAAAACCTGTAGTTATTAAGTCATACTGCACATATAATTACAAGGTCAACATTGACTACTGATATCTTCTTTGACTTCTGAACTTAATGCATGACACTTAATACATGTACTATCAGTAAACATCCTTTTTTTTAGGACTGCTCAATGTTTACAGTTTAGTAATCCAAAGCTGTACGTATTGGGGCATTGCCGTTTATGAGAAGTACTTTTCCAGTTTTTTTTTTTTTTGTTCTCTGTGTTCTTTTTTTTAATACTCAGTATAACTTTATTTTTCTAGCAGTCAGAAAAATTAGTAGAACTTAACCATGATCTTCTTTACGATTTTTATAGTACAAAGAGAGTTTGTACATTTTTAAAGTATTGTGGGTTTTTACTTGCACCGTTATCTAAGAGGTTCAAGGAATGTATACACAGCATCACAATTACTCTTTCCTTACTAATTTAAGTACTGATATTAATTACTTTTACGTCATTTATAGTACGAGTCCCCACACTATAAACATTTAGCAAGAGACACACCACTTTCACGTGTAGAAGGCGTACTGAGTATTCCTAGTTTAGTTTTTATTGTTTCAAATTTTTATTTCCTTTTGGTAGAGGTCGATGCCATCATTAAAAATACTGTATACCACAATTTAATCACAAATGCACACACTCACTATTAAATATACAATAATGCAAACTCAAATCAATCGAACAAGCCAAGAACAGATTAATGACTGGTGTCAAAATAATATGATAATGATCAGCGGAAACTGTTTCGTCATTTTCAAGCACCCCATAACTATATTTCCCACTTTTATTCCTGTTGAGTCCATAGTTTCATCAACACTTAGCGATATTTTCTCATTTTCACACACAGCTCTGATATTTTCTAGTATTTCTTCATAGCAGTTTGTAAGATAGTGTTTTCTTAAAGTAGACTCATCCAGAGGATATACGTTCGTGTACTTCACTACAAATTTTTAAGGACTGAATTGTTTACTTTGTGTAGAGTAATGTCTGCTGAAATGAAAGCTCTGCACAAATCAGAATAAAATTCACGACACTTCATAGTGTAATGTTATTAACACTTTATTTAAAATCATCCTGGCAGTGTCCCCAATTGTTGTTATTAAACGTTTTCATATACACCCGCCCAAAATATTACCTACCTTGGCGATATGTTCTTAACACGTACCTTGCGTTTCATCGAATTTCATCGGAGGGTCGCCAGCATATTTAAGGTTATATATGCAACCATTACAACACTATGTAGAGACAGAGAGAATAGCATTGTCAGTGATCCAGAGAAAATTAAAACTATCTGGCGAGAGTACTTCGATGGCCTCCTTGGTGGTATGATACAGGGAGGAGAAATTGTTGCTCACACTCTGCGGAATGCAAACATTGGAGAGATGGAATCTGACCCACCATCAATTCAGGAAATAGAAGAAGCTATTAGTGCCCTCAGGAACAACAAGGCGCCAGGTACAGACTTAATTCCTGCAGAACTGCTTAAAGCTGGAGGTACTGATGTGGCAGTCGCACTGCACTCCTTAGTCGTGGACATATGGCAAACGGAACGAATCGCCATGGAATGGAATAAGTGCATTATATGCCCCATTTATAAAAAAGGCGACAAACTTCAATATAGAAATTACAGAGCCATTTTGTTGCTGTGCACCTTCTACAAGGTTTTTACGTATATCTTGAACCAAAGGCTGAGTCCCCTCACAGAAAATATAATACGGGAATACCAAGCTGGATTCCGACCTGGAAGGTCTACAATCGACCAACTCTTCTCGGTAAAACAGATATTAAGATGCGGATGGGAACGTGATAGTGATGTGTACCAAATCTTTGTGGACTTCAGGCAAGCGTATGACTCTATTAATAGAGACAAACTCTACACCATAATGCATGAATTTGGAATACCAGGCAAACTGGTAAGATTAACACAAGTGACCATGCAGCAGACTGAAGCCCAAGTAAAGGTGGATAGCCAACTAACTGAACCCATAAATATTACACGAGGACTAAAGCAAAGAGATGGGGTTAGCCCCAACACTATTTAATATTGTATTGGAATATGTAATTAGAGGCTGATCAATAAATAGCTCCAATCTGTTAACAAATAAAACTGTACAGATAGCCGCATATGCAGATGACATTAACATCATGTCAAGACGGATCACGGCAGCTAAAGAAATATTTATAGAGCTTAAAAACAAAGCCAAGGAAGTTGGGCTAGCCGTAAATATGGATAAAACAAAAATGCTTATCCAAACAAGAAGGGACCAGGTTCATAACAACATTGAGATAGAGGAGGAGACAATTGAAGTGGCGGACAATTTCACGTATCTCGGAGTGAATCTAGCAAAGACTGGATCACAGGAGCTGGGGATCCAAAGACGGACCACCATGGCTAACAAGGCATACTTCGCATTGCTGCCATCATTTAGGTCTGGGGATGTGCACAGGGAAACAAAAATGAAAATATATAGGACTGTCATCAGACCAGTGCTATGCTACGGGTGTGAAGCATGGACAATCACACAGAAAACAGTTGACATAGTAGACACCTTTGAAAGGAAAATCCTCAGACGCATTATAGGCCCAATACAAGAAAATGGCTCATGGAGACTGAGATACAACAACGAACTGTATCAAATATATAAAGAGATACCAGTCTCAAAATTTATAAGAATACAAAGATTGCGTTGGGCCGGACATGTTATGAGAATGGAGGATGGCAGGAACTCCAAGAGGCCTTTGCTGGGTACATGGGAGGGAACGAGACCTAGAGGTAGTCCGAGGAAGAGGTGGGAAGATGGCGTTGCAGAGGACGCGAGAGACATGGGGATAAGAAACTGGAGGAGGGTTGCAGTGGACAGAGTGGATTGGAGGCGGAGATTAGGGCCCGACTTGGGCTGTAGCGCCATAGGAGGAGGAGGATATGCAAACATTTCACTCTGTGTATTAAATAACGCTTGCTTAATTTACACTTTATTTCCCTGGACTCAGAAGATTCGAAAGTTCGTTAGGCGAGACTTTGACAATGGAAACAGACTAGGTTGCAGCGCAATAAGTTATACTAAACATGTGGTCATATCGATATTGCAAAATGCATTTAATTTGCAGGTAGAATTTTAAAGGGGTGTAACCATTGGTGTATCCAGCCGGTTCACACCGGTTTGCCCGAACCGGTTGTTAAATTTAGGATAGATCGGCGAACCGGTTGTTACTTGTTATGAACTGTATTTAGAGTTTTAGTAGTGAATCGCTGAATCACGGAAAATGGCCGACGATTTCGACAACATATCATTTCGGCGCTGAGCAGTTTCAATGTTGTGGTGTTCCGTCGTTCTGCGACAATATCGATCTTCGCAACTTTCGAGACACTTGCCGTTACCCGCCAGTGCCAGTGACCTTCACGCCGTGTTTGGAAGTTTTTAGGTTGTTTTTAAATTGTTTTTTTTTTTTTTTGTGCTGTACACAGTGTACTGTACTGATTAGTGTAGTTTTGAATTCTGTGTTTGTTTATAACTAGAGTCTTTTAAAACATTCAGTCAACATTTTATTATGAAATGACAGTCAAACCGGATTAGTTTTTCCAGTAGGCCTTTTTGTTCCAGCCAAAAACAGCCTAAACTTGTTTGTGTTTGTGATGACAGCACTGAAGATTCAGAGACTTCGCTATCACTACCATCTGATGACGGGGCTGTTTCTAATTTGCTGATATGGTCAGAAAAGCAGCGTGAATATTTTATGAGTAAGTACTCATGGCTTAATATTACTGAAAAAAAAACAGCGTAGGATGCAAAGTATGTTCCCAAATAAATTCTTTAAATGTTGAAAGTGCTAAACACATTCACATTTCAACTGAATGGAAAAATTCTAAAATCGTCCCAAATGGATCAACAAAGGAAATACAACAGGCATCTATCTGCAAAAAACTTAATGAGCATGCATGTTCTGAATCGCACAATAAAGCAATTCAAATAATTGAAGAGTCTAAACAAAACAAAATTGTTGCATCTGTTGATAAATTCCATGAAAAGCAATTACTTTCCACCAGCCATGTATTTACTACAGTGTACAGTCTAGTAAAACGTAACAGACCCATGCAAGATATTGAGGCAGAAATAGAATTATACAAGAAAAAAATGGCGTAGACCTTGGAGTTTCTTTACACTCAAGGCAAACTGCAATGGCCATTGCCCAACATATATCTATTGAGTTAAGGAATCAGATTTTTTCTAAAATTATTGAACAAAATTCCAAAATTTGTATTGTAATTGATGAAGCCAGCACAGTATAAAAAAAAAGTGCATTGGTCGTTATATTGAGATGCGATGTTTTAGGCTCAGATGAGCCAATAAACGTATTTGTTGATTTAAAAGAACTGGACTCTACAAATGCAGAGACGATTTCTCATATTTTACTTCTTACATTAGAAAGTTATGGCTTTAATGATCCCTATCTAAAGAAGAATTTGATTGGTTTTTGCTCTGATGGTGCCAGTACTATGTTAGGTTGTAAGTCAGGAGTTTCAATTAGATTATTAAGTAAATACCCTGGTATAATAATTTGTCATTGTTTAAGCCACCGAGTGCAACTGGCTCTTGATGATGCTATCAAATCTATTTCACAAGTCAATCATTTCAAAGCATTTCTTGAGAAGATCTATTGTTTCTACCACACATCAAACAAAAATCAAATGGAATTAAACAATATAGCCAATGATTTGGAATTGGAAATCATAAAAATTGGTTGTGTTTGAGGCCCTAGGTGGGTAGCGTGCAGTGTAAGAGCAACAAAAGCTGTATGGAAGGCCTATCCAGCCCTATATAACCATTTTTCTCAATCAAATCAGACAGGTTTGAAACTGTGAATGGAAAATTTGAATTTCATAGAGGACCTTGCTCTAATGACTGATCTACTAGAAGAACTGTCCCTCTTATCTCTTGCATTGCAAAGCCAGGATGTAACTGTAGTGAAAGCAGATCGACTGAACAAGAGATGCATAAGAGCATTAAGTATATTAAAAGACAGCAAAGGAAAATATGAAAGTCTTGTACCTACAACGATAAAATCAGATACCCATAATCATATTCCATTCAGTAGAAATAACAAAAATGTAAAATTACCAGGAAATCAACTGATACAAAGTGTCATAGATAACATGACAAACAGATTAGGGAGTGAAGAAAATGAGACATATAAAAATATGTTGTCTCTATTTACCCTATTGGACTCTACCACCTGGCCAAGTGAAGGCACACTTTCTCCCTGGTATGACGGAGAAAAAAAGCTTTATAAATTAAGCAATCTTATAAAGTTTGACATTCCGGTAAATGATTTTAGAGACCTAATTGATGACAGAGACATGCCTAACAAAACACAACCTGGAAGCATATTACAAGCTAATAAAATCATGAAGGTGATTGCTGTAAGCTCAGCAGAAGCAGAGCGCGCTTTCAGTTTGATGAATATAATAGCTACTGATCAGAGGAATGCTCTTCTTGTCAGCAACATCTCCCACTTGATGACCATAAAGCTTGTAGGGAAAGCTATATCAGACTGGGATCCAACCTCGTTAGTGAAATTGTGGCTACGACAGGGGCACCACACGGCAACCGATACGAGAGTGAGAAGAAAGTGAAGCAAGATTTTTCGAAAAACCAAAGTACCATTTGGAGCCTTCTGTAACATCAACCTACAGACATTTTGGCTATAAACTGAAGATTAGAAATTGTTTTTTGTTTCAGAATATAAAACAAATTTAATGTAGCTTAAGTAAGAATATATCATATTTTCTTTCTGTGTATTTCATATTACATCTTTCTTTCCCTTCCCCATAATACAGTTCACATCCAACACGGTCTACAGAACCGGTTGTTAAATTTTTAGGGTGACACCACTGGGTGTAACCCCTATTTATATTTATGTGGTGATAACAATTCACACAACAATGTATACACATAATTAGCAATTAAACACAATAAACTTATTTTCTAGTAAGGCTAACCAGCACTTCGCTTTTTCTCTCTCTCTCTCTCTCTCTCTCTCTCTCTCTCTCTCTCTCTCTCTCTCTCTCTCTCTCTCTCTCTCTCTCTCTCTCACTCTGTAAAACCCCCCTTAAATCTGAGATCTCATTATTTGAATGGTTTAATTTTATATTGGATATATAGCCATGACTGGTAGTATAGTCAACCTAGATTTTATTGTACTTATCTGCCAAAGTTATTTCCCATGTTGCACCGTAGCTCGTTCAAAACTGTTTTCTTCTCCAACACTCACAAAAATTGGTTAAACTGTTAGTTAATTTTGATAACTGCTTTTATACTGGAAGAAATGTATTTTACACTGGTTTAGATGTATTTTCACTTGTTGAAGGCCTAAGTCGACTTTGTCTGCAGACTTGGGTTAAACACAAGTCCACAGCGTTTGGCTGCGGTTCGTAAACTGGGTAATGGTGACGGGCGACTGTACACTTCAAGAGCTGGTCACGTGGTACCCCTACTTTGCTGATCGGATCATATAGAAGATTCTGGAACAATTCGAAGTTCGACTTGCGTCTCAGTATTCTAAAACATGAGTTCGTCTTGTGATATTCTCATGACGTCAGTCGGAATATAAAAATTCGTGCCCATATATGGTTACGTTTAATTCATTCTGTGACGTCAGTGACTATGTCACATGGTCTGATTCATTCCATTCCAATGTCGAAAGTCATATTTTTTTCAGTTTTACATCACTCGGATTATTACACAATAGGAAAATAATTATGCCCCTTTTTGTACTGTCACAATACCCCCTCAATGAGAGGTTTTATGCATTATGCTTTGGCATAAAACCTCATTGACAAAACCTAAAAGGATCAGCCCGGATATGGCGCCATGACCCTCCTTTAATTTTGTATTTAAATCATGGGTAACTCACCTCCCTGATCCAGTGATTGCTGCCGCACCTGCATGACTTTACTGGACTTGCTGTGGTAGAATCCCAACACCATAAAGCCAGACAGGCACTAGACGCCCCTACCCTGACACGCTGGTCAGCACAGGGTCGTCACCGCAGTGTCACCAGATTCTGAAACAATCAACAAAACATTACTAAGTGGCCTTTCATTTTCCAGACCCTGAACTGATTTGGTTTCCTTTTAGCCATGCTGGTTTGCCTTTTTCGAAGTACTGGCTTTTCTTAACTTCTAAATGTACACATAACCTTGTTTAACAGAAATATTCTTAACATAACAGAATATACTTTCACCTAAACATCTAACATCGACATTCTCTTGGAATTTATCATTCCAAATTCAAAATGATTTATTCCAGTCGGAATTTTAAGAAAAATCCTTCATATTACTTTTTTCACTTAAACATCTCAGTCTATCTATTAATTTCAATGATTTACTCTTCATTTATGCAGATTACTCCGGTCATCGGTATACAATACATGATTAACACAAAAATCAAAAGTTATACAATACAACTACTACAGTCAACCAAATGTGTATTTTAACACTGTATTATTAATCGTTATATCGTGATTTAATCATCACTCCCTGTATCTTATTTTTTATTTTAAACTCCTCCACATCATTTTCTACTATCCCTTACTTTAATCATCAAACTTTTATCATTTACTATTCCTTGTAAAATTCAAATCTACAAACATTTTTCAAATTTACTACCCATGTTTCCATCTTTTACATTAATTAAACCCTTTCAAATTAGTTTAATTCAATTATAAAAAATTCATAATTACATAAATATAAATTCCTATTAATAATCAATTCTCATTATCATAACACACTCAATCAAAATGATTAACATTGAGTATGCCTCATACAACATACACACACAGTGTATTTTCCAATAACTTAACCTAACACAATACATTTAACATCAATACAAATTTAAATACAATCTACGTCATCATGTCATTGTTTACCAAACGCATTACATAAGTTAGCCACGTATTTACACCATTTGCTAAAATAATTAAATGTTCATTCACTATATATCTAACCTCCATCATCAAAATTTAATCTGATCTTAACAATACTTTTCATTCTTATTTACATACATTATATTCTCATTTTAATATAATGTCCCTTTAAATCTGTGTTATTCATTATACCATAATAATAATCTATAGGATTATTTCACCTTATTATCTCATAAAACTTATCTACATTAGTATTTTTGGTCCAGTCTCCCTTAGTATTTTTTGTCATCACCAGGTAAGTTATAATCTCATCATCATAGTCATCTACTACTACATCAATTACATCGCAAGGTAAGTGCTTATTATTATCATCATCTATCTACTGCTGCTCTAATTACATCATCACAAGGTAAGTGCTTATTACTAACAGTGGTATCATCAAAATAATCATCAATATTTACTGCACAAGGTAAGTCTTTCATATAGTCTACTCTCTCAATATTTACCCTCTTAACTAACCCTTCATAACCTCTATTTAACTTGAACATCTCTCTCTCTCTCTCTCTCTCTCTCTCTCTCTCTCTCTCTCTCAACGCCATTTAATTCTCTCACTCCACGCAGAGGGCAATACAACTTTGTTACAACACCATCTTAGTCCAGTCGCCAGAGTAAAAATAACGGTAACAGTTCTTAAAAAATTGAGGCAAAGTGATATTTGGTATAGTTATTGAAAAAGGTCTAAATATCGGTTTAAAATCATCTTTGCATGTTTATAAGGTCAGGCTTTTTAAAAAAAAACCCTTATTTAAGGGAAGCGCGCGGTAAAATAGATAAAAACGTTTACATTCAGTGAATTTCTTTCCTTACTACTAAATAAACCATTGGATCATGATAAAGTCTTCATTCTTTTTGTTTAAAATAGTTCAAATTTTAATAGTAATAAAATCAAAATAACGATTTTGTTATTATTTCATCGTTAGGAGTATTAAATCGATAGACGGAATGGTCGATTTTAACAAATCTTCCTCTGTTGAATAATATTATTAAATATGTGTATCTTAATATACATAAAAGTCATTGTGTGTATTTATATTCCACACCTCCTACTAAACCACTGGACCGATTTCAACAAAACTTAGCACAAATATTTTATGCAACGGGAGAACCAACATAAGATAGGTGTTTTGGGCCCTGGGGGATGTCAAAAATGGAAAATATGAAAATATCGCATGTAGGGTATCAAATTAAAGGGAATTTCAATGCAAGTAACACTTTTTCATGCATATAAGCACTATTGAAAATTCTTGGGCCCTGGGGCATAATAAATGGGTGGTTTTGGGGGAGGTCAAAAATGGAAAATATAAAAAATCACTGGACCGATTTCCACCAAACTTGGCACAAATTTTTTACGCAACGGGAGAACCAACATAAGATAGGTGTTTTGGGCCCGGGGGGGTGTCAAAAATGAAAAATATGAAATATGAAAATACTGTGGAGTATCAAATTAAAGGGAATTTCAATGCAAGTAACAATTTTACATGCATATACGAACTATTGAAAATGTTTGGGCCCTGGGGCTCAATAAATGGGTTGTAATGGAGGGGTGTCAAAAATGGAAAATATGAAATACCGTATGTGACATGCATATACGCACTATTAAAAATTTTGGTCTCCGGGGCTCAATACATTGGTGGAATTGGAGGAGGGGTGATGTCAAAAATGGAAAATATGAAAATACCGCACGTGGGGTATCAAATTAAAGGGAATTTCAATGTAAGTAACAATTTGACGTGCATATTAATTTGGATTATTATAAATATCCCCCCCTGCTTGGTGGATGTGAAAAAAACAGCATAAATAGTATCAAATTAAAGTGAATTTCCTAGCAAGTAAGAATATGACACCACTTTCTCCCAAGCAAACCCGGGCAAATCCTCCAGTAATAAATAAAATATTTCAAAGAAAAGCTCTCTTTTTAATAAAAGGTAAAACGAATACAAAGAATATATATATTTTTTTAAATTTGGAATTTTAAAAATTATTTATGTTGAGAATTTAGTTAGTGATTTCTTCTTCTTCTTCTTCTTCTTCTTCTTCTTCTTCTTCTTCTTCTTCTTCTTCTTCTTCTTCTTCTTCTTCTTCTTCTTCTTCTTCTTCTTCTTCTTCTTCTTCTTCTTCTTCTTCTTCTTCTTCTTCTTCTTCTTCTTCTTCTTCTTCTTCTTCTTCTTCGAGGATTTTTTCCTCACTATCATCAAAGTCATTATCATCAAAATCAATCTCGTCAACAATTGGAAAGTTTTTGCAAGTTTCAGTTGAGCATGTACCACAAACCGATGAACATAAAAGACCAGCGCTTCTGCATGTACACGATCCTTTTTTGCAGCCAGTTTTGCAATTACAAAAGATCATTTTTAATAAAGATTTTGGGGCAGCTGGCTGTGTCATTTTTATAGGCGTTAAAATTTCTCCAACATTCCAACCCCAGTCTTTTGGTATTAGATCATTGCCGAGCCATTGCTGGACTTGTAAATATACTCTGTAAAAGTGCTGCTTGGCAGCATCAGAAGTAGGTGGCAGACTTTCTAACTTTACAGGTTTTAAGCTTTTTTTCTTTTTTGAAATCGCTTTAGTAAAACTTGTATGTCTGTATTTATCAACACATGTAATTTTTTTTGGTGCATTATACATATACAGGAGAATTAATAGACCATTTTTATATATAGATGTTTGATGTTGATTTTCCAGTTTAAATGCTTCGATCGCTTCTTTTAAATCTGAGTTTATTGATTTTTTTTCAATCGAATTAAAAACCGATTTTTTACCTTTACCATAAAAGCATGACGTTGTGTCACAGCCGGTTAGAGCATGCAAAAATAGTATATTCTCTTTGCAAAATTTATGCTTTCTAAAGCTGTTATCAGAAGAAAATAGACTAGCACTCATGGTTCCTCTCGTGGGTTTTAAGAGATAAATTTTCTTATTACAAGGTGTAAGCGCAGTAATGAGCACCAAAATATCTACGTCCTCTGCAACAATAACTGGAGGTTTATCATATAATTCTAAGGCTGTTTTCACAATTAATAAGTCTGCATCATCGTCAGCTTGTTTAACGTTTATGTTTTCTTCTTCCAAATATCTCGTTAGAATTTCAATAAATAGAGTTTTATTATTTTTATTCGAAAGAAATTGTTCTTGGGTCACTGTGACACACATATCTTCATGGAATAAAATATCTGGAGAGGAATTTTGATTGGTACGGCGATAACGCTCCATAGCTTTGATGCTGTTAGAATTGTTTGTATAGCCATCAAAAACTACAGCAACTTTTGATCCAAAGTGTCTCTTGACATAATTTACGTATCTTTGAAAAATACATTTGAACTTGTCATTTTTTGACCATACTACTCTATGCAGTAACATACCACCATCAATGACGTAAATGCAATCTTCAAGGTTAATCTCAGTGCGGTCTACTTCAAACATATCATATAGTTTAGACTTATCTGTTTTCCGAAATACACCTTCGTAAAACATAGATGTTGGGTACGGTGCAAGTTCATAACGCATGTAATCTTTTAATTCGTCGTCACTTTTTCTTGCTACACAAATGCGTTGAAATATAAACATTGGATCTATAGGGACAATTTCCTCTTGAATTTTCAGACTACTATTAACACTTTTTAATGACAGTACTCTATTTTTTCGTTTAAACGAAACTTTATGGAAGTTTGTACCAGCAATTTCTTCTAATCCTGCTTTTCCAACCTCAAAAGCATTATGACAGTTAATATTATTACCGCCAGTAACTCCAGTAGATATAGACATTATTGAATCTTGATAAGGAAATGGCTCGTGACAATCAAACCAGGAGTTTATTTTGAGAATATCTTCAGTATCTCGTTTTATTCGAGAATCTCTAGCATCTACATGCTGATCGGAAGTAGAAAATGTTATACCACAAAATTGTTCTACTTCTTCGCAGATATCATGTGTATATGGCATCGCTAAAATCCATTTATTTGCAGTGCTGGTAGTTACTCCCCGTCCAATCATACCACCATCAACTTTCATGACTCTCATTAAGTCCTGTTCGATTGTCATATCAGTATGAGTTCCTGACCAGAATTTCTCAGTTCGTCTTACAGTACAAAATCCGTTATTTATAAAATTTTGAAGTTCTTTAATTTTAAAGCGGTAGTTTCTGGAATTACATCTTGGTTTTGCATTGAGGTGAAAAGTTTTTCAGATTCTTTTATAAATTGATTCATATATTGTACATATAATAAGGCTGATTTCGTATAATTAAAATGTCCAGTTGCATAAAAATATGGCAACATTTGCTGAATAACTTGTAATTGAATTTTTAGATTACCCATTTTTTCAGAGCGCGCAAATGCTTTTGCAATAGAGATCATTCGTATGTATTGTATCCATAATTTTGCAGTTTTACCGCGTTCCTCAATTTCAATCATTTTTTCTAGAAATTTACCATTTAAGATGTTTAAAAAATTATGATCTTGTACTTCTTTGTAAGTAAGATTGTCATCTAAAAATTCTTGTAGTAAAGATTTCATATTTGAATATTCAACTTCTGAAAGATTCATTTCCTCAATAATCTTTTTACACAAAACTATCCAAATTAATGTGTGGCCTCGTACTGCTCTAGCATAAGCATGGCCATCTAACATCTTATCTACAGTTCCTGGCGCATAGCAACAGCTTAATGCTTCTTTTAAACCGCTTCCTGCCATCACATAACCGATTGAACCAAGAAAAGACATAAGCAGATGAAATCCTCCAAGTCGAACAATTACATTATGTATATCATCATCAGGTGAGGATTGGACCATTTCAAACGCTTTCTGATACAAAGGTTGATCGAAAGTAACAAAACAATTAAATAGATTTAAGTTTTTCACTAGTTTTACAGCGTATTTTAAAACGGTGTATATTGTATTTTTGTCAGTTGGAGGAGAGTGTACAAAAGGCAAGCAAACAATTCTAGATAATGTATAAGTCATATTTTCCAAAAGCTTGGACATAAAGGCATTCCAGCCAGTAATGCCTGGTTTGGTCACTCCATAAATCCTAAGCAAGTCAGCATTAGAAAAATCTATATTATTCAAACTCGGATTATCTACTTTTTCAAAAACAATGTTTTGGAGTGCATGTGTATTAATATTTTCAAAAATTTGGAATGGTATTTTGTCAATTTTGCTGATTTCTTTTGCAGTAGGCTTAACAGTCAATCGTTTTAAGGGAACTTTGTTATAATAACAATCTCTGGGACTTACAATCATAATACCTCCCATACTATGAAAAGTATTTTTCCCGTCTATAGTATTGATATTAATATCTGAATTGTCAAATGCCAATTGTGCAAAACAGCCAGATCTAAATGGAGAACGTGGACTAAGCAATACACTATTCTCATAAAGTGCTGCTTCTTTGTATGATGAACACACTCCCAGATGCGACAATATATCTATAATTCGTTTTGAAGCAAATTTCCTATGCAACATTACAGACAGACCAACTTGCAATGGTGATAGAAAGGTTCTAGGTCTTATGCAACTCATAATTGAATGAGTAATTGCTGTGCATTTTGTTTCATATGAACTAATATCACCTTTTTTATTTTTTAAAATTATTTCTTCTATCAGAAACTGAAGGGATTCTGGGATATTCTCATTAATATTTTGGAATATATTATCACTTGGAGGATAAAATTCTGTATTACTTTTCTTCAGATTAACATCGTTTCGAATAATTGCTGCTGCAGATTTTAAGATTTTTCTTTTTTCTTCATTTTCATCTTTTTTTGAGGCTATCCATGCTTGACGCATGACATTGTATTCACGATCTACAAGACATATGAGGGTTGAGCCACCTTTTCTGGATATAATTCTTATACAATCGCCATAATTTTCTTTTAATTTAGCAATAATGGTATTTGGATGACAAGCATCATGTCCTGTTTAAGAAAATTAGATATTAAATAAAATAATCATGAAAATTTAATTTAAAAAATAGTATAATTATAATTTATAATTAAGCAATATATTTACCTAATAATGCAATTAATTCTGTGAGCGTAAACTGGGTATCATCACTGTCACTTAAATAATCAAAAATCAATTCCATTTGACGTGAGATTTTTACATCCTTGGGTCGACCTTTAGCATCACTTGTGTCACGAGTGTAACTGCTTAAAACTTTTTTGTGACAACTGCGGTGATATCTCGCTTGTACAGCTACCAAATCATCACAAGAAATTCGTCGTAGAATTGCTTTTCCTAATTCGTCATTATGTTCTGCAATCATTTCTGATAATTTTTCTTTAAAAGTAGGACTTTGAATTATGGAAATATTTTTGCGTTGATTAATACTTAATCTCGTATTACTTTTATCGGCATCTAATCCACAAATTATACAAAGTTTTTTGAAATTAAACAATTCTTTACTCTTTCTGACTTTACTCTTGACTGGGCTATATTTACTTTTTTTCGACAAAGTGCCTAAATCCTTATAACACAAAACATCATTCCTTTTTAACGTATATTTTTCTCGACATTTCCTGTGTACTAAAATTGAATCAACTTTTTTTAACATTTCATATTTTCCATCGTTTCTCTCAGAGCTAACTCTTATTAAATTCGGTAGTCCTCGAGTCACTTTTTCTGTATCTTCAATACAAAGATCATCATTACAAATAAAACATATTTCCGTATCACACTGGTCCATATTTAATACCTAAAAATCAAAAAACCTTATGTAGCACTAATGTTCAGTAAAAGTATTCTTTAAAACTTCACCACTAGTGAAGTCAAAATATCTCTTTTGAAAATTTTTTTATTTTCAATTTTGAATCCACAGTTTTTACCAAATTTGTTTTTTTAAATATGTGCCTTTTATAAACTTTTAATGTATGTAAAAAATGATCAGTACAAATAATTTTTTTTTTTGAAAAAATGCGTTCTTTACGTTTAATTTTTTTAAATGGTCAAAAAATGGTGTCAGAAAGGCCAAAAAAATTTGTTAATTAACCATCCGAAAGTATTTTTAATAAGCTTTAATTTAAGTCGTCGTACACCTTTGTGCCACAATCTTGCCATACTTTATGAGCACTCAAAATTTTTTTGTGAATTGCGATTTTTTTGAGGTTATATTCAACATTTCAATATGAAATTTGTGGGGTTTATAGTACTCCACAAAGGTTACCTTTCCCTCAAGTTTTATCAACTTTCAATAATTTGTGTTAAAACAACAGCAAATTGTTTATAAACGCCATCGCCACTTTATTTATTGATAGCACATTAACAATAATAATAATATCGACTTCCGTATTAAGGCTAAAAATGTCATTCATTTATTATAGAATACTGAAAAAAATTCACATTAAAATCGGCCTGTTAGGTCCAAAGATATTTATAAAAACGCTATTTTGCAACTTAAATTGTTAATAAAAAAATAAACGGGTTGATTTTACACAAAACTTAACTATTAGCTCAACTTGATCCCATTAACCAATTTAGCATACAAAAAATGACTCCCATAACAATTCACATTTGATTTTTATTTTGACCCCACTACAGGTGTTCACAAATAAATAAATATTAGCATGTATAAAAAGTGTAAATAAAAACTTTAAACTGCAATTTTTGTTACCTGTTTTATATGATAAAAACAAAAATATTTGTAATGTTTTGATTATAACCTTTGAAGAAATATCAACTGCGTTACTGCTCCGTTCTTGTACAGATGTTTGTATGGCATACCACAACAATGGGTGTTGCGCGCGCAGCTACCTTTACAGTTGCACACTCGAGGGGAATAGAACGCCGCGCCGTTTAAAAATTTTACCTGCTTTCTAGGGTCTTGTTTTTAGAGTATAGGTATAATCAGGTAAGAGAAATAACATGAATAGATAGATTTAGCATTGTAGTAGCTATAACGTTAATTTCAAGTACTCAAATAAACCCACTTAAAAGATACATGTATGTAACGCAAAGGAGGCACCTTTTTTTAGTATATACAATTTTTATTTATTTTTTTAATTTTGAAAATGATTATAATTTTCATGAGTGTAGTTTTTGATGCAGAACACTTGCAGCTTTCAAATACAATTTTTTGTATTTCGATATCTCTATTTTTAAGATTAATAAAGGCAGATAAACTCTGAATTTTAGAGTAAATTTAAAATACGTCGAAATACCCACTTTTGAAAAGGTTTTTTTTTTTTAAATAACAACTTCAAAAGTAGTTTTCATTATTATAAAATAAAAAGTTTATCTCTTTTAAAGGTAAATTAGTAAAGAACTACTATTTTTTTTAAATTTTATTGTATAGTACTTGTAATTTTGTGGTTTCACTTCTTTTTGTATCTACAGTAAATATTTATACACTATATTCTTTATGTTCAAATAAAATATTTATGTAAAAATCAACAAATTTTGAAAGCTATACGGTTCCCCTTCAAAACTAGCCTTTATTTAACTGGCTACGCTTAGATTAAAGAAAGTTATGATATTTTTGAATAGACGCGCCTGGCTAATTTAGCGAATTACGCAGGATCGGGGGCAAACGCTCTTTTTAAAACGCAGCGCTCATCATTACCAATTTTCAGGAAAACAGTTCCATTAACGTAAAAATATGTAAGGAGACTTTCTGAAGGAAATTGTTTGCTCTTCAATATACACCTTTTTATTTCTTCCAACTGTACATATTTACGGAGTGCTTTAAGAAAATCTGTCTTTACGATTTTTCCAGACCATTTTCAGAAAACCCTAGAAAGGTAAACATGCAAAGGTTTTTTTATATTAATTATTAACGTTTATTTAACACGTGCACCAAATATTGCTTTGCCCCAATTTTTTCTCAAGTCAAAATCTCTGGCGACTGGACTAATCTGGCTTTACCAGGTACATTATAACAACCTAAGGAATTATTTGTAGAGCATTTGTCTCCCAAATACACTCGTGAAGCCTTTACTTCACCTACAACACCATGGGGGAAAATTTGCCCTCCACCCCCCAATATTCACTTAAACTCTCCCTCCACTCTCTCTCTAGCTCATCAACACTTACTACTACCCCCTCAATAACCTCTACTAACTTTATACTCTCATCGTCACTACTATTACTTACTGTATCACTCTTAGATACCCTATTTTCAACTATATCTTTATTATTATTATTATTCAACATAATCTCACCATTGTGATTATCCCTTATATTTTCACTTTCACTTACCTTGTCAACTATTTTTTCGTTATTTCTATTCTCATTTGCACTTAACTTGTCATCATTATGATTTTCACTACCAAAATCGCTTACCTGTTTTAATTCACTTTCTCTACTCTCCTTTCTCTTTCTAATTTCATTTACGTCATCTTTCATTTGTTTCACGATGGTACTACAGTGTTCATCAATTTCGTTTAGACGTTGTTTCATATTATTAAAATTACTCTCACTTCTAATGTTTTGTGCATTGATATCATTACTTAGTTCATTGAACTTACTATCGTTTACATCAAAACGATTATTTATGTCATTAAGTTTTACATTTTGTTCATCAAATTTAGTGTCATTTACATCAAAACGACTATTCATATTATGCTTAATATCATCGGACATTGTTCTCATTAACATAATCATATCGGCCATTGACCAATCTTTTTCTTTTATTTTGGTTGTCACGGGAGTAGATTTTGCTCCTGGACTACTAATTATAATTGACTCGGTTAGACTGGTCTCTTGATTTAATACATTATTTGACTGACTTTCTGGTTTATTAATGACGGTTGAGTGAGACAAGCTGACTTCCTCCTCATTATTCTCCATACTCTACTTATTTTTGTTAACTACTGTTTATAATTTAATATTGAGATAAATAAACGAGTGTTTATATGTACTAAACAAAACTTTTTTCAGACCACGTGCTATTTTGGACGTCTTAACCTAAACATTTCAAAATTCTTCACTGCTCCCAAGCCTACTTCCGGTCGTCAAATTTCAAGCCTATTTTACGTAAAATTTACATAAAAATCCTGGCAGGGTCGCCAATTGTTATGTTATTAACACTTTATTTAAAATCATCCTGGCAGTGTCGCCAATTGTAATGTTATTAAACTTTTTCACATACACCCGCCCAAAATATTACCTACCTTGGTGATATGTTCTTAACACATACCTTGCGTTTCATTGAATTTCATCTGAGGGTCGCCAGCATATTTAAGGTTATATATGCAGCCATTTCACTCTATGTATTAAATAACGCTTGCTTAATTTACACTTTATTTCCCTGGACTCAGAAGATTCGAAAGTTCGTTAGGCAAGACTTTGACGATGGAAACAGACTAGGTTGCAGCGCAATAAGTTATACTAAACACGTGGTCATATCGATATTGCAAAGTGCATTTTATTTGCAGCTAGAATTTTAAAGGGTTGTAACACCTATTTATATTTATCTGGTGATAACAATTCACACAACAATGTATACACATAATTAGCAATTAAACACAATAAACGTATTTTCTAGTAAGGCTAACCAGCACTTCTCTCTCTCTCTCTCTCTCTCTCTCTCTCTCTCTCTCTCTCTCTCTCTCTCTCTCTCTCTCTCTCTCTCTCTCTCTCTCTCTCTCTCTCTCTCTCTCACTCTTTAAAACCCACTTAAATCTGAGTTCTCATTATTTGAATGGTTTAATTGTGTACGGGACATTTTGGCCTACCTGGGGTAATATAAAAGATCAGTGTATTTTGATACATATTTTGTGTGATGTAACGCAATTTTGGGGAGACATAGACGTAAATTGATGATATGGTAAATTTAGTTGGGACAAAATTAGAAAAGTGATTTTAAAATATTATTCATGAATTGTGGTGACGTAATAGACAAACGGGCGAAATTGTGTCAAGGTCAGCTCCAGACGCGAGTAAAACAGTTATTTTGAGAAACAGTGACTAACAGATGATGTAACATCAGGTCGGACGATGTGACGTCAGTACTTACATAACGCTGGAATCTAGGTGTGTCAACGCTAGCAGTTTCGTTGACGCTCAGAGAACAGAGTCAGTCGGCCATGAACAACTAACAAAGAAGGACGCAACAGTTCGCGCGTCTGCTGACCGGGCTTAATTTTCGTCGCGCCCGCAGTACAGAAAAAATGTGATATAAAATCGAAATTTATACATAAATAACGTAAATGAACAGTTTTCTTGATATAATAACAGTTTCGGAGATGTAAAACGAATTATTCATTAAAATAAAAGTGTGCGTGGAGAAATGTGACGTCTTCTGGACTCCAACTCAGCTAAGTAGTCTACAAGAATAAAAACAAACTTTCAATTATGGTTTAAATATTCAAAATTGTAATATTCAAATTTAAATATTTTCACGATTAATGGAGAGCTCTTAAAATCCTGGGGTAGATATGTGTGTGTGAGTGAAAGCGCTGGTTTCCGTTGTGTTAGTTAAGTTAAGTATTAAGCGAATTATTTTGTATTTATATTTCATGTTTTATTTTGACTATTGCTGAACAAATTATATTCACATTAAACAATGATCCATTTTATATCTATATTTTACTTGGAATACTATTGAAACAAAATGTAAGAGAGGGAGAAGGAAGATTTTATATGTAATGTTAGGATTAAGGGGATGTATAAAGTTTTGTGTGATCGGAAAAAGATGAATTTTATGAAATAAATTAAAGTTAATTTGCCTGCTAGAAAAGGATTAATTATTTCAAGCAACCATCTTGTTTTTCCACTCATCCAATTAGAAATTCTGGATACGGTAGGTAAATAATTTCAGTTGGCAACATGACAACATGGCGGCACTAGCCGTAAGTGTACAACATAAACAAAACATATTAATAAATTTATAAATCTAAAATAAACTAAGTTTATTAGTTAACAATGGCGCCCGAAGCAGCTGGACCATTTGCATAATTAAATCATGCAAATGTGGACCTGTTTGAGAGACGATATGGTTGTTTGGGATAAATAAATTGGTATGTACGTTTGAATAAACTTAGATGACGAGAGTGTCAGATAGGGTTATGTTACAGTGTTATTGAAGTAGATGTATAGTAAATAAGTCATACATAAATAAAAATGATGAATACTAATGAAAATAGTTCATTTAACAATGAAGTCAGCGTCACTGACAGCCAGACAGAAAGTCAAGTAAATAGCGACTCAGGAATTCAAACAAATGACAGTCATTTTGACGAGTCTAAAATGAGGAATGAAATTGAAATTCATTCAACACCCATTTCAATGAATCAAAATAAAAAAGTTAACAGTAATATGTTGAAAGATTTGTATAGTTTGATATGTAGTATGAAAGAAAGTTCAGAGAAACAACACAACAAAGTGAATAACAAATTTGATAAATTAAGCAATGACTTTGATAAAAAATTTGATGAACAAAAGAGTAGTTTTGACACCAAATTTGATGTACAAAATAATAAATTTGATGAGTTGAAAAACCATATGAATGAAATTAATAAGCAGTTAGACAAAGCCAATGAAATAATAGAAACTAACTTTAACAGATTAGAACAGAGTATTGAGAAAGTGGTAGAGTCAGTAGGGGAACAGACTAAAAGTAAAGTAAAGCAGATAATAAACAAGAAGTTAGGTGGCAATGTTATAGGTATGACAAATATTAATAATGAGAAAATAGTAGAAGAGATAGTGTTAGATAGTAAAGTATTGAATAGTGATGATAATGATGTTAATTACAATTCTGAGGTAAGTAGGAGTGAGAATTATGACAATATAAGTGAAAATATGATGTTAAAGAATAATGGGGTAAATATTGAGAGTACTGATGAAGTTTTAGAATGTAATAATGGAATGTTAATGTGTGTTTATGAGTCAGAGAGAAAGTGGAAAGAGAGTGTAGAGGGAGAGTGGTTGCAGAGGGTAAATTTTCCCCAGGTTTATTGTGAACCAAGGTGTTTACAAATGTTGTTGTTGAAGGGCAAGAGTCCCTTATTATTGGAAGACATGAGGTCTTTGAGTTGTTCCCCGGATTTTTATGAGTTAGTGCCCTCTGTGTGGGATGGTAGAGAAAGTGTGATATGGTGTTATAGTGAGAGATATTTAGATAGAGAGTTGTGTATTGATAGAGAGATAGAATTATTTCAATTAAAGAGAAATTATAAAGAGTTGAAAGAGAGGTTAGAATTGAAGGAAATAAATGATATAAAATACTTACCGTGTAAAATAGAGATGGATAATTATTTTATGGATGATGATGATAAAATAACTGACTTTATATTGAATAAAAATACTGATGGAGACGGATCTGAGATCACAAATGTAGACAGGTTATATGAATTAATAGATGATGTTGATAATGGCTATAATAATAATAATAATAATTTGTATGTATATAACAATGATTTATGTTACAAATATATTAGATATTTATATGATGATGGAGGTTGAATTAAAAAATCAGGGTATGAACATTTTTAAATAGTTTAATTTATGGTTCTGACCTTGCTTACTTAGAAAATGAAGTGTGGTAAACTGAAAAATAATGATGAAGAATTGTAAATAAATTAATAGTGAAGTTTATTGTGTCTATGTTATAAGATGTACTTAATGTAAACAATGTGTGTATGTAGTAGAAATTGTTTAATAATAATAATATCATTTTAGCAGACTAAATAAATAATGAGTTTGTAATAAAGGAAATGTAATTGTTTTGGAGAAAGTGTAACTTTATTTTCTTTGTTATTTTTTATTATTCAGATTAAAACTCCCACTTACCTTGAATCTTCGATCTGGCCGGATCGTATAGCGGAGACGAACCCATTTCGTTCGACGAACTCTGACAGTACATAAAACGAACTAAGGTTTTGAAAGAATCTAACTCTCAATTTTTTGTAAGAGAAATTATTTTTTTGGTTTATTAATCAGAAATATTGAATTTATAAATTTTCTCCAAAATAAGTTTTACATGTTTTGAAGATTGTGTAACTATTACAGCTTACTTACTATGCTTACTTCCTACTACTTACGTACTTTAAAATAGCCCAGCCTGCGCACTCACTACTCACATTCTTAACACCCCTTATTAATACAAAAACACCCCATTTTTATATAAAATTAATGATATAAGTCTTTCGTGTGTAACATTACGTGTGTGGCGTCGTATTACCCGACCACGTGTTGCGTTTACCAAAGTCTTTCATTCTCCGGATTTTTACAATCTTGTAACATTTAATCACGTTCAATAGTTATTCATCGTCACTAGAGGCACTGTTATATAGGTTTTTGTGAAATCACATAGTTATTTTGTCGGCCGACTTAAGAAAAAATATAAAATTTTACCCGGGCACAAAACTGATAGATGCCACGTTGTGGCGTGGTAGTTAGTCGACTGGGAAGAGCGTTACCAACATGCCTCCCTCCAAAACACTCAGGCAGAGCGGAAACTTCACTGCCTCATGATCGTATCTTCCGTAACTGTTCATTCAACACAGGTGTTTTTTGTGTGGTGACCGTGGACGATATTTGTGAAGCACGGTTGACGTCACTAAAAGTGGGCAGTCCTTAGCAGCATTTCCTGAGGATCGGTAAGGAGACTATGAAAAAATTTGTTCTCTTGACATCTTGGTTTTAGGCTGAAGGCGTCATTCCGAGCGCGTACTTGAGTAGTGCCGTGCGTGAGTGGTTACACTTATGCACATTTCTGAGAATTTGAGGGGGGCGCAGATTCCTTGTCGACTTACACAATAGAAATTGCGCCTCGCCTTTGTTTCAAACTGTTCTACTTGCCATGTGTTCTGTTGTAATGGAAATAACGTTCATCGGGAAATAAAACTTTCACAATAAATTTATAAAATCCCACACAAAATGAAATAAATAAAAATACAAATGCCCCATACCGTAAGAAATAAAATAACCCAATTTTGGACACGTTACAATACCCCCTCAATGAGAATTCTGCTGTCCAAAACAGAAGAAATCTCATTGATAAACCCCGAAGAGGACCGGTGAGGAACTGGTGCCAACAACCCCCTCTTGTTCTTACTCTTCATGGGTACACAACCCCCCTGGCTTGGCGACTATGGACCCATCTGAACGAGATCACTGGACTTCTCCGTAAGAGATCCCAACACCGAAAAATCGAACAGACAAGTACCACAGCGCACCTAACCTTCTGACATGCTACCCCCAAAAAAATCCTCAATCCCTGGCTCAGCTTATGCCAGATCCTCCACCGATATGTTTCCCCTTTTATGCAAGCTGGGCTGCCTTTAGCAGATACTGGGCTCACACACACTCACATTACATATTATACATTGAAAAAATTCCCTAAAATTTACTATATCATCAAAAAGATTCAAAATTGAAAATAAAATATTTTATCAAAAAAAATTCTCTTCCTGGTTTTCTGTTTTTTCTTGAAATAAGTGAATTTAAACATTTCTTATCGTTAAACATATCCTTAACCTAACATGTGAATACTTAGAGTCTAACAATACAATGCAATACAAAATAAATCAATATAAATAAACATGGTTAATACACAAATAATAAAATGATCAATACTTAAAATATTCATTAGCTGGCAGGCGAAAAATCAAGATTTTTTTTTTTTCAAAAATCTATTTTCCCAAAAAATTTTAAAATTCAAGAAAAAAAATTTAAGTTTATTTAAATGTTTCCTTTATATATATAATTTGTTTGAATTGATCAAATAAACAAATTGAATTGACTTCCTACTGCACAAGCTTAGTATGTATATGACCTCATCAGCTGATCGAAACTAGGTCAAGTCCAAGACCCTTGACCTACCTATGTTATGTACAAGTGACATCTGTGAATACATTCAACATCTGTAACATCCTAACTTGAAACACAAAACATAATAAAACTAAACATTTAAAATTAACAAAATATTATTATAAATAATAAGCAAATTGACATTTAAATTATTCAAAATAAACACCTTATATCTTTACATTATCCAATTCTCTCAAAGTTTTGTCACTGGTTTCAAAATAAAAATTTTATATATTCAACTACAACTTTCTTCATTTTACAATCTCATTCCCTATTACTGTGGGTGATTTAAATTATCTATTCTCATTTAATTTACTACTTGATCTGTCTACATATATAATCTTTCTCCCCCTGACTCTAACCTCTGTGAAGTTTAAGAAACTAATAGTCACTGTGAGGGCGGCAATTGTGAAGTTTAATAACTTATTCACAATAATATTAGCACATATATTTTGTAAGCTATAGATAACAAATACCATAATTCGGTATTAATGATACTCACCAATTTCATTATTTGCCGGGCTCATTTTCTTCCTTTATAACTTGTTTTCTACCTAAGGGGTACCAGGGTTCGGGTACAGGAAGATTTTGAAACACAGTTGACGACACAAATGATAACCAGATATTCTTGAAATTAACCATCAAATTTAATTCAATCTAAGGTAGTACACATACAACCATGCGGTCAAAATAGTGACGTCATATAATATGACACAAAACAAAATGGTGACTACTTTTCCTATCTCTTTTGATTCTCTCTATTTCTTTATCTGTTGAATTAATATCAATGTACACTTTATAGCTGCAGCTTAAAATCATTTATTGATAGTTAATTAGTTACTGCACAAACCAATGCCTTCGGCTTATGTGCTATGGCCATACATTCACGCATTCATTCTCACACATTCAACTTCAGACCCGTACATTCTTTTTTATTATCGATTTGATATTAATGAGCTCATTAACTAAAAAAATGACAAAAGGAACTTCTCTGCTTGTTAGGTGGTGGTGTCCATCCGTTGTTGGTGTGAGACTCCCGTGGTGATGGTCGGTATTCGCCTTTAATTCCGCTAAGATTAATTAGATGGATGTGTGCACTGAATTTACATTTTTTATATATTTATACTGTAAACAAGATGAGCCTTTATTGCTCCACTACTGTTGGTAACATTTTTGTTAGTTGAATTAAAGTATTGTTAAAAAGTTATACACACAACGATACATCGCTGTGGCTCCTCTGAAGAATGGCGTTGAAATGAGAGCGAGGCAAGTGTAATTTCTTGCTTGTGTGTGTGTAGTTCTTACGTCATCCCGCTTTGTCTTGCTGGACAACGCCTCGTTGCACACATTGTACTCAGTGCGTCATTGTTCTTAGCGATGACGGACTAGTGTTATAGCCCAATCATAATGCATATTGTGGTACTTCGTCATAAACACCGCCATGGTAGATTTTGCTGTTTTCACGTCCACAGGAGACCTTGGTGTTTTACTCTGGCCGAATTTACGTTGTTCCGTTTTCCAGAGGGACAATGTACCTAACCATTCTGTATGTTTAAAAAATACATAATAAAACAATGAAAACATCCATAATTCCCATAATTCTGGTACTGGGTCAGTCTGTACTGTTACACCTCTAACAACTTTTACTAACATGACACCCATCTCTATTAAAACATCTATCAAAACACTCTAAACCCAACTTATCCTTAAACTCAAATCGCCACCTTCTCTCTCTATATATAAAAAAAATACTCTCTAACCCTTTGTACATAGGATACGTGTTTCCCCCCCCAAAAAACTCAAATCCCTTATATGGCCCCCTGGATTCTACCTAAGGCGGCCCCTCCTCACTAAAATCTATCCCAATCCCGTCCCAACTTATCATTATGTTGCGGACCCCCACATTACACTACCCCCTACTACAAAATTGCCATCCCCAAAATCTCAGTCTCATTACCTTACTACAACTACAACAAAATAACAACCTCAATTATAAACAACAATATATCACTCAAAACTCTACCTAATTTCTCCACTACTACTGTGTCAACATCAATACTTCTCAAAACTCTATAATATACATTACTTCAAAACAATATTTTGATCTCTACTACTTCAACTCTAACTTCAACTTGGACAGATCTATATGTCCCACAAAATATTTATCACCCAAAAACTATCTCTTGTTAACTTGCATAAATTACTACTTTACTTCTCACTTTATCAAATTGTTTTATCATTACTTTAAAACATCTGTAATACATTAAAATTACATTGAACATTAATTACTTGGAACATTTATAAACCATTTTACCAGTGACCTGTTATTGCTGATCAGCTGACCTCTTAACACAATGCAAACACATCTCAAAACTGAACGAATTATATGAAATACATATTTATCAGTACTTACTTCTATTATGTTAATTGCCTGCCAGTCGGTTTAATAATTAATTTAGGTTCAAAAATACACACATAATGAAAACACATATTTCTATCAATACCTATATCTAACGTACAACAATAAAATAATACATTTAAAATTATGGAATGAACACCTTATTGAGTGTCTGAGCAGCTAGTTATTTAAACAGAGCACAAGCATTTTTATTGGATAAAAATTTGAATTAGCAAAACAAAATTTTTTTTTTATGTTGTAAAATTTAAATTCGTGACTCATCTGAGCCACCTCCCGTCCACACACACTATTGCAAATTATGGAGGACTGTATCGTCCTTTTCGCTTTCACAAAGATGGCATATTTTGGAGTAGTTTGACCTCTCCGTGTCTTTGCTTCGGCTGTTACATTTTAAAAAGGTTCAGATATCAACATACCTTTGTTATATAGTTACACGCCCTTAATGCGGGTCTACCACCTGGCTTTGCTGCCCCCACGCGGGCAGAGTGGTAGCCGCTGTTCCATAGTGCTTGGATTTCCCCTAAATGTCACCCCCCCATTGAATTTCTAATATATACCAATTTCAAGTCAGCTATGGTCAAGGGACTTGGTATGACCATAGCTGGCCGCTAGCCAAATCCACGATTAGTGCTGGTAAGGCAGTAATCGCCCGAAAAGTCAGGGAAATCTAACTTCATTTCACTGCCTGTTCTACATCGTCTTATTATGTGCGACACGATCGTCTATCAGTTCGCCATTTTGGCCTCCGATGGAGGTAACACTCTCTGTTACCCCCAACCCATTTCGCTATCTACGAGGGCACAGGCCACCCCCGCAATAGCAACTTACTAACTAATTAATTAACATTGATAAACGAAAACTTTCAACCTTTGCAGTTCCACACTCCACTGTTCTATCACTTCATTGAGCACCAATCTACCCCCCAAAATCATCCCCACTTCTTGTATTGATAACAAGTTTTTATTTTATTACACATCCTTTTAAACGTTCCCATGCTCACTGATACTAAAACTTGACAATTATATTTGGTCACTTAAGTCTAAAATTTATTTAAATTTAAAATTATGCACATCCAAAATTACTTTGGTATTTTTTTTTTTTTTTTTCAAAATTCCTATTTACATTGAAGGTTGACTCTATCTATCCTTAACCATAACTAGTAAGATCGTGGCTGCCTGAAATGGGGGTGTTTTGCGATGAAAGATACAGAAGTTTCAACTCAGATCTACTTTATGCAGTTACTTCCCCTTGTTTTCAACTGTGCTACCTTCTCTTCTCATCTCTACTAACCCGTCGTCTGAGCCGAAATTCCTCATCTTTCTCCACAAAACTCTTCATTTCGGTGTAAGCAAAAACTATTGTCAATGGCTCAATTTTAATTTTGCCATTGACACTAAAATTTTTATTCTTGTACGCACTGCCCTGTATTTAGGTGCAGCCTCCATTATGTACAACACTGTAAGGCAGTGCAGGCAAGTGACAGGTACACCGAAACCGCTGCACCTGGAGTGTATTAAAAAAATTTAATTCGTGTCACGTACCTGTTGGGGTCCCCCTCCCCGTTCAAATATGTAGTTAAATCTTCTACTTTGTACCAATTTTGGTGGAGCTGGACCATCGTTGCTTTCACTGCCCGAAGGAAGATCTGCCAACCATGGCCCGCCTCCGAGTTCCGAATTCCACGGCCAGGACTGGTAAGATCGTGACCGCCCGAAAATAGGGGAGGATCCCTTCTAAAAACATATAAAAAAAAACACTTAAATGACATTCATACATTTACTCACTGATAAAAACCTTATGCTGACCAAAATAATTTCAAATTTTTAGCGTTGTGCGTACCTACTATCTCCCTAGTTTCTCTATTCTGTAACACATACGAATTCTTCATTTTTACCTCTACTATCTCGTACGGCCCCTCATAGAGTAAGAAAAATTTCTTGATCTCCTTATCTTGTGCACTTGATAAATCGTGGCGTCGCACCAATACCAGCTGTCCAACCTCGTACTGCGTCCACTTACCTTTCATATCATGTCTCTGTTTTCTCCTCTCCCCCTTCGTCAACAAACTTTCATTCGCTAGTCTAAGTTTTACCTCGCGACTAATAGTGTTAGTTTCCGGTGGATATTCAATTAATTGTTCCAAAATCCTCTGTGGACGCTTCCCTCTTACTAACTCATAAGGCGTGAACCCTGTCGACTCGTGGGTGGTGCAGTTAAGCCAATTTTCAATCTTCTGCACATAGAGTGGCCACTCGCTGTGTTTGGCATGGCAGTATGTTCGGAAAATTCTTCCCAGCTCCCTCATGACTCTCTCCGCCTGATTGGACTGCGGGTGATATACTGCGGTGTGCTTTGGGATGATACCTTCCCATCCGAGAGTCTGGCGCCATCTCCCACTGATGAACTGCGGTCCATGGTCAGATAATATCACCTTCGGCTTTCCCACGTTGATCATGTAGTCGCGTGTGATCTTCTCACTCAGCACCTTACTTGTGGCTCGCTTCACGCTATATAACCTTACATATTTGGAAAATGTGTCAAGTACAACAAAAATATGCATCACTCCGCCCCTACCCTTTGGCAGTGGGCCGTACAAATCTACAGCTGCTAAATCAAATGGTTTTTCTACTTTAATGTAATTTAGTTCTCCTTCTAACCTATAATTCACCACTTTAGATTTCTGGCATAACTCGCAAACTCTAAGTATTTTTCGGACGCGTTTCTCCATATTTTTAAATAGACAAGATTCCTTCAACACATTCACACACTTCCGTGCCCCGAAATGCCCGTATCTAAGGTGACAGTCCCACACTATTTTCTCTATCAATCCTTCAGGTATAACTAACCTCCAATCCCTCTCTCTCCCCTCTACTTTTTTGAACAAACTCCCTTTAAATACCTGAAAATATTGTTTATAACCAAACTCATCTACATCTGATTCTACACTAGTAATTATTTAATTTAATTTACTATCAGCTCTTTGCATTACATTTATAACCTTCAATTCTTCCCCAAAAAGTTTATCTTCCCGGGATAGTCTATAAATCTCTATCTCTTTAATATCTCTACCCGTTCTATTTCTGTCTGTGTCTACTCGTGATAATGTGTCTGGCACCCTGTTCTCCACACCCTTAATGTATTCCCACGAAAAATTATACTCTTGAAGAGCTAACACCCACCTGGTTATCCGGCTGTGTGTGAGTTTACAAGTATTCAGGAACGACAGCGCTTTATGGTCCGTCCTGATGATGGTTTGGTTACCCAGCAGATACGTACGGAACTTCTTCACGGCGAACACTATACTAAGGAGCTCCTTCTCGGTGGTAGTATAGTTACGCTCAGCGGCTAGCAACATCCGGCTGGCGAAGGCAATGGTTTTGTGTTCTTTCGCCTCGTCCTCTTGGTACAGTTCCGCTCCAAGCGCTATATTGCTGGCATCTGTCTGTAAGTAAAATTTATCATTAAAATTCGGGTGGTTCATTAAAATCATATCAGCGAACTTATTTTTGATTTCGTTAAACGCTGCTCTTTCGTTATCTCCCCACCTCCATTGTTTATTCTTTTGCAGCACTGCGCTGAGTCGGGCCGTCGTCTGGGCGTAGTTCCGCTGGAATTTCCTGTAAAAATTACAGAGGCCAAGAAAACTTTGCAATTGCTTTATATTTTTAGGCTCCGGGAACGTCAGGATGGACTCTACTTTATCCGGATTGGCACGTATCCCTGTAGGTGTTATGATGAAACCTAAAAAATGTATCTCAGTTTGCAAAAATTTCGATTTGTCCCAATTCACCGTCAAACCTCCCTGGTATAACTTCTCCAATACATATTCTAAGTGTTCTACATGCTCTTCAAATGTTCTCGAAGCTATCAGAATATCATCAACGTATATGGTTAAAAAATCTAAGTTATGGGGTTGCAAAATCTCATCAAGACACTTAATAAAGCTAGCTACACTGGTGTTCAATCCAAACGGTAGTCTTTTGAATTGATAGTTTTTTCCATTGAATAAGAAAGCAGTATATTTTCTACTATTCGCTGCCAACGGAACTTGCCAATACCCGGCGGTTAGGTCTAAAGAGGTCATATATTGTACGCCGCTGAACTTCTGAAAAATTTCTTCTATCGCTTCAGGTGACTCCCGGTCGGGAATGATTATTTGATTGATTTTGCGGGCATCTAAACATAACCTAACTCTACCATCTTTTTTAATCACTACTACTAAGGGGTTAGAATATGGTGATACAGATCGCTCAATTATATCTCCCTCTAACATTTTCTCTAACTCAAGCTGAACCGCTCTTCTCTTCGCATATGGCACCGGATAACTTGTTTGCACATAGGGTGCGTGTTCCCTTACCTTTAACTCGCATTCATAGTTTCTTGCCCTCCCTGGTATATCGGCAAACACTTCTCTAAAATTCTCTACTACCCGCCACAACGATTAACGTTGAGAACTCCCTATCACGCCACCCTCACTACAAAATTTAAGTGCTCTCTCATTCCATAAGGGATCTACATTCTCCTCACACTCTATCTTACTCTCACTACCTACATTCATACTAACTTCCCTTTCTTGTTTATTACCCCGATTATGTATCACCCTTACCCCTGAGATTCTTACCGCATCTAACACCCGCTCAAAATTAATACGGACTGGTTCTGCCTCATTGTGCAATACTAACACCCGGTTATGAAAATCAATCACCGCCTTATGTTTAATCAGAAAATCATTTCCCAATATAACCTCAAGATTTAATCCCCGTACGACCAGAAATGTATTATCGTACCCTACCCCGTTAATTATCATGTTTAAATGTACTTGTTTCGTGACTCTTTTACTTCTAACTCCCGTAATACCTACAATCGTCACCCCCGCTACTGGCAAAGATGGAATATTTTTATTTATTTCTCTTAATTCATCTAGTACATGCTCAGAAATAACAGAGATTTCGCTACCTGTATCGATTAAAGTTTTAATCTCCTTACCTTCTATGTTGATTTTCACCTCAGTCAGTCCATTCTCCCGTCTCCCTGCTTCGAAGTCTTCCTCCTCCAATAATTCCTCAGATAAATCTGTAATAACAACGTTGTTTCGATATTTGTCCTCCATTTGGACCCCAGAAACTTCCGGCAACAACGGTCGGGTCCGGTGTTCCATTGTCCCTTTTAGTTTCCCGCAGATGTGCTCGCCACTGCAGGGTTGTATCCTCGTTCGTGCTGGTTTCCTCGCTGTTCGTGAGCGTGGCCTCTCGGCGCTCCTCCTTGGCCCTCTCCCCTTCGTTGGTATGCATGCTGGTTCTGTGCAGGTTGTGGTCCCTGTCGCTGACCCGGCCTCTCTCTCCTGCATCTAAAACAAAAATTCTGTGAAGCATAATTCTCCTGTGAACATGCTGGACAATTCCATTTTGGGCCTCGATTATTTTGTTCTCGTCTGGGGTATGCCGGTCCATTTGTAGGCCCCCTCGGCGGTCCCTGATTACCTCCATTATTTCCATTCTGCTGGTTCTGACAGCGACTCAATTCTTGGTCCCGGATGTTCTGAAACATCTAAAATATTTTCTAGTTCGCTAATATTAGCTACCTCCCGCGTCATAAGTGTTATTTGTACTTCCCTCGGCAAATGCTTGCTTATATGCCTCACGAAGGATCTAAATGGCAATGGCGGTTCTAAGTATTTCGCCTCATTAAATATTCTCATCACATACCCGGTTATATTATTATTGGGCCCCCCAAAATTCCCGGTTCCCATAATTCTGCTTCGTAACACTTCTTGGTCTTTCTCAGACCAATATTTATTTCTGAATGCGGACTCAAAACTTTCAAAACACCCCCATTCCGTTTTGTGTACCTCGGCCCATATCTCCGAACTACCCTTGAAGCATTTAAAAATTTTTAATAATTGGACTTCCCAGTTATTCGTACTGAACTTATTGAACTCTCTCACTCTACTTATGAACTGCATAGGATGTACTCTTTTGTTATCACAACTGAATGTCTCTAACTCAACTTCACTGCTTACGTCACGAGTCATAATTACTCGCTCGGTAACAGTATTTACTTGTTGGCTGATGGCCATGCTCAATTCATTTTTAACATTCATTAGCTTAAGGTTACTATCAGATTCAAGGTCACTTATTGTATCGTGTATGGTCTTAAATTCAATCTTACAATTATTATCTATTTCTCTTATTTTACTATTATTATTTTCAATCTGACTCATAGCATAACCAACCTTACATTCAGTATTGGTGTTACATTCACTTATCTGTTTCTCTACAATTGTATTTATGATGCTATATTGTTCCGTGATCTGTTTCTCTACTTTATTAGTTATATTATTGGTAATATCAGAAACACGGCACTCTAATTGCTCATTTATGGACTCTGACAATTGTGATTTCATACTTTCACAACGTTCATCAATATGTTTGTCTAGTACACGACTCAAATTATCAGATTGCACATTAATATTCTGCTGAAACTGAATATTCTGTTCTTTAATTTCATTAAAAATAATATCATTTTTAATATTCTGCTGTTCACATTTTATTTTCTGTTCTTTGAATTCGTTACTTAAAATCTCAAATTTCTCGTCATTAGTATTAAAACGACTCTCAAATTTTTTGTCAATTGCATCAAATTTGTTGTCCATTTTTCGTAAGAAACTCATTATATCTAGTTCCTCTGATTGTTTATTTTTATTGGCTGACACTGGGGTCAACTGAATCCTGTTTCGCTTAGTTGTGTTTGAGCCGCAATCGGAGTGGAGTGAACGATTAGCTTACTGCCGACAGCTGTTTCTGTAACAGCGCTCGGCCCCCCCGTCAGCATACCACTTTCATCCAGCAATTGCGACTCAAGGTCACTTTCACTCATAACTGAATCTATTTCCCTACTTTTCTCTGTGTTCTCAGACATTTTTATTTGATCTATTTTTTCTTACGTAACAACTGCCAATGATTGGTCTTTTTTCAAAACTGATGTTTTAACATATACAAAATCAATTTTGCTTTCGCAACCGTACTTCGTTATGCACTGTCAAATGTAAGCCGGCATAATACAACCCTTTTTGTGTTATATTACATCCTGGTCACGGCACCAATTGTAACTTTATTTTCTTTGTTATTTTTTATTATTCAGATTAAAACTCCCACTTACCTTGAATCTTCGATCTGGCCGGATCGTATAGCGGGGACGAACCCATTTCGTTCGACGAACTCTGACAGTACATAAAACGAACTAAGGTTTTGAAAGAATCTAACTCTCAATTTTTTGGAAGAGAAATTATTTTTTTGGTTTATTAATCAGAAATATTGAATTTATAAATTTTCTCCAAAATAAGTTTTACATGTTTTAAAGATTGTGTAACTATTACAGCTTACTTACTATGCTTACTTCCTACTACTTACGTACTTTAAAATAGCCCAGCCTGCGCACTCACTACTCACATTCTTAACACCCCTTATTAATACAAAAACACCCCATTTTTATATAAAATTAATGATATAAGTCTTTCGTGTGTAACATTACGTGTGTGGCGTCGTATTACCCGACCACGTGTTGCGTTTACCAAAGTCTTTCATTCTCCGGATTTTTACAATCTTGTAACATTTAATCACGTTCAATAGTTATTCATCGTCACTAGAGGCACTGTTATATAGGTTTTTGTGAACTCACATAGTTATTTTGTCGGCCGACTTAAGAAAAAATATAAAATTTTACCCTGGCACAAAACTGATAGATGCCACGTTGTGGCGTGGTAGTTAGTCGACTGGGAAGAGCGTTACCAACATGCCTCCCTCCAAAACACTCAGGCAGAGCGGAAACTTCACTGCCTCATGATCGTATCTTCCGTCACTGTTGATTCAACACAGGTGTTTTTTGTGTGGTGACCGTGGACGATATTTGTGAAGCACGGTTGACGTCACTAAAAGTGGGCAGTCCTTAGCAGCATTTCCTGAGGATCGGTAAGGAGACTATGAAAAATTTGTTCTCTAGACATCTTGGTTTTAGGCTGAAGGCGTCATTCCGAGCGCGTACTTGAGTAGTGCCGTGCGTGAGTGGTTACACTTATGCACATTTCTGAGAATTTGAGGATGGCGCAGATTCCTTGTCGACTTACACAATAGAAATTGCGCCTCGCCTTTGTTTCAAACTGTTCTACTTGCCATGTGTTCTGTTGTAATGGAAATAACGTTCATCGGGAAATAAAACTTTCACAATAAATTTATAAAATCCCACACAAAATGAAATAAATAAAAATACAAATGCCCCATACCGTAAGAAATAAAATAACCCAATTTTGGACACGTTACAAAAGTAATTAAATAACTTGTGTTTTCAAGTATTGATTGAATGAAATGATTTGAGATGAATTAATTGATTAATGATTGTTATACAACTAAATTTTGATAATGAATTTTAATGATTTGTATGAGATTTGAACTGGATAATAAATAGTGAATATATATAAAGTTGTGAAAGATAGAACTTGGGTGATAATGATAAATAAGGTATGTGAGTTAGTCAAAGGTATTTTTAGTGGTGTTAGAGAGAATAAGAGGTGAAATACAAATAATGTAGAATTTGAGTATTGATAGTGACATTGATAGCTATGGGGAAAATATGTAGAGTAATGATTGATATATTGAGTTAATAAATGAAATGGAGATATTTTGTAGATGAAAGTGATGTAATGGGAGAGTAATATTGTTGATAATGATGTTGATAGAGGAATTTTGTAAGGGGGGTGGTGTGATAAGGAGTCCTCAACGGAAAGCGTTGTGGCGGGAGGTGAACCGATATGTGCCGGAAAGGGTTACCTAGGGAGGGTCCGGGAACCAGATGAGGGAATGAGCATTGGGAAGGGAACACACATCCTGAGTACAAAGGGGTAGAGAGTATTTTGTTATAGGGGTAGAATGATGCGAAATGAGTTAGAGTAGTAAGTTAGAGGTAGAGAATGGTTGGTAAAGGTGAATATTTTGTTAGATGGGTGTCATACTATATAAAGAATTTGTAAGTGAGCATTAGAGTCATAAAAGGGGTAAGATTATGTGTAAATGTTAAGTTGATAAAGTGAATTTTTGTATGAATAACTGAGAATCACCCAAATTAATAAATGAATAATAAATAAAAAAGAAAAAAAATTAAAAAAAAATTATTTTTTGGAAAAGTTGAGGGATAAATAATTGATGATTAATTAATAAAAGTTCAATTGAGATTAAAATGTAATTTTTATAATTTTATATGCAAATTTAAAGATGTAAAGTGTGTAATTTTGGTCAAGTAAAAAGGTGAATTGTTTATTTTTAATGTAATAACAACAATGTTTATTGTGATGTAGAATATGTAGTTGATTTTATGATGTACTTAGATGATTTTGTGTTAATTTTAAATGAATTTAATTGTTTTGAAATATTAATCCTAGGAGGAAAGGTATTTGTACTATGGTAATGGGAAATGTTTATTTAAATTCTGATAGAATCAGAGGAATGTATTTTGAATTCTGGGATCAAAGTTAAAAAGAGAAAGTAGACAGAATGAGATTATGGAATTTTAAAATATGTATCATGTTATGTTAGGTATTCATATATATATGTTAGAGGTTAAGAGGAAAAACCAGTGCTTCTATTATATCATTTTCTATCAAACGTTGAATTTCCTCTCTTACAGCTTCTTTTAGTGAAAAGGCGATAGGGTAAGATTTCCGCTTGAACTCTGTCTGGTCTTTGAATTTTAATTCACATTGAAAATTCTTTATTTTCCCAGGCGTATCAGAAAATACGTGGCGATATTGGTAGTATATATCGATTAGCTGGTCCCGTTGTTCCCAAGTTAACTCTTGGCTATTCTGGCTGGTTTTAAATTCTCGGATGTCATTAATTTTCTCCAACCATAAAGCTTCCTCTGTACTGTTGTGAATCCCCTGGTGGATGGCGCCTTCTTGGTGTTCACGGCCTTCCCTGATGTAATATATTACATGTTCCGAGGGTGCCTTCCTACATTCTGTTAAATTGGCGGTCCACTCAACTTCTTCTGTCTTCATCATAACCGTATTTGTATCCATATTAATTATTGCTGTGTATTTTCTTAATATATCACAACCAATGAGTAGAGTGAACGGTAGCCCACTGGCTACTAGGAATACCATCTGTATTGTTTTCCCATTGCTTGATACATCTAGTTGTACCTGTTGTCGGATAGTCTTATTCTGACGTCCGGTAGCTCCGATGAGAATTATGTTGCTAATTGGCAATGTTGGTGTGGTAGCTTTATTCTCCGATTGGATTCTGTCCAATCCCATCTTGTCGATTAATGATACGTTGGCACCGGTATCTATCATTGCTGTGGCATCGGTGTTGTTGACTTTCACGGATATATACGCAATTTCACTGTTGCTTGTATCGCCGATAATACTTTCCTTCTCTTCCATCAAATCCTTTCTTATATTTTTTAGGTAATTGTTGTTGTATATTTTGCGATGATTCGAAGGTTTTGCCAAAACATCAGACCCAATAGTCCGGTTCAGTGAGGGTGATCTTGGGCTTTTCACTGCCGGTTGTGATGGTACAATCATGGTACATTTCATAATTACCTAAAATATGGTAAAGAGATCATAAATATTGTATTTTCCTATTTTTTGACATACCCAACCCAATCTCAAACACCCGATATCGAATTTACAGTGAGTGGACTATATTACAGTATTTGCCAGGATTTGAACTAATTCATGACAAAAAACGGTGTCACATCACAAAAACAGTGTGCAGTTATTGAGATAAGCAGAGCCAAGCCTTCGTTACGTCAGAGGCGGAGAATGTGTTGACAGCAACCAAACTGCGATGTCAACACGTTAGACAAAGGAATGTGACGTCAATACGCCCCACTTCCGCAGATTTCAACCAGAAATTGCCGTCATTTCATCTGCAGCTCTGATTTGAGCCGGCCGGCCGCCCATTCACTTACGAGTGAATTTTAACTTTTTAGACCACTGTAGGTGGTTAATAAACAGTGTAATATCTACTATCAAAATGTATTAAGGAAAGTAATAGTTCGGTTTGGTGTAGGCGTCCTCGACCGATTAAATCGTTCGTAAACAAGATCGACGTATAGAATCGGTCCCACGACGGTGGGTTACGTGGGTTGACATAAAGTCCCGTCAAGCGCAGTAAAATAAACCGATTGTGCTGATATTACGAACGAGACTGGCAGTGCGAGGAAGCCAACACGGAAATTGGTGAGAGCGTTCCTTATATATTTTGAATCCTTTATTTCCCAATATATGTTATTGTAGAAATCAATCATTTAACAAATTATTCAAAATTTCAATCTAAATTTAAGGAGCTCCAAAATTTAAATAAGTTGTACCATGATAATGAAAGGGTGAGTGGTTGTGTGCGTGCGTAATTATTCTAAGTGCTGGGTTGAGCACCACTATATAATATAAATATATACATGTTATTATTGTATAATCATTTAATCATATAATCATTTAATCATATAATCATTAAACTTAATCAAAGTTATTATTACACATTATGTTTTTGGAAGGGTTACAGTTGGTTTTAAAAAATGTTATGTAACAAAGTAAAGAATAAAAAGGGGTATTTCATTGGTAACAATTAGAACAGCTGTTTTGTTATTTCAAGCAATTTCCGTTTCCTATGACTTCGCGTAACGAACTTTTGGCCCATGACTTAGGTAGTAAAAGATGGCGTCTTAGTTTTTGTATACATAACCACATTTGTGAGATATAATATATCGTATCTATAAAATCAAAATAAACGTAAGTATACAGGTGTCGCCTATACGAACAGGGACCTTATGTAATATTATGTATGTATATTATTACATGGGATACGCCTAGAAAGAACACGGGAAAAAATTGCTTGAGGTAACAGACAAAATTTTATAACTAGTAAACATAACCCCACAATTAGGTAATACAATTGTATGCATGCGTGCATTACACAATTGCCAAAATGAGTACTAATGACAATATTACGTTAGAAATAGGTACAACTAATGTAAATTTGACTGGCGAGATGGATGTACAAACACCTCAAACTAGTCAGATTGACGAGGTGCATACGCCTGTGTCTGTAGAAATAACGAAAGTCAATACATCCATTTCAACTAATTTAGACAGTAAATCAGATGAAAGTAATGCAATGATACAATTGTTATTAAAACTAGATAAAAAACTAGACGAACAGAAAAGCGATACGGATATTAAATTCACACATTTGAATGACAAATTCGATAATTTTGATATTAAATTCAGAGAGTTAAAAGGTCACAATTTTCACTTAGAAGAACGAATTAATATAGTAGAAACACGTTGTGATAACATTCAGAAAAAGACACTAGCCATTGTTGATGACAAGTTCAATAGTACCATTAGTGATTTAGACACTAAAATTGATCTAGTACAAGACACAGTAAATAACACGATTAAAAGTAAATTACAGTCAACAAGTACAGAAATACAACAGAAATGTTTACATTTTGTAGAAAGTCAAGTAGAAGTTAAAACCAATGTGTTGCAAAATCATTTAGAAAACATTGAAATAAACGTGATAGATATTACTAAAAATTTAGAAGCTATAGATAGTACTATGACTGAACATGAGAAAAATACCAAGAGTAGATTTAATTTGTTACAAAGTAAGATTAAAGAAATTGATGACTTAACTGTACAAAATAGTATGGATGTGCATGATAAATATGATATGATTGCAAATAATTTGACCAGTGTAAAAAACGAATTACGGGGAGAAATAAATAAAAATGTTTCAAGCATAACTGATAGAGTAGTAGTAACTAGAGATTTCTATAATGAAATAGAACTAGAGAATTTTAGCCATGAAAACAGAGTAATACATCCCATGCGATTCCTTAATCAGACTAGGGATTATAATCATTTTAGTAGTAGTAGCTGGGAAGTGAAATTAAATAAAATTATTAAATGTTTCAAGGGTAACTCAGTCATATGGGTTGAAGCTCATAGGTTAGAATGGGATTGTTATAATACTTTTGAGAAAGCTTTTAAGGGTAAATATTGGACAGAAGAAGAGCAGGAGACTTTAAGAAGCCGTATTATGGGAACGGGTAATTTCATGGGACGTAACGTTAGTAATAATAACATTACTATTTATGTAACAAGATTGTACAACGAAGCTAAATATTTAGAGCCTCCAATACCATTTAAGTCATTTGTTAGGTATGTTAGTAAGCACTTACCTAGAGAAGTGCAAGTCACTTTGATGACTAAAGAGATAGAAAATCTTGATGAACTGGAAAGGGTATTAGATATACTACAAAGTATAAATGATCGTGAAATGGGTAGACGCCCTATACAACCAAATATGTATAACCATAACAATAATAACAATGAGTTTAATCGACCAAGGCCTTATTTTAATCATACTGGCAATAAATATAATGTTAGAAATGATTTACAGACACCAGGCGGTTGGAGTTGTTCTAGTTGCAGGAAGGAGAATCGGGGTCACATGCAGCATTGTTATTTCTGTAAAGCACCAAGAAATAACCAAGTAAAGCAATTCATACCTGCGAACAGAGGAGCCCCGTATCACCATCAGGGACCAAAACGCGGACACCCTGTGCCATCAACAAGTCATAATAGGACACAGCCGGAAAACTGAAGTCAACAGTGGTAAGTAGGCCCGACCACTGTTCAGGGAAACTCATGAGGTCCGACCCATCGAGAACTTACAATCCAACGTAATAAAAGCAGACATCGTTGCCGATTTATTGGAGGAGGAGTGTAACACGACATTGGAGGTGAGAGCTGGACTCACGGAAATACAGGTAACAATAGATAATAGAAACTTTAAAACACTTGTCGATACAGGGAGCGAAATTTCAGTAATAGCCGAGAACATTTTAAGTGAATTGAAAGAATTGAATAAGAATATTCCAGTTTTACCCGTAGCAGGGGTTACAGTAATAGGAGTCACGGGGGTACGTAGTAAAAGGGTGACAAAACAGATACATTTAAGTTTCTCAATTGGAGATATGAATTTTGATAATACATTTTTGGTAGTCAAGGGGTTAAGTTTGGATATCATTTTGGGAAATGATTTTTTACAAAGAAATAAAGCTGTAATAAATTTTAAAGAAAAAATTTTGGAGTTAGATGGGGGTGAGCGGTCTGTGAAGATTAATTTTGAAAACGTGATAAATAAAGTTAGAACAACTGGTGTGAAATTGTTACAGAAACAAGTAGTTGAGAATCACTTAGATGCTAAAGTAAATTTTTGTATAGAGGGTGAGTATTTAGAAGATGTTGATAATGAAATGAGTAATATTAATAATGAAGTATGGGAGATAAGGGCGGATGAATTCTGTAGTGGGGGTGAGGTGATAAGGAGTGGCCAACGTAGAGCGTTATGGCAGGTAATAGAGCAGTTTAAGGGAGTGTTTGCCGATATTCCAGGAAGGGCAAAAAATTATGAATGTATGTTACAGATAAAGGAACACACACCATTCATGCAGCGGAGCTATCCAGTGCCTTACTCTAAAAGACGAGCGGTGCAAGAAGAGTTGGACAAGATGTTAGATAATGGTATCATAGAGAGGTCAGTGTCTCACTACTCAAATCCGTTAGTGGTGGTAATCAAGAAGGAAGGAGGAGTAAGATTATGCCTAGACGCAAGGAAAATTAACCAAATTATTATACCAGACCGAGAATCACCAGAATCTATAAATGAGATCTTTCAAAAGTTTAGTGGCGTAAGATTTATGACGTCCTTAGATCTGACTGCTGGATATTGGCAGGTACCTTTAGCAGAGGCAAGTAGGCAAATACACAGCATTTTTGTTTAACGGAAAAAATTATCAGTTTAAGCGACTACCATTTGGGCTAAATACCAGCGTAGCTAGTTTCATTAAATGTTTGGATAGAATTTTGAGACCAAAAGATTTAGATTTTCTCACAGTTTATGTAGATGATATTTTAATAGCTTCACGTACATTTGAAGACCATTTAGAACATTTAAAATATGTTTTAGGAAAATTAGAAGCGGGAGGATTAACCGTAAATTGGGATAAGTCCAAATTTCTACAAACGAAGATTAATTTTTTAGGATTCATTATTACATCGGAAGGAATTTCCGCAAACCCGGACAAGGTCGAATCTATTATGCGTTTCCCTGAACCGCGAAACATCAAACAACTTCAGAGTTTTCTTGGGCTGTGCAACTTTTATAGGAAATTTCAAAGGAACTACGCCTACCTAACCGCTAAGTTAAGTGCGGTATTGCAGAAGAACCGACAACGGAAATGGAGAGATAGTAGGAACACACAATGCTACAAATTTAAAGTTGTACTGGTCGACTTAGTTATTTTATATTGATGTTTTATATTTGGAGTATATGAGTATTAATTTAGTTATTAGTTATCCTAATTCTTGGGATAAAAAAAAAAAAAAATCTATATTTTGGCATTGATCCCTTGAATCTTGTTTTATTCTAAAATTTTATAGAATAGAAAAGTTGAAATTTGTGTAACTTAAGAGGTTAACTCATTAAGGAGTTGTATATTTTTTTTATGTAACTAAGTATATCAGAAGATCCATTGTTTTCCTGGAGTGTTAGGAAAGTGATGTTTTGGACTTGGAAAGTGTCTACAAATTTATTAATGTAACTAATGAAAAAATTAACATTTTTTTAAAATGATATTTCAATTTTGATATATCTTAATTATTTATTAAGATATGATTAAATATGATTGAGTATTTAAAATGTATTAACTGTATTATTAATATATCAGTGTTAATTATTAATGTATTATGTATTTATTTGAAAACTTTTTAACATGATTTTATAATATGTGTAGGAAGAGAAAAAAAATTTTTAAATGGCGCTGTTAATAATATTTATCAGCCAGATGATTAACTGTTAATAATAATAATAATAATAATACTAATAATCATAATAAAAGTTTATTTTAAAAGTTATAAGTAAATAAATCGATTCATTAAATTTCTTGATTTGTTTTTCTCCAAGTTTGGGAGATAGATAATTATATTTTATATTATATATATTTTATATTTTCAAATATATTTTATTCAATTTTTTATAATTTCGTGCTTATGTTACAATTATAGTAATTATAGAACGAAGATAATTATTATCGATAGGAATCGAAACTATTATTCAAGCTAGGGTTTGTAATATGCAGGCAAGGTATTCTTTTTAATCCTTGAGATTTATTATTTTTATAATTTTTATACTTTCTAATTTTATTTAATATAATTTATAATTGTATAAATAGTAAGCCAACCCAGTGCTTATTGGCACAAACCAGCACTTAGCTAAGGGGAACCAGATCAGTTGAGGATGGAGTGATTCAATAAGCCACTATATTAATATTTTTTATAAATTGTTTCAGTGTTTGGGGTGTGACAGCGGTCCTGAGCTGGCCAACGCGTCAGAGCAGGGGCGTTAAGAGCCTAAGTGGCCTTATGGTGTTGGGATCTCGCAGGAGAAGTCCAGTAAGGTCATGAAGGTACAGTCATTATCACCAGACCAAGGGTGAGTTATTGTTATTTTTTATATAAAATTGTAAGGGGGTTGTGGCGACTTGTCCTGACTGATCCCTTTAGGAAGTATGAAAGGGTCAATGAAAGTTTGTGTGCTTCGTCACACCATCTTTCATTGAGGGGGTTTTGTGATGGTACAATCATGGTACATTTCATAATTACCTAAAATATGGTAAAGAGATCATAAATATTGTATTTTCCTATTTTTTGACATACCCAACCCAATCTCAAACACCCGATATCGAATTTACAGTGAGTGGACTATATTACAGTATTTGCCAGGATTTGAACTAATTCATGACAAAAAACGGTGTCACATCACAAAAACAGTGTGCAGTTATTGAGATAAGCAGAGCCAAGCCTTCGTTACGTCAGAGGCGGAGAATGTGTTGACAGCAACCAAACTGCGATGTCAACACGTTAGACAAAGGAATGTGACGTCAATACGCCCCACTTCCGCAGATTTCAACCAGAAATTGCCGTCATTTCATCTGCAGCTCTGATTTGAGCCGGCCGGCCGCCCATTCACTTACGAGTGAATTTTAACTTTTTAGACCACTGTAGGTGGTTAATAAACAGTGTAATATCTACTATCAAAATGTATTAAGGAAAGTAATAGTTCGGTTTGGTGTAGGCGTCCTCGACCGATTAAATCGTTCGTAAACAAGATCGACGTATAGAATCGGTCCCACGACGGTGGGTTACGTGGGTTGACATAAAGTCCCGTCAAGCGCAGTAAAATAAACCGATTGTGCCGATATTACGAACGAGACTGGCAGTGCGAGGAAGCCAACACGGAAATTGGTGAGAGCGTTCCTTATATATTTTGAATCCTTTATTTCCCAATATATGTTATTGTAGAAATCAATCATTTAACAAATTATTCAAAATTTCAATCTAAATTTAAGGAGCTCCAAAATTTAAATAAGTTGTACCATGATAATGAAAGGGTGAGTGGTTGTGTGCGTGCGTAATTATTCTAAGTGCTGGGTTGAGCACCACTATATAATATAAATATATACATGTTATTATTGTATAATCATTTAATCATTTAATCATATAATCATTAAACTTAATCAAAGTTATTATTACACATTATGTTTTTGGAAGGGTTACAGTTGGTTTTAAAAAATGTTATGTAACAAAGTAAAGAATAAAAAGGGGTATTTCATTGGTAACAATTAGAACAGCTGTTTTGTTATTTCAAGCAATTTCCGTTTCCTATGACTTCGCGTAACGAACTTTTGGCCCATGACTTAGGTAGTAAAAGATGGCGTCTTAGTTTTTGTATACATAACCACATTTGTGAGATATAATATATCGTATCTATAAAATCAAAATAAACGTAAGTATACACGGTTGGTGTTTAAATTCAGGTCACCGTTTTCGTGTCTGTCTTGAGACGTTGAAGCTACGGGCTCCTGATTTCCAGGTCCATGTCCGTTATGGTATACTTCTGTAGTCTGCGTGGCTGTTCTATGACCTCCACTGCTGTCACTTCCATTTGATCGATAGCCGGACTCTCTTTCATCTCTGTCACTATTACTGGAGTGATTGTGCTGGTTTGGGAAACTCCTCCGTCCTTGATAATAGTTTCTACGGTTCCCACCTCGGCTGGCATGGGTATAGTGTACCCTGCGAAAATGACTGTTATTCTGATGACCATTACCTTGTCGTGGTTGGTGCTTAGGAGATTGGTTTTGATACGGCCTGTAGTAGTTATTACCTCTTTGGTAATGCGTATCTCTCTGGTATCCACCTGGACGATGGTTATTATAGTTTCCTCTATTTATGTTGTTGCCACCTCCGTCTTGGCGTGGTGTTGGTTGATTTTGGAATCTTGGTGGGTTATTAAAATTTCTTCCTGGGATATTACCGTTATTGTGAATGGTGGGGTTATTGTTTCCAGGCCCTCCTCGATCGTATGTTTGGCTAGGTACTTGTCGATTCCTTTGATAATATCTTTCTCTTTCGTGGCTTTCGAGTAGGTCGCACATTCCTTGAATTGTTTTTATCTGCGCATTTAATCTTCCCTGCGAGATACCCTGATTAAAATGGTAAGCCAGTTTTGTAACCAGGCATTCTTCTGGGATTGCAGGTTCCAGATTCCTTGCCAGGCAAATTTTTCCTAAGAAGTAGGTGGTCATCGATTGCCTTCCATTCACATTGAACCTTCCGTTGGTAATGTCGTCCCTTATGATGTTTTGTGTGGCTTCCGACCAATACTTTTGTTTGAATGCCATCTTGAAAGTGTCATAACTCCCCACTTCGTGACGGGTTGCTGTCCACCAGTTGTCGAATGTGTTTTTAAACGATTCATCCAACATACCTTTAATGATAGACCATCTGCTCTCACGGTTTCTTTGTATTATTTCTTCTATCCTCTCTAGGAATTCTAGGGGATTTTTAGAATAGGTCCGGAAGTCAATCTGGTCCCTTCCTTCTAAGTGACTCAAACCGGATAGGAAGTTTGGTATTGTTTGCAGACGATGCATTTCGTCTCGGAGGTCGTCCAATTCTCTCCGTTGACATTCTGTTGATTGTGTTTTGTCATCATGCACTTGCTGCTTAATCGCGTCTACCTTTCCAGAAACTTCTTAGCACTTTTCTTTTAACGTTGACTGCGCTGCCTTCATTTTGGTTTGTTCTTGCGCTATCACACCTAGTTGTGTACCGTGGGTTTTCTCCACATCATTAATACGCTGGTTGAGGTCCATTTCTGTCTGTATTAGTTTCATGCTGGTATTTTCTCCTTCTTTCCGCACTTCAGACATCTCGACATTAATTTCTGTCGTTAATATGGCCATTTGTTTTTCGATTTCCTCAACACTTTCTCCCAATCTTCTCTCAATCATTTCCACCGTATCCTTAGCGGTCTCTTCCATCTTGTCATTATTGACACTTATCTGTTGCCATATACTTTCGTGGTCAGCTTGTATGGTTTCAACATCTCGATTAAATTTAGCGTTGATTTCATCAATCTTTTGGTTGGTCTGATCAATCTTCACTCCCAACTCTGCCGATAAATCTTCTTTCATTATGGCCATTTTCTTCTCTAATAATTCTTCGGTTTTCCTTTGCCCATCTTCCATCCTCCTGTTCGTCTCGTTTATATGGTTATTAAATTCTTCTTTTAATAACTCCATATGTTTCTGGTTCTCCCTCTGGCCTTCTTCTATTTTTTGGTTTGTGGATCGACTGGCTTCTTCTATTTTATTGTTTAAGTCCGCTTTCAAATTTTGACTGCCTCCTTGGTGGATTTACTAGTCTCGTCCAGCTTCCTGATTAATTCTTCCCTTGTGGACTGGTTCTCCTCCTTAGTGGATTTCAGGTCTTCTTTCAACGACTCCATCATCTTTCTCATCCACTCTTGAAATGCGGGCTCTCCTAGTGACGTTGTTTGTTCAGGCTGGCTTGGTTTCGGTGGAGCTTCTTGAATCATCACTTCCGGTTCCTCCATAGGCTGCTGAACCCCCTCCGCTGGTTCAATTGGTTTGTCCTTTACTTCCAGTAAAACTTCTTCCACGTCTTCTGTCGACATGGCCTCCTTTTCTTCCCTTCTGGCCTCCTTCTCCACTTCGGTTGCCCTCTTTCTCGACGTTGATCTCGATTTTGATCTCGATTTTAATCTGTCGGTGTACATCTTGATATACTGGTAATGTACCTGCTGTCTTTTCACGAATTGGGGTGATTAGGTTACTAGTTATGTTATATTTTCCCTAAATCGTGCTCAGACGTTGGGCGCCAATCTATAATGTAAAATTATAGATTTAAGATATAATATAATATTTTATAATTCTTCTTAGTGTGGTGTAGTCGTGTGAGTGCAGATACGCACCGGTATCTACGATAATGTTGTTTCTTAAAAGATGTAATTGTAACTATTAAGGTTATTAGTGTTATTGTATTGTTTTTAATGGGTGCGTAATAATAGTCCACTTCTTTTATTTAAAATGGTTCGCGCACTCTGTTGTATACCTCCCTCACTTACCACACGTGAATACTTCAGTCCTGTTCAGTGACGTTTTTTCTGAAATACATGCACTTTATATACAAGTAAATATTCAGATCGAATATTTAATATAGTACCACACACAAAATAAATGAAGTAATATCTAATTATTATTCTGAATTATTGTTAGATCTTTTTAAACTCTTCCGCCACCTGTGGTAGAACTGATTAAAAAATAAATGAACTTATTTAGAATAGAAATGATACTCTTTTCACTAGTAATAAAAGTGGAGGTTTATTAACAATTTAATAAATAATAAACTCTTTGACAATTAATAATCAAAAACTAACAACCTTTTAAATAATGATTACAATTAAAAAATTCAAATAAGACTCTGTCCAATCTCAAGGCTGGTAGACCTGTTATTGGTACAATAATTTAACTTCAAGAGGTTATATTATTTTGTTTCAGTGAATTACCATATTTCGTAAGGTTCTTTTAGGTAACATGATACCAGGCACAAGATGTAATATAAATAACGATATAAAATTAACAATAATTAATAATAAGCGAACAAATATATAAATCAAAAATTGATACCATATGTCTGATATTTATGGTACTATCGTACGCGGGAATGCGCACGCATCTTATAATACTCGTTTACAATTATCAAGCTGGATGACTTGTACAGTAGTTAAAAATGTATTACTTTCTTTTAATAATTCGTTTTAAAAATTATCTATTCACAAGAGAAAAATTTATCAAAAAACTCTTGTTAGTATTTCTATCTGATTTGAATGTTACTTGAGAACAGATCGGTAATATTGAAATTATCAAGTTACCGTGACGATTCTGAGGTTAGTTATAACCGGTATTGTTACAATGGATAAGTATTTCTTAATAGTTATTATTTCTTAATCTATACATATAAACACATCATTCGTAATACTTTGATATGCTATTATCAGAATTACATTTATTTATACGGTATGAAAGTTAATAACGTATATTTCAAAACATCGAAAAAAAAAGAAAAAAATAAGTTTAGTCAAATGAGTGACTAAATATTCTTGTATTCAGTAATAATTATTTCAAACATGATATTTTAAGTTATTATAAATAATTAAAATATTTTTTATAATATTTTAATAATTGTGAATTAATTTTTTCTTTAATTCTGATAATTTAATCATAGTTTTTAATACTTCGCCTTATTTGACTTGCGTAGTATCAAAAATTAGTTGGTTACGAAGTTATTATTTTTGTTCAGTATTATTTAAATAAAATTGTACTCCCTGTTTCTTATTTATCACAGCACTCGCAAGTACGGTTGACATTATACACTAACCGTACTCGTTTAATTAAATAACTCCGCACTTTTCACTCGTATATATTGGCGTAGTGTAAGGTTATGTATGTTGGTCACTTAATGCAAATGTCGTGCACAAATTCAAAAAATAAAAACTTCTTCATGTTGTCGAGTGGCGTGACCTGTCCGTCGAAAAGCTAGATGTGAACTGTAATGCTTCCTCTCAGCGTCTCCTGTTAGTCTGCCGAAATTCATTCATTCTATTGGTTGGAAACATTATACTCTCTGACCCAAAAGCCTTTGTTTTATTAAAATATTTAATTTTTTGACAAAATCGAGTTTGGTGTTGAGGCTTTTTGACGTCAGCACTGGTACAAAAATTTAACTGAAAAGTTTAAAATTACTATAACTTTCTTAATTTACGTCCTATCGTTAAATGGTTGATGTCAGTGAATTGCGGACATTCTGCTTGTTAATTTAAGTCTAAGAATGGTTATTTTCCGTCCATCACTCCTATCACAATAACGATTTTATTTATTATTTCTGGTGTATCTTATTTTTATAAGTCTGTTACACCAGATTTTACTTAATTATAATAAAACACTTCTTAAATAAACACTTTGAGTCCATATCTCAATTGGTTTGATTTACAATTTGGGAATAATTGTTCCCTACACAAAATCTCGTTATGGCGTCATTAAGCGTCCATGTTTGTTTTTCCATAAGTATGCTTAGAACTAATTTTTCTTATTTAAAACGGTAATATTACAATCTAATAATACTAGTAAAGTTTATTTACACAATTTTACATTAGAATATTTGTATATGACTGTGGTTAACCTACTATTTACATATTTTCAGTCCTCTTCTATCTCTCTTATACAATTTTTTCACCTTATTTTTGGTTTTCTCTATATAAATCATATCATGTAATGATTGTAATTAGTGTACACACATAGTACCTAATTTATTATATACAATGGTTATCTTTTAATTAGTTCAGAACCCTTCAATTTTTCAGTAATGGCTCTGTTTATGTTGTGTCATATCATAGTAGTCATTTATTTTTTGTTAATACAATAACTAAATTGTTATTGTTCTACTTGGTTTGGATTTCCAAAGTAGCATTAGATATTATTCTAACTCTTGCTAATGATTTCATTTACTTTTACACAAGTTTATATGTTATATTTTTCATAAGTAACTTGCTTGTCATGGTTTGTTTACATTTGGGTTTCTTCATAATAGTCATTTGGTTTTTAATTGTTTGTATATAAAATGAGTGTTTTTATGGTCATAATCTGTTCTCAAAGTAGCATTGGGATTTCCTCTTACTACTGGTAATAACTTTAATAATCTGTGTTCAATATTTGATACAGTATTTTTCTTAACTAATTAGCTATACAATGGTTCAGCTTACTTCTGGTCATATGTACATAGTTAGTTAGTTTACAATATTTTAGTTATAATATTGTTCTTATTATGTTCAGAATCTGTTCTCAATGTATTATCAGATATTTATCTCACTACTGGTAATACTCTTATTAACATTGGTATTGGTTTTGATACTGTACTTTGCCTAACTAAATTGGCATACTTGTTCCATCTCTGTTATCTCTGTGCCATTATGTTTGACTTGTTCTATTTGCATTGTTTTGCAATATAATACATTGTCTCTTAAGATTTATTATTATTTATAATAAATTCTTGTTTGATAACATAGTTGATGGTCATTTATTTATACTAATATGTATCATTTTCTGTTGAAATAGGTGTCTTCCCTATGGGTTGTGTAGCAATGTACCATCTGTTTTAGTGCAGTATTTTTCTGCTACTAAACTGACTTCACTACGGTATCTTACTATAATACTTTAACTATTTTGTTACACATGTTTATACAACTCCTTCTTAAACACTAACACAAATCTTTTTTGTATTATTTACAATATTTTTCTGGTCATTGGTGGAATTTAATTTCCTGTCATTGTTTGATACATAACAAATGTTTTTTATTTGTTGTCAGTTCTCTATGAACAATAACTTAATTGTTCTATTTTGTTCTATTCTGGTGGTCTTATGATTATGTGTATTGATCACAATTTTATTAAATTAGTCACACTCATTGTCTGTGTTTATTTGACTATTTTAATTCTTGTTGTTTCATCATGAAATTAACATATTTTCTCACACTGTAAACTTCATCACTGTAATTGTTTGTGTGGTTTATTCAGTTGAAATTAGTTAATTATTCACAGGTTTCACATTTATATTAAGTACACACTGTAATTGTTTGTGGTTTCTTAAATGTTAAACACTGGTTTTCTTTTCACATTTATAATCATCATTTCTTTTGTCACTTATATAGTCTTTAGTATATGTGGTTTATGTTGAGTCCTTATATCTTCTGTCCATCTTCTTTCTTCTTCTTGGTGCTCTTCCTGGTCCTTCTTCTCTCTTCTTCTTCAAATATTTTCATTGTAGTCGCTATTTTTATTTATCTCCTTTGCTGTTGGAGTTTGTTGGTCCTTGTTTCGTTGGTTCCCCTCACTGTTGGATCCTATTGGGTCTGGTTACTGATATTTTGTTTTGGCTCGTGGCATTTTCTTTCTTCATTTTGTATTTGATGTTGCTATGTTAATATTCTCTTCTTCATCGTTGGATTTTTTATTAATATATTTGTAGATACACACTTTTATACACTTAGGTTTATTTATCTAGACATACTTCCGTGCTTTTCTCTTACTTGACGTTACATTAGTTTATATTATGTAACTACCATATTTGGTACTGTTACAATATAATGATTAATACCAAAAACATAATACCTACCTTACCTTCTATATAGCACACACAAACATAAACAGCCCAGCTTTGCTCACTCACACATCCACACCTGCATTATTTAAAACCCCTTGACCTTTTATTGCCCCAAAGCCCCGAAACATTTGTCGAAATATTACCCGCCGGCAACGTGGTTCTCGTGCGCACTCATGGTTACTCCTTTTAATTGATATTTGTGTCCGAAATTTAACTCAATATGTGCTCCACTGTATCATTGACCGCGGTCACATAGTTTTAACTGTTATTTCACTTTACTACTGGTACATTGTTAAAATTTTGAAAAGAGATAACCCCGTAGGGTTGTACCGGTCGGTACCGTCTGTGACGAACTGGGGAGATCGGCTATAAGCTCGTGACCAACTTGATTACGTCGTTTTCAGGTGGAAACCACAGCCTTTGGTTTCATCGCAGTAGCTTCGTCCCATTTAATTCATGCTGTTGGTGTTGTGTTAGTTGTGTCCGGATATTGGCTAGGCACTGGCTAACGTCACGAGATGGTCGTGACTTAATTTTCATATCCGTCGCCTGTGTAGACTAAGGCGACCAAAAATTGCTTCTTAGCCATCTTGGTTTCATATGTCGGCTTGGGTCCGCGCGCCTGGATGTATAATGCGTATGGGCGCGCTGTCACACTCAAACAAAGTTCTTGGAAATGAGGCTTGGTAAATTCCTCTACCGATTGCACAACGTGATATTACTGCGCCTTTGTTAAAAACTGCTCTTACAACACGTGGTTTGTCTCTGTTGAAATTAAATTTCACAAATATTTTTATAAATCCCCAAAAAATGCAATAAAATAAAATACCCATAAATTTGGCCCGTTACATCTTACAGGCTATGAGTTCGCATAACAGGATCCTGGATCTCGTGCAGGTAAGCATTTGAGAGTTGCAAATAATTCAAAATAAACAAATGTATTTTCCATTTAATTAGTAAGTTTACAAGGTTTTATTATACTTATCTCCCAAAGTTATTTCCCATGTTGCACCATAGCTCGTTCAAAACTGTTTTCTTCTCCAACACTCACGAAAACTGGTTAAACTGTTAGTTAATTTTGATAACTGCTTTTATACTGGAAGAAATGTATTTTATACTGGTTTAGATGTATTTTCACTTGTTGAAGGCCTAAATCGACTTTGTCCTCAGACTTGGGTTAAACACAAGTCCAAAGTGTTTTGCTGCGGTTCGTAGTCTGGGTAATGGCGACGGGCAACTGTACACTTCAAGAGCTGGTCACGTGGTACCCCTACTTTGCTGATCGGATCATATAGAAGATTCTGGAACAATTCGAAGTTCGACTTGTGTCTCAGTGTTCTAAAACATATGTTCGTCTTGTGATATTCTCATGACGTCAGTCGGAATATAAAAATTCGTGCCCATATATGGTTACGTTTATTTCGTTCTGTGACGTCAATGACTGTGACACGGTCTGATTCATTCCATTCCAATGTCGAAAGTCATATTTTATCTAAAAATGAAACTTTTTCTTGTGAACTTACTGTTTATTCTCTTCTCGTCGAACGCGTTTCAGCATACGTATTCGCCTTCTTCAGCTTAGAGACAGACTGCCATCATTTAGTAACGGTTGTTGTGTGGAATGTGTAGTGGGGGTGGTAAGTTTCATTTTTAGATAAGTGTTAGTGCTGTGAAAGAAGTGATGAATAATCAAGACAACTAGTCATATTTTATTCAGTTTTACATCACTCGGATTATTACACAATAGGAAAATAATTATGCCCCTTTTTTACTGTCACAATAGGTCTTTAATCTGATATCCTGTTTCACCTAAAAGCACTTGTTTCAAACTAGAACGTGAACCCACAGTGATGTGTTTGTTGCCGGATAGATGTTGCATAATATGCGATTGTTGATGTGCTTTTAAGGATTTTCCACAAGACTGGCAATATAGTATCTTTCCATCTGAACTGGATATACCTTTAAAGTCTTTAACATACTGCTATAACCAGGCAGTTTTGCTATATTTTACCTTTGGTGTTCTGGCGAGCACTGTATGTGACATGACAAGAACCTATCATGTAACACAAGAACTGATGTACAATGACAGCAAATTAGATAATTAGCGGGTTTAAGTGCTTGCAAAATGAACAGTTATCTTCCACCTTTCATTGTGACTACATCACTGTTTACAAAAATTTCCAGAAGTATTATTGAGTTGCCAGTTGTTACTTAATATTTTCTGTGGTAGTAATGGAACAAATTCTGTGTATGTATATACTTAAAGAAAGCCACTTAAACATGTAACTATGTCAATTTGTAATAGGTACAGTGAGTATACCTATCAGGTGTTTAGTCTGACACAATAGTTACATGGGCAGAAATATAAAATACAAGAAAAAGCGTGTTTTATATGTGAACGACAGGCACTTGACTGAATTAACTAAAACATGTGAGAGATATTATTTAATATTGGAATTATATTGCCAATTACAGTTGACAACACGTTGATTAGAAAAGACTTTATTCATAGAACTAAACTTGGTAGAATACATACATCCGTCATAACAATAATAATACGCGCATGCGTATTGTACATACATTGTTTAACCATATTTAAATTGTACATATGATATATTTGACAAAACGTAGTGCTCATTCCTTTGGAAACATGAAACACATAGAAGTAATACCATTATTATGCACCCTGCATATGCCACGTGGAGGTTATTCGTCATAAACTTAACATTGAAATGTTAAAAATATGTGTTCTTGACCTATTTATGACAAATATTTAATTATTAACATAAACATGAAAAACATTTGATTACATATAAAAATATTTATTTACCTAAAAATCCGTTGTTATATTCACTGTTCATCTGGAGAGTATCTCATTTCTGTTGTTGAGAGGGCTATTGTTTATAATATTAATATAAGTTGGTAAAAAAATCTTTATAGCATAGTTTTCAAAGGCAGCTGTGATCCACATTCAACCAGAAATATGGTACCACAAAGAATATGTATTATTGTTTACATTAATATAAATAAATTGCATGCAAGTGCATATATTAATTACTTCTGAAATTAATTTTTTGTTGTTGTTTTCCCAGATATTTACCAATTATATATCAGGCTGTATTAGCAAGTGCTACTTTATCAGAAGATGTTATTTCTTTAAAGAAATTGGTGTTGCGTAATGCTGTCATTTTAAAACTACAAGAACCTGTACTAGCACCAATTTCACAGCTCACACATTATGTTATTTATGCAGAGGAAGATGATAAAGCTGCCATATTGTACATTTTGTTAAAACTGTCTCTTATTCGAGGGAAGACCATAATATTTGTTAATACAGTTGATAAATGTTACAAGTAAGTATTGTTTTTTTTAATTTAGTGAAATTTTTTTTTTTCATCCAGTGACAAATTAATTATGCCTATTGTATTTCAATGATAGTTAAGTAGATTGTATATATGTGTATGTGGGGGGGGGGGAGACTATGGTATAAGGGCATAAGGGCAGTTTGAAAATTTCTTGGCCTGACAAAGAAAAGACATGATTTTTGACATTACAAATTTTCAGTATAGTCCCCTTTCAGCTCAAAACACTTAGACCAATTAAATTCTAGCTTCTTTATACCTTCAGTATAAAACATCATCTCTAACTCTTGAAAATAAGTGTTTCTATATTACAGAGTATTCCACAGTACAGAGTTCAGTTGGCTTCAGCATTCTTTTCTGCCTGACTACTTGTAATTTCTGTTTTGCTGGAGTCATAATGTCATAATTCGACTGACCAACAAGTGTCTTTTCACATTTCCAACAATAGTATTTCCATTTTCCACTGTTTTTTGCTAAGCTCTACTCTGATACACTTCGTCTAATTTTGTAACGTATGATATATATGACATTTTTATCTTTGGCCATTATCACTGGATCATTGACAAAATGTAACATACACAGCTTATAATTGCCATCTGATACACCCATACTCCAACAGGTACACCTCCTCCGTGAAACTTTATTCAACTAGATTCTGAATAGCATCATAGCGATCGGGTATCCTTGTTGTAGGCATTTAGTACTGGAAAGGTCACAAACATCCTCAGTTTCATGTTTGAACAAGCTAAACTAATAATTTGTAGTTGATGAATAATAGTTTTGCAAATAAAGTTTGATAGTCTTATAACTTTAATTAATGAAGAAATAAATTACAGAATTCATATTAGGTGTATAGCAAAATTGAAAGTTAAGGGCATGGAAATGCGCGAAACGCTTTCGGTCAGAGAGCAAAGGCGATGTGGAGGGAGTCGCTGTGAGATGTGAGAAGAGAATTGTTGTTATCAGTGACACTGCAGCCAATCTATGAATATCAATTCAAATAGTAACAAAAACTCGCGACTGTTAAGGTTTGATTGTAAATGTCACCACGAATCTGTGTGTGTGTGTGTGTGTGTGTGTGTGTGTGTGTGTGTGTGTGTGTGTGTGTGTGTGTGTGTGTGTGTGTGTGTGTGTGTGTACAATCACACAGCTGGCTTTAAAAAAAGAACTATACATTTATTGTTTCCAACGTAAATCAAATAATAATACTAATAATAATATTGTAATTGTATTACTATACAAATCAAGCAAATGATATGTACTGTTCACACATATCAGAATTTGTTGCTGTTACATGTCAGAATGTTTTATAAATATATCTGAGTGTTGTTGGGTGCTGCCATTGTGTAGTGCTGAGACGTAAAAAACTACAGCCTTTCTGACCGTTCTTATCGCAATGGAATTTGCAAACTGTACACTTGCACTCCTTAATTACACTTGACTATCTCTACAGTTTATCATTACATAAAGGAACGCGTTCTTCGTATTAATTTAATTGCAAGAATCTTTTTAATCCTGGACAACAAAAAACTTTATTATTACTTCCCGTGCTTGACTATGAATAACTTTCCTGTCTTTGCTAGTTGAAGGAGAAGAATCCACTTTAACAAATCTTATTACTGGATGATAACTCAAATAATTATGATAATACGTAATTACAGAATAAAAACTACGAATAGAGTTTAACTAATAAAATTATATAACTAATAAAAATGAGTGACTGTAAAACAACAGTACAATTGAGGCGTCCATTTCCAAAAGGCTTCTTGTCCAATCCACAAAATCTTAGAGAAATCAGCAAAATGTACTAGCACATTTAATTTGCTTGTAAAGTGTACGATTTTTTACAGTATAATCAGACCCCTAGAATTATTTTGTAACATTTTGAGAGTAAGATGTTTATTAGTTTTCTAGAAATAATAAAAAATTGTTTGGACATGGGTCGTTTTGGAACTGTTTTAAGGACAAGATGCATATTGGAACTGTAGGAAGCCATCTTGTACTGGACAAGAGGCTCTCTGTACCTGTACTAAATGAAAATGAGATAAAAGTTATTTAAATCTAATTATTTTTTTATTTAATTTTTTTTAGTATAATGACTGAAACAATATTGAATATTTTACAGTAGCTTTCAGGACATTACTCAGTATGTATAATGTAAAAGCAACAAAAATTATTTTTAAAATATTTAGTATTAAATATTGTCATTACTTATAATGAATGTCTTGCTTTTAGAGAAAATAATAAACACTCATAATTGTCTTGCAGTAAATTACACTGTATCTCCCAAATCTTCCATTGGTCCTCCGGCATTCTCATCGTCTGAATCTTCCTCCTCTCTGAATGTACCGCAGTAAATGATATCCTTGTAGAACTTCAAGTAAGGAATATCCTCCCAGCCCTCTCCAAAGTGTAGTTGAAGTAATTTTTCACATCATTTATTTTGGTTTGTTTTACAGCAATACTGTTTCTGATCATGGAAGGGATAATGTCTCTGACAGTCTTGTTTCGCTTACATACTTTTTTAGCCATGCCAGTGTCTAAGTTGTATGCACTTTCACCTCTTACAAGAACTGCACTTGGAACTTTCCCTCGGGTGATTATGAACCTCTTGGATATCGCAAACTTGAAGTGCCACTGAGCAGGCTTCAGCAAGACGTCTCCTGTTGCTATCTTCCAGTCAAATACTTGAAAGTCCTCTCCAATTTTCATAGTTTTCACATGTTTTAGAAAAACAGCATAGTAATCTTCAGGAGCAATTATTGTATTCATTGTTAGTAACTCTTTTTCTATTCGCCCAAACACTCTATCAGGTGGGATGAACGAATGACCAGGGATGGGGAAAAACAGCTGAACTTCCCGAATATTGTTTGGAGCCACAGAGAGCCCCCACAACCATCTGCAAATAAGCGAACAATTTCATACTTGCTCATGTCAGTGTTTGTTAGTTGGTGGTAGACACAGGACGCAATCTCATTTGATCTTTTGTGACTATCTGCCTCAGTCCAAGTGTAGATAAAAACTTGATCTTGCCGCTGTGTTCCCATGGATGTACCTTCACAGATAGTAAAATTATATAGGTACAACTGCCGAGAATAGTATGCTGCCTGGTCTGGAACTTTTGGCAGAACCAAATTTTTCTGACAGTCAAAAGACAAAGTTAGTGTTGCTTCTTTATCTGTGCGCAAATACTCAAAAAATGCATTTGCATGTCGCTTATGATTTTCATAATCTACTTCAAGGTTTCTATCAGTTCTGTTAAGCTTGACTTTTTCTTCGAATTCCATACACTTTGAACATCGGTCTGCAGCTGGAGACTCAAAACTTATATTGTACTGAGAGACAAATATATTCCGAAAATATTCATAATTTACTTTCAGACTGTCCTCTGAACGAGAATTGTTGTATGTGTCATGAAGCTTTCTTATTGAAAGATTACTGCCCAGGTACTGTTTGGTGGTGGAGGTATTTCGACAATAATGCGATTCCAAAGGCACAAGGCTTTCAATAAATGATTTCATTGATTGTCTTTTACCATCAAATAAAAGTGAACGGTGATCTCCACCACGATTTTCTCTAGCAGGAGTTCCAGATTTAAAATGGTCTCTACACACTCTCTGAATCCGTTTTTTTAGCAAGGCCTGTAATGTCAGTAAAAGCTTGTTGACATATTTGCACCTGCTGAGTTTCGCCATTACGTGTTAATGGCATAAAATATCTGTGCCAAGCCTGGGTGTTTCGCTTGTGATCCCCTCTACAACGCAGGCATTTGGGTGCTTCTGAAGTTGTATACTTCAAAATAAAATTGTCTTGATCAATTTTAACTGATCTGTAATCAACTGACTTTGGATAAAATATAGCATGAAATTTCCTCACATCTTGCATTGTCACTTCACTACAGTGAAAGTCTTTCCGTTCTAAATGATTGCATGTAGGTCTTGAAGGGAGTCTTTTTGATGAATACAGTTCTTTTTTCATAACATTCTTCTTCCACTGAACAGTGTTTCTTTTTTTTTTTCTAGCCTTACCTTCCTCTGCTGGTGTAACAGATCCAGTACTCCTAACCTCACATTCATTAGCATCTGTAATGTTTGTAAGCTGAGATTCTTCATCCATCTCAATATTAAATTCAAACCAACACACTAAGTTCACTTAAAATACACAAACTCACAAAACACATTAAAAATACACAAAAATGTTAAAACAGTACAGTAAAAATCATAGACTGCTAACACACATGTTTGAAAGAATGTAACAATGAAACTGATCGTTGAAAAGCTTTCCTGTTTGATGCTAGCAAATAAAGAATGTTCACCAACCTTAAAAGTAAAATACTTGCCAATAGAAGTTAATATACATGAGAACAAAATATTTTTTTCCTTCCTTGTCTACAGCTATGAAATGTGGACAAGAGTAGTTTTGAAAACTGTTTACATTTGCACACTGCATATGTCTGAGGGACAAGATGCCATTTGTTTCTGTAATTCTGAAAATACCTGGCTCTGCCATTTTGGTTTTTGGAATGTGGACAAGAGCCAGTTTGTAACTGTATGACAAAATATCCTACATTTGAATATGATTTTCATTAGATTTAGGAACTTTTGGAACTGTAAAGTATACATATTATGAAACCAACGAATTAGAGGAATACAATGGTGCCAATATCTCAAAATCTAATTTTTGTGGACAAGATGCCTTTTGGAAATGGACGCCTCAATTAATAATAAATTAAAATAATAATAACAAATGCAAGACTGAGATAGTACGTCACACAGCAACTAACAATGTACGGGTAACTAAAACATCATACGCAAAGTTGGCAACACCTTTGCTTGCATACCAGCTGATACTCCATTACCCTCCCGCCATTCACAATTTCAAAGTGGACTCGTCCATCCATAAATTGGTTTCTGCGCATATGCCCTTAACTTTCAATTTTACTATACCATTTTTTCATAATTTCTTATTTTATTTTGGTTGTATTTTATTTTTTTTCTAATAAAATATTGATGAAATAAAAAAATACATTTTTAAAAACATTATGTTTGGTACTTTGTTTTGTAGATTGAAGCTCTTTCTGGAACAGTTTGCTATTAGAACATGTGTCCTTAATTCAGAATTACCTGCCAGTATACGCTGTCATTCTGTGAATCAGTTCAATGAAGGAGCGTATGATATAATTGTTGCATCTGATGAGAAAGCACTTGAAGACCCTGGGAAATCTGAGAAAAGTGAAGGGTAATTTCATATAGTATAGAAAACTAGTGTTTTAATAATTTTTGGATATGTATTTAAACTTTTGTATTTCAGGCTTAGAAATCTATTTTTTCTTTTATGTAGCATCTCAAAAACAATGCATGTGATACAAATTTTCAAGTACATTTCAGTACTCATATATGTACAAAATACATATCAAAATTTGTTGACTTATTAATTCTATCACTACAGTAGTATTACTGCAAAGACCCTTTAGGTGAACAAAATTTTTGTCTGACTAATTCTCACATTACAGTAGGATTACTTAGCTAAGCAAAGGCACTTTTGTTTTTTATCATTGCATTATTTACCTTGCTTAGAACAACCTGCATTTCAGCAGTGAGTTCATAATTCATTACCATTAATCTTCAGCAGCATATGTTAAGATTTAGTTTCTGAATATCAATTTAGTTCGTATTGAAAAAGCTTTTATGCAGTTTGTCTTAAAGGTTTAACTTAGGTTTTCTGAATTGCACATTTCTAAGTGTGTGAGTAATTTCAAACAGCAGTTTAAAATAACTTCACTATGCAATATTAACATGTTCACTGCTGTGGACGCACTTATGCATCCACTATAGTTCTTGCAATTTGTGGTGGACGAGTTAGTATGTCTTATGCAATATGTAATTTGGAGGGAAACTGTCTTGTATTGTCAGTGTGTACCAGGCTGTTGTTGTGTGTGTATATTTATTAAATTATTATGTATTATATGGTTGTTAAAAGTGTTCTAATTTTATTGTTGCTAAGAAGTATGTTTGAATGATGGATAGTGAATATATTGGTTCTTCTCGAAAGCGTAGCTGTCATGATGAGTACGTAAACTTGGAAAATTTTACAGTTAGTGAGTTGGACAGGATACTTTCTGGCAGTGAAGAAGAGACTGAACTTTTGGAAAATGATGGTTTTATTGGCAATGGAACTTTACTGAGTGAGTAAGACAATGATTCTCGTGGAGAAAATAGTGATATTTTGGGCAACTGAAGGCTTGAAAGTGATACATTGTATGAAGATTCCTAATCTTGGAATGGTGATGAAAACAATTTGAAAGTTTTTAACTTTAGTTTGTACCTAACCAACTTCTTGTTTCTGTTCCGAGTAATACTAAGCCTTATGACTATTTTGGTTTACTTTTAGATGATGCATTTCTTGAAGAAGTATGTAAAATGTCTAATATGTATGCTCAACAGATATACTAATTCCCATCCTGAGGAACATGTGCACATTAATAAATGGAAAGACTTGTCAGTAGATGAATTAAAACTATTTCTAGGCCTAATTCTGCACACTGGGATTCTTTCATTTGTGACAGTACGAAAATTCTGATATCGGATTTATGGTACGAGTGGTGTCAAATTATTGTATTTCATTATTTTTGCACACACATACATGGGTAGGACTATTTTCACTTTGTAAAAAGACAACGACGCAGATTTCAGCAGAGCGAAACGATTCCAAGGTCAAAAGCGGACGTGTGGAGCCGAGCATACACAATGGCGTTATGAGTGCAAACTGACTATAACATCAATTTTCATTGGTCCACAAGGCTGGACGTCATTAAAAAATATAACAATGACGTAACAACAATGGCATGAAACAGGGCGTTAACCGTTCGAAACAAAAGAACAATGACGTGATGCACTCACACATACGAAATAATGTACATTGCATCCGCCCCAGTCTTCATACTACAGCCGAGACGACAACACCTGGCAAAGGGTCGTCCAGTAACTAATACCAGCCAAATTACAAATTACAGGAAAATGTAACAATATTTTCAATTAGTGCTAAAATGTAGAAACAGAGTGTAAATTCAGTGTGGTAACAAACAGAACTATCAACAGTATGCAGTAAAACAACAGAAAACACAGGCCGACGAAGAGGAGGTTCCCAAAGGACTACGCCACATCAGAAACAGGAAAGTGCACTAATCCCTTTTTACATATCATAATAAGTTTTTGAGCTCAACATGAAAAATCAATTCAATCCAAATTGTCTCTACTTTAAAGAAAACGAATGAGTGTGTGTGTAGCTGAGTAAATGTAAGGCTGAATATTAAACTGGCGAGACGCCATGAGGCGTTGGTTTGTGTTCCTTATTTAATTGTTTATAAAAGTCATGTTAAAATTTTAATGATCAATTTAGTAGAGCTGCAGCTTATTTTAGAATCTTTTGGGGAAATAAAATTAATATGTAGGGTAATCAAAAAGAATTATTAATTGTGTAGAGAGGCGGAAGTAGGAACGCCATTTTGTTTTATGTAATAGGCCAGTAGCCATTTTGAGTTGTTAGAAGACAAATTATGCAAAAATGAAATAATAAAAAACAAACGTTTATTTTACCACAAATGCTGTCAGTGTACGTTATTTCTGGTAACCGTTCAGTCTCAGCCTCGCTTATAGGAACCTTGGACCCGAATAATATCAATACGTAAGGTTGGTAACACCAACATGGCGCCTGAACTAAAATGTAAACAGAGAACAGTTAACCTCGCTCAAACGGTGTAACTATACTAATACGCCGAAATATATTTAATACATAAAATACCCTGCCAGACCTTACCTGTACGCAATTACAACACTTACCTGTTATTTGAATTTTACCAGAAGACCAAGGTCGCCACGATTATTTTTTCTATAGAGGATAAAATATCGAAAACCTTTACACTCCACCTTAAATAAAAAAAAGGACACTTTTGCAATCTGACCACACCCAACTAATAATTCAGAAAGATTCCGGAACGTTTAGACGAATCTCGCAACACAGAAATGAGAACGTGGTAATGACGAAATAACTTAGACTAACACATAATTACAGTGAAGCAAATAGTTTTAATTACTGTTAAGACGAATCAAAATCATTATGACACAAACATGAGAGAAACAAATTCTGAAATAGATACATATATGCCTTACATTTAGATATTTCTTACCCTATACAGGTCAGCCCAGCTGCTCACACACACATTCACATGATTTAGAACCATTTATTTGAAACACCCCATTTTACTTTAAAACTGTATATATCTCGAGACACCACCCGGGTACACGTTGCTTCGTTCGTTAGTTCGCGTCACTTTGAATAATTTGCCCGCAGTTCACTGCACTTCTCCCGTACAACCTCCTTATTTCCTTGGGTCCCGGTCGGTAGTACGTCGGTATTACACTGAGTTATTCATATTTAGAAAGTTTCGACCGACCGGGGCCCGCGTCTCACTAATTACGTCTACACGCTGTTGTATGATCTGCTGGACTGCCTAGCGTCTCTGCCTAATGCGGACTGTTGAGGCGGGAGGTAGCCTATAACCACTGCCCGCTTGATTTCGTCGTCGTTCAAGCTGAATTTGTTGTGGCGTATTCATTCTATGCATGGAACATAGTCGTTATTTGTGTGGTAACCGGGGACGATATTTGCCTCTGCTATACTGATGTCACTAGCAGCGGGCGTGGCTTAAATACATTTCCTGTAGCTGGCTGGTTGGTTTTACAAATTGTTCATTCCAGCGCCATTTTTTGCATCGACGTTGGAGTTTCACGGCGTCACTTCAGCGCCCCGTCCTGAGATGTTAAGTGCGGGCGTCGTCACACATATACAGAGTTCTGAGAATTTTTAGGGTGGTACGAATTCCTTGCCGCGTTACTCGACAACAACTGCGTCTCGCCTTTGTCTCAAACTGTTCTACTTGCCATGTGTTCTGTTGTAATGGAAATAACGTTCGCCGGGAAAGAAAACTTTCACAATAAATTTATAAAATCCCACAAAAAATGAAATAAATAAAAATACAAATGCCCCATACTGTAAGAAATAAAATAACCCAATTTTGGACACGTTACAATACCCCCTCAATGAGAATTCTGCTGTCCAAAACAGAAGAAATCTCATTGATAAACCCCGAAGAGGATCGGTGAGGAACTGGTGCCAACAACCCCCTGGTTCTTAATCTACATGGGTACACAACCCCCCTGGCTTGGCAGCTATGGACGCATCTGAACGAAATCACTGGACTTCTCCATAAGAGATCCCAACACCGAAAAATCGAACAGACAAGTACCACAGTGCACCTCACCTTCTAACATGCTAACCCCCAAAATCCTTCATCCCTGGCTTGAGATTACTCCAGATCCTCCACCGATATGTTTCCCCTTTTATGCAAGCTGGGCTGCCTTTAGCAGATACTGGGCTCACACACACTCACATTACATATTATACATTGAAAAATTCTTTAAAATTTACTATTTCATAAAAAAAATTCAGAATTCAAAATAAAATACTTTATCAAAAAAATTCTCTTCCTTTTTTTTTATGACTTAATTTAAACATTTCTCCTAATCAAAACATATCCTTAACCTAACATGTGAATCACTTATAGTCTAACAATACAATGCAATACAATAAATCAATAAAATTAATTCATTAGCTGGCAGGCGAAAAATCAAGATATTTTTTTTTTCTCAAAAAAAATTATTTTTCAAAAAAATTTTAAAATTCAAAGAAAAAATTTAAATTCATTAAAATGTTTCCTTTATATATATATAGAAATTATTTTGAATTTGTTTAACTTGATAAAAAAAACAAAAGTTGATTGACATCCCTACTATTAACTTATATGACCTCACTGTCAACTGATCAAAACTAGGTCAAGTCCACAACCTTGACCTACATGTGTTATGTATCAGTTCTATCTGAAAATACATTTAACATCTGTAACAATCTAACTTGAAACACAAAACATAATAAAATAAAACAATTAAAATAAACAAAATATTATTATAAATGATAATCAAATTGACCTTTAATTTATTCAAAATAAACAATTCTTAAATCTTTACATTATCAAATTCTCTCAAAGTTTTGTCACTGGTTTCAAAAAATAAAATTTTTATATTTTTATTACAAATCTCTCTTTATTTAATAATCTTGTTCTCCATTACTGTGGGTGATTTAAACATTTATCCCATTTACTTTACTACTTGATCTGTTTATACATATATCAACTTTCTCCCTCTGACTCTAACTAACAACTTCAGCTCCCATGACACCCATCTCTATCAAAATATCTACCAAAACACTCTCTAACCCCAACTTATCATTTAATTCAATTCGCCACCTTCTCTCAATAATAAAAAAATACTCTCTAACCCTTTGTACATAGGATACGTGTTCCCCCCCCCCCCAAACTCAATTTCCCTTATCTGGCCCCTGGATTCTACCTAAGGCGGCCCCTTCTCACTAAAATCGATTCCAAACCCGTCCCAACTTATCATTACGTTGCGGACTCCCACATTACACTACCCCCTACTACAAAATTACCATCCCCAAAATCTCAATCTCATTACCTTACTACAACTACAACAAAATAACATCATTAATTATAAACATCGATATATCACTCAAAACTCCACATAAATTCTCCACAACTACTGTGTCAACATCAATACTTCTCAAAACTCAATAATATACATTACTTCAAAACAACATCACATTATCTTCATTTCTACTATTTCAACTTTGACTTCAACTTGGACAGATCTACATGTCCCATAAAATATTCATCACCCAAAACTATCTCTTATTAGCTCTGACAAATTGTTACTTTATTTCTCATTTTATCAAATTACTTTTCTCATTACTTTAAAACAATATCTATAATACACTGAAACATGACATTAAACCTTAATTACCTGGAATAATTACAACCAATATACCAGTGACATGTTATTGCTGATCAGCTGATCTTACTAACACTGTGAAAACACCTCTCATACTTGAACAAATTATATGAAATATATATTTATCAATACTTACTTCTACCCTCATTGTTTCCCCTTTCTCTGATTCTGATAATTCATATTAACCGCCTGCCAGACGATTTAATTACTGGCTTAGAAAAAAATATACACACATAATGAAAACACATATTCTTATCAATGCTTATATCTAACCTACGACAATAAAATAATACATTTAAAAGCATGCACACCTTCTGTTGAATGTCTGAGCAGCTAGCTATTTAAACAGAGCACAAGCATTTTTATTGGATCAAAATTTTGATTAGCAAAAAAAAAAATTTTTTGTGTTGTAAAATTTAAATTCATGACTCCTCTGAGTCACCTCCCATCCACACACACTATTTCAAGTTATGTAAGGCTGTGGCGCCCCCTCGCTTTCACAAAGACGGCATATTTTGGAGTAGTTTTACCTCTCCGTGTCTTTGCTTCGGCTGTTACATTTTAAAGGTTCAGATATCAACATACCTTTGTTATATATTTACACGCCCTTAAACGGGTCTACCACTTGGCTTCGCTGCCCCCACGCGGGCAGAGTGGTAGCCGCTGTTCCATAGTGCCTGGATTTCCCCTAAAATTCACCCCCCATTTAATTTCTACTATATACCAATTTCAAGTCAGCTATGGTCAAGGGACTTGATATGACCATAGCTGGCCGCTAGCCAAATCCACGATTAGTGCTGGTAAGGCAGTAATCGCCCGAAAAGTCTGGGAAATCTAACTTCATTTCAGTGCCTGTTACACTCATCACTGATATGTGCGACACGATCGTGTATCAGTGTGTAAATTGAATTTACATGAAAAAGGTGTGTCGCACATTTTCGCCATTTTGGCCTCCCATGGAGGTAACACTCTCTGTTACCCCAACCCATTTCGCTATCTACGAGGGGACAGGCCACCCCCGCAATAGCAACTTAATAACTAACTAAGTAAATTTTTATATACATTTTAATATAATATTTTCCTCAATAATCATAACTCATTCATAACTTTCTACCATTGGACCCTCCCAAAATTTTCAAAATTTATTATTAATAATTAGTATAAATCATTTTTCAGTTATTATTAAATTTTTTAAATATCATTTTTATTGAACACAATTATTTCAGATACTCTCACTATTGAATTAACATCTCAATTACACCTGTAAACCTTTTTATTATACATGATTTGTACTGTAATAGTTCTATACTTACAGTCCGTTTAACATGATCTACACAAAACATATTCACCATACCACATTACTTTCACCTCACCTCTGAAACATTTCACAAAAATATTAGTTTACATCAGACAATTTAGCCATCTATTACCAAATTCGTCTCTCCTAAAATAAATTGAATTCATTTAAAGAATTTAATTATACAACCTTTAAATAATCAATCAAAATATTTAACATGTATCAAATTGTTTAATTAAATTAATTATTAACAATACAAAATTTCTTACCATCAATTAACAATTACAATTCTCTGATTACTGTTTTCAAAATTAATTCTGATATTTATTTAACTTGCAAATATTTCAATATTATTATTACAACAATTGTCTACCTACATACACTGTTCACTTAACCCTTTACAACACATACAATTGAACTCACTAAATATTTATTTACAAATCTGATTCATTATTTATTCAGTTATCATATTTCAATGTCCAGATCCGCTAAGTCAAAACCCCATAAAACAAAATATTTAACTGTCCTTTGTTTTATAGTTTAGCCTCCATCGTCCCAGATAAGTCTTGGTGTTATATAACATTTTTCAATTTCATTAATACACCAACTATTGTTTTGTGTATTATAACCATACAAACTAACTTCACTCATATTACCAAAATACTCATTAAACCAGTCAACATTAGGCATTTTTGTTACATCTCCCTCGGTAGATACATTCATGATTGGGTCAATTACTTTATTCAACTCATTATAGTCATTATCATTCAAATATACTTTCAAACTTTCTTTCCATTCGTCATACTTTCTATGTAAATTATACAATTCTGTTACATACCATTCTCTACTTACCTCTCTCTCTTCATAACACCACATCACACTCTCACAATTATTCCGGACAAGGGGTACACAATTACTCAACAAAAAGAAACACCTCAATTCATCTATCAATACGGGACTCTTGCCCTTCAATAACAACATGTAACGGGCCTATTTCAGGGTAATAAGGAAATTTGTATTTTTTTGTATTTTGTTAAAGCAGATAACATGTTTGTTTAAATAATTGGGACAAAATTTATAAACAAAGGTAAATTTAGTGGTAGGCGACGGTAGCGAAGGTGGTACGACTGATTGACAATATTGTATGTAAATTATTGAAACGAGTTTTTATGAACTTAACAACCGACAAACTGTGCCAAGGGCAGCTTCAAGGACACAAAACCAGTCAACAAATTATGTAACCACATCAGACCATCTGACGTCAGTATATACGTCAGCGCCTTGCATAACGAGAATGTAGGAGTGTCGACGCCACTAAGTTTCGTCAGACACTCACAGAACAAAGCAGTCGGCTATGAACATCTGAACAGATCGGACGCAAAACAACTGTCGCGTCTGCCCGGCTCGCCGGTTTGGGCGAAGTTTTTTGTATCGCCCGCATAAAAATGTGAATACCGCGCGTGTATAACTTTTAAACTTTCACCCAGTTAAAATCATTTAAAATGTAACATTTTTAAGAAAAGAAGCAGTTCCATTTTATTAATATAAAACGAAGTGACAGTGAAAATGGCAAAAGGGGATATGTGAGTAGTGAAAGAGAATACGGGTGGAGCCTGGACTGTCTCGGACTAAAATGACAAGATAAGTAACACAGGATATATAAACCAGAAAAAATTTAAAAGGGGTTAAACAAAATTAAGAAAATAATGTATTCCAATTAAATTTTGAGATCTCAAAAAGGTATAAATGTGTGTGTGACTGAAGCGCTGGTTTGTTGTAAGTATAAAGTTAATTTGCGTAATGAATATCTTGTTCTGTTTTTGTTGGAAGGAAGTAAGCTTATAAGTAGATACATATATAAGAAAATAAGTGTTGAATTGTTTCCAATTAATTACTAATACGTAAAAGGGGAGAAAATCTTTCGTGATGGAAGGTAAATGATTTTAAAAAATTTTACATTTGAAAAAAGTAATTAATAAAACATAATTCTTGGGAAACAAGTAGAGTTTTCTTTATTTCAAATAACCAGTTCTGCACTTCCCGGTTCGCTGATCCGAACCTTGGTAATTAATTTCTTGCAGTACGCAAGATGGCGCCCGATAATTATATAATGTTCATTAGTAAATGAGTTAATTTTTATGTGACACAAATATAGTATGTTTTATTCTTCGTATTGTTTAAATTAGCAGCCATCCTTACTTTTCTTTTATAAAATTGCTAAACTGCTATAATTGTTTTTATTATTTAGACAAAGCTTTTCGTCATTACTGACATCTTCAGGTCTTAAACAACGACCTGAAGATTGTAAAAACAACGACCTGGTTGTTTAAGACCTGAAGATGTCAGTAATGACGAAAAGCTTTGTCTAAATAATAAAAACAATTATAGCAGTTTAGCAATTTTATAAAAGAAAAACAAATATAGTAGCTTCACAAACACTTGTGAACTCATTAAATCATCATAAACATTATCAACAATAAGGGGAAAATTTACTCTCTGTCCCCACTCTACTACAACATTATTTTTCCTCTCTCTCTCTAACTCACTAACACACCTTAACATCTCATAATCACATTCTACAAACTCATCAGTACTCTCTGATATGACATTTTCAATTACATTATTCTTCTCATTATTTTCAACAACATCATTATTATTTATTAATTCTTTATCTGGTATCGTATTTTTACATTTGTCACTACAATTTTCATTTGTTTTATTTTTCTCTGGATTCATCAGAACTACTTCCATTCTCTCCACACTCCGTTCTAATTTATACAAACTATTTTTTATTGTTTCATGGGTATTTTTACAACATTTATTCATTTCTTTAATTTGGTTTGTTAACTCATCAAAACTGTTCTTTTGAACCTCGAATTTCTCATCAAGTCTAGCATTTATTTCATTATATTTAATATTTGAATCACTCTTTATTTCGTTAAATTTTAACTCTAACATCGCCTGTTGCTTGTCTGAACTCTCTTTCATACTACACACCATTCTACATAAGTATTTCATCATGTTATCATTATCATCCGTTAATTCGAGATTCATTTGGCTTTCGTTTTCGACGTCATTTAAGCTGACATACTCGTTATTACCTGCCATTTTTTTTTTTTTTAATCTTGTACTTACACAACTGTAACTCATAACACAAACATAACCTATGTGTGTAATTATATACGCTAAATCATTTTTTTAAATTCGTCATTACCACATCCTATTTTCTGTGCATTAAAATAGGTCTATCTCGTATAAATAAAATTAAAACGAAAATCCTGACAGCGCGAGCCAAATGTAACTATACTAATACGCCGAAATATATTTAATACATAAAATACCCTGCCAGACCTTACCTGTACGCAATTACAACACTTACCTGTTATTTGAATTTTACCAGAAGACCAAGGTCGCCACGATTATTTTTTCTATAGAGGATAAAATATCGAAAACCTTTACACTCCACCTTAAATAAAAAAAAGGACACTTTTGCAATCTGACCACACCCAACTAATAATTCAGAAAGATTCCGGAACGTTTAGACGAATCTCGCAACACAGAAATGAGAACGTGGTAATGACGAAATAACTTAGACTAACACATAATTACAGTGAAGCAAATAATTTTAATTACTGTTAAGACGAATCAAAATCATTATGACACAAACATGAGAGAAACAAATTCTGAAATAGATACATATATGCCTTACATTTAGATATTTCTTACCCTATACAGGTCAGCCCAGCTGCTCACACACACATTGTAACGTTACCAAATATGGCAGTTACATAAAATAAGTTAATATAACGTCAAGTAAGAGGAAAGCATGAAAGTATGTCTAGATAAATAAACCTATGTATATCAAAGTGTGTGTCTACAAATATATTAGTATAAAAATCCAACGATGAGGAAGATAATATTAACATAGCAACATCAAATACGAAATGAAGAAAGAAAATGACCACGAGCCAAAACAAAAATATCAGTAACCAGACCCAATAGGATCCAACAGTGAGGGGAACCAACAAAATCAGGACCAATAAACTCCAACAGCGAGGGAAACAACTGAAGATAATGACTACAATGAAAATATTGAAGAAGAAGAAAGAAGAAGGACAAGGAAACGTACCATGAAGAGAGAAGAAAATGGAAAGACCATGCAAGGACTCAGCATAAACCAAGTGTACTAGAGACTATATAGTAACCAAAGGAATAGTGATTATCAAATATGAAAGGAAAAACGGTGTTTAACATTTAAGGAACCACAAACAATTACAGTGAGTACTTAATATAGATGTGAAAACCTGTGACCAGTTAACTAATTTCAACCGAATAAACCACACAAACAATTCCAGTGATAAGGTTTATAGTGTAAGAAGATGTGTTAGTTTCATAGTGAAAACAGCAAGAATTAAATAGTCAAATATACACAGACAATTAGTGTGACTAATTTAATAAAGATTGTGATCAATATAGATAATCATAAGACCACCAGAATAGAACAAAATCGAACAATTATAATATTGTTCATAGAGAACTGACAATAAAAAACCCTGTTATATGTCAAACAAAAGTGACAGGAATTAAATTCAACCAATGACAAGAAAGATATTGTAATTAGTACAGAAAGATTTGTATTATTGTTTAAGAAGAAGTTGTGTAAACATGTGTATCAAAACAATTAAAATATTGTAGTAAGATACCATACTGAAGTCATGTTAGTAGTAACAAAATGCTGTATTAGAACATGTAGTACATTGTTACATAACCCCATAGGAAAGACACCTATGAAACAGAAAATCATACATGTTAATGTAAATAAATAACCATCAACTATGATATCAACCAAGAATTTATTATAAATAATAATACATCCTAATAGACAGTGTATTATATTGCAACACAATGTAAATAAAACAGATCAAATATGATGGCAGAGAGATAGGAGAAATAGAACCTAGTATGCCAATTTAGTTAGACAAAATACAATATCAAAACAAGTAACAATATTAAGGAAAGTATTACCAGTAGTTAGATAAACATCTGGTACTACTGTGAGAACAGATTCTGAACATAATAATAACAGTTTTGTAACCAAAATACTGTAAACTAACTAACTATGTACACATAGCCAGAAGTAAGCAGAAACATTGTATAACCGACTAGTTAAGCAAAATACTGTATTAAAGCTTGAACAAAGATTGTTAAGAATATTACCAGTAGTAAGGGGGAAACCTAAAGCTACTTTGAGAACAGACTATGACCATGAAAATAGTCATTTTATATATAAATAATTAAAAACCAAATGACCATAATGGAGGAATCCAAATGTAAACAAACGATGAGGAACAAGTTATTTATGCAAAATGTAACATATAAACTTGTTTATAAGTAGATGAAAATGTTATCAAGAATCAGAATAATGTCTGATACTACTTTGGAAACCCAAATTAAGTGTAGTGATAACAATTCAATTATTATTTTAACAAAAATAAATGACTACCATGCTATGACACAATGTAAACAGACCCATTACTAAAAAATTGAAGGGTTCTGAGATAGCTAAAAGCTAACCATTATATGTAGGGAATTAGGTACAATGAGTGTACACTAATTACAATTATTACATAATCTAAATAGTATAGAGAAAACCAGAAGTAAAATAACAATTGTATAAAGAGAGATAGGAGGGGACTAAAACAATGTAAATAGTAGATTAAATATAGCCATGTACATATATTCAAGTGTAAAATTATGTAAATAGACGTTTCTATCATTATTAGATTGCAGTATTACTGTTAGTAGATAAGAAAAATTAGTTTTAAGTATATTTATGAAAAATCAAATATGGACGCCCAAAGACGCCATAACGAGATATTGTTTAGGGAACAATTATTCCCAAGTTTTGAATTAAACCAGTTGAGATATGGACTCAGAGTGTTTAATTGAAAGTGTTTTAATATAAATAATAAAATTTGGTGTAATAAACTTATAAATATAAGATGCACCATAAATAATTAATAAAATCGTTATAGTGATAGAAGTAATGGACGGAAAATAATCTTGTTTGGACTTAAATTAAAGCGCAGGATGTCCGCAATTTACTGACACTAACCATTTAACGATAAGACATAGATTAAGAAAGTTATTGCAATTTTAAACTTTTCAGTTATTTTTTGTACCAGTGCTGACGTCACGTAGCCTCAAACGCAAAGGCCAAAATTGGTAAAAAGTTAAATATTTTAAGAAAATAAAGTGCTTTGGGTTAGAGAGTATAGTTTTTTCAACCAATCGAATGAATGAATATTGGCTGACGAGCCACAGACGCTTCGAAGGAGCGTTACAGTTCACGATCAGTCATCCTACGGAAAGGTCATGTCACTCTCCGATATGAAGAAGTTTAATTTTTTGAATTGTGCGCGACAGACACATTAGTAAATCAACATACACATAACCTGTAAACTACACCAGCATAAGCGAGTGAAATGTGCGGAGTGTATACTATTTAAGTACGATTAGTGTATAATATCAATCGTACTTACTAGTGTTGTGTAAAAAAAAAAATAAAAACAGGGAGTACAATTCTTTTTATTTAATTAACATTGAAACAGTAATAAATTTTTCTGTAAATACGTAAAGTTGATTACTACGCAAGTCAGTAAAAAGCGAAGTATCAAAAACGATGATGGAATTTATCAGAATTAATGAAAGTATTAATTCGCAATTATTAATATGTTGAATAAATATTTTAATTATTTGTCATGATTAAAAGAATTATATTTGAAGCATTTATTACAAAATACTAGTAATACCAATAGTCGCTCAATTGACTAAAATTGTTTTCTTGATTTTTTTTTGATATTTTAAAAATAAATATTTTAACTTTCATGCGAAAGAACATATATGATACTGATAATGACACATCAAAACTATTATGAATAATGTGTTTATACTTAAATTAAGAAGAAATAAATATTAAAAGATAATTAACCATAATAACCATACACGTTATAGAATAACCTTAAAGTCGTAACGGTAACTTGCCAATTTCTCTGTTACAAGTCTGTTCTCAAGTAAAATCCAAACCAGATGGAAATAATAACAAGAGTTTTTAAATAAATTTTTCTCTTGTAAGTAAATAATTCTCAAAGTGAATTATTAAAATAAAGTAATACATTTTAGCTGTGCAAGCCAACGTGCTTGTTAATTGTCGAATAAACACTGTAGACTGCGTGCGCATTCCCGCGTACGATAATACCATAACTATCAGTTATATGGTATTAGTTTTTGATTTTTATATTTGTTTGTTTGTATTTAATTATTGTTCATTTAATATCATTATTAATATTACATCTTGTACCTGGTATCATGCTACCTAAAAGAACCATACGAACATGGTAATTCACTGATACAAGAGGACATAACCTCTTAAAATTAAACTATTGTATAACTAACAGGTTTACCAGCCTTGAGACTAAGCAGAGTCTTATTTTAAATTTTATTAATTGTAATTATTATCCGAAAGGTTATTAGCAACTGATTGTTAATTGTTCAAAAATTTTATAATATCTTTAATCGTTAATAAACCTCTACTTTTTATTACCAGTGAAAACAAAAGAGTATTATTTCAAATTTAAATTAACTCATTTATTCTTAGTCAGTTCTACCAAAAGGTGGCGGAAGAGTTTAAATAGTTCTAATAATTCAGAACATTATTTAGATATTATATCATTTATATTGTGTATGATAGCCATATTGAATATTCAACCAGAATATTTGTTTGTATATGCAGTGTATGTATTTCAGCTGAACCGTCACTGAACAGGACTATAATATCCACGTGTGGTAAGTGAGGGAGGTTAATAACGGAGTGCGAAATATTTTAAACTAAAGAAGTGAACCATTGCTACGCACCTATTCGACAATACAATCAAACTAATAACAATAATAATTATAATTAGAACATTTTATAAAACAACATTATCGTAGATACTGGTGCGTATCTGCAATCACACTATCACACCACTATATAAATATAACCACTACATATAAAATCAGTATCCTGTATCATCTTGTAGTGTAATACTACAAGATTGGCGCTCCATCGCGGGGCAGAAGTGATTGAAGATCCACTAAGAAGAGTTATAAAATATTATCACACTATCTACGAATCTATAAACAACATCTTGTAGTGTAATACTACAAGATTGGCGCCCAACGTCTGAGCGCGGATTAGGGAAAAAACATACTATAACTAATAATCTAATAACCCCAATCCGTCAAGAGACAGCAGGTACATTGCCAGCATATCAAGATGTACACAAGGAGATCAAAGTCGAGGTCAACGTCGAGAAAGAGGGCAACAGAAGTGGAGAAGGAGGCCAGAATGGAAGAAAAGGAGGCTACATCAACAGAAGACGTGGAAGAAATTTTAGTGTAAAGAAAGGACAAACCACTTGAACCGGCGGAGGAGGTTCAACAACCAGATGAGGAGGAACCGGAAGTCATACCACAAGAAATTCTATCGGAAGTAAGCCAACCTAAACTACCAATGATACCAGGAGGAATCGACTTCATGGAAATGTTCAAGAAGGTGATGAGAGAAGAAAGTCAGAAGACCAGAGAAGAAAATAGGAAGAACATAGAATCCTTGAAAGAGGACAATCGATCATTAAAGGAAGGTCAGGAATCACTGAAGGAGGAATTGAACAAGAAAATAGAAGAAGCCAGTCGATCCACCAACCAAAAAATAGAAGAAGGCCAGAGGGAGAGCCAGAAAAATATGGAAATATTGAAGGAAGAATTAAATAACAAAATAAATGAAACTAACAGAAGGATGGAAGACGGGCAAAAGAAAACTGAAGAACTATTAGAGAAGAAAATGGCCATAATGAAGGAAGACTTATGTGCGGAGTTGGGAATAAAAATCGACAAGATCAACAGGAAATTAGACCGAATAAATAAGAGAATAAAGGGAGATGACAAGGAGATCGTGGAGTCAATAAACATGGTAGTGAAGGATAATTACAAGCAATCAGGAAAGACAATAAAAAGATGTTGTGAAGAGGCAGAAGAGAGTGTTAAGAAGATAAGGAGAGAATTAATAGTAGACGATCGAATGGAGATTGAAAAAGTACCTGAAAATAAAAACATGGAACAAGCGAATCCAGAGCCTAAAGATAGTGGAGAAAATAAGATCCAAATAATTAAAGAAAAGGAAGAGGTGAAGATGGAAGAAAGAAGAACCCTACGTCCGAGGAAGGCAAGGATTACAAAAGAGTTAATTGAAATGACTAGAAATGGTCTGATTAATGTGGTCAACTTACCAACTGTCAACCATGAAGAAGGGACTTTCAGGAAGGAGTATCGGAGGAGTTTCAAGACAATGAATGATGAGGAAGATTATGTAACAACGAAGAAGAAGATGACCAACAGAATATATCAACCACGTATTTCCAAAAGAAGAGTGAGATACTTTAAGAAAAAGGAAGGCTATCAAGAGAAATGGGACCGGATTGTCGAAGGATATGCCAGAGAGATAAGAGAACTGCGGAAGAAGAGGAGTCAATTAACGGAAGTACCCAATCAAAAGATAGATGACGGTACCCAAACCAAATTGAGGGAGTTACCAAACATCGGTACTGACAGCCACCAGAAGAACAATGGAAACAAACATATTGAAGAGAGAGAGAGAAGGAAGACAGAAGAATGGAAGGCAGACACAGCCCTAATAGCATTCAAATGGAAAAACCAATTGATAGCACGCTATATGTCAAGAATGGACAGGAGTATGGACATTGGAGAAGTCCGGACGACAAGAAGAGAGGAAAACGATGATTATGGTTAAAATGAATAAAAAATATACTGAATTATGGGACCGACTATTATGATAACCAATAACACTTACAACCAAGCTTCAATGAAAAGATATATCGACAATTAAAATATGGGACTAAAAGTGAAAAGATAGCGATAAGAATTATTTTGTTGTGGATATTATGTAAAGGATGAAAATATTTGTTATGAAAGATGAAAATATACTTATGAATATAACTGTTGACTATATCAAGATGAAAAATGAAATGTGGCCATGAAGATTATTGTTTATTAAAAAGTGAAAAATGAAAATATAATTATAAAAATAGATGTTGACTAAAGAAGAAGGGATGTATTATTGCTATGAAGATTATTATGTGTTTATATTAAATGAGAAGTAACTGTATAACTATGTAATGACCATTGAATATATTGTAATTTTATAATGTGAAAAAACATGCTCCCAAAGAATTTATGTAAAGGATTCAGAACATTGTATTTATGAATAATAGAGTACGAATAATAGAAAAATAACATACGAGAAAGACAAATTACATCCCTGGCACGACTATTTCCAAGAGCCACGTCAACAAGTAAATGTTAACATCATACCCGTACTATAAATAATAGAAAAATAACATACGAGACTGACGCATTCCATCCTAGGCACGACTATTTCCTAGAGCCACGTCAACCAGTAAATATAAACATCTTACCCGTACTATAAGAGAAAAAAGTACAATACGAGAAAGACAAATTCCATCTTAGGCACAACTAATTCCAAGAGCCACGTCAACAAGTAAAAGTTAACATCATACCCGTACTATTGAAAAAGGAAGAAGGAGCAAATGAGAAGTTGGAAGAATAAACCCAAAGAAATATATTAATGTAGACAAGCAACCACACACAACCACATTGTTTCTAGTGTATTTTACTAGAGAAAGGCCAATACCACATGGAATATATATACCAACTAAAACCATGAAAAAGGAGAAAAAATAAATGTACTTATGAATTATATCTAGAAGAATAAAACCTGAAATGAAGAATATGACGAGATGACGTTTAATGTGATACAAAATGAAGAGATTAATCAATGATGAAGAAGAATGAAGAGTAATATAATAACGAAGATAATCATGAGAGTATACCAGTGATAAAATGTAAAACAAACTATCCCTATAATATGTGAAGAATTTAGTTGAGTTGAATCAAGAAAAAGAGAGTATAACAATGTATAAACCGCAGATGCGTGAATTAATCCCAAGGATATTTATTATTTGTCGGAAGAACGACCACTATTATTATTTTTGATGATTTGAGATGAATTGACTGATGAATAATGCCAGCAATCATTTATTATTGTTGAAGGAGATGATTTGCCTCCATATTTATTGAAGTTAGTATGGCCAGTAGAGTTGAATAGCCAAAGTGAGCCGCTCTAAACTGCCCCAGCTAAGCTTATGTTAGGGAATTAGGCAACTAAATAAACAAGGGAGATGATTACATAGAGAAGAAATAATTATGATTCAAATAGAAGAAAGTGAAAGGGATATATGTAAAAAACATGTGAATCGACATGGAAACGTACAACAATTGATGAATTCTTCAATGAAAAATAAAGTATAATGATTCAGAATTAATCAATTCTTATAGGAAGGCATATGTAACGTTACCAAATATGGCAGTTACATAAAATAAGTTAATATAACGTCAAGTAAGAGAAAAGCATGAAAGTATGTCTAGATAAATAAACCTATGTATATAAAAGTGTGTGTCTACAAATATATTAGTATAAAAATCCAACGATGAGGAAGATGATATTAACATAGCAACATCAAATACGAAATGAAGAAAGAAAATGACCACGAGCCAAAACAAAAATACCAGTAACCAGACCCAATAGGATCCAACAGTGAAGGGAACCAACAAAATCAGGACCAATAAACTCCAACAGCGAGGGAAACAACTGAAGATAATGACTACAATGAAAATATTGACTATAAAATAGGTTAATTACCTTCTGTCAACGTTTCTTAAAATCCTTTTAGGATAACTCGAGTTTCGACACCATTTGGTGTCATCATCAGATCGGATATGAATTTAGGTCAAAACATTTTGATGCATATACATCTCGTCAGATATTAAAAAATTAAAAACAACACAACATTACATAAATAATAAATAAACTATATCACAACAAAATAACATTACAACAATAAAATATAAAAACAACTTGGCCGCAAACGAACCTGTACAGTAACGCCCCCACGGTAAGACTAATCAATGCCGGTTTGACCTTGGTTCAATTTTATCGATCTGATATAGCCAATTTCTCGTTCTATAAGATCGATTCTATTAAATAAAACATTATTGGTATGTATTGCTTTTTCATTTAGGACACGATTGTGATCCTTCTTTATGGCTTTTTATCTATCTCGAACCTTTCAAGGGTGTCCAGCTGTCCAGCTTTAGTGACTTTTTACATTTGTGTAGGATATCTAAATTATCATTAATACTCTTTATATTATGGTTATATGAGCTCAAATGTTCTGCAAATGTAGATCTTATTACATTTGACTTGGAGCTTGGGATATGTTCTTTATAGCGTAATTTGAAAGAACGACCTGTTTGTCCTATATAGAACTGTGTGCAATCAGAACAATTAAGTCTATATACACCAGTACCATCAAATATATCGGAGGGTATATTTTTGTTAGTAAATGTAAGTTTTTTCTCAAGTTTATTACTTGCCTTTGAGGCCAAAGTAATATTATGCTTTTTTAATTGGTTTTTTTAAAATATGGTATAGATTTTCACCATATTCTATAGCAATGTATTTGTTTACTTTTTCTTTGGATACATCAATATTTATTGGTTTATTTTGTTTTTTATTAATTTTTCTATCTACTATATGACTTTTGTATCCATTGGCTAATGCTATGTGTTTGATAATGTTTTTTCATTGTTATAATCATCCGTAGATAAGGGCAATGCCAGCAATCTATGAATCATACAGTTGAAAAAAGCCATTTTTTGTGAAATAGGGTGATACGATGAGGCGTGAATAGCATGATCTGTGATTGTTGGTTTTCTGTAAATATTATAGTTAATTTTATTATTTATTTTAGTTAAAGTTAAATCTAAAAAATTAATTTTATTATTCATTTCAGTCTCTAATGTGAATTGTAAATTATTTGTAATAGTATTCATATGTTTTTTAAGCATTTCTAATTGTCTGCAATTGCCATTGTAAATCATTATTGTGTCATCCACATATCGTCGGTAAAATAAAATTTTTGTATAATGTTTGTTTTTAGTCGATAAAATTTCGTTTGTTTCAATATGATTTAGGTAAATTTCAGCCAGGATGCCTGCCAATGGGGATCCCATAGCTAAACCATCCCGTTGTATGGTTTTTACTATATGGTTTTTTTAAATTTGTATTTACAACGGGATGGTTTAGCTATGGGATCCCCATTGTCAGGCATCCTGGCTGAAATTTACCTAAATCATATTGAAACAAACGAAATTTTATCGACTAAAAACAAACATTATACAAAAATTTTATTTTACCGATGATATGTGGATGACACAATAATGATTTACAATGGCAATTGCAGACAATTAGAAATGCTTAAAAAACATATGAATACTATTACAAATAATTTACAATTCATATTAGAGACTGAAATGAATAATAAAATTAATTTTTTAGATTTAACTTTAACTAAAATAAATAATAAAATTAACTATAATATTTACAGAAAACCAACAATCACAGATCATGCTATTCACGCCTCATCGTATCACCCTATTTCACAAAAAATGGCTTTTTTCAACTGTATGATTCATAGATTGCTGGCATTGCCCTTATCTACGGATGATTATAACAATGAAAAAACATGATCAAACACATAGCATTAGCCAATGGATACAAAAGTCATATAGTAGATAGAATAATTAATAAAAAACAAAATAAACCAATAAATATTGATGTATCCAAAGAAAAAGTAAACAAATACATTGCTACAGAATATGGTGAAAATCTATACCATATTTTAAAAAACCAATTAAAAAAGCATAATATTACTTTGGCCTCAAAGGCAAGTAATAAACTTGAGAAAAAACTTACATTTACTAACAAAAATATACCCTCCGATATATTTTATGGTACTTGTGTATATAGACTTAATTGTTCTGATTGCACACAGTTCTATATAGGACAAACAGGTCGTTCTTTCAAATTACGCTATAAAGAACATATCCCAAGCTCCAAGTCAAATGTAATAAGATCTACATTTGCAGAACATTTGAGCTCATATAACCATAATATAAAGAGTATTAATGATAATTTAGATATCCTACACAAATGTAAAAAGTCACTAAAGCTGGACACCCTTGAAAGGTTCGAGATATATAAAGCCATAAAGAAGGATCACAATCGTGTCCTAAATGAAAAAGCAATACATACCAATAATGTTTTATTTAATAGAATCGATCTTATAGAACGAGAAATTGGCTATATCAGATCGATAAATTGAACCAAGGTCAAACCGGCATTGATTAGTCTTACCGTGGGGGCGTTCCTGTACAGGTTCGTTTGCGGCCGCGTTGTTTTTATATTTTATTGTTGTAATGTTATTTTGTTGTGATATAGTTTATTTATTATTTATGTAATGTTATGAGTTGTTTTTAATTTTTTAATATCTGACGAGATGTATATGCATCAAAATGTTTTGACCTAATTCATATCCGATCTGATGATGACACCAAATGGTGTCGAAACTCGAGTTATCCTAAAAGGATTTTAAGAAACGTTGACAGAAGGTAATTAACCTATTTTATAGTCTTAATCGTTTCTGGAGGCAAGAAAAATGTTTAAAAATGAAAATATTGAAGAAGAAGAAAGAAGAAGGACAAGGAAACGTACCACGAAGAGAGAAGAAAATGGATAGACCATGCAAGGACTCAGCATAAACCAAGTGTACTAGAGACTATATAGTAACCAAAGGAATAGTGATTATCAAATATGAAAGGAAAAACGGTGTTTAACATTTAAGGAACCACAAACAATTACAGTGAGTACTTCTTAATATAGATGTGAAAACCTGTGACCAGTTAACTAATTTCAACCGAATAAACCACACAAACAATTCCAGTGATAAGGTTTATAGTGTAAGAAGATGTGTTAGTTTCATAGTGAAAACAGCAAGAATTAAATAGTCAAATATACACAGACAATTAGTGTGACTAATTTAATAAAGATTGTGATCAATATAGATAATCATAAGACCACCAGAATAGAACAAAATCGAACAATTATAATATTGTTCATAGAGAACTGACAATAAAAAACCCTGTTATATGTCAAACAAAAGTGACAGGAATTAAATTCAACCAATGACAAGAAAGATATTGTAATTAGTACAGAAAGATTTGTATTATTGTTTAAGAAGAAGTTGTGTAAACATGTGTATCAAAACAATTAAAATATTGTAGTAAGATACCATACTGAAGTCATGTTAGTAGTAACAAAATGCTGTATTAGAACATGTAGTACATTGTTACATAACCCCATAGGAAAGACACCTATGAAACAGAAAATCATACATGTTAATGTAAATAAATAACCATCAACTATGATATCAACCAAGAATTTATTATAAATAATAATACATCCTAATAGACAGTGTATTATATTGCAACACAATGTAAATAAAACAGATCAAATATGATGGCAGAGAGATAGGAGAAATAGAACCTAGTATGCCAATTTAGTTAGACAAAATACAATATCAAAACAAGTAACAATATTAAGGAAAGTATTACCAGTAGTTAGATAAACATCTGGTACTACTGTGAGAACAGATTCTGAACATAATAATAACAGTTTTGTAACCAAAATACTGTAAACTAACTAACTATGTACACATAGCCAGAAGTAAGCAGAAACATTGTATAACCGACTAGTTAAGCAAAATACTGTATTAAAGCTTGAACAAAGATTGTTAAGAATATTACCAGTAGTAAGGGGGAAACCTAAAGCTACTTTGAGAACAGACTATGACCATGAAAATAGTCATTTTATATATAAATAATTAAAAACCAAATGACCATAATGGAGGAATCCAAATGTAAACAAACGATGAGGAACAAGTTATTTATGCAAAATGTAACATATAAACTTGTTTATAAGTAGATGAAAATGTTATCAAGAATCAGAATAATGTCTGATACTACTTTGGAAACCCAAATTAAGTGTAGTGATAACAATTCAATTATTATTTTAACAAAAATAAATGACTACCATGCTATGACACAATGTAAACAGACCCATTACTAAAAAATTGAAGGGTTCTGAGATAGCTAAAAGCTAACCATTATATGTAGGGAATTAGGTACAATGAGTGTACACTAATTACAATTATTACATAATCTAAATAGTATAGAGAAAACCAGAAGTAAAATAACAATTGTATAAAGAGAGATAGGAGGGGACTAAAACAATGTAAATAGTAGATTAAATATAGCCATGTACATATATTCAAGTGTAAAATTATGTAAATAGACGTTTCTATCATTATTAGATTGCAGTATTACTGTTAGTAGATAAGAAAAATTAGTTTTAAGTATATTTATGAAAAATCAAATATGGACGCCCAAAGACGCCATAACGAGATATTGTTTAGGGAACAATTATTCCCAAGTTTTGAATTAAACCAGTTGAGATATGGACTCAGAGTGTTTAATTGAAAGTGTTTTAATATAAATAATAAAATTTGGTGTAATAAACTTATAAATATAAGATGCACCATAAATAATTAATAAAATCGTTATAGTGATAGAAGTAATGGACGGAAAATAATCTTGTTTGGACTTAAATTAAAGCGCAGGATGTCCGCAATTTACTGACACTAACCATTTAACGATAAGACATAGATTAAGAAAGTTATTGCAATTTTAAACTTTTCAGTTATTTTTTGTACCAGTGCTGACGTCACGTAGCCTCAAACGCAAAGGCCAAAATTGGTAAAAAGTTAAATATTTTAAGAAAATAAAGTGCTTTGGGTTAGAGAGTATAGTTTTTTCAACCAATCGAATGAATGAATATTGGCTGACGAGCCACAGACGCTTCGAAGGAGCGTTACAGTTCACGATCAGTCATCCTACGGAAAGGTCATGTCACTCTCCGATATGAAGAAGTTTAATTTTTTGAATTGTGCGCGACAGACACATTAGTAAATCAACATACACATAACCTGTAAACTACACCAGCATAAGCGAGTGAAATGTGCGGAGTGTATACTATTTAAGTACGATTAGTGTATAATATCAATCGTACTTACTAGTGTTGTGTAAAAAAAAAAATAAAAACAGGGAGTACAATTCTTTTTATTTAATTAACATTGAAACAGTAATAAATTTTTCTGTAAATACGTAAAGTTGATTACTACGCAAGTCAGTAAAAAGCGAAGTATCAAAAACGATGATGGAATTTATCAGAATTAATGAAAGTATTAATTCGCAATTATTAATATGTTGAATAAATATTTTAATTATTTGTCATGATTAAAAGAATTATATTTGAAGCATTTATTACAAAATACTAGTAATACCAATAGTCGCTCAATTGACTAAAATTGTTTTCTTGATTTTTTTTTGATATTTTAAAAATAAATATTTTAACTTTCATGCGAAAGAACATATATGATACTGATAATGACACATCAAAACTATTATGAATAATGTGTTTATACTTAAATTAAGAAGAAATAAATATTAAAAGATAATTAACCATAATAACCATACACGTTATAGAATAACCTTAAAGTCGTAACGGTAACTTGCCAATTTCTCTGTTACAAGTCTGTTCTCAAGTAAAATCCAAACCAGATGGAAATAATAACAAGAGTTTTTTAATAAATTTTTCTCTTGTAAGTAAATAATTCTCAAAGTGAATTATTAAAATAAAGTAATACATTTTAGCTGTGCAAGCCAACGTGCTTGTTAATTGTCGAATAAACACTGTAGACTGCGTGCGCATTCCCGCGTACGATAATACCATAACTATCAGTTATATGGTATTAGTTTTTGATTTTTATATTTGTTTGTTTGTATTTAATTATTGTTCATTTAATATCATTATTAATATTACATCTTGTACCTGGTATCATGCTACCTAAAAGAACCATACGAACATGGTAATTCACTGATACAAGAGGACATAACCTCTTAAAATTAAACTATTGTATAACTAACAGGTTTACCAGCCTTGAGACTAAGCAGAGTCTTATTTTAAATTTTATTAATTGTAATTATTATCCGAAAGGTTATTAGCAACTGATTGTTAATTGTTCAAAAATTTTATAATATCTTTAATCGTTAATAAACCTCTACTTTTTATTACCAGTGAAAACAAAAGAGTATTATTTCAAATTTAAATTAACTCATTTATTCTTAGTCAGTTCTACCAAAAGGTGGCGGAAGAGTTTAAATAGTTCTAATAATTCAGAACATTATTTAGATATTATATCATTTATATTGTGTATGATAGCCATATTGAATATTCAACCAGAATATTTGTTTGTATATGCAGTGTATGTATTTCAGCTGAACCGTCACTGAACAGGACTATAATATCCACGTGTGGTAAGTGAGGGAGGTTAATAACGGAGTGCGAAATATTTTAAACTAAAGAAGTGAACCATTGCTACGCACCTATTCGACAATACAATCAAACTAATAACAATAATAATTATAATTAGAACATTTTATAAAACAACATTATCGTAGATACTGGTGCGTATCTGCAATCACACTATCACACCACTATATAAATATAACCACTACATATAAAATCAGTATCCTGTATCATCTTGTAGTGTAATACTACAAGATTGGCGCTCCATCGCGGGGCAGAAGTGATTGAAGATCCACTAAGAAGAGTTATAAAATATTATCACACTATCTACGAATCTATAAACAACATCTTGTAGTGTAATACTACAAGATTGGCGCCCAACGTCTGAGCGCGGATTAGGGAAAAAACATACTATAACTAATAATCTAATAACCCCAATCCGTCAAGAGACAGCAGGTACATTGCCAGCATATCAAGATGTACACAAGGAGATCAAAGTCGAGGTCAACGTCGAGAAAGAGGGCAACAGAAGTGGAGAAGGAGGCCAGAATGGAAGAAAAGGAGGCTACATCAACGGAAGACGTGGAAGAAATTTTAGTGGAAAGAAAGGACAAACCACTTGAACCGGCGGAGGAGGTTCAACAACCAGATGAGGAGGAACCGGAAGTCATACCACAAGAAATTCTATCGGAAGTAAGCCAACCTAAACTACCAATGATACCAGGAGGAATCGACTTCATGGAAATGTTCAAGAAGGTGATGAGAGAAGAAAGTCAGAAGACCAGAGAAGAAAATAGGAAGAACATAGAATCCTTGAAAGAGGACAATCGATCATTAAAGGAAGGTCAGGAATCACTGAAGGAGGAATTGAACAAGAAAATAGAAGAAGCCAGTCGATCCACCAACCAAAAAATAGAAGAAGGCCAGAGGGAGAGCCAGAAAAATATGGAAATATTGAAGGAAGAATTAAATAACAAAATAAATGAAACTAACAGAAGGATGGAAGACGGGCAAAAGAAAACTGAAGAACTATTAGAGAAGAAAATGGCCATAATGAAGGAAGACTTATGTGCGGAGTTGGGAATAAAAATCGACAAGATCAACAGGAAATTAGACCGAATAAATAAGAGAATAAAGGGAGATGACAAGGAGATCGTGGAGTCAATAAACATGGTAGTGAAGGATAATTACAAGCAATCAGGAAAGACAATAAAAAGATGTTGTGAAGAGGCAGAAGAGAGTGTTAAGAAGATAAGGAGAGAATTAATAGTAGACGATCGAATGGAGATTGAAAAAGTACCTGAAAATAAAAACATGGAACAAGCGAATCCAGAGCCTAAAGATAGTGGAGAAAATAAGATCCAAATAATTAAAGAAAAGGAAGAGGTGAAGATGGAAGAAAGAAGAACCCTACGTCCGAGGAAGGCAAGGATTACAAAAGAGTTAATTGAAATGACTAGAAATGGTCTGATTAATGTGGTCAACTTACCAACTGTCAACCATGAAGAAGGGACTTTCAGGAAGGAGTATCGGAGGAGTTTCAAGACAATGAACGATGAGGAAGATTATGTAACAACGAAGAAGAAGATGACCAACAGAATATATCAACCACGTATTTCCAAAAGAAGAGTGAGATACTTTAAGAAAAAGGAAGGCTATCAAGAGAAATGGGACCGGATTGTCGAAGGATATGCCAGAGAGATAAGAGAACTGCAGAAGAAGAGGAGTCAATTAACGGAAGTACCCAATCAAAAGATAGATGACGGTACCCAAACCAAATTGAGGGAGTTACCAAACATCGGTACTGACAGCCACCAGAAGAACAATGGAAACAAACATATTGAAGAGAGAGAGAGAAGGAAGACAGAAGAATGGAAGGCAGACACAGCCCTAATAGCATTCAAATGGAAAAACCAATTGATAGCACGCTATATGTCAAGAATGGACAGGAGTATGGACATTGGAGAAGTCCGGACGACAAGAAGAGAGGAAAGCGATGATTATGGTTAAAATGAATAAAAAATATACTGAATTATGGGACCGACTATTATGATAACCAATAACACTTACAACCAAGCTTCAATGAAAAGATATATCGACAATTAAAATATGGGACTAAAAGTGAAAAGATAGCGATAAGAATTATTTTGTTGTGGATATTATGTAAAGGATGAAAATATTTGTTATGAAAGATGAAAATATACTTATGAATATAACTGTTGACTATATCAAGATGAAACATGAAATGTGGCCATGAAGATTATTGTTTATTAAAAAGTGAAAAATGAAAATATAATTATAAAAATAGATGTTGACTAAAGAAGAAGGGATGTATTATTGCTATGAAGATTATTATGTGTTTATATTAAATGAGAAGTAACTGTATAACTATGTAATGACCATTGAATATATTGTAATTTTATAATGTGAAAAAACATGCTCCCAAAGAATTTATGTAAAGGATTCAGAACATTGTATTTATGAATAATAGAGTACGAATAATAGAAAAATAACATACGAGAAAGACAAATTACATCCCTGGCACGACTATTTCCAAGAGCCACGTCAACAAGTAAATGTTAACATCATACCCGTACTATAAATAATAGAAAAATAACATACGAGACTGACGCATTCCATCCTAGGCACGACTATTTCCTAGAGCCACGTCAACCAGTAAATATAAACATCTTACCCGTACTATAAGAGAAAAAAGTACAATACGAGAAAGACAAATTCCATCTTAGGCACAACTAATTCCAAGAGCCACGTCAACAAGTAAAAGTTAACATCATACCCGTACTATTGAAAAAGGAAGAAGGAGCAAATGAGAAGTTGGAAGAATAAACCCAAAGAAATATATTAATGTAGACAAGCAACCACACACAACCACATTGTTTCTAGTGTATTTTACTAGAGAAAGGCCAATACCACATGGAATATATATACCAACTAAAACCATGAAAAAGGAGAAAAAATAAATGTACTTATGAATTATATCTAGAAGAATAAAACCTGAAATGAAGAATATGACGAGATGACGTTTAATGTGATACAAAATGAAGAGATTAATCAATGATGAAGAAGAATGAAGAGTAATATAATAACGAAGATAATCATGAGAGTATACCAGTGATAAAATGTAAAACAAACTATCCCTATAATATGTGAAGAATTTAGTTGAGTTGAATCAAGAAAAAGAGAGTATAACAATGTATAAACCGCAGATGCGTGAATTAATCCCAAGGATATTTATTATTTGTCGGAAGAACGACCACTATTATTATTTTTGATGATTTGAGATGAATTGACTGATGAATAATGCCAGCAATCATTTATTATTGTTGAAGGAGATGATTTGCCTCCATATTTATTGAAGTTAGTATGGCCAGTAGAGTTGAATAGCCAAAGTGAGCCGCTCTAAACTGCCCCAGCTAAGCTTATGTTAGGGAATTAGGCAACTAAATAAACAAGGGAGATGATTACATAGAGAAGAAATAATTATGATTCAAATAGAAGAAAGTGAAAGGGATATATGTAAAAAACATGTGAATCGACATGGAAACGTACAACAATTGATGAATTCTTCAATGAAAAATAAAGTATAATGATTCAGAATTAATCAATTCTTATAGGAAGGCATATGTAACGTTACCAAATATGGCAGTTACATAAAATAAGTTAATATAACGTCAAGTAAGAGAAAAGCATGAAAGTATGTCTAGATAAATAAACCTATGTATATAAAAGTGTGTGTCTACAAATATATTAGTATAAAAATCCAACGATGAGGAAGATAATATTAACATAGCAACATCAAATACGAAATGAAGAAAGAAAATGACCACGAGCCAAAACAAAAATACCAGTAACCAGACCCAATAGGATCCAACAGTGAAGGGAACCAACAAAATCAGGACCAATAAACTCCAACAGCGAGGGAAACAACTGAAGATAATGACTACAATGAAAATATTGACTATAAAATAGGTTAATTACCTTCTGTCAACGTTTCTTAAAATCCTTTTAGGATAACTCGAGTTTCGACACCATTTGGTGTCATCATCAGATCGGATATGAATTTAGGTCAAAACATTTTGATGCATATACATCTCGTCAGATATTAAAAAATTAAAAACAACACAACATTACATAAATAATAAATAAACTATATCACAACAAAATAACATTACAACAATAAAATATAAAAACAACGCGGCCGCAAACGAACCTGTACAGTAACGCCCCCACGGTAAGACTAATCAATGCCGGTTTGACCTTGGTTCAATTTTATCGATCTGATATAGCCAATTTCTCGTTCTATAAGATCGATTCTATTAAATAAAACATTATTGGTATGTATTGCTTTTTCATTTAGGACACGATTGTGATCCTTCTTTATGGCTTTTTATCTATCTCGAACCTTACAAGGGTGTCCAGCTGTCCAGCTTTAGTGACTTTTTACATTTGTGTAGGATATCTAAATTATCATTAATACTCTTTATATTATGGTTATATGAGCTCAAATGTTCTGCAAATGTAGATCTTATTACATTTGACTTGGAGCTTGGGATATGTTCTTTATAGCGTAATTTGAAAGAACGACCTGTTTGTCCTATATAGAACTGTGTGCAATCAGAACAATTAAGTCTATATACACCAGTACCATCAAATATATCGGAGGGTATATTTTTGTTAGTAAATGTAAGTTTTTTCTCAAGTTTATTACTTGCCTTTGAGGCCAAAGTAATATTATGCTTTTTTAATTGGTTTTTTTAAAATATGGTATAGATTTTCACCATATTCTATAGCAATGTATTTGTTTACTTTTTCTTTGGATACATCAATATTTATTGGTTTATTTTGTTTTTTATTAATTTTTCTATCTACTATATGACTTTTGTATCCATTGGCTAATGCTATGTGTTTGATAATGTTTTTTCATTGTTATAATCATCCGTAGATAAGGGCAATGCCAGCAATCTATGAATCATACAGTTGAAAAAAGCCATTTTTTGTGAAATAGGGTGATACGATGAGGCGTGAATAGCATGATCTGTGATTGTTGGTTTTCTGTAAATATTATAGTTAATTTTATTATTTATTTTAGTTAAAGTTAAATCTAAAAAATTAATTTTATTATTCATTTCAGTCTCTAATGTGAATTGTAAATTATTTGTAATAGTATTCATATGTTTTTTAAGCATTTCTAATTGTCTGCAATTGCCATTGTAAATCATTATTGTGTCATCCACATATCGTCGGTAAAATAAAATTTTTGTATAATGTTTGTTTTTAGTCGATAAAATTTCGTTTGTTTCAATATGATTTAGGTAAATTTCAGCCAGGATGCCTGCCAATGGGGATCCCATAGCTAAACCATCCCGTTGTATGGTTTTTACTATATGGTTTTTTTAAATTTGTATTTACAACGGGATGGTTTAGCTATGGGATCCCCATTGTCAGGCATCCTGGCTGAAATTTACCTAAATCATATTGAAACAAACGAAATTTTATCGACTAAAAACAAACATTATACAAAAATTTTATTTTACCGATGATATGTGGATGACACAATAATGATTTACAATGGCAATTGCAGACAATTAGAAATGCTTAAAAAACATATGAATACTATTACAAATAATTTACAATTCATATTAGAGACTGAAATGAATAATAAAATTAATTTTTTAGATTTAACTTTAACTAAAATAAATAATAAAATTAACTATAATATTTACAGAAAACCAACAATCACAGATCATGCTATTCACGCCTCATCGTATCACCCTATTTCACAAAAAATGGCTTTTTTCAACTGTATGATTCATAGATTGCTGGCATTGCCCTTATCTACGGATGATTATAACAATGAAAAAACATTATCAAACACATAGCATTAGCCAATGGATACAAAAGTCATATAGTAGATAGAATAATTAATAAAAAACAAAATAAACCAATAAATATTGATGTATCCAAAGAAAAAGTAAACAAATACATTGCTACAGAATATGGTGAAAATCTATACCATATTTTAAAAAACCAATTAAAAAAGCATAATATTACTTTGGCCTCAAAGGCAAGTAATAAACTTGAGAAAAAACTTACATTTACTAACAAAAATATACCCTCCGATATATTTTATGGTACTTGTGTATATAGACTTAATTGTTCTGATTGCACACAGTTCTATATAGGACAAACAGGTCGTTCTTTCAAATTACGCTATAAAGAACATATCCCAAGCTCCAAGTCAAATGTAATAAGATCTACATTTGCAGAACATTTGAGCTCATATAACCATAATATAAAGAGTATTAATGATAATTTAGATATCCTACACAAATGTAAAAAGTCACTAAAGCTGGACACCCTTGAAAGGTTCGAGATATATAAAGCCATAAAGAAGGATCACAATCGTGTCCTAAATGAAAAAGCAATACATACCAATAATGTTTTATTTAATAGAATCGATCTTATAGAACGAGAAATTGGCTATATCAGATCGATAAAATTGAACCAAGGTCAAACCGGCATTGATTAGTCTTACCGTGGGGGCGTTCCTGTACAGGTTCGTTTGCGGCCGCGTTGTTTTTATATTTTATTGTTGTAATGTTATTTTGTTGTGATATAGTTTATTTATTATTTATGTAATGTTATGTGTTGTTTTTAATTTTTTAATATCTGACGAGATGTATATGCATCAAAATGTTTTGACCTAATTCATATCCGATCTGATGATGACACCAAATGGTGTCGAAACTCGAGTTATCCTAAAAGGATTTTAAGAAACGTTGACAGAAGGTAATTAACCTATTTTATAGTCTTAATCGTTTCTGGAGGCAAGAAAAATGTTTAAAAATGAAAATATTGAAGAAGAAGAAAGAAGAAGGACAAGGAAACGTACCACGAAGAGAGAAGAAAATGGATAGACCATGCAAGGACTCAGCATAAACCAAGTGTACTAGAGACTATATAGTAACCAAAGGAATAGTGATTATCAAATATGAAAGGAAAAACGGTGTTTAACATTTAAGGAACCACAAACAATTACAGTGAGTACTTAATATAGATGTGAAAACCTGTGACCAGTTAACTAATTTCAACCGAATAAACCACACAAACAATTCCAGTGATAAGGTTTATAGTGTAAGAAGATGTGTTAATTTCATAGTGAAAACAGCAAGAATTAAATAGTCAAATATACACAGACAATTAGTGTGACTAATTTAATAAAGATTGTGATCAATATAGATAATCATAAGACCACCAGAATAGAACAAAATCGAACAATTATAATATTGCTCATAGAGAACTGACAATAAAAAACCCTGTTATATGTCAAACAAAAGTGACAGGAATTAAATTCAACCAATGACAAGAAAGATATTGTAATTAGTACAGAAAGATTTGTATTATTGTTTAAGAAGAAGTTGTGTAAACATGTGTATCAAAACAATTAAAATATTGTAGTAAGATACCATACTGAAGTCATGTTAGTAGTAACAAAATGCTGTATTAGAACATGTAGTACATTGTTACATAACCCCATAGGAAAGACACCTATGAAACAGAAAATCATACATGTTAATGTAAATAAATAACCATCAACTATGATATCAACCAAGAATTTATTATAAATAATAATACATCCTAATAGACAGTGTATTATATTGCAACACAATGTAAATAAAACAGATCAAATATGATGGCACAGAGATAGGAGAAATAGAACCTAGTATGCCAATTTAGTTAGACAAAATACAATATCAAAACAAGTAACAATATTAAGGAAAGTATTACCAGTAGTTAGATAAACATCTGGTACTACTGTGAGAACAGATTCTGAACATAATAATAACAGTTTTGTAACCAAAATACTGTAAACTAACTAACTATGTACACATAGCCAGAAGTAAGCAGAAACATTGTATAACCAACTAGTTAAGCAAAATACTGTATTAAAGCTTGAACAAAGATTGTTAAGAATATTACCAGTAGTAAGGGGGAAACCTAAAGCTACTTTGAGAACAGACTATGACCATGAAAATAGTCATTTTATATATAAATAATTAAAAACCAAATGACCATAATGGAGGAATCCAAATGTAAACAAACGATGAGGAACAAGTTATTTATGCAAAATGTAACATATAAACTTGTTTATAAGTAGATGAAAATGTTATCAAGAATCAGAATAATGTCTGATACTACTTTGGAAACCCAAATTAAGTGTAGTGATAACAATTCAATTATTATTTTAACAAAAATAAATGACTACCATGCTATGACACAATGTAAACAGACCCATTACTAAAAAATTGAAGGGTTCTGAGATAGCTAAAAGCTAACCATTATATGTAGGGAATTAGGTACAATGAGTGTACACTAATTACAATTATTACATAATCTAAATAGTATAGAGAAAACCAGAAGTAAAATAACAATTGTATAAAGAGAGATAGGAGGAGACTAAAACAATGTAAATAGTAGATTAAATATAGCCATGTACATATATTCAAGTGTAAAATTATGTAAATAGACGTTTCTATCATTATTAGATTGCAGTATTACTGTTAGTAGATAAGAAAAATTAGTTTTAAGTATATTTATGAAAAATCAAATATGGACGCCCAAAGACGCCATAACGAGATATTGTTTAGGGAACAATTATTCCCAAGTTTTGAATTAAACCAGTTGAGATATGGACTCAGAGTGTTTAATTGAAAGTGTTTTAATATAAATAATAAAATTTGGTGTAATAAACTTATAAATATAAGATGCACCATAAATAATTAATAAAATCGTTATAGTGATAGAAGTAATGGACGGAAAATAATCTTGTTTGGACTTAAATTAAAGCGCAGGATGTCTGCAATTTACTGACACTAACCATTTAACGATAAGACATAGATTAAGAAAGTTATTGCAATTTTAAACTTTTCAGTTATTTTTTGTACCAGTGCTGACGTCACGTAGCCTCAAACGCAAAGGCCAAAATTGGTAAAAAGTTAAATATTTTAAGAAAATAAAGTGCTTTGGGTTAGAGAGTATAGTTTTTTCAACCAATCGAATGAATGAATATTGGCTGACGAGCCACAGACGCTTCGAAGGAGCGTTACAGTTCACGATCAGTCATCCTACGGAAAGGTCATGTCACTCTCCGATATGAAGAAGTTTAATTTTTTGAATTGTGCGCGACAGACACATTAGTAAATCAACATACACATAACCTGTAAACTACACCAGCATAAGCGAGTGAAATGTGCGGAGTGTATACTATTTAAGTACGATTAGTGTATAATATCAATCGTACTTACTAGTGTTGTGTAAAAAAAAAAATAAAAACAGGGAGTACAATTCTTTTTATTTAATTAACATTGAAACAGTAATAAATTTTTCTGTAAATACGTAAAGTTGATTACTACGCAAGTCAGTAAAAAGCGAAGTATCAAAAACGATGATGGAATTTATCAGAATTAATGAAAGTATTAATTCGCAATTATTAATATGTTGAATAAATATTTTAATTATTTGTCATGATTAAAAGAATTATATTTGAAGCATTTATTACAAAATACTAGTAATACCAATAGTCGCTCAATTGACTAAAATTGTTTTCTTGATTTTTTTTTGATATTTTAAAAATAAATATTTTAACTTTCATGCGAAAGAACATATATGATACTGATAATGACACATCAAAACTATTATGAATAATGTGTTTATACTTAAATTAAGAAGAAATAAATATTAAAAGATAATTAACCATAATAACCATACACGTTATAGAATAACCTTAAAGTCGTAACGGTAACTTGCCAATTTCTCTGTTACAAGTCTGTTCTCAAGTAAAATCCAAACCAGATGGAAATAATAACAAGAGTTTTTAAATAAATTTTTCTCTTGTAAGTAAATAATTCTCAAAGTGAATTATTAAAATAAAGTAATACATTTTAGCTGTGCAAGCCAACGTGCTTGTTAATTGTCGAATAAACACTGTAGACTGCGTGCGCATTCCCGCGTACGATAATACCATAACTATCAGTTATATGGTATTAGTTTTTGATTTTTATATTTGTTTGTTTGTATTTAATTATTGTTCATTTAATATCATTATTAATATTACATCTTGTACCTGGTATCATGCTACCTAAAAGAACCATACGAACATGGTAATTCACTGATACAAGAGGACATAACCTCTTAAAATTAAACTATTGTATAACTAACAGGTTTACCAGCCTTGAGACTAAGCAGAGTCTTATTTTAAATTTTATTAATTGTAATTATTATCCGAAAGGTTATTAGCAACTGATTGTTAATTGTTCAAAAATTTTATAATATCTTTAATCGTTAATAAACCTCTACTTTTTATTACCAGTGAAAACAAAAGAGTATTATTTCAATTTAAATTAACTCATTTATTCTTAGTCAGTTCTACCAAAAGGTGGCGGAAGAGTTTAAATAGTTCTAATAATTCAGAACATTATTTAGATATTATATCATTTATATTGTGTATGATAGCCATATTGAATATTCAACCAGAATATTTGTTTGTATATGCAGTGTATGTATTTCAGCTGAACCGTCACTGAACAGGACTATAATATCCACGTGTGGTAAGTGAGGGAGGTTAATAACGGAGTGCGAAATATTTTAAACTAAAGAAGTGAACCATTGCTATGCACCTATTCGACAATACAATCAAACTAATAACAATAATAATTATAATTAGAACATTTTATAAAACAACATTATCGTAGATACCGGTGCGTATCTGCAATCTACATATAAAATCAGTATCCTGTATCATCTTGTAGTGTAATACTACAAGATTGGCGCTCCATCGCGGGGCAGAAGTGATTGAAGATCCACTAAGAAGAGTTATAAAATATTATCACACTATCTACGAATCTATAAACAACATCTTGTAATGTAATACTACAACATTCACACGATTTAGAACCATTTATTTGAAACACCCCATTTTACTTTAAAACTGTATATATCTCGAGACACCACCCGGGTACACGTTGCTTCGTTCGTTAGTTCGCGTCACTTTGAATAATTTGCCCGCAGTTCACTGCACTTCTCCCGTACAACCTCCTTATTTCCTTGGGTCCCGGTCGGTAGTACGTTAGTATTACACTGAGTTATTCATATTTAGAAAGTTTCGACCGACCGGGGCCCGCGTCTCACTAATTACGTCTACACGCTGTTGTACGATCTGCTGGACTGCCTAGCGTCTCTGTCTAATGCGGACTGTTGAGGCGGGAGGTAGCCTATAACCACTGCCCGCTTGATTTCGTCGTCGTTCAAGCTGAATTTGTTGTGGCGTATTCATTCTATGCATGGAACATAGTCGTTATTTGTGTGGTAACCGGGGACGATATTTGCCTCTGCTATACTGATGTCACTAGCAGCGGGCGTGGCTTAAATACATTTCCTGTAGCTGGCTGGTTGGTTTTACAAATTGTTCATTCCAGCGCCATTTTTTGCATCAACGTTGGAGTTTCACGGCGTCACTTCAGCGCCCCGTCCTGAGATGTTAAGTGCGGGCGTCGTCACACATATACAGAGTTCTGAGAATTTTTAGGGTGGTACGAATTCCTTGCCGCGTTACTCGACAACAACTGCGTCTTGCCTTTGTCTCAAACTGTTCTACTTGCCATGTGTTCTGTTGTAATGGAAATAACGTTCGCCGGGAAAGAAAACTTTCGCAATAAATTTATAAAATCCCACAAAAAATGAAATAAATAAAAATACAAATGCCCCATACTGTAAGAAATAAAATAACCCAATTTTGGACACGTTACAATGGTAAGTAACCATGAATACATAATATTTATGAAGGCGTTTGTTGACAAATGTCGACCCGAACTAGGGACTTGTTTATTTGTTTGTTAACACATTGTCTTTAATTCAAGACTACTGGAACACAGATCCTTTACTAAAAACAGCTGTTCCCAATTACATGAGTAGAGACCACTTTCTGTTAATTCTGAGGCACCTACACTTTTGCATGAACCCAGAGCCAAATGGACAAGCACCAGAAGATCAACGTTATAAAATACACTTGGTATTAGATTATTTTAATAACAAAATGCTACAAACATATTATCCTGGACAAGAGCTCAGTTTGAATGAGGCCATGGTGCTATGGAGAGGACATCTCATATTTTGCTAATATATCAAAGGAAAAAAGTATAAGTACGGTATTAAAATATATATACTGTGCGAACCAAATGGCCCTGTTTTGAACACAGTTGTTTATGCTGGAAAACTTGATAAGCTAGCTGTGAAAAGTCATTCAACTAACATTGTTTTTCACCTAATGAGGGAAACGCTTAACTCACTGTATATGGATACTGCTCACGGATGAAGCCCAATCTCATGCCCAATTTCCACTGGATCCCTGAAGAAGTCCGTCTTCTTCCTTTAGAGAAGAACAGACTTCGGAGATGGTGGCAGCGGACGCAAGATCCGGCCGACAAAGCCAGCTTCAATCGAGCGGCCGGCAAGTTACGTCGTGACTTGCAGACCTTCTGACGAAGCTGCTGGGAGTTCGCAGTTCCCCAAATGGCAGGCGATTCACTGGATGAGAGACATTTACAGGATTCTTTCCATGTTGACCAGGAAAAGGTGCCTTCCTCCCCTCCGAGTCATCAGCGGACCTGGGGAACATCCCTTTGCTAAGCTGGAAGAGAAATCTGAGTTTCTGGCTGGGTGTTTGGAGCTTCAGTTTGCTCCTAACCCGTCCGGGGACCCAGACTCCGATGAGAAGATTGAAGACGAGATTGAGGCTTTCTTCGGTAACCCGATCACCACCGAATCCGAACTCGCTTCAGTGTAGGAGGTCACAGACAGGCTTTTAGCACTTTGGCCATGGAGGAGCCCTGGATCAGATGGTGACTAACTCCATCCTACAGAGACTTCCTGACCGGGGGGTTCGTTTCCTGGTCGACTTGTTCAGTCCTTGCTTCCAGTTCGCCTACTTTCCTCTGAAGTGGTGTACGGCTATGTTTCCGATGATCCCAAAGCCAGATAAAGACCTGAAGTTCATCGAGAACCTCCAGCCTATCAGCCTGCTGTGTCACCCTCGTCGAAAGTCTTCGAACGACTGGTCCAGTGGCGGCAATCAGCTGCGCACCATAATGATAGCAAAATGAAGAGAACCGTGAAGTTTTGTGTATTTCAACACAATATGAAAAAAATGGTTGATTTTATAAATAAAAAGAGCCTTACACTAAGGAAACCTTTGCCTGTTGTACAATATAATTGTTATATGTCGGGTGTTGACAGGAAATACCAAATCCTGTTATATTATCCATGTGAGCAAAAACAGTCATTGGCACAAAAAACATTTTTTCACTGTTTACAAATTATTTAACCTTTACTTGCTCTACAGTAAATATTTTATTACAACAAAAATGTCATTGTTAGATTTTCATTTTGCTATTATCAAACATTTACTCAACTCAATAACCACACAAAATTCAAGTGTTCCAATTCACAGCGAGTTCCACAGGTATAATGGTGTAGTCCGTCTACCATCAAAATGTGAAAGGGAGCAAATGGGAAAATATTAAGGAAAAAATGTCGATTGTGCAAAGGAAGGAGAAAAGACACTAGCTATATGTGTGTTGCCTGCCCAGCACTTCCTGCACTGTGTCTCAACAGGTGTTTCGAAGTCTATCACAAATGACAGGGACTAACTGTTGAAATGTTATATGTAAACTGCATGTGACATTTTCTTCTGAAATTACATTATATATTGTATTTTTTAGTATTAGGTATATTTCATGCTCTAAATGTATGTAGGTTCTGTACATCTAACACCTAATAGGTTCTTTTATCTCCCGTTCAAAACTTTTATCAAAATTTTTAGAAGATATTATGTAGCTAATAAATTTTTCAAACCATTTAACTTAATTCTACCAATTCTGCACATAAGTGAAATAAAACTACTCTAACGATATTGATTACATCTTATGTATGTACTTATAACATAGTTTCAAATATAGATAAATTAGAATACAAACAAGTTTTAAAAAGTATTCAAAATAAATTATTCAACTTTCAAGTATTAGCAACATAAAAACTTACCTATGTATAAAAACGGGACACATATTGTAGCATGACAGATAATCCACATTGTTCTGAATGAAAAAATGATCATAAATAAATTAAAAATAAAATTAAATCAAAGAAAACTACATTAAATTAAGAATCACCGTAAAGTGCCATTCATAGTCTGAAGAAAGAATCTCAATTAAAACTAACTATGCAATATATGATGAGTGATAAAAAATAATACAAAAAGCTAAGATAAAGTAAGGAAATACCCAGATAGGATAGGAGTAAGGAAGGAAATACCCAGAAGAAACCGACATCCAGAATAAAAGGACTGCTATTGGAAGAAACCAAGTAGTAGGATAAGATAAATAGGGAAATACCCAAAAGGAAACCAAGTAATAAAAAATAAATAAAACCCCCAAAGAGATTAAATGTCACTAAAAAAGTATAACACCTAAAATAAAAACTAATGTAAAGTACATATAAGGAAAAGTGTCTAGAAGTATAGTTAAAGGAATACCAGTGCAAGTTATTTTATTATGTTAAATAAACTTCATGTGTCAGTGGTTAAGTTATTAAACTTAGTACATTTGTGCCTGTACACAACTTTAAAGTTTTTAGTATTGACTTCAGAAATAATATTTTGTAGAATATTATTATGAAAATAGACTAAAAATGTTTCTAAGTAAGTGCCACTCTTTATCTCACAACATTCTTTAAAATGATAAAAGATAAAATAAGAGCAGGCAATAAATAAGTGAAGTGAGCAAGGGTACATCACCAAAATAAAACAAAAACAGCCAAGACTGCACAAAATTTAGTTTTAAGAAATATTTAAATAATGAAAGGACAGATGTATTTTGTTTAAATAGTGAAGTGGCCAAAAATACATCCATAAAATAAAACAAAGACAGCCAAGACTGCACAAAAATTAGTTTTAAGAAATAATTTAGATAATGAAAGGACAAATGTGTTTTGTTTATATTAAGTTCAATGAACTCTAGGCTTAAATGTTTGAAATAGAGTACAATTTTTTTGTTATTATAAAATATTTATTATGTTTAATAATGTTAACTAATAGTAAACCTTACTGTAGTTAAGTAAGGGAATTTTAATTAAGATTGTATGAGAATAGAATGTCAGAAGGGGTATAAGCAAGCTGTAATAGTCATAAAACATTATATGTGAACAAAAGTAAAATCTGGACAAATGGTAAATCTCAACAACCTTATAATTGAAAAATAAGTTAAATAAATTAAGTAAATTGATGAAATTTATATAATGTAAATCAATCACGGTGTATTCTAACTGTACCAATACTTTATAAGCATATTGAAGAAATGTATAATAGATTATTAGAAAAAATAAGTGTAATAACACTGGAACCTAAGGGGAAGATTTAAATTAAAGACATAATTTAAATTAGTTAACTAAATAATAATATTACAAGGAATTAAGGAAAAATAAACATTTTATTTCAATCAGGGATCTTGTTCAATAATAATTATAAAATAGTAAAGATTGTAAACCATATAATGTGACAGGAAGTAAAATTTAAGGCCTACATGTAAAAATACAGTAAATATGGCATTTTGAGATAGAAAACATTGTAAAAGTATCATATTTGGTATTAAATCACGCAGAATTAATTAAAGAAAGAGATTATGTGTTAGGTATTTAATAAAATTAAATAATAGTAAAAATGTATTCAATCATATAATGTAAAAATCAATTATGTAAGCGGAAATGCCAGAGATTTAAAACAATGTCATTTTAATATTAGTTTGGCCAGGATGTTTCGGATGAAGAAGAAAGAAAAACAGTTGATTGTTATACGTTGAGTAGGAAACATCAGAGATAGCTCCCGCAATTAATTTCCATATAACGAGAGCAGAAAAAGATGGTTGACAGAAACCAAACCTATTAAATTTAAACTCGCGAATTTTGAAAAAACTTAAATAAACCACAGATTCAGTGAAACAAACCAGTTTAACTATTGATGAAAACCAATACTGAACAGTAAAAAGTGTAATAACTATTTTAACACATATAAACGATAATTCTGAATACCGAGACAAAATCTGCCATTATCGACCTTATGGACTAAAGTGAAATAAAAACACTATTCAACACAGATTATTGAAACGAACCACTGACCACTGATCCAGGACAACTACACTATCACCAGAGGAATTAACCACTACTGCTGGGACGAGGAAACTTGGAAAAGCAACATTTATTTGAAGAGATTTCCGTTGTGCAGGCTTGAGTCAACATATGCAGCACGGAGCGGCCATTTTGACTTCCCACAATTCTATGCAAGCTACTGCCAGCTTTCGTCATCAGAACGAGATTGGTTCGCAACAATTTATATTACTAACCATTATATATTAAATAATATCTTTGTATTTTTAGATCATTAAGCTCTTAATTGTAAGTGTTATACTTTTCAGACTTTGCCCTTTCTCTGACTATTATAAAATAACAGCTCAAAGAACCTGTGACTTGATATTAATAATTTATATAGTTAGTTCACTCGCCCTGAGAACGAGTCGATTAATTAGTCGATTCAGAATCGATTATTTTATATTTTTATCAATAAAAATCATTGAATGTTATAATTGTTGCTTCTATTTATTTGAATTAATATAAATAGAAGAATCTTAATTAATATTTGATAGATAGACTACAAGGAAAGCAGAATTTAACAACTTTAAAAGAGAAAACACTTAATATAAAGAAAGATCGCTAATCGATTGTGACAGGAGAAAATCCATTTAACGCAGAGACATAATTCTAGTTACACAAAGTGATATAATTTGACAAAAACAATCATAAAAGAAATAAAAATACATACATATAATTAAAATAATTAATTAAAAATTTATAAAATATAAAAAAGACAAAAAATAATATTTTAAAAAATAAACAAAATTTTTATTTTGTTACAATATATGCCTATAAAATTGGTTTCCTACTAGACGTGTTAAGTCCATTGCAAATGGTATTGGGAAATGATATGACGTGCATAGGACGCACTTACGTGTCCTTTATAAAAATACTATAAATGTTTGAATAAAAAGTTATTTTCACATACAGGTTACTTAATTAAGCAAACTTATACACAAAAAAACAAAAAAAATCAGCATTTTGGGAACCTATTTAAATATTCTTCAGTTATGAACGTGCTAATTGGAATAACTCACCAAAATTAAGACTAAAACTGTTTAAAAATGAGCATGATCAGTTGTTTCTTTGCACAGCACTACCACCTAATCAAAAATTAAAATTTGTTGGGATGTGCTCAGAAGAGACCAACATTTTGCCTCTTTATTTAAAGTTATAGAAGAGGACAAACAAGTTAAGACCATCATAGCCATTGATAACAACATTGTCATTATAGTTTTTATTTACTTAGTAAGATAAGGCAATAATTATTTTGATATCCAGGTAATAACAATGGTCTTTACACAGTATCACGTTAGCTACTAGGGGTAGACTTGGTTTCTTAACATAGTTTAGTTATGTTAATTAACAAGCTATGTTAATTACAGCAAAAATTTTGACATTTTCAGAAATTTTTACTTATAAATTCTGAGCTTAAAATATCTAACAGTACTTCAGAAGAAATTTATTTCTGGTATTAAGTCATATACACATGACACAGCAGTAATCCTTTTATTCTGGTTCTGAATTAGTGCTTTGCCTCTGAGGAACAGAAACATTTTGCATTTGTTTTGAGTATGTTGTTGACTGCAAACTTCTGTTACATAAAATTTTTGCTTGTTTCTAGAGAACAGTTGAATTAAAATTGGTCAGAATTTATTTAAATAAAAATTAGGTATGCCATTTCATATAAAATCAGCAGAAATTGGTCATAATCAAGGATTTTGTTATGAAGGTAAATTTTAGTTTTTGAAGGAAAATGAATTCAAATTCAAATTTGTGTTTGATACTTTTTTAATGAGGGATACATCGGCTGAAACAATTGATATGAGGGAAGATGCAGTATGAGTAGAAATGAGTAGAAAGTAGATGCAGTAATTAATGCGATAGAAAACTTTAATTTTGTGACCATGCTCTTTTTCTGGGAAAATCTTCTATGGTCGAAATCCAGAAAATCTTGCAGACCAAAGGAATAAGCTTTATCCAAGCATTGACACTTCTGGAGAAGCTAGCGGACAAATAAATGTTTGGAGGAATGAGATATATGACAGTGTCATTTCTAAGGCAGAGCAGGTATGTAATGAATGAAGTGTCAGTATCAGCAAAAGGATAAGAAGGAAACGCACGATGCCAGGGGAGTATGCAGATGATTCTCCATTAACTGTTTGACAAGAAATGCGACATTGTCTAATAAAAATTTTGGGCAAACTGTTAGTTGAAATTTCAAGCCCTTTCCCTAACATAAATGAGTTAGAAAAACGCTTTGTGTTCCTCTGAAAATTTGAGGCGTTCGTAAATGGGGATATACATTTTTAAGGAACAGCTTTCCCAAATCAATATTAAGTGCACAGTGCTTGCAAAACTGTATCCATATGACCTAAACAGTGCAGAATTGTTCAGTGACTTGAAATACGTCATACGTTTATTAAAAAGGACAAAAATAATCAGAGAACAAATGGACTTTACACCTTAGGGACTGCTTCAATACATTTCTTCAGTGAGATTAGAAGCCTGCAAAAGACTAGCAACAGTTTTAAAAATTTTGTTACTTCACCAGTGTCTCTGTCTTCTTGTGAAAGATCGTTTAGTAAACTTCAATTGATTAAATCGTACCTACGATCAACAATGTCTCAAGATAGGGTATCAAATCTAGCGACACTTTCAATTGAAAACAACGTTACTTTGTCTTTAGATTATACTGATTTAATAACCGACTTTGCACCAATTAAGACCAGGAAAGTTACATTTTAAAATGTCTTGTTTTAAATATTTATTAACTATTAAAAATAAATATTAAGTGTGTATTAATAGAAGACGGAACCATTAACCTGTAGTGGTCAGTGATTTATTTTATTACTTTCAGTGTAGTTCTTTGTTTAACTTTATGTTGCTTTAGGATATGGTTTTGACGATGCGCTTTAGACCTACAAGGAACTTGCATGTTTATTAGAACATTTTTATGTTATAAATTTTTTATATTACTACATTTTTATAGTCTACATTTGTCACTAATAAATGTATACAAACTGAATACCGGTAATATTATATGTTATTTCTTAAATTTGACTTAACAAATATTCTTAAGATGTTTGCTGGATTTACTTTCATGCAAAAATCTACTCATTTGCATTTATTAAGTACTTTGTTCACTGGATGGGCCTTCATTTTTGCTCTTTTGTCCCCCTTTAATTGTGAAAGTGAGACGGCCGACGATCTCCTTGCTCTGGGCACCAAAAAGCCTAGCTATGCCACTGCACACGAACAACCTTTTACACGTTGAATCAGTTCACTCTTCCATGTTCCTGGTTATTCTCCTCCTCAATTAACTCTTTCACGTGTCTTCTACACAATAATTACGTCTGCTTTAATTATTCACTTTTGGTATCTTTGATATTTGTTTTTGTAGAAAACGAGAAGTTTTAGGAATTGTTTACATGTATTTTCACAAATTATAGATAATGCAAATCTCATATTATTGGTTTAATTATAATCCTACTCTTATTTACCAATTTTTTACTTTTACTATTTACTTAGCACAAAGATTGAAAGAAATATTAAATTTTTTCATTATTGTAATTGTTAATGACAATACATTTTTCGTTTCCAAGCAATTGATCAAAATTAATACAAATTATATACTTATTTAGTTCAGTTTAAACTGGCAACGTTTACAGTTGGTGTCTCTGCTTATAAATTCTCTCGTGGCCCGTTTACCCGTTATGAAACGCTCCAGGTAATAGGATTTTTATTATTATTATTGTCACGATTAGGACACAGGCATCACACTCACACACACCCGTTTGGTGGACACATGCTCACAGGCAGTTTGCGTGTTGGGGTCAGTGCAAGGCGCACGCTTGCATTGATTCCAACACGCATTGTCGCACGCACACGCATGTAACGCCCACACATACAGACTCACACCGCACCGCTAGAGCCGACACGTACCACGTATGCAGTTTGTGTGTTGGGGTCAGTGCAAGGCACACGCTTGCATTGACTCCAGCACACATTCTCGCACGCACGCATGTAGCGCTCGGGTGTACACATGTGCTTTGTTGTTCTAATCGTGGCAGTCATAGTAGTAAAATTTTTCACAACTGGAGTACGTTCACAATGGGTTAATACAGCCAGGGAGAATTTATTTCAGAGACATTAAAGTTATAGCAAAACACTATTGTCTACAGCAGTGGTCGCCAAACCATCGATCGCGAGCTACCAGTAGCTCGCGGGGAAATTTTAGGTAGATTGCGGTCACGCTCAGGTTGGCTAACCTGAAGTTGCACTACTCAGACTAAGGTTATGTCTTTATTATTTTCGTGTGTATATCAGACATTTGTTAATGTGGATAGTTTGATTTAATCTTTTATACTAAACTAGGTTTGTTCTAATGATGGCGAGTTCAAACAAAAAACCAAAAACTTATCATTTTCATCTCGAATGGGAAACCAATTACTTTTTTACCCAGGTAAAGGACAAATGTGTGTCCTTACTTTGTAATGTAAGTGTATCAGTTGGGAAGAAAGGGAAGGTTGAACATCATTTCAAAACCGTTCACTCAGGGATTGAAAAGGATTTCTCACTGAATTCTGCGTTAAGGAAAGAAAAGGTAATGCAGTTAAAATCTCAACTAAATGCTCAACAATCTACTTTTTCCAAGACATTAGACAAGAATAAGGCAGCAACTGAGGCATCATTCCGAGTTTCCAAAGTGATCGCCCAAAATAAGAAACCGTATGAAGATGGTGAGTTAATCAAAGCTGCATTTTTAGAAGCTGCAGATACATTATTTGATAATTTCAAAAACAAATCTGAGATAATGTCTGCTATTAAATCTGTACAGCTTTCTGCAAATACAGTAATGAGAAGAGTTGAAGCTATGAGTTCTGATGTAACTTCACAACTTAAAACTGACTTTGATCGCTGCAGTTATTTTTCCCTACAACTTGAATCAACTGATATAGTTGATACAGCTCAGTTGGCCGTTTTTGTAAGAATGGCTTTTGATGATTTTGAAATAAGAGAAGAGCTGGTAAAAGTTGTACCACTTAGGCCTACAGGACATACTACGGGACAGGACATATTTTTAGCATTTAAAAGGCTTATCGACTCTGAAAGTATTCCTGTAAAGAAGTTGGTGGGCTTAGCAACCGATGGAGCTCCTGCGATGGTAGGTGGGGAGAAGGGATTCATTGCCTTGTGTCGTAAAGACAACAGCTTTCTGAAATTTCTGACTTACCATTGTATAATACACCAGCAGTCATTATGTGGAAAGTTCTTAAGTATGAACAATGTAATGAAAACAGTCGTAAAAGTAGTAAATAAAGTGAGAGCACAGGCACTTCAGAGACGTTTGTTGAGGGCACTGACTGAAGAGTTACGGGGGACATTTCATAAATAATGCACAGGTTGGCAACACTGCGTAGTGAAGTACGCGTCGATAGTGATTGTTACGTCAGTTGTAGTTCAAGGCTTGAGGAAGAAGCACGTGCTTTTGTTTCATCTATACCGTGTATTGTTTTTTAATAACGGGATTTAGAAATGGAGCCTGCACCGGTCTCGGGTACTGTGACTGTTGAGGATCAAAGATCATACATTAAGATCGAAACTTTATGTGGCAAAAACCCAACCGAAATTCACAATGCTTTAAGTGAAGTGTGCGGTGGGTTAACAGTGGACCGTAGTACAGTTTCTCGCTGGGCAAATCATTTTCTTGAAGGTCGTGTAAGCATAAACGACGACGCAAGACCAGGAAGGCCGAAAACAGCAACAGATGAAAGAAGTGTGAAACTTGTGGCAGATGCTCTTGAAGAAGATCGTCGTGTGACATGTGAGAAAATTTCTGAAGCCACAGGAATTTCAACAACATCCGTATTCCGAATTCTGACACAAAATTTGAACAAGAGAAAAATTTCTGCGCGATGGGTGCCTCACTGCTTGAGTGCTGAACAGAAGCAATGTCGCCTTTATTTTTTAATACGGTTGGGAAGTGTTACCTCATCCACCCTACAGTCCTGACATAAGTCCTCCAGACTTTGACTTATTCCCAAAGTTGAAACAACCCATGAGAGGACATGGTTATTCATCTCTTGAAGAGCTTTCTGCCGCTGTTACCCAAGCCGTTCGTCAGATGAACAAAGATGGCGTATTAGATGGAATTTCAAAGCTTTCTACACGTTGGAACACGGTAATTGAGAAGCAGGAAGACTATATTGAAGTATTGTAAAGAGATGTTATCAGAAAATAAACATGTAAGCAAATACAAAAAAATTATGTACATTATTTATGAAATGACCCTTGTAGAATGCCAGTATGGTGATCTATTGCTTCATACAGAAGTTCCTTGGCTTAGTAGAGGCAGAGTTTTGCAACGTTTCGCAGAGTTGCTTCCTGCTTTGGTAATTTTTTTTAAAGAACGAGGTGAATCTTTCCCTGAACTAGAAGATCCGGTTTGGCTGCAAGATTTTGCTTTTCTTGCAGACATCACCGAAAATATAATTAAATTACCTTATGGTCCACCTTAGTGACACTAGCTTCTTTCGTTCAATGATGCGTTTCGGGATGAAATCCCATCTTCAGATACACAATATTAATTCAAAACGTAAATGTATACCACATTTTGTGGTTATGTCATAATTTAAAATGTTTAAAATCTTTTAAATAAAATATACAAAACGTAACAACTGAATCGCTCGGAGCGCTAGCATGCATGCACGCTGTACCGCGATTTCCTTACGACTGGCTATAATTATCATTCAACCGTATAGCAGTGTCAAACAGGTTATTAGATCCGAAGTTCATTTGATCATTTAATATATTATTTTTGGTTGTTGCGTTTTTTGTAGCTTTATATATTTCGAACTCCTCTAGGCTATCCATTAATTTACCCTTCTTGCAAGTATGTAATGCTACGAAATTGTTTTCGAAACTAGTATAATTATGACCTTTTGTTATTAAATGTTGTGCAAAACTGGAATTATTATTATTTGTTTTAGGAATATGCTCTAAAAATCTTGTATAAAAATCTCTGCCGGATTGGCCGATGTAGAATGCTGCACAATTATCGCATTTTATTTTATAGACTCCTGATTTATTTTTTAAAGGAATATTTATTTTAGTTTTGAAAAAATGTTTTAACTTATTACATGAAATATTATATCCTTTACTTTTAAAAACAGATTTTAAAATATTTGGTATCAAACCAGTATAATTAGCTGAAATGAATTTTTTTGTTTTTTTATTATGTTGGTTAATAATGTTGGTATTTTTATTTTCTAAACGTTTTTTATTATGTTCATCATCACTGGACTCAAGTTTGAGAAATTTCCCTTTTCAACTTGAAAAATTTTTTGTGGCTTAATGACAAAACAGTTCGGGATAAAAATTAATTTGGAAATTCGTCTATTGGAATACTATATTCTACAATTTTTGTATGAAGAAAAAATCAATATTTCACTCATTATTAACGGAAATCTGAAAATGCACATTTTTGCAAGTTTAAATTTTTTTGTAGGTTATGTTGCCATTAAAAAAATGCACGACTAACACAGATCGATAGGAAATTTTCCGGAGAACACGCTGGTATTTTTATTTTTCTGATTTGGTGAAGTTATCATCGGAAAAATTGAGGAAAATTTCAGTGACTCGCACTCTGCTGTTTGCCGGAAGTGAAAAGTCGGGGAAAATGGGGGGTCCGAAGTCTGGAACTTAGATAAACTTGTAGGTAAACGCTAAACCTATCAGTTAAAAAAACAATCAGCTCAAAATCTGCTGTTTCTGGAAATTTGCTATTTTTAAATTAGTCTTACTCGGCTATTAGTGGAAGTTGGTTTTCTGTATATTGCATATTGTAGGTAGTTATTGTATCTTGTGATGGTTATAGCTAAATAGTTGATTTTGTTGTGATTTTTTCTTTTTCTTCTGTGAATTGTATTTTTGGATGTATGTTATTGATTTGTTTTAATATGTTGTCTGCATTTGTATTTTTGTTACTTGATACATCATCTACATATCTTATCCAAATGCCATTTGGATCAAAGGATTTTATAATATTTTGTATTTTAGTGTCTATATGTTGCAAGAATATTTCTGCTATTATGCTAGATAATGGAGATCCCATTGCCAATCCTTCTTGTTGTTGATAAATTTTGCTGTTGAATTCAAAGTAATTTTGTTTTAGTATTAGTTGGAGGCTATTTTTTATTTCAGTTATATATTGTGTGTCTTCATTTTGTTCTTTAAGTTTGTTTATTATTACGTCTATTGTTTCATCAATTGGAATGTTGGTGTACATATTTGTTATGTCATATGATGTGAAAAATTGTTTTCATCTATATTTATTACTTTTAGTTTGTCTGTTAATTCGTACATATTTTTTATGTTGTGATAATTATTTGTTAGATGGTTATTTTTTAGTTTTTGTGCTATTATTTTTGCTATTTTGTATGTAGGTGCTTTTTTGAAGTTGATTAATGGTCGTATTGGGTTATTTAATTTGTGTATTTTTATTAGGCTATTCATTTTAGGTGGTTCTGGATTATTATTTATATATATGTCTGTATTTTTATGTAGATAACATATTAAAACAAATCAATAACATACATCCAAAAATACAATTCACAGAAGAAAAAGAAAATCACAACAAAATCAACTATTTAGACATAACCATCACAAGATACAATAACTACCTACAATATGCAATTTACAGAAAACCAACTTCCACTAACATCATTATACCTAACCTTTCTGACCACCCACTACAACATACAATTGCAGCATTCTATTCACTATTTAACAGAATGTACAAAATACCCCTAAACAGACAAGAAACAGACAAAGAAAGAAATATAATATACCAAATTGCTTGTGAAAATGGATATAATAAAAACTCTATAAACAAAATAGAAAATAAAATCAAATATAAAATAAAAACTGAACACTTAAGAATTAATCAAAATGAACAAACAAAAATAATAACAACAATAAAAAATGGGCCACATTCACATACATAAATAATAAAATGATAAAGCTAACAAAACTGTTTAAGAATACAGACATTAAAATAGCATACAAAACTAACAAAAATAATCTACAAAAACTAAATAACCCACACAACAAAGCTAATACAACAACCAATGGTATATACAAAATTGAATGCGCCAAGATTGCAATAAATTTTACACAGGACAAACAAAAAAACAACTGAAAAAACTTTATTTTGAACACCTAAACGCATACAAAAAACCAGAAATATACAAATCTAATTTGGCCACACATGCAATAAACACTGGACATGAATTCCCAAACATAACCAACATGACACTAATAAAACACATACCACACAAAGGCACCATAATGAACATTTGGGAAAATTTACAAATATACAAACATAAAACACAAAACAAACTAATACCTGAACAAATACAAATCAATACAAAACATGACACAATTTTTAAAGCACTCAACATCGAAAATACATAAAATACTAATACATACACCACAATCGCACATAATAATACCAATTTAAAGTACCAGAAGCCAACAGGAAGCCACAATAACAACCAGCCAACACACATGTACTTCACCAGACACAAAATCCGGAAGGCTGAGGATGGGTACGCAATGGTACCCGAAACATGTTCCTAATAAGGAAAGAAATATCTTGAGGTAAATTCATTATACAAATTAAATATAATATATATTATATGAGATATATATATATATATTATACTGTATTTATTTTCTAGTAATGTAATTATTTACTAATATAATGTAATTAAGATATGTAATTACAGTTATTATGTTTTTTGTTTATCTGCACATGAAAAGAAACTCTATCTCAGGGTTAATAATTATTAAGCTGTTTGATCTTATTTAATATTGTATATGATATCTTCTTTCTTTTAAACCGAACCAAATAACGTTAGTATGTAAATTTCTGATAAATAACAATGTAATAATATTTACCATACAAATGTAAATAGATTGACTCTGAATTCTTAACAGCTGCCACGGGTTCACTTCTGGTTGATGTTTATAATTTTAAAAGGCAATATTAGGCTTAGCAATCCGTTCCTCCACGTGAATTTCGTATTCGTTTTAATGCAGAATGTTGTTTTCTTCGACGACAGCAAAACAGATATCTCTTCAGAATATGCCACTCAAACTATTCTTCAGTACATGATTCCTCTTTTAGGTCGGCGTTCTTTCAATGATATATTTAGACTTCTTGAAATATTTTTTTTGTTTATTGATTTGTATTTTTTTTTTTTATTAAATTCAGTTTAATATTAATATTAAATCTCTTCTCCTGATTGATTACTTTATTAAATATACAATCAAACTGTGGTATAAAAAATTAAACTCTTTTACTGTTTATCTGTTTACATATAACATTAGACTTTGTTATGTATAAATTTTGACTTATTTAAATAATACCAAATATAAATTTAGATTTCATTTACATAATCACTCTCTTTGATCTTTACCATATTGAGTATAAAATTAGACTAACTAATACATTTCCTTCCATTTCTATACAATACAAATCTAACAATTTACAATTTTGCCACATTGATACCTCCCTACATTCGTTACATCTTTCTATTATATAACTATTAAAAACATATATAACTTTTCTACTTATTATTAAATATATTTATTTGATTTCTAATATTCTTAATTCTAGTTTGTATTTATTATATTATAATTTTCTTACTCTTTCCTTTTATTTTAATATTTATTTCAAATTTCATATAATCCTTGTCAAAACATATATCTTACTGCTGTTTTATCTAGCATTGGAGTCTACCTCTATGTTAGTTGGGACTATTGACTCAGTGTTTTTGTTTACATTTTAACCATATGTTCCAATTACTATTAAATTCATATATTTGACTCTTATGTACTGTGTTGTATTTTAACAGCTGTACATAATACCTTCCCTGATTTCATAATCTCAGATACAACTTGAGATGAGATTTTGAAATAATTAATTTCTTATCACAAACATGGTCTACCCTTAATATTTAAAACATTTGATTAATTCGCTAATTGTATCTCACAAATTTCTTTTCATAAATGGGTTTTTTCTTTTATTAACATAACAAATATGGTTCATTACTATCACGAATCACCATATCTTAAACACTCATTTATGGCTTAAAATAACATTAATCAAACCAACTGGTTTTACATAAAAAATAATAAGTAAAAAATAACAATTGTGCCTAATTTCATGGCTAAAAAACTCAAAAACATGACTACAACATGTAATGGTACAGAATTGTGCGCTACCCCAGTTTTAATTTTTAATTGTCAGTATCCACCTGTGAGGTGCCCCAGTGGAACATACACTGTTAGCATAAACAACTGGCTAGACAGCCAGACTAGACGTATTACATAATAGCCCCAGCAGCAGTCTTTGTGAATCACAGTATGCAGATTGTCATCAGAGTATTAACATAAAACAGTAGTAAGCAGCAGCATACAGTGTAGTAACAAGTTAAACGGTGGCCTCGGGAGTGTAAGATAGGCCGAAATTAAAGTAGGCCTATCATGAACAACTAACAGTGCATAAATAGAGTGCGGCCAGCCTATAAAACATCTAAGTGTGAGTAAAATTACGTCAGCTGAATTTATCTTACTTTTATAATGTGGAACCATTAAACAAATCAGTGAGAACCATTAAACAAAAAACAGTAAACTCAGTACCAATGATGGCGTGAGTGCGCGAGAATTAAGAAAGCGGTCAACTAGTAAAAAAAAAAAAAACTATCAATGTTCGTACTGGTAAAGTTACGTGGACCAACACCATTATTATTACATGTGAACAACATGGTTTTTCATTGGAGCGAAGCCACTACCAGGATGAGTACCACATTTCAGAACTTTTAATTACTATATTGTAATATTTACTTTTACAGACACTTTGCTAATAAACAGAGATCTCTAAGGGAAAAGATATAAATTTAATAAATAAAAAATAAAGCGTACTGATTCAGTATAAATATTCATTAAAAAAAATATATATTTATATATATATATATATATATAAATAATTTGTTGTAGTCTAATAGATGTTATATTAAGAAATGTTTAGGTTATTAATTCGTTTGATTTCATGAGATTATATTCATAGGTCCGAAGACAAATTAAAAATTTTGATTGTTGTCAAGGTGGGACGAAATAATTTGTTTAATAAACCAGAAGAAATTTGTTTAAATATAAACTGTGTTGTTATATTTTACCGTCCTTCCTAAATAACCTATCTGCAGCTGTGTTCGTCTGTAGGACTCTGAAAAATGCACCCAAAGGTAAGAGTTTATTTAATTTGAACAACCTATATTGAAATCTTAAATTTGAAGTAAGTTGAGTAGTTTCACTGGCGCCCGAACAGGGACTCGAGTATTTTATTAGTTTGATATAACTTATATAGTTTCACTGGCGCCCGAACAGTTGGACGATTTGTGTGATTTATTATAATCACACAGATCTGGCCAAATTAAGCTGCAGAGTGGGTTATTTGGAAGCGAGGGCGATTGTGTAGTTAGTAAGCTTATAAAATTGTGTACAAGTAAACAATAATATAAAAATGGAAAACAATAGTGATAAAGACAACAGCGTTGACTTGACCAGTACAAGTACAGACAATCAAGTAAATACAATAATAACCGAAACGGTAATAAGTGAAATAAGCCTAACAGAGTCAGTGACAATGGAAGGCGCTAAGATTCATTCAACGCCTATCCAAAACAAGCAAAATGACAATAACGATATAGTGAATACAACTAACAACTAATTTTAGAAAAACAAAACATAATAAGCACTAAATTTGATGAACGAAGTAATAAACTCGAAACCAATTTTAATGAACTTAATGTTAAATTTGCAGCATTAAATAAGCGTTTTGACAGTAGTGATGAAAAATTCAATGAACAAAATAAAAAATTTGATACATTAAGTAGTGACATAAATAGTCGTTTTGACATAAACGAGAGTAAATTAGACAGTAAATTTAATGAACTTGAAGAGTGAAATTAATAATATAAAGTCACAAAACTTTGACCTTGATAAACGTATAAATGATATAGATGAGCGATGCAATGTTATTCTTGAACAAGTAATTACAGTAAATGATAATTTAAAAAGCTTTGCAAGTAACAGTGGTAATATGACAACAGATAGTGGAGAAATTAATAACAAGATGAGTAATACCGATGATTATAATGATGTGTTAACAAGTGACAACAATGATGTTGAAAGTGGTAATGTAATTGAAAACGTGGTATCAGAGAGGTGATAATGAGAATAGAATAAGAGTTGAGGTTGATCAAAGATTGCTAGTTAGTGTTAATGATTTAGAAAGGGAGAAAGAATGGAGAGATAGTTTAAATGTAGAGTATGGACAGAGGGCGAAATTTTCCTGTAGTATAGGTGAAGAAAAAGCTTCACCAATGTTGTATGAGGACAGAGTTTCCTCCGGTAGTTGTGTGGAAGAAGAGGTGTCTTCAGATGGTCCCTTTATTTTTTGTGATGGTCTTGGAAGTGCCAAGACGAATAGTAAGTTTGTGTTGCCCTCTGTGTGGAATGAGAATGTGAAATGTTGTGGTGATGAAATTGATTATGAGAGAGAGAAAGAGTTAGAGTGTTTCAAGCTAAGTAGAGGTTATGGAGAGTTGATAGAGAAGATGAATATTAAGAGAATTATGGTAAATAATGTAGATTTACCTTGTACTGTAGTAAACAATGTGTATATTGATGATAAATATTTACCTGTTGGGAGAAGTAGTGTACTTGTAGTAGCAGAATATTGTGATAATGATGTGATTGTAACAATAAATACTGACGGAGACTTGACAAATAATACTAATGTAGACATGATTTATGATAACGTAATAAAGAGGGGTAACCCTATGTATTATTATTGTGGTACAATGGACAAAACAAATTTTTATGGGTATTACACAAATGATATCCATACGAGACATATAAATAAAAATGAGAAATGTTATGTGAAGATAAGACTAATTTTTGATGATGGAGGTTGATTAAAAAATCGGTGTATGGACATTTTAAATATTTTATTTTATGCTTCTGACCTTGCTAATCTAGGAAATGAGATGTGGTAAACTGAAAAAATAATGACAAAAGATTGTAAATAAATTGATAGTGAAATTAATTGTGTTTGTATTGTAAAATGTTTTATGTAAACAATGTTTGTAGTATATATAATAATAATAATATTTTATTTTGTTAATTAACAACAATAATTAACGAGAGGTAATAATGAATTTAATTTTGTATTGTGTGTCTAAATTACAAGCGTTTTAAACAATGTAACTAAAACCAAATTGTTTTAGGTGATCAAATATTTGATCTGAATTGTAATAAATAGTAATTGATAAATATGTTAACACGAAAAGATTTATAGAAGCTAAAAAAATTGAAGGAAGTATTTAGTTGTGTTGTAATCAAAAATGTTGAGACTGAGTTAGTGTTTATAAAAACAGTCTGGCAGACAACTGTTAATGTAAACAGGTACGTTGTGTGACCAATGTTTACAGTCATGCTGTAGTTGACAACAACAAGAATGTTGTGTTTTGATGAATCAATGCCATGAGCAAATTCTATTATGAAATAAATGAAATACCAGATGTAATGGAATGTAGGTAATATTTTTTTTTGTAGGGTCCTTTTGTAAAATGTAATTGAACAGATGAGATTGATATAATGAGAAGTTGAGGAATTAAAGTAAATTAATTCATGTAATTAAATTACTTGAAAAGGTGAATTTGAATAATGAATTTAAATTTGTTTTGATCTGAATTTTGACTGTAGTCATAAAATAAATAATAATTGATGAAAGAAATGCGAACTGATTAATGAATAAAGTTTTATTTGATTGGAAATTTGAGATTAAAATTATAATGTTCATAAATTTTATTTAAAATTCAAAGGTAATAATGCATTTTGTTTGAAGTATGTATCATATAGTAGGGTGCTATTATTGTATTTTGTGTAATCCATTTGTGATTTTTGGTGGGTGATGGTATCTTGGTAGGAGACAACAATATCTATATAGTTTATAGGGGATTTATGTGTACTAGCTGTAGGTATACAGAAGTTTATATAACCAAAATTATGCAACCAGTACTTTGCTGATAATGAACCAGTACGGCCAAGAGGAAACGAATCAGTTGTGGATATGGTATATTGGAAGGCCTTTTTGGTAATTTTTAATTGAATGTTATAGAGTCAGGCGTTACTGTGGCAGGTATTTGTCCAAGTTTATGGTGTTGGGATCTCGAACAGAGAAGTCCAGTAAGATCGGATGGGTGCTGCCACAGTCGCCAGACTAGGGGGGTAAGTACCCATGATTTTAGTAAAGAGTTCAGGGGGGGTTGCGGCGCCATATCCTCACTGATCCTCTTAGGTTTTAGGCAATGAGAGTTTGTATGCTTCGGCATACAACCTCTCATTGGGGGGGGGGGTTATTGTAACGGTACAGAATTGTGCGCTACCCCAGTTTTAATTTTTAATTGTCAGTATCCACCTGTGAGGTGCCCCAGTGCAACATACACTGTTAGCATAAACAACTGGTGTCTAGACAGCCAGACTAGACGTATTACGTAATAGCCCCAGCAGCAGTCTTTTGTGAATCACAGTATGCAGATTGTCATCAGAGTATTAACATAAAACAGTAGGAAGCAGCAGCATACAGTGTAGTAACAAGTTAAACGGTGGCCTCGGGAGTGTAAGATAGGCCGAAATTAAAGTAGGCCTATCATGAACAACTAACAGTGCATAAATAGAGCGCGGCCAGCCTATAAAACATCTAAGTGCGAGTAAAATTACGTCGGCTGACTTTATCTTACTTTTATAACGTGGAACCATTAAACAAATCAGTGAGAACCATTAAACAAAAAACAGTAAACTCAGTACCAATGATGGCGTGAGTGCGCGAGAATTAAGAAAGCGGTCAACTAGTAAAAAAAAAAAAAACTATCAGTGTTCGTACTGGTAAAGTTACGTGGACCAACACCATTATTATTACATGTGAACAATATGGTTTTTCATTGGAGCGAAGCCACTACCAGGATGAGTACCACATTTCAGAACTTTTAATTACTATATTGTAATATTTACTTTTACAGACACTTTGCTAATAAACAGAGATCTCTAAGGGAAAAGATATAAATTTAATAAATAAAAAATAAAGCGTACTGATTCATTATAAATATTCATTAAAAAATATATAAATAATTTGTTGTAGTCTAATAGATGTTATATTAAGAAATGTTTAGGTTATTAATTCGTTTGATTTCATAAGATTATATTCATAGGTCCGAAGACAAATTAAAACTTTTGATTATTGTCAAGGTGGGACGAAATAATTTGTTTAATAAACCAGAAGAAATTTGTTTAAATATAAACTGTGTTGTTATATTTTACCGTCCTTCCTAAATAACCTATCTGCAGCTGTGTTCGTCTGTAGGACTCTGGAAAATGCACCCAAAGGTAAGAGTTTATTTAATTTGAACAACCTATATTGAAATCTTAAATTTGAAGTAAGTTGAGTAGTTTCACTGGCGCCCGAACAGGGACTCGAGTATTTTATTAGTTTGATATAACTTATATAGTTTCAAACATTATCTCTCTTTTAAACCTCACCTTCCCAATCCTGGACATAAATTTCATGTGTTCTTAATTTCAGAATTATTTTTCTTTTAATTATTTTTACTATAATATGGGTATCAGCTTTAGTGATGTGATATAACTTTGTAAACCTAATAAAACTGTCCATGATAATCAGTATATATTTAATATGTCTCCTACCACTAGTTGGGAATGGTCCACAAATGTCAATTAAAACTTGCTCTAGCGATCTCAATGCTTGATTATTTATCCACCTTCCCTCATATCTGACATTGGCTAACTTGACTGTTTGACAAATATCATATAGTAACTTAGCACATAAAAATTGATGTCGATTTTTCATACACTTTGGGTTATTCTATCATTTATTTGGTTACCTTTAATTATATTCCTGTTTTCATGTTGGAACACTTAATTTCTTCTCACTTTTCACACCTCGAGTCATATTGCCATATTTATTTTTTATTTCTTTACCTCGTTGTTTGTATCATCCCTAAAATACCATAGTTCCCTAACATTAAATACTACACATGGGTTCGGATTCAGAGGGGCACTCTTGGCTTCCATTACTCTGCTGTTTTCCCTAAATATATCATCTGAGATCAGAGGAACTTCATCTCTGTCCAGGAAAAAATAAAAGTTGCACTACACAACACAATACATATAAGTATTACCTATAAGGTAGCTCCTTCGCTACAAACTTATATTCAAGGGATTGTGACATGATTTCTTTGAGGTCTCTTCACATTTTATTCTATTACTGTTTCACTTCTGGTGTTTTATCACTTCAATTAATATTCTATCATTCACAGGTAACTGGTTAACATTATTCGACATACATGTTGGATTATTTCCATCTTGGTGCTGTCAATCAATGATATTTTAGATTCTATCTTCATCTTTATTTTTATTTATCTATTCCCCTTTAATTATGCAGTTAAGTACTGAATTTCATCATTATCGTAAGTTGTATTTGTCTATTCTTTCTTCATCTAACTCATTTCTAACCCTTCTTAAATAGTAACTAGTCTTAATTGTTCTTATCATTGTTATTATACTGATTAAAATAGTTATTCAAATAATTATTATGGTTATTAACTGTCTTTCTCTTCTTAATTGATTCAAAATAATTTCTCTTAACTATCCGGTAAGATGTTCTTACTTATTTTAGAATTTGGTGGTTATATTTCATCTTAATTCATAAAAATAAAATTTTTTATTTGTAATAACTTTCATATTATGTCGTTTGTATTAATAATTAATCTAATCTTTGTTCAATTAGTTTGCTTTGGTCAATACCCAGAAAATCAGTCCCTACTTTCCATATTTTTCATATTTAGTTCATCCGTTGTCAAATACATAAGTTGTCCTTGTTGCACGGATTATTATTACAGTGTCCATAATGATTTCTGTTTTTATTAAATATCTCTCCGTCACCCTGTACTCCAATTCTTTTAATACTACATGTTCATTTGTATCTATGCCTACATCAATCGCTTTCCCATCCATTTTATTGAACAGGTATTTTAATGGTATTTGAATTATTGATGACATTGCTGATAGTTTGCTACACATTTCAATTTCTGTGATATTTAATTTACCTATAGACTTTCTGACGTTTTTTCTCACTATTTTATTGTGATTCCCTTTGAAAGTTTCTATTAAGTTCCTTCTATTATTTTTAAAATTACTTATTATTCTGTAGTCAGTACTTAGGATGTTAAGTACATTAATCAGTCCATTGTTCATCATCTCCAATTCTTCTCGTGTATTTTTAATTTTCTTAGTATGTGTTATTCTTCATTCTTCTGTTTTCTTAATTATTTGTTTCTTTATTCCATTATCTTCTATTTTGTGACTTACTTGCTCCCTGTTTTGATCGTTTGGTATTATTTCTATCTCCGTGTTGTTATCATTTATTACTTCTTCCGTTATCTGTTCCATAACTTCCTGTTTATTTTCTCCTAATTCCTCTTCCACTTCAATAATTTTATTTATTACCTCTTCACGTAATTGAGCTAAATTTTCATCAGTTTTCTCAACCTTCTGGTTAGTTTCTATAACTCCATTCCTTATTTCTTTTTTATACTCTTCTAACAGTTGTTTCAATTCCTCTTTATTGTTCTTACTCTCTTCCTTCAATTGTCCTTTTAACTCTTCGTTACTTTGTCTAATCTCCTCCTTCAACTGTTGTAGTAATGTTTCATTATTGCTTTCTATTTTATCATTCAATGTTTCGTTATTTTCTTTCATTTGTTTCTTTAATTCCTCATTATCTACTCTCATTTGTTTCAATAATGTTTCGCTGGTTTTGTTATTCCCTTCCATTATAATTCTCATCATCTCCTGGAAATTTGCATCCATTGGTTGGGTTGGTTTCTTTGGTTGGTCCCCTTGGGCATCCCTTACTATTACTTCCATTTCAGTTTCTTCCTCTTCCGCACTATTACTCCTTAATTCATATCGTTGCTCTGGTTTGTTAGCCATTTTACAATATTTAACTTAATTTAATTACAAGGAAATTTTTATGCTAATTAAATTTAACAAAATTATGTTAGTTGGTGCTGGCTTAAAGAAAATCTTTGCTATCACGTGTGGGCGCCATTTATATACTGTATTTATTTTCTAGTAATGTAATTATTTACTAATATAATGTAATTAAGATATGTAATTACAGTTATTATGTTTTTTGTTTATCTGCACATGAAAGAAACTCTATTTCAGGGTTAATAATTATTAAGCTGTTTGATCTTATTTAATATTGTATATGATATCTTCTTTCCTTTAAACCGAACCAAATAACGTTAGTATGTAAATTTATAATAAATAACAATGTAATAATATTTACCATACAAATGTAAATAGATTGACTCTGAATTCTTAACAGCTGCCACGGGTTCACTTCTGGTTGATGTTTATTATTTTAAAAGGCAATATTAGGCTTAGCGATCCGTTCCTCCACGTGAATTTCACATTAGTTTTAATGCAGAATGTTGTTTTCTTCGACGACAGCAAAACAGATATCTCTTTGGAAAATTGGATTTGATGGTATGGCCACTCAAACTATTGTTCAGTACATAATTCCTCTTTTAGATCGGCGTTCTTTCAAAGATATATTTAGACTTCTTGAAATATTTTTTTGTTTATTGAGTTGTATTTTTTTTTTTTAAATTCAGTTCAATATTAATTTATTAATATTAAATCTCTTCTCCTGATTGATTACTTTATTAAATATACAATCAAACTCTGGTATAAAAAATTAAACTCTTTTTACTGTTTATCTGTTTACATATAACATTAGACTTTGTTATGTATAAATTTTGACTTATTTAAATAATACCAAATATAAATTTAGATTTCATTTACATAATCACTCTCTTTGATCTTTACCATATTGAGTATAAAATTAGACTAACTAATACATTTCCTTCCATTTCTATACAATACAAATCTAACAATTTACAATTTTGCCACATTGATACCTCCCTACATTCGTTACATCTTTCTATTATATAACTATTAAAAACATATATAACTTTTCTACTTATTATTAAATATATTTATTTGATTTCTAACATTCTTAATTCTAGTTTGTATTTATTATATTATAATTTTCTTACTCTTTCCTTTTATTTTAATATTTATTTCAAATTTCATATAATCCTTGTCAAAACATATATCTTACTGCTGTTTTATCTAGCATTGGAGTCTACCTCTATGTTAGTTGGGACTATTGACTCAGTGTTTTTGTTTACATTTTAACCATATGTTCCAATTACTATTAAATTCAACTCTTATGTACTGTGTTGTATTTTAACAGCAGTACTATATATATACACTGGAGTCTCGTTTAACCGGATTTGATGGAACCAAGGATGATTCGGTTAACCGAAAATTCGGTTAAAATGGAAACATAGTACTGTACTGTAATTCACACTTTTTTTAGTGAGAAAAAACGCTAAAGAACAACAAGCGCCTTTAATCGTTTTTTAGTGAAACTAGCAGTACTCGTGCGCCGTTGTTACATACAGACGTCTTTAAAATCAACGGGCTTTAAATACTGTAATTAAATCATACAATATTACTGTTTAAAAATTTAAAAGAATAACTTTATTTTAATCAAACTTAAAAGTATTTTTCATACGACATTTCAAATACAGTAGTACGTATTTAAGTCATTACAGTAGGTGTACATTAAAAAATTAACAAAGAAGAAAAATTAATGAAAATGAGTGAATGAATGAATGAAATGAAAAATAGAAAAGAACCCTTATTAATCTCACATTAATTTAACTTTTTGAAAAAATTAGTGACTCACGCGTCAAGTACAGTACAATCAGTCCCGCATACAGTACAGTCCGTCACACGAGTTATAAACGCTGTAAAATTTAAAATATGCAAACTTCTTGAAAAGAAAATTACCGCGTCATCATTCGGTTAATCCAGAAATTCGGTTAATTGGGATTCGGTTAATCGGGACTCTAGTGTATACAATATTCAATCACTTTCTGCTACAGTCCGTTTCTTGATGTATATAATACATTTAATATTTTTAAATAAATTTACCTCAAGATATACTTTTTTTCCGTATTAGGAACATGTTTCGAGAGCTCCCGTGCTCTCATCTTCAGCCTTCGCGATCTTGCGTCTAGTGAAGTAATTTGTGTGTTGGCTGGATGCTGTTAAGGTTGTTTGTTGGTCTCTGGTATTTTAAAGTTGTATTATTGTGTGTGATTGTGGTATATGTATTTGTATTTTGTGTATTTTCGATGTTGAGTGCTTTGAATATTGTGTCATGTTTTGTATTGATTTGTATTTTGTTCAGGTATTAGTTTGTTTTGTGTTTTATGTTTGTATTTTTGTAAATTTTCCCAAATGTTCATTATGGTGCCTTTGTGTGGTATATGTTTTATTAGTGTCATATTGGTTATGTCTGGGAATTCATGTCCTGTGTTTATTGCATGTGTGACTAAATTGGATTTATATATTTCTGGTTTTTTGTATGCATTTAGGTGTTCAAAATAACGTTTTTTCAGCTGTTTTTTTGTTTGTCCTATATAACATTTATTGCAATCTTGGCATTCAATTTTGTATATACCGTTAGTTGTTATATTATCTTTGTTGTGTGAGCTATTTTGTTTTTTGTAAATTATTTTTATTAGTTTTGTATATTATTTTTATATCTGTGTTTTTAAATAGTTTTGTCATTTTATTATTTATGTATGTGAATGTGGCCCATTTTTTGTTGTTATTATTTATGTGTTGTTCATTTTGATTAATTCTTAATTGTTCAGTTTTTATTTTATATTTGATTTTATTTTCTATTTTGTTCATAGTATTTTTATTGTATCCATTTTCATAACCAATTTGGTATGTTATATTTCTTTCTTTCAGTTTCTTGTTTGTTTAGGGGAATTTTGTACATTCTGTTAAATAGTGAATAGAATGCTGCTATTTTATGTTGTGGTGGGTGGTCAGAATGGTTAGGTATAATGATGTTAGTAGAAGTTGGTTTTCCATATATTGCATATTGTATGTGGTTGTTGTATCTTGTGATGGTTATATCTAAATAGTTGATTTTGTTATGTTTTTCTTTTTCTTCTGTGAATTGTATTTTAGGATGTATGTTATTGATTTGTTTCAGTATGTTGTCTGCATTTGTGTTTTTGTTATTTGATACATATAGCCCATCATCTACATATCTTATCCATATGCCATTTTGGTCATATGATTTTATAATATTTTGTATTTTGGTGTCCATGTGTTGTAGGAATATTTCTGCTATTATGCTTGATAATGGTGATCCCATTGCTAAACCTTCTTGCTGTTGATAAATTTTGCTATTAAATTCAAAGTAATTTTGTTTTAGTATTAGTTGGAGGCTATTTTTTATTTCGGTTATATATTGTTTGTTTTCATTTTGTTCTTTAAGTTTGTTTATTATTATGTCTATTGTTTCTTCTACTGGGATGTTGGTGTACATGTTTGTGATGTCATATGATGTGAAAAATTTATTTTCATTTATATTTATTATTTTTAGTTTGTCTACATATAATAACAAATGTCTTATCTAACAAATAACCATCATAACATAAAAAATACGTACGAATTAATAGACAGCTAACACACAAATACTTCACCAGACGCAAGATCGCAAAAGCTGAAGATGAGAGCACGGGAGCTCTCGAAACATGTTCCTAATAAGGAAAAAAGTATATCTTGAGGTAAATTTATTTATAAATATTAAATGTAGTGTGTGTGTGTGTGTGTGTGTGTGTGTGTGTGTGTGTGTGTGTGTGTGTGTGTGTGTGTGTGTGTGTGTGTGTGTGTGTGTGTGTGTGTGTGTGTGTGTGTGTGAAGTCATAGAAATAACAAACAAGGACACAAATATTCCATAAGATGGCTGAGGATGGGCATAATGTTTGATGCCTGAAACATGTTCAAAGGAAGGAAACAGTATATTTTGATTGACTGAAAAGTAGTAGAAAATATTAAATTACACACACACAGAACATAATCTAAATCAGATATATGTATATAAACAGCTGTTATAAACAGTAGATCTCAAATTTGTGCATCTGTTTTACATTCTATTTCTGAAGATGAGAGTAATATATAGTAAACCTGTAAAACAGTATAATACATAATAAAAAGTATATTCATGTTCAAACCATTAAATATTTTTTATTATTAAATATAAAACTATAAATCTGGTTTTTATATTTTTGTCCTAACAATTTGTTCTACACTTTACAAGTATCGAACCTACGTATTGTGAAGTCTGATAGCTATTTATTTATTTAATTAAACATGATATGTAGAGGAAACATTTTATTTTTCCCGAGGTCATGGGATTATGACCTATGATGACTTACCGAACTCCTGCAATTTTGTGTTCCTTATGGAATTGTATATATTGTACTGCTGTTAAAATACAACACAGTACATAAGGGGAAAATAATAAATTTTAAACTAAAAAATATACAAATTTAATAGTAATTGGAACATATGTTTAAAATGTAAACAAAAACATTGAGTCGATAGTCCCAACTCGATAGAGGTAGCCTCCAATATGAGATAAAACAGTATTAGTATTAAGATATGTTTTGAAAAGGATTATATGAAATTTGAAATAAATTTTAAAATAAGAGGAAATAGTAAGAAAATTATAATATAATAAATACAAACTAGAATTAAGAATATTAGAAATAAAATAAATATATTTAATAATAAGTAGAAAAGTTATATATGTTTTTAAGAGTTATATGATAGAAAGATGTAACTAAGGTAGGGAGTTATCAATGTGCCAAAATTGTAAATTGTTAGATTTTGTATTGTATAGAAATAAAAGGAAAGGTATGAGTCTAAAATTGTATTTAATAAGAGTAACATGAAGAGTCTAAGAGACTGATATGTAAATGAAATCTAAATTAATATTTGGTATTATGTAAATAAGTCAAAATTTTTACATCACAAAGTTTAATGTTGTATGTAAAAGGATAAACAGTAAAAAGAGTTTAATTTGTTATACCAGAGTTTGATTGTCCATTTAATAAAGTAATCAATCAGGAGAAGAGATTTAATATTAATATTGAATTTAATAAAATAAAATACAACTCAATAAATAAATAATATTTCGAGAAGTCTAAACATATCATTAAAAGAACGCCGATCTAAAAGAGAAATCCTGTACTGAAGAATAGTTTGAGTGGCCATAAAATATAATCCAATATTCCGAAGAGATATCTGTTTTGCAGTCGTCGAAGAAAACAATATTCAGCATTAAAACCAATAAGAAATTCGTGTGGAGGAACGGATCGCTAAGCCTAATATTGCCTTTGAAAATAATAAACATCAACCAGAAGTGAACCCGTGGCAGCTGGGAAGAATTCAGAATCAGTCTAGTTACATTTGTATGGTAGCTATTTTTATATTGTTATTTATCAAAATTTTATATACTAACTTTATTTGGTTTGGTTTACAGAAAAGAAGATATCATATACAATCGTAAATAAGATCAAACAGCTTAATAATCAGTAACCCTGAGATAGAGTTTCTTTTCAGGTGCTGATAAACAAAAAACATAATAACTGTAACTACATATCTTAATTACATTATACTATAAAATAATAACAGCACATTAATGACGCAACCAACGTGGTGCATATAATAAATAATATCTGCAAATTAATCACAGCACATTAATGGCGCCAATACGTGAAAGCAAAGATTTTCTTTAAGCCAGCACCAAATAACATAATTATGTTAAATTTAATTAGCATAAAAAATTTCCTTGTAATTAAATTAAGTTAAATATTGTAAAATGGCTAACAAACCAGAGCAACGATATTAATTAAGGAGTAATAGTGTTGAAGAGGAAGAAACTGAAATGGAAGTAATAGTAAGGGATGCCCAAGGGGACCAACCAAAGAAACCTACCCAACCAGTGGACGCTAATTTACAGTAAATTATGAGGATTATGATGGAGCAATTCGGAAGAATAGAAGAAAATAATAAACAAACAAACGAAAGGAATAAAGAAAACAGCGAAAAATTATTGAAACAAATAACTGAAAAATTGGATAGGAACAGACAAGAAATGAAAAAAGATAAGGAAACCGTATTAAAACAAAATAGTGAGGAATTAAAGAAACAAATGAAAGAGAGTGTCAGAGAATTAAATGAAACATTAGATAGTGGTTTCAAGAAAATGAAAGAAACACTAGACAGCATGTCTGAGGTTATTAAAGAAACACTGGATAAGAACAGGGAACCAGTAAATCAGAAAATAAAAGTTAGTAAAGAAATAGAAAATAAAAAAGACAAAAGTGTATTGTTATCTGAAAAGAAACATAGCAGAAACAAAGAGAATAATAAGTATGTGGAAAAGAAGACGAAGAAAATAGGTAAAAGACGTCCCAAGAAACAGAAAAATACACAGGAAGAATTATATATGATTAGGAGTGGGCTGGTTAATGTACGTAATATCCCTATCACTAATTATAGAGAAAGAACAGAATTAAAAAATCATAGTAAAAACTTAAGGAAATTTATATTTAAAATGAATACATCAGAAAAAGAAAGGAATAATAAAATATCAGCTATATCATCAATAGTTGATATACCAGTGACATATTTGGTTAAAGAACTAGATAATAAAGTGTTAAAAGTAGGCGAAGATACCATTGAAAATTTGGTGTTCGAAAAATTGCAGTACAGAGTGATCGAAAGATATGTCATTAGGACAGAATTGATTGGAAATTCAATAGTAGGTCTTGAAATGAGTGAAAACTTCGCAGCAGAAAAATCAAAATACAAGGTAGTAGTGATAAAGTTGACAAGGATAGAAATCATTCTGAAAACAATAATAATCCGGGCAAAAAGGACAACTTATGTAATTGACAATGGATGAACTAAATATAAAAAATATGGAAAGAAGGGACTGATTTTTTGGGTATGGACCACAGCAAACTAATGGAACAAAGATTAGATTAATTATTAATACGAACAACATAATATGAAAGTTATTACAAATAAAAAGTTTTTGTTTTATGAATTAAGAGGAAAATAAAAAATCAACAAAATTCTAAAAATAAGTAAGAACATCTTACCATATATTTCAAAAGAAATTATTTTGAATCAATAATCATAAAAGAAAGGAAAATAAACCACCAAATTCTAAAAATAAGTAAGAACATCTTACCGGATAGTTAAGAGAAATTATTTTGAATCAATTAAGAAGAGAAAGACAGTTAATAACCGTAATAATTATTTGAATAACTATTTTAATCAGTATGATAACAATGATAAGAACAATTAATACTAGTTACTATTTAAGAAGGGTTAGAATGAGTTAGATGAAGAAAGAATAGACAAATACAACTTACGATAATGATGAAATTCAGTACTTAACTGTATAATTAAAGGGGAATAAATAAAAAAAATGAAGATGAAGATAGAATCTAAAATATCATTGATTGACAGCACCAAGATGGAAATAATACAACATGTATGTCGAATAATGTTAACCAGTTACCTGTGAATGATAGAATATTAATTGAAGTGATAAAACACCAGAAGTGAAACAGTAATGGAATAAAAATGTGAAGAGACCTCAAAGAAATCATGTAACAATCCCTTGAATATAAGTTTGTAGCGAAGGAGCTACCTTATAGGTAATAATTATATGTATTGTGTTGTGATAGTGATCTGTGCAACTTTTATTTTTTTCCTGGACAGAGATGAAGTTCATCTGATCTCAGATGATATATTTAGGGAAAACGGCGGAGTAATGGAAGCCAAGAGTGCCCCTCCGAATCCAAACCCATGTGTAGTATTTAATGTTAGGCAATTATGGTATTTTGGGGATGATACAAACAACTAGGTAAAGAAACAAAAAATAAATATGACAATATGACTCTAGGTATGAAAAGTGAGAAGAAATTAAGTGTTCCAACATGAAAACAGGAATATAATTAAAGGTAACCAAATAAATGATAGAATAACCCAAAGTGTATGAAGAATCGACATCAATTTTTGTGTGCTAAGTTACTATATGATATTTGTCAAACAGTCAAGTTAGCCAATGTCAGATATGGGAAGGTGGATAAATAATCAAGCATTGAGATCGCTAGAGCAAGTTTTAATTGACATTTGTGGACCATTCCCAACTAGTGGTAGGAGACGTAGCAAGTACGTACTGATTATCATGGACAGTTATTAGGTTTACAAAGCATGTCACATTATTAAATCTGATACCCATATTATAATAAAAATAATAAAAAAAAAAAATAATTCTGAAATTAAGAACAAATGAAATTTATGACCAGGATCAGGAAGGTGAGGTTCAAAAGAAAGATAATGTTGTAGAGTTTTTTAGCCTTGATATTAGGCACAATTGTTATTTTTTATTTTTGATGTAAAACCAGTTGGTTTGAATAATGTCATTTTAAGCCATAAATGAGTGTTTAAGATATGGTGATTCGTGATAGTGATGAATCATATTTGTTATGTTAATAAAAGAAAAAAATCAATTTATTAAAAGAACTTTGTGAGATACAATTAACTAATTAATCAGATTTTTTAAATATTAAGGTTAGACTATGTTTGTGATAATAAATTAATTATTTCAAAATCTCATCTCAAGTTGTATCTGAGATTATGAAATAAGGGAAGGTATTATATGCTGCTGTCAAAATACAACAGTACATAAAAGGAAAATAATAAATTTTAAAAATGAAAAAATATACAAATTTAATAGTAATTGGAATATATGTTTAAAATGTAAACAAAAACATTGAGTCGATAGTCCCAACTCGATAGAGGTAGACTCCAATATGAGATAAAACAGTATTAAGATATATGTTTTGAAAAGGATTATATGAAATTTGAAATAAATATTAAAATAAGAGGAAATAGTAAGAAAATTATAATATAATAAATACAAACTAGAATCAAGAATATTAGAAATAAAATAAATATATTTAATAATAAGTAGAAAAGTTATATTTGTTTTTAAGGGTTATATGATAGAAAGATGTAACTAAGGTAGGGAGTTATCAATGTGCCAAAATTGTAAATTGTTAGATTTTGTATTGTATAGAAATAAAAGGAAAGGTATGAGTCTAAAATTATATTTAATAAGAGTAACATGAAGAGTCTAAGAGACTGATATGTAAATGAAATCTAAATTAATATTTGGTATTATGTAAACAAGTCAAAATTTATACATCCAAAAGTTTAATGTTGTATGTAAAAGGATAAACAGTAAAAGAGTTTAATTTGTTATACCAGAGTTGATTGTCCATTTAATAAAGTAATCAATCAGGAGAAGAGGTTTAATATTAATATTGAATTTAATAAAATAAAATACAACTCAATAAATAAATAATTTTCGAGAAGTCTAAACATATCTTTAAAAGAACGCCGATCTAAAAGAGAAATCCTGTACTGAAGAATAGTTTGAGTGGCCATAAAATATAATCCAATATTCCGAAGAGATATCTGTTTTGCAGTCGTCGAAGAAAACAACATTCAGCATTAAAACCAATAAGAAATTTGCGTGGAGGAACGGATCGCTAAGCCTAATATCGCCTTTGAAAATAATAAACATCAACCAGAAGTGAACCCGTGGCAGCTGGGAAGAATTCAGAATCAGTCTAGTTACATTTGTATGGTAGCTATTTTTACATTGTTATTTATCAAAATTTTACATACTAACTTTATTTGGTTTGGTTTAAAGAAAAGAAGATATCATATACAATCGTAAATAAGATCAAACAGCTTAATAATCATTAACCCTGAGATAGAGTTTCTTTTCATGTGCTGATAAACAAAAAACATAATAACTGTAACTGCATATCTTAATTACATTATACTAGTAAATAATAACAGCACATTAATGACACAAGCAACGTGGTGCATATAATAAATAATATCTGCAAATTAATCACAGCACAATATATATATATAGTATTTAAAATTTATAATTATATTACCTCAAGATGTTCTTTTCCGTATTTGGAACATGTTACGAGAGTTCCTGTTCTCTCATCTTCAGCCTTCGCCATCTTGTTTTTGTTTTTGGCTGAAGATGAGAGAACAGGAACTCTCGAAACATGTTCCAAATAAGGAAAAGAACATCTTGAGGTAATATAATTATAAATTTTAAATACTTTATATATATCAAGAAACGAACTGTAGCAGCAAGTGATTGAAGGATATATATATATATATATATTTTTTAACGTAACAGAGTTGAGGTTCCCGACGTTACATAAAAAACTTTGTAAACATGACTTAAAAGAATGCCCAAAGTATGTTATAATTAAATACAAAAGGGCCCATCTCACCAGAAGAATGCATTAAAGGTACCTAGTAAGGTTACTAAGTAATAAAACATCAAAAGTGTACCTAAATCTAAAATATGTAATGAGTAGTATGAGATGTAAAACATAAACATTGTGTCTAGTGGGATGAGTTTAATGTGTAGGAGTTGAGTATAATATACTGTTCAATTAATATTTAATGTGTTATAAAATGTACTTGGTGTTGTACTGTATCATGATATAGTGTTTACAGGATATTTATTTTATGTTTTGGGTGTAGTAAGTGTGGAGCTGTTGCTTTAAGGAAGTACAAAATCATAGGTACTCATTTTATTCATGTTAAAATTGTATTTAAATAATTCAGTACAAGTACACTTATTAGGTATGATATTATGTTAAATGTATTTACTTTAATTGATTAATGAAGATGTTTAAAAGAATATTTGTAAACTTGGGCCAGGAAGACAATAAGTGTTAATAAGTTGGCAGGTAGTTCTTATAATTATGTTAAAAACCAATGAAGGGTTCAATGATGAACTAAATAATATAATGAATTGAAACCAGGAATTTAAAATTGATATAAGTGGCCATAAGCCAGTGACTATTTGTACAGTAGGTCAGGTAAAGAAAAATTAAATTAAAAACAAAACAAAATTATAACATGTGTAACAAAACCAATAGGCCTAAATTTAATATTTGTAAAAGGAAATTAATACCTTTTTAATAATTCCAGTCAGAGGAAAATGTAGTAAAATGTATATGGTTTAATAAGGCAGATTAAGTGAAAGTTTTATGTAAAATGGTGTAATTCCAAGCATGGAGTATTTTATTAAATAAGAGTAGTAATATTTTCTAATTCTGGCTCTAGGATATCAAATATTATCCAATGACAGGAAAAGTAATGGTTGTTAGGGTAACTGAAATGCAAGAAATTTTGTTGATTTCAACTTTCAATTGTTACATGTGAATGGGTTAAGTTAAATTAATACGAATCCAGAAAAGAATTTAAAAAAACCTTTCAATTCGATTGTTATATCCTATTGGGAACAGTTCAGAAGACAAATTTAAAAATAAACTAAAATAAAAATGAATAAATTTTAATAAATCCAATGTCTTAAAGCCAATCCATTAAAAAAGAACCGAGTAATAATTACTGAACTAGATTTCGGGAAATATAATTCTACACATCCTCAAAGTTGCGGAATTAATAAATCCTTCTTCAAACTAATTCCATTAAAGGAATGATGATGAACCCGAGTTACAATTAAACCAAGATTCTTCTTGAATGGACAAGAAGTCAAAAGTAATGCAAATCTAAACCAAACATACACAAAGAATCTTTGGTATTGAAGTACTAAACCTCACTTTCAAGAGATTGCAGAAGTTGTAATACTACACCAATTCCACTGGGACCGGCAACCACTAGGATCGCGAAGAAGAACGAAGAACAGAACCGAACTCCTGTTACACTCCGGGACATCACCTTTCAACTTTTATTGATAATCTGGACGCAATTTTTGGTCAAGAGTAACCTCATCAGTACATCTTCAGTCGGTTATAAACAGACGTGGCTACCTTGAGTATCGCATTGTACGGTAACAAACCAGCTTATATTTAATTTTATACATTAAGAATTAATAACCATTTGTAATACTTAGTAACCTTAATTGTGCATTACCTGGCCTTACTAATCGTTAAAAGAATCACATGTACCCTGGGATAAGAGATAAATAGAAAATTATATTTAAATTGTATTATGCATCACTAGTCCACTAACAAATCGATTCAGCATTGTACGATCGATATTAACGATCCAATAACATATGAAGACGAATGTTGAAATTTAAAAAATAATATAAATAAAGAATCCTTCTTGTATGTGATGATGTTCTGTGTTATTGTAGAATAGTTATTGTATTTTGATTGTGGAGTAACTTACAGAGAAAGAAAGTGATAAAACCGTCAAGTGAAGCAAACTAACCTATAAGAACGAGTCAATTACTAATAACAGCGCTCGTTGCAGACAGCTGGTGAATACGGGAGAGCGCAGAACTAACGTATTCTCTTCGCCAAACTTGGGTCAATTTAAACGATACAGACCGAATAGGGTTGGAGAGAATTACCGAATTATTAACAATAATACCCGTAATATAGCGTTATTCTATGGTAAAACACGTGGTAATTAACTAACACAGATTTATGTTCAACATACGAGTCGTAGCAACTATATAATAAATAATTTTTTTTTTTTATAAATTAATATTGAGTTTCAGGAGGTCTCATCTGCAACAACAAAATAAACATTTTCCTTATAAACAGAGTGGATTAGTAACCAATTGGTTAATTCAACGTGGGCTGAATTAACGATAAACCCGCAATCGTATTACACTCGTAATAAATTAGTAACATCGTTTTATGTAACAAATTGGCGCTCAACGAGTGGGCTTTAGTTAAGTAAAAAATTAGGCTATTACTTAACTGGAGCAGGCAACTATTAGAGGCACAGGAATGCATACGAGAGGTGTTTCTAAAAGGATGGCAAAGGACCAAGAAACGGAAGAAGATAGACGGGAGGAAGAAGCAGAAATATTACAGACGTTGAAAAGGAACAACAGGCGGGTGACAAGGAGGAAGCCAGAGGTGATATGGATTTCCTAAAACTATGGGAATTAATTAAAGAAGATTCCAAGAAACAGAAGGAAGCCAATGATGAAAATTATAAACGAATGGAGGAACAAAATAGACAAACTAATGAGAAATTGGACAGTATTTTAGAAAATAACAAACAAATGTTAGAAAAGCTAGAAAATAAAAGGGACAGTCTAAACAAAAATTCAAAGAAACAAAACGAAGTTTTGTGTGAGAACTTAATAAAACTAAGGAACGAGAAGTTTGACAAGAATAAAGAGGATACTAATGAGAATAAAAAAGACAAAAGGGTACTGTTATCTGAAAAGAAACCTAACAGAAATAATGAAATGAAAATAAAGAAAATGAGACAAAAACGTCAAAGGAAATTAATAAATACACGGGAAGGATTGGATATGATTAAAAGGGGATTAGTTCAGCTACATAATATATCAATTACGGAACCAGGAGAAATAAGGGAATTTAGAAACTTTAAACGAACCACAATTGAATTCCCAGATAGATTAGAAGGACCGAAAAAGCCAAAAATAACCGAGGAGCATGGAGGACTTCTGGAGATTATGTATGAACCATTTGAAAGATTAAGAAACGGTACGGAAGAATCAGCTCAAAAAACGATGGTAGACTTCAGCATGAATGAAAATTTTATAACAACAAAATGGCGGAACTACATGATAGTGAGATACGTCACAAGGACGGAAATAATTCTATACGCTAGAGAAATCCGAACAACCAGTATAGAGGAAATAATGGACCACAGTTAAACAGATTCCAAACAGAATATAGAGAAAAGGGACGGATTTTATGGATACTGAATCAAGCAAATCAAAGGAAAATAATGAGAAACTAAGTAAAATATTTTAAACTAACTATTAAATGAAATAAACTAATTACACGATACTTCAGAGAAATTATGTGGAATCAATTTAAAAAAAAAACAAAAAATTCAAAAATAAGTAAGAACACCTTACTATATAATTCAGAAGAAATTATTTTAAAACTAATAAACATGAAAGAAGAGAAAGAAGGGTTAGAAATGATTTAAATGAAGGCAGAATATGCCATACAATTTATGATAAGGAGGAGATTCAGTGTTTAATTGCTGAAGTAAATGGGAATGAATTAAAAATAGTGAAATATGTATGCTAAAGAATAATTAATTGACAGCACGGAACTAAGAAGAATTTAAAATGAATATTGAACAGCTTTAACTAATATACTGGTGAATAATATGATAAATGGAACTACAGAACAATGAGATAAATAATTTAAGAAAAGTATTAGGATACCTCAGAAATAATAGTAATCATCCCTTGAATATAAGTTTGTAGCGAAGGAGCTACCTTATAGATAATAATTATGTGTATTGTGTTGTGATAGTGCAACTTTTATTTTTTTTCTGGACAGAGATGAAGTTCCTCTGATTTCAGAAGATGTAGTTAGGGAAACGGCAGAGTAATGGAAGCCAATAGTGCCCCTCTGATTCCGTACCAGCTATGATATTAGGGAAAAATGTTAAGGAAATATAGTATTTTAGGGATTATACACCAAGAGAGGTAATTAAATATAAAAATGATAATAAGAAATTATGGCGTAAAAAGCTAGAAGAAGTTATGAGTTCCAGAGAAAGGACAGGTCTACAACTGAGGGAGGTACCAGTAGAGAATCAATGACCAGATACACAAGGAGTGTCAACACAATTTTCCGGTGCAATTAAAAGTTTGAAGAATAGAAAGAGAAGATAACCTTATCATGGGCGAACTATAAATTTATTTTAACTAAACTTCATTCAGCCAAAATAAACTTCTTTCGAAGGGTGAGTATTATGTAACGTAACAGAGTTGAGGTTCCCGACGTTACATAAAAAACTTTGTAAACATGACTTAAAACAATGCCCAAAGTATGTTATAATTAAATACAAGAGGGCCCATCTCACCTGAAGAACGCATTAAAGGTACCTAGTAAGGTTACTAAGTATTAAAACATCATAAGTGTACCTAAATCTAAAATATGTAATGAGTAGTATGAGATGTAAAACATAAACATTGTGTCTAGTGGGATGAGTTTAATGTGTAGGAGTTGAGTATAATATACTGTTCAATTAATATTTAATGTGTTATAAAATGTACTTGGTGTTGTACTGCATCATGATATAGTGTTTACAGGATATTTATCTTATGTTTTGGGTGTAGTAAGTGTGGAGCTGTTGCTTTAAGGAAGTACTAAGTCATAGGTACTCATTTTATTCATGTTAAAATTGTATTTAAATAATTCAGTACAAGTACACTTATTAGGTATGATATTATGTTAAATGTATTTACTTTAATTGATTAATGAAGATGTTTAAAAGAATATTTGTAAACTTGGCCAGGAAGACAATAAGTGTTAATAAGTTGGCAAGTAGTTCTCATAATTATGTTAAAAACCAATGAAGGGTTCAGTGATGAACTAAATAATATAATGAATTGAAACCAGGAAATTAAAATTGATATAAGTGGCCATAAGCCAGTGACTATTTTTTACAGTAGGTCAGGTAAAGAAAAATTAAATTAAAAACAAAACAAAATTGTAACATGTGTAAGAAAACCAATAGGCCTAAATTTAATATTTGTAAAAGGAAATTAATACCTTTTTAATAATTCCAGTCAGAGGAAAATGTAGTAAAATGTATATGGTTTAATAAGGCAGATTAAGTGAAAGATTTATGTAAAATGGTGTAATTCCAAGCATGGAGTATTTTATTAAATAAGAGTAGTAATATTTTCTAATTCTGGCTCTAGGATATCAAATATTATCCAATGACAGGAAAAGTAATGGTTGTTAGGGTAACTGAAATGCAAGAAATTTTTTTGATTTCAACGTTCAATTGTTACATGTGAATGGGTTAAGTTAAATTAATACGAATCCAGAAAAGAATTTAAAAAAACCTTTCAATTCGATTGTTATATGCTATTGGGAACAGTTCAGTAGACAAATTTAAAAATAAACTAAAATAAAAATGAATAAATTTTAATAAATCCAATGTCTTAAACCAATCCATTAAAAAAGAACTGAGTAATAATTACTGAACTAGATTTCGGGAAATATAATTCTACACATCCTCAAAGTTGCGGAATTAATAAATCCTTCTTCAAACTAATTCCATTAAAGGAATGATGATGAACCCGAGTTACAATTAAACCAAGATTCTTCTTGAATGGACAAGAAGTCAAAATTAATGCAAATCTAAACCAAACATACACAAAGAACCTTTGGTATTGAAGTACTAAACCTCACTTTCAAGAGATTGCAGAAGTTGTAATACTACACCAATTCCACTGGGACCGGCAACCACTAGGATCGCGAAGAAGAACGAAGAACAGAACCGAACTCCTGTTACACTCCGGGACATCACCTTTCAACTTTTATTGATAATCTGGACGCAATTTTTGGTCAAGAGTAACCTCATCAGTACATCTTCAGTCGGTTATAAACAGACGTGGCTACCTTGAGTATCGCATTGTACGGTAACAAACCAGCTTATATTTAATTTTATACATTAAGAATTAATAACCATTTGTAATACTTAGTAACCTTAATTGTGCATTACCTGGCCTTACTAATCGTTAAAAGAATCACATGTACCCTGGGATAAGAGATAAATAGAAAATTATATTTAAATTGTATTATACATCACTAGTCCACTAACAAATCGATTCAGCATTGTACGATCGATATTACGATCCAATAACCTATGAAGACGAATGTTGAAATTTAAAAAATAATATAAATAAAGAATCCTTCTTGTATGTGATGATGTTCTGTGTTATTGTAGAATAGTTATTGTATTTTGATTGTGGAGTAACTTACAGAGAAAGAAAGTGATAAAACCGTCAAGTGAAGCAAACTAACCTATAAGAACTTCTCTTCACCAAACTTGGGTCAATTTAAATGATACAGACCGAATAGGGTTGGAGAGAATTACCGAATTATTAACAATAATACCCGTAATATAGCGTTATTCTATGGTAAAACACATGGTAATTAACTAACACAGATTTATGTTCAACATACGAGTCGTAGCAACTATATAATAAATAATTGTGTTTTTTTTTTATAAATTAATATTGAGTTTCAGGAGGTCTCATCTGCAACAACATAATAAACATTTTCCTTATAAACAAATTGGCGCATACCAACGTGGAGATTAATTAAACCTCGAAACCCCAAACAATCTTATTTTGAAAGTTATAACAATAAATATATATATATATATAAAAACATATACCACACAAAGGCACCATAATGAACATATGGGAAAACTTACAAATATACAAACATAAAACAGAAAACAAACTAATACCTGAACAAATACAAATCAATACAAAACATGACACAATATTCAAAGCACTCAACATTGAAAATACACAAAAAACTAACACATACACCACAATCACACACAATAAAACCAACTTGAAATACCAGAAGCCAACAGGAAGCCACAATTATCAACCAACAACACATATGTACTTCACCAGACAAAAAAACCGGAAGGCTGAGGATGGGAACAAGATAGTACCCGAAACATGTTCCAAATAGAAAAATAACATCTTGAGGTAAATTTATAATAAATAATAAATATTAAATGTTATATATATATATATATTTTCAAACAATTTTTGCTACAGTCTGTTTCTTGATGTATATAATATATTTAATATTTATACTGACTTTACCTCAAGATGTTTTCTCCTTATTTGGAACATGTTTTGGGAAGCCTTGTGTTCCCATCAGCATCGTCATAATAAAATGACAAAGCTAACAAAACTATTTAAAAACACGGACATTAAAATAGCATACAAAAGTAACAAAAATAAGTTACAAAAACTAAATAACCCACACAACAAAGATAATACAACAACCAATGGTATATACAAAATTGAATGCCAAGATTGCAATAAATGTTACATAGGACAAACAAAAAAACAGCTTAAAAAATACGTTTTTTGGAACACCTAAACGCATACAAAAATATCGGTATGGAGAACCATACACGACTTCCATGTTCTAAGATTTATATTTAAAATCATTTACGAAATGAAATGTTTCCATAGAAACTACTTCTTTCCACTTATTGCTTTAGCCTTAACCACAGTACTGTGGTCACTAACGTATACCACCACACGTTATTGCACTCGATTTTCACTGATGATGGCAGTCAACGGCACTGCCGAAACATCTGGTTTTGCAGAAAACATTGGCCTACGGCCAAACAGCCCAGGAAGGAATTTTAACAACAAACTACTACTATGTTGCCGATAATGTAGTACAGCATCTTATCAGGATACTTTATTTATCAAAATTAAGTACTATACTCTTATTACCACAGAAAATGTTTCAGGTAAACTGCCCATTCCCCGTAACCGATCTTCACCAAAATCAATAGGCCTTGAGTCTTCTACAACTCAGGCACATATGTAAAAAATTATTTGATTCTGTTTGAATTTACGGCAGTTATCGTTCGTCATGAAAACATTTCTCTTGTTACAACATACAATGTTGCAGGTAAACTACCCCTTTCCCTTAACCGATCTTCACCAAAATCAACAGGCCTTGAGTTCTCTACAGTTTAGGAATGTATCCAAAAACGTATTTGATTATGTTTGAATTTACGGCAGTTATTGTTCGTCATAGAAAACATTACCCTTGTTAACACATAAAATGTTGTAGGTAAACTACCCCTTCTCTTAACTGATCTTCACCAAAATCCATAGGTCTTGAGTCCTCTACAATTCAGGGATGCAGCAAAACATTATTTGATACTGTTTGAATGTGCGCCAGTTATCGTTCGTCATACGAACAATTACTGTTGTTAAAACATTAAAGGTGGCAGGTAAACTACCCCTTTCCCTTAACCGATCTTCACCAAAATCAATAGGCCTTGAGTACTCTATAATTCAGGAAGGTGTGCAAAAAAGTATGTAATTCTGTTTGAAATTACGACAGTTATCGTTCGTCATAGAAAAAATTACCCTTGTTAAAACATAAATGTTGCATGTAAACTACCCCTTTCCCTTAACCGATCTTCACCAAAAACAATAGGTCCTGAGAACTCTACAACCCAGGGCTGTATACGAAACATTATTTGATTCTGTTTGAAGTTGCGGCTGTTATCGTTTGCCATAGACAAATATTACCCTTGTTAAAACAAATTGTTGCAGGTAAACTACCCCTTTCCCTTAACCAATCTTCACCAACACCAATAGGTATTGAGAACTCTACAATACAGGGCTGTATGCAAAACATCATTTGATTCTGTTTGAATTTGCGGCTGTTATCGTTTGCCATAGAAAAATATCGGTATGGAGAACCATAATATGTAATAAAATATTTCTTCATTTGTAAAATCCACTTTTATATTCATTAATTTATTCTTTTCTTCTTTTTTAACTTTAAGTAGGTATTTCTAGTTCTTCTATCAGTTTTCTTTTTTGCGGATTGTTTTCTATTTTGATTATTTCCATATTTTCATTTGGATTTATGAATTTATGGCCTGATTCATTGAAATGTCTTGCATATAGTGAGTTCGTTGTTTTAACCCCTTCTCCTTTTGCATGTTCATTCATTTGAATTTTAAATTTTCTTCCGGTTTCGCCCAGATATATCTTATTACATTCCCCACATTTTAATTTGTATACGCCGCTTTTTTCTGTTATTGGAATTTCTTCTGTTTTATCATTTTTTATATATTCGAATACATTTTTCGCTTTCTTTATTCCTATCTGTATTTCAAATTTTTCAAAACATTTTTGTTTGATATCCTATGTATGTTATTGCTCCTTTATATTTCTTTTCTTCATTTGTTTTTTCTTTGTACTTTTCTATTTCTTTATTTTCTTCTATTTTCTTAACTATTCTATTAATTATTTTAGGGTTGTAATTATTATTTTTTGCTATTTGTTGTATTTTCTTTAATTCTTTTTGTTTGAGTTCTTCATTTTCTAGATAATATATAGCTCTATAGCAAAATGAATTTAATTCTGCCATTTTATAATTGACTGGATGATATGATTCTTGTGGAATTATTAAATCTGAGTATGTTTCTTTCCTATATATATCGAATTTGAGTTTGTTATCTTCAGTTTTTATGTTGATATCCAGGAAATTAATTTCTAATCCTCCAATTTCTTCTTGAAATTTTATTGTTTTTTCTATGTTATTTAATTCTTCCATAAATTTTTTAAATTCATTTACTTCACCTTCCCAAACTATTAGTATGTCATCTACATACCTGATCCATTTTTTAATTCTTCTTTCTTTATCTACATCTTTTAAAATTTTGATTTCAAAGCTATTCATGAATATTTCTGCCATTAATGGTGAAAGCGGTGATCCCATTGGTAATCCATTTTCTTGTATGTAAAATTTGTTGTTAAATCTGAAGTAATTTTGGCTTAGGCATAGTTCCAATCCTTCTATTATTTCGTTTTTCCATTCTGCATTACTTAATTTGTTTTTCTTATTATTTCTACTGTTTTTGCTATTGGTATGTTAGTGTACATATCTTTTATATCTAATGACATTAGTTTTGTCTTATTTGTTATGGTTATTTCTTTTAACTTTTCTATTACCTTTTTGCTATTTTCTGTGCTGTGGAGTTCTTCTTTTTCATGTACCATTTTGATTCTTTTACTTATTTCTTTTGATATTTTATATGTTGGCGAATTTATAAATGATACTATAGGTCTTAATGACATTTCTTTTTTATGTAACTTAAATTGACATCTAAATTTAGGAGCTTCAGGATTATGTTCTATTTTTTGTTTCTTTTGCCATTCTGTTAAATATGTTGTCTTTTTTATCAATTTCTTTGTTTGTGCTTGAAATTTACTTGTGTAATCATATTTTATTTCTTTATGTGGTCCTTTGTGTATAAATTGTTCTGCTTTTTTGATATAAACTCTTTTGTTCATTACCACTGCTGTGTTACCTTTAGCTGCTTTTATAACTATCAAATTATTCTCCGTGATTTTCTTTTTTAATTGTCTTATATTTCTTTTTATTTGTGTTTCGTTTTTATTTCTTACGTTTTTGTTTTTCTTACATGTTTGTCTACTATTTCTTTTACTTCACTTCTTAGTTGTTTTTTAGTTTCTTCATTTTTTATTTTATCGATTATTTCTTCAGAGTCTATTATTGTATTTTCTTTATCTATATTTGTTTTTGTTGCATAAGGATGGCTGCTAATTCAAATAATACGAAGAAAGAAAAAAACAATAGGACTTGAGAACTCTACAATTTAGGGCTGTATGCAAATAATCATTTGATTCTGTTTGAATTTGCGGCTGTTATCGTTTGCCATAGAAAATACCCTTGTTAAAACATAAAACGTTGCAGGTAACTACCCCTTTCCCTTAACCGATCTTCAACAAAATCAACAGACCTTGCGTTCTGTATAATTCAAAAAGGTATGCAGAAGAGTAGTTGATTCTGTTTTAATATACGGCAGTTATCATTCGTCATAAAAAAAAATTACCCTTGTTAAAACATAAAATGTTGCAGGTAAACTTCCCTGTTCCCTTAACCGATCTTCACCAAAATCAAAACGTCGTGAGAACTCTACAAATCAGGGCTGTATGCAAAACATTATTTGATTCTGTTTGAATTTGCGGCTATTATTGTTTACCATAGAAAAAGTAAAATATCGGTATGGAGAACCATACATGACTTCCATATTCTAAGATTTATATTTAAAATAATTTTCGAAATGAAATATTACCATAGAAACTACTTCTTTCTACTTACTGCTTCAGCCTTAACCACAGTACTGTGGTCACTAACGTATACCACCTCACGTTATCGCACTCGATTTTCACTGATGATGGAAGTCGATGGCATTGCCGAAACGTCTGGTTTTGTAGAAAACATTGGACTACGGCCAAATATCCCGGGAAGGAATTTTAAAAACTACTTCTTTTTTGCCGATAACGGTGTACACATATATATAAAAAATATGCATAAAATTAATGGCTTGTATAAGTTAATGATATGATCTCCATTAAGTAGTGCTCAAGTTTCCAAAGTTTTAATATTGTGATGTCCGTAATTAAAACATCAGAGCAGGTTTAGTGTGTATGAGGGTACACCTTGGACAAAAATTTTCAACATTTCCTATTGAGCGTTGCTTAGAGTAAAGCTGTGAATCTACAGTGTATGTTTCACAGAACAAACACGCGGAAAAGAAGGAGCGTTCCTAAGTCACTCATGGACCCTCAGCACCTTGCAGATGGTTCATTCCCTAAAGACGAAAAGTCTGTCTATGAATCGTTCCTCTGTAAACACGTGCAGTTACACTGCCCAACGATCCACAGGAAGCAAATCGCTATCCACGCTGGACACTTTTTCTGCTTGCACACGTTATGTTGGCATGGGTTTCGGCACTTTCCATTTAAATATCGGTATGGGGAACCATATATGACTTCCATGTTCTAAGATTTATATTTAAAATCATATTCGAAATGAAATATTTCCATAGAAACTACTTCTTTCTACTTATTGCTTCAGCCTTAACCACAGTACTGTGGTCACTAACTTATACCACCTCACGTTTTCGCACTCGATTTTCACTGATGATGGCAGTCGATGGCACTGCCGAAAAGTCTGGTTTTTCAGAAAACATTGGACTAAAGCTAAACGGCCCGGGAAGGAATTTTAACAAAGAACTACTTCTTAGTTGCCGATAACGTCATACACATATTCAAAATTCTCCCCTCTACCATTCAACTATAATTTTCATTTATAGAAAATTACCCCCACCCCGTTCACCTAACCTCTTCATTTATAGATATTTCATCTAAGTTTCTACAGTGGATTATTATGAGCTTCTTATCAGGATACTTTATTTATCAAAATTAAGTACTTTACTATTGTTAAAACATAAAACGTTGCAGGTAAAGTACCCCTATCTCTTAACTGATCTTCACCAAAATCAATAGACCTTCAGTCCTCTACAATGCAGGGATGCATGCAAAAAAATATTTGATTCTGTTTGAGTGTGCGGCAGTTATCGTTCGTCATGGAAACATTTCTCTTGTTACAATATAAAATGTTGCAGGTAAACTACCCCTTTCCCTTAACCGATCTTCACCAAAATCAGTAGGCCTGGAGATCTCTACAATTCAGGAAAGTATGCAAAACATTATTTGATGCTCTTTGAATTTACGGCAGTTATCTTTCGTCAAAAAAAAATTACGCTTCTTAAAACATAAAATGTTGCTGGTAAACTACCCCTTTCCCTTAACCGATCTTCAACAACATCAACAAACCTTGAGTTCTCTTTAATTCAAAAAGGAATGCAAAAACATAGTTGATTCTGTTTGAATTTACGGCAGTTATCGTTCGTCATATAAAAAATTACCCTTGTTAAAGCATAAAATGTTGCTGGTAAACTACCCCTTTCCCTTAACCGATCTTCAACAAAATCAACAGACCTTGAGTTCTCTTTAATTCAAAAAGGTATGCAAAACATTATTTGAATCTGTTTGAATAAGCGGCTGTTATCGTTTGCCATAGAAAAAAATTACCCTTTATAAAGAAAACGTTGCAGGTAAACTACCCCTTTCCCTTAACCGATCTTCACCAAAACCTACAAGTCTTGATAACTCTACTATTCCGGGCTGTATGCAAGACATTATTTGATTCTGTTTGAATTTGCGGCTGTTATCATTTGCCATAGAAAAAAATTACCCCTGATAAAAAAACGTTGCAGGTAAACTACTCCTTTCCCGTAACCGATCGTCACCAAAAACAATAGGTGTTGAGTACTCTACAGTTCAGGGCCGTATGCAAAAAATTATTTGATTCTGTTTGAATTTGCGGCTCTTATAGTTTGCCATAGAAAATACCCTAGTTAAAATATAAAACGTTGCAGGTAAACTACCCCATTCCATTAACCGATCTTCAACAAAATCAATAGACCTTGAGTTCTGTAAAATTCAAAAAGTATGCAAAAGTGTAGTTGATTCTGTTTTAATTTACGGCAGTTATCGTTCGTCATAGAAAAAATTACCCTTGTTAAAACATAAAATGTTGCAGGTAAACTACCCTATTCCCTTAACCGATCTTCACCAAAACCAACAGGTCTTGAGAACTCTACAATTCTGGGCTGTATGCAGAACATTATTTGATTCTGTTTGAATTTGCGGCAGTTATCTTTCGCAAAAAAAATTACCCTTCTTAAAACATAAAATGTTGCTGGTAAACTACCCCTTTTCCTTAACCGATCTTCAACAAAATCAACAGAACTTGAGTTCCCTTTAATTCAAAAAGGTATGCAAAAACGTAGTCGATTCTGTTTGAATTTGCGGCAGTTATCGTTCGTCATATAAAAAATTACCCTTGTTAAAACATAAAATGTTGCCAGTAAAACTACCCCTTTCCCTTAACCGATCTTCAACAAAATCAACAGACCTTGAGTTCTCTTTAATTCAAAAAGGTATGCAAAAACGTAGTCGATTCTGTTTTAATTTACGGCAGTTATCGTTCGTCATAGAAAAATTACCCTTGTTAAAACATAAAATGTTGCAGGTAAACTACCCCTTTCCCTTAAGATCTTCACCAAAAACAGTAGGTCTTGAGAACTCTACAATTCAGGGCTGTATGCAAAAGAGTAGTTGATTCTGTTTGAATTTGCGGCTGTTATCGTTTGCCATATAAAACAATTACCCTTGATTTAAAAAAAACCGTTGCAGGTAAACTACCCCTTTCCCTCAACCGATCTTCACCAAAAACAATAGGTTGTGAGCGCTTTACAAATCAGGGCTGTATGCAAAAACTTATTTGATTCTGTTTGAATTTGCGGCTGTTATCGTTAACAAAAAAAAAAAAAAATTACTCTTGATAAAAAAAACCGTTGCAGGTAAACTACCCCTTTTCCTCAACCGATTTTCACCAAAAACAATAGGTCGTGAGTACTCTACAAATCAGGGCTGTATGCAAAAACTTATTTGATTCTGTTTGAATTTGCAGCTGTTATCGTTTGCCATAGAAAAAAAATCTACAGACACAGACAGACAGACAGACACACACAGACACTTTTCGAAAAACGACTTTTTTTCATGTTTTGAGTGTAGTACAATCAGAATCTGCAATAATCTGGAACACGATTTTTTTTGCCACCACCATACTTCCGTTTCCTTAAGGAATATGGAAGTAAAAATTACCCTTGATAAAAAACTGTTGCTGGTAAACTACCTTTTTCCCTTAACCGATCTTCACCAAAAACAATAGGTAAACTGCTACAATTTTTTGTTCAGACAAAGCTTTTCGTCATCTCTGACATCATCAGGTCTTGAACAACGTCTGTCTCCTGTGCGTTGTAGGCTTTTATACTTTAGGCTCCTCCCCTTTTGTCATCGCCTCTCCTAATGGTTCTTGCCGCTGCCGCTCTTCACGGGAACTTTGTCCACATTTTTCCGTTAGGCATTTTACCAACGTGCGTCAATTGTTTTAAGAATCTCCCGTTAATTTCTTTATGTTATTATTTTACTTTCTGACTTATAACTGTTTCGTAATCTTTTATTACACTTCGTCAATTTTAGTGTATTCCTCTTATTATTTTAATTTTATTTATTGTTTACTATATTTAAAATATTTCTTCATTTGTAAATTCTTTTTTATAAGTTTATTAAAGTCTTACATATAGTGAATTCATTGTTTTACCGGCTACCGCTCTTCACGGGAACTTCGTCTATATTTTCCGTTAGGCATTTTACCAACGTCCGTCACTTATTTTATGAATCTCCCGTTATTTTCTTCATGTTATTATTTTCTTTTCTTGACTTATAACTTTTTTGTAACCTTTTATTACATTTCGTCAATTTTAGTCTGTTATTCTTATTATTTTAATTTGGTTTTTGTTTATTGTTTAATATGTAATAAAATATTTCTTCATTTGTAAAATCCACTTTTATATTCATTAATTTATTCTTTTCTTCTTTTTTAACTTTAAGTAGGTATTTCTAGTTCTTCTATCAGTTTTCTTTTTTGCGGATTGTTTTCTATTTTGATTATTTCCATATTTTCATTTGGATTTATGAATTTATGGCCTGATTCATTGAAATGTCTTGCATATAGTGAGTTCGTTGTTTTAACCCCTTCTCCTTTTGCATGTTCATTCATTTGAATTTTAAATTTTCTTCCGGTTTCGCCCAGATATATCTTATTACATTCCCCACATTTTAATTTGTATACGCCGCTTTTTTCTGTTATTGGAATTTCTTCTGTTTTATCATTTTTTATATATTCGAATACATTTTTCGCTTTCTTTATTCCTATCTGTATTTCAAATTTTTCAAAACATTTTTGTTTGATATCCTATGTATGTTATTGCTCCTTTATATTTCTTTTCTTCATTTGTTTTTTCTTTGTACTTTTCTATTTCTTTATTTTCTTCTATTTTCTTAACTATTCTATTAATTATTTTAGGGTTGTAATTATTATTTTTTGCTATTTGTTGTATTTTCTTTAATTCTTTTTGTTTGAGTTCTTCATTTTCTAGATAATATATAGCTCTATAGCAAAATGAATTTAATTCTGCCATTTTATAATTGACTGGATGATATGATTCTTGTGGAATTATTAAATCTGAGTATGTTTCTTTCCTATATATATCGAATTTGAGTTTGTTATCTTCAGTTTTTATGTTGATATCCAGGAAATTAATTTCTAATCCTCCAATTTCTTCTTGAAATTTTATTGTTTTTTCTATGTTATTTAATTCTTCCATAAATTTTTTAAATTCATTTACTTCACCTTCCCAAACTATTAGTATGTCATCTACATACCTGATCCATTTTTTAATTCTTCTTTCTTTATCTACATCTTTTAAAATTTTGATTTCAAAGCTATTCATGAATATTTCTGCCATTAATGGTGAAAGCGGTGATCCCATTGGTAATCCATTTTCTTGTATGTAAAATTTGTTGTTAAATCTGAAGTAATTTTGGCTTAGGCATAGTTCCAATCCTTCTATTATTTCGTTTTTCCATTCTGCATTACTTAATTTGTTTTTCTTATTATTTCTACTGTTTTTGCTATTGGTATGTTAGTGTACATATCTTTTATATCTAATGACATTAGTTTTGTCTTATTTGTTATGGTTATTTCTTTTAACTTTTCTATTACCTTTTTGCTATTTTCTGTGCTGTGGAGTTCTTCTTTTTCATGTACCATTTTGATTCTTTTACTTATTTCTTTTGATATTTTATATGTTGGCGAATTTATAAATGATACTATAGGTCTTAATGACATTTCTTTTTTATGTAACTTAAATTGACATCTAAATTTAGGAGCTTCAGGATTATGTTCTATTTTTTGTTTCTTTTGCCATTCTGTTAAATATGTTGTCTTTTTTATCAATTTCTTTGTTTGTGCTTGAAATTTACTTGTGTAATCATATTTTATTTCTTTATGTGGTCCTTTGTGTATAAATTGTTCTGCTTTTTTGATATAAACTCTTTTGTTCATTACCACTGCTGTGTTACCTTTAGCTGCTTTTATAACTATCAAATTATTCTCCGTGATTTTCTTTTTTAATTGTCTTATATTTCTTTTTATTTGTGTTTCGTTTTTATTTCTTACGTTTTTGTTTTTCTTACATGTTTGTCTACTATTTCTTTTACTTCACTTCTTAGTTGTTTTTTAGTTTCTTCATTTTTTATTTTATCGATTATTTCTTCAGAGTCTATTATTGTATTTTCTTTATCTATATTTGTTTTTGTTGCATAAGGATGGCTGCTAATTCAAATAATACGAAGAAAGAAAAAAACAATAGGACTTGAGAACTCTACAATTTAGGGCTGTATGCAAATAATCATTTGATTCTGTTTGAATTTGCGGCTGTTATCGTTTGCCATAGAAAATACCCTTGTTAAAACATAAAACGTTGCAGGTAACTACCCCTTTCCCTTAACCGATCTTCAACAAAATCAACAGACCTTGCGTTCTGTATAATTCAAAAAGGTATGCAGAAGAGTAGTTGATTCTGTTTTAATATACGGCAGTTATCATTCGTCATAAAAAAAAATTACCCTTGTTAAAACATAAAATGTTGCAGGTAAACTTCCCTGTTCCCTTAACCGATCTTCACCAAAATCAAAACGTCGTGAGAACTCTACAAATCAGGGCTGTATGCAAAACATTATTTGATTCTGTTTGAATTTGCGGCTATTATTGTTTACCATAGAAAAAGTAAAATATCGGTATGGAGAACCATACATGACTTCCATATTCTAAGATTTATATTTAAAATAATTTTCGAAATGAAATATTACCATAGAAACTACTTCTTTCTACTTACTGCTTCAGCCTTAACCACAGTACTGTGGTCACTAACGTATACCACCTCACGTTATCGCACTCGATTTTCACTGATGATGGAAGTCGATGGCATTGCCGAAACGTCTGGTTTTGTAGAAAACATTGGACTACGGCCAAATATCCCGGGAAGGAATTTTAAAAACTACTTCTTTTTTGCCGATAACGGTGTACACATATATATAAAAAATATGCATAAAATTAATGGCTTGTATAAGTTAATGATATGATCTCCATTAAGTAGTGCTCAAGTTTCCAAAGTTTTAATATTGTGATGTCCGTAATTAAAACATCAGAGCAGGTTTAGTGTGTATGAGGGTACACCTTGGACAAAAATTTTCAACATTTCCTATTGAGCGTTGCTTAGAGTAAAGCTGTGAATCTACAGTGTATGTTTCACAGAACAAACACGCGGAAAAGAAGGAGCGTTCCTAAGTCACTCATGGACCCTCAGCACCTTGCAGATGGTTCATTCCCTAAAGACGAAAAGTCTGTCTATGAATCGTTCCTCTGTAAACACGTGCAGTTACACTGCCCAACGATCCACAGGAAGCAAATCGCTATCCACGCTGGACACTTTTTCTGCTTGCACACGTTATGTTGGCATGGGTTTCGGCACTTTCCATTTAAATATCGGTATGGGGAACCATATATGACTTCCATGTTCTAAGATTTATATTTAAAATCATATTCGAAATGAAATATTTCCATAGAAACTACTTCTTTCTACTTATTGCTTCAGCCTTAACCACAGTACTGTGGTCACTAACTTATACCACCTCACGTTTTCGCACTCGATTTTCACTGATGATGGCAGTCGATGGCACTGCCGAAAAGTCTGGTTTTTCAGAAAACATTGGACTAAAGCTAAACGGCCCGGGAAGGAATTTTAACAAAGAACTACTTCTTAGTTGCCGATAACGTCATACACATATTCAAAATTCTCCCCTCTACCATTCAACTATAATTTTCATTTATAGAAAATTACCCCCACCCCGTTCACCTAACCTCTTCATTTATAGATATTTCATCTAAGTTTCTACAGTGGATTATTATGAGCTTCTTATCAGGATACTTTATTTATCAAAATTAAGTACTTTACTATTGTTAAAACATAAAACGTTGCAGGTAAAGTACCCCTATCTCTTAACTGATCTTCACCAAAATCAATAGACCTTCAGTCCTCTACAATGCAGGGATGCATGCAAAAAAATATTTGATTCTGTTTGAGTGTGCGGCAGTTATCGTTCGTCATGGAAACATTTCTCTTGTTACAATATAAAATGTTGCAGGTAAACTACCCCTTTCCCTTAACCGATCTTCACCAAAATCAGTAGGCCTGGAGATCTCTACAATTCAGGAAAGTATGCAAAACATTATTTGATGCTCTTTGAATTTACGGCAGTTATCTTTCGTCAAAAAAAAATTACGCTTCTTAAAACATAAAATGTTGCTGGTAAACTACCCCTTTCCCTTAACCGATCTTCAACAACATCAACAAACCTTGAGTTCTCTTTAATTCAAAAAGGAATGCAAAAACATAGTTGATTCTGTTTGAATTTACGGCAGTTATCGTTCGTCATATAAAAAATTACCCTTGTTAAAGCATAAAATGTTGCTGGTAAACTACCCCTTTCCCTTAACCGATCTTCAACAAAATCAACAGACCTTGAGTTCTCTTTAATTCAAAAAGGTATGCAAAACATTATTTGAATCTGTTTGAATAAGCGGCTGTTATCGTTTGCCATAGAAAAAAATTACCCTTTATAAAGAAAACGTTGCAGGTAAACTACCCCTTTCCCTTAACCGATCTTCACCAAAACCTACAAGTCTTGATAACTCTACTATTCCGGGCTGTATGCAAGACATTATTTGATTCTGTTTGAATTTGCGGCTGTTATCATTTGCCATAGAAAAAAATTACCCCTGATAAAAAAACGTTGCAGGTAAACTACTCCTTTCCCGTAACCGATCGTCACCAAAAACAATAGGTGTTGAGTACTCTACAGTTCAGGGCCGTATGCAAAAAATTATTTGATTCTGTTTGAATTTGCGGCTCTTATAGTTTGCCATAGAAAATACCCTAGTTAAAATATAAAACGTTGCAGGTAAACTACCCCATTCCATTAACCGATCTTCAACAAAATCAATAGACCTTGAGTTCTGTAAAATTCAAAAAGTATGCAAAAGTGTAGTTGATTCTGTTTTAATTTACGGCAGTTATCGTTCGTCATAGAAAAAATTACCCTTGTTAAAACATAAAATGTTGCAGGTAAACTACCCTATTCCCTTAACCGATCTTCACCAAAACCAACAGGTCTTGAGAACTCTACAATTCTGGGCTGTATGCAGAACATTATTTGATTCTGTTTGAATTTGCGGCAGTTATCTTTCGCAAAAAAAATTACCCTTCTTAAAACATAAAATGTTGCTGGTAAACTACCCCTTTTCCTTAACCGATCTTCAACAAAATCAACAGAACTTGAGTTCCCTTTAATTCAAAAAGGTATGCAAAAACGTAGTCGATTCTGTTTGAATTTGCGGCAGTTATCGTTCGTCATATAAAAAATTACCCTTGTTAAAACATAAAATGTTGCCAGTAAAACTACCCCTTTCCCTTAACCGATCTTCAACAAAATCAACAGACCTTGAGTTCTCTTTAATTCAAAAAGGTATGCAAAAACGTAGTCGATTCTGTTTTAATTTACGGCAGTTATCGTTCGTCATAGAAAAATTACCCTTGTTAAAACATAAAATGTTGCAGGTAAACTACCCCTTTCCCTTAAGATCTTCACCAAAAACAGTAGGTCTTGAGAACTCTACAATTCAGGGCTGTATGCAAAAGAGTAGTTGATTCTGTTTGAATTTGCGGCTGTTATCGTTTGCCATATAAAACAATTACCCTTGATTTAAAAAAAACCGTTGCAGGTAAACTACCCCTTTCCCTCAACCGATCTTCACCAAAAACAATAGGTTGTGAGCGCTTTACAAATCAGGGCTGTATGCAAAAACTTATTTGATTCTGTTTGAATTTGCGGCTGTTATCGTTAACAAAAAAAAAAAAAAATTACTCTTGATAAAAAAAACCGTTGCAGGTAAACTACCCCTTTTCCTCAACCGATTTTCACCAAAAACAATAGGTCGTGAGTACTCTACAAATCAGGGCTGTATGCAAAAACTTATTTGATTCTGTTTGAATTTGCAGCTGTTATCGTTTGCCATAGAAAAAAAATCTACAGACACAGACAGACAGACAGACACACACAGACACTTTTCGAAAAACGACTTTTTTTCATGTTTTGAGTGTAGTACAATCAGAATCTGCAATAATCTGGAACACGATTTTTTTTGCCACCACCATACTTCCGTTTCCTTAAGGAATATGGAAGTAAAAATTACCCTTGATAAAAAACTGTTGCTGGTAAACTACCTTTTTCCCTTAACCGATCTTCACCAAAAACAATAGGTAAACTGCTACAATTTTTTGTTCAGACAAAGCTTTTCGTCATCTCTGACATCATCAGGTCTTGAACAACGTCTGTCTCCTGTGCGTTGTAGGCTTTTATACTTTAGGCTCCTCCCCTTTTGTCATCGCCTCTCCTAATGGTTCTTGCCGCTGCCGCTCTTCACGGGAACTTTGTCCACATTTTTCCGTTAGGCATTTTACCAACGTGCGTCAATTGTTTTAAGAATCTCCCGTTAATTTCTTTATGTTATTATTTTACTTTCTGACTTATAACTGTTTCGTAATCTTTTATTACACTTCGTCAATTTTAGTGTATTCCTCTTATTATTTTAATTTTATTTATTGTTTACTATATTTAAAATATTTCTTCATTTGTAAATTCTTTTTTATAAGTTTATTAAAGTCTTACATATAGTGAATTCATTGTTTTACCGGCTACCGCTCTTCACGGGAACTTCGTCTATATTTTCCGTTAGGCATTTTACCAACGTCCGTCACTTATTTTATGAATCTCCCGTTATTTTCTTCATGTTATTATTTTCTTTTCTTGACTTATAACTTTTTTGTAACCTTTTATTACATTTCGTCAATTTTAGTCTGTTATTCTTATTATTTTAATTTGGTTTTTGTTTATTGTTTAATATGTAATAAAATATTTCTTCATTTGTAAAATCCACTTTTATATTCATTAATTTATTCTTATCTTCTTTTTTAACTTTAAGTAGGTATTTCTAGTTCTTCTATCAGTTTTCTTTTTTGCGGATTGTTTTCTATTTTGATTATTTCCATATTTTCATTTGGATTATGAATTTATGGCCTGATTCATTGAAATGTCTTGCATATAGTGAGTTCGTTGTTTTAACCCCTTCTCCTTTTGCATGTTCATTCATTCGAATTTTAAATTTTCTTCCGGTTTCGCCCAGATATATCTTATTACATTCCCCACATTTTAATTTGTATACGCCGCTTTTTTCTGTTATTGGAATTTCTTCTGTTTTATCATTTTTTATATATTCGAATACATTTTTCGTTTTCTTTATTCTTATCTGTATTTCAAATTTTTCAAAACATTTTTGTTTGATATCCTATATATGTTATTGCTCCTTTATATTTCTTTTCTTCATTTGTTTTTTCTTTGTACTTTTCTATTTCTTTATTTTCTTCTATTTTCTTAACTATTCTATTAATTATTTTAGGGTTGTAATTATTATTTTTTGCTATTTGTTGTATTTTCTTTAATTCTTTTTGTTTGAGTTCTTCATTTTCTAGATAATATATAGCTCTATAGCAAAATGAATTTAATGCTGCCATTTTATAATTGACTGGATGATATGATTCTTGTGGAATTATTAAATCTGAGTATGTTTCTTTCCTATATATATATATCGAATTTGAGTTTGTTATCTTCAATTTTTATATTGATATCCAGGAAATTAATTTCTAATCCTCCAATTTCTTCTTGAAATTTTATTGTTTTTTCTATGTTATTTAATTCTTCCATAAATTTTTTAAATTCATTTACTTCACCTTCCCAAACTATTAGTATGTCATCTACATACCTGATCCATTTTTTAATTCTTCTTTCTTTATCTACATCTTTTAAAATTTTGATTTCAAAGCTGTTCATGAATATTTCTGCCATTAATGGTGAAAGCGGTGATCCCATTGGTAATCCATTTTCTTGTATGTAAAATTTGTTGTTAAATCTGAAGTAATTTTGGCTTAGGCATAATTCCAATCCTTCTATTATTTCGTTTTTCCATTCTACATTACTTAATTTGTTTTTCTTTATTATTTCTACCGTTTTTGCTATTGGTATGTTAGTGTACATATCTTTTATATCTAATGACATTAGTTTTGTCTTATTTGTTATGGTTATTTCTTTTAACTTTTCTATTACCTTTTTGCTATTTCCTATGCTGTGGAGTTCTTCTTTTTCATATACCATTTTGATTCTTTTACTTATTTCTTTTGATACTTTATATGTTGTAACGTAACAGAGTTGAGGTCCCCCAATGTTACATAAAAATTGAATGAAATTGAATAAAAATTGAAATTGACCAAAATTGTATGGTCAAGGACCATACCCTGAATTAAGGTTGTTCAATAGTTAATGTGTCTGAGATGTACCTCAAGTCAAAAGGAGGCAATGACTAATGTTAAATATAAAAGAGCCAGACCAATGAATGATTGAATGTAATAAAATGTTTGTTTTTGTACTGTAACATGTTAAGGTCTACAGAGTATTTATGTTGTATTTTGAATATGCTAAAAATGAACTGATGTTGCTTAATAGTAATACTTCATCAATAATTATGTTTATATTTATATTAGATTTGTCTTTATACAATCAAGTATAATTACAAGTGTTAGGCACTATACTAAGTTCTAAGTATTGTATAAAGTTGAATAATACTGTTGTTTTAATGAATGTTTATAAACTAGGCCAGGAGGGTGACCAGTGTTTCATGTTTAACAAGTAATTCTGACAATTATATTATAACTTAATGAAGGGTTCCATAACCAGTTAATTAATGTAAAAAAAGTAACCACCAGTAAATTAAAATTAATATAATTAACCATTTAACCAATAATTAATTGTACAGTAGGTCAGGTAAAAGAAAATTAAGTTAAAGAACCAAATAATATTATAACGGTTGTAAGAAAATCTATAGGCCTAAATTCCATATTAGTGAAAGGAAATTAATACCTTTTTAAGAAACCCAGTCCAACGAAAATCTGGTAAAACATTTACTGTTTAGGAAGGAAGGTTAGGGGAGAATTTTAGGTGATTTAATATTAATCCAAGCATGGAGTATTTTATTGGAAAAGAGTAGTAATATTCTATAATGCCGGCTCAAGGATATTGCTACGACAGCACAGAACAATCTACGCGTTTATCGAATGCGCCAGAAAGATCTCGATGTAAGCGTGTAGTGTACGTGCAACTAGACGCATTTTGCGAGAATTTTCTCGACTGTGCCAGCCTTCGCTCGGGCGCTCGGACTGTGTCAAGGCTGTAGCAATTACGTAGTTCGCGAGAGATAAGACGCAGTTTGGAAGCTTCTGGTGTGTGAGCGTAACTATAAATACATCGTGTCGCGGCCTTAGTTTTCAGTTCAATGCGAGATTTTTGACTGTGCGGTTCGGGAGTATTAGTGCGATATATTTACAGAGCGGTTCGAGTTATTACGGTGTACGTTCAAGTAGTTATTATTGAAGTGTTGCGTTTTATATTCGGACGGTATAATTGTAATACAGTTGAGTTTTAATATTAGTGGACATTTTATTGCGTATTGTAACGATACAATTAAGCCAAATCTCGTACCAGTGATAAAAAAGATAATTCTTGATATAAAATTACTTCATATGAAATAAAATGTGTAAAAAATGATTAAAATGTAAATACTTTGACATGACGTACCACGATATTACCCAACCCAAGTGATTGAGCCAAAAAACACAAACATAAAGAAGGGAACCACGTAACATACTTATTAAAATGTAGATATTTTGACATGATTGAGCCGACAACCCAAACATACTTAAGAAAATGTGATTGACAAAACAATGATGGACATAGAACTAAAGGAGGACCAAACCAAGATGAAGAACGAAGATGAAGATTATTGAAGAAGAAGAAGAGGAAGAATGAAGAGGAGACAGATAAAACCCAAGGGGAAACTAACACACATATATAAAAGGGAAAGATTGTATGTTAAAGATAGAATACGGTCAATAAACCTTAAATAATTATATATTAATGAAACCAATGTTATTATTATTATTGATTTAACATATGTAACCATTTTTAAGACAATACAATTATAAAGCAAAGTAGTATAGGAAGAGTACATTAACCCTGTCAGAAAGGTTAGATTCAACCAAAACACAACTAGCCTAATATTGTTTATAGTAAACATAATACTAGAACAAAATAGTGAGAAATGGTAGGAAAAAGTATAGGGGTTACCCATTAAATAACACTAATTACAAAACAGTGAACCAAAGTGAAGTGTTAATGCCCTATAAAATAGTGAAGGTGAAACATTCAAATTAGAATGCTAAGGAAATAGACACTCTTTAAAACATTGATAAACCACCAATGATTAGAGTGGAATTATAATTAATTGTATACCTAGAAGTAATTAAAAATAGTATTTAAAATTAATATAAGGAAAGCATGTGACATATCAGGGAGAAAGCCCAGTACCATAACTTGTGTTAACATGGCATGATAGGATAGAAGTAAAGTTTGTTATTAAAGATTACATTTATAAAGAATACAACACCCCATGTTGAAAGGGGAATCAACCTTAATAATATTAGAGAAAGTGACAATGTTTATCACGATACTTTATAAGACAAGATAGAAATCAATGTTAGTACTAAGAATAATTTATGATTTATAAAGAATAGTTGATTCAGTGTTAAAGAAGGAATATGACTGAAAAGGGACTTACAGTCCATAAACCTAACTATTATATTTTAAATGAAAAGTAATGAAAATTTATGTTGAATAATAATTAAAACACCAACAAACAAGTGAAGCCCATCAGGCTGAATTCAGAATGTAATTTAAAAGGGAAATACACTAGAAAACAATCATGGCTGTTTGTAACTAGAAAAACAGTTAACTGCCAAGAACATTTTAAATGCAAATTGTATCAATTTCACAAAAAATCTTACTAATCTAAGAACAGTGAATGGACAATGATTGTATATCAGTTATTTCTACACAGAAATATTATTGTAATAATTTAATTCAAGAAAGATATGTTATTTTTTAAATGTCGACTAATTAGACTATAGTTAAAGTGTAACAAAATATGACCTTATGAGGTATCATTGTAAACTTTGAAAGGAAAGAAAAATAATAGTGATGTCATTTATTATCCCAAAGGAAGTATAAGGGAATAAAATCATTGGGAAAATACTTAATAAATTTGAATAAAAATTCAAATATCTCTAACAATGTAAGTAAAGAGTAATGAAACAAGCATGGAATTATTAGTTACTATGACAACGAGTCATTTGAGGCTTATTTTTCCGTTAAATTATACAGACGCTGAAGAAACGAAGCGTGGGTACGCCACACAAGAAATTGGACAAACTAAAACTTTAATTTAAACAGTTATAACAAGTCAACTAGTGAATTCAAATGATCCCATGTGAAGAGACGTCGATCTGTACAGAATTAATGATGACCAGGAACGAAATTGAACAAACTAATTAAAGAAAAAACCCAGACCAGTTTGAAGAAGACGCTGGAAGCCTACAACCAGCCCAAATTCGAAAAATACACGCCTACCCATGATGACCCTCCAACGTGAGACGAACTGATAAGTACCGAATAATTTCTTACTCCTAAAACCCCAAATCACTTAAATTATTTTCAAATGATAAAATTTCTCACTATTTAAAAGTAGTATTTTCTTTCAAAGGTAAAGGCATAATTTACTTATATTAAAAAACATTTATAAAGATAACCTTATTTGTAAACATAATTACTGTAACAGAAATACGACACTACGGAACAAATTGTACAAACACATTATAAATCCTAAGTACCTATAAGGTATAATAGTGTACTTTCTTTTCATGTAATCAACGTTTATGTCTATTTTCATGATCAAAAGAACTCCAGGTTTTAAAAACATAGTAATTTTGTTAAAAGGTAAAAACGATAATGTTTTGAAACCAATTTTGCCAACTTGAGATATTTAGTGTTTCAAGCTCTAAGCCGGAGCATAATATTATAAATTTGTTTATGATTCAATTGTCATGTTTATTAATAATTAAATGTGTATTAAAAAACGCAGTACAGTACATTACTATCTTGTTATTTCATAGGATTTTTTGTAAATATATGTGTGTTAGCGAAGTTGTAAGTCATAGCCAACTAGCGCTTGTCACGATTGGCCGAGTCGACAACCTGTGTAGCAGCGGGAATAATTCGAACGCCACAGCTGTCCATGCTAATACCACATATTACTTTAAAAATTAAATGTTTTAATTGTTTTAATAAAAACAATTTGGCGCCACCCGGGAATCGTAATCCCTATGAATTGACAGGTAGGTTGTACTGGTGACATTGACAACGCTATGGACTCCAGTAGTGACGTCGATTTATGTAACAACCAGTGTGAGGCAAACACACTACAATCACACTAATACACCATATAAACAAGTGTGATACATTTTAACAGGTACGACCTCGTCTAATTGTTACATATTGGCTTCCATCGCGGGGCTTGAACAAGGGCGTCCTTAGTAATTGTTACATATTGGCGACCAGCAACGTGTGGCTGGTAAGAATAACTAGCGGCGATCATGAACAGACACGGGATGGTTACGAGACGCAAAGGGAAGGAAACACCAAACCAAGAAGGAAACCCAGAAGAAGTGGAGGATGTTGAAGAAGTAGAAATGGAGGAAACGACTGGAGAATTGTCAGAAGAAAACCTACAGGAGGACCAAGTGGAAAATCCAAATCCACCTGAACCTGAACCTGAACCTGAACCGGAAATAGAAGCAGAAGTCATGGCAAACGACCAACCGGTCAAACCAACAGAAGAAACAAAATTAGATCACATGCTGAAGTTCATGATGGAACAATTTGGACAAATGAACAGGAACCAGGAAGAAACAAGGGAAGCTTCAAGGAAATTGAATGATAAATTAGAGTCATTACAAGAGGGAATGAATAAAAAACTGGACCAAAACAGTGAAGAATTGAAGAAGCAAATGAAGGTGATACACGAAGGTCAGGAGGCATTGGAGAAGAAGAGTGAAGAACTGAAGAAACAGATCAAGAAGGATCTGGAGATAGTAAACAAAAAGATGGAAACTAATCATGATATTCTCCAACGGAAAATCGAAGAAGAAAGTAAGAAAACCAAGGAGGAATGGAAGCAACAACTAGTCGAATGTCGAGAAGAGATTAGACAAACGGTAACAGAGACCAACGAAACAGTAGTACAAATCAGGGAAGAATTAAATAATAAAATTAGTAACGTTGAAGAGGAAGGTAAATTGAGGGCGACGGAATTCTACCAAGTCCTTACTGAAGGGTGCCAAAAGAATAAACAAGAAGTGGTCAAGGAAATGGAGGAGAGGCACCAAGAGCTACAACTGGATGTAAACAATCGGGTAGAGAAGGTGTATACCGTCATAGACAAAATCGACGGATTGACCCGAGAAAAAATCCAGGGAATCAACATGCGAGAGAAACAGATGCAGGAAGAATTAGATGCATTAAGAGAAAAACCAAATAATCACACACAGTTCATAACCAGTGAGAACAGAGAAATGATTAATTTTCGTAACTACAGGAGAAACCCGATAGAATTCCTCAAACGGGTAGAAGAGTTGATAGAGAAGAACCGAGAAACCAGATGGTCTAGTGTGAGGAGTATGATCGACGAGATGTTTCGTGACACCCATGACAATTGGTGGACAGCCACAAGACCTGAAATAAATGATACTCAAGAATTCAAGAAACAGTTCAGAGAGAAGTATTGGTCCGAATCAACACAGAATGTGGTCCGCAATGACATCAGTAACGGAAGGTACGAGACACAAGGAGGACACACGTTGACATCGTACTTTCTGGGAAAGGTATGTTTAGCCAGAAATTTGGAACCCAGGATACCGGAAGAATCGTTGGTGATACAACTGGGTTACCATTACGAAGAGGCCATCCAAAAGGCCAGGCGACAAGGCCAAATTAAAACAATCCAAGGAATGGTTAGCTTACTGGAAGACCTGGAGAACGATAACCAGTATCGAAAAAACAGGATTACAAACCAGAGATACAATAAGTGGAATGAACACAATAATACACCTAATTTTCAGGGACCATACAATTATCCACAAGACAATAATCGAAATAACTGGGGCCGGAATAACAATAATAATAATGCAGAACCAACATTCCATGGAAACGATCAGCATCGCCATCCAAATAACCAGCCTGGTAACCGAGGACAACAGAACAATCACCCAGGAAGTCCAAACAATAATAGAAGCGGCCCAAATAATAACAACCGACCGAGTGAGAATTATCGAGGAGGAGGACCTGAACAACGTACCAACAGTCACCCCAATGACCACAATTACTACGGCAACCGGTATCATCCCAATTACCAGTACAACCGAGGACCCGGGGGCAATCCAAATAGGAATGACAATCGACGTCATGTAAATTTTATTAGTGGTAGAAGGCGGAATAACCACCGAAGATACAATTCAAATTGGCACCAAGAGCCATGGTACAATGCATCCAACGAGACCGACAACAGACCATCAGTGAACAGGAACAATGAACCACTACAAAATGGAAATAACCAGCAAAATGTGCCGCACAATGAAGCGAACGACCAGCCAAGCAACCTGGCCGTCAGCCAGCAGCCACCTTTAAACTAAAAGGGTCAGTGATAAAGTATGAACGCCCTTCACATGACCAATCACTTGGGTTGATACGTCAAACAATGTCAGATAAACAAACTAAAGGAATCACGATAATTTACAACTATTATTTAAAAAATATTCGAGAAGAACTTCTCGAGGAAGAGGCCACTCAATTACCACAGAACAATAGTGAAATTGTTCATATAAAGGCAACAATAAACGGTACCATAACCAGTATCCTGGTAGACACGGGGTCTAATATCTCTCTCATTAACCAACCTGAGTTAGAAAGAATTCAAGCTCACTCTCGAACACCAATACCTACATTGCCAATAAATAATATAGTCATCATTGGCGCAACGGGCAAACAGAACAGAACAGTGAAAAAGCAAGTGTCATTGGAACTAGATAATCTAGAATCCACCATCTCCATTGTATTTCTCGTGGCAAATGGGCTACCTTTCAATATGCTCATCGGATGTGATATACTAAGAAAGTATTCAGCAGTAATAAACCTGCAGAAAGGAGTAGTGTTGTTAAATTCAGAACAAGGAACCTGGTCCGCGAACATTATCAATTGTGTACCAAGTCCAACTGCTTTAAGCCAAAACACAGAACTGAAAAGTTATTATTGCCAGAGGCATGAGCCAGATGTTACCATAGTAGAGGAGGAGGAGCGTAAGACCTTATGGAACCAGAAGTTGGAAGAGATTATCACCTTCCAAAGGGAACGGCCTATGCAGGAGATTAGTAAACAACAATCCAAAAAATTAATCGCCATTTACAATGAATATCAGCATGTATTTTCGAACATCCCCGGAAAGGTTAAGGGATATCAATGTAAAATTCAATTCCGAGAACCAGTGGACTTCCACCGGAAATCATATCCAATAGCACATTCTCTAAAAAACGAAGTTAGAATGGAAATAAACAGAATGATTGCCGAGGATATAATTGAGTACAGTCATTCTCAATATACCAGTCCCATAGTTGCCATCCCCAAGAAAAATGGCAAGGTGCGAATCTGCCTCGACGCATGAGAAATAAATAAGATGATTATAAATGACAGAACCTCACCAGGAGAAATAGAAGAAATTCTGAAGAGATTCCACGGAATCAGATATATTAGCACTTGGGATACTGTATGTGGGTATTGGCAGGTAGAGCTGCACCCACACAGTAGACAATACTTAGCATTCTTGTTCGACGGTAGAAACTACCAGTTCAAAAGACTACCATTTGGACTAATAAATTCAGTAGCAGTGTTCGTGAAGTGCATGGACCAAGTGTTAGGTCAAGAGGCACTGGAATTTACTACAGTGTACGTTGACGACCTACTTATTACGTCAGCAAACTGGGACGAACACTGTGAAAGAGTCAGACGTGTGTTGGAAAAATTATCTAACAACAACATCACACTTAAGTTAGACAAATCAAAGTTCATTGCTAAAGAAGTAAAATTCTTAGGATTCAACCTAACTGAAGAGGGAATCTCTCCATCCCAAGAGAAGGTTGACGCCATACAAAATTTCCCATCACCAAGAAACAAAAAACAGTTGCAATCCTTCCTAGGGGTATGTAATTACTACAGGAAATTTCAGACCAACTACTCCCACCTAACAGCTAAATTTTCCAAGCAATTATCTTCAAAAGAAAAATGGACGTGGGGAGTGGAACAAGAAGAAGTGTTTAAATTAATCAAACAAAAATTTGTTGACACTGTTATTTTACACCACCCTAATTTTGCAAAACAGTTCTATCTAAACTGCGACGCTAGTGATGTAAGTCTAGGCGCAGAATTATACCAAGAAGACGAAGATGGCAATCACCTAGTCATTAGCTTCGCCAGCCGAATACTCAATAGCTGTGAGCGTAACTATAATGTTACAGAAAAGGAGTTGCTCAGCATAGTATTCGCGTGCGGCAAGTTTAGGACGTACATACTTGGATATAATATAACGGTCCGAAGCGATCATAAATCAATATCGTTTCTAAAACAATGTAAGTTGAATCATGGCCGACTTACTCGATGGATACTTGCCTTGCAAGAATACCACATTACATGGGAATATATTCCAGGACGAAAAAATATAGTGGCTGATGTTTTGTCCAGAATAAATATAGTAAATCAGACATTTGAAGGAGAAAAGGGGAAGATAGCAAAAGTGTATTATATGTTGAAGGATAGAAAAGACCTGGAAGATATTATGAACCAAATAGTGTTGCAACAAGAGCAAGATACAAAAATATCCAACATCAGAAGAAGACTGATGGAGTCTGAAACCATTATTAACCAATTTTACTGTGTGTACAACAATATTTTATTTATGAAAACAAGAAAAAACCAAGATACTTGGAAACTGGTAGTCCCTCAATCATTGGAAAATCAAATTATCAAAGATTATCATGTGAGATACGGCCACATGGGAACAATTAAAATGGTAAAAGCATTAGAAGAGGATTTGTTTATAAAAAATATTGCAAGAAAAGTAAGTAAAAACATAAAAACCTGCACATTGTGTCAGATGGTCAAAACCAATAACGAAAGGAAGGATGGAACGATGATACCCATCACATCAAGTGCCAAATTAGAGAAGGCGTTCCTCGACATATGTGGACCATTCCCACGTAGCGGAGGACGACACGGCTACAAATTCATTGTTATCATACTTGACCATTACACCAAGTACACCAAATTATATGCTATAAACAGAGCCACAACAAGGAAAATATTAGACATTATAAAAAATAAATACATTATAGAAATTGGAAGACCGTGCATGTTAATAACAGACCACGGAACGCAATTTAAAGGAAGAAAATGGCGAGAAGAGTTATTAAAATTAAATATTAAAACTTATAAAACATCAGTCTACCACCCTAGCAGCAATCCCGCAGAAAGAATGTTGAGGGAGGTGGGACGCATTTTGAGAACTTATTGTCATAACAACCAGAGAGAATGGTACAAATATTTACCTTCAACCGAAGTGTTTTTAAACATTAGTTACCACCAATTCACTGAGAGTACGCCTTACTTGATGATGTTCGAGAGGAAGCCAAACAGAGAGATACAAGAGATAATAGAATTCCCAAAGGACCCAGAAGACCCGTATGACAAAAATAAATGGTACAGCCTAATAGTAGAAAAAATTGAGAAACAAAAGGCCAAATACGCAAAGAACCAACCCAAAATAATCAAATATAAAGAGGGAGAAAAAATACTAATCAAAAATCGTGAACTGCCAAGTACAATGGAAGGTATAGCAAAGAAATTATTGTTGCTATACACCGGTCCGTATATCATCACAAGAGACAATGGTAATAATACTTACCAAATCAGTAATATCAATACAAGGAAAATCAAGGGAGTTTACAATCAAACTTCAATAAAAAAGTTTTATGAGGAAGAATAAAACCATTGTGAAATGAAACAAATTTCAAAATTCTAAAAGAGATTGTAAGAGCAGCTTACTCAAATATTTAGATGATGTATGCGGAACAATAAAAAGTTTTAATGAAAAAAAAAAACAAAGGAAACAGTTACACAAATTCCTTTCAATTTAAATCAGTTTAAAATATAACAAAAAATTGAAATATGAAGTATGAAGTAAAAAGTGAGATAATCAGGAATAAGTTACACACATTCCTATGTAATAAAAATGTAAGAAGCACAAACTTACAATTATAATTAAAAACAAAAAATAGCTAAAAAGGAATACGCTACAAACATTCCTTTAAGGTAAGACCATTAACTTACCAAAGAATTATCAAAAATGATGTTGAATACAGAATAAAATAAACAAAAATAAAATCAAGTTCAAATTACTGAGATAAATACTTGAAATTATACTGAACCGAAAGTATTATCAGAAAAAATAAATAAAACTTTACCTGGTACAAGGAGAGAGAGGGAAATTGTATATAAAACAAATATACAAATATGGCTAAAGCAGAATCCTGCTAAATGACTAAGAAAAAAAAAAAAAAAAAAAAAAAAAAAAATATCTAAGACAATTAAAATCACATCGAGCATTGAAAACAAAATAATGAAAAGTGAGATATGCTGAAATTAACATATGAGTAAAGATAAAATTTCTCAATATAGTATATGAGTAGATGATAGTGTATAGTTAAGGTATAGCGGAAGGAAGAATGAGTAGTAATGATAAAGTGATCTAAAAACAAACCACAAGGTGGACAATCCCAATTATATTATTATTATTATTAAGTCACAAGTTGACAAAGATTTAAGATTGACTGTTGAAAAGTCCAGCAATCTATGTGAACTGAGTAGAGAAGATGTGCCTCTAGTCTCAGAAAAATGAGTAGTAATGGGAGAAACCAGCTACTATATAAAGTTAGGGAAATAAATTTTGTGTATATGCACCAATGGAAATAAATAAAAACAGATCCAAATAAAATGGAGTGAATTAAGTAAGAAGAGAAATGGAGAATGGAGAAACAAACAAGGAAGGGAAGGAAAAAAGTTATCTATAACTGATAATTTCATAAAACACTATGCTAGTATTTTATTAAAATGATCAATTTTAGAGGAGAGGCATTATGTAACAATACAATTAAGCCAAATCTCGTACCAGTGATAAAAAGATAATTCTTGATATAAAATTACTTCATATGAAATAAAATGTGTAAAAAATGATTAAAATGTAAATACTTTGACATGACGTACCACGATATTACCCAACCCAAGTGATTGAGCCAAAAAACACAAACATAAAGAAGGGAACCACGTAACATACTTATTAAAATGTAGATATTTTGACATGATTGAGCCGACAACCCAAACATACTTAAGAAAATGTGATTGACAAAACAATGATGGACATAGAACTAAAGGAGGACCAAACCAAGATGAAGAACGAAGATGAAGATTATTGAAGAAGAAGAAGAGGAAGAATGAAGAGGAGACAGATAAAACCCAAGGGGAAACTAACACACATATATAAAAGGGAAGATTGTATGTTAAAGATAGAATACAGTCAATAAACCTTAAATAATTATATATTAATGAAACCAATGTTATTATTATTATTGATTTAACATATGTAACCGTTTTTAAGACAATACAATTATAAAGCAAAGTAGTATAGGAAGAGTACATTAACCCTGTCAGAAAGGTTAGATTCAACCAAAACACAACTAGCCTAATATTGTTTATAGTAAACATAATACTAGAACAAAATAGTGAGAAATGGTAGGAAAAAGTATAGGGGTTACCCATTAAATAACACTAATTACAAAACAGTGAACCAAAGTGAAGTGTTTTAGTGAAGTGTTAATGCCCTATAAAATAGTGAAGGTGAAACATTCAAATTAGAATGCTAAGGAAATAGACACTCTTTAAAACATTGATAAACCACCAATGATTAGAGTGGAATTATAATTAATTGTATACCTAGAAGTAATTAAAAATAGTATTTAAAATTAATATAAGGAAAGCATGTGACATATCAGGGAGAAAGCCCAGTACCATAACTTGTGTTAACATGGCATGATAGGATAGAAGTAAAGTTTGTTATTAAAGATTACATTTATAAAGAATACAACACCCCATGTTGAAAGGGGAATCAACCTTAATAATATTAGAGAAAGTGACAATGTTTATCACGATACTTTATAAGACAAGATAGAAATCAATGTTACTACTAAGAATAATTTATGATTTATAAAGAATAGTTGATTCAATGTTAAAGAAGGAATATGACTGAAAAGGGACTTACAGTCCATAAACCTAACTATTATATTTTAAATGAAAAGTAATGAAAATTTATGTTGAATAATAATTAAAACACCAACAAACAAGTGAAGCCCATCAGGCTGAATTCAGAATGTAATTTAAAAGGGAAATACACTAGAAAACAATCATGGCTGTTTGTAACTAGAAAAACAGTTAACTGCCAAGAACATTTTAAATGCAAATTGTATCAATTTCACAAAAAATCTTACTAATCTAAGAACAGTGAATGGACAATGATTGTATATCAGTTATTTCTACACAGAAATATTATTGTAATAATTTAATTCAAGAAAGATATGTTATTTTTTAAATGTCGACTAATTAGACTATAGTTAAAGTGTAACAAAATATGACCTTATGAGGTATCATTGTAAACTTTGAAAGGAAAGAAAAATAATAGTGATGTCATTTATTATCCCAAAGGAAGTATAAGGGAATAAAATCATTGGGAAAATACTTAATAAATTTGAATAAAAATTCAAATATCTCTAACAATGTAAGTAAAGAGTAATGAAACAAGCATGGAATTATTAGTTACTATGACAACGAGTCATTTGAGGCTTATTTTTCCGTTAAATTATACAGACGCTGAAGAAACGAAGCGTGGGTACGCCACACAAGAAATTGGACAAACTAAAACTTTAATTTAAACAGTTATAACAAGTCAACTAGTGAATTCAAATGATCCCATGTGAAGAGACGTCGATCTGTACAGAATTAATGATGACCAGGAACGAAATTGAACAAACTAATTAAAGAAAAAACCCAGACCAGTTTGAAGAAGACGCTGGAAGCCTACAACCAGCCCAAATTCGAAAAATACACGCCTACCCATGATGACCCTCCAACGTGAGACGAACTGATAAGTACCGAATAATTTCTTACTCCTAAAACCCCAAATCACTTAAATTATTTTCAAATGATAAAATTTCTCACTATTTAAAAGTAGTATTTTCTTTCAAAGGTAAAGGCATAATTTACTTATATTAAAAAACATTTATAAAGATAACCTTATTTGTAAACATAATTACTGTAACAGAAATACGACACTACGGAACAAATTGTACAAACACATTATAAATCCTAAGTACCTATAAGGTATAATAGTGTACTTTCTTTTCATGTAATCAACGTTTATGTCTATTTTCATGATCAAAAGAACTCCAGGTTTTAAAAACATAGTAATTTTGTTAAAAGGTAAAAACGATAATGTTTTGAAACCAATTTTGCCAACTTGAGATATTTAGTGTTTCAAGCTCTAAGCCGGAGCATAATATTATAAATTTGTTTATAATTCAATTGTCATGTTTATTAATAATTAAATGTGTATTAAAAAACGCAGTACAGTACATTACTATCTTGTTATTTCATAGGATTTTTTGTAAATATATGTGTGTTAGCGAAGTTGTAAGTCATAGCCAACTAGCGCTTGTCACGATTGGCCGAGTCGACAACCTGTGTAGCAGCGGGAATAATTCGAACGCCACAGCTGTCCATGCTAATACCACATATTACTTTAAAAATTAAATGTTTTAATTGTTTTAATAAAAACAATTTGGCGCCACCCGGGAATCGTAATCCCTATGAATTGACAGGTAGGTTGTACTGGTGACATTGACAACGCTACGGACTCCAGTAGTGACGTCGATTTATGTAACAACCAGTGTGAGGCAAACACACTACAATCACACTAATACACCATATAAACAAGTGTGATACATTTTAACAGGTACGACCTCGTCTAATTGTTACAGTATGAACAATTTTCATTTGATTTGTTGTAGACACTGTGTTGTTAATTACGAACTGTTTTACTATAACAATTAAAGGTGTGATTAGTGACTTGATTGGTGTCTTGTACTTATTTTGTTTCCACTGTACCTACGACGATCGATTAGACCGTCGTAACAGTGGTGTCAGAAGTGGGATAGAACGGTTAACAGTGGAAACGGTGGATACTTTGTACAAGACGAGTGTAATTCGTAATTAATCGATAAACAATGGATGCCAGTCAGATGATGGAAAATTTCCAGGCGCTGTTGTTGCAGACAGAAGAACGACGACGACAGGATGCAGAGAAAGCGGAAGAGAGACAGAAAACCCTCCTGCTGGAAGCAGAGGAAAGACGCAGACAGGAGGCGGAAGAAGCAGAAAGACGACAAAAAGAAGAACGAAGACAAGAAAGAGAAGAAGCAGAAAAACGACAGAATGAAAAACGCAGGCAGGAAAGAGAAGAAGCTGAGGAACGTCAGAAAGCACTAATGCTAGAGACAGAAGAAAGATAAAAAGATAAAACGGAAGCTCTCTTTGAAACTATGCAGAAACAGTTACAAGAACATACTACCGCAGAATTGGGTCTCCTACGTGGTGACGTAGGTGAATTACGAGGTGAGCTCAATAATCAGATTACCAGAATATCTGACGTAGAAGAATCCATGTCAAATAAAATAGCTAAAGTAGAAAAATCTGTCTTGACTGTGGAAGAAGTTATGTCAACAAAAATATCTGCAGTAGAAAACTCAATGGCAAACATAAGAGAACAAATTAAAATTGAAGTTGAACAGTGCATGAAGATTCAACCAAAACAAATTTCTGAACAGACTGTACCAGTGATCAAGACAGAAAAATACACAGAAAATAAGTTAACAGAGAAAGTCACATTGCTTGCAGTAGGGACAGTTCATGTCAAAGCTCCAACCTTTGACGGAAGCACTCACTGGGCAACGTACCTCCGCCAATTTGAAGCTGCTGCATGCGCAAATAATTGGACAGAAAAAGACAAGGCTGTTTCACTTGTTCTTGCATTAAAAGGACCCGCGGCAGAACTACTACAGAAAGTGCCACCTGACAGCCAGAACACCTATGCCGAGTTGATAAAAGCTCTGGAATTACGGTATGGTGATAAACATTTGCGAGATGTGTACTGCACCCAGTTGAGAGCAAGGCAACAGCATTCCGGGGAAAGTCTTCAAGAGTTTGAAGCAAGTATCGACAGACTAATTAGACTGGCCTATCCTGAAGCGCCAAAAGATTTTCGAACTCGTTTTGCGATGCAGACATTTACTGCCGGTGTCCGAGATAACGAACTACAGCAAGTGTTACGAATGGCAAGACACCAGAACAGTGCGGACGCCCTGGTACATGCTTTGCAATTTGAGGCCGCCAAATCAGCGTCTGGTTGGACAAGTCATAAAGTGCGCGAGCTAAAAGATCGCGACGGCACAGACGATGAGGAAGAAGAACAAGGAACAGAGACTCGACGGTCGGCGCCACAGAATAAAATAAGAAAGGATGGAAGACCGAAGTGTTATCGATGTGGGAAACCTGGACATCTACAACGAGATTGTGGGGATAGAATTCAGCAGCAGGGAAACGAGCAATAGTCGGCGCAACGGGGCGTGTGCTGACTAACTGGAGGAACGAAGCCCCTAGAGAATACGCAATTTCTACGCTTCAGAAAAACACCGGGAGCTTGGTAGTTACCGGATTTGTTCAAGAAAGGCCAACCTCGATTACAGTTGACACAGGCGCAACAGTTTCTATTGTGCCCCCCGACGTGGTGAAAGATCTCAAGCCAATCTGGTGCTCTTGCAGCTTGCGAACAGCTACTGGACGGCCTGTAAAAGTGTATGGAAAAGTGGAGATACACCTACGCCTCGGTAGACTTGAGTTTAATCATCAAGTACTTGTTGCAGACATTGTGGATGAAGCAATTCTTGGTGTGGACGTTATGAACGCATATGGATTTATAGTCGACTTCAAAAACAATGTCTTGAGAATCGGAGGCGAAGAGGTAATGCTATCAACAATGACGACAGCAGAAAAATCGATGGACGTCCTAAGCCAAGTGGCCGTAACTGTTCCGCCAAACTCCGAAAAGATCATCATGGTTAGAACTGCGGTAGATACTAGGGGCAATCAGTGCTCTATATTCGAACCCCAGGTAGTCAGCACACCGGGCATACTAATTGCCAGAAGTTTAGTAAAACCTGACGAAACCGGAAATGTACCTATTAGAGTGGCGAATATTTTGGATCAAGCTATCACTTTACAAAGCAATACTCTCCTAGGCAAATTGACTCCTGTGGCCTGGGTAGCCGGAATAACGCAACGAAGACCCAGTTCTTCGGATACTTCTAAATTACCAGAGGAACTGCAAGAATTATTGAACAGATCTTCTAACGACCTCTCAAGTGGTGAGGTAAAAGAACTCGGACAGTTTTTACACGAATTCAAAGATTGTTTTGCAGTTCGGGGACAGTCACTGGGAAGAACCTCTCTTGTGCAACATCGCATCAATACCGGGGACACAACACCGATACGCCAACCTCCTCGAAGGCCTCCATTATCTAAACAAGAGGAGATGTCTCGGTTAGTACAGGACATGTTGACAGAGGGAGTAATTGAACCTTCGTCAAGTGCTTGGTCTTCCCCTGTAGTGCTGGTAGCGAAGAAGGATGGTGGATTGCGTTTCTGCGTAGACTACCGGAGGTTAAATGACGTTACAAAGAAAGACTGCTATCCATTACCTCGCGTTGACGATACACTCGACACGTTGTCCGGAGCACAGTGGTTTTCCACATTGGACCTGAAGAGTGGATATTGGCAAGTGGGTCTTCATCAAGAAGACAAGGAAAAGACCGCTTTCTCGAGGCTTATTCCAATTTAACGTCATGCCATTTGGACTCTGTAATGCACCGGCAACATTTGAGAGATTGATGGACCTGATACTCCGAGGCCTGACGTGGAAAACTTGCCTTGTTTACTTAGACGATGTCATAGTGATCGGGAAGACTTTCGAAGATCATTTGGAAAACCTTAAGGAAGTTCTAACTAGAATTCATGGTGCACAACTGAAGCTGAGCCCGAAGAAGTGTTCTCTATTCCAGAAGGAAGTACAGTATTTGGGCCATCTGGTTTCGGCAGCGGGCGTTAGCATGGATCCTAATAAAGTAGACACCGTAAGAGACTGGCCAGTTCCGAAGAATAAACACGAAGTTCGGAGTTTCCTGGGGTTATGCTCATATTACCGACGTTTTGTGAAAGGCTTCGCTACTATTGCTAAACCACTACATGAGCTAACGGAAAATAAACGAAACTTCCAATGGTCGAGAGAGTGTGAACAAGCATGTAGAACGTTGAAGATTGCATTATGTTCGCAGCCAGTTCTCGCTTTTCCAGCTTCCGAAGGGAAGTACATCGTAGACACAGACGCAAGCAATACTGGTCTAGGAGCAGTTTTGTCTCAAGTGAAGAACGAGTAATAGCGTATTACAGCAAGACGCTTTCTAAACCAGAGAGAAATTATTGTGTTACAAGAAGAGAGTTGTTGGCAATTGTCAGAGCTTTGGAGCACTTCCATAAATACCTCTATGGGAGAGAGTTTTCACTACGTACCGACCATGCTGCACTTGCATGGCTCTTGAGATTTAAAAATCCGGAAGGACAGTTGGCAAGGTGGCTCAAACGTCTGCAAGAGTACAACTTCAAGGTACAACATCGGCGGGGGCGCCTGCACGGTAATGCAGATGGCTTATCACGAAGACCATGCCCGGAAGACTGCCGACATTGCCACAGAAAGGAAGAACAAAACCCAAGCGAACATGTTCAAGCCATCACTGTAGATTTCCTGGCTGATGGCTGGACAACACAAGACTGTCGACAAGAACAGATGACTGATGAAGACATTGGACCGATCTTGACAGCAAAAGAGGAAGGTCGCCGCCCGGATTGGCAAGATATCTGCCATGGTTCCGAAGTGCTGAAGGGCTACTGGGCACAATGGGAATCTCTCACCTTAGAAAACGGATTGCTGAAAAGGGCTTGGGAAAGTGCAGATGGACGAGACGTGGTCATGCAGTTGATAGTTCCCCGAAGTAAAGTGCAGTCTGTTTTGAAGGAGATGCATGATGGAACATCTGGAGGCCATCTTGGCGTTAACAAAACCCTTGACAAAATACGGAAGCGATTCTATTGGCTTCATCTTCGCCACGACGTAGAGGAATGGGTTCGGACATGTGAAATATGTGCTGCAAGCAAGGGCCCACAAACCAGAAGCAGGGGAAAAATGAGACAGTATAACGTTGGACAACCTTTCGAGAGAATTGCCATAGACATTGCTGGACCATTCCCAGTTACTGACGATGGAAACCGGTACATCATGGTTGTAGGTGACTACTTTACTAAGTGGGTGGAAGCCTACGCGATTCCAAATCAGGAATTGTTACCACTGTGGCAAAGCAGTTAGTTCACAACTTCTGTTGCCGTTATGGAGCCCCTATGGAAATCCATACGGATCAAGGGAGAAATTTCGAATCAGGAGTGTTTAAAGAATTATGCCGTCTACTTGGAATTCGAAAGACCAGGACAACGCCTCTGCATCCTCAGTCGGACGGGATAGTTGAGAGATTCAACAGGACACTTGAGCAGCATCTTTCGAAAGTTGTTGATGAGAACCAAACAGACTGGGACCAACGTATACCACTATTCCTTATGGCGTATAGGTCGTCAGTACATGACACAACCGGCATGACTCCAGCAAAATTGGTGTTTGGGCGGGAGATTCGACTTCCTGGGGACTTGATGTTTGGATCACCTGAGACTCAGTCCCAAGAGCCAAAGAACTATACCTCACAATTAGAAAACCAACTGCGAGAAATGAATCGCTTGGTAAGAGGACGGCTGAAGATTGCCAGTGATAAAATGAAAACTCGGTATGACATTCGCAGCAATAGTGTGGGTTTCCAAGAAGGAGATCAGGTCTGGTTGTTCAATCCAAAGCGCCGTCGTGGTCGCTCACCTAAGCTTCAGTCTAACTGGGAAGGACCCTACACTGTAAAAAAAAGAATTAACGATGTTGTTTATCGGATTCAACAGGAAGGACAGCGGAAGTTCAAGGTCGTCCACCTAGATCGCCTGGCTAAATACAAATTTAGAGACGCTTTGCCAGTTCGGGACGGACAGGCTTAAGGAGGGGGCAGTGCTACGACAGCACAGAACAATCTACGCGTTTATCGAATGCGCCAGAAAGATCTCGATGTAAGCGTGTAGTGTACGTGCTACTAGACGCATTTTGCGAGAATTTTCTCGACTGTGCCAGCCTTTGCTCGGGCGCTCGGACTGTGTCAAGGCTGTAGCAATTACGTAGTTCGCGAGAGATAAGACGCAGTTTGGAAGCTTCTGGTGTGTGAGCGTAACTATAAATACATCGCGTCGCGGCCTTAGTTTTCAGTTCAATGCGAGATTTTTGACTGTGCGGTTCGGGAGTATTAGTGCGATATATTTACAGAGCGGTTCGAGTTATTACGGTGTACGTTCAAGTAGTTATTAGTGAAGTGTTGCGTTTTATATTCGGACGGTATAATTGTAATACAGTTGAGTTTTAATATTAGTGGACATTTTATTGCGTATGAACAATTTTCATTTGATTTGTTGTAGACACTGTGTTGTTAATTACGAACTGTTTTACTATAACAATTAAAGGTGTGATTAGTGACTTGATTGGTGTCTTGTACTTATTTTGTTTCCACTGTACCTACGACGATCGATTAGACCGTCGTAACAATATATAGAAAACGTGGTTGTTAAGGCAACTAAAATGTACAGAAGTTGTTGATTTGAATTAATTCGTTCTGATTGTTACAAGCTATTAGGTTGAGATGGACCGATATATTTAAAAAAAATATGAATAAATCTAGAAGAAATATGACTCAAAATTGAAAAACCCTTTTTGAAAAATAATTATCATTTAATGATAATGAGTAATAAAAATTAAATAACCTTCCAAATTGTAAATGAATACAGTTAAAAAGAATTGAAAGCCTCTCACCTCATTCACTAAATAATTCCGCTGGATTCGGTATTAAACCAATTCATGCTATAAACTGAAGATCAGTAAAAAGAATTAAAGGCTGAACTAACGGAATTATTGAAAATACCAGAAGACTCAGTTTGGCAGAGATAACCTTCATTGGCAGCAGAAGAAGCTGGGATCCTAATTCCATTTCACCAGGACCGAGAATTGTGAAGATCGCAAAAGAAGAATAGAAGTCCGAAGATTTCCTGAGGGTTTACCAGTACATGCCACCGTCAATTTTATTGAAAACCAGAGCAGTTTCACTGGATGAAGACGAGATAAGCTGAATTTTGGCCACTGTTTACAAACGTCCACCGCTAGTCGAAGTTTTCGTCGGTTTGGTAAAAAAACAACTTATTTTCATTTCACTGTATTTAAAGTAAATAATTTTATTTTTGTAAATTGAGCAATCTTAATTATGCATTTTATCTGGCCTTACTAATGGTTCCAAGAACTATACGAACCCTGGGATAAGAATTATTTATTATTATTTTCATGTGTATATGTTTATAGAATTTGAGTAATTGATAATCGATCTATTTCTGTATGGTCGACTTGAGCGTATTATTATTTTTTATGAGATAACGTGGATTGTGAATTGATAGAGAAAATAAATAAAGTATCTTTATTGTATAAGATAACGTTTGAAGTTATTGCAGGATAAATACTATATGTGGTGGTTGAAATAATTTACAAAAAGGTTGATTCAAACTCAACGAATAACTAACCTATAAGTACGCTTATTACAAGTAACAGCGCTCGACGTTTGCAGCTGGTGGGGCGGAAGATTGCTGAACTAACTTGTGTTTAGTACAAAATTTAAATGGGATTTTCTAACATCGAGTGACTAGGGTTGACACAAATACCCCTTACATTCAGTTAATACTCCATACATATCGCTAATATCACTCAAACACTGAAAACTAAGTTAAATCTATAGCGTAGTATGATTATAAATTCAAGGAACATAGTTATAATTTTGTTTGCTTAATAATCTATTTTCTGAGGGTTGCACCGGTCACAACCGAAAGATATACTAATTAATAACATATTAATTAAACCAGGTAACAACATTTTAATTGTTACGAATTGCCACCTGCAACGTATTACTTGGCGTTTGATACACAGGAGTCTCTTATAACTAATTACACCCATAGACAAGATTTCTTTACAATTTGACGTTTCCAGCGTGCAGCATATAATATAACATACGTCCTCACATAATTAACAAGTAGTTCTTTACAAAATTGGTTTACAACAGTGGGGTTTGAATAAGATGGACGTTTCACCAGCAGTACCTCACATATTGATTTCTTTACAAATTGACGCAAACCAAAGTGGGGCTGGATTGAACCCCAGTACACCCACTCACATACTTGTAAACGTTGTATTCCAAATTGGAATCCAACGTGGTGCTTCCACACAGCTTCATATAACTAAATAAAATAACGTAATCGAGTTCTTTACAATGTTGGCGAATTTATAAATGATACTATAGGTCTTAATGGCATTTCTTTTTTATGTAACTTAATTTGACATCTAAATTTAGGAGCTTCAGGATTATGTTCTATTTTTTGTTTCTTTTGCCATTCTGTTAAATATGTTGTCTTTTTTATCAATTTCTTTGTTTGTGCTTGAAATTTACTTGTGTAATCATATTTTATTTCTTTATATGGTCCTTTGTGTATAAATTGTTCTGCTTTGTTGATATAAACTCTTTTGTTCATTACCACTGCTGTGTTACCTTTAGCTGCTTTTATAACTATCAAATTATTCTCCGTGATTTTCTTTTTGAATTCTCTTATATTTCTTTTTATTTGTTTCGTTTTTATTTCTTACGTTTTTGTTTTTCTTACATATTTTTTCTATTATTTCTTTTACTTCACTTCTTAGTTGTTTTTTAGTTTCTTCATTTTTTATTTTATCGATTATTTCTTCACATTCTATTATTGTATTTTCTTTATCTATATTTGTTTTTGTTGCATAAGGATGGCTGCTAATTCAAATAATACGAAGAAAGAAAAAAACAATAGGACTTGAGAACTCTACAATTTAGGGCTGTATGCAAATAATCATTTGATTCTGTTTGAATTTGAAGCTGTTATCGTTTGCCATAGAAAATACCCTTGTTAAAACATAAAACGTTGCAGGTAACTACCCCTTTCCCTTAACCGATCTTCAACAAAATCAACAGACCTTGCGTTCTGTATAATTCAAAAAGGTATGCAGAAGAGTAGTTGATTCTGTTTTAATATACGGCAGTTATCGTTCGTCTTAAAAAAAATTACCCTTGTTAAAACATAAAATGTAGCAGGTAAACTTCCCTATTCTCTTAACCGATCATCACCAAAATCAAAACGTCGTGAGAACTCTACAATTCAGGGCTGTATGCAAAACATTATTTGATTCTGTTTGAATTTGCGGCTATTATTGTTTACCATAGAAAACGTAAAATATCGGTATGGAGAACCATACGTGACTTCCATATTCTAAGATTTATATTTAAAATCATTTTCGAAATGAAACATTACCATAGAAACTACTTCTTTCTACTTACTGCTTCAGCCTTAACCACAGTACTGTGGTCACTAACGTATACCACCTCACGTTATCGCACTCGATTTTCACTGATGATGGAAGTCGGTGGCATTGCCAAAATGTCTGGTTTTGTAGAAAACATTGGACTACGGCCAAATATCCTGGGAAGGAATTTTAAAAACTACTTCTTTGTTGCCGATAACGTTGTACACATATATATAAAATATGCATAAAATTAATGGCTTGTATAAGTTAATGATTGATCTCCATTAAGTAGTGCTCAAGTTTCCAAAGTTTTAATATTATGATGTCCGTAATTAAAACATCAGAGCAGGTTTAGTGTGAATGAGGGTACACCATGGACAAAAATTTTCAACATTTCCTATTGAGCGTTGCTTAGAGTAAAGCTGCGAATCTACAGTGTATGTTTCACAGAACAAACACGCGGAAAAGAAGGAGCGTTCCTAAGTCACTCATGGACCCTCAGCATCTTGCAGAGGGTTCATTCCCTAAAGACGAAAAGTCTGTCTATGAATCGTTCCTCTGTAAACACGTGCAGTTACACTGCCCAGCGATCCACGGGAAGCAAATCGCTATCCATGCTGGACACTTTTTCGGCTTGCACGCGTTTGTTGGTGTGGGTTTCGGCACTTTCCATTTAAAAAGCGTGCAAATGTAAGAAAATAAACATGAGTGAGGCCAGAAATAACGCGAATTGTGTGTGTGTGTGTGTGTGTGTGTGTGTGTGTGTGTGTGTGTGTGTGTCTTCCCTGCCTTTTTATTGCTGTAGTCATAATAATAAAATGGAAACGTAAACATTACATAACTGAGATATGCTTACCTGCCACGAACGATATATTATTTTATACATGTATATTAACTCATACATAATTTACATTAAAATGAAAAAATTATAATTTTATTGCCTGGCAACAAAATTAATTTATTTTTAACAATTACCATTGTTTGAAAAAGTTTAAATGAGTTTTCAAGTACTTTACTGTTGTTAAAACGTAAAAGGTTGCAGGTAAACTACCCCTTCCCCTTAACCGATCTTCACTAAAATCGAAAGTCCTTGAGATCTCTACAATTCAGGGACGTATGCAAAAAATTATTTGATTCTGTTTGTATTTGCGGCTGTTATCGTTTGCCATATAAAATACCCTTGATAAAAAAACGTTGCAGGTAAACTACCCCTTTCCCTTAACCGATCTTCACCAAAAACGATAGGTCTTGAGTACTCTACAAATCAGGGCTGTATGCAAAAAATTATTTGATTCTGTTTGAATTTGCGGCTGTTATTGTTTGCCATATAAAATACCTTTGTTAAAAAAACGTTTCAGGTAAACTACCCCTTTCCCTTAACCGATCTTCACCAAAAACAATAGGTCTTGAGAACTCTACAATTCAGGGTTGTATGCGAAACATTATTTGATTCTGTTTGAATTTGCGGCTGTTATCGTTTGCCATAGAAAAAAAAATCTACAGACACACACACACAGACAGACACTTTTCGAAAATTGACTTTTTACTTCCATGTTCCTTAAGGAAATGGGAGTATGGTGATGGAAAAAAAATCGTGTTCGAGAGTATTGCAGTTTCTGATTGTACTACACTCAAAACATGAAAAAAAGTCGTTTTTCGAAAAGTGTCTGTGTGTCTGTAGATTTTTTTTCTGTAGCAAACGATAACTGCGGCAAATTCAAACAGAACCAAATAATTTTTTGCATACAGCCCTGATTTGTAGAGTACTCACGACCTATTGTTTTTGGTGAAGATCGGTTGATGGAAAGGGGTAGTTTACCTGCAACGGTTTTTTTTTATCAAGGGTAATTTTTTTTTTGGCAAACGATAACAGCCGCAAATTCAAACAGAATCAAATTATGTTTCGCATACAGCCCTGAATTGTAGAGTTCTCAAGACCTATTGTGTTTGGTGAAGATCGGTTAAGGGAAAGGGGTAATGTACCTGTAACGTTTTATGTTTTAACAAGGGTATTTTCTATGGCAAACGATAACAGCCGCATATTCAAACAGAATCAAAAGATTATTTGCATACAGCCCTAAATTGCAGAGTTTTCAAGACCTATTGTTTTTGGTGAAGATCGGTTAAGTGAAAGGGGGGTAGTTTACCTGCAACGTTTTATGTTTTAACAAGGGTATTTTCTATGGCAAACGATAACAGCCGCAAATTCAAACAGAATCAAATAATTTTTTGCATACGTCCCTCAATTGTAGAGATCTCAAGTACTATTGATTTTGGTAAAGTTCGGTTAAGGGGAAGGGGTAGTTTACCTGCAACCTTTTATGTTTTAACAACAGTGAAGTACTTGAAAATTCATTTAAACTTTTTCAAACAATGGTAATTGTAAAAAATAAAATAATTTTGTTGCCAGGTAATAAAATTATAATTTTTTCATTTTAATGTAAATCATGTATGAGAGAAAATATATCGTTCATGGCAGGCAAGCATATCTCAGTTATGTAATGTTTACGTTTCCATTTTATTATTATGACTACAGCAATAAAAAGGCAGGGAACACACACACACACACACAAAATTCGGGTTATTTCTGGTCTCACTCATGTTTATTTTGTTACGTTTGCACGCTTTTTAAATGGAAAGTGCCGAAACCCATACCAACATAACGCGTGCAAGCCGAAAAAGTGTTCAGCGTGGATAGTGATTTGCTTCCTGTGGATCGCTGGGCAGTGTAACTGCACGTGTTTACAGAGGAACGATTCATAGACAGACTTTTCGTCTTTAGGGAATGAACCCTCTGCAAGATGCTGAGGGTCCATGTGTGACTTCGGAGCGCTCCTTCTTTTCTGCGTGTTTGTTCTGTGAAACGTACACTGTAGATTCTCAGCTTTACTCTAAGCAACGCTCAATAGGAAATGTTGAACATTTTTGTCCACGGTGTACCCTCATACACACTAAACCTGCTCTGATGTTTTAATTACGGACATCATAATATTAAAACTTTGGAAACTTGAGCACTACTTATTGGAGATCAAACATTAGCTTATACAAGCCATTAATTTTATGCATATTTTTTATAAATATGTGTACAAAGTTATCAGTAACAAAGAAGTAGTTTTTGTTAAAATTCCTTCCCGGGATATTTGGCCGTAGTCCAATGTTTTCTACAAAACCAGACGTTTCGGCAATGCCATCGACTTCCATCAACAGTGAAAATCGAGTACGATAACGTCAGGTGGTATACGTTAGTGACCACAGTACTGTGGTTAAGGCTGAAGCAGTAAGTAGAAAGAAGTAGTTTCTATGGTAATATTTCATTTCGAAAATGATTTTAAATATAAATCTTAGAACATGGAAGTCATGTATGGTTCTCCATACCGATATTTTTCATGTTTTGAGTGTAGTACAATCAGAATCTGCAATAATCTTGAACACGATTTTTTTTGCCATCACCATACTTCCATTTCCTTAAGGAACATGGAAGTAAAAATTACCCTTGATAAAAAAAAATGTTGCAGGTAAACTACTCCTTTCCCTTAACCGATGTTCACCAAAAACAATAGGTCTTGAGTACTCTAAAATTCAGAGCTGTATGCAAAAAATTATTTGATTCTGTTTTAATTTGCGGCTGTTATCGTTTGCCATAGAAAAAAATCTACAGAGACACTGACACAGACACAGACACTTTTCAAAGAATGACTTTTTTCATGTTTTGAGGGTAGTACAATCAGAATCTGCAATTATCTCGAGCACGATTTTTTTTTTGCCATCACCATACTTCTATTTCCTTATGGAACATGGAAGTAAAAACAGAAATATATAAATCTAATTTGGCTACACATGCAATAAACACTGGACATGAATTCTCAGACATAACCAACATGACACTAATAAAACACATACCACACAAAGGCACCGTAATGAATATTTGGGAAAATTTACAAAAATACAAACATAAAACACAAAACAAAAAATACAAATCAATACAAAACATGACACAATTTTCTAAGCACTCAGCACAGAAAATACACAAAATACTATAATATACACCACAATCACACACAATAATACCAATTTAAAGTACCAGATGCCAAAAGGATACCACAACAACAACCAACCAACACACAAGACTCAATATCAGGAAGGCTGAAGATGGGAACACAAGGCTTCCTGAAATATGTTCCAAATATGGAGAAAACATCTTGAGATAAAGTCATTATAAATATTATATATATTGTGGCAACACCGATTCATTACGTCTGCTCTCCGGTACCAGCGACACCTGAAAAATACGAGGCGAGCCAATCCGGGATCAGCAGCCGAGACATGACCAACTATGTGCTCGGAGCGAGCCAATCAGCGATCCCGGTTAGTGCATAAAACCCGGGCCGGCACACACTTCATCGCCACGCCATCGGACGCCCTTCACCCTCACCTCTCTCGGACGACATCGGCGCGGAGTCAGCCGGAAGGAAATTGCCGAAGAATAGAACCGGCGTTCTTGCATCTTCACCCTCCAGTTCTGCACCAGCGAAAGGACGTCGCTGGGCCGGCAGCCGACTCTACAACTGATGCCGAAAGAAGAGGAGGACTGCAGTGCGTCACGAACAGCGGGCGCAGCCGCCAAAAATCTCAGGGCGGCACGACCAACAGCTTTCTCACCACCCGGTCCTTTTTAGGGCCACCAAGAACACTAGAGTGTACGATTGGCACCATTTGTCGTGCGGCAAGCCTTTTGTCCGGTGACAATTTATATATATATATATATATATATATATATATATATATTGTAGCATAACAGAATTATCACCTAAAAATTTAACTTAATACAACATTAATAAAGAAGAAACTATCAATAGTGAGTGAGAAAGAGAAATGGTTAAAAAATAAATTAAAGGAGCTGATCATTAAGTCGAGAAAATGTTAATAAAATTAAACTGAATAACGAAGAAAACTCTTGATCCATATATAAATAACCAACTATATAAAACCCCAGTACAACCAGCAGTATACCCAGTAGATTGAGGAGCAGTAAACGAAAAGACAAAAGTAAATGAAAACACAAAAGTAAAAAGTAAACAAGAAAGGAAATAAAAAATAAATAAGGGGAAAATCTATTAAATTAAGAAGCAGAGAACCCCAAGATAACAAAACCAATAACAAGTTAGTAATGAGCTGTAAATGAGAAAATAAATGAAACCAAATAATCAAGTAAGATTCATTGAATGTATAATATAAGGACATGAAACCACAAGAAAAGGAAATACTTATATAATAAGAAAGAAGAGACAAAAAATGTCAAGGTTCCTAAAAGAAATATAGAAACAAGAAAGGCTATTCACTAAAACTTTATGAAGAATGAATATACCAATTGAAACTAAATTAAAACCAATACTAAATGTCAGTCCAAATAACTCAAGTTACAGGATACAATGCAATTAAAATAAATTGTAAACTAAATGTAAGCCTAATTTAAGAACAGAGTAAAAACAAACCAAAAGACTACCAATAGTGTAGAAACAAATCAAAAAACTACCATAGTGTAAAAACAAAAGACTACCATTAGTGTAGAAATTATAAGGTGAAAAACCATAATAAAATATAATAAAGTTAGAGACTACAGTTGTAATGATACAAAAGAGTCGAAATATATTAATACATAAAATACACTACCAGGACTTACCTGTGCACAGTCGCAACTACTTACCGTATTAGAATTTCACTCAGAAGATCAAGGTCGCCACGATTATTTTTTATAGGTAAAATATCGAAAACCTTTACACTCCACCTTAAATAAAAAGGACAATTTCGCTATCTGACCACACCCAATTAATAATTCAGAAAGATTCCGGAACGTTAGACGAATTTTGCAACACAGAAATGAGAAAGTGGTAATGACGAAATAACTTAGTCTAACACATTTTATCGGAAGTAACCATTATTTTTAATGAGCGATTATTTAACAAACATTTGTACAGTTAAATTTTTAGTATATTGCTTGAAAACTTTAGTACATTTTTTCCCTATGTTTTGTCTGGTTAGAATGTAATTATAAACTTATGCAACTTAATGATTATTACTTACTACTAGACTGCCCAGCCTGCAATTTGCACTCACACATTTATACCTACTATTTATAAACCCCTCAACATTTTAGAAATTTCAGTTTAACTCGGGGAACCACACTATAGCGATGCCGGCCACACACGTGAGTATTGTTCCGCGCTTCCGAAAATGTCCGTACTGAACTGTTTTCACTGTCTCCAATGTAACAAAATTTTCACTGTGATGGATTGATTAATTTCTTGGGTCCCGGTCGGTATTAAATGTTGTTACACTGAATTTGTTCATATTTAAAAGTTCGACCCGACCGGGGCCCGCGAGTCGTAACTACGTCTGTATATGAGCTCTGTAGCTTGTGGACTGCTAACATAGACTGCGTAAAAGTACTGCCAGCGGGCGGAAGCTGTGTTTCACTGCCACCTGATTTCGTCGCCGTTCATAGCTGATTTGCTGTGGTTTGTTAGCTATGACCATGATACATAATGTTGGTTTTAGTAGTGAGTGTTGACGATATTTGGCGCTGCTAGACTGACGTCATTAACACGGAGGCAGTCCTTAGCTCCGTTTCCTGTAGCTTGGCTGGTTGGTTTTATAAATTGTTCGCTCCTGCGCCATGTTTTACAGCGCCGTTTGAGTTTCTTGGCGTCCCTACAGCGCGCATACCTGAGTCGTTGCGTGCGTGCACCATCACATTCACGCACAGTTCTGAGAAATTGAGGGTGGTACAAATTCTCTGCCTGGTTTCGCAACTGATTACTGCGTCTTGCCTTTGTTTCAACACTGTTTTCTTGCCACGTGGTCTGTTACAATGGAATTAATGTTTGTCGGAAAATAAAACTTTCACAATATTTTTACAAAACCCCAAAAAATGAAATAAATGAAATACAAATACCCCATAACCGCAATAAATGAAATGACCCAATTTTGACACGTAACAATACCCCCCCAATGAGAATTCTTCTGTCCAGAACAGAAGAAATCTCATTGATAAAACCCCTAAGAGGACCGGTGAGGAACTGGTGCCAACAACCCCCTGGTTCTTACTCTTCGTGGGTACACGACCCCCCTGGCTTGGCGACTATGGACGCATCTGAACGAGATCACTGGACTTCTCCATAAGAGATCCCAACACCGAAAAATCGAACAGACAAGTACCACGGCACACCTCACCTTCTAACATGCGACCCCCCAAAATCCTCAATCCCTGGCTTAGACTATGCCAGATCCTCAACCGATATGTTTCCCCTTGTATGCAAGCTGGGCTGCCTTTAGCAGATACTGGGCTCACACACACTCACATTACATACTGACATTACATATTATAAAATTGAAAAATTTTTCAAAAAGTTATTTAAATTACAACCCATTGGCTGTTTCCAGATAAAATCGATTCATAAATTTTGTATAAATTTTAAATTATTCTCTTCATTGGTTTCTGTTTTTATTTAAAATAAGTTGATTTAAACATTTCTTATAATTAAGAACATCCTTAATCTAACATGTGAATACTTAGAATCTAACAATACAAGTCAATACAATAAATCAATAATAATAAACATGGTTAGTACACAAATAATAAAATAATCGAAGCTTAAAATATTCATTATCTGGCAGGTGAAAAATCAAGATTTTTTTTTTCAAAAAAAAAAATTTTTCCAAAAAATTTTAAAATTAAAAAAAATTTAAATTTATAAAAATGTTTCCTTTACATATATAAATTATTTAAAATTTGTTTGAATTGATAAAAAAAAACACAAGTTGAATTGACTTCCTTATTATGCAAGCTTAGTATGTATATGACCTCACTGTCAGCTGATCAAAACTAGGTCAAGTCCACAAACCTTGACCCACATATGTTATGTACAGGTTCTATCTGAAAATACATTTAACATCTGTAACAATCCAACTTGAAACACAAAACATAATAAAACAAAACATTTAAAATAACTAAATATTATTATAAATAATAAGCAAATTGACATTTAAATTATTCAAAATAAACACTTTCTGATTTTACATTGTTTTCAAATTCTATCAAAATTTGTCACTGGTCTCAATAAAAAAATTTTATTATTCTCGTTATAAATCTCTCTCTTTGCTTAACAATCTTATTCTCCGTTACTGTGGGCGATTTAAATACTTATAACAATTTGATTTACCATTTGGTAGGCTTATACTTATAATCTCTGCCCCTTTGACTCTACTACTAACAACTGTAACACACATGACACCCATCTCTATCAAAATCTCTATCAAAACACTCTCTAAACCTCAACTTACTAATAAACTCAAATCGCCACCTTCTCTCTATATATATAAAAAAATACTCTCTAACCCTTTGTACATAGGATACGTGTTCCCCCCCAAAAGCTCATTTCCCTTATCTGGCCCCTGGATTCTACCTAAGGCGGCCCCTTCCCACTAAAATCGGTCCCATCCCGTCCCAACTTCGTTGCGGACTCCTACATTACACTACCCCCTACTACAAAATTGCCATCCCCAAAATCTCAATCTTATTACCTCACTTCAGATACAACAAAATAACATCATTAATTATAAACATCAATATATCACTCAAAACTCTACATATATTCTCCACATAACTACTATGTCAACATCAATACTTCTCAAAACTCTATAATATACATTACTTCAAAACAACATTTCGATATTTAATACTTCAACTTCAACTTGGACTGGTCTATATGTCCTACAAAATATTCCTCACCCACAAACTATCTCTTATTCGCTTTCACAAATTATTACTTTACTTCTCACTTTATTAAATTACTTTTCTCATTACTTTAAAATAGCATCTGTAATACATTAAAACATTACATTAAACATCAATTACCTGGAACATTTACAACCAATATACCAGTGACATTTTATTGCTGATCAGCGGGTCTCCTAACACAATGAAAACACATCTCAAAATTTTACAAATTACAAGAAATATATAGGTTTATCAATATTCGCTTCTGACCTTGTTTCCTCTCTCTCTGATTCTGATACTTTGTGTTAACCGCCTGCCAGACGGTTTAATTATTGGCTTAGTTTAAAAATACACACATTATATAAAACATACTTTATATCTAACCTGCTAAACTACAATATTACCTTTAAAAATTATACAATGAACACCTTAGAGTGAATGTATGAGCAGCTAGTTATTTAAACAGAACACAAGCATTTTTATTGGATCAAAATTTGAATTAGCAATTTTTATGTTATCAAATTTACATTCGTGACTCATCTGAGCCACCTCCCATCCACACACTCTATTGCAAGTTATGTAAGACTGTGGCGCCTTTTTCGCTTCCACAAAGACGGCATATTTTGGAGTAGTTTGACCTCTCCGTGTCTTTGCTTCGGCAGTTATATTTTAACGTCTGAATATCAACATATTCTTGTCTATAATTAAACGCCCTTAAACGGGTCTACCACCTGGCTTTGCTGCCCCCATGCGGGCAGAGTGGTAGCCATTGTTCCATAGTACCTGGATTTCCCCTAAATTTTACCCCCCCCATTTAATTTCTACTATATACCAATTTCAAGTCAGCTATGGTCAAGGGACTTGATATGACCATAGCTGGCCGCTATCCAAATCCGCGATTAGTGCTGGTAAGGCAGTAATCGCCCGAAAAGTCAGGGAAATCTAACTTCATTTCATTGCCTGCTCTACTTCATCATTAGTATGTGCGACACAAGCGTCTATCAGTGTGCAAATTGAATTTGCACTAAAAAAAATGTGCCGCACATTGTCGCCATTTTGGCCTCCGATGGAGGTAACATTGACGAAACGGAACTCTCTGTTACCCCCAACCTATTTCACTATCTACGAGAGCACAGGCCACCCCCGCAATAGCAACTTAATAACTAACTAATTAAATTTTTATATACATTCTAATATAATATTTTCCTCAATAATCATTTAACTCAGTCATAACTTTCTACCATTGGACTTTCTTAAAATTTTCAAAATTTATTATTAATAATTAGTATATATCATTTTTCAGTTATTATTAAATTTTTTAATTATCATTTTTATTGAACACAATTATTTCAAATAATCTCACTATTGAATTAAAATCTTAGTTACCTGTAAACATTTTTATTATACATGATTCATATTGTAAAAGTTCTATACTTACAGTCCATTTAACGTGGTATACACAAAACATATTCACCATACCACATTACTTTCACCTCTCCTCTGAAACATTTAACACAAACATTAATTTAAATCAAACAATTTAGCCATCTATTACCAAATTTCCAAATCTCGTAAAATAAATTGAATTCATTTAAAGAATTTAATTAATTAGCATTTACATAATCAATCAAAATATTTAAAACATATCAAACTGGTTTAATTAAATTAATTACTGAAAATACAAATTACCTAGCTATCAAAACAATTACAATTAGTCACTTACTGTTTTTTAAAATTAATTCTGTTTATTTATTTAACTTGCAAATATTTTAATATTATTATTACTGTCACTTACCTACATACATACATTGTTTACTTAACCTTCTACAAGGCACACAAATAAATTTACTACATTTTTATTTACAAACTTTTGTTATTAACTGTTCAGTTTTTCCACACTTCATTGTCCAAATCTGCCATGTCAAAACCACAAAACAAAATGTTTATAACTGTCTTATTGTTTTATAGTTTAGCCTCCATCGTCCCAGATTAACCTTGGTTTTATGTAGCATCGTTCAATTTCATTCACACACAAATTACTGTTTTGTGTGTTATAAACATAAAAACTAAATTCATTCATCTTACTAAAATAATCATAAAACATGTCAACATTTAGTACATTTGTTAAGTCTCCGTCAGTAAATTCATTCATTATCGGTTTAATTACTTTTGTCAAATCATTATAGTCATTATTATTCAAATATACTTCTAAACTTTCTTTCCATTCGTCATACTTTCTCTTCAAATCATACACTTCTGTTTCTTTCTCCACATACAATTCTCTACTTAAATCTCTCTCACCATAATACCACATCACACTCTCACAATTATTCCGGACAGAGGGTACAAAATTACACAACAAAAATAAATACTTCACTTCATCTACCAACACGGGACTCTTGCCCTTCTTAAACAATACTCGTGAACCCCTCAAATCGTCATCATAAATAATAAAGGGAAAATTTACCCCCTGTCCCCATTCTACCACAACATTATTTTTCCTCTCTCTCTCTAACTCATACACACACATTAACATTTCATTATTACATTCCACAAACTCATCAGTACTCTCAGATACTACCTCTTCAACTATATCACTATTCTCAATATTGCATTCATTATTTTCGACATCATTATTATTTGTTGACTCTTTATCCGATATCATATTTTTACATTTGTCATTACAATTTTCATTTGTTTTACTTTTGTTTATACTCATCACATGTACTCCCATTCGCTCCACACTCTGCTCTAATTTATTCAGATTCGTTCTCATCGTTTCATTAGTACTTTCTAAACATTTATTTATATCTTGAATCTCATTTTTCAGCTCGTCAAATTTGTTATTCTGGATATTAAATTTAGCGTCAGAATCACTCTTTATTTCGTTAAATTTTAACTCTAACATCGCCTGTTGCTTGTCTGCACTCTCTTTCATACTACACACCATTCTACGTAAGTATTTCATCATATTATCATTATCATCCATTAATTCGAGATTCATTTGGCTTTCGTTTTCGACGTCAGTTAAGCTGACATACTCGTTATTACCTGCCATTTTTTTTATCTTGTACTTACACAACTGTAACTCATAACACAAACATAACCTACGTGCGTAATTATATACGATAAATCATTTTTATAAATTCGTCATTACCACATCCTATTTTCTGTGCATTAAAATAGGTCTATCTCGTATAAATAAAATTAAACGAAAATCCTGGCAGCGCGAGCCAAATGTAATGATACAAAAGAAGTCGAAATATATTAATACATAAAATACACTACCAGGACTTACCTGTGCACAGTCGCAACTACTTACCGTATTAGAATTTCACTCAGAAGATCAAGGTCGCCACGATTATTTTTTATAGGTAAAATATCGAAAACCTTTACACTCCACCTTAAATAAAAAGGACAATTTCGCTATCTGACCACACCCAATTAATAATTCAGAAAGATTCCGGAACGTTAGACGAATTTTGCAACACAGAAATGAGAAAGTGGTAATGACGAAATAACTTAGTCTAACACATTTTATCGGAAGTAACCATTATTTTTAATGAGCGATTATTTAACAAACATTTGTACAGTTAAATTTTTAGTATATTGCTTGAAAACTTTAGTACATTTTTTCCCTATGTTTTGTCTGGTTAGAATGTAATTATAAACTTATGCAACTTAATGATTATTACTTACTACTAGACTGCCCAGCCTGCAATTTACACTCACACATTTATAGCTACTATTTATAAACCCCTCAACATTTTAGGAATTTCAGTTTAACTCGGGGAACCGCACTATAGCGATGCCGGCCACACACGGTATTGTTCCGCGCTTCCGAAAATGTCCGTACTGAACTGTTTCCACTGTCTCCAATGTAACAAAATTTTCACTGTGATGGATTGATTAATTTCTTGGGTCCCGGTTGGTATTAAAACGTTGTTACACTGAATTTGTTCATATTTAAAAGTTCGACCCGACCGGGGCCCGCGAGTCGTAACTACGTCTGTATATGAGCTCTGTAGCTTGTGGACTGCTAACGTAGACTGCGTAAAAGTACTGCCAGCGGGCGGAAGCTGTGTTTCACTGCCACCTGATTTCGTCGCCGTTCATAGCTGATTTGCTGTGGTTTGTTAGCTATGACCATGATACATAATGTTGGTTTTAGTAGTGAGTGTTGACGATATTTGGCGCTGCTAGACTGACGTCATTAACACGGAGGCAGTCCTTAGCTCCGTTTCCTGTAGCTTGGCTGGTTGGTTTTATAAATTGTTCGCTCCTGCGCCATGTTTTACAGCGCCGTTTGAGTTTCTTGGCGTCCCTACAGCGCGCATACCTGAGTCGTTGCGTGCGTGCACCATCACATTCACGCACAGTTCTGAGAAATTGAGGGTGGTACAAATTCTCTGCCTGGTTTCGCAACTGATTACTGCGTCTTGCCTTTGTTTCAACACTGTTTTCTTGCCACGTGGTCTGTTACAATGGAATTAACGTTTGTCGGAAAATAAAACTTTCACAATATTTTTACAAAACCCCAAAAAATGAAATAAATGAAATACAAATACCCCATAACCACAATAAATGAAATGACCCAATTTTGACACGTTACACAGTGAGTGTAGAGAATAACAGGTGACATACTATAAGAAATAAATAGTGAAAGAAAATAAAATTATTTAAAAGAGACTACCATTAGTGTAGAGAGATACCATATAAAATTAGCATAAGAACAAAAGACAGTTTACTAACTGAGAATATTATTAGTAATAAGAATGTTTTAAAGATTAGATGTAAATGAAAGGTAATAAATATAAGATGTTTTTATTATAGTTGTGTTACAAAAAAAGAAACCTAAATACAAAAGACAGTTTAATAACTGAAAGTATTATTAGTGATAAGATGTTTTTAGTTTAATCAAATTAGGTATAGTAAATAAATACAAATGACAGTGAAAGACTGAAAGTGTTATAAGTAATAAAATGTTTTATTTTAACCAAATTATATATAAAAAATAATAAGAATAAGATATTTTTGTTATGATTAAGTGATATAAAAATTAATAGATATAAGATAATATGTTGTATTTAATTAATGTTCAATGATTTCAAAGTTTGTTAAGGCAGAGAAGGCAAGTAGGTAATATGAATATTGTATTATTAAACTGTAAACCATATAAAGAATAATAGGGCAAAATAACTGACAAACCCCAATAGAAAAACAAAACAGCATTCTAGACCAAAATCAACTACTATCATAGAGTCAAACCCAAATGAATAAGTTCAATAGAATTGTATATAATTAATAGAAACTAGTCCATGTAAAACAAAGATATGAAAATGTAATCAGCACAGAACCAAATATTAGCAAATGTAATGACAAAAGAATAAAATTAACTTTATTTGGAAATATGTAATACTAGGCCTAGAAGGGTACACTATTCAGATAAAATGCAAATTAATCAATATTGGAGTATTATAACAACAAATTATTAACAAGAAGCAATAATCATGAAGTGAGAAAAATTATTTAAAAGAAATATTAACATAAAATCACTTGTAAACCATTTAATTACTAAAATTGTAAAAAATACAAGGCCTATAATAAATATCAAAAATTGTAAATTTTAGGCTTATCTGAACTTAAAACAAACCCAGTTATATTTTGAATTATGCAGAAAGTGATTGAAATATATATATATTGTAATATGTATATATATATATATATACATATTGTAATATGTATATATATATATTGTAATATATATATATATATATATATATATAATTAAAATAAAACCATAGCAATAAAATAATTAAGTTTTGAATGAGTGTGTGTAAGCATTTAAATTAAGGGATTATATGGATGTTTTAGGAAAAGAAAAAAGGATAAAGATTCAGGAGTTGTACGTGGTATAGATTTCCAGTTTGTCTGCAATGTTGTTAACTTTGATTTTCCATTAGACGTTACTTCTTACATTCACAGAGCTGGCCGAACTGCTCGTGGGACAAATCAGGTAATGTGTAGTTTTAGTTGTAAACATACATTTTGTGCAAGAAGTGACAAACTGAGAGAAAAATAGGTTTTTTGTCTCTAAAGTAGTGGTGTATACTGTTGTGTCATATTTTTCAGAATTTAATCAGATGTTGTATAACTATATTGCAAAATATAGGAAGTAATATTCTTCTTTTTGTATTGCCAAAGTGCTATTACAGAGTAAAATATCTATCTGCATATAGCCGAAATGAGTTTTTATGTATACTGTAGTAGGAGTGAGACTTATAAACCAAGACTTTAAGTTAATTCTGAAAAATTGTGATGTGACATTTTCAATAACATCACTTCATGACAAACAGAAAGTTATCTATCTGTAGCCACTTTCAAACCTCTGCTGTTACATGAATCCTGCGGTATGTGCTTTTATGTGTCTGGATAAATTTATTGTGTAAAGTTGCCCTTGTACATTTGTTCTGAAAAAAGTGTACATGCTGGCTACTAGCAACTCAGGTAGGCTTTTTGTTCCCTGCAGTCAACACTATATCTGAGAGGGTAATTTTATTGTTACATATTATTCTATAGTTGTCAGTACTGTTTGATCCAGTTATAGCTTATGTGTTACTTGTGTTATTATACGTCCCCTTACAGTCTACCCATTCTCATTTTCAACTGAATACACTTTTTTGCTATCGGGATTTCTGTGTATTCTTAAAATGTGAGGCCAGATCAGCTACCTACATACAATCAAAACCATTCACAGTATGTAACGGTACAAACTGTTGAGGGTCTACAATTTAAAGCTTTTATTTAACCAGAGTATATTTTTTGGTCACCGACTATAGCTCCGTGTGAGGTACGGAATGGTACCGGAATGCAAATTATCAGAAAGGGTGTGTATTCATGTGTACGAGCGCATGTGTGGGCCGACGTTCCCAGCGTGAAAATCACGTACAAAAAATTCCATAGCCGATCACGCGATGGAAACAAAGAATCACAGGGTACAAGTTGACGGCGACGCCTAATGCCTGGCGGGTAGGCAACCAAGCGCACACACACAGTCGACCGTAGTAGCCGAGAAGTTCGCTACAACTCATCACACGGTACAGTCACACATACAGCGGCCTCGGAAATTTCGGTAGACCGAAGTGAATTGAGTAGCCGAGGTCTACCGAAACTGGTGTAAATATAAAGAACAATGCGAGGAAGATAGAGTGATAGTAAATTCAATGAACGGTTAAAGTTGAAAGAAGTAAAACAGTGTCAGTGACGACGGAAGTGAACGGGAAGTACAAGTGATAGTGGACAAGGGAAGGCACATGCAGGTAAAACGTAAAAGTAATCAGTTTGAGTCAAAGTGAAATAACGGTAATAAAAGAGCTCTATACAAAGGGGGTAAAAGGTATATATACAAATCTGTAAAGAGTGAGAGATTGTATGTAAGGAATAAGGGGAGAAACCATTAATAAAAGTACTGGTTACTAGATAATAAGTAGTTGATAAAAATCTTTTGTTTAAACAAATTCATGTTTCTAGTTGTAATAAAATCATATTTGCTTCATGATATAAAAATGTGTTAGGCTTAGTCATTTCGCCTGTTACAATTTCCTAGTGTTCTGTGCTGAAAAACTCGTCTAGTCGTTCTGTGGAATTTTCTGAATTGGGGTAAGTCAGATTGCAAAATTGTCCAATGCTTTAATTAAGGTAAAGTACGAGGCGTGTCCGGAAAGTAAAGATACATTGCATCTAGGCCGTGAGGGAATTTCTTTTTGGCGGTGGTGATAACACTGTCATTATTGTTATTCGATGCTGATGCATCATAGCCATTAAGAGAATAGACTTTGCTCTTTGTAGTTTGTGTTACACATATTAAAAATGACAGCGTTGATCCAAAACCCCGCTAAATGTGAAGTTCGTTCTGTGATACATTTTCTAAATGCAGAAGGTGAATGCCCGGCGGAAATTCATAGACGAATTACAGCTGTTTATGGTGACGTTATGAATCGACAAAATGTCTCGAAGTGGTGCCATAATTTTTCGGAAGGAAGGACTGCTGTTCACAACGAACAAAAGAGCGATAGGCCGTCTTTGATCTCTGACGACCTTCTTCACAAAATTGAAGAAAACATTCGTAAAGATCGTCGTTTGACTGTGTGAATTCATTCCTGAAGTGTCTAAGACGTTGATTCATGAAATTGTGACAAAAAAAATAGGCTACAAAAAATTGTGTGCGCGTTGGGTGCCCAAAATGTTAACAGACGATCACAAGAAAAATCGGATGGGTTCCGCGCTCAGGTTTCTCACACGTTATGCAGACAAAGGAGATGAGTTCCTGGACTCTATTGTGACTGGGGATGAAACCTGGGTTTATCACCATACTCCTGAATCGAAGCGACAATCATTGCAATGGCGCCACACACATTCCCCCAAAACCAAAAAATTCAAAACATTGATTTCAGCCAAAAAAATTATGGCTTCAGTTTTTTGGGACAGGAGAGGCGTTCTGGTTGACTTCATGCCCCAAGGCAAAACAGTTACTGCAGCTGCATATTGTGAGTCAGATGCATATTGTGAGTCACTGAGACGTCTTCGACGGGCTATTCAAAACAAAAGGAGAGGAATGCTGTCACGTGGCATCTGCCTGCTCCACGACAATGCTCGGCCCCATACTGCACGCGTGACCTCTGCGCTGCTCGGCAGTTGGAAATGGGATGTTTTGGATCACCCGCCGCATAGCCCGGACCTCGCGCCCAGTGATTTTCACTTGTTCCTTCACCTGAAACAATATCTGGCCGGAAAAAAGTCCGATGACGATGAAGAGGTAAAAGAAGAGGTCATGACATGGTTCAAAGGGTTGGGGGCAGACTTCTATGACACGGGGATACAAAAGCTGGTTCCAGACTTAATAGGTGCTTGGATATTGGTGGTAATTATGTAGAGAAATAAAGATATATGTATTTACGTAATTGTCAGTTAATGATTTGTAAATAAACTTTTTTAGACCAATTACGACCTTTGTATCTTTACTTTCCGGACACGCCTCGTATAAAGGTCTCCATATCTGTCCTTCAAAGATATTGGTGGCGACCCTGAACTTCTGTTGGTGTTTCTAAAAGGTAAGTCAGCGAGAGAAAGATCACAAGGTAAGGTTCTGGCAGCAGTATTTTTATTTTAAATTTATAAAATGTTTGTTTCTTCACAATTGGCGACCCTGCCAGGATCCTAGTATATAAATATTATATGAGGTAGACCTGTTTTGAGACACAGGAAATAGGATTTGGGTAACGGTGTAAGTTGTGAAATTATCGTGTATTTACGTTGAATAAGGTTATGTTTTGGTAACGTAGCGTGCGAAATTATTGTGTGGTTATTTTCACGTTTATATATTGATTACTATGTGTTGAGTATTTGGAATTAATGTGTGTAATTATTATGTATTAGGAGGGTTGTAGTTTGTTAAGGGTTATAATATAAATAAATTTTGTAAACACGGCTGATGTACAGGAGGGCGACGTAGGTACATCAAAAGAAGATAGGATGAATTTGTTGCAAATGATTATGAAAAAATTAGAGGAAAGGGAGGAACTGATGGATAAGGGTTTTAATGAACTAAGGGGTGTTATTAATAAACTGTTTGACGAGATGGACAAAAGTGGGATAAATTATTGCAGAAACGAGAGACAGATAAATTAGAAGAAAATAAAGAAAGCGAACTAGACCAGGTAAGTGGTTCTGAGAGTGGAGGTAGTAATGATGATACTTTTACAAACAATAGTGTTAGTTTAAGTACAGTGGAAACAAAAAATGACAAGGTAGGTGAGGTTAATACAAGTGATAATCAGAAAGATGTTAGTTTAAGTGCAGACAAGGTTATAATTGATAAGGTAAGTGGAAATAATAGTGATAACTATAAAATTGATAGTGAGATAGTGTTGAATCTGAATGATAATAAAGATGTAGTTGGAAATGAGATATTTATGGGTGATACATTAAGTAGTATTAGTGAAAATGAAAGTGGAAAGTTATTTGAAGTTAGTAACGAAGTGTTAGCAAGTGTTGATGAAATTGAGAGAGAGTGTGAAGAGAGGTTAGGCTGGCAAAGGGCAAATTTTCCCTGTGGTTTAAATGGAGTAAAGACTCCACTAGTGGTTTATGAGGACAAAGTTTCCTCCAGAAGTTGTGTGGTAGGTAGAGACAGTGTCTACAAATGGTCCCTTAATTTTTTATGATAAACCTGGTAGAGCCAGGAAGTGTTATAGTAAGTTTGTGGTACCCTTTGCATGGAGTGAAGTAGTTCAGGGGGGTTGTGACAGGTGTTATGATGAAAGTGATTATGAGAGAGAGAGTGGTTTAAGTTAAGTAGAGGTTATGGAGAGTTGATAGAGAGGATAAATATTGCGAGAATTAGTAATATTGTAGACTTACCTTGGGGAATAATGAGTACAGAGATAATAAATGAAAATAAAGACTTACCTTGGAGTAGAACCAGTGTACTTGTAGGAGATGATTGTGGTGATGATATAACTTACCTGATTTTAACCAAAAATACTAAGCAAGACTGGACCAAAAATACCAGTGTAGATGGGTTGTATGAGTTAATAATGGGGAGTAATCTGGTGAATTATTCTTGCGATATAGGGGATGAATCAACAGTAAAGAGTTATTGTATAAATAATAATAATGTAATGAGTGTAATGAAAGATGAAAATTGTTATGTGAAAATAAGATTGATTTTCGATGATGGTGGTTAGAGAGATAGTGAATGAACATTTAATTATTTGAGCTAATGGTAAATACTTGGCTTACTTATATAATGAAGTGTGGTAAACAATAAAATAATATGACAAAAAACTGTAGATAAATTTGTAGTGAGGTTAATTGTGTTTGTGTAATAGGTTATGTTGTACTCTATAGTTTATGTAAACAATGTATGTATGCAAGAGGAATTGATTTTATAATAATAATAATATGTTACCAGACTAAATAAATAATGAGAGTAATTCTGAATTTTATAAGGAAATTAAATGAAGTGTAATTGTTTTGAATCATGGAATCAAAGTAACTTAGTGTTTTAGAAACTGATTGAATTAAATAATTGGAGATGAATAAATTAATTTGAAATGTTGTATAGATGAATTTTGGTGAGGAATTTAAATGATTTTTCTGAGATTTTATAATAAATAGTAAATGATGAAACATACCATGTGTTTTATGTATTGAGTAATATTGTTATGATAAGGTATCAGAAGGTACATATGGTTATGTACGTTATATTTGTTGTAATGAATGTTTATATTTTTGAGTTTACAGTAATCATGTTTTTATTTGATTGAATGATTGGCCATACGTAGGTAGGAATTTTATAATGAAATGGAAGTAAAGTAAAATGTTTTAATAAGGAAATTAAAGGAGTTTGAATAAATAAAGGTTACGAATAGGGTGATTAAATTAATTTGAGATAATTATGAAGTTTCTAAGGTAATTTTCAATGAGTAACTAGATGTGAAATGTTGTAAAAGATGGAGTTTAGGTGAGGATTATTTCAATAAGGCATGGAGTCAGAGTTAATTTTAAATGGGTATTAGACAAAATAAGAATTTTTGGAATAAAAAAAAAATATAATACAGAAACTATAACGTCTCGTCGTTATAATATCGGGAACCTGGTTAATTGGCTCAGGTCAATTAAACAGGCTGCCATAATCTTAACAAACTCGTAAATAACTGGAAAGTAAACAAATGTTAAATAGGATCCCGTGAATTGAGGAATATTGACAGGGGTTTGTAGATTTATTCACTCACCTTTTTGGACCATGACATCTCTTTATTACATAATGTTTTAACATCTGCAAAGAAATTTAGTAATGAGTATATTAAAAATAAAAACATTTGCACCTCTTGTACAAATAGAATTAGAGTAATTAATGAGTTAACATAGCTTATACTGCCCTAGGATCCGAGTAGTTTGTTTCAGTACATGATATTAAAATTATAATCTTTATTTTGTGCCATCTGAAGAATGGGCTTATTTAACTCCTTATTTACCTTATTTACTCCTACCTTATTTAACTTTAACGTGTTATATTCATAAAAACCTTAAACTTAACACATATTATTACTAAGCATGAAATTACAATTTTATGGTAATTAAGTCAGTCTTTGTGTTTTACTTTACTTTCATTGGTTAATTAAGTGTCTATCATGTATTATTTTAAGTTAAGTTCTGAACCACGGAAGTTGAACTTCAGTGTCACCTGTGTGTAACATCGTCGGCGAATCGGCGCTTCTATCGGTTGTGCAGGGTGTCTTGGAGATCTTCTGGCTATCGTGTTTTGGTGAAATCTGCTGTCATTCGTAAAGATGAGTCGTCTGTTGGGTCTGTAGATTCTTGTGGTAGGTTTTGGGTTGTAATTTTCACTGGTATTCACATTGTTGTACCGCACATATTACTTACGGTTAACAGTTACATGTTAAAAGTTTAACATCACACTTAGGTGATGTTAGTTTGTTACAGAGATGTCATTGTCATACACTCAACGTCATTTTCGACATTTTTATATCTTCCGGCTATCTCACACAAGCTTCTCCTTGTTTATAGGTTTTTATATTGACTACATACTTTTGTACGCTGTATCAGCAGCGGAGTCTAAGATACAACTGAACTGGCTAACTATAGGGGTGAAGAGGCTGTCCGCGCGTGGGTAGCTTCTCAGCGTAAAAGTAGTTCTCACTTATTATTAATTATTTTACTTTAATTCGCTTACAACTTAATGACATCGCTCTTTACTTTGATTACTCTTTTATGTGACTAGGGGTAGTTACGGATTTATTTAGTTTCTCTACTCTAATTTTATTAACTGCTACATTGGCAAATTGGCAGGTTACTACCGGTTCAGGGCATGGAGAAGTGTTCATTCATACCTTATTAAAGCTAATATTAGTATTATAAAATTTTTTTGTGGGATTTAGGCTTATTAAATCGTCACATACTCCTCCACTTAAAGAAGACACAGGGTCAGGGACCAATGTGTTTTCGACGGGGAAATAGATTAGAATTGCACTGGGAGTATCCTCGGAATTTCTGTGTGAAATTACTTTCTCTCTTTTAACAACTTCCTCATGAGGTACATGAATCACTCTCAATTCACTATTTACTATTAGCAAGAAATACAATACCTTATTAACTAATACTTAAAATACATAAAATTCAAAGGTCATAAAATAAATAAAATACACAAAATTCATCTTAATTCTACTACTTAAGACTACTACCGGTTTTTTCTTTAGCTTTTTCTTACTCTTGTTATGGAGTTACTCTTCACAGAGTAGGTTTCACATCCTTACTGTGTTTCCTTTTCTCTTTCAAGGATTTCGTTGAATCTTGGTTGACGAATCATAATTGTAAAGTAACGTTACTTGTATTCTGTGTCAGCTGACTTCTCACTTTTCTTATTCTCGATGAACGTCTCGATGAACAGGATCTAAGGTTGATTAGGCCTCATTCCTATTTATACGATTTGGTAATTAAGTAGTGACTCAATTACAATATAGCAAATATACGTCTTAATACATCTATCCTTTTCTACTTCCTTTATTTTCTTGCTCACTAGCATCTTTCTTTCCGTGATAATATTTTATCTGGGAAACATGACTTCTACGTACATATTTATTCGTAGTGGGTTCATACAGTGCTACGGTTACAGGAGTTAAGTATCTGTAAATTTTGTAAGGGCTACACCATCGATAAGATAGTTTGGAGGTGGTCTTATCAACTGCACTACTCGTAGGGTGAGTTTTGTACATCACTAAGTCTCCGACTTGATACTTTACTTCTTTACTATCCCGCTCGTGATATTTTCACGATTTTCTCAAGTTCACTCTTAAGTTAGCGCGAGCTTCATTCCATATCTTTTTTATATTCTTACCACTAATTTCGTGGGGTAGTAATTCATGTATTTTCCACTTTGTGGATAATGGGTGATTCGGTTTATATTTATACATCAAATCAAAAGGTGTCGATTTATGTCCTTCATGATATGCTGAGTTGAAGGCAAATTGTATCCAGGATAGGTTCTGGTCCCAAGAGGTATGGTCGTTTGCATGGTAGGCTATTAAAGCAGATTTTAGGTTTCACAAATACCTTTCAGCTATATTACCTTATGGACGATACTCTGTAACGGTAATGTGGTCTATGCCTAGTCTGAAACACATGTCATTGAATTCTTTGGACTTAAACTGGGGTCCATTATCTGACACTAGATGTACTGGTGTACCGAAGTCTTTAAATAATCTATCTTGCAAAATCTTCACAGTGGTAGATGCTAACACTCGTCGCATGGGATACATCCAGACGAATTTGGTAAATGAGTCTACACAAATGAGTAGCATGGTATTACCTGATTTTGAACGTGGGTAGGGGCCAGAAAAGTCCAAGTAAATTTTAGAAAAGGGTGTCGTGGGAGTCTCCGAGATTAATTTTCCTATGTGGCTGTTTCTCGCTGGCTTGCTCAGTGCATACAACTTACACTGTTTTACGAATTTACCTATCTCGCTGGTCATATTTTCCCAATGATATTCTTTTCGAATGCAATGTATCGTTTTATTTATTCCCATATGTGCTCCAATGGTGGATGAGTGGTAGTATTCCATAAGCATAGGTTTAATAATATCCGGGGCAATTATTCTCAAGGATTTTCCATTAGCTACTCTATAACATAATACTCTCTTACTCAATATATATTTTTCTGAATTATTTCCTTTATCTAGCTGTTCTATTATTGTATTTAAATACGGGTCTTGTTGTTGATACTGAGCTTTATCAGTAAATGCAAGAGGGAATTCAGTAATTAGCGTATTGATAATCGATGTTTCACCACTTTCCTTATTTTCGGATATTTTATTAGGCGGCTGGAACATACGGGACAGTGTATCGGCAACTACATTTTGGGTGCCACGAATGTGTTGTACCTTAAACTTGTAACAATTTAATCTCAATACCCATCGTCCGATACGACCTAACTTTTAGGGTGATTTAATAACCAAGATAAGGCTTGATTATCCGTTTCTAACAGAAATTCTTTATGTTCTAAAAAGGGTTTGAATTTCTCAAATGTGAATACTACAGTTAAACATTCTAATTCGTATGCGGAGAATTTCTTTTCCTGGTCGGTTAGAGTTCGTGAGGCATAACTGATCGGTAATCTAGAATTATCTACTTCCTGATATATTACTGCTCCTAGTGCTACACTTGAACTGTCTGTCTGTACTACAAATGGTTTAGTAAAATCAGCTAATTGTAATACCGGGGGTGATATTATGCTTTCTTTCAGTTTTTCAAATGCAGATTGATGTTGTGGAGTCCATTCAAATTTCGCTCCTTTTTTTCTTAATGCGTTCAACGGAGCTGCTATATCAGCTAGGTGAGGGATATACTTGTGGAAGTAATTTATCATTCCCAAAAATCGGGCTATTCATTTTATATCCAGTGGTGGTAAAAATTCTCTGATCGGGTGCGTTCTGGGTCTATACTTACTTTTCCATCGGCCTTTACTATGTGACCTAAAAATGAAAATTGTTTAATGGCAAAATTTACTTTACTTGGGTTTACTGTTAATCCGGCTTTCTTTAATCGTGATAATACTTCACGTAAATGATGAAGATGTTGATCCATAGATTCGCTGTAGAGTACTATGTCATCTAGGTAGTGATATACAAATTTAAATTTTATGTCGTGGAATATTTTCTCTAACAATCGGCTACATACAGAACTTCCTTGGGATATTCCAAAGGGTACTCTGGTAAATTGGTACAGGTTGAATGGGGTGGCGAAGGCGGTTAGGCGTTTGGATTCTTCCGATAGTGGTATTTGATGAAATGCCTGATTGAGATCCATTATGGTGAAAACTTTAGCTTTTGTAAAGTAATGGAAGGCCCTGTGGATTTCGGGGAGTGGTATGGACTCGAATTCTATCCTTTTATTTAATTGTCTATAGTCCACAACTAATCTATGTTTATCGGTGCCTTTAGGTACTAAAAACGCAGGTGATGACTACGGTGAAGTGGAAGGTTCTATGACTTGTTGTTCTAACAATTTATTGATTTGATTTCTCATTATTTCCATTTTTGGTGGTGGTAATTTGTATGGGTGGAGTCGTATTACTTTATTGTCACTCAGGTTGATCTTGTACTCTATAAGATTCGTTAATCCTAACTTTGGGGTGAGGACGGTGGAAAATTCTTTTATTAGTTTCTGTATTTTCAGTCTATCTTTACTTTCTAAGTGACCTAATTCACTATTAGGTGCGTTGCAGAAGTTTCCATTTTTTTTTTACTGTTATTTACTTCATAATCAAAATTATATTTTTGAGTACGGTCGAATCTAAAATAATACTTCTTATCGTACATGTCAAGAATTATACCTGTTTTACTGATAGAGTCCGCTCCCAATATTAAGTCTGGTCCTAATTCGTCATATACTAACACTGGAAAATACCACGTTAAATTTTTAATTTTTAGTTTAATCTTAACGCTGAGTTTTATGATTAAGTTTTGTTTGTTAGCGGTAGCGCATTTAATGTTCACCGGTTGACTACGTTTAACAAGATTGTGTTTAGCTAAAATATCGGCTAGCTGTTGGCTGATTAAGCTCCGTGTCGATCCAGAATCAATTAATCCAAGTGTGGTAGTAACGCCAAGGTCAACTTGTATGTATGGTAATTGACACATACTGGACTTGCATGTAGTAATTGAGTTGCATTTATCGATAAATCTCTCTACATAGGGGTCTAATAATTTTTTTTTGTTTCCTTTTTGGTACCCCCGGGTTTTACCTATTTTCACGATGCTGCGGAAGACACAGGATTTCGGATCTCCCTGCCTTACATGTTTTTTGAATAAGAGGGTTTTTGGTAGTGCTGTTTCTGTTTACAGTATCTACTGATGTGTCCTAATTTCCCGCAGTTATAACATCTTTTTTCTCTACTCACAGTATCACTCGTATTCTGTTGGGGTTGTTGATTACTCGATTTAGTTTGGAAGTGAGAAGGAATTCGAAATGGTCATCTATCACGGTGTGTTTTTGTCTCTGATACCAGGGGTTGTGTTTCATTTCTACGTTGTACCTGGGGGAGTAACGCACGTCGGTTCTGATCCGAATACCATACGTTGGATGAGTGGATACTGCATTGTTCTAATTCTGCGAACGTGTTGGGCTTATTTATAAGTGCTAAGCTAGATCTCTCTTCCGGGGATAATCCTACCAAGATTGTTTCTACTAACTGCTTTTCGCTCCAGTTTACTTGCAGTAATCGTGAAGCTTCTCTTATGTCAGCGATATAGTGGGCGAGTCTCTCGTGAGCTCCTTGTACTCGAAATACTGTGTTTCGTTTCAGCTCTTCGTAAATTCCCATTGGAATAAAATGTCTTATCAGAGTAGTATGGAGTTCTTCTACTGGATGTTGAGAGCTTAATGACTCCAGTACACGATCTTTTAATGGTGGTCTACTTTTGGGCAGAAGGACTTGTAATATTTGGCAATCGCTTAGTTGCTGTAAGTCTTTTATTTGTAGCAGATATTTTATGAAAGCTAATAGTTTGGTGATACTCAATCCATCGGTGTATGGGATTTCTGATAGAATTTTTTCTACGGGGTGAGTTATCTTTTCGTAGAGGTCCGCACTAAAGTTTACGTGAGGTGTTATTCTAGGAGGTCCCGATGCTTGATTTGTCATCGCTGAGGGTGGTAACGCATACTTATTGGTGAGATTGTGGAGGGCATTGGGAAGTGATGCTTCAGCTATCGGTAGGGTATTCACGTTCCTATTCAGTAACTGATCATTACTCGGTTCTATCCTTGATACCGGGGGGGATTCGAAATTCACGGTAGTGGGTCTCTGTTCTAGGGTAGGTGATTGAAATGGGGAAATATATAATTTCGTCAGAGCTTCTTCAATTTCCTCCATGTTAAATGAGTCGGACTTTCTACGTAATTCTCTTATTATTGTGGGTAATTGCTGTAATGCTTCACCAGCAAATTTTTGCACATCTGGGGGAATTACAGTAACTTTGGGCCAGTTTAATAAATTATTTATCCGACGGCTTAAATGCTCTATTCTCTGTGTGGTACGTAAGATTATAGCGGGTGATTTTTCGTTGTGGAGGGTTTGCAATATTGACGTCAATTCCCTATACTTCGCATAACATGTTTCTCTTTCGTTCTCAAGATCTATTTCGCTTAATCGACCTAACTGTGCGGGTGTATCTGGCCTACTTTCGCGTAACGTTTTGCGTAGTTCTGCGACCATTACGTTCACGTAAGGGAGTCCGCGCAACAGTGCTTCATAGCATAATTCGTCTTTTAACAACAAATCTGGATTGAATTGAGCCATATTCTTAAGATGCTAAGTCTTATACACTCCTTATTCTACTTATACTAAACATGCTATTTTACTATCTTTAGTTTTTTGTAAAAATTTAAATACATGAGAGATATTTACAAATAGGTGATACAAGAGAATCGAATCTCGCCTCAGACAGAGAGAGAAGAGAAATCTCACACAGCCATATTTTAATTTTCAACATATGGTTAAAATATGTTGTTACTGGGGAAAGGGGTCAAACACTTTGTATTAGACAATAGAGGGAGGTGGTGTATTGTCTAACTCGACTTTGCAGCTTGTAACAATAACAATGGGATTGTTTCGTACAGGCGGTAACAGGATATTTTCCTGTCCGAGATTGTCGTCAAACCGACAAGTTGGGGAATGAATTTTTGAACAGGAAAAAACCTGGGCTTACTAGATTTAAAGATCCTTACGTGTATTATGTTGCGTAATAATTATTATAATTTTCTCTCTATCCTAATTTATGATTTTACTTATTATAATACGAGTTCTTATTTTGATTAATTTAAAATTTTTTTAAATTTAAAATTTTTTTAAATTTAAAATTTTTTTTTTTTACTTACTATTAAATATTAAGGGTTAATAATAAAGACTTCTTATTTCACTACACGCAAAAGGGAGAGTTGCATATTTTAAATTAACACGGTAGTTAAACTAACAGAGTGAATAATTCTACAAAATATTAAATGACAACAGCAGAGTAACGTATTTTATTTTGCTATTGTCACTGGTGCATTAAAACAAAAACAAAGCAGAGTTGCGCATTTTATAACGTCTCATCGTTATAATATCGGGAACCTGGTTAATTGGCTCAGGTCAATTAAACAGGCTGCCAAAATCTTAACAAACTCATATATAACTGGAAAGTAAACAAATGTTAAATAGGATCCCGTGAATTGAGGAATATTGACAGGGGTTTGTAGATTTATTCACTCACCTTTTTGGACCATGACAACTCTTTATTACATAATGTTTTAACATCTGCAAAGAAATTTAGTAATGAGTATATTAAAAATAAAAACATTTGCACCTCTTGTACAAATAGAATTAGAGTAATTAATGAGTTAACATAGCTTGTACTGCCCTCGGATCCGAGTAGTTTGTTTCAGTATATGATATTAAAATTATAATCTTTATTTTGTGCCATCTGAAGAATGGGCTTATTTAACTTCAACGTGTTATATTCATAAAAGCCTTAAACTTAACACATATTATTACTAAGCATGAAATTACAATTTTATGGTAATTAAGTCAGTCTTTCATGTTTTACTTTACTTTCATTGGTTAATTAAGTGTCTATCATGTATTATTTTAAGTTAAGTTCTGAACCACGGAAGTTGAACTTCAGTGTCACCTGTGTGTAACATCGTCAGCGAATCGGCGCTTCTATCGGTTGTGCAGGGTGTCTTGGAGATCTTCTGGCTATCGTGTTTTGGTGAAATCTGCTGTCATTCCTAAAGATGAGTCATCTGTTGGGTCTGTAGATTCTTGTGGTAGGTTTTGGGTTGTAACTTTCACTGGTATTCACATTGTTGTACCGCACATATTACTTACGGTTAACAGTTACATGTTAAAAGTTTAACATCACATTTAGGTGATGTTAGTTTGTTACAGAGATGTCATTGTCATACACTCACATCATTTTCGACATTTTTATATCATCCGGCTATCTCACACAAGCTTCTCCTCGTTTATAGGTTTTTATAATGACTACATACTTTTGTACGCTGTATCAGCAGCGGAGTCTGAGATACAACTGAACTGGCTAACTATAGGGGTGAAGAGGCTGTCCGCGCACGGGTAGCTTCTCAGCGTAAAAGTAGTTCTCACTTATTATTAATTATTTTCCTTCAATTCGCTTACAACTTAATGACATCGCTCTTTACTTTGATTACTCTTTTATGTGACTAGGGGTAGTTACGGATTTATTTAGTTTCTCTACTCTAATTTTATTAACTGCTACATTGGCAAATCGGCAGGTTACTACCCGTTCGGGGCATGGAGAAGTGTTCATTCGTACCTTATTAAAGCTAATATTAGTATTATAAAATTTTTTTTGTGGGAATTAGGCTTATTAAATCGTCACAAAACGGGTCAGTAGTAGGGACACTGTAGCGAGGGTGAATGGGTGTAGAGAGAAAGGGAGTGATGAAAGTGGAGAGTAAATATATGAGAGCAGGGTACATAAATTTTGTAGTGAGGGTGGAGGTGTAAGGAGTCCTCAACGCAAGGCATTGTGGTGGGAGGTGAATAGTTTTAAATGGGGTTTGGCGGAGTTACCTGGAAAGGGCCAGGAACTAATAAGGGAGTGAGTATAAGGGAACGGAACACACATCCTATGTACAAAGAGGGTATCAGGTATTTTGTTCTAAGAGGAGAATGATTTAAGTAGAGTTAGAGAAAATAATAGTGGAGGGAAATATTATTGAGAGATCGGTGTCACCCTATGCAAATCCGTTAATGGTTGTTAGAAGGAAGAATGTGAGTAAGGTTATGTCTAAATGCCCGTTCAATAAATCAGATCATTATTAATGACTGGGAGTCACCCAAAGCAATTGATGATGAAAATGCTTAATAGAAATTCATAGTTGAGATTATAATGTAAGAATTGAAAGATGTAATAGAATTTGAAACTAAAGTAAAGTTGTGAGGTGTGTAATTTTTGGTCAAACTTAAATTTGAAATGTTTGTCTTGATCTAACAATGATAATGTTCATTTTGATTGTTTATTATGGTATTATGTTGATTATAAGTGTGTGATTAGGATGTAATTAGGTATATATGTGTAACATGTGTTATATATTTTAAATGTGATTCCCCACTTTCGGGCGGTCACGGCCTTACCGAACCCTGACCGTGGAATTGGCTCAGCTTTGACTGGCTATGGTCAGGGCACATTACGTTATGTGCTGCCTAAGTCTAGCCATAGCTTGTTATTGTTGTAAGAGGTGAATTTAGAAATTAACCGGGGGGTAAATCAGGGGAATCACCATACCTATGGAACAGCAGCTATCCATCAAATGGGATGGTAGACCGTATAAGGGCATATAACTAAATTTTAGTAGGATTACTGGTGTCCTCGGACATCAGTAATGCCGAATGTTTTGTAACACCGAAGCAAGAACGGTGTAGGCAGCGTCTACATCCTAAAAAACTGCAGTTCTTGTGGAGGCAACTGGGCGCTACAGTCCAGGGGTGCCATAGTATGTGTGGAAGGAGGTTTTTAAATTATTACTAAATAATTTCTGATTGAATAAAAAGAAGATAAAATTGACGATTATTGATTGTAATGGTGCGATAATAGTGAAGTATTGAAGGAGGTTGTTTTGATTATCCATGTATCTGTTGTATCAAATAACTTTGTATTTTTTATTAATTATGTTCTCTGTTAGTTAATGGTAGCAGTAGTCATTTGCGTTAACAATGGTAAACTGAGATGTTGAAATGAAAAAATAAGATGATATAGTTGTTCACTTAAATTCAAACTTGAATTAGTAAATCATTTTAGAGTTGAAATTATAATGGTCAAGAGTATGGTGATATATGTAGTATCAATAAAATGTCTTATGTTGGATTAAGAATGTAGCTTGAACAATGAATTTGTGTATTAGAAGTTAGAGTAGATAATTGAGATACAGCCAGTACTTTGCTAGAAGGCAAACCAGTACGACTAAGAGGAAACAAGTCAGTTAAGGACGTGGTTTTGAAAAGCCATTAATTGATATTTTTATTGAATGTTACAGAGTCTGGTGATACGGCGGGGGTGCCTGTCTGACTTTATGGTGTTGGGATCTCGAGAGGGAAGTCCAGTAGAGTCATTCAGGTGCAACCGCAGTCACCAGACTAGGGGGGTAAGTTACCCATGATTGTAATAAGGATTTAAGGGGAGTTTTTGGTGCCATATCCTCGCTGGTCCTCTTAAGTTTTTAGGCAATGAGAGTTTTTCTGTTTCGGCACAAAACCTCTCATTGGGGGGGGGGGTTATTGTAACGGTACAAACTGTTGAGGGTCAACAATTTGAAGCTTTTATTTAACCAGAGTATATTTTTTGGTCACCGACTATAGTTCCGTGTGAGGTACGGAATGGTACCGGAATGCAAATTATCAGAAAGGGTGTGTATTCATGCGTACGAGCGCACGTGTGGGCCGACGTTCCCAGCGTGAAAATCACATACAAAAAATTCCATAGCCGATCACGCGATGGAAACAAAGAATCACAGGGTACAAGTTGACGGCGACGCCTAACGCCTGGCGGGTAGGCAACCAAGCGCACACACACAGTCGACCGTAGTAGCCGAGAAGTTCGCTACAACTCTTCACACGGTACAGTCGCACATACAGCAGCCTCGGAAATTTCAGTAGACCGAAGTGAATTGAGTAGCCGAGGTCTACCAAAACTGGTGTAAATATAAAGACCAATGCGAGGAAGATAGAGTGATAGTAAATTCAATGAACGGTTAAAGTTGAAAGAAGTAAAACAGTGTCAGCGACGACGGAAGTGAACGGGAAGTACAAGTGATAGTGGACAAGGGAAGGCACGTGCAGGTAAAACGTAAAAGTAATCAGTTTGAGTCAAAGTGAAATAACGGTAATAAAAGAGCTCTATACAAAGGGGGTAAAAGGTATATATACAATTCTGTAAAGAGTGAGAGATTGTATGTAAGGAATAAGGGGAGAAACCATTAATAAAAGTACTGGTTACTAGGTAATAAGTAGTTGATAAAAATCTTTTGTTTAAACAAATTCATGTTTCTAGTTGTAATAAAATCATATTTGTTTCGTGATATAAAAATATGTTAGGCTTAGTCATTTCGCCTGTTACCATTTTCTAGTGTTCTGTGCTGAAAAACTCGTCTAGTCGTTCCGTGGAATTTTCTGAATTGGGGTAAGTCAGATTGCAAAATTGTCCAATGTTTTAATTAAGGTAAAGTATAAAGGTCTCCATATCTGTCCTTCAAAGATATTGGTGGCGACCCTGAACTTCTGTTGGTGTTTCTAAAAGGTAAGTCAGCAAGAGAAAGATCGCAAGGTAAGGTTCTGGCAGCAGTATTTTTATTTTAAATTTATAAAATGTTTGTATCTTCACAAATATTAAGCACCTTGTTGTGTATATAATTTTCAATAAAAACACTTTTCTATTATTGCACAAGTTATTTGTTCTTGAACACACCTTTGAACAGGATGAATACTAATACAACACATTGCAGATATTAAATATTGGCCCCTCTGAGAAGTCTACAGCTCTAAGAAAAGGGATCAGCCAATTCATTCATACATTGTAATATATTTACAACACTTTATTCAAACTGGTTACCTAAATCTTTCTTATTAAATTTTTTTGTATCTGGCCTTTAACAAAGGGTTCTTGGCCTTTGGCTACAGATTTTAAAACTTCCACTTAACCCCTTTGTAACGGGACATTTTGGCCTACCTGGGGTAATATAAAAGATCAGTGTATTTTGATACATATTTTGTGATGTAACGTAATTTTGGGGAGACAGACGTAATTTGATGATATGGTAAATTTTGTTGGGACAAAATTAGAAAAGTGATTTTAAATATTATTCATGAATTATAAATATGTAGTAAACAAACGGACGAAATTGTGTCAAGGTCAGCTCCAGATGCTAATAAAACAGTTATTTGGAGAAACAGTGACTAACCGATGATGTAACGTCGGGTCGGATGATATTTACGTCAGTACTTACATAACGTTGGAATGCAGGAGTGTCAGGCGACCCTACTTCTGGCGTAGGGATACCAAGAAATTAGAACAATGGAAAATAGTAAAACCGACGCAGCCTTTTTACAAAGTAGTGCCGTTCGTCTAGTCAGTCGGCCATGAACAACTAACAACTACGGACGCAAACAGTTCGCGCGTCTGCCGACCGGGCATAATTTTCGTCGCGCCCGCAGTACAGAAAAATGTGATATAAAATCGAAATTTATACATAAATAACGTAAATGAACAGTTTTCTTGATATAATAACAGTTTCGGAGATGTAAAACGAATTATTCATTAACATAAAGTGTGTGCATGGAGAAATGTGACGTCTTCTGGACTCAAACTCAGCTAAGTAGTCTACAAGAATAAAAACAAAACTTTCAATTATGGTTTAAATGTTCAAAATTGTAATATTCAAATTTAAATATTTTCACGATTAATGGAGAGCTCTTAAAATCCTGGGGTAGATATGTGTGTGTGAGTGAAAGCGCTGGTTTCCGTTGTGTTAGTTAAGTTAAGTATTAAGCGAATTATTTTGTATTTATATTTCATGTTTTATTTTGACTATTGCTGAACAAATTATATTCACATTAAACAATGATCCATTTTATATCTATATTTTACTTGGAATACTATTGAAACAAAATGTAAGAGAGGGAGAAGGAAGATTTTATATGTAATGTTGGGATTAAGGGGATGTATAAAGTTTTGTTTGATCGGAAAAAGATGAATTTTATGAAATAAATTGAAGTTAATTTGCCTGCTAGAAAAGGATTAATTATTTCAAGCAACCATCTTGTTTTTCCACTCGTCCAATTATAAATCGTGGATACGGTAGGTAAATAATTTAAGTTGGTAACTTGACAATATGGCGGAACTAGCCGTAAGTTACAATATAAACAAAACACATTAATAAATTGATAAATCTAAAATAAACTAAGTTTATTAGTTAACAATGGCGCCCGAAGCAGCTGGACCATTTGCATAATTAAATCATGCAAATGTGGACCTGTTTGAGAGACGATATGGTTGTTTGGGATAAATAAATTGGTATGTATGTAGGAATAAACTTAGATGACGAGAGTGTCAGATAGGGTTATGTTACAGTGTTATTGAAGTAGATGTATAGTAAATAAGTCAGAATTACATAAATAAAAATGATGAATACTAATGAAAATATTAACAATGAAGTCAGCTTCACTGACAGCCAGACAGAAAGTCAAATAAATAGTGACTCAGGAATTCAAACAAATGACAGTCATGTTGATGAGTCTAAAATGAGGAATGAAATTGAAATTCATTCAACACCCATTTCAATGAATCAAAATAAAAAAGTTGATGACAGTAATATGTTAAAAGATTTGTATAGTTTGATATGTAGTATGAAAGAAAGTTCAGAGAAACAACACAATGAAGTGAATAACAAAGTTGATAAATTAAGCAATGACTTTGATAGAAAATTTGATGAACAAAAGAGTAGTTTTGACACCAAATTTGATGTACAAAATAATAAATTTGATGAGTTGAAAAACCACATGAATGAAATTAATAAGCAGTTAGACAAAACCAATGAAATAATAGAAACTAACTTTAACAGATTAGAACAGAGTATTGAGAAAGTGGTAGAGTCAGTAGGGGAACAGACTAAAAGTAAAGTAAAGCAGATAATAAACAAGAAGTTAGGTGACAATGTTATAGGTATGATAAATATTAATAATGACAAAATAGTAGAAGAGGTAGTGTTAGATAGTAAAGTATTGAATAGGGATGATAATGATGTTAATTACAATTCTGAGGTAAGTAGGAGTGAGAATTATGACAATATAAGTGAAAATATGATGTTAAAGAATAATGGGGTAAACATTGAGAGTACTAATGAAGTTTCAGAATCTAATAATGGAATGTTAATGTGTGTTTATGAGTCAGAGAGAAAGTGGAAAGATAGTATAGAGGTAGAAGGGTGGCAGAGGGTAAATGTTTCCCAGGTTTATTGTGAACCAAGGTGTTTACAAATGTTGTTGTTGAAGGGCAAGAGTCCCTTATTATTGGAAGACATGAGGTCTTTGAGTTGTTCCCCGAATTTTTATGAGTTAGTGCCCTCTGTGTGGGATGGTAGAGAAAGTGTGATATGGTGTTATGGTAAGAGAGATTTAGATAGAGAGTTGTGTATTGATAAGAGAGATAGAATTATTTCAGTTAAAGAGAAATTATAAAGAGTTGAAAGAGAGGTTAGAATTGAAGGAAATAGATGATATAAAATACTTACCTTGTAAAATAGAGATGGTTAATTATTTTGATGATGTAATTGATATAGTGGAGGAGTATGATGATAAAATAACTGACTTTATGTTGAATAAAAATACTAATGGAGACAGAACTAAAAGCACAAATGTAGACAGGTTTTATGATTTAATAGGTAATAATAGTGTCAAATATTATGTCATAATGGTCATAATAATAATAATAAATTGAAGGTGGATAAAAACGATTTATGTTATAAATATATTAGATATTTATATGATGATGGAGGTTGAATTAAAAAATCAGGGTATGAACATTTTTAAATATTTTAATTTATGGTTATGATCTTGCTCGCTTAGAAAATGAAGTGTGGTAAACTGAAAAATAATTATGAAGAATTGTAAATAAATTAATAGTGAAGTTTATTGTGTCTATGTTATAAGATGTACTTAATGTAAACAATGTGTATGTAGTAGAGATTGTTTAATGATAATAATAATATTTTATCAGACAAAATAAATAATGAGAGTTTGTAATAACAAATAACGAAGTGTAATTTGTGTTTTCAAGTATTGATTGAATGAAATGATTTGAGATGAATTAATTGATTAATGATTGTGATACAACTAAATTTTGATGATGAATTTAAATTATTTTTATGAAATTTGAACTTGATAATAAATAGTGAATATATATAAAGTTGTAAAAGAGAGAATTTGGGTAAGGATGATTATTTAAGTAAGACATTTGAGTCAGTCCAAGTTGAGTATAGATGGGTGTTAGAGAGAATAAGAGGTGAAATACAAATAATGTAGAATTTGAGTATTGATGATGACACAGTAGCTATGGGGAAAATATATGGTGTAATGATTGATATATTGAGGTAATAAATAAATGGAGATATTTTGTAGATGAAAATGATGTAATGGGAGAGTAATTAGTTGATAGAGGAATTTTGTAAGGGGGTGGTGTGATAAGGAGTCCTCAACGAAAGCGTTGTGGCGGGAGGTGAACCGTTATGCGCCGGAAAGGGTTACCTAGGGAGGGTCCAGGAACCAAATGAGGGAATGAGCATTGGGAGGGAACACACATCCTGAGTACAAAGGAGTAGAGAGTATTTTGTTATAAGGGTAGAGTGATTCGAAATGAGTTGGGGTAGTAAGTTAGAGGTAGAGAATGGGTGGTAGATGTTCTGGTAGATGGGTGTCATACTAGATAAAGAATTTGTAAGTGAGCGTTAGAGTCATAAAAGGGGTAAGATTATGGGTAAATGCCAAGTTGATAAAGTGAATTTTTGTATGAATAACTGAGAATCACCCAAATTAATAAAATGGAATTAAAAAAAAAAAAATTCTTTTTGGAAAAGTTAAGGGATAAATAATTGATGATTAATTAATAAAAGTTCAATTGAAATTAAAATGTAATGTTTATAATTTTTGATGCAAATTAAAATGTGAATTGTTTATTTTAATGTAATAACAATGTTTATTATGATGTAGAAGATGTAGTTGATTTTATGATGTACTTAGATGATTTTGTATTAATTTTAAATGAATTTAATTGTTTTGAAATATTAATCCTAGGAGGAGAGATATTTGTAATAGTGTAATAGGAAATGTTTATTTAAATTCTGATAGAATCAGAGGAATGTATTTTGAATTTTGGGATCAAAGTTAACAAGAGAAAGTAAGCAGAATGAGATTATGGAATTCTAAAATATGTATCATGTTATGTTAGGTCTTCATATATATGTTAGAGGTTAAGAGAAAAACCAGTGCTTCTTAACGCAAACCAGGACAGCTAAGGGGAAACAGATCAGTTAGGGATATAGTATTGTATAAGGCCACTAGTTGATATTTTGGTTTGTTGTTTCAGAGTCTGGTGATGCTGTGGTGGCGATCCTGAGCTGGCCAGCGCGTCAGAGCAGGAGCGTTAAGTACCTGGCTGACTTTATGGTGTTGGGATCTCGAGAGAGAAGTCCAGTAAGGTCATTCAGGTGCGGTCACAGTCACTGAACCAAGGATGAGTTAATTATATTTTTGTTTGTAAACCGTAAAGGGGGTTGTGGCGACATATCCTGGCTGATCCCTTTAGCAAGTATGAGTGTGTCAATGAGAGTTTTTATGCTTCAGCATAAAACCTCTCATTGAGGGGGTATTGTAACGGGACATTTTGGCCTACCTGGGGTAATATAAAAGATCAGTGTATTTTGATACATATTTTGTGATGTAACGTAATTTTGGGGAGACATAGAGGTAATTTGATGATATGGTAAATTTTGTTGGGACAAAATTAGAAAAGTGATTTTAAATATTATTCATGAATTATAAAGACGTAGTAAACAAACGGACGGAATTGTGTCAAGGTCAGCTCCAGATGCTAATAAAACAGTTATTTGGAGAAACAGTGACTATCCGATGATGTAACGTCGGGTCGGATGATATTTACGTCAGTACTTACATAACGTTGGAATGCAGGAGTGTCAGGCGACCCTACTTCTGGCGTAGGGATACCAAGAAATTAGAACAATGGAAAATAGTAAAACCGACGCGGCCTTTTTACAAAGTAGTGCCGTTCGTCTAGTCAGTCAGCCATGAACAACTAACAACTACGGACGCAAACAGTTCGCGCGTCTGCCGACCGGGCGTAATTTTCGTCGTGCCCGCAGTACAGAAAAATGTGATATAAAATCGAAATTTATACATAAATAACATAAATGAACAGTTTTCGTGATATAATAACAGTTTTGGAGATGTAAAACGAATTATTCATTAACATAAAGTGTGTGCGTGGAGAAATGTGACGTCTTCTGGACTCAAACTCAGCTAAGTAGTCTACAAGAATAAAAACAAAACTTTCAATTATGGTTTAAATGTTCAAAATTGTAATATTCAAATTTAAATATTTTCACGATTAATGGAGAGCTCTTAAAATCCTGGGGTAGATATGTGTGTGTGAGTGAAAGCGCTGGTTTCCGTTGTGTTAGTTAAGTTAAGTATTAAGCGAATTATTTTGTATTTATATTTCATGTTTTATTTTGACTATTGCTGAACAAATTATATTCACATTAAACAATGATCCATTTTATATCTATATTTTACTTGGAATACTATTGAAACAAAATGTAAGAGAGGGAGAAGGAAGATTTTATATGTAATGTTGGGATTAAGGGGATGTATAAAGTTTTGTTTGATCGGAAAAAGATGAATTTTATGAAATAAATTAAAGTTAATTTGCCTGCTAGAAAAGGATTAATTATTTCAAGCAACCATCTTGTTTTTCCACTCGTCCAATTATAAATCGTGGATACGGTAGGTAAATAATTTAAGTTGGTAACTTGACAACATGGCGGCACTAGCCGTAAGTTACAATATAAACAAAACACATTAATAAATTGATAAATCTAAAATAAACTAAGTTTATTAGTTAACACCTTGACTCCCAGGCTGTTATTTGCATGTTACCTTTTATACACCAGTTTACTGATTCCTAATAAAAGTATATCCCAATTACAAAATTAACCAATCCATTACATGAAAATGTATCACCCTCCTTTACAAAACCCCCCACTTTACCTCCACGACCCCTTCGACCCCACCCCAACCACTAGACACAATTGGTCAATAGCCAACCAATCACTACAAATTAAATGACTAACGAATACCAGGTTGCAATAAACATACATTAACTTAACCAATACCCCACGATGTATGCAGCATGTGTCATAATTCCTGGCTGTCAACAATTGATGACGTATTATGCGTGCATCCTGGGGTTAAAGAGGTTAAAGACAACCAGGCCAAGAATGTAACACTATTAAAATTCACATGTGACACTGAAAAATATGAACATGTGACTCAAGACATTAACTACTCAAATGAATATTTGTGTATAATTCCCTCTATTTTGGTGGGTGCATATAAAAGTGATTCTAAATTTGTTAACTTTTTTCAAATAGATGATGATTTGTGTGCTTTAATTTGTGTTGTGTATTATATCCCCCAAAATTCTATTAGAATAATGAAAGATTTAGAGTTATAATATTGTAAAATTGTATTTTTAGGGGACAGCATTATCCTTTATTAGTGTACACGAAAAGCCTGCTATGGAAGAAGTTGAGAAACATCTTCAGACAGGACTGTCAGGAAATGAAAGTATTTTCAAGTAAGTTTCAAGAAGTAAAAATCAGTCAAGTTAAATATAAATGTATAATCAGTTTAAATGGTTTTTTTAAAATATACTGGATTGAAATAAAGTAAGTTGAGTGATAGAATGGTAAAGTAAGTTAAGTGATTAAATGGTACTGGCATTCTAAACACGTGTAAAAACATTTTTGTAATATAACTTTGAATCTTTATGAAAAGAATGTCATAACATATCCAGTATAACCTCACTAATTCATCACCTACTAATTTGTCTCCCTCTGTGACCCGTCACCCACTCAAGCTATTTTATCGTGTCTTTTTCTTCATTAACAAGCGAGTATATTGCCTTATGCAAAGAGTGCTAATGTCTGCATTGGCACACAAAGCAGATGTTATCAGTCTCAAATGAGCAATAGACTCCGCTGTTCTAGTTGTTATTTTGCTATATTTCTCTATGTTACTTAAATACACACAGGAGTAGACACATAAAAGTGCTTAGACATCAAAACTGCTGTAGAATCAAGATGTGTTATTTAAGGCAGTGTGGTGAATGTAATGTGTTTTTGTCACTTTTTTAACCAGTCTGATTTTTAAACTTCTGGGAGCTCGCAATTGTATAATAACCTTCCAAACGTTAATTGTTTTGATTCCAGTAGTAAAACATATACACTGCAGTTGTGGTCAGACTTTTTATAACAGGCAGTTAGTTCTGAGAAGGGTATTTTGCTTGTAACTGAGAACAGTGTGTAACGTGTCCAAAATTGGGTTATTTTATTTCTTACAGTATGGGGCATTTGCATTTTTATTTATTTCATTTTGTGTGGGGTTTTATAAATTTATTGTGAAAGTTTTATTTCCCGGCAACGTTATTTCCATTACAACAGAACACGTGGTAAGAAACAGTGGTGAAACAAAGCAGTAAGACGTAGTTGTTGTTGAGTAACGCGGCAAGGAATTCGCGCCACCCTAATTTTCTCAGAACTCTGTATATGTGTGGCGACGCGCGTACTCAAAATCTCAAGCATGCGCGCTGTTAGTGACGCCGTGAAAACTCAACCGGTGCTGTAAAACATGGCGCCGGAGCGGAAAATTTGTGAGACCAACCAGCCAGCTACAGGAAATGTATTCAAGCCCCGCCCACTGCTAGTGACGTCAACCAGTGCTTAACAAAAATCGTCCACGGTTACCACACAAAAAACACGTGTGTTGAATGTGCCACAGCAGTGACGATTAAATAGAAAGCATTGGTGTCCGTCGTCTTGACTAAAAATCATCGAGGAGAGAGGGAACATACAGACGCTGGCAGTCCATCACCGATTTCAGCCCGGGCAGGTTGCCCGGCAACCAGGTATTAAAAAGTAACTGTTAACATCAAAGCATACTAAGTGGAACTTGTTAAAAAATCCGAGAGTGGGTAAGGACCGTTCGACGAAACATGGAATAATAAATGGGACATAATGGAAAATTGTGCGTGTTTAAAAAAGAAGTCGGGATGACGCCACGTGGCCAGCAATAGTATCAGTGTATATCAAAATGTTATACCAAAGTTTAAAAATGGGGGTTTAAAAAATAAAGGGATTAAAATTGTATGTGTGAATGAGTGTAAAAAATTGCAGGCTGGGCTCTGTCTGTATATTTTAAAGTACGTAAGTAGTAGGAAGTAAGCATAGTACGTAAGCTGTAATAGTTACCCAATCTTTAAAACATGTAAAACCTATTTTGGAGAAAACTTATAAATTCAATATTTCTGATTAATAAACCAAAAAAAATAATTTCTCTTCCAAAAAATTGAGAGTTAGATTCTTTCAAAACCTTAGTTCGTTTTATGTACTGTCAGAGTTCGTCGAACGAAATGGGTTCGTCCACACTACGCAATCCGGCCAGATCAAAAATGAAAGGTAAGTCGGAGTTTCAAAATAATTAATAAATAAGAATATCGCAAAGAAAGATAAAGTTACAATTGTTGCAGCGTGACCAGTATGTAATATAACACAAAAAGGGTTGTATTACGCCGGCTTACATTTGACAGTGCATAACGAAGTACGGTTGCGAAAGCAAAATTGATTTTGTATATGTTGAAACATCAGTTTTGAAAAAAGACTAATCATTGGCAGTTGTTACATAAGAAAAAATAGATCAAATAAAAATGTCTGTGAACACAGAGAAAAATAGTGTAATAGATTCAGTTATGAGTGAAAGTGACCTTGAGTCGCAATCGCTGAATGAAAGTGGTATGCTGACAGTGGGGCCGGGCGCTGTTACAGAAACAGCTGTCGGCAGTAATGTAATCGTTCACTCCACTCCGATTGCGGCTCAAACACAACTAAGCGAAACAGATGTTGACTCTGGGATTCAGTTGACCCCAGTGTCAACCAATAAAAATAAACAATCAGAGGAACTAGATATAATGAGTTTCTTACGAAAAATGGACAACAAATTTGACATGCAGAATAATGAATTAAATAAGCGTCATAATGAATTAAATAAGCGTCTTGATAGAATTGACGAAAAATTTGAGAGTCGTTTTAATACTAATGACGAGAAATTTGAGATTTTAAGTAACGAATTCAAAGAACAGAAAATAAAATGCGAACAGCAGAATGTTAAAAATGATATTATTTTTAATGAAATTAAACAACAGAATATTCAGTTTCAGCAGAATATAAATGTAAAATTTGAGTTGATAAATAATATACAAGACAAGAATGAACGTCTAGAAAGTACCAATAAAATAAGAAATAATTTGAATAAAGTAGAACTGAGTACGAGTAATACAAATGAGAGTTGTAATGGCAATGTTGTATTAGACAAAGAGTTAACTAATAATAATGATAATATCGAAAATGATGAATACAATACTGAGAATAGTAGTGTATTTGGAGAGTTGGTATCAGAAAGTGATACGGTGAAAATAAATAGTGAGAATACTGATGAGTTTGTAGAATGTGAAAATGACATATCAATGCGTGCTTATGAGTTAGAGAGAGAGTGGAAAGAGAGTTATATTATGGGTATGAAACAGAGGGTAAATTTTTTACGAGGTAGAATGGGGGGTGAAGGAAGACCTTCACGTATATATTGTGTAGACAAGTGTGCTACAAATAATTGTTTTTTGAAGTTTTTTGTTTTTCCTGGAGAAGTCAGGAAAGGTTTAATTGAATTTGTACCCTCTGTCTGTAATACTTTTGAGAGTGTGATATGGCATTGTGATGAGAGCGATTTAAATGGAGAATTGTATGTTAATAAAGAAACAGAAGTGTATGATTTGAATAGAGAGTTAGAGAGTATGATGAACGGAAAGAAGGCTTAGAAATATATTTGAATAATAATGATTATAATGATTTGATAAAAGTAATTAACCCGATAGTGAATGAATTTAATGACGGAGACTTAACAAAAATACCTAACGTTGACTGGTTTAATGAGTATTTTGGTAAGCTGATTGAATTTAGTTCTTGTGGTTACAACACACAAAACAGTCATTTGTGTGGTGATAAAATTGAACAATGCTACATAAAACCAAGGTTTATGTGGGACGATGGAGGTTAAACTGTAAAACAATAAAAGACAGTGATAAACATTATGTTTTATGGGTTTTGACATGGCAAATTTGGACAATGAAGTGTGGAAAAACTGAACAGTTAATAACAAGAGTTTGTAAATAAAAATGTAGTAAATTTATTTGAGTGCATTATAGGATGTTAAGTAAACAAGTGTGTGTAAATGTTGCAATAATAATAATAATATTTTGTAATTTAAATAAATAAATATCAGAATTAATTTTGAAAACAGTAATTGATTAATTGGAATTGTGTCGATAACTATATAATTTATATTTTTGGTAATTAATTTAATTAGAACAATTCGATACATGTTAAATACTTTGATTGACTATTTCAATGTTGTATAATTAACTTTTAATGTATTTAAATTATTTTACGAGATGGAAATTTGGTAATGAATGATAAATTATTTGATTTAAACTAATAATTTTTGTGAAATGTTTCAGAGGTGAGGTGAAAGTATGGGGGTGTATGGTGAGTGTGTTTTGGGTATATCATGTTGAATGGACTGTAAGTATAGAACTTTTACAATATGAATCATATATAACAAAAATGTTTACAGGTAACTAAGATTTTAATTCAATAGTGAGATTATTTGAAATAATTGTGTTCAATAAAAAGATAATTAAAAAATTTAATAATAAATGGAAAATGATATATAATAATTATTAATAATAAATTTGAAATAGTGTGTGTGGCCGGGAGGTGTCTCAGATGAGTCACGAAGTTAAAATTTTACAACATAAAAAATTTTTTTTGCTAATTCAAATTTTGATCCAATAAAATTGCTTGTGCTCTGTTAAATAACTAGCGGCTCAGACATTCAATATAAGGTGTTCATGCTATAATTTTAAATGTATTATTTTATTGTTGTACGTTAGATATAGGTATTGATAGAAATATGTGTCTTCATTATGTGTGTATATTGTAAACTGAGCCAATAATTAAACTGTCTGGCAGGCGGTCAACACAAAGTATCAGAATCAGAGAGAGGGGAAACAATGAGGTGAGAAGTAATGATAAATAAATATATATATATATATTTCATGTAATTTGTTCAATTTTGAGATGTGTTTTCATTGTGTTAGGAGACCAGCTGATCAGCAATAACATGTCACTGGTATATTGGTTATAAACGTTCCAAGTAATTAAAGTTCAATGTAATGTTTTAATGTATTACAGATGTTTTCCAGTAATGATAAAAATAATTTGATAAAGTGAGAAGTGAAGTAATAATTTATGCAAGTTAACAAGAGATAGGTTGGGGTGATGAATATTTTATGGGACGTATAGATCTGTCCAAGTTGAAGTCAAAGTTAGAGAAATAGTAGAGATGAAGTAATGTAATGTTGTTTTGAGTTAATGTAATGTTATAGAATTTTGAGAAGTATTGTTGTTGACACAGTAGTTATGGCGAACTTATGTAGAGTTTTGGAGTGATATATTGTTGTTTATAATTAATGATGTTATTTTGTTGTAGTTGTAGTGAGGTAATGAGATTGAGATTTTTGGGGATGGCAATTTTGTAGTAGGGGGTAGTGTAATGTGGGAGTCCGCAACATAATGATAAGTTGGGACGGGATAGGGATCGATTTTAGTGAGGGGGCCGCCTTAGGTAGAATCCAGGGGCCAGATAAGGGAATTGAGTTTTTGGGGGGGAAACACGTACCCTAAGTACAAAGGGTTAGAGAGTATTTTTTTTTATATATTGAGAGGAGGTGGCGATTTGAGTTTAATGATAAGTTGGGGTTAGAGGATTTTGGGATAGAGATTTTGATAGAGATGGGTGTCATGTGAGTTACAGTTGTTAGTAGTTAGAATCAAAGAGATAAAGATTATAGATGTATACAGAGCAAGTAGTACAGTCAATGGGAATAAATAATTTACATCACCCACAGTAATAGGGAATGAGATTGTAAAATGAAGAAAGTTGTAGTTGAATATATAAAATTTTTATTTTGAAACCAGTGACAAAATTTTGATAGAATTTGGAAATCATGTAAAACTAAGAATTGTTTATTTTGAATAATTTAAAGGTCAATTTGATTATTTATAATAATATTTTGTTGTTTTAAATATTTTATTTATGTTTTGTGTTTCAAGTTAGGTTGTTACAGATGTCAAAGGTAATTTCAGATAGAAAGCGTACATAACACATGTGGGTCAAGGGTCTGGAACTTGACCTAGTTTCGATCAGCTGATGAGGTCATACACCCACTAAGCTTGTATAGTAGGAAGTCAATTTAATTTGTTTATTTGATCAATTCAAACCAATTTTTAAATAATTTCTAAATGTAAAGGAAACCTTTTAATGAACTTAAATTTTTTTGAGTTTTAAACATTTTTAGGAAACAATTTTTGGAAAAAAAAATCTTGATTTTTCGCCTGCCAGTTAATGAATATTTTGAGTAATGATTATTTGATTATGTGTGTATTAACCATGTCTATTTTTATTGATTTATTTTGTATTGCATTGTATTGTTAGACTCTAAGTATTCACAGGTTAGGTTAAGGATATGTTTAACTATAAGAAATGTTTAAATTCACTCATTTCAAGTAATAACAGAAAACAACGAAGAGAATTTTTTGATAAAGTATTTTATTTTGAATTTTGAATTTGTTTTCTTAGATGAAATCGAAAGTTTTAAAGAATTTTTCAATGTATAATATGTAATGTGAGTGTGTGTGAGCCCAGTATCTGCTAAAGGCAGCCCAGCTTGCATAAAAGGGGAACCATATCGGTTGAGGATCTGGCATAATCTAAGCCAGGGATTGAGGATGTTGGGGGCAGCATGTTAGAAGGTGAGGCGTACTGTGGTACTTGTCTGTTCGATTTCTCGGTGTTGGGATCTCTTACGGAGAAGTCCAGTGGTCTCGTTCAGATGGGTCCATAGTCGCCAAGCCAGGGGGGTCGTGTACCCATGAGGAATAAGAACAAGAGGGGGTTGTTGGCACCAGTTCCTCACCGGTCCTCTTCGGGGTTTATCAATGAGATTTCTTCTGTTTTGGACAGCCGGAGCGGAAAATTTGTGAGACCAACCAGCCAGCTACAGGAAATGTATTCAAGCCCCGCCCACTGCTAGTGACGTCAACCAGTGCTTAACAAAAATCGTCCACGGTTACCACACAAAAAACACGTGTGTTGAATGTGCCACAGCAGTGACGATTAAATAGAAGGCATTGGTGTCCGTCGTCTTGACTAAAAATCATCGAGGAGAGAGGGAACATACAGACGCTGGCAGTCCATCACCGATTTCAGCCCGGGCAGGTTGCCCGGCAACCGGGTATTAAAAAGTAACTGTTAACATCAAAGCATACTAAGTGGAACTTGTTAAAAAATCCGAGAGTGGGTAAGGACCGTTCGACGAAACATGGAATAATAAATGGGACATAATGGAAAATTGTGCGTGTTTAAAAAAGAAGTCGGGATGACGCCACGTGGCCAGCAATAGTATCAGTGTATATCAAAATGTTATACCAAAGTTTAAAAATGGGGGTTTAAAAAATAAAGGGATTAAAATTGTATGTGTGAATGAGTGTAAAAAATTGCAGGCTGGGCTCTGTCTGTATATTTTAAAGTACGTAAGTAGTAGGAAGTAAGCATAGTACGTAAGCTGTAATAGTTACCCAATCTTTAAAACATGTAAAACCTATTTTGGAGAAAACTTATAAATTCAATATTTCTGATTAATAAACCAAAAAAAATAATTTCTCTTCCAAAAAATTGAAAGTTAGATTCTTTCAAAACCTTAGTTCGTTTTATGTACTGTCAGAGTTCGTCGAACGAAATGGGTTCGTCCACACTACGCAATCCGGCCAGATCAAAAATGAAAGGTAAGTGGGAGTTTCAAAATAATTAATAAATAAGAATATCGCAAAGAAAGATAAAGTTACAAGTGAGTTTCTGATAATTCATTCTCACTGAACTCTTGCTCTGATATCTAGCTGTTCTTGATTTCTGGTCAGTTTTTATAAAGCTGGTGAAGTTGGCTGTCATATCATGTCTACTAAACATACTCAGTATAAAAATCTTGATTTACCAAAAAATACGAAATTCTCCAGCATCTTCAGAGAGGTACGAGGGCCATTCAAATTTAATAATTTGTTTTGAGCTTCAAATCGAAGAAACAAATGCCAAAATTGGTAATATTAGCTTGTACGAGGAAACAAATACTAAACTCTCGCAGTCGTTGAGTAACCAGCATGCATTGTTCGTTTTGTAAGTATGAGTGAAGTAGATATGCATTCAAGTGTGGAACAATGCATTGTTATAAATTTTGTGTGAAAGAAAAGTGAAACATGAAAAATTGAGAATAACTTAAAAGCCAGTCTGGCAAAGAAATGTTATTGGTCATAAGCATCTATAAATGGAGTAAAGCTTTCAACAATGACCATTAATATGTTGAGAATGAACCACACCTACTATTGCGGTTTGGAAGCTCTTGATGATCTCGAGTTGTTCCAAAGACGCTATGCAGGAAAGGCTGGATTGTTTGTACGAAAAGAAGTGGACTGTATTACTGATATTTGAAATGCATTTATTGAAATATTAAGATGTATTGATCATGATCGACACGTGCGGATGTATTAGAGGCCATAACGCCCATAATTTAGTTTTGAAAGAAATCATAGTACATTGAAGATGGACGCCGGTAGTTTGATTAAATTAATTAGTATGATACATATTTAAGAACGATATTTAAGCCGCAGCTGGAAGTGAGATTGTTTAACGAGAGTTCAGCTCGGAGCCTGGTTAGAAACTAAACTAAAACTGTCTCCCGTCGGCCAGCTAACCGCCGGCAGCGTTTGATAAGCGCGTGACGTCATCCGCCCGTGTCGCATTGCAGTCGCTACTGCATACAGCTGATAAACAAAGTACAAAGTTTGAACATACTGCCCGCCAAAATCGGGACGATTTTGTACATTAATCATTAATTGGGAACAGTATATTACAAAATATTATCAATGTTATATATATAAACAATACATAATACACTTAAATTGACTCTTGGATTAAAGTAACTCACTTCTAACATAAAATCTGTAGAAAACAAAATTCATTAAGCTAACAGAAAAGCGCAAAGTCAAAACAAAACAATTTCTATGCTAGAAAAGGTACAAAATAAAAAATCATGATAAAAACGAGTCCTTGCATAACTAAACATGATCTCTCTTGAAGCATAACATATGGATAAGAAATACATATATTTAAACCTTGACAAACGTAAGTGACAACTTTAAATTATATAAGAGAAACCATCTTGAACACTGCTTCATATATACCAATAGGAATAATAAAAACATAATAATGTATACATACATAATGTTATCATAATGTCCATTAGCAAATACAATACATACATAGAATAATTGATACCATAAGTAACACTTGTAGTTCTCGAAACTTGGATTATATAAACATATGTCACTACACAACATCCATAAATAATTGATAGTACATATGAAAACACAGTCACTATTGCAGTAATAGCTATCGGCACGTAAACAATACTTGCAATGTTTATGATACAATTGACTTGTATGCTCGCCCGGGGAATGTCCCGGGCGTAGTCCAGGCAATGTGACAAGTTCACAATCCTAGTATGTCTCGTATGGCACGCATACGACTAGTTTGTTGCCACCGGAAGGGGGCATAATTTGTGGATGGGTCGGCATAAGATACCTAGCGCGGTGCGAACTTCTGCGACGCGTACTAAGGAATCTTGACCCGGAAAAACATTGGTAATCACTCCACGCTTCCACTCTAGTGGGGGGGAATTATCATCCAAAATGAGGACAAGCTGTCCGACATTCAAATTCCTTAACGGGGTGCGCCATTTATTGCGCTGCTGCAGCTGGTGCAGATAATCCCTAGACCACCGTTTCCAAATGGTCTGCGTAAATTTTTGGAGCAGAAGCCATCTGCCCAAATGACTATTATTGCTGTGGGTATAGTCGGGCTCCGGAAGTGCAGTCAGTGGAGCACCGACCAGGAAATGAGCAGGAGTTAAGGGTTCAGGGTCTCTAGCATCGTCGGACACCGCGCACAAAGGGCGTGAATTAAGGCAAGCCTCAATTTGAGAAAGAAGAGTAGAGTATTCCTCAAAATTCAAGATCGTACCGCCTATTACGCGGCGTAAATGAAATTTAACACTCCTTACACCACTTTCCCACAAACCACCGAAATGAAGGGCTGAAGGGGGGATAAAGGACCATTTGATACCGTGGAGACCGCAAAACTCCAGAGAAGATTGCTCAACTTCCTTTGAGGTTAAAAATTTGTACCAATCATATAAGGTGTGGTTAGCACGACGAAAATTCGTACCATTATCTGAAAATATCTGCGCGGGAATACCTCTGCGCGAGATGAACCTTTTTAAAGCCGCTATAAAGGCGTTGGAAGTGAGATCCGACACCAATTCTAAATGGATGGCCTTTGTACACATGCATATTGTGACGTACTGTTCGATCACAAGTATTATTATTACCAAATTTCAGATTAGTTGTTACTTACCGTTACGATAACTCTTACAGGGTCACAGGATTCGATCACATGTACCTAGATACAAACATGGTCTATGGGTTACGCAAAGTACTGACACAACTCATTTTGGAAGAGAATTAATATTTATTATTATTTAATCTTGACTGCTTGTAAACTCATGAAGATTCATTTAGATACATTTCTGCAAAGTTGTGCAACACTAGCATAACACTTAGGAACTACAGCTTACCTTATTATTTCACAAGACACAAATACAAATATCAAATACAAACACAAATATACACAAAAGCTGCCCAGCTTTGCACACACACACACACACACACACACATTTACTCGATAAATTATTAAACCCTGAACATTTTAAATTATAAATTCCAAACCCCAAATGCCGGCCACGCGGTCACCGCACACGCGCATCTTCTCCCGAGAATCGGTGATTTTAAATTATTCCAACGTTATTCTTGATGATGTTTCTTCTAAACACGACCGCGGTCTTATAAATTTATACTGTTTTACACTGTTATATTAGTTGTTACATTAATTAAAAAAATTTGTTTCTGAGCCCTGGTTGTCGGGCAGCCTGTGCAGGCGGGAGTCGACCAAGAACTGCCGGCGTCTCTCAGTTCCCCACTCCGGGAGCATTTTAGTCAAGACGACGGACATCAATGCCTTTAAGTTAGTCGTCCCAGTTTCGACTCATGCTAGTCATGTAGTTGTTGGAGTGACGATAGCAGACGATTTCAACTAGGCACTGGCGAATGTCATAAAAGTGGGTGGGACTTAAAGCAGCACTTCCGCAAGGTCTTGAAGAAGGCGATGAATATTATCCACTCTAGCCATCTTGGTTTTTTACCATCGCTTGGTTAGGCGCTCACGCGCAAGTAGTGGCGTGTGTGCACTGCCACACAGGTACAGAGTTCTGCGAATTTTTAGGGTGGCGCGAATTCTCTGCCGCATTCCTTGACAACAACTGCGCCTTACTTCTTTGTTTCGAACTGTTTCTTAACACAGGTCTGTTACACAATGGAATGAATTTCGTTACATCATAATTTTCACAACTTCTTTTTTACAAGTCCGCCCAAAATGAAAGAAATAAAAATGTACATGCCCCATACGGTTAAAATAAAAATACCCAAAAATTGACACGCTACAATACCCCCTCGATGAGAATTCTGCTGTTCATGACAGAAGAAATCTCATCGATAACCCCAAAGAGGACCGGTGAGGAACTGGTGCCAACAACCCCCTGGTTCTTAATCTCATGGGTACACGACCCCCCTGGCTCAGCGACCATGGACTCATCTGAACGAGATCACTGGACTTCTCCGTAAGAGATCCCAACACCAAGAAATCGAGCAGACTCGTACCACGGCGCACCTCGCCTTTTGACATGCTACCCCCAAAAATTCTCAATCCCTGGCTAAAATTATTCCAGCTCCTCCGCCGATATGGTTCCCCTTTTTGCAAGCTGGGCTGCCTTTAGCAAATACTGGGCTCACACACACTAACATTACATGTTACCATAACACATTAAAAATAAAAACTTTCTTTTAAAATTTATTATAAATTTAAAAAATTCAAAATTCAAAAAAAATAATCTTTTATCAAAAAATTCTCTTCCTGGTTTTTCTAATTTTTTGTTTCAAATGACTTAACCTAAACATTCCTATTAATACAAACACATCCTTACTCTAACATGAGAACCATTTATAGTCTACCAATACAATGCAATACAATAAAATAAACATGGTTAATGCACACATAATAAAAGAATCATTATCTAAAATATTCATTCGCTGGCAGGCGAAAAATCAAGTTTTTTTTTTTTTTTTTTGCCAAAAATTTTAAAATTCAAGAAAAAATCTAAATTTATTTAAATGTTTCCCTCTATGTGTAGAAATTATTAAAATTTGGTTTACATAGATTAACTAAACAAATTAAACCGACTCCCTATTATACAAGCTTAGTCTGTGTATGACCCCATCAGCTGATCTAAACTAGGTCAAGTCCAAGATCCTTGACCTACATATGTTATATATAAGTTCTGAAAACACATTGAACATCTGTAATACCCTATCTTGACATACAAACATAATAACAAAATATTTAAAACAAACAAAATATTAATATAATAATCAAGTTGACATTTAAATTATTTAAAATAAACAATTCTTGACTTTACATCATTTTCAAATTTTATCAAAATTCTGTCACTGGTTGAAAAAAATAAACAACTGTATATTCTTTATCATAAATTTTTTCTCTTCTTGCTTACCAATCCTACTTTAATCTACTGAAGGTGATGTGAATTATTTATTCTCATTGACTGTATTAGATCTGTGTATATATATGAACTTTCTCTTTGACTCCAACACCTACAACTTTTAGTAACATGACACCCATCTCTATCAAAATCTCTACTAATCAGGACACTCTAAACCCCAACTTATCATTTAACACAATTCGCCGCCTTCTCCCATTATAAAATACTCTCTAACCCTTTGTATATAGGATACGTGTTTCCCCTACCCAAAACTCAATTCCCTTATTTGGTGGCCCGGATTCTACCTAAGGCGCCCCCTTCCCCACTAAAATCTATTCCTATCCCGTCCCAACCCTTGTTGCGGACTCCTACATGACACTACCCCCTAATACAAAATTGCCATCCCCAAAAATCTCAATCTCCTTACCTTACTACAAATACAACAAAATAACCTCCTTAATTATAAACATAAATATATCACTCAAAACTCTACAATTATTCTCCATTACTACTGTGTCAATATCAATACTTCTCAAACTTCTGTTACATTACTTCGAAAACAACATTACATTATATTCATCTCTACTATTGCAAATTCAACTTTAATTTTAACTTGGACAGATATATGTGTCCCATAAAATATTCGTCACCCCAAAACTATCTTTTATTAGATTTCACAAATCGTTCCTTTATTTCTCATTGTAGCAAATTATTTTTATCATTTCTCCAAAACATCTGTAATGCATTACAACATTGCATTGAACATCCATTACTTAAAACATTTATAACGAACACACCAGTGACATGTTGTTGCTGATCAGCTGATATCCTACCACAATGAAAACACATCTCAAACTTGAACAAATTACATGGAATACATTATCAATACTTACTTCTATCATGTTGATTGCCTGCCAGGCGTCTAATTAATTATATCATTAAAAATATACATATAATGAAAACACATATTCTTATCAATGCTTATCTAAAAGACAATAATAAAATAATACACTTAAAATTGTAGCATGAACACCTTATATTACGAGTCTGAGCATATAATTATGTGGACAGAGCACAAGCATTTTTGATTGGATTAAACTTTGAATAAAAAATGTTATGTTATAAAATTTACATTCGTGACTCCTTTGCGTCACCTCCCAGCCACACACACTATTTCAGATTATGGTGGACTGTGGCGCCCATTCGCTTCCACAGAGACTGTATATTTTGGAGCAGGTTTTTTACCTCTCCGTGTCTCTGCTTCCGCTATTAAGTTTTAAAGTTAGTGAACATCATCATGTTCTTGTTCTATAATCATACACCCTTAAAACGGATCTGCCACCGGTCTTGCTACCCCCAAGCGGGCAGAGTGGCAGCCGCTGTTCCATAGTTCCGGAGAGATTTCCTCTAATGTCACCCCCCATAGAATTTCAAATATATACCAATTTCAAGTCAGCTATGGTCAAGGGACTTGATATGACCATAGCTGGCCGCTAGTCAAAACCACGGTTAGTGCTGGTAAGACAGTAACCGCCCGAAAAGTCGAGGAAATCTAAACTTTCGTTTCACTGCCTGTTTCACATCAATCTCATTATGTGCGACACGTTATTTAGTATTGGGTGTAAAATTTTTTATTTACACTGATAAGGTGTGCCGCACATTTATCGCCAGTTTGGCCTCCGATGGAGGTAACACTCACTGCTACCCCCAACCCATTTCGCTATTTGCGAGAGCACAGGCAACCCCCACAATAGCCACTTGATAACTAACTAATTACTTAAGAAATGAAATTAATCTTTCTACAAATGCAGTTCAACACTCCATTGTTATTATCACTTCATTGAGCACCAAACTACCCCCCAAAGTCATCCCCACTTCTTGTATTGACAACAAGTTTTTATTTTGTTACACATCGTTTCACAACGTTCCCATTCTCACTGATACTAAAACTCGACAATTATATTTGGTCACTTAATTCTAAAATTTATTTGAATTTAAAATTATACACATCCAAAATTGTTTTGGTATATTTTTTTTTTTTTTTCAAAATTCTATTTACACTGGAGGCTGACTAACATTCCCAAATCGAGATTAGTGCTAGTAAGACAGTAACCGCCAGAAAAGTCGGGTTTCGCCGCAAGGTAAAATTGGAGGCAAAATAGAGCCACTACGTGAATTCACGTCCCCCCTCTAAACCAAACTTAACCCCCTTCTACTACCATTTATTCTACCCCGCTGTCTATTTTCCCTCCGATCACCTTGCCACAAAATTCGTCTTTTCAGACTAAACAGAACTACGACCAATGGCTAATTTTAATTTTGCCACTGGTCCAAAAATATTTAAATTTGTATGCACTGCCTTTTATTTAATGCAGCCTCCATTATATACAAACACTCTAAGGCAGTGCAGGCACGTGACAGGCACACCGATCCGCTGCACCATGAGTGTATTAAAAAAATTTTAAGTCGAGTCACGTACCTGTTGGGGTCCCCCTCCCCGTTCAAATATATGTGGTTAAATTTCTATTTTGTACCAATTTTGGTGGAGCCGGACCATCGTTGTTTTCACTGCCCGAAGGAAGATCCAGCCAACCATGGCCCGCCTCCGAGTTCCGAATTCCACGGCCAGGACTGGTAAGATCGTGGCCGCCCAAAAATGGGGGAGGAGCCCTTCTAAAAACATAAAAGAATAATTAAATAACATTCATACCTTTACAATTTAATAAACTCCTTATATTGACCAAAATAATTTCAAATTTGTAGCGTTGTGCGTACCTACTATCTCCCTGGTTTCTCTATTCTGTAACACATATGAATTTTTCATTTTTATTTCCACTACCTCGTACGGCCCCTCGTACAATAAGAAAAACTTCTTGATCTCCTTATCTTGTGCACTGGATAAATCGTGTCGCCGTACCAATACCAGCTGTCCAACCTCGTACTGCGTCCACTTACCTTTCCTATCATGGCGCTGTTTTCTCCTCTCCCCCTTCGTCAACAAACTTTCATTGGCTAGTCTCAGTTTAACATCGTTACCAATAGTGTTGGTTTCCGGTGGATATTCAATTAATTGTTCCAGAATCCTCTGTGGACGCTTTCCTCTTATTAGCTCATAAGGCGTGAACCCCGTCGACTCGTGGGTGGTGCAGTTTAGCCAGTTTTCAATCTTCTGCACATAGAGTGGCCACTCGCTATGTTTGGCATGGCAGTATGTTCGAAAAATTCTGCCCAACTCCCTCATGACTCTCTCAGACTGATTTGACTGTGGATGATATACGGCGGTGTGTTTTGGGATAATACCTTCCCATCCGAGAGTTTGGCGCCATCTTCCGCTGATGAACTGCGGCCCATGGTCGGATAATATCACCTTCGGCTTTCCCACGTTGATCATGTAGTCGCGTGTGATTTTCTCGCTCAGCACCTTACTTGTGGCTCGCTTTACACTATATAGCCTGACATATTTGGAAAAAGTATCAAGTACAACAAAAATATGCATCACTCCACCCCTACCTTTCGGCAATGGGCCGTACAAATCTACAGCTACTAAATCGAATGGTTTTTCAACTTTAATATAATTTAGTTCTCCCTCTAACCTATAATTTACAACTTTGGATTTCTGACATAACTCGCAAACTCTAAGTATTCTTCGGACGCGTTTCTCCATATTCTTAAATAAACAAGATTCCTTTAACACATTCACACACTTCCGTGCCCCAAATGCCTGTATCTAAAGTGACAGTCCCACACTATTTTCTCTATCAACCCTTCAGGTATGACTAACCTCCAATCTCTCTCTCTCCCCTCTACCTTTTTAAACAAACTCCCTTTAAACACTTGAAAATAGTGCTTGTACCCAAACTCATCTATATCTGATTCGATACTAGTAATTATTTTATTTAATTTATTATCAGCTCTTTGCATTACATTTATATCTTTTAATTCCTCCCCAAAAAGTTTATCTTCCCGGGATAGTCTATAAATTTCTATCTCTTTAATATCTCTACCTGTTCTATTTCTGTCTGTGTCTACTCGTGATAGTGTGTCTGGCACCCTGTTCTCTACACCCTTGATATATTCCCAAGAAAAATTATACTCTTGAAGAGCTAACACCCACCTGGTTATCCGGCTGTGTGTGAGTTTGCAAGTATTGAGGAACGACAGCGCTTTATGGTCCGTCCTGATGATGGTCCTGTTACCCAGCAGATACGTTCGGAACTTCCTCACGGCGAACACTATACTGAGGAGCTCCTTCTCTGTGGTAGTATAGTTGCGCTCGGCGGCTAGCAACGTCCGGCTGGCGAAGGCGATGGTTTTATGTTCCTTCTCCTCGTCCTCTTGGTAAAGTTCTGCTCCCAACGCTATGTTACTAGCATCTGTCTGTAAATAAAATTTGTCATTAAAATTGGGATGATTCATTAGTATCATGTCCGCGAACTTAATTTTGATGTCATTGAACGCTGCTCTTTCGTTGTCGCCCCATCTCCATTGCTTGTTCTTTTGTAACACTGCGCTGAGTCGGGCCGTCGTCTGTGCGTAATTCCTCTGAAACTTCCTGTAAAAATTACAAAGACCAAGAAAACTTTGCAACTGCTTTATATTTTTTGGCTCCGGGAATGTCAAGATGGATTCTACTTTATCCGGGTTAGCACGTATTCCTGTAGGTGTTATTATGAAACCTAAAAAATGTATTTCAGTTTGCAAAAATTTTGATTTGTCCCAATTCACCGTCAAACCTCCCTGATATAACTTCTCCAATACATATTCCAAATGCTCTACATGCTCTTCAAATGTTCTAGAAGCTATTAGTATGTCGTCTACGTATACGGTTAGAAAATCTAAGTTATGTGGTTGCAAAATTTCGTCGAGACACTTAATAAAACTAGCTACACTGGTGTTCAAACCAAACGGCAAACCCTTAAATTGATAGTTTTTTCCGTTGAACAAGAACGCTGTATATTTTCTACTATTTACTGCCAACGGGACTTGCCAATATCCGGCGGTCAGGTCTAAAGAAGTCATGTATTTCACACCACTAAATTTCTGAAAAATCTCCTCTATCGCTTCGGGTGACTCCCGGTCTGGAATGATTATTTGATTGATTTTGCGGGCATCTAGACATAACCTCACTCTCCCATCTTTTTTGATTACTACTACTAAAGGGTTGGAATAAGTTGATACCGACCTTTCTATAATATCTCCCGCTAACATCCTATCTAATTCTGACTGTACAGCCTCCCTTTTCGAATATGGTACCGGATAACTACGTTGGACATATGGCGCATGCTCCCTCACCTTTAATTCGCATTCATAACCTTTTGCCCTTCCTGGTTCCCCGGCAAACACTCCCCGATAATCCTCAACTACCCGCCACAGCGCTTTACGCTGAGAACTCCCCATTTCATCACCTTCCCCACAAAATTTACCCTCTCTGTCCGCCCATATTCTCTCTCCACTCTCTTCACTCACACTCTCTCTACACGCATGTATACTAAATTCCATATCCCTATTTATGGTTTTATCTGGTATAACCCTCATACCCGAAATCTTTACTGTGTGTAGAACCCTTTCAAAATTAACCGTTATTTTTGTGTTTTCATTACTCAATTCTAAAATTCTTTTTCGAAAATTAATGACCGCATTATTTCTTATTAAAAAATCATTACCCAAAATCACTTCTAAATTTAAACCTCTTACAACTAAAAATGTATTCTCATAGTTTTCCCCATTTATTAGCATGTTCAACTGGACTTGGGTTGTAACCCGTTTACTTCTAACACCCGTAATACCTACAATTGCTACCCCTGCTACTGGCAAAGACGGAATATGTTTGTTAGTTTCTTTCAATTTATTGAGTACATGTTCTGCTATTACAGATATTTCGCTACCTGTATCTATAAGTGTCAAGATTGACTTACCTTCTATCTCCAGTTTTACCTCAGTCAACCACGCCTCTTGTCTCCTCGTTTCCGTCTCCTCTTCTTCCAACAATTCTGTGGCCAAGTCCGTGTGGATCGTGTTATTCCTGTATTTATTTTCGTGGACCCCGTGATTATTCCTCGACAATGGCCGGGCCTCCTCATCCATTGTCCTCCTTAGTTTCCCATCCTTTCTTCTGCATTACGGGGCGTGTACACTCTGCCCATCTGCTGATTTCCTCCTTCATTTCTCAGATTCTCTACTCGTCGTTCACCGTTCCTCTGCTGTGGGTTGTTGAACCTCGGTGGTGTTCTCGGCTGCTGTCCGGGCCTCGCCCTTCTACATCTATAACAAAAATTACGATCAGCATAATTTTCCACCAGACACCCGTCACATTTCCACATTGGGTATCGTCTGTCCCGTTCTCGACCATTGTGTGTGGTTCCTCCGTTTGGTCCTCCTCTTGGTACATAATTACCTCCATTTTGTATATTATGTTGTTGTATGCGTCTGCTGTCTTCCTGGTCCTTAATATTCTGAAAAACTTCTAATATTTTTTCTAATTCATTTATGTCGCTTACCTCTCTGGTCATCAATGTGATCTGCACCTCCCTCGGTAGGTGCTTGCTAACGTGGCGTACAAACGACTGGAATGGCAACGGTGGTTCCAAATACTTCGCTTCGTTGTACAGCTTCATCGTATATACTGTAATACTACGGTTGTTTCTTCCAAAACTCCCAGTTCCCATTATTTGGCTTCGCAGTATCTCCTGCTCCTCCTCCGACCAGTATTTGTTCCGAAATGCTCTTTCAAAATCTCCATAACTCTCCCATTCGTTTCGATGCGTCTCCGCCCATATCTCTGAATCACCTTTAAAACATTTCAAAATTTTTATAAGTTTAACCTCCCAGCTACTACCATTGAATCTGTCAAACTCCCGTACTCGATTTAAAAATTGCATTGGATGCACTCTCCTATTTTCACTACTAAAAGTTTCTAATTCTATTTCATTGTTTGTGTCACGTGTCATAAATATGCGTTCAGTAACATTGTTTACATTTTGATTTTTTACTACACTTAATTCATCTCTCATATTATTAATATTCTGTTCAAGTGAATATAATTTTTTGTCATTACTATATTCAGACTGTACATTATTTTTTGATATTACATCGATAGACTCATTTACGGCTTGTATTTCTGTCTTATAATTACTCTCAATTTCATTCATTTTAGATTCTATCTTATTTTGATGTTCATCAAAGTTCTGACTGATTTTTTCAACTGTCATTACTACACTATTCAACTTACATTCAGTTTCAATGTTACATTTATTAATTTTAGATTCCATGTCATTGTTATGCTCATTCATTGAACTTATTAAATACTCGTTATTCTCATTTATCTGCTTCTCAACTCTACTTATCTGATTATCGATTTCATTAAATTTAACATCTGTCTTTTGTATTGAATCATCTAACTTAGTCTCTACTTGGTTAATTCTATCAGCAAGTTCTACTTTGGTATTTTCACAACGTTTATTAATTTCTTGAATCTCGTTCTTTAACTCGTGAAACTTGACATTGGAATCAATTTGTTGCTCTTTATAATTGCTATTTATATTTTCAGCCATGGTTTTCATTAAATTAAACAGATCGTCTATCGACAACCCTTTAGTTCGTGTTGTCGATGGAGTAGATTGTGCTGCTATGTTTCCGTCAGTGAAGCCGACTTCTTTACTATCAATTCTACTTTCCCTATCTAATTTCGGGGTTACTTGAATCCCTGAATCTTCATTTACTTTACTTTGATCTGTTATACTTATTTCTGCTTCACTCTGACTCACACTTGGAGTCGAGTGTGTTTCATAGTTACTAACGTTTGAGTCGTCGAAATTTTCGACGCTACTTTCATTTATTTTATTCTCGTTATCTGACATTTTGTATTGTTGATGTAAATTAAATTATATAAATTGCTTAAATAGAATAATTAATTAAATAAATACAGTAATTATTTAAATTTCGTAATATACTGTTAGGTTGCTAAGCTAACCTAGAACATGTTTGTATCTCTGTCGATGCGGAATTCAATTAATTAATTATAATTAATTCAATTCGTGCCTGTTCCGTGGCGCCAATTGTGACGTACTGTTCGATCACAAGTATTATTATTACCAAATTTCAGATTAGTTGTTACTTACCGTTACGATAACTCTTACAGGGTCACAGGATTCGATCACATGTACCTAGATACAAACATGGTCTATGGGTTACGCAAAGTACTGACACAACTCATTTTGGAAGAGAATTAATATTTATTATTATTTAATCTTGACTGCTTGTAAACTCATGAAGATTCATTTAGATACATTTCTGCAAAGTTGTGCAACACTAGCATAACACTTAGGAACTACAGCTTACCTTATTATTTCACAAGACACAAATGCAAATATCAAATACAAACACAAATATACACAAAAGCTGCCCAGCTTTGCACACACACACATTCACTCGATAAATTATTAAACCCTGAACATTTTAAATTATAAATTCCAAACCCCAAATGCCGGCCACGCGGTCACCGCACACGCGCATCTTCTCCCGAGAATCGGTGATTTTAAATTATTCCAACGTTATTCTTGATGATGTTTCTTCTAAACACGACCGCGGTCTTATAAATTTATACTGTTTTACACTGTTATATTAGTTGTTACATTAATTAAAAAAATTTGTTTCTGAGCCCTGGTTGTCGGGCAGCCTATGCAGGCGGGAGTCGACCAAGAACTGCCGGCGTCTCTCAGTTCCCCACTCCGGGAGCATTTTAGTCAAGACGACGGACATCAATGCCTTTAAGTTAGTCCTCCCAGTTTCGACTCATGCTAGTCATGTAGTTGTTGGAGTGACGATAGCAGACGATTTCAACTAGGCACTGGCGAATGTCATAAAAGTGGGTGGGACTTAAAGCAGCACTTCCGCAAGGTCTTGAAGAAGGCGATGAATATTATCCTCTCTAGCCATCTTGGTTTTTTACCATCGCTTGGTTAGGCGCTCACGCGCAAGTAGTGGCGTGTGTGCACTGCCACACAGGTACAGAGTTCTGCGAATTTTTAGGGTGGCGCGAATTCTCTGCCACATTCCTTGACAACAACTGCGCCTTACTTCTTTGTTTCGAACTGTTTCTTAACACAGGTCTGTTACACAATGGAATGAATTTCGTTACATCATAATTTTCACAACTTCTTTTTTACAAGTCCGCCCAAAATGAAAGAAATAAAAATGTACATGCCCCATACGGTTAAAATAAAAATACCCAAAAATTGACACGCTACAATATGAATAACGCGATGTATGCCTTGGTCGTGGACTTAGAGTGCTGCCCGCCATGGCGCAAAAGTACAGGACCGGCGTAGTCCACGGCAGACTGTGAAAATGGCCTAGAAGGCTTGACCCTAGAAGGGGGTAACTGACCTAATAGTTGATTCGCGCCTCTAGCCCGGAAACGAAAAAAAGTGACACACTTATGTATCACTGAGCGGATATAGGATTTGTTGTGTATGATCCAATATTTTCGCCTAAGCGAAGCTTGAGTTGATTGCATCCCAGCGTGCAATAAACGGATATGTTCATACTCAATTATTAATCTCGTGAAATGAGAGTGCGGGTGCAAAATTATTTGGTGTTTACTCGCGTAGTTAAGTGGGGAGAATTGCAAGCGTCCACCCACTCTTAAAATGCCTGATTCATCCAGGAAGGGGTTGAGAGCAAGAATTTTACTACTGCGAGGAAGGCACCAGTGTGCCTCAAGTTCCTTAACTTCTACGCCGAAATGCAACTGCTGAGATTGCCGGACAAAAATCAAGAGTGTGTCAGACAATTCTTGAGCAGACAAAAACGACGTGTCTCTGTCAACAACCGGGAGCCTAGAATTGCGAAAAAATCTGCGGCAATATGCGAAGACACGAATAAGCCTAGTAAGGGATGAATAATTTTCAACATAACTATGTGTTGAGGACGCGACAATTAGTGAGGTTTGAACCTGCTTGCGACGTTCCTGCTCAAGGTCGGGATAAGTACAGGGAGTATTAATGTCGAAAGCGCTGACTGGCCATGATGCTGACTCATGCGCCAACCAGGACGGACCATACCACCATTGAGTATGACAGTGCAAACTACGAGGGAGGCAGCCGCGCGATAAAATGTCGGCAGGGTTGTCAGCTGATACTACATGATGCCAAGTTCCCCTGCTGCTAACAAGACGCTGTATTTCCGCGACACGGTTGGCCACAAATACCTTCCAGCAGGAAGATTGTTGATGTATCCAATGCAACGCTATCATCGAGTCCGAATAGAGATATAGTCTGTCAAAATTGTAGTTGATGGCGTTTAAAACCTTGGACGTTAATTGCGACAGCAATAAACAAGCACAAAGTTCAAGACGTGGTAGCGTTACCTGTTTCAGCGGAGCGACCCTAGATTTAGCACACAACAAGTTTGACGATATGGCGCCGTTCGAATAGACTGCCCGCACATAAATGCAACACGCGTAACCTTTAGCCGAAGCGTCGGCGAATCCGTGAAGCTGTAATGAACTAATTGGGTAATTGTTCGAACTCTTAACCGACCTCATAATCTTAAAATGAGTGTCGGAAACTAATTGAGAGTATAGTTCTAACCACTGATTGGCTAATGACCCAGATAGGGGTTCGTCCCAATCTGTGCCCGCCAACCACAACTGTTGCACGAAATGCTTGCAGTAAAAAGTGATGGGTGCGATAAGACCCAGTGGATCATAAATCCCAGCGATGACCGACAACACGCTTCTTTTGTTGAACACGGTCAAATTATCATCACCCCTAACGGTGTATAAAAAGTTATCCTTTTCAACGTTCCATTGGATTCCCAATGTACGCACATTTTGACCTTTGCTGAAGTCATGGGATACTTGGGCGCGAAGGGTCATAATCTTATGGTGGTTAGAGAACCACTTATGTAACGTGAAACCATACCTACTTAACAACTTCACGATCTCGCATTTCATTTTAGCTAAGACGTTCGGATCATCCGAACCCGTTATAAGATCATCCACGTAAAAATCATTGGCTATGGCCCTAGAAGCTGTAGGGTAGTCGGATTTATTTTCGTAGGCTATCTGAGCCAGACAACGTGTAGCAAGGAAGGAGGCACTAGCAGTGCCATACGTAACCGTCCTTAAAGCGTAATGTCACAATTCCTTATGCGGCGCATCACGCCAAACGATGCGTTGCAGGTTTTTGAATCCTTTGGGTTAACCATGATCTGGCGATACATCTTTTCTATGTCCGCAATAAGTACGTATCGGTGGGTACGGAACCGAACCATTATCGAAAACAGATCCTGCTGGATCGTAGGACCGACCATTAGAGTATCGTTGAGGGACAGATTATTTGTGGTTTTAGCGGAGGCATCAAATACCACGCGCAATTTAGTGGTTAAGCTGGAGTCCTTGAAGACTGCGTGATGGGGCAGATAAAAAATATCTGAGTTGTCAAGCAACAAATCGTAATCATTAAGTGGCGACATGTGGCCAAGTTTCAAGTAGTCACTCATGAACTCGCTATAATCCTTATAAAGGATAGGGTTCTGCTTGAACTTGAACTCTAATGATTGGAACCTGCGGATAGCTCCGCGGAGAGAATCTCCCAAATGACATTTCTCAGACCTGCGGGGCAGGGATACCACGAATCTCCCATCGCAGTTGCGGCTAGTGTTTTCCACAAAATGTTTTTCACACGGCGAGTCCTCAGAGCAGGGTTCACGACTAGAGATCTCCTCCAACTTCGAAAATTCCTTTAGTTGCGAGGAAATCTGACTATCATCCTTACAGACCATAAAGGACGAAACTGTTTTAGTTATGTCGACGTTGAAGGGTAAGTCACCGGCCAAAATAAATCCTAACTTAGTCTCCTGAATTATAGGGAAGTGCGGTCCGCGCGTAAATTTAATAGGTTCAATTAGTTGGAGAAAATATTGAGCGCCGAGTAATACATCGATTTGCGCCAAGCAATGTAGGTGAGGGTCCGCCAAGAATACGTGCTTGGGTAAATTCAAAGAGGCAAGATCGAACGACTCCGCCGGCAAATTATTAGTTATACTGGGTAGTACGGCACAATGTACATTTAACGTAAAGGGTTTATAGCGAGAATGTAGCCTTACCTTTGTACTAAAGTCAGCCTGGGAAAGTGAGTTGTTTATACCCGTGATGGGTAGTTGCGATTTAACCAATTGGAGGCCCATTCTGCGGGCGAAATCCATTGTGCAAAAGTTCGCTTGAGAACCGGAATCCAGTAATATCCTAACGGGAAATTTCCTACCGACCTTATTAGCGGTCATACAGACGGCGGTGGATAACAATACCGATTTATTGGTCTGTGACTTCTGTGAGCATTGGTTATTAATGGAAGCTCCGTCTCTGTTGGGGACATGAATTGTGGTGTGGTGACGCTTAGAACATTTTTTGCAAGAAAATTTTGAGGGACATTTTGAGCTTTCGTGTCCCGGATGAAGGCAATTTAAGCAAAGTTTGTTTTTTATTAAAACGTTTCTTGTGTCAGGGATAGACAGCGATGTGAATTGTAAGCAGTCGATAATTCTATGTTCACCGTTACACAGTCTACATAAATTGTCTCTGATATGAGAATGGAATGCCCCCCTAGGAGCGCTTATCTGTTTAACTGCCTTGCGATAAGGAGACTTATCGCTTTTATTCAACCTGCTCGTTGGGGTAGTCGCGTTATCAAGTTTTTGTAGTAATTTTCTTCGTGAAATTAGAAAATTCATAAAATTATTAAAATCAGGGAATTTATGTTCCGACAAACTCTCTTTCCACAACCGGAAAGTGTAATTATCAAGTTTTTTAGCTAAGTAGGTTAATGTATGACAATAATTTCGAATGTGTTGACTGGCAGTTTGAGATTATTTAAAGCGTTTATATTGGCTGAGATTTCATCAATGTATTTAGATATGCTGACTTGGGATTCTTGTTGAACCACTGGTACGTCCAGGACATTCCCGACATGGTGGGCGGAAACAATTAGCTTACTGTCATCTATTCTCCAACAGATCGATAGCCACCGCGTAATTCTCATGAGTGATTGGTAACGACTTTATTACGTTAAGCGCCTCACCATATAATGACGAGTGCAAATAGTGAAGTTTCTGTATATCCGTCAGGTCTGCTCTGACGTGAATTAATTCAAGAAAAATGTGGTAATAATGTTGCCACTCAACAATACTACCCGCAAACCGTGGTAATTTGATTGGTTCCAATTGAATGGGGGGTGTTTTAAGCTGTTTACTTTCAGCATTAATTACTGGTTTCTGGTTCATATGCTCAGCTTGCTCCAGCAGGTGTTGCAATTTACACTCTATATTACAAAGATGGTCTTCCGTTTGTACCCTATCACTCGTTAAAGCAACGTCCGCTTCCTCGGCTTCGATTTGGGATTGAATCTCATCGTATTTGGTGGATAATTCCATCAAATGTCGCAGTTTTATTTTCAGCGCATGAGGATCGCTGGTTACCAAATCGAAGTTATCCGCGAAAGTATTTACGCGTGATATTGAGGCTTTAATTGTGCCTCGTTTTTTTATTAGAGCCCTTACATCTGCCATTATTACAATTTAAGAGAAAAAAGGAAAAATACCTTGAAAGAATTTGAGCATAGAGCATGTGAACCATAAACTTAAGTTTTAATAAATTTGAATACGTTGCGGTAGCTAGCGATCGTTGTTTATGAACATAATACTTGCTAGAACATAGGCTTACTCTCTCTATTAATCAAGCTTTGTTGGCAATTAAATTATTAAAATTATGAATTTAAATGATAGCAACATATATCTTTATCCTTGAAGTTTTAACTGATAATGAATTGCCAACCACTTATTAAGTTGTATTGTGTAATGATGGTGTTTGTTTATACAAATGTGTTAAGAAATAACTGCTAAATGTGAAATATTGTTAAACGTTAAATATAAATAAAAAGTTCATAGTAACGTGGCCGTTGATCCATTCGTGCTGAAGCTGGCTTCGATCCCGTTGCTCGATCCTGTTAGGAGCTGTTGCACCTCCTGTCTCTACTGGTCAGATGACGCCTCATGTTGTAACCCTCCATGAATTAAAGCTGTGGAACCTTTTTTGATGACCTCACAAATGCTGTCCTGCCGTGTCCCGTCGTCTCTGGTCTACTGCTTGGCCGAATCTTGTCGTGTTGACTGCGATGTGATACACAAAAATGGTGTCGCTCAGGACGAAAATGATGCCGCTTGTGGACGAAAATGTGGTCGCTCAGGACCAAGAAATGCTGCCCGTAGGGCGAGAATAAATTCAGATCGGTTGGGCCAAAAATGATGCGGACAAAGAAATGCGGTCGCTTGTGGACCCAAACATAAGAAATCCGTCCCGTGGTGACCAAAAACGTTTTCGTTTTTGGGCCAAAAATAAGAAATCCTGCCCGGATGACCAAAAATGTTGCGGTTTGGAAGCTCTTGATGATCTCGAGTTGTTCCAAAGACGCTATGCAGGAAAGGCTGGATTGTTTGTACGAAAAGAAGTGGACTGTATTACTGATATTTGAAATGCATTTATTGAAATATTAAGATGTATTGATCATGATCGACACGTGCGGATGTATTAGAGGCCATAACGCCCATAATTTAGTTTTGAAAGAAATCGTAGTACATTGAAGATGGACGCCGGTAGTTTGATTAAATTAATTAGTATGATACATATTTAAGAACGATATTTAAGCCGCAGCTGGAAGTGAGATTGTTTAACGAGAGTTCAGCTCGGAGCCTGGTTAGAAACTAAACTAAAACTGTCTCCCGTCGGCCAGCTGACCGCCGGCAGCGTTTGATAAGCGCGTGACGTCATCCGCCCGTGTCGCATTGCAGTCGCTACTGCATACAGCTGATAAACAAAGTACAAAGTTTGAACACCTACAATGCTCAAAAACATAAACAACATTGCAGATGGCTAACAGGATCAACACACTTGTTCAAAATGATTGTCGAATCATGATGCTGGATATTGCTTCTATATATTAAATATCAGTGCTGCTAGTATAGATAGCTGTGTCATAAATCAACTTCATTATCAAAAAGTTTGCCCACATTCCATTACACAAGCAGCCACACATGCAGGTGGCTCATTCACTATTGGCACAATACAAAGAAAAAAGAAAAGGGGGATTTTTACTGTCTCTTGTTACTACTGATGAGACCTGCATACGCTAATTTAACCTAGATACCAAAAGGGGAATCTGTGCATTTATGGCATTGTTCATCTCCAAAACCAAAGAAAGCGAAAACCACTTTCAGCAGGAGAAATCACTTCATTCTTTTAGAATATAAGAGGCATTGTACGTATTCATTTCCTAACTGAACAGCGGACTGTAAATGCCGAGTGTTACTCCAAACAGCCATCCGAAATGAGCATAAAAATGCCAGCATTTTCTCTGTTTTTTACAGGATAATGTGCATGCTTATGTTGTCACTCATACGACAGCTACGATTCGAAAACTAAAGTGGATCATTCTCCCCCATTCATCCTATAGTTCGGTCCTCACCCCTTCTTACTTTCATTTGTTTGGACACTTTAGACAGTAGTAATGAAGAAGTCATCAAAGCTGTTTCGAGAGTGGGTGCATCCTTCAGCAGAAGAATTTTTTCTCAAGAGTATGTAAGCTACGAGAAACATGGTGTCACTGCTTTGAAAAGGAGGAAGAATGTAATATAAATGTCTGTATATAAATTACTTGAATGCTCCTCATAAAAGCACAATTTAACTGTCAGAAATGTCTGGTGTTCCATGTATGCATCTTGATCTCCTTTCGTGACCGCCACTAGAACTTCGTATCTTCCTTTTTTCAAGCTCCTCCGGTTGGTCGCCAATTTATAACGAAACTCGTGTGTCGTCTTCTTACTGGTACCTCTGTAAAATGTAACAGTGTGTCTGAGTGTAATTTGTGTCTGTGTTTCTTACCACTTCGTCCTCGCACGTTAATGTAACTCACGATGCTTGAGTCCGTAGCGAACGTACGGATAACCAGGTATTGTGGTTCCTGATCTGAGGTTCAAACGTAGTGGATAATTCCCGGGTGGCGCCAAATTGTTTATGTAAAACAATTAAAATTGTCTCCTTATCAATGTTTTATTCGAACGATGTGACGAATTCAATTCGTCCCGCCTTTTCTCGATTTTTGTTAATCGAGTTAGCAGTTACAGTATTCGCTACTTGCGCGCTAGGTGTCACATCAGAGACATTCGCTATACATTATATTTTTAAACATACACTTTTCTAATGAAAATAAAACACAATTTAACACACACAGTATAGATTTATTATTAATTTGAAGTTAATATTTTATAGACACAAGTTGTAATTAATTTTTTATATAAACCTGCACCGGTTAATTCTTTATAAGACTCTACTCCGGGGTTAACCAATCGATTTTGAATACAAATAAACATACAGTATGGCGTGCTATGACACCAATCAACAAATATTACGTTCGATGGTTGTGGGCTCTTTTGATCACGTTAAAAGGCTCAGATGCAATTACAATATTAAAAATATACAACCTTACAATGTTTTTACTTAAGTGTGGTAATGTGTAATGATAATTGGTTTGTTTGAGTGTCGTACAAGTGGTTTAAAAGTTGTACATAAATACGAGGTTAGTTTTATAGCTTAACAAATTTTCAGTGTCTTAATATTACGATTTAATCTTTGAAAGAGAATAAAAGTGATTCAGTGGTATTCAACATGTATTGAGAAATATTCAAAGTGCGTTTATTTTGGAAGTTGAGATAATTTAATTGATACTTAACAGCGTTGTCGTACGTATAAATGATGACTTTATGTTTCAAAACCAAAGCTGCAGAAGGGAATGTTGAAAAGAAAACATTTAACATAAAACTTTGTATGTACACTCTATAAAAATTGGATGAAATCATGTTCATACGGTTCACGCAGCATTGCCATCAAGGCATTCCATTAAGTGGGTCAGTTATCATTATTGGGTGTAGAGAACCAGGATGTCTTTATTCCACATCTGAACTGTTAAATACCTGTCAATCCCTACCAACATTCAACAGTTTGAATGAAGACAACATCAAAAATTGGTATAAAATAGACTTACCCGGTGTAGGCTACAAAATGTTGTGTGATGATGAAATTGTTATATTTGTATCCACAGAAGCTAATGACAAAGAAGACGGTCAGCTAATTAAACCCACAATCTTTCTTAGGCCATTCAATCACTGACTACAGCAATCAAGTGGTATGTATGCTACGATGAAGCAGAACTGCCTAAAATAATTTCACTTCATCAGATGTATAATTTGGCTCTTAAAAAATATTCGACACAAAAACATAAGGAAATTATAGACTTGTTTACTTATTTCAGTCATTTATTTTATTTTTTTCAAATAAAGTACTCATTTGTTTGGTTTGAAAATTTCTAGTAATATTAGCAATATTGAAAAGTTCTACCATAATATTAGCACATTGTTTGTGTTGTAATAAATACTTTAAATTGTATAACACTTTTTTTACTTGCTCTCTCATTAATTCGTTGATTTCACTAATTTTTCACCCCTTCAGTCTTAAAGGTGATGAATAAATGAGGTTATACTGTATTATATATATATGCTCTTTCTGTTGCCTGTTGTTTCAAGTATATGTGGCACATTTGAAATACTATGTATTAACACTGTTCATACAGAAATGTGTTATGCAATGCACAATTTGTGTATAGTCACATAAAAGAGGTGTCTGACCATTTGATATGACTGTGACAACTGTTTTTCTTTTTTTTTTTTTTTTGCAACATTTAGTCATCTTTGTTTATGATTACGTATTTCACCTTTTCCTCCACTGATTGAAAATATTGATAATTTGATTACAAGCTTCCATTTCAGTGTACGAATGTAAAGTGAGCAAGTGCCTCAGTGCGAAATACTTTATGTTAGCAACCTAATGTGTAGGTTGCTTTAGCATAAATTTGTAATATTTTGTGAATTGAGTTGGATAGCTCAGCTGGCCTATCAGATGTGTTCTATTATGAAACACAGACAGTTGAAGCATAACAAATTAGTGGTACAGTGATGAAAATTTAATTGTACTTAATGTTTTTTAATAAGTTAAGTGAAAAAAACTTAGATAAACTTACTTCTGAATTTACTGGTGTTTCAGAAAGTAGTGTACAGGATATCAAAAATGAGATTAAATAAGCTTGTTACACCAGAATAGAAAATAAAATATAAAAGACCATTTTGGAGAAATGCAATGACTTTGTTCCAATGGCTATACATTGTAAGGTTCATAACATTTTTTGTAATAAAGATATTATATAACCTAAATAAGGTATTATGAGACTTAACAAATTACTCCAATTTACCTCATGTGGGATGTACTGTAACAGTCTCATGAATTTTTGAAATCTATGGCTTTGAAATTATTAAAGAAATTGTCTGTAATTTTAGATACAGTAGTATCTAAAGTTAAAGTTAATAGTATGACACTTAAAGTTAATCAAGAAGTTCAGAACACAGAATTGCCATGTTTTGTATCTTGATGAAATGTGGGTTCATGTAGAACACACAAGTAAAATATAGAGTGATTCCACAATAAAAACACAAGTTTTTCAATTAGGTTTATCAACTTGAATAAAACAACCACATAACAAAGGAAAGCTTGCAATATTACTTCATATTGGTAATGAACTTGGGTTTTTAGATGGAGGCGTGTTAGTATCGGAGTCTAAACAAATTGATAATCGTACTGATATGAAGTGATATGTTTAATAACTGGTTTGGAAAGATTATCACGATATTACCAAACAATAGTGTAATAATAATGGATAATGCCAAATGCCATTCTGTGATGACTTGAATATAGCATGGCATAAAACTGATATTGTTGCAGTCTAACGTAAAAAAAACATACCTTGTGAAGACAGTTTCAGTTATTGAATGGAACTTTTACAGTTATTGAAACAAAATGAACACAAGTTTAAAAAGTTCATAGTAGATGATATTGCAAAAAATCTGGGCACACTGTTTTAAGACTTCCTCCTTATCACTCTATTCTGAGTTGTAATGAATTAATATGGAGCCAGTTGAAAGGATATGTTGCCTGTCATAACACAACACGTGAGGTGCCTGGTATCAAACAATTGATAGAGAAGACGGTAAAAGAATTAACTGCAGACAAGTGGCATTATTGTGTGGAGCATGTAATCAAAGAAGAACAAAAGCTGTGGCAATTTGACAACATTGCAGACATTTTTTTTGGATACTCTTATTATTAATACTTCTGACAGTAGCGATTCAAGTCCTGAGACAGATATGGAAGGGAATTGAGTTACTCTCTGACATAGCCGATAATAGACAGTTCACTGGTATGTAAAGACCACAGTTGCTATTTTCATTTTACATAAATTTTATTTGAATTTGTTTATTTTCAGCTTTGTATGTACCCTGTCAGTACTACTGGTATCAGTGTAATATGCGTCTGATTCAAGCAGCAAATAGCATTTCAGATGTGTAATGGGTTTTTGTTTACATCAGGAATGAACTAAGAACAGAGAGCGTTCACTTATATATTTATGCCTACCGTATGATAATTTTACCTTTTTTCCTCATAAAAGTTTAAACAGATTGTTTTTCTTTACATCAATGTAGAATGTTAACATCTGCTCATAGGTGAACAAATGATAATTGACCCAATCAAATACCTTAGCTTTCTTATATCTTTAAAGAGTTACTTTTTTTATGTATTGATGCTGTCATACTGGTTCAGTTTTTTGACACGTTCCGAACAGCTTTATGAACAACAGATGTGTTGTCAGTTTGAAACATATTGCTTATTTTTTCAAATATAATGAAGGATGACTGTTATTAAACAATATTTATATTATTATTATATACATACCACCAAAATCAGTAAAGTTTCAATTTTTTTTAAATTATTGAATAAGGCCTTTTCGAAATTATTATAATTTCATCATCAGTTCCATTAAAATGTTCTTGTTGTGATGTCTTCTTTTATATGTATAAAATGTTATCTTTGTCCATTATATCTCACTGCACTTCATATTGAATCTTCCACTGCCATCATTATTTGATGAAACCAAGCAAGTCATATATTGAAATAGTTGATCATTTTCGAATATTGTCTGCTGATTCATCAATTTGTTATATTTTTTATGTAGGTATATATATAATTTTTCTAATTATATAATATCATTTTTATTATTATTTACTTCTACCATTTCCATATTGTTGGTTATATCTGTTATATTATGATTCATATCAATAAGGTGATCTGCTATATTGGAGATTCCAATTTTTTTATTATTAAAGGCTCTGATATGTTTCATAAATCTCTGTTTGAAATTTCTATATGTTCTACCGATGTATATGTCGTCACAATCATTACACTTTATTTTGTATATTCCACTTAATTTGTATATATCATAGTCTTTTCTATTTATTATTATGTTGTATATACTTTTATTTGGTTTGTATGCATATTTATATTTATGTTAATCCAATTTTGTATTCTTTATAATATATTGGAGATCTTGATATGTGTCTTTGTAAGTTAGGTATGTTATATTTTCTACTTTTCTGCCTGTATTTATACTGCTTAATGTTGTTCTGTTGTTTAATATTGTTTTTTCCTTGTACTTTTTATTTAATTTGTTTATAAATTTACTGTCATATCCATTTTCTATTGCTATTTCTTTTATGATGTTTAGTTCCTGATATAATTTCTCTTCGTTATTTATGTATTTGTATACTCTATTAATCATATTATTATATGTATTTATCTTGTGTATCCAAGGATGTGATGAATCCTTGTGTATTGTTGTATTATTATTTGTTTCCTTTCTATATACATTAGTGATTATTTTGTTATCTTTTCCAATTTGAATATCAATGTCCAAAAAATTATTTTTAAACATTTTTCTTGCCTCCAGTAATGATTAAGACTATAAAATAGGTTAATTACCTTCTGTCAACGTTTCTTAAAATCCTTTTAGGATGACTCGAGTTTCGACACCATTTGGTGTCATCATCAGATCAGAATATGAATTAAGTTAAAACATTTTGATGCATATACATCTCTTCAGATATTAAAAGATTTAAAAACAACACATAACATTATATAAATAATAAATAAACTATATCACAATAAAATAACAATACAACAATAAAATATAAAACCACGCGGCCGCAAACGAACCTGTACAGGAACGCCCCCACGGTAAGACTAATCAATGCCGGTTTGACCTTAGTTTAATTTATTGATCTGATATAGCCAATTTATCGCTCTATAAGATCGATTCTATTAAATAAAACATTATTGGTATGTATTGCTTTCTCATTTAGGATACGATTGTGATCCTTCTTTATGGCTTTATATATCTCGAACCTTTCAAGGGTGTCCAGCTTTAGTGACTTTTTACATTTATGTAGGATATCCAAATTATCATTAATACTCTTTATATTATGGTTATATGAGCTCAAATGTTCTGCAAATGTGGATCTTATTACATTTGACTTGGAGCTTGGGATATGTTCTTTATAGCGTAATTTGAAAGAACGACCTGTTTGTCCTATATAGAACTGTGCGCAATCAGAACAATTAAGTCTATATACACCAGTACCATCAAATATATCGGAGGGTATATTTTTGTTGGTAAATGTAAGTTTTTTCTCAAGTTTATTACTTGCCTTTGAAGCCAAAGTAATATTATGCTTTTTTAATTGGTTTTTTAAAGTATGGTATAGATTTTCACCATATTCTATAGCAATGTATTTGTGTACTTTTTCTTTGGATACATCAATATTCATTGGTTTATTTTGTTTTTTATTAATTATTCTATCTACTATATCTATCTATTATATCTATGACAAAAAAGTCATATAGTAGATAGAATAATTAATAAAAAACAAAATAAACCAATAAATATTGATGTATCCAAAGAAAAAGTAAACAAATACATTGCTATAGAATATGGTGAAAATCTATACCATACTTTAAAAAACCAATTAAAAAAGCATAATATTACTTTGGCTTCAAAGGCAAGTAATAAACTTGAGAAAAAACTTACATTTACCAACAAAAATATACCCTCCGATATATTTGATGGTACTGGTGTATATAGACTTAATTGTTCTGATTGCGCACAGTTCTATATAGGACAAACAGGTCGTTCTTTCAAATTACGCTATAAAGAACATATCCCAAGCTCCAAGTCAAATGTAATAAGATCCACATTTGCAGAACATTTGAGCTCATATAACCATAATATAAAGAGTATTAATGATAATTTGGATATCCTACAGAAATGTAAAAAGTCACTAAAGCTGGACACCCTTGAAAGGTTCGAGATATATAAAGCCATAAAGAAGGATCACAATCGTATCCTAAATGAGAAAGCAATACATACCAATAATGTTTTATTTAATAGAATCGATCTTATAGAACGAGAAATTGGCTATATCAGATCGATAAATTGAACTAAGGTCAAACCGGCATTGATTAGTCTTACCGTGGGGGCGTTCCTGTACAGGTTCGTTTGCGGCCGCGTGGTTTTATATTTTATTGTTGTATTGTTATTTTATTGTGATAGAGTTTATTTATTATTTGTATAATGTTATGTGTTGTTTTTAAATCTTTTAATATCTGACGAGATGTATATGCATCAAAATATTTTAACTTAATTCATATTCCGATCTGATGATGACACCAAATGGTGTCGAAACTCGAGTCATCCTAAAAGGATTTTAAGAAACGTTGACAGAAGGTAATTAACCTATTTTATAGCAAAAAATTATGTTATGGAACAGATATGTGGATGATATATTGGTCATATATAATCCTAGCATAAAAAATGAACATTTAATAATACTAAATAAATTAAATACATACATTGATAATGTGAAGTTTACATTTGAAGAAGAAGTTAATAGAAAAATCAATTTTTTGGACATTGGATATTGATATACATATAAAAGAAGACATCACAACAAGAACATTTTAATGGAACTGATGATGAAATTATAATAATTTCGAAAAGGCCTTATTCAATAATTAAAAAAAATTGTAACTTTACTGATTTTGGTGGTATGTATATAATAATATTATAACAAATCAGTGGCATAATGTTTAGCAAAATTTATATTATTGTTTTTCCAAGTGTAATCACTGAACATTTAATAGAAGCAGTGGATTTAGGAACCAAAAGAAGTTATTACTTCGTACTGAATAAAGATTGTAGACATTTATTATGGATACAGTTGAATAGGTTTTAATTTTTGAGTCGGGCAAGTATTAGGACTTCGTGAATGGTGATGCACACTTATGACCTAAAACATGCAAACATGTTTGTAAGTGCATGTTTGTTGTATTTACATAACAGTTGAAATTACAATATTTTAGAGTGAGCAGCTCCATTGTCATTTTTAAAAATGTTTCCTTTTTTTCTTTTATTTGTTATTGTGTTATATGGTTTTGGAATTGCAGTAACAATTAAGAAGGGTCAAGTTTTTGTTAGTGTGGTGTAAAATAAGTCTGTTTTTATGATTTTACAGTGTAGGCATAATTGGCTACAGGTAACATTTTCTAAAGTACAGGCCGGATTAAAATTGTAATTATATACGTTAGTACGTTATAGTTTTTCCCTTTCGTTTTTTCATTATATTGTCTCTTCTGTAATTTACACTGAGTCAGCTTATGAAACTGGAATTTTGTTTTAGTGTTACACCAAGTATATTGTTCATTTTTATAATTTTAGGCTAATGCAGTATGTACGAAGTAGCTTCAAAAAGTTTTCGAAATCAGCTCTGTATGTTTAAAATAATAATCATGTCAAGGAAATTATTGTTTCATAAGTTGTCTGTGCTCATGACATCACAGTATCTCCTCATGATGTTCCGTCCTATCCAACAATAGCACAACTGAGTGTTTCTTTACATGCATGTGACATCATCGCAGTTAAAGATGTCTGTAATTGAACAGTGTACAAATATCAAATTTTATATTTTACTTCAAAAATCGTCATAAGAGACAGTAATATTACTTGAAAAAGATGTGGTAATTGGCAATAAAAAACACAAGGATATGCATGGAACAAGTGTTTCTGTAAGTGGTCGTGTTAGTGTTGATGATGATGTTTGTAGTGGTGCCTGTCTACTGCGATTAACGACAGAATTGTTGAGGATGTTCAAAGGATTGTACTTCTCTGTTATGGTTATTTATTTATAAAGAGAAAATTTAAATTAACTGTGAGACAAAAGCACATGATTCTTATTAGTCATTTGTGCCCTGTCATAGTTGATGTTATGAGAAGAATTCCAAAACTACTGTACATTGGACAGGTAGTGAAGGGTTTTTGTTGCAACAGTTAGAGTTTCATTGCTGCTAGAAACAAGTTTGTAGGTTGGTAACTCTAATGAAAATGATTTCTCTACACTCGTATTTAAAAAAAGCAACTAATGCTTTCTGACCGTTAAGTCATGTTATTCGTAGTTTTCAGATTTTGTTCTAACTCTATCAAATAACACTAAAACTAGACCAATTTCCATTACAAAAATTGCATTTAGATCATTTCATTAGGAAGAAAATTGTAAATTAACATACCGATTTATTTTGTGTAAAATATTATTTATTATATTTTGTCAGTTTTTTCTATTAATCATGATCATTTAAATTCATAATGCTTTTGTTTAAACAGAACATATCAGTTTAAGTTAGAAGAAGTGGAAGGATTTAAGTATCGTGCTAAGGATGCTTGGAGAGCAGTAACAAGAATAGCCGTTAGAGAAGCTCGTCTTAAAGAAATTAAGCAAGAAATATTGAACAATGAGAAGCTGAAGGTTAGTTGTACAAGCCTTAGTATTGCTGTATGTTATAAATGATATTTCCTTTTGCAATAAAGCTGAAAACAAGCTTCGTCATGGAATGTCAAGGTGTATATGTTTATAAAGTTTATAACATTATGTTTGTTGTTATTTCTATCTTTTGTTAATGTATTTGATTTAGTAGAGTACACAGTTAGTTGTTTAACTATCACTACACTGGAATAAAATGGTTCCAACTAACAAATTCTAAAATTTTTAGTTTCTAGTTTGTCGAGGTTCTGCTCGAGCTTCTCTCTCCAATTTTATGACTTTTGGTGCATTCTATTAACTTAATATTGAACTAGTAGAATATTCTGGAATATTCTAGAATATTGAACTTAATATTGAACTGGTAGATGGAACCTTATCATGTATGATGTGGAAAGTTAGTCTTGCTGAAACAAGGTTCCATCTGTTAGTAGGCCTAATTGGCTGTACAGTTTTAATCAGCTCTTGTAATGGCACTTTGTTTTGGTTGTAAGGGTTTTGTTTGTATTTAGTTTTCTACCTCTAAGTTTCAGATTTGCTAAAGCTATTACCTCATTTATGGAGGTAAGCAATATGATATATAGAGATGAATTAGAAGTTAGTGATGCCAGATAAAATTGTATACATTGTAAGGTTACATATCTTCACCGTACAGTTAAAAACAACTATAAGGAATAAAACACTCATTAATTAACACTAGAACACCCAAGAGATGGATAATAGATGACTCATTGTGTCTAAATATAATATCCGGTCCGCGAACTAATTAAAACAATAAATTAAGTAAATGAAGAATCATAAACAATAAGGAAGAAGAAAATATAGAAAACAACATAATAATGTGATTAACCAATAACCCAATAGATATGGTAAGTGAGAGGACAAAACCATATACCAACAACAAACACCAACAAGATACAGAAGGTAACATGAATAAACGCAACTAAAAATTGATAAGCGAGGAAGAGTTAACAAATCTAATCTACAGTGTGCCAATATGTGTACCAAGATATAATGAAACAAATAAAGCAAAGAAACTGCAGAGGTAAGAAACTAGTAAAGGCACACAGACATGGACAAACTATTACTAAAGACTTGACCATGACTAAAACTCTTTATTCTAAGATGAAAATATAATTAATCAACAATAACAACAATGAAATAAAATATTGGAATATAAGAATGAGTTAGTTGTCATAGCAATAACAGGGTACCATGCCTGCTTTTAATACAAGTAAATCCAATTAAAATATATAAAAGACAACCTAGTAATCACCAGTAAGCATGTAAAAATAATAAATAATGGTTAACAAGAACAGAAGTTTAAAATAATAACCTTAAAACATTGAGATCAGGGATAAAAACATAGACCATTGTTGTCAGATAAGGGGGTCCCAAATAACCTCAATTCTGGTACAAATTCACTTGTAATTAGAATAATCTAAGAGTAAAACATTGTAAAACTAGTTTAGGATATGGAATAATGAAAATAGACATTATAAAGACAAACCTAGTGCTATGATTTAGTAATTAAGAGTGACATGTGTTGTGTTTAATGTAATTACACAGACTGAAATGGACAGAAACATGTACCCATTAATCACACTCAGAATTCCCACAATATTGTAAACCAGAGAAGGACAGTGAAATAAATGTGTACTGCAATATGTAATACTACTATTATAGTATAAAATAATGATAATGAACTATTAATTAAATCATAATTATGAAAAATTAAGGTAACTGTTTAACTACACTAGATGCAAGAAGTATTAGTAAATTATTCACAATCTCACATATAATAATGGGAGGCTAACCATTATAAAACACTCTTTAGACTATAAAGACCATTTGTACAAAAAAAAACCACTTAAAATTGAGTATATCAATAACCATGGACCAAATCATAATGACACATGGCATACTAAAACTATGAATAACTAACAAAACTAAAGACAAGAAATTAATTATATTTGAAGAAAAGCTGAGATATCCAGAAGTTGTAATGGACAGAGCCAATTATTTAAATAAAAAAGAGTGAATCAAATTAACTATGTTCTAGGCCAAAGAAAGGATAGACCAAATATTGTAATTTTGTTAATTTTAGACATTGTAGTAGAGATTATCATAAAAGGACTTGGGAAGAAACATATGGATGAAATGTAATCACCATTTGTTCAATTTCCATAATTAAACATGTAAAATCATAAGAAATATGTCATAGTTGTAAGTGAAAAACATTAACTTTTTAATTAAAGCACCAACATATGTCTTGTGAGGACTTCTTCTAAAGAGCAAATCAATTGTAATAACATGGTGTGGCTAGATAAAGTATTACTAGTAACGCAAGGGCGTTAAACCGATTTAAAACATATTCTGTTTATTTTGGGCCAAAAGATAGCGTCATAACGCTACTCTCCACCCCAAAGTCATTAACAATTTTATACAAATTAATTATTTTTACTGAGGGAGTGACCTCGCTCTAAGGAACGGCAGCAATCTCTAAGCCAATGAAATCGATCAAAATCAACAGGGGGGTATGTAATCCCAAAATTGGAAAAGTGGAGAGAAGCAAATTTCTTGACACTTCATATCTGGCGAGCGAAGCAGTACGACGGCCCTTTTCTGTGCGCGAATAAGTCGAATTCGGAATCGAATCAGCTGTTCGGGTATAAATGTAAACATTTGGTCAACATAACCAAACAATTTTTAAGTGTCAAGTTTAATGCATAAATGCAACTGCAATAGTGACACAACATTGCAGAATGTGCAGTAGGTTGCAATAAAGTGAATTACAGGAAGTACAGTGTTTTATTATACTTATTGAATTTTAACTTGGGAACATAAATTTGTATGATTTTGACATTGAGTCATGGAAGCAACCATGAAATCTCATAGCTTTTAAATGTGAATAAATAAATTGATTGACATTAATTCATGAACGTTAATGAACATTATTTGAATTTTTATAGAAAAATAAATATTTTTCTACCTACATTATGAAGGTTAACCAACTTAGTGAGATAGACAATGAGTTGATATGAACTCGAGTAGAGGTTATCTAACCTTATGATTATTATTGTTCCAATTCATAAATCATCATGAGCAATGTACTGTAATTGTTTACCTGACAAGAGTTCAGCATTCAATGGACATGATAATTTGTAACGAACATTAGATGAACTTAGATGATTCCAATTATTTATGTATTTTGGTTATGTATAGGTTAAGGAATTACATTATATTTATTTATTTATTTATTAACCAGAACATTTATATTACATCTTACAAACAATACATTTATAAAAGTAAGTAAACCTACAGAGGTATACTTTGATACCTGTTTGCAGGGCTGGCAAAAAAAAACTTAAAACTACATAGTCAGCTAATGCTAACTTAATACAATGAATATATTAATATAATCAAATTTCCATGATAATAGTAATTCATTACAATTATTTTATATATGGTATTATTTATCACACACAATTTCAAAGATATAGACAAAATATGTTAACTTAACATTTTTATATATTGGCTTTAATCCATTTCTTTAATTTGGTTTTCCTAGATCTAGTTTGACTTAATATTTTGAGATCATTTGGAAGGTTATATTAAATTAGATAATACTTTGTATCAACTCAGCATGCCTGAAATAACCCTAATGTTGACGATAGTCGAATTTATAATTCTAGGTTAATAATTTAAAAACTTTTAAATGTCGTTTTGTTTATACAAATCAGTTCCAACTACACAGTTTAGACAGTAGTGCAGACATTTTCTGTTATGTATCTTGCAGTCTCAAAGAAACCACAAAAAAATTGTAAAAATAAGGAACAAAGATTCAATGTTATATGTTAAAGTTCTTTTAAACAAAAATAGTGTAACTACCCTGAGAGTAAGAGTTAATAAGAAATTATGTCAATGATTAATGAGGCAAACAGCCAGTTATAAATATCAACTAAGAAATTCCAATTTCTTAAATTATGTTAATAAATCAAATTGTGTAACAGAAAAAAGAGTTGACGACTTTCATTTAATAGACAATACTGATACGTGTTAGGTAACCATTAGTACCTTCACAGGTGGCACCATTTAACTCAGAGATATTTTAAAATCGAGTTATCTGTTCGCTTGTTAACGTGTTTGATAACGAACTAGACCTTCAAGCTCAGTAAGTACATGGTGAGTACATAACTTGTGTTTATTTAAGCAACAATTGAACCTACGGCGAATTACACCTATCCACATGCACCTGCAAGGGAGTCAACCCGACTAATTCGTATCTGAGCTTCAATTTAAACGAACCACTCAGTGCAAAGAAGAGCTATTAAATAATTCGTTATCAAATTTTTTTATTACACATTATTAAATCATTTTTACATAATTAAATAAACCAAACTAAACAAAATAAATGAATTAAATAATTAATCGAGAGCAGAATCACATCTACAAGAATATTATATTATTACAAAATTGGCGACCAACGTAAGATGCCTGAAATTAGGGAAATAACCGGTGATAATAAATAAAATAATAATAATTAAAAAAATAAAATAACATAATTTCGAGCGGCAGCTGCAATACAGCAACAGAAAATGCAACGGAGAGCTAGGTCGAAGAAACGCGTGGCGTAAGTGGACAGAGAAATCAACATGGACGACAAGGAGGCGACGCCAGTTGAGGATATAGAAGCGATATTACATCCTGCGGAACCTAACCGACCCACACAAGCAGAGAACGCAGATTTAAAGGAATGGATGAGGATGATGTTTGAACAATCCAGAGAAGATAACAAAAAATCCCGGGAAGATAACCAGAAAAATTTAGAAGCGTTAAAAGACGATTTTAAGCGGGAATAAAATAAAAAAACGGAAGAAACCAATAAAAATATTGAATCAACAATCCGGTAAATAACGGCAACAACAACAACAATCGGCCAAGTACTCCGAACAACCAATTTAACCGTCCGAACAACCCTAACTACAACCAACAAAACTACAACCACCAGAACTATAACAACCGAAATCAAAACAATCAGAATCGAAACTACTGAAGGGTGAACTACGTGCACGCCGAAGATAATAGTAGAGGAAGGTCTTGCTACCAAGGACGCCGGAGTTTCGACCGCAATGCATATGGGAATCAGGACAACAACAGTAACGGAAGAGTACCAGAACCAGTGGAGAGAGGAGTCGAAGCCAGGATGTCTACCGACGAGATCGTTACGAGGAAGACTGTCACCAGTCTGAACCCAGACCAACAGGAAACGGAAACCCACCGATAAATCAACAAGACAGACGGGACGAAGAGCCTGAACTGTCTTTAAACTCAATGCGGCAGTGGAAACGCACACAGGACCCTCACTGAACCAGTCTAGTGGGTTAATTCACATAAAAAATCACATTAGAAGAAGAAAAACGATTACTATAATACAAAACAATTACCTGAAAAATTTAAGAGAAGAATTTTTGGAAGAAGAAGACGACAACTCTAGTCATAATAACAATGAAATCGCATACATCACCGCGGAAATTAACGGAGTCCAGACAAGAATAATGATAGACACTGGAGCCAACGTATCATTAATAAAGGAAGATTTTAAGGGAGAATTGAATAAAAATAAAGAAGAATTAAATAAAAATATTGAAACAATAAGTAAGAAAATATGGAAACATTAAAGGATGAATTAAGACAAGATAGTCAGAAAAACATGGAAGCACTAAACGAGAAGATAGATGAGAACAATGAGAAAATAAATAGGAAGATCGAAGATAATTATGAAAAAACAAATCAGAAATTAGAAGAGCAAATGACAGGGATCCGACAAGAAATTTTGGAAATAAACGGAAAATGGGAGAACACGAGTCAGGAACTACAACAAGCGAAGGAAGACTTCGGTACCCGAATGACCAATTTTGAAGAAGACAGTCAGATTCGTATGGAGTCAATACGAACTGTGACCGAAGAAGACTTAAACCAAGTACGAACGAACTTCGGAAAGAGATGTCAGGACATTGACACAGCCGTAAATGAAGTATGAGGACAGGGCCAACATAACCAGGAGAACATCGAGGAAATTCAACAACGGGAGATCACGAAGATAAGAGAAGAACTTGATATAATCAGTAAACGACCAGCCATGATTTCGCATCTCCAACACATGGACAACCGGGAGGCTATCAATTTTAAACTGTACAAACAAAATCTGATGGAGTTCCTGGAACAAGTCGAGGAGCAATTGACGAGGAATCGGGAGACCAGATGGCCAGTGATTCGTGGATACATAGACGAATATTTCAAAGAAATCAATGATAACTGGTGGATGGCTACAAGACACGATCTCCAAAGTTACGAAGAATTCAAGGTGGTGTTCAAGGGAAAATACTGGTCGGAATTATATCTGCCACAGAAAATACGATGCTAACCGAGGGACTACACTCACCGCATACTTTCTCGGAAAGGTATGCTTGGCAAGAAACCTCAAGCCGAAGATCGCAGAGGAGAGCCTCGTCACCAAACTCGCCTACCATTATGAAGAAGGAGTATCCAGAGCACGATTGGGCGGACAAATTAAGACCGTACAATCCATGGCAGCCCTACTTGAGGACTACGAACGTGAGGGATACTACAGGAGGAGTCGGCAAAGGAACAACAGGTACGACAACTGGAATGCCCAGAATAATAACAACCATTACAACAACAGCAATTACCGGCCAAATTACACCAACCATAATAATAATAATAATGAGACGTACAACCGACCAAATAACAACAATCCAGTAAATAACGGCAACAACAACAACAACGCCCAAGTACTCCGAACAACCAATTTAACCGTCCGAACAACCCTAACTACAACCAACAAAACTACAACCACCAGAACTATAACAACCGAAATCAAAACAATCAGAATCGAAACTACAGAAGGGTGAACTACGTGCACGCCGAAGATAATAGTAGAGGAAGGTCTTACTACCAAGGACGCTGGAGTTTCGACCACAATGCATACGGGAATCAGGACAACAACAGTAACGGAAGAGATACCAGAACCAGTGGAGAGAGGAGTCGAAGCCAGGAGGTCTACCGACAAGATCGTTACGAGGAAGACTGTCACCAGTCTGAACCCAGACCAACAGGAAACGGAAACCCACCGATAAATCAACAAGACAGATGGGACGAAGAGCCTGAACTGTCTTTAAACTCAATGCGGCAGTGAAAACACACACAGGACCCTCACTGAACCAGTCTAGTGGGTTAATTCACATAAAAAATCACATTAGAAGAAGAAAAACGATTACTATAATACAAAACAATTACCTGAAAAATTTAAGAGAAAATTATTGGAAGAAGAAGACGACAACTCTAGTCATAATAACAATGAAATCGCATACATCACCGTGGAAATTAACGGAGTCCAGACAAGAATAATGATAGACACTGGAGCCAACGTATCATTAATCGATGGGATCGAACTAAACAAAATACAGGAGGAAGGTAAGACACCGATACTTACTTTACCGATAAGTAACATCGTACTCGTGGGAGCGACAGGACGCCAGAACAAAACTGTCCGGAGACAAGTAAGACTGGAATTATCAAGCAACGGCGACACCATTCCTATGACGTTCTTAGTAGCCAGTGGCTTACCATTTCAAATGTTAATTGGTTGCTGCATGTTAAGGCAATACTCAGCGGTCATCAATATGAATAGAGCCAAACTATTTCTGAAAACAAATGGTATAGAATGGACAACGGACTTAACTGGTAGCGACAGTGCGCCTTCAAACTGAACAATCTATCACATTAAGGAATGTCAAGATCGTAGAAAACTTACACCAAATGACGAGATATTTTATGAGCTGGACAATGAACGATTGTGGAATGAGAAGATCAATGAAATACATACTTTTAAGATGGAGAAGACGAGCGCTAAACTGACTGAAGGACAAGTAGAACAGCTCATCAATGTGTACAATCGATACCGACACGTATTTTCGGATACGCCGGGTAAAGTAAGGGATTACCAATGCGAAATTGAATTTAGAGAGCCCGTGAATTTCAACAAGAAATCTTACCCGATCGCATACTCGCTGAAGGAAGCAGTGAGGACGGAAATCAACCGATTAATAGATGAAGACATTATCGAACCAAGTTATTCCCCTTACACCAGTCCTATCTTAGCCGTCCCAAAGAAAAACAGGAAGGTGAGAATCTGTTTAGACGCGCGAGAGATCAACAAAACTATAGTGAACGACCGAACATCCCTGGGAGAGATAGAAGAAATACTTAAGAAGTTCCATGGAACCAGATTTGTTAGCATGTGGGATACTGTCTGCGGGTATTGGCAAGTCGAGTTACATCCAAACAGTCGGAAGTACATGGCGTTCATTTTCGAAGGGCGGAACTACCAGTTTAAACGGCTACCCTTCGGACTTGTTAATTCCGTAGCGATGTTTGTTAAGATAATGGACCAGATTCTCGGACAAGAGGCACTTCAGTTTACGATGGTCTACGTGGACGATCTACTAATTACATCAACCAGTTGGAATGACCATTGTGACCGAATAGAACATGTGTTGAAAAAACTCTCTGACAACAATATAACACTCAAACTCAGTGGCGGCTGGTAATGTTTTTGACTGGGGGGGGGGGGCAAAATTTAGTTGTACCCATATATTATGTAAAAAAAGTCACCAGTAGAAACTAAATTATTGCTATTATCATCAAATAATTGTAAAATTGAATCTTTTGCTTCACTACTAAAATTATTGTTAATATCAAAAACCTACCTTGCAAACTACCAATATTTAAACAGTGTTTGAAACAAATTATTTATATACCTAAGCAGTTCACGTTCCTGAACTTAAATATTTAAGAAATTATATTATTAAATGCATGCATTACTAAATAAAATATATTTGTTCCCTACCTTGGATTAGTTTATTTGCTTGAACATGAAATCCATTCTCCTCTCCTTTTGTTTGGCAAAATGGTCAATAACTAATTCATTGAAGTTAGGAGTTATTTCTAACATTTTTTTTCTATTGAACACATTCCCAGAGCACTTAGTCTGTCCTTTTTCATTGTATTACGTGTAAATGTTTTAATGCATTGAGAGTTGAGAAACATCGTTCACTTTCTGCTGTAGTCATAGGGATTGTACAAATAATTTTTAATAGTTTTACCAGTTCGGGAAAAACAGTAACTAGATTGTTTTCAAATACAAAATTGACTGTGATAGTTCCATAGGCTCACATCAATACCCCTAAACACACATGACTACCAAGATGAATTAAACACAATTAAATACATAGCAGTCAAAATCGGATACAACCCTGAATTAATAAATAAACTACATAAACGAATCCTCAACACAAAAAGTAAAACACATCTGACCAACAGCACACAACCCAGTAAATACATAACACTCACATACTACAATTCCAATACACATAAAATTGCAAACACATTTAGGAAACAAAATTATAAAGTAGCTTACAGAACCAACAACACCATTAGAAAACACATAAACAATACTAACAAAGACATTGACACATACAGCAAAACAGGGGTTTACAAATTAAATTGCAATGATTGTCAACAATTCTACATCGGCCAGACGGGAAGATCTTTTTCTTCCAGGTTTTCTGAACATTTAAAAGCCCTCACCACAAACTACATACATTCCACATTTGCCACACATTTACATAACGAAAACCACAGCTACACAAACATAGAACACAACATGGAAATATTACACTACTTACCAAAAAGTAGAAAACTAAACACAGCTGAACAATTTGAAATATACAGATATCACACACTACAACCAAACAACATATTAAATGAACAGATACATTACAAATCACATACACTATTTGACACACTGATCCACACACATAATTCGAACCTCAGCGCCAACCCCTTCCCACCATCAACCCCCACCACACACTCCATTCCGTAACGGTTATTCTGTAATCGACAGTTAGTACTCAACCCACTGAAGAAGAGAAACAACATCTTGAAACGTTTGGGAAGTGACAATAGTAAGTTCATAAGTGAAAGTATATATATATTACAAAATTGAGTAGAACCAATGCGCCAGTTGCCTTTGTGAAGTCAGGCCTGCTGTATAGAACTACCAGTTCATGTCTTAATGCAGTTTCATTTAAATTAAATTCTTTAGCAGCAATTTGTAACTGTGTTTCTGGAAAGATAAGCTGATGTTTAGAAAACAGGGTTGGTTGCAACAAAACTGCTATTGCTAAATGGTCTGAAAATAAAAATCTGTCGTCTATGTTGGTAACTATTATGTCACAAACTTCTTTAGCTGCAGTCTTCTTGCTTTCATCAAAACATGACCTTTTTGGATTTTGTGATGATTCTCCAAAATCATTTGTTGCAGACAGACTGGCATCAAAATCAATATAATCTCTGACGTTTTGAATGTGTGACTTGAATGAGGCAACATACTGGTGTGTTTTAATACTGTCAATTTCTACTTGCTGTAATTGATTAAACAAAATGTCACAGGCTGGCATCATTTTTTGAAAAATTTTAACCAAAAATTAAAATCATCATTATTTAATGTGTTTTTCAGTCCTAGTGCTTTCTGAACAGTGGACTTGTCACTCTCGTCATCTATGATTTTTTCAAGAACAGCGGAAATGTCATTTTTATGAATAAATACTGTTGTCACACAATGGGATTTAAAATTTCACCTGGTATTAGAACATTTTGGGAGACGTTTCTTTACTACTTCATCAAGTATGGCAGTTCGCTTGGAAGATCTTGAAAAAATGTTGTAAAGCCATCTAAATTACAGAAAAATATTTTTACTTGCTTGTTTCGTGATGCAGCACGCTCAATAATTAAGTTTAGTTGATGGGCATAGCAGTGTATATACTGGGCATTCTTGTACACAGCTTTAACTTTTGCTTGAACACCGTTATGTTTTCCACTCATTACTGCTGCCCCATCGTAACTTTGTGCAATATCAAGTAAATTTTACTAGGCATCTTATCAAGTTCTAATTTTGCTAATTCTTCAAAAATAGTATTACTAATACCTTCAGCGGAGTGATCTTGTGGACTGACAAAACTGATAAATCTCTCATGTAATTTTCCGTTCAATTCATACCTCACAACTAACACAATTTGTGACAGAGTGGCAGAATCCGTGGTTTCATCTGCTTCAATTGAAATGTAGTCAGTTTCATTTATTTATTTTTTTATTAGTCCAATGCACACTGCATAAATAGAATCCAAAATTTCATTTTGAATTGTTTAAGAAAGACCAACGAAAACCCTATTGTTTGTTTTTTCAATATGCTCTCTTAAGGTGCTATCTAGGCCTGCCATTAAATTTACTAAGCCCCTAAAAATACCTGGATTCTCAGATGTGTTTGTTTCATCATGTCCCCTTAAAGCTAGTTCAAATATTCCACAAAACTTTACACAGTCAATTAACTTACTTAGGATGTATCTGTTCTTAGAGACTTCTTCATTATGCTGTTTAATTTTTAATCTATATGCACTGTCTAACTGGCAACTAATATTGACTTTTCCTAACAATGAATATTCAATACAATTGTTCATATGAGTTTCACTAATTTTGTTTTTTTTTATTTTTTCTCCCAAATGTTTCAAGTCCTTAATTCCATTTTCAGTCCAGACTGAATCACTGTTTAGGTTCATCACCAAACATACATAACAAAAAAAGTAATTGATCACCTCACATCCACATATCCAATCAGCATGTAAGTAACAGTTTCTATTAAATTTTCTTGTGTAGTTTTTTTTACTTGATGCTGGTCTGTCCGTTTTATAATTTTGTTGTGTAATATCTAAATTCGGTTTTGGTGGCCCTAATGTTTTTAGTTCTATTTTCTTTTCGTAATTAAGTGAATTTGAAATAATCAAACGTTTAATATTACTTACCGAATTCATAGCCATTTTAATCGTTTCTAACAAATACGCACAGAACACACAGAATAAGTTACACGTTTATGTACACAAGGTTCGACAAAAACACTATCGTACACAGAATACACTGCCTAATAAAGAATAAATTATTAAAACATTACGTTTACACAAAAAGTACAACAAGAACACAATCAAAACTATATAAAACACATGAGAAAATATATGCACTATGAGAAGTTTTGAACAACGTTCCGTTTCTCTATGAATTTAGCTGCGAAACAGAAAACGGCCACTGTCCCACCTGTAATGGCGGATGTCATTTAAATGCATAGAGATGTGTATACGTCTCTTGCCCCGCTCCCTGAAAAAACTGCCTATTCAGGGAGGGCTATAGCGAAACCTTCCCAGCTGCGGGGCCATGCCGAAAACATCGGGTGATCGCTATTAGTCGCCCCAAAAATATCTTTCAATAAGAATACTACACATTATAGTTATATTATTACAAGTTTAATTTGCAAATTTAGTGGGAGGGCTGCGCCCTTTTGCCCTCCCTGTACGAGCCGCTACTGCTCAAACTAGAGAAGTCCAAATTCATTGCGGACGAGGTGCAATTCCTAGGATTTAACCTATCTGAACATGGGATTACTCCATCCCAAGACAAAATTGAATCCGTACAAAAGTTTCCTACGCCAAAGAACAAAAAACAACTCCAATCCTTCCTTGGCATATGCAACTACTACCGCAAATTCCAGAAGAACTACTCAGAACTGACATCAAAATTCTCCCATCAGTTATCATCGAAGGACAAGTGGACATGGGGATCAGAACAAGATATAACACTCCAACTAATCAAAACCAAGTTCCTAGAGTCAGTAATGTTGCACCACCCTAACTTCAATGAACCATTCTACATGAACTGCGACGCCAGTGACGTCAGTTTAGGATCCGTCTTATACCAGGAGGATGATGGGGGAAATCACCGTGTGATTAGCTTCGCCAGCCTAGTCCTGAATAGCAATGAAAGAAATTATAACGTGACTGAGAAGGAACTGCTAAGTGTCATATTCGCCTGCAACAAATTCAGGACATATATCTTGGGATACCAAACCACTGTTAGGACTGACACAAGTCAATCTCTTTTCTCAAGAATTGCAAACTAAACCATGGGAGATTAACCAGATGGAGTTTAATGCTACAGGAGTATAATCTAAATTGGGAATACATCCCCGGTAAGAAGAATGTTGCAGCAGACACCCTATCCAGAGTTAACATCAGAGATCAAATATTCGAAGGAGAAAAGGAGACCATAATCAAATTGTACCACATAAACAAGAGTAGATCTGATTTAGCCAACATTGTAAAAGAACAAAACAAAACAACAAAAACAAGATCCCAAACTAAATAGAATTCAGCAGAGACTGGTAGAACAGGATGACCATATAACACAATTTTACTGCATACACCAGGAAATACTATTTATCAGGACACAATACAGTTATAACACATGGAAAATAGTGATACCACGGACCATAGAGAAGGATATAATTCTGGATTACCACATCAGATATGGTCACATGGGGGCATTGAAGGTAGTGAAGACACTCCAGGAACACGTTTACATTAAAGACATCAACAGAAAGGTACGAAATTACATCAAACATTGTCACATTTGCCAGCTTGTAAAAATCAACAATGATAGAAAGGAGGGTAAAATGATACCTATCACATCATCAAGTAAGCTAGAAAAAGTTTTCGTCGGTATATGCCGCGTAGCGGAGGGAGACACCAGTACAAGTACCTTATAATTGTATTTGATCACTATACCAGGTTCACAAAACTCTATCCTATAATCCGTGCGACCACGCAGAAAATCTTAAACATAACAATACAACAGTATATCCGTGGGGTAGGAACACCTAAATCCATAATAACCGATCGTGGAACACAATTCAAAGGGAGCAAATGGAAGGACACTCTACTGAATAACGGGGTAAAAACATACAAAACGTCAGTATACCACCCAAGCAGCAACCCTGCAGAACGAGTTTTGAGAGAAGTAGGGAGAATTCTCTGAATGTATTGTTACAGTCAACAAAGAAGATGGACAGAATACTTACCAGCTGCGGAGGATTTTATAAACTTATCGCACCACCAATTTATCGAGACAACACCATATACAGCAATGTTCCAGAGACCACCACCAAGAGAGATTACCGAGTTGATCCAATTTCCTAGTGGAGACAAATTCAAGTTTGACGACATAAAATTTTACAACAAAACATTAGAACGGACAGAGGAGATCAAAAGCAAATACCAGAGACTACAACCAAAGCCAGTACGATATCAAATTGGAGACAGAGTATTGTTGAAGAACAGAGAGCTACCCAGCACAATGGAGGGTATAGCAAAAAAGCTGTTACTATTATACACCGGACCTTACACCGTGATTAAGGACAACAATAATAATAATACTTACGAGATCATGGATCCAAGTACACAGAGAAAGAAGGGGACTTACAACCAGTCATCCATGAAGAAATACTATTAAACAATTAAAAGAATAATCATTGAATCAAAAAATAAAGAGTACGTGTTAGAAGAAGGGTGATAAAGAAAAAAAAAGTGTTTTTATTTAAATAATAAGAAGGAAGTATGAATAATACCCATCAGCAATATTGTTTCACTAAGAGCTATAGAGTATGAGAAAAGAAATCAATAAAGAAGGAAAATATTATATAAACTGAACAACAATAATGTGAGTAATCCCAGAATATTTTTTATTAGTCGCACTTAGACTACTTTTAAAGTTTTTTGATGATTGACTGTAGAGAGAGGATCCAGCAATCATACGCCTGAGTCTCAAGTCTCCAGAACCTCCTGCACAAAGACCTCCCAAAAAACAAAAGCCTAGGGACAGAATCTTTTATCATCCATTAAAAGAAGTACTGCGAGGTCTATTAGGTAAACCCACTGAACACAGAACAGAAAGTGGTATGGTGATATATGAAATAAATCACAATTATGCTAGAAAATTTTTTTAAATTAAAAATATTCATAGCATTACTATACAAAACAAACACTCCAAATATAATAACAAAAAGAGACTTTAATCACTTCTTAAAAATTCATAAAGAATTATTGATTCAAAAATAAAATATGGAAAGTTATTTCGACATCAGATCTTTATAACCTTGAATGTTTTAGCATAAAATTTGATACAAGATACCTCTCCCAGTTACACAATTAAATATTCAGATAAATTCAAAGTCATAGTTATGTTATACACTCTGTTACTTCCATTAATTTTATTCTTTTTTTTTTGGCATTTTGGTTGTGATATCATAGAACTGGGAAACATTGTTGAAAATTCTAACCCTGTTTCTAAACTAAATGAAATTTTAAATCCCACTGAGGAAGACGAACACCACGTCGAAACGTCTGGGAAACAAAACCAAAAAGTAAGTGTTCACAGTGAAAGTTTAATATATAGATAATAAATGAAACTGTACAGCATTATTCTACATTATTGTTTACTAATTACTTTATCCTTTGTTTAAATTTTGATTCAAACACTGTTGCATTTTAACTTAGTATTCATTAGACAATAACTTACTATTCATTCAAACGACACTAACCTAGTTTGTGCCATGGCATACAATTGTTGAATTCCATAGGATATGCAAATTAATTCATATCCACATAACGCACAATGCATATACGCATATAATAATATTTTTTATTTTTTGTACATGCAAGTAATGCATTGATAGAAATTATTGAAGTAGTTTTAAATAGTGGAAAACAGGAAAGGACATGTGAAGGGAAACAATTGTTGACATACAAATGAGGGTGACGAGTGTGTGTGTGTGTATAGCGTATTTTGTTTGTGTGCATGTAGCCAGCTGAGGCCTGATGTACGTAAAACAGGGAATCCTGCATCTGTGTATACTGTGTTTTGAATGCTTGAGTAACTCTGGGTAGACATGAGTAATTAATAATTCCGTGTTTTAAATAAAAATTCACACTTTTGTTTTTTTCAAAATACATTTTGTGAACCGATTAGTGCCGTAAGAGGGCAGTGGAGGAACTCCACTATCAGTATCAGTACTTATGTGTACTGAATGAGTGAAAAATCACGAATCATGTGCAACTACTGGTTTGCACGTTAACACAGTTGTTAGTGCAAAAACAGACGTAACAGTATGTATTAAAATTGACTCTTTATGTAGAAATAACAAAATTTGACAAGTCTGGAAATCAGTGGAATCAGACCTGTTGACTTACACTACACTATAAATACCACAGACAATTGGACAAGGCAGAGAGACTCTGGCAATAATGACGGTGTGACTATGTCACTCGTGATTATTGACATGGAAGTGCGCAACACACACACACACACACACAGATAACTTCACCACAATAACAACTTTTGAAAGCGAGTGAAAACTGAACAATTATTTAATAAAAACAGACAGTAAATAAACAGAGACATGGTATAAATAAAAGAATAAGATGAATGCATAATTATATATAGTGCAGATACAAAATTTAAATAATTATTCATTGACGTGTCTTGTATTTCTTTTTTAGTGATTTTTGTATTTAATTGAAAAATGGGTGCACAATAATTAATGTTTGTTGAGCTGAAGTAAATATTATTTTAATTAAAATCCTACAAGGAAACTTCCTTTTATGTAATAATTATGTAAATTAAATGACACACAAGTATTTCATAGTCATAATAATGATATGAAATATTTTTCATAATTGTGTTCATTTATGTGTTTTATGTTTCTTATTTGTCTATTATTTATGAGTGAGATAACAATATGTATACTATGTCTATATGCTTTGTAAACAGCTTCTTACAGTGGGGGATTTAAATGTATACTTTTTCCTTTTCAGTATTATTTTTTTTAATAGATTAGTGATTTTCTTTTGATATATTTAAGTAGTTATTTCATGTCACTAAAATATTTCTCCTCTCAACTAACAACATGATTTATTTTTGCAGCAGTTAGTATTGAATGGACTGCAAACTAAATCCTAAAACCTAGCCACTAATTAACATACTACAGTTGCATTCAGTTTTAACACTGAAACATCTTTAAATAAATGTAATATTACAAAATACATTCTTTTTTTTGACTTTTTAAAAAATAAAATGCATCAAAGAAAATTATTGGTTATTACAGTGCTCCACTCTTGGTTGTAGGAGCCTGGATTTTAGCACTAAATCCCCTATATTACAAAATGTTTTTGCTGTCACAGCATTGAGGATTTATAACACTGTTGAAGTTTGTACTAATACGGGTCTGATTGTTTTTTGTAATTACCCCATATTGAGTAGCCGTGCAGGTCAGCCACCGTGAGCTTAGGCCAACATCTGGAATAGCAACTAAGTGTTGTAACTTTGGCTTGCAATGGCTTGGATTCTAAAACTGGCTTGAACTGGATTTTTTTCCAGTTTCAGGTGTGTGAAATTTGACCACCTGCAGAGTCTGATTTATATGGATTAACACATCCAAGACCACGAGTGTACCATCCACACACTATATAACACTCCTTTTCCCATGCTTGTGTCGCATAGACAGATTCCATGTGGTCCAATGATACATTTCACTGAGAAAATGATGATTCCAAACTCATGAAAAAATGTCCCATTACAAGGTATCACATAAAAATCTTTTTTGCAAAAAAAAAACCCCTACAAAATCAGAAACCTTAAATTTCTTCAGTGAAGAATTGTAAAACAAAGGGCAAGATTGTGAGGAAAAAACACCATCTGAAGAGGTCTCCCAGTGTAAAAAGTAGACTGTAAAAGTAGGATGAAATGTAAACCAAAGCTTACTACTAGTAAACTAAATGACATAAAAAAAATGTTAAATTTATGCCATTACAGGACCGTGAGCTTTATGGTATTATACTGAAGCTACAGATGTCTTAGTTTACTATCATATAAAGTTAATTGAATAATTATGGAACTAATATTGTGCTGATTTATACAGTTGATGATCTTACAATTAAGCTAAATTTTGAATCTGAATTTACCAGACAGTACAGTATTAGTTAATTCAGTCCTTAGTCACATATCCACTTCATAATCATATGGCCATCAAATCACTCCACAGGACATGAATTTGTATTTAGTACTAATGTATTTCAAAATATATATTTCAGGTTGACAAAACCTGAAAAAATTTGGTATAATAAGGTTCCTACTGGTGATGGGAACCTTGTCAACCACAAGATGTAAATATGAATGACAAGTTTCCAACTTCAAATTTATTTATTTTTTTTAAACTGGGTTAAAGTACATTATAATTTATTAGATCAAATAAAATGTAGTTTTGCACAGTTATTTTAACATAATTAAACAAAATTGATCATTGATGACAAATAATAAAATTATAGCAGTTGAAATTTCAACTCTGTTTTTATCAAATTTTTTTCCAGTTAGTTGGGACCTTTATATTGAAAGATAACACTGCATATTACAGGACAACAGTATATAATAATGTATCATTATATAATCTTCTATATGCATCTTTTCTATGAGTTATTCAAATATTGATTAGTTTGATGTTTGCTTATAGATTATGGTTTCACTACATTGTTATATAAAAAAGTCCATGTTGTTTGCATTCAAACTGTAATCCATATTTATTTATAATATTTTATCTTCACATGTTGGGTGTTTCAGGTATGAAAAAGTGTGTTCGTAATGTTCAATTATGATCAATGGTGATAAGTGACTTCTTTTTGAGTATTCATGCTTATTTTACTGAAATCATCCCATGTGCTGGAAAGAGAGTGCATTAATACAGATCAGGAAACATTTTTATTTTACAACAACCTGTTTTTTTTTAGAAATTACATTTTTTTAGTTCCATATAGTGTTCAGTGGACCTTATTATATGTAACACTTTTGAGCACCAGTGGTGTAATATTACGTCTGAGCGAAGTTGGTATTTAGGGGGGGGGGTGCCATAATGTTACTCAGTTTTAAATGGATTCAAATACTTCCTGTCTGAACACACAAAAGAAAGCATGGAGAGCCTTCCTTGTGATTTAGTTCTTGTTATTCAGATTGTGGCACTGGCCAGAAAGTCATTTTATACAAAATAATTTCTACAGTTGCCAAGCCCTGCTGATTTTTAATTCACAGAGTTCAAAGTGAAAGTTATTGTCTTCGTGTATTTGTAATCTGAAGTTATTTGCTTAATTTTTTTAGCTTTATTGATACTTGTTTTATTTGTTTTAACTAAAATCATATGATTTCCAAGAATTTTTTCTCAAAATTACAGAAAACTTCATAACTTTATTAATATTAATTACAAGTTAAACAGTAATAATAAAAATATAAAGAGTTTTTTCAGAAGGGGTTTGTATGGGAAAAATATAGCGTAATTATGTTAATAGCTGTTTAGTAAATATTTATCAGTGTTTAAAGTTTAAATACAGATATAAAAAAAAACCTGCTTGTCATGCAGAACAGATTTTTGGATTAATGTGTAATGTGTCAGTATTAAAACTGTTAAAATTATTGTAGCAAACCTACAAAATTAATTTCTTCATAACAAATACACATGTAAGGAGAACAACAGTAGTTTGAAATATCTGACTGCCACAAATAGCTTCATCATTCATGTGGAAGTACAGAAAACACAAAAGAAAACCAGAGTAGAAAACAAAGAACTTTTAGTTCTTCCCAGAATACTGAAAATGTTTGCATTTCTTTCTTGTGACTTTCACATAATGCCCAAGCTTCATAATCATATAACAGTACATCCCATTGATATAATACATACCTGTATCTTTTTTTTACCTTCTGTTTTTTTAATTTTGTAATGTGTAACTGTATACTGTAACCATCTGTATCCAAGAACATAATTTAGAATGAAACAGATTATATCAGAACAAAAAACAAGGGAAACTTTGTTTCAAAAAGTAGTACTTTACATGTTACACTCACTTTTAACCCTTAATTGCCCGGGCGGTTTGGCGATACAATTTTGCCCGGGCGGCGTACTGAGTATGCCAGTCCATTTGTTGGTCTGTCCCACCAAATTATCATCAACTGCTTGTAATTTTTTAACACGTTGACTGTGAATGACACACCGTGTGTCATTTTGATAACAATTCCAAGTAATTCAGCTCCAGAAAATAAAACAATTTATTTTTCTCTGCTCTAGAACGTTTTTCGTTTCATAATATTATTTCTTTGTCCTTCAATGTAATTATCTTGGTTATAAACAAAATTGTAATTATCGTTTGTAAACAAACGAGCTAAGCCGTTGAGATAAGCCGCAACAAACAGAACACTACCAAGAGAACATGTTTTTTTTGCACAACGAAGTGAACGTGATAACATTGAAAAAGCGAAATAATAAAAAAAAAAACATGCAGGTAATTATATGCGTTTATTGAAACGAAATATGAAAGAGGAAATGGCTGTCCTACACACATATATATATATATATATATTTTTTTTTTCTTACAAAAAGTTTCAAACAACATTTAAAAAATAAAAACAAAAGCACAAACAACGTTTTCAGTAATTATTGTCAAAAACTTAATCTTCGTCATCCAGTTCATTTTTATTGGCACATGTTCCGCAGAGATAAACTGTTTTCGCCAAATGAGTTTTGTATGTAAAAGCAGAACATTCTGAGCAACTAATCGTAGTGTAGTTGTTTTTTGCTCTTCCGCATGAAGTGCATCGTCCTTTTCCCTTTTTTGCGGGTGGTTGTATTTCCTGCTCCTCGTTTATTCCGTCCGAAGAAAGCACTCTACGAATTATTGCTTTTTAATGCACAGGTAGGCTTCGTAAGTTTGCACGATCTTGAAGGTGTGGCTTCATAAGAGACGTCGCTAAGTTTTTCAAAAATATTCTTCTAAACTTGGGAGAAGCACTGGGTTCAGAGAAATTCAAAAGGATTTGTGCATTTATGCCTGCCACGTTTTGAAGCGCAAAAAAAGTTGCCATCGTTCATCTCTTTGTTTTACGGGCTACGGTGTAGTTGCCACCGAGTTGGTCTACTACATCCACTCCACCTTTGAACTTATTATAGTCCATGATTATTTTTGGTTTTTGTGTCTCTGAATCAATTTTATCATCGTTGTGCACGGTGCTGAGAAGAATTACACATTTATTTTTTTTGGTCATGTAAGAAACCATCGTGACATCTTTTTGAAAACAAAAAATTGACGTTCCAACTTCTCTTGTTTTCGTTGGCTGTAATTGAAAAGGGATTTCTTTTTTGTTCTTTTTTAGTGTACCCACGAGGGTAATACCACTGGCGAGGAGAGATTTGGCTAAAGGATAACTAGTGTACCAGTTATCGGTAGTCAGGTTTCTGTTAGAACCTTTATAGCGGCTAATCAGCCTATTGACGATATCCAAGCTCGCATTCAAAGCTTCATACGGTCCAGGAGGTTGAGTGCCACAGTACATTTCCAATTTCAAGCAATAAAAAGTTCGCGAATCAACAACTGCAAATATTTTTAGGCCATACTTGGCCGGCTTATTAGGAATGTATTGAATGAAAGAGCACCTGCCACGAAATGGCTCTAACTTTTCATCAACCGTCAGTTGATCCCCAGGCAAATAAAATTTATCACAGTTGTCATTGAAAGAGTCGTAAAACTCCCGTATTGCGGCTAACTTATCGGCTGTTTTTCGAGTAAGTCTTGGTGTCATCGAATCTTATGGAAGCTAGAAGCTATCTGAATCATTTCAGCCCCATCACCCCTTGCAATATTTCAATGCCAGGGCCATCCCGAGCCCATGCTTCGTCAAGATGTATTTTAGACATTTTTTTGTATCCTAATAAGAATAAAATCCCAATGACAGCCATTATTTCTGATCTGCTTGTGTCCTTTGCACTATTTTTTGAGATTTTCTTAGGGTCCTCCATTGTTCTGTTACGCTGTATGTACATGTTAGTGTATTTCACTAGAGAATCAATCATATCTAAGTTTATAATCTTCAAGAAAGCGGAAATTTCGTCTTTCACGTCGGCACAGACTTTGGAAGCCGAAAGTACTTGTTTCACAATATTTTTACTAGGCGTACGCGAAAATTTACTTTTTATAGGGCCCTTCTTCCATTTATAAATTTCACTGATTTCCTTTACGACCCTTCCTCTTACTTTCTTCTTTTTGTAAATAGTTTTAGTAAAAAAATTGTTGTCATCGGTATCACTCACCTCGTCGTCAGAAGTCCTTGGAAGTGGTTGAGGAAGATCACTATTGTGGTCACTCTGTTCGATAATCTCACGTTCATCAATATCAGATGATTGAATGTCAGTGTCAACGCCTGAATTTTGCTTCTCTTCATCTGACAGTTCACGTAAAACACGTTCGAAATCTTCGGGCCGCACAATTTCATTCCGCGACATAGTTGGAGGGGCGGCGTACGGAGTACGCCAAACCGACCGGCAAGTAAAAGACGTCACTACTTCGGCTTGCGATAACAGACTGGTGAAATTCAAACGGATCATTGTGCTCGGAGGGAGTTGGTAGGAGGGTACTGAGGGGGCCGTGCCTCGATGATTGGTAGGTTTTCGTTTACAGCAAAACTTGCTTGGCTGGTGTACTCTATATGCCTACCCAGGCAATTAAGGGTTAATGGAATTTGTTTTTAATATTGAAGCAAATATGTAAAAGATTAAACTGTACAAGTAATATTAATTTGTGGTATTCATCACTAAATAATGCTGAATAACATCGTTGAAGGTATTTAAGCTACTTAATTTTTCAGGGTTACTTTCTGGAAAATCCAAAGGACCTTAAATCATTACGACATGATAAAGCTTTGCACACAGTTAAACTGCAACCTCATCTTGCTGATGTTCCAAGTTATTTAATACCACAGTCTCTGAAGAGAGTAGCATTGATTTCAAAATCAAGAGAACATAAACGAAGAAAACGAAGTACATATTCTGGAGAACACAAGTATAATAAGGTTAGTTTATTAACCTTAGGATAAGGTTATTTGTTGTTTATTGACAAGTAAATCCAAAACTAATTTTGAAATCAAAGAACAGAGTGACTTTGCAAAAACCCGAACCCAACCAGGGGCATATTTACAGGGGGGACCAGGCCCACCCCTAGAGGCTCAAAAAAAGTTGACAAATTTTGCTAATCTCTCAATTTTTAGGCTAATTTATTATTTTTTCAGCTGTGTATGCTAATATAGTAGCAGCTTTTTCTTAAATATTCAAACATGTTTATTACACAGCATCTGTGTATATGTTTGAAATATGAAATAGGCTATAGGAAATTAATAAAAAAATTTACAGGCATTGCACAAATGCAATGCACAGAGAAGGGCATTGAAAATGCTTCAATAAATCTAAAAAATATATATATATATATATTTATGTTCATTCACCAATCAATGAATTCATTCTTCATTTACCAATGTACAGATTATAAGTTAAATGTAGTCGCGTTCATAAGCGAAGTTTTATATGTGTACTACGTTATTGACAACAAAGAAGTAGTTTCTATGGAAACTCACCGGTCCCCATTTTCGATCACGCACCAGCGGTCGTTTTCAAATGTGTGACACGTCCTTATAAAGATTTTCAATGTTAAAAAGACTTCAAAACATTAAACAGCAAGATCATTGCAAACCTGTGTTATTATGCTGTGTAAATTGTTACATGGATACATTAAATCATGATCTTAACAATATAATTATAAAATAACAGGCCTGAGCACTCCTGTCTATGAGTAGAATCAATTGAATCCTTTTTGCTGACATTGAATCAGTCATATTAGAAAATGAGGGAACTATAACACATGAAACATATAAGACAGTAACCTCCTCTTTGCATAGATGGGCAAGAACAGTTAATTTTATCACAGTGGATTTTCTTAACTTTTTTTTATGTTTTTATTATTATGCCAAAGTGATTTAAAAATTAAAGTTTACAAGTTATGAACTAATATGATAAACTGAACAAGAGAAGAACTGAATTTTACCACTCACTGGTAAAGAACACAATATCTAACCCTCCATTTATAGTAGAGTGGTGACAGATTGCAAGAGCATGATGTAGGGTATCAGAATCATAGAGAGGAACCTTGCTCTTTCAATGTTACAAATACTTACAATGAGCCTATCACAAATAACACATCAGGTGAAATACTGTAGTTAGGCCTAAATCTAACTTAGGTATTTAGAATTTATTTTTAAATTGTATAGTAGTTACAATGTACTGTACTGCATAAATAAACCATTTTCATCAAATATTTATTTTTCTGACGGAAGTGAATTTTCCTATCTTGCAATAAATATATTTACAAAATAGTGAATTGGGAATGTTCTTCACCTGCTAAATTGTTACTTACATGATAACAAGATTGAAATTAACAAGTCTCTACCCATTAACAACAAGGTGATATCTGCAAATTACTTTCTTTACAGTGGGAGCTAGGAACACAAGAATTATACTTTAACAAAGCTTTGATGCTTTTCTTATAAAACTACCTTACTGTTTTGCTGTTTCCATTAATCCCAAAAGTTGGTGAGGTAATAATTTATGAGGGTCTGACAATAACTTTTAATATGTGTATATATTGTAACGTTACATAAACCCGGTCCCAATAAATTAAATCATGTAAGAACATAAAGGTCAGAAATGGGTAACCTATAACTAGCTCTAAATTAAAGTATATCACTAAACATTATAAACAATTCGAGTGATATACGGTGCAAAGTGAGTTATAGTATACCCATGGAGGTAAAAAATGAAAGTGAAGGTAACTTATTACAGAATTGTGCTGTAGGTTTGGGAATTATAAAACTATGAGAGTAGACTATAATACTACTAACTGATTCTGTATTTTATTTATTTATTGTAATATTTATATTGTATGGACAACCAATTGTTATACCTAAGTTAATGTTATATTTTTTTAAATATTTGTGTTATAATATAAGATAACCCAGGGTTTGTTTTAAAAAACATAAACAATTTTAAATATCAAAGGATAATATAAAAAATTAAAATAATACTATGAGGGAAATGGCAACAGGAAGTAGTGCAGTGTAGGAATACTATGAGAGACTAAATAAATAATATATATAAATTTATTTAACGATAATAAAATTATCAAATACTTATATACAAGGTCATAAGAAAATGAACAAAAACTTATTATGTAAACCAAATTGATAAAGAAACCGGAATGGAAAAGAATTATTTTTTGGTAAATAAAATATAAATTTATAATAATTACAAACTGCCTGTATAATAAAAATACTATGGGTTACTAAGAGTGACGGAAATAACAAGTATTGTTAATAATAATAAATTTGGAATAAAACCATAGAGTTGACAAAATGATGCTACTACAATTCTAATAAAATAACCTTTCTGGAACTTTGGAGGAGTGAAAATTAGTACAAAATTAAAAAGCAACATGACCACTATATAATCATCCATTATTTATCAAAATTAAATGGTTATACTCCTTAAAAAACAGTGAAAGAAAACCTTCTGATGATTCAACCTAGTTTCGCCATAGTTCAAGTTGACGATAGAATATGAGCCAGACGGTAATGAAATTATAACTCAAGACGGACCTCACCAGAGAAAAAGCTTCATTCCAGTAAGAACCATACGAAGAGAGGTAATATAAACATTTCGTTTAATAGTTAACGAAGAAAACGCATTCCGAATGTTGGTATAGAACACGAAACTAGTCAAATTTAATCACATGTTTTTAAAGTAAACAAACGCACGCTGCTCGCTTACGGACATTCCTGGAATTACATACTAAACGAAAAATAAACAAATTTATTTAATATTTTTTCGGTATTTGTAAAGCTTAGTAATTATCCATTTCTGACCATCTCATAACAAAAAGAACTTACCCTTAACCCTGGGGAATTATTAAGAATTATATATTAATTGATGTTTTGAAAATAGTGTAAAATTTGGTAAACAAAACCATATATGTTTTTTTCTTTAGACAATTCCATGTTTACTCGATGAAGTCGATATTATGTTTTATGTAAGGAAAGATCAATTGTGATACTTGTATTTTGGTGGCAGGAAACAAAAACCAATAATATAAATAAATAATATTATTGAATAATAAAGTGTGTTATAATTTTTGTAGTGGGTAGTTGTAATAGATTTCAGCACAAAAACAGAAGAGATCAACACATCGGATCAGATTTTGCTATAGTGTAGGCTGGTTGAACTAGGCGTGGAAACTTGTCTCACAATCAGCTGATTTAAATCACAGCGAACAATTTGAAAAAATCAGAAATTGTCTAAACCGAGTGTAAATAATTGGTACTTACTCTCTCTTCCTCATAAGGCTGAACAACTTCCCTCCTTGACCCCAAATCACACACTTTCGATTTCTGTTTAGATTGAGTAACATTAAAAAATCCTTTATTTATTTTTTAAAACGTTAGTTATTATAATTCATAAGTGGCGACTGCGGAGAGGCGGAAACGTTAATATCTCAAACCGCGACGTTACAAGATTGGCGCATAACAACATTGGGAGCTTAATTAAATAAGACGAACACCCAATAAGCCACATACAAAGTCTTCGCTAAAACCTCTAAGAAAACCGCGACGTTACAAGATTGGCGCCCAACGTGGGGCATATAATATAACTCTCCTATATCAAAAAGCAGTACGTTACAAGATTGGCGCTCAACGTAAAAGGGCTGTAATTAGAAAAGAATTTTGATATATTTAATAAAAATATATACCAAAAAATCTAATTATCGTCGGCAGTTATGAGAAAACAAGAAATGCATAATACCCGAGGCAAATCGAAGAAGAGGGCAGAAGAAAAGGAGATTGAAGAGGGTGGACAGGAACAAGAAATAGAGTTAGTCACGGACAGCGAAATGGAACAACCAATGGGTGATAAAGAAGAAACCGAAGTAGTCACAGATACGGACAAGGAAATAGTTGAAGAGGATGCCCAAGGGGATCAACCAGATAAATCCAACCAAAAAGAAGATATAAGCATACAGGAGATGTTAAGAATTATAATGGAAGGGAATAACAAGATCCAGGAAGATAATAAGCGAACCGATGAGGAAAATAAAGAAAATTTTAGGAGACAGGAGGAAAAATTTGATAAAATAGAGGAGAACTCAAGGAAACAAAATGAAACCTTGAGCGAAAAATTTGACAAAATAGATGAGAATTTTAAGAAACAGGAAGAGAACTCTAGGAAGCAAAATGAAACTTTGAGGGATAGTTTAAAACAAATTGAGAAAATACACAAAGAAAATTTAAAACAATTTGAGGGTAAAATGGAGAGTTTCAACAAGGAATTAAGAGAAAATCTAGAGAGTAAAATTGAACTGGTCAGTAATACGCTAAGCCAAAGAGTAGATGAATATAAGGAAGAGGCAGAGAAGTAATTAATAGAAACTAACCAAAGATTAGATAAAACTGAAGAGAAGATGGAACTAATTAAAACAGGAGTCGAGGCACGAATGGAAAAGGAAGAACAGAATAATCAAGTTCGTGTAATGGCCATACGACAAGAAAACAATGACCAATTAGATAGTGTCAAAAGCAGTCTAAACTGTAAATTTTCAGAGTTTCATAAAACAGTAGAGAATGTAAAAAATCAGTGTGATAGCCAAGCAGAGAAATTAGATAGTTTGCAACAAATACAAACCAATTTTCAATGTGATGTAGATAGAATAAGTGCTAGATCTGCATGCAGCAGTCCTCATGTTTATCAAGATAGTAAGGAAAGTGTAAACTTTCGGGATTATCGCAGAAACCCACTTGAATTTTTAGGGAGAGTAGACGAAATTTTGAACAGATCAAAGGAGAATCGATGGAATATGATAAAAGGTCTATTAGACGAATCGTTCAAAAATATCAATGATAATTGGTGGACAGCAATTAGGAACGAGGTGTGTGATTATGGGGGTTTCAAAACAATGTTCAAACTTAAGTACTGGTCAGAATCAGTACAAAACATTATTAGGGACGATATCTGTCATGGTAGGTATGACCGTACAGTGGGACAAACACCTACTGCTTACTTTTTGGGGAAGGTGTGTATAGCAAAGTATTTAGACCTGAAGAGTGTCTAGTGACCAAAATGGCGTATCATTTCGAAGAGAAGATCATTAGTGCCCGCTTAAGTGGACAAATAAAAACTATTGGAGGCATGGAAACGCTGCTAGAAAATTATGAACAGGAATCTTATTATAGGAGAAGTAGATGGAGGTCAGGGAATACCGAGGAGCGGAGGAATGAACCACCAAGAGAGAATCGGCCCAGAGTTAATTACGTGCATGCTAATAACAATTATTTCAATAATAGATATCGAGGAAGATGGCCTAATAATAATCGACAGAATTACAGACATGATTCTTATCACCGAGACGAAGGTCCACAAAGGAATATGAACGCTGAGCAACCTAGATTCAGAGAGAGTGATGAAGAAAGGAGACCGATAAGCAATATTCAACATAATGAAAATGTTGAACCAAACAATAATAATGATGGAAATAGGGGAAACGGGTACCAGCAGTGAGAAGATGTGATTGCCCGTCACTGCTAGAAACAACAGGGCACAGAATTTACCATACACCCAATTATAATACTAATTTAAATCAACCAATAACCATTATCAGAAATAATTTTCTAAAAAATATACAGTCCGAGTTAATGGAAGAAAGAGCAATTAAAGAGTCATCACCAAACAATGACATAGTCTATATACAAATAAAATTAAATGGAGTGTCAGCAGAGGCCATGATTGATACAGGAGCCAATATTTCAATTATTGATCAATTAGAATTAGATCGTATTACTGAGTTAACTACTGAGAGAATACCTACTTTACCAATTAACAATTTAACAATTGTTGGTGCTACCGGGAAACAAAATAAAACAATCAAAAAACAAGTGTCTTTGAATGTTACCACTAATGGAATAGGAATACCTATGGGATTTTTAGTAGCGAAAGGGCTACCGTTTAAGGTGTTAATAGGGTGTGATATGCTACGGCGACACACTGCAATTATAAATCTGGCCAGGGGTATAGTAACCTTGAGCACAGAAAATGGTGAGTTAACGGCTGAGATAATTGGTAGCCAAAGTACCCCTCAGTGTCCGAGCTCATTTTTTGTTAGGGAGGATAATAGATTAACCCTAGGTAACAATATAGAAGTAACAGAATCAAAGATTTGGCAAGAGAAGATAGAAGAAATAATGGAGTTTCAGAATAGGCAGGCACCGGAAATAATTAGTGTAGAACAGAAACAACAACTTATAAAAATTTATAATAAATATAGATCAGTATTCTCAGAATCACCAGGAAAAGCAAAAAACTTCTTGTGTGAACTAAAGTTCAAGGAAAATGTAAATTTTAATAAACGATCGTACCCTATTGCTCAGGCTTTGAAAGAGGCAGCAAGGAAAGAAATTCAAAGAATGATATTAGAAGACATAATTGAAAGACGTAGTTCTCCATATACCAGCCCATTGGTAGCTATACCGAAGAAAGATGGTCAAGTCAGCAAGTCAGACTATGTCTCGATGCTCGGGAGTTGAATAAAATGCTCATTAACGATCGCACGTCTCCAGGTGAGATTGAAGAGATAATGAAAAAATTCTATGGATGCAAGTACATGAGTACTTGGGATGCAGTCTGGGGATACTGGCAAATAGAGTTGCACCCTAACAGCAGACAATATGTTGCTTTCATATTCGAAGGACGAAATTATCATTTTAAGTGTTTGCCTTTTGGATTGGTAAATTCTGTGGCCGTGTTCATCCAATGCATCATGGACCAAATTTTAGATAAAGGCAAGAGAAATTACATCATTGATAAATTTCCCTCCAGGAGAGAGAGTAGAGTTCGACCAAGTGGAAATGCACAACAGAGTGTTGCGTAAATTGGAACTTCAACAAAAAAGGGATCAAGTAAAAAGGAGAAGATTGGATACATACCAGATGGGAGATAAGGTACTAATCAAAAATAGACAACTACCCAGTTCTATAGAGGGTATTGCCCGGAAGCTACTGTTACTTTATACTGGCCCTTACCTCATAACCCAGGTGAAGGGGAATAATACTTACGAAATTAAAACAATTAACAATAATAGAATAAAGGGAGTGTATAATCAGTCGGAAATGAAACATTATTATGAAGATAAAGCCAAGACTATTAGGAGAATTGAACCAATCAACAATTTATTTCTATAAACGAGTTAAACTAAAATAAATTTGTTCTTGTGGGGGGGCTTTATGTAACGTTACATAAACCCGGTCCCAATAAATTAAATCATGTAAGAACATAAAGGTCAGAAATGGGTAACCTATAACTAGCTCTAAATTAAAGTATATCACTAAACATGATAAACAATTCGAGTGATATACGGTGCAAAGTGAGTTATAGTGTACCCATGGAGGTAAAAAATGAAAGTGAAGGTAACTTATTACAGAATTGTGCTGTAGGTTTGGGATTTATAAAACTATGAGAGTAGACTATAATACTACTAACTGATTCTGTATTTTATTTATTTATTGTAATATTTATATTGTATGGACAACCAATTGTTATACCTAAGTTAATGTTATATTTTTTCAAATATTTGTGTTATAATATAAGATAACCCAGGGTTCGTTTTAAAAAACATAAAAAATTTTAAATATCAAAGGATAATATAAAAAATTAAAATAATACTATGAGGGAAATGGCAACAGGAAGTAGTGCAGTGTAGGAATACTATGAGAGACTAAATAAATAATATATATATAAATTTATTTAACGATAATAAAATTATCAAATACTTATATACAAGGTCATAAGAAAATGAACAAAAACTTATTATGTAAACCAAATTGATAAAGAAACCGGAATGGAAAAGAATTATTTTTCGGTAAATAAAATATAAATTTATAATAATTACAAACTGCCTGTATAATAAAAATACTATGGGTTACTAAGAGTGACGGAAATAACAAGTATTGTTAATAATAATAAATTTGGAATAAAACCATAGAGTTGACAAAATGATGCTACTACAATTCTAATAAAATAACCTTTCTGGAACTTTGGAGGAGTGAAAATTAGTACAAAATTAAAAAGCAACATGACCACTATATAATCATCCATTATTTATCAAAATTAAATGGTTATACTCCTTAAAAAACAGTGAAAGAAAACCTTCTGATAATTCAACCTAGTTTTGCCATAGTTCAAGTTGACGATAGAATATGAGCCAGACGGTAATGAAATTATAACTCAAGACGGACCTCACCAGAGAAAAAGCTTCATTCCAGTAAGAACCATACGAAGAGAGGTAATATAAACATTTCGTTTAATAGTTAACGAAGAAAACGCATTCCGAATGTTGGTATAGAACACGAAACTAGTCAAATTTAATCACATGTTTTTAAAGTAAACAAACGCACGCTGCTCTCTTACGGACATTCCTGGAACTACATACTAAACGAAAAATAAACAAATTTATTTAATATTTTTTCGGTATTTGTAAAGCTTAGTAATTATCCATTTCTGACCATCTCATAACAAAAAGAACTTACCCTTAACCCTGGGGAATTATTAAGAATTATATATTAATTGATGTTTTGAAAATAGTGTAAAATTTGGTAAACAAAACCATATATGTTTTTTTTTTTAGACAATTCCATGTTTACTCGATGAAGTCGATATATGTTTTATGTAAGGAAAGATCAATTGTGATACTTGTATTTTGGTGGCAGGAAACAAAAACCAATAATATAAATAAATAATATTATTGAAAAATGATATTGAATAATAAAGTGTGTTATAATTTTTGTAGTGGGTAGTTGTAATAGATTTCAGCACAAAAACAGAAGAGATCAACACATCGGATCAGATTTTGCTATAGTGTAGGCTGGTTGAACTAGGCGTGGAAACTTGTCTCACAATCAGCTGATTTAAATCACAGCGAACAATTTGAAAAAATCAGAAATTGTCTAAACCGAGTGTAAATAATTGGTACTTACTCTCTCTTCCTCATAAGGCTGAACAACTTCCCTCCTTGACCCCAAATCACACACTCTCGATTTCTGTTTAGATTGAGTAACATTAAAAAATCCTTTATTTATTTTTTAAAACGTCAGTTATTATAATTCATAAGTGGCGACTGCGGAGAGGCGGAAACTTTAATATCTCAAACCGCGACGTTACAAGATTGGCGCATAACAACATTGGGAGCTTAATTAAATAAGACGAACACCCAATAAGCCACATACAAAGTTTTCGCTAAAACCTCTAAGAAAACCGCGACATTACAATATGCATATAATAAGTGTGTCTGTATAATGAGAACGCATCACACACAGAGTGGATTACATCCAAAATGTGGTATAACTGAATCACAAAGGTACATACAAATATAAATCTGGATCTGTTTGTGTGTGTGGTAGAGGACATGTAAACTACATTAGGCTTGGGCAATAAATATTTTTCTGACTTCTTGCAATGATGAGTATACCAAAAATCAATGCCAACATCAATACATAAATATCATTTATAATAGACCAGTAATTACTACTCAGAATTTAATAACAAATCTTAATAATATTCAGCAATTATACTTTCATTAGGTACACCAGTTAAAATACATTAATGCAAACCTGTTTAAACCTTCCGTTGGGCACGGCTGATCAGATTGATACTTGTCGTACTGTTATGACGATCTAACTGATCGTCGTACAGTGAAAAACAAAATACAGGACACCAATTAAGTCACTAATAATCAATTTTAATTATCACAAGTACAGTTTGTAATCAACAAGTTATTCAACAAAATTATACACATACAATAATTCAAATTAATCTGTCCACACGCAATAATATTGTCAACTAATAAAGTCCCGCACAATTATAAAACATGTAACACTTTGCCACAATACTTCAAACCTCACTGGAATAAATCGCCACTAAAACTGGAACTAAGCGTCGCTGAATGGTTATATTTATACCCCACTGAGGTTCCAGAATAATGCATAATACAACTCTACTAGAAAACACTAGAGCGTAATTGATTATGGCCTTGAACACAGCATGCATGGACCGGTATGTCTAGAATAGTCTCGTTGCGGACGCGTGACAAGTGTTGTACGCACACACACATTACAACCGGACTCCACTGGAATGGACGAGAAACATGTAGAATTTTCTGTAATGGCGTAACAGTATTAAACATTTAAATTTATTGTGTGGTGTCTATGATTTGACAACCGAGCCACTCATTAGCAAAGAAGAAAAATAGATAAGCTTGTACCTATCCGAGATATGTTCGAGAAATTTGTAGAAAATGTAAAAAGTGCTATTCATTATGCAAGAATGTGGGTGTTGATGAAAAACTGGAGTGATTTCAAGGAAACTGCAGCTTTAGACAATACATCCCAAGTAAACCTAACAAATATGGGATCAAAATTTATGCTCTTATTTTCTTAGAAAACCCAAAGTTATAAAACTCACTCAATGCTCACTTTCCTCTCACCAAAAAAACTAAATTTCCTCTCAGATTCCCTAAAGCTTTTAATTTACGCAAGGTACTTGTAATGCTTCATTACAATTTTTGGTTTTTCAATTAATACTTTTCTTTTACTTCTAAGTTTTTTCCACTTGAATCCCACACATTTGAACACTTGCATTAATTATTTAGTGCCCCATGAGAAATGGATTCTTCCTTTCACGATAGGTAGGAGTTTTTTAATGTGGCACATAATTTTGATTTTTATAAAAATTCTGAACAATGTTTTTTACTACACACTTATCAAAATCATCAAGATATAGTTTCCTTTTCTCAAGTGTTTTACGTTTTCCCCGGTGTGGAGAGTTTTCCTTCTGGACTGCATTTCCTTTGCTTTCTGAAGTACTTAACGAACCTTCCAATTTATTACAGTGATATGCATCTTGTTTTGTTGCTTGATTCAGTGGGTATGGCAGTGAGTTTTGTTGTTTTTCTTCATCATATTTTAAAATTATATTACTAATTATTTCACGACCTTCACTGCGAACAATGAAACTTCATTTCCTTTCTTTCATTGACCCTTGAAGAGTCATTGCGAATAGACAGCTACAAATAAACAAATAACAGGATAATTCACTCACTAACTGAATGTAACTAAAAGTACACTAATCCCAAGTGAGTGGATGATAGTCTCACTGTGAACAGGGCATGACAGCTGCGATGAATCATTGGCTTTGACAAACTAATGCTCCTAACACAAACATACTCACTCATACTTTATCCCCTCCATCAGAGACACAGAATTCAGTCTCATGCAGTAGATGGTTGGACTTTTGTTAATGATTCGTTTTCTGATCGCCTTGAAACATCTCTGAAGGAATATCATAGACAGTTTGATTTTCATTCTGCCCTTTTGCTTTCTGATACTAAATTTTCAGTTGACTATTTTAAAATCTTCTTTGAAAAAGTTGTCCCTTACTTTTACCATTGGACTAATGAAAGAGCTAACAAGTATTTTGAGGACATCAGGTATAAGCCTACGAAAGTGTGCAGACTAAAATGGTGTTCTGTTCAAATGGACAAAATGTACGTATTTATTTCTCATATACATTGTAAAACTGCCAGGAATGGTAGAATATTAGTCATCAAGCACATTCTATAGTGGCCGTAAGTTTTTGAATTTAAAAATTATGAGTCGCAATAGATTCCTTTCAATCTTGGAATTCTTGCATTGCTCTTGGAGTCCCAAGTCCCAAACACAAGGGTAATCCAGAAAGTAAAGAATGTTTTCTTATTAAAAAATCTAGAAAAGTGGTAATCTAACAACTTTTAATTTATAATTACAGGAACCATTATACTACTTTTCTACACAAACTCCATACAAATTCAAACACTTGTCGTAGCGTAATATCATTTTTTCTGTGCCGTCGTTGTACACTCCTGCCACCAAGTTCTTAAACCTTCAGTGACAGCTTCTTTCAGTTCGTTATCATCTTCAAAGTGCATGCTTCCTAAAAACCCTTTCAACTTGGGGAACAGATGAAAATCGCTAGGCGCCAAGTCAGGGCTGTATGGTGGATACTGAAAAACTTTCTAGCCAAAATGCTGAAACAAAGAAGCATGAGTTGTTGCAGCTGAATGTGGGCACAAGCTATTGGAGCATCTGCCAGTATGCCTCTGAGTTTACTGTCTGTCCTCTTGGCATAAAATCAACCAATAGGACCCCCTTTCAATCCTAAAACACACAGTCGCCAGCACTTTCCATGTGCTCAGAGCTTGCTTCGCTTTCTTCAATTTGGAACGGTGCCATTCAGTTGACTGACGCCTTGTTTCTGGTGTTTTATGAGAAACCCATGTCTCATCACCTATAATAATGTGATCCAAATTTCGTCTCCATCTTGATGATGATGAGTATGAATCATCAAATTGTCCCTTCCTTTGTTTTTTGTGATCATCAGACAACAATTGAGGTACCCATCTACACACTTTTTTTTGTAACCAAGATGGATCATGACAATTTCATGAATAAAGGCTCTTGAAATTTCAGGAATGAAACTGTAAACTTTATTGTCCTGAATTTTATCATCAACATTTTTCTTGAGTTTGTCAGTGATTAGAGATGGCTGACTAGAGCGTTCGTCATCGTGCACATTTGTTCGGCCTTCGTTAAACGTAATGCACCATTTCCTAACCTATGCTCCATTCATCACGGTCTCATCATAAATGTCCTTTATTTTTCTGTAAATTTCAATAGGCTTAACCTGTTTAGCATTCAAAAACTGAATGACACTACGCACTTTACACTTCACGGGATTTTCTGTTTTGTCAAACAGAATGTGGGCGATAAACAAACAAACATCCGCACAGTGTCACAGTTTGGCTCAGACTGAGCTTGTAATTGGGGGGGGGGGGGCAGCAACAATGGCCAGCTACAATGTAGACGCGTGCCAAGGTCAAACGTTTTTTACTTTTTGGATGACCCTCATATTTTGTAAAGAAGCCATTGGCAAGAATCGCTCAGTACTTAGACCTTTTGCGAGAAGTCTGTCAGACAGTTGTCGAGCCTGGAGAAAAGCCTCATGTTATATAAAAGCTGACTTCATTACTGACAATATATGTATATATAAAAGACAAATGCTCCAGATTTGGTCTAAAGTTGTTTTCTTTGTGTCAGACTGATAAGAAGTTTCAGGGATACACTTCGAATCATTCCTTTTTAAGGATGAATATGAAATTCCAGAGTACCCAGACTGTTCTGATCTGAGTATGTGGTAATCTTTCTGGCCCAAAATTTGTTCTAGCATGGAACACACATTATCTAGACAAGTGGTACATGACAAGACAGCTAACTGAGTATGTACAGAGATATGGCACATCACGAGCACAGTATGTATGAACATGAGCGCCTTATCAAGCAAAGCATTCAGCGGACACATAGTAGGGTTGTCATTTTTTATTAAAAACAAAAATATGTTACTTGTTCGCTGTCTAGATAAAAAGGGTGTTTATGTACTAACAAAATGTGTCTTAAGAAAGTGTGTGTGTGTGGAGGAAGAGTAGAGGGAATCGCAAGGACTACTGGGGGAAGGGATTCATAAAGGAGTGAGGAAGAGATATTAAGCTTGAGGAAAGAGTAAACAGATGATTTCAAAGAAAAGGATGTCCTTTAACAACTTAGTTTAAATTCTCATAACTATTGCATTTATCTGGTATACTATTGCTTGGAGTCCTTTTTAAGGATCTAGATGTGAAGGGGTTAAGATTTGTTTTCTCTTTTTTTTGGATTCTATATTATTGCAAGAACTGCAAATTTTATAACGATTCTAAAAATTGCTTATTATTATTATTATTATTATTACTAGTATCCACACTCCTATGTGACACACATATACTAGCATGTGCAACATTCAGAACAGCAACCAAACTTCACCAACCACCAATCAATTTGGTCTGTATGTAGATTAGGCTTGTTACCTTTCTAGTATTCAATGCAACTAATGTATTTTGGCCTTACCTACATGTATAGTGAATCTAATCACTGATAAAGGCAGAAAGAAGGTATTTTTCTACAAGAGTTCTATAAAATGTTACCAAAAAGTGCTGGAATTCAGCAGTTTTAAACTACAGCTCATAGTTATATAACTCAGCCGCTTCAGTTATTTTACTACCATTGAAAGTTTTCTTATTACATTGAAAAACTTAATTATTAAGTTTTTCTAATCAAACATTATTACTTAGTACAAATATATAGTTATATATAGTATAGTATTCAAATTGCTCTCTCTCTGTCTCTCTCTCTCTCCCCATTCTGAACTGATGTTTAATGTTACATTACAGATAAGTAAGATCATAAGGCATAAGTGGAATGACAAAAAATATTTAGCGTGTCCGTAATTGTTGGTTTATTGATATGCAGTATAATTATTATAAAGTTAGCAGTCTAGACTGTATATGTAATATATTATTCCTTTAACGTGGTTATATGTATGTTACAGGCAAGAAAGTCTTTTTATGTTATTCGTAATTTATTTAGACAAATAAATGATTTGTTTTGTTTCAGGCAAAGCAGGAAAATCCACTGTTGAGTATGCAGTTTTCAGGCTTCAGTAAAACTAAATCTAATCGGACGTGACATTATTTTCCTGTGCATTTGTGTGTGTGTGGGAGGGAGAGAGAGAGAGAGAGAGATGTTACTTAAAATAAATAAATGATTTACAGTAATAATTTCTTTTTTTTTGTCATTGTCAGTCACCGTTAAAAATGTGTATTCTATACCAGTTTTTTTTTTGGACATGCTATGGAAAGTTAGTGGTACACTACTTCCTGTACATTGTTTATGGTACAGTAACATACAAATCTGTGGTTTCTTAAGTTTTTATGCAATACAGATTTTTTTTTTTAATTCTCAACTTTTAATTAAGAAAATTTACTTCTTACTGTACTACAGTAAAATATCGGTATGGAGAACCATACATGACTTCCATATTCTAAGATTTATATTTAAAATCATTTTCGAAATGAAATATTACCATAGAAACTACTTCTTTCTACTTACTGCTTCAGCCTTAACCACAGTACTGTGGTCACTAACATATACCACCTCACGTTATCGCACTCGATTTTCACTGATGATGGAAGTCGATGGCATTGCCGAAACGTCTGGTTTTGTAGAAAACATTGGACTACGGCCAAATATCCCGGGAAGGAATTTTAACAAAAACTACTTTGTTGCCGATAACGTTGTACACATATATATAAAAAATATGCATAAAATTAATGGCTTGTGTAAGTTAATGATTGATCTCCATTAAGTAGTGCTCAAGTTTCCAAATTTTTAATATTATGATGTCCGTAATTAAAACATCAGAGGAGGTTTAGTGTGTATGAGGGTACACCGTGGACAAAAATTTTCAACATTTCCTATTGAGCGTTGCTTAGAGTAAAGCTGCGAATCTACAGTGTACGTGTCACAGAACAAACACACGGAAAAGAAGGAGCGCTCCGAAGTCACTCATGGACCCTCAGCATCTTGCAGAGGGTTCATTCCCTAAAGACGAAAAGTTTGTCTATGAATCGTTCCTCTGTAAACACGTGCAGTTACACTGCCCAGCGATCCACAGGAAGCAAATCGCTATCCACGCTGGACACTTTTTCGGGTTGCATGCGTTATGTTGGTATGGGTTCGGCACTTTCCATTTAAAAACCGTGCAAATGTAAGAAAATAAACATGAATGCGGCCAGAAATAACGCGAATTGTGTGTGTGTGTGTGTCTTCCCTGCCTTTTTATTGCGGTAGTCATAATAATAAAATGGAAACGTAAACAGTACATAACTGAGATATGCTTGCCTGCCACGCACGATATATTCTCTTATACATGATTTACATTAAAATGAAAAAATTATAATTTTATTGCCTGGCAACAAAATTATTTTATTTTTAACAATTACCATTGTTTGAAAAAGTTTAAATGAATTTTCAAGTACTTTACTCTTGTTAAAATGTAAAAGGTTGCAGGTAAACTACCCCTTCCCCTTAACCGATCTTCACCAAAATCAAAAGGCCTCGAGTCCTCTACAATTCAGTGACGTATGCAAAAAATTATTTGATTCTGTGTGAATATGCGGCAGTTATCGTTCATCATAGAAAATTACCCTTGATAAAAAACGTTGCAGGTAAACTACCCCTTCCCCTTAACCGATCTTCACCAAAAACAATAGGTCTTGAGTACTCTACAAATCATGGTTGTATGCAAAAAATTATTTGATTCTGTTTGAATTTGCGGCTGTTATCGTTTGCCATAGAAAATACCCTTGATAAAAAAACGCTGCAGGTAAACTACCCCTTTCCCTTAACCGATCTTCACCAAAATCAATAGGTCTTCAGAACTCCATAATTCAGGGCTGTATGTGAAACATTATTTAATTGTTTGAATTTGCGGCTCTTATCGTTTACCAAAAAAAAAATTACCCTTGATAAAAAAAACGTTGCAGGAAAACTACCCCTTTCCCTCAACCGATCTTCACCAAAAACTATAGGTCTTGAGAACTCCATAATTTAGGGCTGTATGCGAAACATTATTTGATTCTGTTTGAATTTGCGGCTGTTATCGTTTGCCATAGAAAAAAATCTACAGACAGATAGACACACAGACAGACACTTTTTGAAAAACGACTTTTTTTCATGTTTTGAGTGTAGTACAATCAGAATCTGCAATAATCTCGAACACGATTGTTTTTGCCATCACCATACTTCCATTTCCTTAAGGAATATGGAAGTAAAAATTGAACAATATTTAAGTTACACAACATAATAGTTTGGATATATAGTAGACTTACAGTAAACAACTATCCTGACCAATCATCAAGTTCATTTGACGATGAGGAATTGAAATTCAGCACAAAAAAACAAGTAGTCAGAATTTTTAGGGGGAGGTGTTTTCCACCATAATTCGGTTATTTGGTATTAGATTTGAACTACCTAGGTGTTGTTGTGTTTACAATACAATGCTGAACATTTATGTAATAAACCATAATTTGATAAAATTAAAATTTACCGAGTTATTAGTGATCAAAGAATTAAAGTGTCTGCCATTTTGAAATTTGAGATCTAAAAGTAACTGTGATTTTTTTTATGTGTTAAAGAACATAGTGTAAACACGTGGACGAAATGTCAGCAAGATATTTCAATAAGAAAGAAATGTCAGTAGGAAAGAATGGTCTTTCTTGAAAACACAAAAATGGCGACCAGACTGAAAACCAGGTATTTCTGGACCTATGCTTATAGGAACATTTGTACTTCCATGTTCCTTAAGGAAATGGAAGTATGGTGATGGCAAAAAAAAAAGTGTTCGAGATTATTGCAGATTCTGATTGTACTACACTCAAAACATGAAAAAACGTCATTTTTCGAAAAGTGTCTGTGTGTGCGTGTCTGTCTGTCAGTAGATTTTTTTTCTATGGCAAACGATAACAGCCGCAAATTCAAACAGAATCAAATAATTTTTTGCATACAGCCCTGATTTCTAGAGTACTCAAGACCTATTGTTTTTGGTGAAGATCGGTTAAGGGAAAGGGGTAGTTTACTGGCAACGTTTTTTTTTTAATCAAGGGTAATTATTTTCTATGGCAAACGATAACAGCCGCAAATTCAAACATAATTAAATACTGTTTTGCATACAGCCCTGAATTGTAGAGTTCACAAGACCTGCTGTTTTTGGTGAAGATCGGTTAAGGAAAAGGGGTAGTTTACCTGACACGTTTTTTGTTTTATCAAGGGTATTTTATATGGCAAACGATAACAGCCGCAAATTCAAACAGAATCATATAATATTTTGCATACAGCCCTGATTTGTAGAGTACTCACGACCTATTGTTTTTGGTGAAGATAGGTTGAGGGAAAGAGGCAGTTTAGCTGCAACGGTTTTTTTTTATCAAGGGTAATTTTTTTTTTTGGCATACGATAACAGCCGCAAATTCAAACAGAATCAAATAATTTTTTGCATACAGCCCTGATTTGTAGAGTGCTCAAGACCTATTGTTTTTGGTGAAGATCGGTTAAGGGAAAGAGGTAGTTTACCTGCAACGGTTTTTTATCAAGGGTAATTTTACTTCCATGTTCCTTAAGGAAATGGAAGTATGGTGATGGCAAAAAAATCGTGTTCGAGATTATTGCAGATTCTGATTGTACTACACTCTAAACATGAAAAAAAGTCGTTTTTCGAAAAGTGTGTGTGTGTGTGTGTGTGTGTGTAGATTTTTTTTCTATGGCAAACGATAACAGCTGCAAATTCAAACATAATCAAATAACGTTTTGCATACTGCCCTGAATTGTAGAGTTCTCAAGACCTTTTGTTTTTGGTGAAGATCGGTTAAGGGAAAGGGGTAGTTTACCTGCAACGTTTTATGTTTTAAAAGGGTATTTTCTATGGCAAACGGTAAGAGCCGCAAATTCAAACAGAATCAAATACGTTTTTGCATACAGCCCTGTTTTGTTGAGTACTAAAGACCTATTGTTTTTGGTGAAGATCGGTTAAGGAAAAGGGGTAGTTTACCTGACACGTTTTTTGTTTTATCAAGGGTATTTTATATGGCAAACGATAACAGCCGCAAATTCAAACAGAATCATATAATATTTTGCATACAGCCCTGAAATGTAAAGTTCTCAAGACCTGTTGGTTTTGGTGAAGATCGGTTAAGGGAATAGGGTTGTTTACCAGCAACATTTTATGTTTTATCAAGGGTAATTTTTTTTTTGACGAACGATAACTGCCGTACATTAAAACAGAATCAACTACTCTTCTGCATACCTTTTTGAATTATACAGAACTCAAGGTCTGTTGATTTTGTTGAAGATCGGTTAAGGGAAAGGGGTAGTTTACCTGCAACATTTTATGTTTTAACAAGGGTATTTTTTTCTATGACGAACGATAACAGCCGCAAATTCAAACAGAATCAAATAATTGTTTGCATGCAGGCCTGAATTGTAGAGTACCCAAGACCTGTCGTTTTTGGTGAAGATCGGTTAAGGGAAAGGGGTAGTTTACCTACAACGGTTTTTTATCGAGGGTAATTTTTTTCTATAGTAAACGATAACAGCCGCAAATTCAAACAGAATCAAATGATGTTTTGCATACAGCCCTGTATTGTAGAGTCCTCAATACCTATTGGTGTTGGTGAAGATCGGTTAAGGGAAAGGGGTAGTTTACCAGCAACATTTATGTTTTAACAAGGGTAATTTTTTATATGACGAACGATAACTGCCGTAAATTCAAACAGAATCGACTAGGTTTTTGCATACCTTTTTGAACTAAAGAGAACTCAAGGTCTGTTGATTTTGTTGAAGATCGGTTAAGGGAATGGGTAGTTTATCAGCAACGTTTTATGTTTTAAAAAGGGTAATTTTTTTATGACTAATGATAACTGCCGAAAATTCAATGAGAATCAAATAATTTTTTGCACCCTTTTCTGAGTTGCAGAGAGCTCAAGGTCTATTGATTTTGGTGAAGATCAGTTTATGGAAAGGGGTAGTTTACCTGCAACATTTTATGTTGTAACAAGAGAAATGTTTCCATGACGAACGATAACTGCCGCACATTCAAACAGAATCAAATATTTTTTTGCATGCTTCCCTGAATTGTAGAGGACGGAAGGTCTGTTGATTTTGGAGAAGATCGGTTAAGAGAAAGGGGTAGTTTACCTGAAACATTTTATGATTTAACAAGAGTAAAGTACTTAATTTTTATAAATAAAGTATCCTGATAAGAAGCTCATAGTAATCCACTGTAGAAACGTAGATGAAATATCTATAAATGAAGTGGTTAGGTGAACGGGGTGGGGGTAATTTTCTATTATTAAAAATTATAGTTGATGGTGGAGGGGAGAATTTTTTATGTGTACTACGTTATCGGCAACAAAGAAGTAGTTTTTTGTTAAAATTGCTTCCTGGGCTCTTTAGCCGTAGTCCAATGTTTTCTGCAAAACTAGACTTTTCGGCAGTGCCATCGACTGCCATCATCGGTGAAAATCGAGTGCGAAAACGTGAGGTGGTATACGTTAGTGACCACAGTACTGTGGTTAATGCTGAAGCAATAAGTAGAAAGACGTAGTTTCTATGGAAATATTTCATTTCGAATATGATTTTAAGTATAAATCTTAGAACATGGAAGTCATGTATGGTTCTCCATACCGATATTTACTTCCATGTTCCTTAAGGAAATGGAAGTATGGTGATGGCAAAAAAAATCGTGTTCGAGATTATTGCAGATTCTGATTGTACTACACTCAAACCATGAAAAAAGTCGTTTTTCGAAAAGTGTCTGTGTGTCTGTCTGTCTATGTGTCTGTCTGTAGTTTTTTTCTATGGCAAACGATAACAGCCGCAAATTAAAACAGAATAAAATAATTTTTTGCATACAGCCCTGATTTGTAGAGTACTCATGACCTATTGTTTTTGGTGAAGATCGGTTAAGGGAAAGGGGTAGTTTACCTGCAACGTTTTATATTTTAACAGGGTATTTTCTATGGCAAACGATAACAGCCGCAAATTCAAACAGAATCAAATAATTTATTGGATACAGTCCTTATTTGTAGAGTACTCACCACCTATTGTTTTTGGTGAAGATCGGTTAAGGGGAAGGGGTAGTTTACCTGCAACGTTTTTTTATCAAGGGTAATTTTCTATGGCAAACGATAACAGCCGCAAATTCAAACAGAATCAAATAATTTTTTGCATACTTCCCTGAATTGTAGAGTTCTCAAGGACTTTCGATTTTGGTGAAGATCGGTTAAGGGGATGGGGTAGTTTACCTGCAACCTTTTACGTTTTAACAACAGTAAAGTACTTGAAAATTCATTTAAACTTTTTGAAACAATGGTAATTGTTAAAAATAAAATAATTTTGTTGCCAGGCAATGAAATTATAATTTTTTCATTTTAATGTAAATTATGTATGAGTTAATATACATGTATAAAATAATATATCGTTCGTGGCAGCTATCTCAGTTATGCAATGTTTACGTTTCCATTTTATTATTATGAGTACTGCAATAAAAAGGCAGGGAAGACACACGCACACACAAAATTCTCGTTATTTCTGGCCTCACTCATGTTTATTTTCTTATATTTGCACGCTTTTTAAATGGTAAGTGCCGAAACCCATACCAACATAACGCGTGCAAGCCGAAAAAGTGTCCAGCGTGGATAGCGATTTGCTTCCTGTGGATCGCTGAGCAGTGTAACTGCACGTGTTTACAGAGGAACGATTCATAGACAGACTTTTCATCTTAGGGAATGAACCCTTTGCAAGATGCTGAGGGTCCATGAGTGACTTCGGAGCGCTCCTTCTTTTTCGCGTGTTTGTTCTGTGAAACATACACTGTAGATTCGCAGCTTTACTCTAAGCAACACTCAATAGGAAATGTTGAAAATTTTTGTCCACGGTGTACCCTCATACACACTAAACCTGCTCTGATGTTTTAATTACGGACGTCATAATATTAAAACTTTGGAAACTTGAGCACTACTTAATGGAGGTCAATCATTAACTTATACAAGCCATTAATTTTATGCATATTTTTTATATATATGTGTACAACGTTATCGGCAACAAAGAAGTAGTTTTTGTTAAAATTCCTTCCCGGGATGTTTGGCCGTAGTCCAATGTTTTCTACAAAACCAGACGTTTCGGCAATGCCATCGACTTCCATCATCAGTAAAAATCGAGTGCGATAACGTGAGGTGGTATACGTTGTAATATAAATAAATAAACTCTCTGTGTGTTTAATTGGTGTGGCTCTCGACGTCTTACTGGTCTGAAACGCTTCCTTAAGTTTCCCAGTTGATCGAGTCCCAAATGTAGCAAGACCTGTCAAAAGCGTTATGCTGTTGAAGAAATATATGTGTAGTTTCACCAAAAGTTTTAAAACAAAAATTGTTGCTTGTTGAAGAGAAATAAAAAAAATTATAATTAAAAAAAAATTTTCTTTTTATTAATTAATTAATTAAAATCAATTAATTAATAGTGTGCTGTGAAGTTTTAAAATGTATATCACTCCTCTAAGAAATTTTATTGATGTTCTTGTATTTTCCAAATAAACTACAATCACTCATAAGATTGTCTCCAGGACAATCGATACTTGTTTACTTTTTCGTTTTGCAGGTTATCTTCCCTTGTATGTGGTAAAATCCTAGTAGTTTATTATTTAAAATTATATTAATGGTAATTTGTAATATAAATGAAAGAAAGAACTATTTTGTGGTGAAAAGTATTAATGTTTTATTAAATAATTGAAATATAGACTCTTTTCGATTATAATGTCGACTCTCAGGGTATCGAAACAGTTACAAGGTTTGGTATATAAAATTCAACAAGGTTCTTTAAACAGCTAATTATTATCAAAGTCAGAGAAATCGGGCCAATATTTAAAAAGTATAACGTTACAACAAGTTAATTACTAATACTAGATACACACATTGAATAATAAAATTGAAATAATATAATTTGTTGTCACCAACACAGCTGACGGGAAACAAGGAGGCGTTGCTAATGACAATCTGCAAATGGCTGCCGTCAAGTCGGTCAAAATGTCCTCCGTATCTGCGATGTTCCAAATAAGATATTTTCTGGTAGTATTTACGTCCTGGTGTCTGCAAATCTCCTTTCTGATGTTGTGTAGTGTCTTAAATGAAGTTTCCGTGTTGTCTTTTGTATATCTGTGTAGTTATAAGTTCGTTCACTTTTTATGAATCCGACACTAATGTATGGTTATGTGGTATACTGTTTTCTTGTGTTTTATAGTGTTTTTCGGTGTAGTTATGTGCTGTCCAGTGTTATTTAGTCTTTATATATTGATTTTGTTACTATGTGGACGTTCCAGAATGATTTTATATGCCACTCGCGATTTCACAAAAAACGTACCGTTCACTTACTCGCCATTACCGTTTCTTGTTAGGTTAGCTCGGTTATAAACCGCTTGTCAAGTTCACCGTACAATTACCAATAATCAACTATCTTATTTCCTCCAGTTTCGACTAAACTCTTAGCCAATATAATATTATTCTTAACATTGTTCAAATATAATTTTGCATCCTGTACATATTTCCAAATACACTATATAACTGCCTAAACTTTGGTTATTTATCAATTTTATTTGCTAGATGTAATTTAAATTAATCCTTCAATTCATTTGGCGTATTTTAAGATTGAATAATGCCGTTTTATAATGTTTTCTGTCCAAAATTAGTAATTTTACTTTCATTTTGTATTTAGTGAAAAATTAAAAAATTAACTTCCTGTCATTATGCAAATTCAGCCATTTTTCAGTTATATTTATTATTAATAATCTTATATTGTATTAAAAGGTTTATATTCCCTTTTTTTCTTGTAATTAATTGAATTGGTTATGTTCTAAAATATTATTTTGGAATATATGACTCCCCTCTCCAAATTTCTGAGTTTAGTCATTTTCATTTTTATTTATAATTCTGAATATAATTTTATAAAATCTTTCTAAATGGTATGTGCAATTATATGGCTTCATCTCAGGTTTATTTTGTCTAAATCCCTTTTGTTTAATTGTATTTAAATAAGTAATTTCTCTGTTTTGATGAAGTTTGGTTTTCATTCTTTGGCCTAGATTTTTCAACAATTTTTCCTTACAAAATATTTTTACAAACAATAAATGATGTGTGATACCCTCTCTGACTTTTAAATATGGTATTATAAACTAAACATGTGACTTACCGATCAATCACATTTATTATTATTATTAAATGTCAAATTAAATTTGTTACTTACCGTTACGAAAACTTACAGGGTCCCAAGATTCGTTCACATGTACCTAGATACAAACATGGTCTATGGGTTATGCGAAGTACTGACACAGCTCATTTTAGAAGAGAATTTATATTTATTATTATTCAATCTTGATTGCTTTTAAAATCATTAAAATTCATTGAGGTACATTGCTGCAAAGTGGTGCAATACCAACATAACACTTAAAGACTACAGCTTACCTTATTATTTCATAAAACACAAATACACACAAAAAATAGCCCAGCTTGCTCACTCTCTCATCCATTCGAATTTATAAAACCCTTTATCATTTCATATTAAGCCCCTAGACCCCCAAACGCTTGCCACGCGGTCGCCGCACACACGCATCTTCTCACGAAAAATTGCTTGTTCTATATTCTTCAAAAGTTGTAATTGATAGTTTCTTTTTAAAACCGACCGCGGTCACATGGATTTATACTGTTTTACACCCTTTACTGAAAAAATTAAAATATTTGTGACGAGCCTACTTGGGCCAGCCGTACCGGGGACTGCTGCTTGTAGACTGGTACTGTATCGTAACAGGTACTTTTTACTTTTTTGCCGGGAATCAGTGTTTCACTGCCACTACGCTTTCGTCGCTCCGGCTGCATTTGTTGGGAAGTAACCACTTTATATATGGATTAAAGCTGGTATGTGTGTGTGTCCAGAGGCCGATATTGGCATCTGCTCTGCTGATGTCGCTCACAGTAGGCGGAGTTTAACGCTGTTTCTCAACCTCGTGCTGTTGCTTGTTAAATAACGTTGCACAATAACACAGTTATTTCGTCATTTTTTATAAGGCTCCCGACCAAAATGAAATGAATAAAATATAATTATCCCATACTGTTGAAAATAAAAACACCCAAAATTTGACCCGCTACAAACATTTTTTCAAATAACACAACAATAATTAGTATTGGTTACAATACCGTGAACAGTTAATCAAATAAGGAATATTTTCAAATAATTGGTTGTCTTCAAACTTCAGACATGTTTTACAATCAAATACTTATTTCTAACATTGAAATATGGTTCACAAAAAAGGTTTTTTACCAACTAACATCTTAATTACTTCTTACTATTAACACAAGTAATAATTATGTTTACAGTTCTGATGTTAGTTGTTGTAAATTTAAATAAATGACCTTATATCTAATACATTTTTAACATCCTTATCCTATATTTACAAAAACCTTTTATCTATATTCTTATTTGCTAACTACTATGCTAAGTTGGATTATACAGTTTTTTTACACTGTCTTTTAAATATTGTATTTGGGAATTGTACCCTGTCATTAGTATAATTAAATCTGTTTTTTTTTTTCATTATATAAAACAAAATGTCACTTTATACAGATTTATATCTTGTTACTATTCAAAGTAACATATTCACATAGTACACATTTTAAGTCACTGAAAGTTGCATATTTCATTGTATTCAATGTTTGTGATTGCCAAGAATGAAACACAAGGTTTATTTTCTATAATACCCAAAACTATCACTGGTTCACTTTACACTTTTATTTTATGTTATTTCTAAATGGTCGTGTAGTCTTATTAACATAATAAATTGGTTAGTGTTTTACAATGGAGATTTGTTCCTTGGGTACTATATTATTGTTTCATCTTGGTTCACTGGCAACTCTTACTTTACACACTTCTCTCTCTTAATTTTATGTACATGTTGTTACTATTTCATTATACTTTTATTGGTATTTTACTATTTATTTTGGGGATTTGGGTGTCTTTTATAAAAGCATGACATCTTCCTCAGGATGCTGCCTTCTTCTTCTTTCTTCTGTCTTCTTTTCTTCTGTCTTCTGGGACTGGTATCTTCTCCATCTTCTTCTTGATGCCATCGGGTTTCTTGGGATTTCTTCATCTTCTTCGGGTTTCTTGGGATTTCTTCATCTTCTTCGTCATTTTAGAAATACATCACCTGTATTGGTTGATCTTGGCTTATTCAGGGTTTCTCTTCCATTTATATTTCCTCGTTGTGGGTTTGGTCATATTCTGTGTTGCTTTGTTATTTACTTTTTACCTTCCTGGGTTATAATTTGAAAACCTTTGGTTATTAGACTGGTTTTGGATGACTCATCACTAGTAACTCATTTTATTTGAACTTGTATTTTTTAAATAATAATGATTGCTTTCCACAGTTGCGATGAATTAATTTTTTTATATTAAACTTAATGCTTTCTTCCAGATTTAAATGTTATAATTTTATTATTCTAATGATCAAATGCCATTCAATATTATGCCTTTATCTGTCACGTTACAACGTTAGTGATCACAGTACTGTGGTTAAGGCTGAAGCAGTAAGTAGAAAGAAGTAGTTTCTATAGTAATATTTCATTTCGAAAATGATTTAAATATAAATCTTAGAACATGGAAGTCATGTATGGTTCTCCATACCGATATTTTTCTATGGCAAACGATAACAGCCGCAAATTCAAACAGAATCAAATAATTTTTTGCATACTTCCCTGAATTGTAGAGATCTCAAGGACTTTCGATTTTGGTGAAGATCGGTTAAGGGGATGGGGTAGTTTACCTGCAACCTTTTACGTTTTAACAACAGTAAAGTACTTGAAAATTCATTTAAACTTTTTGAAACAATGGTAATTGTTAAAAATAAAATAATTTTGTTGCCAGGCAATGAAATTATAATTTTTTCATTTAAATGAAAATTATGTATGAGTTAATATACATGTATAAAATAATATATCGTTCGTGGCAGCTATCTCAGTTATGCAATGTTTACGTTTCCATTTTATTATTATGAGTACCGCAATAAAAAGGCAGGGAAGACACACACACACACACAAAATTCTCGTTATTTCTGGCCTCACTCATGTTTATTTTCTTATATTTGCACGCTTTTTAAATGGTAAGTGCCGAAACCCATACCAACATAACGCGTGCAAGCCGAAAAAGTGTCCAGCGTGGATAGCGATTTGCTTCCTGTGGATCGCTGAGCAGTGTAACTGCACGTGTTTACAGAGGAACGATTCATAGACAGACTTTTCATCTTAGGGAATGGACCCTCTGCAAGATGCTGAGGGTCCATGAGTGACTTCGGAGCGCTCCTTCTTTTTCGCGTGTTTGTTCTGTGAAACATACACTGTAGATTCACAGCTTTACTCTAAGCAACACTCAATAGGAAATGTTGAAAATTTTTGTCCACGGTGTACCCTCATACACACTAAACCTGCTCTGATGTTTTAATTACGGACGTCATAATATTAAAACTTTGGAAACTTGAGCACTACTTAATGGAGGTCAATCATTAACTTATACAAGCCATTAATTTTATGCATATTTTTTATATATATATGTGTACAACGTTATCGGCAACAAAGAAGTAGTTTTTGTTAAAATTCCTTCCCGGGATGTTTGGCCGTAGTCCAATGTTTTCTACAAAACCAGACGTTTCGGCAATGCCATCGACTTCCATCATCAGTGAAAATCGAGTGCGATAACGTGAGGTGGTATACGTTAGTGATCACAGTACTGTGGTTAAGGCTGAAGCAGTAAGTAGAAAGAAGTAGTTGGTCTCAATACCTATTGGTGTTGGTGAAGATCGGTTAAGGGAAAGGGGTAGTTTACCTGCAACATTTTATGTTTTAACAAGGGTAATTTTTTTATGACGAACGATAACTGCCGTAAATTCAAACAGAATCAACTACTTTTTGCATACCTCTTTAAAATAAAGAGAACTCAAGGTCTGTTGATTTTGTTGAAGATCGGTTAAGGGAAAGGGGTAGTTTATCAGCAACGTTTTATGTTTTAAAAAGGGTAATTTTTTTATGACGAACGATAACTGCCGAAAATTCAAAGAGAATCAAATAATTTTTTGCACACTTTCCTGAGTTGTAGAGAACTCAAGGTCTATTGATTTTGGTGAAGATCGGTTAAGGGAAAGGGGTAGTTTCCCTGCAACATTTTAAGTTGTAACAAGAGAAATGTTTCCATGACGAACGATAACTGCCGCACATTCAAACAGAATAAAATATTTTTTTGCATGCATCCCTGAATTGTAGAGGACTGAAGGTCTATTGATATTGGAGAAGATCGGTTAAGAGAAAGGGGTAGTTTACCTGAAACATTTTATGATTTAACAAGAGTAAAGTACTTAATTTTTATAAATAAAGTATCCTGATAAGAAGCTCATAATAATCCACTGTAGAAACGTAGATGAAATATCTATAAATGAAGAGGTTAGGTGAACGGGGTGGGGGTAATTTTCTATTATTAAAAATTATAGTTGAAGGTGGAGGGGATAATTTTTTATATGTGTAGTACGTTATCGGCAACAAAGAAGTAGTTTTTTGTTAAAATTGCTTCCCGGGCTGTTTAGCCGTAGTCCAATGTTTTCTGTAAAACCAGACTTTTCGGCAGTGCCATCGACTGCCATCATCAGTTAAAATCGAGTGCGAAAACGTGAGGTGGTATACGTTAGTGACCACAGTACTGTGTTAATGCTGAAGCAATAAGTAGAAAGACGTAGTTTCTATGGAAATATTTCATTTCGAATATGATTTTAAATATAAATCTTAGAACATGGAAGTCATGTATGGTTCTCCATACCGATATTTTCTTATATTGATGCCTATAATTAAAAATTTATTGATACCTTTAACGTTACACCCTCTCTGTGTGTGTGTGTGTGTGCGCGCGCACTCATAATAAATAAATTAGCACTACGTAATATTGTAATTAATGTTGCCACTTATTATACTTTAGAACACATATTATAAATGTGTTATGACTGAACGAGTGAAGCAAGTTCTCCATTTTAATTTGACCATTTGGCATTTGTCTGTCTGGCTTGGAATTCCAAAGCAGACAAAATCTCTCGATCACTTTTGAATGCATCAATTGATTTTAATAAAACTTGACATTTTTTCCAAACTTTTACTCTACAGAACCCTATTCTTTTTGAGATTGATCCCCACAAAATTACAAGGCGAGATGAGGGGCCAAAATTGTGAAAAAATTCACAAATTAAGGGGAATTTTAACCACAATCTGAACATAGTATTCACTATTAAAAATTTCTAAACTGTTGGACAGGGCCGGCGAGAGCGATCACGGGCCCCGGGGCTAAACATATTTGGGCCCCCCCCAAAGAAAAACTTACTGTTGGATTGTTAATGGTTTAGGATTTATTAATTGACCCTACAATTCATTATTCTTAACTTTAATCGTAAATAAATGGGTTTTACACTGTTAATAAACAGTCTTGTCATATGTTAATAAGTCTTGTCATAAGGCCGTTATGCGCCGGGCCCGCTTCGGGACCCCGGGCCCCGGGACTCTGCCCCCCTCTCGCCGGCCCTGCTGTTGGACGCAGGGCCTGTTACTATACTTATTTATTTCAATTAATAATAATATCGAGTTTATAAAATTTTACGTACCTTTCGGGTTAACTTCCAGGATTCTATAGACGAAATCAGTTGCAGAAGGGTTATCTGGGTTTAAGTGCAAAATAATAGTAACACCGTTTATGCTGTCTAAAACAACTTACTTCCTACTTATTAAGCAAAATACTTTTTTGTTTACCCACTTGGATGACAATCCAGTTTCTTATTTTTCTTTTTGTTTAGTAATTTAAAACATTCTTTGAATTATCAACATGGACAAACATAAAATTAATCAATGAACAAATCTTACTTAACTATAACAAAATAATTCACAAGCTTAATGGACCAGTACTTTTATAACGCTATTCGTTACCCCATTTAGAGCTCTCTTTTAATCTTAGTTTTTTAAAATGAATTATTTCTTTGTGAGGGTTAGTATATTTAGCTGATAGTTTGTTATGGGTACCTTATCCATTCCGGCGGCATCCCAATTGATTTCACCAACTATGCCGGTTATTTTCCATTTCCCGGATCACTTCGCACTTCCGTGTTTATACAGTTAATAAGTTTTTCACACTCCGTCTTATGTGGCGGTACAAACAGTATTTAGTTGTGTTATGCTATTGTTGACTACCTTTTATTTTATTACATTTTGTTGGTCGACGTAACTAGCTCGCGAGCACTGATTGTGTTTTAATTAGTTGATTAGTTGACCGCGCAGTCAGAGAAATACGAGTTGACTGACTCTTAATCTGGCGTTAGGGTACTGACTACCAGGGATGAGGCTGGTCACGTGCTCGCCAGTATGAGCTCCGATTGGTTATTTTGAAATGTTCTAGAAGCTGGGTCAGCGAATTCTGCAATTTTTTGCCGCCTGGTGAAATCTACACATTGGCTTCATTTTTTCGTGACTCACGGACGCCACGAACTGTACGTCATTACGTAATATGTCTGGCCTGTCTGAGTCCAGAGACAAAACACAGATGTGTTGTTTTGCAATAACACTGCATGTATAGTTGGGTAGAATGAGGTACACCAAACGTGCACACTGACTGCTGTTCAAATAATTTTTTAGTTATTAAAATTTTTTCCTGTCCCAGATATTTCCTGTTACAATACCCCCCCCCCCCAATGAGAGGTTTTATGCCGAAGCATAAAAACTCTCATTACATAAAACCTAAGAGGATCAACGAAGATATGGCGCCGCAACCCCCCTTAACTCTTTATGAAAATCATGGGTACTCACCCCCCTAGTCCGGTGGCTGTGGCCGCACCTATCCGACTTTACTGGACTTCTTGTTAAGATCCCAACACCGCAAAATCAGACAGGCACATCACCACAGTATCACGTGACTCTGAAACATTCAAACAAAATATCAATAAATGGCCTTCCATTTTTCCATATCCCCAACTGATTCGTTTCCTCTTAGTCGTACTGGTTCTTTGTTAGCAAAGTACTGGTTCGATTTTGTATAAAGTACTGGTTTTTCATTTAATCTGCTAATATACTAAGACAGCTGTTCTACATTCAGATACAGTTACATAAGTAGGATACAACATAATAAACATTCCAAGTAAACATTACCATGGTTACATTGAATTACAAACAAAACATTACCCCCTTATTTACTGCAAGTCAAAAATAAATATTCCAATTTATTATATTGTCCATGTGTTAAATTAATTAATTCAACTCCAATTATTTAAACTAGTGGTCACCCAGTGGTCGAAATTCGACCGTAATTCATTAAATTTTTAAGTTTGAACGTTATTGAGGTTCTTTTGTCAAAGAGTATACCTCTATAATCATTGCATATAATTTTTTTGAATTTTGTTCTATTACGTCAGCTGCGAGCATGTACAAATACGTCATTAGCGTGTGTTGTTTGCCTTAATTGCCTGCAATACCTATGAAATTTAAAATTTAATGTTAGTAACAGTTGAAAAGAAAACACAATTACAGCTTGTATTCGTATTTATTTTTTGATATAATTCATCGTCAGTTTTAATTTTTTCATGTTATTATTGAATCAAATAAACGCTAATAAAAATGAGACTTGACATTCATAGAAGTATAAGATACATTGTTTTCAATTCCAGTGGATTACATTACATTTTTGGTAAGGTACAAAATTCGAAAACAGTTTGAAGAGTATCTGCTACAAAGCTTATATAACTTTTTAATTTTTTTTTCCTATGCATTAATTTTCGAGTTATTTGAAAAATATGAAAGATAGGAAAAATGAGGTTTAGCTTGGCTAAGCCATATTTAAAAAGCAATAACGCGTTTTTTGACATTTCCTTGGGTTTTTTTTTATTGCCATACTGACCAGGTTTCGCCAAGGCTACACAGTTATTTTGCCTATCTTTTTCGAATTATATAAAATTTAAATAAAAAATTAATACAAAATAAAAAATGAAATAAAAAATACGTGCCTCGTATTTTTTCATATATTTTTCATTAAATCAAAAAAACTGGGCAGTTAAAAAAATAAATGTTGTCCATTGAACTTCAAATAGTTTGAAAGTGAATTTAATGATTCAGAACTTCTGTGTAAATGATGTTTTTTGTAAAAACTCTTTCATCATTTGCTAAATGCCCTTGGCCATTATATTCGGAAATATAAAATCTCAAACCATCGAATGATCGAACTCTACTTGCTGCGACGTACAATTGACCATGTGTAAAAACTGGCTGCTTCAATAAAATTCCAATTTTTTCGAATGTTTGACCTTGAGACTTATTTATTATCATCGCAAATGCAGGTATAATTGGAAATTGAGTTCTTTGAAAGTTAAATGGTAAAACAGTACCAGAATATGTTAAATTTATACGTGGAATCAAAATTCTCTTATTGCGTGCGGTTCCAGTTAAAACTTCGCAATCAATAGCATTACGATGCATACACTTGATGCGCATTCTTGTTCCATTGACTAATGCTTCCTTTGTATTTAAGTTTCTGATCAGTAAAACGATGCAATTAACTTTCAATACTAACTTATGTGGTGGCAAACCACTAATAGTCAAAGAATTCAAAAACTCTACTGGATAGTTATTGATTTCATTGTCATCATCACAAATTATTTTATCGTAGCTATGATATGTTTTCTGTTCACCTGGTATTCTATTAAGTATATCAGTATTAATAAAAGTACAATCATCATTTTTAGGTGCTAAAATAACTGACTTCAATATGTTATCTGAGAGTATGTTTTCGGAAATATTTCCATACACCTCATTAATAATATTATTTTCATCTCCTATTAATTGCTGAGGTATTTCAATAATATTTTCACCAAACTGAGGGAATTGTGGGGCTTCATCATTACCAATTTTTTTCAAGAATTCGACAAATTCTATTTCACTTGGTAAGGCTCTCATATTTTGAGTAAACGTTACTTTATGAAAATAAACAAATTTATGCCAACTCGTGACACAATTTTCAATTAAAGTTGCACGTGATCCATGTGGGACAACTGGTAAGATTTGCCGAAAATCACCGCACAGAAGTATCGTTTTCACTCCAAATGGTTTATGTTTATCATTTTCATCACATAGATCCTGCAATAACTATATATGATTTTCAACACTTGCAGTGGGCACATAGAAATTTCATCAATAATTATCAATGATGATGAATTTATGTAACGTCCATAGCTACTATTTGCGGTAATATTCACTACAGAATTTTCCAAAATGGGTATAGGCAATTTAAACACATTGTGTAAAGTTCTACCTCCAAGTAATAGAGTTGAAGCTATGCCACTGAACGCTGTTGCAATGCAACTAAGATTAAGCGAATTTAATTTGTGAATGATTGCTGTTTGTGTGAATGTTTTTCCACAACCTGCATGAGCGGTTAAACAAAAAACATTAGATCCAGTATCATGGTGCAAAACTTCACGAATCACACGATCAATTAGATTACGCTGTTCAATATTTGCAGTTTCATAATGCTCACAAAACAGAAACTCTTGTTCTATTGGATCAATAGCATTTGCTTCGTCTGTTCTCTGTGAATACGTGGGAACTGGTAAACCAAGTTCTTGACATGACAAATTATGAACATTCAAAATATCTTCAATTTCTAATAGAGCTGTGTTAAAGGATACTTCTTTGTTGTAATCTCTCAAAAAATCTTCACTAAGATATACTTTAAATTCATTCCATAACGCCAATGCATTGGCTGGCACATTTAGTGCACAAATGTAACCAAATAAATTTCGCATTTGTTTTGGTGAATGTAATTCTTTTGCTTCATTTAAACATTCGCGCCATTCATTATCATTTGAAGCAATGCTGCGAGCATGGCATGCTTCAACAAAAGAAGTGTGTATAATTCCATTGTATGTTCTAACATCCTCAAATGATTTTGGACCACAGACATGTAATAAAAGCAATCGTAAATGGAAAAGTTCGATGTCTTTTGGTGATACTACATATATGCGTGTAATGATTTTATCACCTCCACGCCTTCTCTTCTTCCATTTTTTTCGGGAATCTTCCCACACATAATGCAAAGGAATTTCAATATACTTATATTCATGCGCTGATGGATCTGATCGATTCAAGTCAAAAAATGCTAATAATTTTGTTTGTCTTGCATTTTCAATTGCTTGACGTTCTTGCCCTTCTCGAAAGTAAACATTCTGTCTACGTGGTAAATGAATGTCAAGTCTAACGATGACATGTGATTGAAAATGCATTGGTAATTCATAGATGCGCCATACAGCTTCAGTTGATCCATCCGACATAACGGCCATTTAAAATTTAACTTCATCAATTTGTATTTCTTGACCTGGTTCATTTCTCTCTGAACCTAATTCAACAGATGCACTGTCATAGCCTTTATACACGTATTTATAAATGTATTTAACACTTTTAACTGTAGTGCATATTTCAACATTTATATGGCAATTAAATTTGGCAAGTAAATACGGATTGTATGGTACAACATAACGATTGTCGAGGCAACTACCGCGAACTTCAGCATTAATACCATTATCACGCCTTCTGTATAATGGATATCCATTTAATGATTCACATGTAAATTCATTAAATCGTTTTCGATAATCTTTTTTGCATTTTCCATCTCTCATACATACAGAATTTGGATTAAGTACACCGCATGGACCATGCATCATGTGTTGTACAACATATTCATGTAATGTAGGATGTGTTTGAATGTTAGGAATCTCCCAGATACAACTTTATCAATTTCGGTAGCGTTAACAATTTTATCTTGCTCATTTAAAGAGAGTAAAATGTGAGCATGAGGCAATCCTCTCTTTTGAAACTCAATTGTATAAATGAGTGCTTCAACTTTACCGAAGATTTTTTTTAGTGTAAGGCCCTCAATTAATGCTTTCAGTTTGGACTTGAATACACGCACAACAATATCAGGTCGAAAATTAGCTGACTCACCTACACCAATATTGCTAACTATTTCAGGCCAACTTGGATTGCAAGTCATTATAATAAACAAAGAAGGCTTTCCGAAATGTTGTACAATTGACATTGCATCTGAATAATTCTGATACATATTTCTTGGAGATCCATTGAATGAAGACGGTAAAATTACTCTACGGCCAACATTATTGGCATTGGGGTTCAGTTCTAAATAATCTGTTAAATTGTTGTAAACTTCAGACCTAAGACTTGTTTGATTTTGTCGAATGAAATGTAACCTTGTGCCCTCTATTCTCACATACATATCAACTATCCACTGCAGAAATAATTTTTGTGAATGGTGCAACATGCTAAAATCTTCTCTAATTGCAAGTCGATAGGCTGCATACTGAAGCATGGTTAATTTATTTCTGGGCGCTCTTGAATTAGATGTAGTTGGTACATTATGAGAAATATTGATATGCCACCCAGTATCACCATTTGGAAAAAGTAATGGATACGCTAAAGGGTCCAATGATGAATCCAAAACAGAGATATTTTTAATGGTACCATTAACTTTTGAAAACGAAACCATATTTCATTCAAAGGGTGGCTCACCATCTACTGTACTAAATATTACTGCTACATCAGTTTGAACTGCATCATTATAACGGCGTAGATCTAAATCATGATTTACTTTAATGAGCATACAAATTTCTTTATTTTGATTTTCAACTCTCTGACAATGATCTTTCATTGCAATGAATGACTGAACGAAAGGATTAATGCGTTCCAATTCAAGAGAGATTTCGCGCATTATATTGTTATTGCATGTTTGATTATAGTGTTCACGTAATCTGTAATTGACAGCAGTGTCAACATCATAAAAATATAATTGCGCATAACATGGTGAGCGACCATATCCAGCAGTCATTGGACCTGATCTGTGATAAAAAACATCATGTATTTTAAAATGATACACTCCACGCGTAACAGTATCCGAAATTTTAGCTTCTGAGCTAACCATAGCAAATGATGAATTGTATTTACGAATGTTTTCAAAATAATTTTTTGACTTTCTTTTTATTGAAGGTTCATTTGAAATAAGTCCATCATACAATGATTTAAAGTATTCAATTTGACTTAAGGCCGGTAATATTGGTTTACCCTTATGACAACATGAAGTGAATGCAGTCCTTTCACCTAAAGTGACCTCAGATTCGAAATGTTTTGCATTGCAAAACCTGCATTGTAAATGCATTAATCCACAATCAAAAGTATTAAAATTTCTTGGAATGACATTCAGTGCGCATTTAAATATATTCCTCAAAATAATTTCATCATTTTGTATACTATTTACACCATTTAAATTTGCATTTGGTCTATTATCATTTTGACTTTCACGCGAATATATATTCCTTCTTCGTTGTCTCTCACTCCGACCCGTCAATGTTCTATGTCGAGGCATAATGGAAGTAGGTGCGAATATCTGAATGTAAAAAAAAACATGTAATGAAATTACTGAAACTAAGATTAGACAGGGTTTAATTTAAAAATAATAAAATGTACTCACTTTTTTGAAACCACCAATAATAATTAGGCGAGAGTAAGGCAATTCAAATTGCTGCTACAAAATTTTCCTTTTGCAACAGGTGTATATTAAGCAAGCTGTATTTCACTTTCAACTGCACATTAATATATAAAACACAGATATCTAATATACAAAATATAAAATAAACACTTTTTTGCCTTGACATACACTCCACAGACTATTGTTGCCTGGCAACAAAATTATTTTATTTTTAACAATTACCATTTTTTGAAAAAGTTTAAATGAATTTTCAAGTGCAAATGAATGTTTTATTTTATTTTATTTAATGTATTTGTAACACATATTATATATACATTTGAGCTTACTGCACTCCTTCTCCATATAAACTTTAACTATGCCAAATCTCACACTCCTCCGTGCGTGCAATATGCTTAAAAAGGGGTACAAAGTTTTCTCTTCACGTATTAATATATAGAGATTCATACTCATACACTATCACAACGATTTCAATTCATCATAAACATTTTACATGGGTTTCAAACAACCCTATAACTGGCCTATATAAAATACAATGTCCACATGGCAATATAAACTTACTGTATACTTACATCTAATGCATATAAATTCCATACAAATTGAATATTGGTACTTTTTACCTTGACAAAACATTATTCCCCACAAAATTACACATTGATTACATAAAATCCAAGTAAACCATGACAATCATAACTATAAAATACAGATTACACCCTCAAGAATGCCTAATCCTTAACTCCTAACGTGTTTTTTTTTTACCCCCTTTATTCCTTAACCCCTGATACCCGTTACAATTTACTGTGTTCTGCACTAGGCGTCTTGGCCATCGCCGGCCTCATCCTAGCCGTAAACCACATCTCCCCCGTGGCCTGTAACTTGGTCATCCCCCATCCACTCTCACTATGACCCCCCTGGACTGTAGCGCCCAGTTGCTTCCACAAAGACTGATGCGGAAGGGGTGGACATTTTTTTTCTTTTATTCCACTCCCATCCTTTCTTCGGCTTTACAATAAAAATTCAGTATTACCTTCTTACTAATAATTACGAATACACTCCTAATGGACTATCACCCCTATATGGGTGTAAATAGCCCTGTTCCAAAAATTGGTAGATTCCCCTAAAAATAACCCCCCCAACTAATTTAACAAACCACCGGGTTAACAAAACAACAAACCACAAGCCGGTTATAACAATTAAAATTTATGATTTGCCATAATTAACTACTTTCACGGTCATGATCCGGTGAGGTCATGACCGCACTTAGGTGGGGAATCTACAGTTAAACATATAGTACAGGTGTATTATTTATACCTGTTTACATCATTAGTTGTATACACATCTTGTTTTACAAACACTAACTCACCCTACACATTTTTTATTACATCAACACTATTTCCTTCAATTTTCAATTTATATATAAATATTTCCATCATTACGTTTTAATCAATTATCATTTATTTTACAATTACAATCAAAATTCAAATCAAAATAAATTTAAACACATTACTAAAATTCACAGTTTTAAGTTAATCCAAGCCCAATACTTATTTATTTCAATTAATAATAATATCGAGTATATAAAATTTTACGTACCTTCGGGTTAACTTCCAGGATTCTATAGACGAAATCAGTTGCAGAGGGGTTATCTGGGTTTAAGTGCGAAATAATAGTAACACCGTTTATGCTGTCTAAAACAACTTACTTCCTATTTATTAAGCAAAATACTTTTTTGTTTACCCACTTGGATGACAATCCAGTTTCTTATTTTTCTTTTTTTTTAGTAATTTAGAACATTATTTGAATTATCTACATGGACAACATAAAATTAATCAACGAACAAATCTTACTTAACTATAACAAAATAATTCACAAGCTTAATGGACCAGTACTTTTATAATGCTATTTGTTACCCCATTTAGATCTTACCCCATTACCCCTTTTAATCTTATTTTTTTAAAATGAATTATTTCTTTGTGAGGGTTAGTATATTTAGCTGATAGTTTGTTATGGGTACTTAACCATTCCAGCGGCGTCCCAATTGATTTCACCAACTATGCAGGTTACTTTCCATTTCCCAGATCACTCCGCACTTCCGTGTTTATACAGTTAATAAGTTTTTCACACTCCGTCTTATGTGGCGGTACAAACAGTATTTAGTTGTGTTATGCTATTGTTGACTACCTTTTATTTTATTACATTTTGTTGGCTGACATAACTAGCTCGCGAGCACTGATTGTGTTTTAATTAGTTGACCGCGCAGTCAGAGAAATACGAGTTGACTGACTCAATCTAGCGTTAGGGTACTGACTACCAGGGGTGAGGCTGGTCACGTGATCGCCAGTACGAGCTCCGATTGGTTATTTTGAAATGTTCTAGAAGCTGGGTCAGCGAATTCTGCAATTTTTTGCCGCCTGGTGAAATCTACACATTGGCTTCATTTTTTCGTGACTCACGGACGCCACGAACTGTATGTCGTTACGTAATATGTCTGGCCTGTCTGAGTCCAGAGACAAAACACAGACGTGTTGTTTTGTAATAACACTGCATGTATAGTTGGATAGAATGAGGTACACCAAAGGTGCACACTGACTGCTGTTCAAATAGAGTTATTAAAATTTTTTCCCGTCCCAGATATGTCCCGTTACAGGCCCAAATAGTGGATGAAAATGTTAATAAAATCGTAAAGATCTATCAAGTGTTAAATTTATTTGTTTCCAGCAAATCGTACAGATATATTTCAGGGATTGCACAGCATACTGCCATATGTTGTTTCCCATCCTTTTCATACTGTGTTAATCGTGATGTGTTTCAATTAATGCATTGTACTGTTACAGAAATAGTTGGAAATATGTTTGTTGTAATTTAAGACTTAAAACAGTCCGTCTCATCCACAGCATTTAGGAAATCATAAATTGAAATAGATTATTTAATAAATACAAATAATTATTACTTGAAGGAAAGTGTATAGCATGTATAGCTTTGCAAATAAAATAAACCAGATAATAGAAAAAAGTAATAAAAAAAACAAAGTAATAATAATAACAAAATAATAAGAAACATACGAAATAAAATAAAAAACAAAGTAACAATAGCAAAAACAGACTTATAACAGTAGCAATTTGTAGACTTACCTGGTACTTCATTTTTATCAGCCGAGGTTTTCAAGTAGCATAATAGTAGTGAACTAAATCCATAAGCACTATGTATTCCCTATCTCATGCAATGTGTTCCCTATCTCGCCCACTGTCTAACCCAACAGTGGAACCAACAATAGTTAATAATTTTGGTATAGTACTGTTATGGGAAGTATAGTACTGTTATAAAGTCTCACTGATCGTCATATGGTACAGTGGAAACACCAATGAAGTCACTAATTACCAACTTTAATTAATCACAAATAACAGTTTCCAATCAACATGTTATTCAACAAGATTATACTTGTAGAATAATTCAAGTTAAATTTGTCCACAAGCAATAATAATGTCAGGTATTAGAAGTCCCACAAACACAATAATACTTTGCCACAATACTTTGTACAGTACTTGAATAAATCACACTTATAACTGTCTTCTAAGCAGCAACTGTTACCTGCAGGGTTCCAGACTAATGCTCCATAATATGTGTCAACAAGCATTCAAAAACTGGAGGGTACTTTAGTGCGGTCTTAGCAGAAACATGCACCTGCTTGGCTGGCCACGATACATGTAGAACGACACTCTCCATTGTTTGAGAACGTTCCGTCGTGTCGTTGCAGTACGTACCTTTAGATTGAATTGTTTGTGTGAATCCACATGACGAACAAATTCATCTCCCAAATATTAAATAATATGTTAATAAAAACTGCAGTAAACCTATTCAAGAAAAATAAGCAGAGCATCTTGACATAATTCATAAATTATTAAATCTGGCTTGGCGAGCGTGTCTCCACGATTTCTTCTTCACTTAAGATCTGACGACCATGTCATAGTCACTAGTTATCCAAGCTGAAACGTCACTATTGTAAACCTCAGCACAACTCTCTAACCGATGAAAATTTGAACAAAATCATTTGCACTGATCTCTTGTTGACTTTTTGTCTTTTAAAATTAGGTTTCATTTTTTTCTTCTGTGATGCTAGGCCACAGATTTTCCAAAGTGTTGACCTTTCAATTTCTTCCCACGATCTGCAGCCAGCTGAATGACACTTTTCAATATCACTTGTTTAAGAGATCCATGAGATTGACTGATCGTTCTGCTTCTTGTTTTTTCCAAAAGTGCCAGGCAGTGGTTTTTTTTTTGTGGTAGCACTACTTTATTGTTTCAATCATGCCTTGATCCATTGGTTGCAATAAAGCCATGATGTTTGTTAGCAAATGTTTTACAAAATTATATCCAGCTCATAATTATTCTTCTCCAGGATGGCTTGGTGCATGTAAACAGCACTGCTTTCTCTGGTAACCACTGTGCTTTTAAAAATTTGTTTATACTTGGAACAAACTTATTAAAAAAAAACAATCTTTTAAAATAATGTCATCCATCCATGAGATTTCTGTGACACGTGCTGTGCTGGAAGGGCATTTAATTGACATTTTAAAATGCTCTGGGCTTAGCTGATTTGCCAATCACTAAAAGTGGCATTTTAAATGTACCAGATTCATTACTGCATGTAAGCAGCATTACTCTTTCTTTCTTTATTTTAAGCCCTTGTACTGCAGAATCCAATTTTGAGACTAATGTTTTTTTCTGGTAACATTTAGTAATTTAAGCCGGTTTCAGTGGCATTAAAAATCTGGGGAGGCTCTAGTTTCTTATCACTCACAAATTTTCCAAATTTTATTTTAAATTTGTTATTAGCAACAGTGTCCCCTGATGGAATTTAACCACTGACACTAAGGTCATGAATACTGTGCCTTCATTCCATCTTTACAACCAGAAAGGTCACCTTTAATTTTCCTTCAGTTTTAGTCCCATTGTTTGTAATGTTGGGCCTGATATGGGAACGTCCATTTCTCATTTTTCGTATAACCAAATGTACAAAGCCTCATCTAATTTTTTTTTCTTTTTAGTGTACTTCTTTTATACAAACAATCTTTTATACTTATTCGTATATTTATAACCATGGGTAAAAAATGAGAATTTATATAAATGTATTTTTAAATATATTATATGTAGAATGAATCATTATAGAAAATTTAAACAGAACACATTCATGAAGTGTGTTTTGAATGAAAAAGTACATTTTCCGAGTTATTTAAGTTATTCATAAAGTCTAAATAATTATTTTTAGTATTTTGATACTATAGTTTTCTCTTCTAAATTTTTTTTATCAGAGTAACTGTTCTTTGTGTTATCAGAAACAACACAGTTATTAAGTTAATGGAATATGATAAAGAAGTTGCATTATAAACTGAAAAACAAGTTTTCACTTCTAAACTTGAAGTATGTGAAACTAATAAAGTACATCAATGTAACAGATGTCTAATTATTTAACAGTTATTTAGTATGACATTTGTGGTATAAATTTTACTTTTAGAAGTTTGAGTAGAAGGTACGACTTTAAAATTAAATCTTCACACTGTACACTGGAGCATGTAGCACCTAGCGGTGCTCACTATGCTCGATGTCATACTTGATTAGACAGGCCTCAGTTCTGGTGACTGTGACTAGCGCCCCATCGCCCAACTGCTGTGTTCCCCACTAACTACCCAGTTGTTGCTGCTAACATGATGTGTCGTTCAGCTATACATGCACACTTAATGAAGGTTTTTACTTATTTTGTCTGTGCTTATATAACATATAAGAATAGGAAAATGTCACCTCAATATCAGAAAAGTTATGAAAACTTTACATAACTACCACAAGTGTAACTACCAAATTTCTATCTACATGAAATTTCTTTCTGTAATACTATTCAAGAAATATAGACAAAGCATCATTTCTCACACCTCTAGTCAATCTCATCACCTACCTCAGTCCAGAATGCTCAGCTCTTACATCCTAACCAAATATACTGTTACTCAGTATATAATTTTATAATTTTAAATAAAAGATATTTTAGGTTTCAATTTTAACCTAAAAGATATAACACAGTATTTGTTTTGTTAAATTTCTAATAGACTTTTGCTTAAAACCTACCTTAATATTATTACTAATCTGCCTTCAGGTAGAATGGATTGCCTGATTAAGTTAGAGTATGTCATTCCTTTTAAAGATAGTGCTCTATATTGCTTAAACTGTAGTCAAATATTTCCAAACCCATTCTTAAGCACTTATAAAATCTACCACTATCTCTCTTCACTTTTTGACAAAAATGATGGTACTTTTCTTATCTTCATTTTTTATAAATATTCTGAATACATTTTGCGTATCCAAAATGTTTAGAATAATGGTTATTATCGGGTCCTTCAGTCTTTCAACTGGTTTGTACCCTCCCTGCATATATACTCATGGTGTGTGTATTATGGAGTCTCTTACAGGTATGTGGGACCTACAGTTTAATGCCGGATCCGAATGGCATAGTTGGGGAGAGTTTATACTAGGCAGGATACCCTCTTGCTGGTTTCCCATTCTCTTTTGAGGGGGTAATGGAGAATAATGGTAGTCTGAAAATATTTTGTCGTTACTGGAGCTCATCTTGAATGCAAGTGACATGTTTCATTCTCCTAGTGTCTACTGTACACACATATCAGTCTCTACAATCAACGTGAGTGGAGGCAACGAGTAACAAATAATAGTGTTCACCTTGTGTGTATACCCTCATAAAGTTCTATGCACTAGTACACAAATGAAATAAAACATCAAATTAATATTTTCATTATAAACACTATGTAGATTATTTCTTCTTCTAATATCAAATAATAGGCTCATGCCCGTTATATGGAACTTAGCAATTCCTTCGGTGAACAACAGTCCTCTTATCTATACACTGAATATTAAAACCCTCTAGCAATGGCCTGTTTTCAGTCATTATTGCAACATGCTCCTTTCATCCACTCCTATATTCTGTTATCTGTTTATCAGGGTGGCCACAAGCCTGGAAAAGTCATGGAATTTGAAAACCTGGAAATTTGAACCTGGTCTACAATTGTATCAGACCTTAATGCAACTATCGATAGTAGTCAATATGGCATCAATATCGGGTGGTTGTAAAAGTATACATGTGCTAAAGGTTATAGTGATTGTAGAAAATTTAAGTTTAAAGTGAGGTCACTGGTTTTTTGAAAGCAGCATTGTTATAATGGACTGGTTGTGTTGCGTGCCCCGATGTAAATTGAATTACGGGAGTTCAGATACTTCGGCATTTAGATTTCCCAAGGATGAGGTTATGAAAAAGAAGTGAACCAGATGTATCCGTCAGGAGTCCCACGTTGAAACAAGCCACGGAGGAGGTTGCTCCACTACAAATGATAAGATTTTTCCGAGCCTCGCAGTGCATGTCCAGCTGAAGTGGTACCATAGGTGAAGCATGTGGCTGCAGATATAGCTGAGGGGGCTGTTTTGGCTGTCACATCATCACCACAGCTACAAGATCTTTCCGGGCCCACGAAATCCAGCGCTCCCTTACGAGGGCAGGGGCTCTTCAAGTATGCCGTAGCGGATAGTGTGACAGCAGCCGAGATCACCTGGTCTATGTATTCAGTAGAACACCATATGTCTATCAGATGCGTCGGTGCAGCCACCACTGCATTTTCTGTTATGTTCCCTGACAGCGAAATTGCATCTAGTATGAGGCTTGAGAGGACTAAAGTTGGCTACCTTGTTTCATTTGGCCTAGCTCCGTATTTTCGTGACTTACTCACTAAAGATATTCAAGAAAAAGATTGTTTTGTCGCTTGTTTTAACAAAAGTTTAAACAAATATAGCCAAGACCAGCAGATGGATATTTGTATTAGATACTGGAGCATGTCTTCTAGTGAAGTCTGCTGTAGATATTTTTCCTCTGCTTTCTTGGGCAAATCTCTGCTTCTGATCTTGTAGATGCATTTCAGTCTGAACTGGAGTGCCTGAATTTAAAACAAGCTTCTCTCTTTATCAATAGATGGGCCAAACGTTAATCTGAAATTTCTAAAAGACTTACAAGATAATTTTAAGTCTGAGTTTGGTGAAGATGATCCTTGTTTTATGTTTATTGGTACATGTGGTTTGCATGTATTAAACAATGCCTTCAAAGGGGGAGCAAAGGCGACAAAGTGGAAAAGTGTTGAGTTTCTCTGAAGTTTGTATAATTTTTTAAAAGATGTACCAGCCCGTAGAAGTGATTATATAAGGATTACAAACTCTGAGCTCATGCCTTTCAAGTTTTGTTTTATTTAATGGCTCTTAAATAGGAAGTGTGCCGACAAGCGCTACTAATGGTTCCACATTTGATAGAGTTCAAGTTGTGCCTTGAAAAAGATCCTGGTCAAAAAAAGGTTCCAGGTACTCATAGTTAAAAGATTATTTCTACTTCCCTAGAAGATAAACTTTTGACTTTGAAATTGAGCTTCTTCAGTTACATTGCTAACCAGATAGAGCCATTCTTAACTAAGTATCAAAGTGATGAACCATTATGTCCCTTTCTTTTTACTGATCTTTCAGCTTTTATGTCAGACTTGTTGAATATGTTCGTTAAAAAGAAACTCTTACAGGGTTTGTCTTGTCCTGCTAATATTAACCTAAAGGAGCAAAGAATTTGATAGAGCCAAAGAAGTTTCAGTTTAACTTTAACATACGGGCGGAACTTAAAAAACTTGCTAATGTAAAAGATTCTGAAATCTTACAGTTCAAAACTGAATGCATTTTGATGTTGAAGGAACTGTGCATTAAGCTACAGGCAAAGTCACCCCTCACTAACGAGTTATGTAGAGCCATATCATTCTGTGATCCTTCGCTTATTTATGGTCATAAGGAGACCGCTTTTAAACGATTAAATAAGACTTTAGAAAGTTTCAAGAGAATAAGTGGTTGCAAGGTAATACTTGTGACAAAAAAAAGTTCTTTGTCTGACTGAATCTGCCACGTCCAGCATGAAGTACTGTGATCGTAAAAGTAAACGCCTTGACCACTTTTGGAGAGAAATACTTACTACAAGTAATTTCAGCAATGATCTTCTGAATTTTATTAAAAACGTATTAATTTTTAGTCATGGTAATGCCAGTGTCAAGCTTGGGTTTTCTGTCAATAAAGAAATGATAGTGGATAACCTCCTAAATAAAATGTTAGTGGGTCAAAGACTAGTTTATGACAGCATTAAATGTGCTGGTGGCTTCTCCAAAATTGAAATAACAAAGCAAATGATCTTTAAATGCCGCAAGGCCAGAAGTGCCCAAGAAGAGCACCTGAAGATGGAAAGAGAGCGTCGGGCTGAATGAATTGAAGCAGAGAAAAACAGAAAGAGAATTCTGAAAGATATAGCTGACCTGAAGGAGAAGAATATGAGAGTAATTGCTGAAACAGAAAAAAAGAAGGGACAAATTGATGAAGAAATTCAAGTACTTACAGGGTTAGTACAGAAAGGGCAAACAAAAAAAATAGTTCAGATGGAAATGCTGCATAAGAAATGACCGTTAAGTGCTGCAACAGCCATAAAAAATTAATATGCTGCTATGGTTAAGTTTTGATTTTTTATAGAAAACCTTTGCAGTACAACACTGATCTTACTGTGTGACAAATATTTACAGTTTAAATGGGTTTTAGAATCCAGAGTTCTAATTTTATTTTTATTTATATTGTTTTTAACAGGGATTTTGTTTTTATGCTTTTGACCTGTTGAAAATACTAAAAAGAAAATGTATGTTCTTTATTAGATTGTTGAATGTAATAATACAGTTCAAATAAAGCAAATAAAATGTTCCTACTTTAAAACTTCTTGTTTTTATTTTACCTTGTCATTTGTAAGTGATTTTATGATTTTTTTATAGTATCGAAGAGATTTACAAGTTTTTTATGTCATCTCTGTCACTAAACCCTAAAATCTCTTGTCTTTGAGAGAGAATATCCCTAAGCAGTGTTTTTTTGCCGTTATATTATGTCTGTAAATGTTTTACAAGTAAATTTGGGTCTGGAAAACATGGAATTTTGACACAGATTTTTGTGGCCACCCTGATTATTTTATTCTTTTATCTGCTTACTTTTAAGTGACACACATTCAGTTTCTTGAATGCCTTCTTGGTAGTTTTTTTGAGTCTGTAGTAACAGAAGATTTGTATTAGTATGCTGTTTTTTATAGCCCATTCATTACACATACTGAAAGCCCAAATTGTATCGTTCCACTGTTTCCCCATGCTTTTTACTTTCTCATTAGTATGCCCTGTTTCAAGTCCATCATTTTTTACTACATTTTTCATTAATATTATATCTGAGCATTATATCTTTTCTAAACTGCAGGTGTTGCAATTTTTGTTAACTGCAGTAGTTTTTTCTTAAAAAGCTGTTTCAAACTAGCATAATTGGTATTACACGGATTACTATATATTAAGGTAACCAGGAAGTGTAAAATGGTAAAAAATGGCATTTTTTTACCTTAACATAATCTGCTTTTCTTTATGAACAATTTGATATGCGAATTATTGCGTAAAAACAATATTTTGTAAAGGTACACAGGACCGTGTAGGAATTTGTAGATAAATCCAAATATAATTTTATTGTGATTTAATGTATTAAACGACATAAGGTTAGAATTTCCCAAATATATCATGCTACGCAGTTTGCCAGAACGACTCAACGCCAAGGTCACGGGTGTACGTGACATACGGCAGATATTCAGACGAAACGACGAACGGACAATGCTGAAACGTCATAATAAATACGACAGATGTAACAACTGTGATGTAAAACAATGCCATCATCAGCTGTGGACAATAGGTTGATGACGAATAATCCCTTCCACCTGGTGAATTTACAACAATATGTCCGTCCCAGTCGCCAAACTACACTCAGTGCAGGAGCACGTTACAAAATTCGCTGGCAAATTATTGCCAGCCCAAAAGTGTTTTAAAATATAACAATGTAATCAAACATGTAACTATTTAAATCAGTGAACTAGCAGAATACAAAATGTGACATAAATTCAGTGCAGTCAGAAGAACAGACATAGAACAGAAAATTCGGCGAACACCCGCTGGCAATGGAGAGCGTCTGAAGAGAAACTGCTACATCTCAAATTCAGGAAAGTCGAAATTTATATCAACCTTTTTTTTATTAAATTTGAGCTCAAAAAATTCTAAATTAAAAAATGTACCAGTAAATTGCTGTATGGGGAGAGAGAGAGAGAGAGAGAGAGCGTGTGTGTGTGAAATCGTGCCGGCACATACAAGCAAAGCCATGAGGCATTGGTTTATGTTCTAACGTAAGAACTTATCAATTTGAATACATAATAACTGCAGTTTATTAAGAATACACTTGTTTATAAATTCAATAATGAAGCTAGCGCATGAATAATTGAAATTGACGTAGTTGGAATACAGCGGAAACACGTCGCCGCCATTTTGTTAATCTATGTAAGAGCGACTCCATTTTGTTTTGTTTTATGTCGATTTTAAATTTTAATGTCAGTAAAAAGCAAGTTTATCTACCATACACTGTTTGAGTTAGTTATTTCGAGCAACCTTCCTGTCTCTGATGATCGCTTAACCAGAATCCTGGAACCCTTAGGTCAATTTAAAAATATTAAGTTGAGACTACAAGATGGCGCCGGAACAAGCATGGCATATACAATAAATATGGTAATAAAAGGTAAGGTATCAACAAAAATAAGTTTAATAAATGTGAGTAAAGTAACAAATGCCGCCCAGAACCAGCGACTTATATAAATATTTTAAAGTAACAAATGGTGCCTGAACTGGCGACTTGATATAAATAGAGATTTTATACAAATAAGCCGGAGTCAGAGACGAATGGTTGTTGGAAAAAGGAATTGACACGTAAGATATACCTGGTACGTAGATAATAAGATAAGTTATACCGTGATTGTTAGGTTATGATGTTGTTATGTTAGATATATGTAGAGAAACAATTTGAAACAAAGATATTTAAACTAAATTTTTTTTCTTCAAAATGGCAGACAATGAGGAAAGTGTCAACCTGACAGACACAGAAACAGAGTCAATGATAATGAGCAATGTAGAAGTACAATCTACTCCAACGACAACTAGAATAAGAGTTGCCGGTGAATGATACGTTTAACTTAATAAAAACAATGTCTGAAAGTATGAATAATAATTTTAATGAGAAATTTCATGAACAGAGTGTAAAGTTTGATGAAAAATTTGACAAATTTGATGAGAAGTTTAATGAAGTGAAAAACAAAATTAAGAGACAAACATGTTATTTTAATACACAATTTGACGAAATGAATAAAAGGTTAGATGAGAAATTAAGTCAAATAAGGAATAAGAAGGTAAGTAGCAGTGACAATATGACGAAAAATAAGGAAGAAAGAATTAATAACAAGGTGAGTAATAATGATGATTTGAATAATGAGTTCACAAGTGATAACAATGATATAAGTAAAAATATGGTGTTAGAAAATAAGGGTGTGAATATTGAGAGTACTGATGAAATTTTGAAGGGAGTAAAATGTAATAATGGAGTGTTAGTGTGTGTTAATGAGTCAGAGAGAAAGTGGAGAAAGAGTATACAGGTAGAGGGGTTGCAGGGGGTAAAATTTCCCCATAATGTTGTAGTCGGGGGTGAAGAAAAGGCTTCACGCGCGTATTGGAAGACACATGGTCTACAAATAGCCGTCCCTGGATTTTTTGTGCACCTGATAGGTGGTGCAGCAATAAAGTTGTAGTGTCCCCTTTCGTGTATCATGAGTTCATTGGAAAAGCCCAGATGGATCATGATAACGTTGTGTTACCCTTGGCGTGGTATCAAATAGGTCAGTGGGGTTGTGAGAGGTATTGTGATGAGAGAGAGAGATAAAATTATTTAAGGTGAATAAAAATTATGAAGGATTTGTAGAAAGGTTAGGTGGAGAGAGAAGTGATAATAATAGCAAGTACTTACCTTGTATTAAAACTGAGGTAGCAGTAGATGATGTTATTAAAGATGATAATATAACTTACCTGGTTATAACAAATTATACTAAGGGCGACAGGACCATACTCTATGATGACACGTTATATGACAAAATAATAAGGAATAATTCTAATGATATTGTGGAAGGGTATACCAAATTAAATAAGTATTATATTGAGTGTAATAATATCATATATTCAATAATAAATAATATGTGTAGACCTAAGATTGGACTGTTATATGACGATGGTGGATAAGTGTTTTATTGTGTATGAACATTTAATTATGTGAAAGTGTGGTTTTGAAATGGATTGTCTTGTGAAACGATTTTGGTCAATGATAACAAATAATAAGTTGGATTGTATATTTTTATGTGTTAATGTCAATGTATTTGTGTATTACATTATGTTGTATATTATATGTTGTGTAAATCATGCATGTAATAGGAATTTATAGTTTAATTGATTTAATAATAATTATAAAATGTTTCAAACTAAATAAGTGATGAAAGCAAGGGTGAAATTTTAAATGATTGAATTAAATAATCGGAGATTAATTAATTATTGTGGTACAAAGAAAGTTTGATAATGAAGTTAAATGATTTTATGAGATTTAGATTATCTAAAGAATAGCAAATGATTAAACATAAATATGGTCATAGTGTGTGTGGCGAGGAGGTTGCTACAGGGGTAGCAACGGTAACCAATATTAAGTATTGAGTATATGAGGTTGACATTTGTGTTGAACATAAAAGATAAGGATGATTCTGCTTTAAAGAAGTATTAAAATCAGGAAAACTGATCAATGAAGTTTAAATAGTTAGATTGTTTGCCATAATAAAGTTGTGTTTTGAATTCTAGATGATAGAGATATAGATAATTGTTGTTGGTTTTAGGAAACGTAAGGAATTATTTTACGTGTTGTTATCTTAGAATCAGAGTATATTTTCTTGTGGTGAAAAGAGTTGAAATATTATTGACTGGAGTCGAGAAATTATTTGATAAATGTAGGAATGAAAAAAAGAGAATGAGACATTCTGTCGTAAATCTTGTTATTTGGTATTTGTGTGATGATTTAAATTGTAACAGTAATTATAAAAAAGAAAGAATTTTAAAAAAGTAAGTTTGCAAGGGATTAAGCAATTTTAAATCTCACTATGATTCTTAAAACCCCTGTATGTACTCAGTATGAGAATAAGTAGTAATTAAGAAGTTCAAAGAAACTTTAATAAAAAGGCATATTGTAAATAGTTATTATTGTCGTATTTAACCCTTTGCTTGTTGTCAGGCGGTGACCTGTTAATTCTGGACTCGACATGTTTCCCGAGTCGTCTGTAATTTAGGATGAGATAAAAATCATAATGTTAATAATTAAAAAAATCTAAAGACACAGATAGTCGTTAAATTAACTCATTTAAAATATATATGTTTATTAAGGTATAGTTTGTGTAAATAAAAAATGTTAACTTGAATAAGTGTAGGGACTATATTCTCGCGGAGTAATTGCCCCTCTACCTTTTGTTAAGTACCAGTTGAAGCGAGCAGAAAAACTCTCTCTCGCTATGCTGACCTCACAGTGTGCAGACGTACGAGCGAAAGCTCTGATAAAATGTTGTTAGTTTGGTTGTTTAATTTAAATGTAGTTTAGTAACTACTGCTACAAAAAGCGTGTAGCATGTACTATTAACAATAAAAATGTGGTAACAAGAAGAAATAATATGTAACAACAAAAAAGTAAGAGTGTTAAGCAAGATGACGACTCCCTTCAAGAAGTAACTCACATTTCAACATCATTCCTGAAGATGTGATCTGAAGGAACTGCTTAAAGACACGTATACCCGGCAGAAGACGCTGTTTAGGACATCCAAAAATCTACATAGACTTACACCGAAGAAGCTTCAATCACCTCTGTGAACTTTTGACACATTATTGACGAGGACCCGACTCAGATGATGACGGCGCGTACGAGGATTCCCAAGACGGACACCCCAGGACGAGGTTTCTACATTCCATTCTAAAGGTGACTCGATAGCCTGTCTATCGAGAGTTAATAATATTTGTTATACTACACACTTCCAAAAGAGACTTTTCAAAGACAATTAATTTAACGTAAACATTAAAAATGTAAATCTAAGAGTTTACTGTAAAACTCAAACTTCATACGTTGTAACGCTTTATATATTGATGTATCTTATTATTATTCCAAGTAATAGAACCATTCTTCAAATGGTTAAAGAAATCTTGCAAGCTAAGATAATAATTTGAATATAAATAAAAGTCTTTATTATCAAATACAGAAAGTTAACCCGGATCCGAGGTATAGCAAAATAGAGTCAATTTGATCCCAAAGTTTTATAAAAGAATTTAAATACTTTAGTTTAATTAGTAATGTCATGGGATCTGTCAATAACAGTTGTTAAATAAAGAGAAGTCGTCTTGTTACACACAGAAAATGAGTGCGTAAATCAGTACAATACCTTCCCTTGTTTCCTTACACTGTTAGTAAGTAATTTGTTCAGTTAATTTAATTTGAATACAGTTCGTTACAACGTAGGCAGCCCATGTAATTGACAGAGCTCAGTTAAGATGGGTTCCCTGGATTTGTAATGCGGCAATACGTTACAAAATTGCGCCACTCTGCTTATTTTTATAAATGGTATTGTGTTGTTGTTGTCTTGTAAGAATAATTGTGTACAGAGTGTAACAAACAGAATTGTGCCACTCTGTAGTTTTCTTAATTTGTTAGTAAATTAAATAAATCCCTGAATGTTATTGATCTATGCACTCAGATAATGTAATTAATGTAAATTTAATTTTTAAACATATCTCATATCTTACGCAAAAAATACGTAAATGATAGTCAGTAGAAGTTGAAATATCATTGTGTGAAGATATATGCATGTACCTACTTGCATACATTACTTGTAATGTTTGGTCAACTGATCAGTCTCTAACAGGTTGGTTTTAAGACAATCCATGACCTGTTGTTTCTTGAATACTCCTGCATAGTATATGTTAGACATACACTAACATGTGTCTATAGTAACAAAACTTTGTTAATAATAATAACGCTCATTCGTAAAGTAGACCCAGTTAATTACGTGAAAGGAATTTCGTAATTTGAACTTGTGAACAAAATAACTAATTGATTTACCTTCCCCAATTAAAATGAATTCTTAGCAAGTAAGAAAAGTAAAGTAATCATAATCATTCGGAAAGTAAATGAATGAATAGAGTCAGAGTGTTATAAAACGTAATAATAGTCCATATTGTTGAATAAGATTCACCCTAACGTCTGTGCTCCCTTCCGCCTGTTCGGACCTGTTCAGGAAGTAATCACTGGCATTGTGTAGAGAACAATAAGAGTAAAACCCCCCTTTCTCACTGACACACTCAGCCTACCTGTGTTAACTAAATAAAGCGGGTGACCTACATTCCAGAAAACAGCTGATCGGTATTCAACTTTGAAATATATGTGTGTGGAATTTCTGTCTCTCCTTTAGAAGAGAAATTGTTCTTGTCGAATTTGTGTAAATTATTTACTTGAGAATTTATCTTATATATGTGATAAATGTGTACAGTATAGTAGTTCAAGTATTTTCCCCGTGACGACCATTAAATAATGTAGTGACTTAATAATAATAAATTTATAATAATAAATAAAGTGTGCTAAATAAATATGGTAATTAAATAGGAAATTAGTTCTAGGTGCGTTTCTTAAATCTCCCCTAAGTGAATAATAATAATTGCTTAAATAATAAAGCTAAATAAATCCTTAGTTAAACTAAATTGTGTGAAGTGTAGCAGTAAGTAAGATAAAAGAAAAAATAATACGAGTAACGTTGCATAGTGTAAACACCCCGGTGGTGGCCAGTTAGAGGAAATAAAGTGTGTTCAGAATTGTAGTAAGCAGCCACTCACCCTCCCTATTGTGATAAACCGGTCCTAGCCTAAACAATTGAAAACCTTCCTAGTGTGCATTACAATGCATTTGTGTAAAGTGTCTCCCCTCCCGCATAGTTTGTTTAGTTATTGTTAAAGAGATAAAAGAGAATTATCTTCGTGAGATTCCGCTTCTCTCAAGTAACAGTAATCTAAAGTGGAGTATGGGATCCTCTTTAGATTATATTAGAGATAAGTTTATGGTATATAATCAAGAAGTGATTATACATGTAACGTAACAGGTCACAACGGCGCCGACTGAAAAGGGTAATGATAGGGCAGAAAGGTGCCAAAGATCATTAAGGAATGCTGAAAGCTAACTGGTGTAGTTAGAGTAAGCTGTTGTCAGTCGGGCCACGATGTTGTGAGTTACGGATAAGTAGGGATCTTTCCAATCTAAGGTTTGGAAATTAGTATTAAGATTAAAATATAAGTTAGTACTATAAGAAGTGAGAAAAAGGGAATTTCACGAAGGCGATCATTTAAATGAACAAGATCATTTAAAGAGAATTAGAGAAAACAAACTGTGCACTAATAATAAATAACTTCACACACTGACACCATTCATACTCCAAAATCCCAAAGTTAAAAAAAAAAAAAAAAAAAAACCGTAATGTGCAAATTAAGCGGTGGAGTATGTGACAATTTAAATTGTAACAGTAATTATAAAAAAGAAAGAATTTTAAAAAAGTAAGTTTGCGAGGGATTAAGCAATTTTAAATCTCACTATGATACTTAAAACCCCTGTATGTACTCAGTATGAGAATAAGTAGTAATTAAGAAGTTCAAAGAAACTTTAATAAAAAGGCATATTGTAAATAGTTATTATTGTCGTATTTAACCCTTTGCTTGTTGTCAGGCGGTGACCTGTTAATTCTGGACTCGACATGTTTCCCGAGTCGTCTGTAATTTAGGATGAGATAAAAATCATAATGTTAATAATTAAAAAAATCTAAAGACACAGATAGTCGTTAAATTAACTCATTTAAAATATATATGTTTATTAAGGTATAGTTTGTGTAAATAAAAAATGTTAACTTGAATAAGTGTAGGGACTATATTCTCGCGGAGTAATTGCCCCTCTACCTTTTGTTAAGTACCAGTTGAAGCGAGCAGAAAAACTCTCTCTCGCTATGTTGACCTCACAGTGTGCAGACGTACGAGCGAAAGCTCTGATAAAATGTTGTTAGTTTGGTTGTTTAATTTAAATGTAGTTTAGTAACTACTGCTACAAAAAGCGTGTAGCATGTACTATTAACAATAAAAATGTGGTAACAAGAAGAAATAATATGTAACAACAAAAAAGTAAGAGTGTTAAGCAAGATGACGACTCCCTTCAAGAAGTAACTCACATTTAAACATCATTCCTGAAGATGTGATCTGCAGGAACTGCTTAAAGACACGTATACCCGGCAGAAGACGCTGTTTAGGACATCCAAAAATCTACATAGACTTACACCGAAGAAGCTTCAATCACCTCTGTGAACTTTCGACACATTATTGACGAGGACCCGACTCAGATGATGACGGCGCGTACGAGGATTCCCAAGACGGACACCCCAGGACGAGGTTTCTACATTCCATTCTAAAGGTGACTCGATAGCCTGTCTATCGAGAGTTAATAATATTTGTTATACTACACACTTCCAAAAGAGACTTTTCAAAGACAATTAATTTAACGTAAACATTAAAAATGTAAATCTAAGAGTTTACTGTAAAACTCAAACTTCATACGTTGTAACGCTTTATATATTGATGTATCTTATTATTATTCCAAGTAATAGAACCATTCTTCAAATGGTTAAAGAAATCTTGCAAGCTAAGATAATAATTTGAATATAAATAAAAGTCTTTATTCTCAAATACAGAAAGTTAACCCGGATCCGAGGTATAGCAAAATAGAGTCAATTTGATCCCAAAGTTTTATAAAAGAATTTAAATACTTTAGTTTAATTAGTAATGTCATGGGATCTGTCAGTAACAGTTGTTAAATAAAGAGAAGTCGTCTTGTTACACACAGAAAATGAGTGCGTAAATCAGTACAATACCTTCCCTTGTTTCCTTACACTGTTAGTAAGTAATTTGTTCAGTTAATTTAATTTGAATACAGTTCGTTACAACGTAGGCAGCCCATGTAATTGACAGAGCTCAGTTAAGATGGGTTCCCTGGATTTGTAACGCGGCAATACGTTACATTTGAAAAATTAGGAATTAAGAAAACCAATGCCTCTTAACATAAACCAATGCAGCTAAGGGGAGACATATCAGTTGTGGATATGGGATTAAACAAGGCCACTATTTAATTTTGTATTCGATGTTTCAGAGTTTAGTGATGCTGTGACGGCGGTCCTGAGCTGGCCAGCGCGTCAGAGCAGGAACGTCAAGTGCCTGGATGGCCTTACGGTGTTGGGATCTCGCAAGAGAAGTCCAGTAAGGTCAGGCAGGTACTGTCATCATCATTGGACCAAGGGTAAGTGATTTGTATTCTTTTATATAAACAGTACAGGGGGTTGTGGCGACATATCCGGGCTGATCCCTTTAGAAAGTATGAATGAGTCAATGAGAGTTTTTATGTTTCGACATAAAACCTCTCATTGAGGGGGTTTTGTAACGGTACATTGGACCGTGTAGGAATTTGTAGAGAAATGCAAATATAATTTTATTGTGATTTAATGTATTAAACGACATAAGGTTAGAATTTCCCAAATATATCATGCTACGCAGTTTGCCAGAACGACTCAACGCCAAGGTCACGGGTGTACGTGACATACGGCAGATATTCAGACGAAACGACGAACGGACAATGCTGAAACGTCATAATAAATACGACAGATGTAACAACTGTGATGTAAAACAATGCCGTCATCAGCTGTGGACAATACGTTGATGACGAATAATCCCTTCCACCTGGTGAATTTACAACAATATGTCCGTCCCAGTCGCCAAACTACACTCAGTGCAGGAGCACGTTACAAAATTCGCTGGCAAATTATTGCCAGCCCAAAAGTGTTTTAAAATATAACAATGTAATCAAACATGTAACTATTTAAATCAGTGAACTAGCAGAATACAAAATGTGACATAAATTCAGTTCAGTCAGAAGAACAGACATAGAACAGAAAATTCGGCGAACACCCGCTGGCAATGGAGAGCGTCTGAAGAGAAACTGCTACATCTCAAATTCAGGAAAGTCGAAATTTATATCAACCTTTTTTTTATTAAATTTGAGCTCAAAAAATTCTAAATTAAAAAATGTACCAGTAAATTGCTGTATGGGGAGAGAGAGAGAGAGAGAGAGAGAGAGAGAGAGCGTGTGTGTGTGAAATCGTGCCGGCACATACAAGCAAAGCCATGAGGCATTGGTTTATGTTCTAACGTAAGAACTTATCAATTTGAATACATAATAACTGCAGTTTATTAAGAATACACTTGTTTATAAATTCAATAATGAAGCTAGCGCATGAATAATTGAAATTGACGTAGTTGGAATACAGCGGAAACACGTCGCCGCCATTTTGTTAATCTATGTAAGAGCGACTCCATTTTGTTTTGTTTTATGTCGATTTTAAATTTTAATGTCAGTAAAAAGCAAGTTTATCTACCATACACTGTTTGAGTTAGTTATTTTGAGCAACCGTCCTGTCTCTGACGATCGCTTAACCAGAATCATGGAACCCTTAGGTCAATGTAAAAGTATTAACTTGGTACTACAAGATGGCGCCGGAACAAGCATGGCATGTACAATAAATATGGTAATAAAAGGTAAGGTATCAACAAAAATAAGTTTAATAAATGTGAGTGAAGTAACAATTTAAACCTTCAAACAGTTTTAAAGTAACAGCGCGTGAGACGTGGACCTTGAAATTCCATACCCACTTTCAGATATCCGTCTAAATCCTTTTTTAAATCCAGAAAATGTGTAGAGAAAATGTTTTTTCTCAAAGGTAATGTTTGTTTTGTTGTGTTGGCTGTTCTGCGCATCGCCGGATGTTATTCAACTGTTTGTGTACTCCAGTTTGGTAGCAAAAACAAGCTTTGTTTGTTGAGATATAAAAGTGCTGTAAAAATGGGTAGGAGTGAAAAAGTTTACAAGAAACGGAAGTTGCATGGAAACAGATATACTGAAAGTAATGGTGATAATGTAGATAGTGTAAATAGTATAGATATGCTTGTAAATAATGCAGAATTGGTTTCTAACCTAACAACACCATGTGGCCCACATGACGATAAACAGAAAGAAACTAGTGCTTCAAAAAGAAAACTTTTTCCTGATGATATTGTGAAGGACAACCAAGAGGAGATTGACAGCTCACCTGAGACTCAGGAAACGGGAAATAATATCATAATTGATGTAAATATGTTGTCCGAATTTGTAAATTTATAGAAACACCAACTGTAAATATTGCAACAATAGTGACTGTTTGCATATAGTAGATGATATGAGTGTCAGAAAGGGTTTGGCATCTAAGCTAGTACTAAAATGTAGTAAATGTGATACTGCAAGCTTTTCCAGAAGCTCAAAACTTACAGATAGTAAGATTTATGAAATAAACTTGAGGATTGTGTATGGCATGCGATGCATTGGAAAGGGACATAGTGCAGCAAAAACTCTCTGTGGTATATTAGATCTTCCTCCACCCCCAGCAAAATTCGTTAATTATAGTGATAGAATAGAAGCAAGTGTGAAAAATGTATGTGAAGCTTCTATGAAAACTGCTGCTATTGAAGCTGTTGCAGAAAATAATGGTTCTACTGTTCTGACTGTCACTGTAGATGGTAGCTGGCAAAAGAGGGGGCATTCCTCCCTTCATGGAGTTGTATCAACAACACTATTTGACACTGGTAAGGTTGTTGATGTTCATATGCTATCTAAATTCTGCCTAGGGTGCTACATGAATCTAGAGGCCCATGATTGTGTGAAGAATTATGATGGGGCTAGTGGTGGCATGGAGGCTGTGGGGCCAGTGACTATGTTCAATAGGTCTGTAAATGAATGTGGGCTACGTTACCTAAAATATCTGGGGGATGGAAATTCTAAGGGCTTCATGAAAGTTAATGAAGCAAAACCATATGGTGACAATTTATTGATTGAGAAACTAGAATGCATAGGACATGTTATGAAAAGACTTGGGAGCAGGCTCCAAAGGTGGAAAAAAGAAATGAAAGGTGTGAAACTAAGAGATGGTAAAGGTGTTGGTGGTTCGGGTCGCCTGACAGATGCTACAGCAGTACTATGGATTGGCTATCAGGAGGAATGTGGATAATGTGAAAGGTATGCAGCAAGCAGTATGGGCAACCTTCTTCCACAAATGTTCCACAGATGACAATCCAATGCACCACCTTTGTCCGAAGGGAGCTGATTCATGGTGTAAGTACCAGAAAACTGTTGCAACTGGTGGAACCTACACCCACAAGCATGCTCTGCCAATGGCTATAATGGAAGCCATTAAACCCATCTACAGAGACCTTAGCCAGCCAAGTCTCTTGAAAAAGTGTGTTCATGGTAAAACACAAAATGTCAATGAGAGTCTCAACAACTGTATCTGGGAGTGCATACCAAAGAATGTGTTTGTTGGTGTTCAGACCCTTAGAATAAGTGTTTTTGATGCTGTTTTGAGTTTTAATGATGGTGCAAAGGCAAGGACTAAAGTGCTAAACAAAATGGGGATTGTAGTTGGAAGCAACTGCAAGAAAGCTCTCTGCTCCATCGACAATACACGCATATTCTATGCAAATCGTGCTGCTGCGGCCTTGACAAAGGAGGCCAGAACAGAAAAAAGACTGCAGAAGAAGAGGAAAGAGACAGATGAAGATGGCCAGGATGATTATTGCCCAGGAATGTATTAAAGGTTAGACTATCTTACTACTACTACTATTTTCTTAATTTCCCGGAAACTTTATTTTTTTAAATAAATGTACCTTTTTCTCAGGATTGGTTAACCCAATCTGGATGAAATTTTGCACACATATTATATATTCAAGTGTGAATGCTGGGAACTAGAATTATTGAAATATCTCAATTACTTACTAGAGGTCTATACAAATAATCACTAAAAAAAAAAAAAAAAAAAATTGCCTAATTTTCAATATTTCAAAAAATCATATCTCACTTTCAAAGTAACATACAAACATTTTTGTAGTTCCCAACAATAATTTATGTCTGTAGATTATGTGGGAAAAAAATCATTGCAATGCTTCCACTAGTTTAGGAGAAAAAGGTACACATATATCTCAGTGTTTTCATTTTTTTCAATTTTTTTTTTAGGGATGTTATTAAAAGTGTTCTACATTTGTTCCTGGTTACCTTAAATATTCAATTTACACAAATAAAATTTAAAAGTAGTATAGCAGGTAATAAAAAACATTTATTCATAAAATATAATAACAAAACAAAATGAATTTTTAAATAAAACAAGATTTTTAAATAATAAAGAAACAATGCAGAATTATAACAATTTATAATGCAGAATTATTTACTGATTCTAATGATCCCTTTCTTCAGGAGGGCGGTAGTCTATTCCAAGGTGTGCAAATATCGATTCTTCTGTTGGTGTGTTAAGAATGACACTAGAATTTTGTGGACTCGTACCCTAACACATAAAAGCATATAATAAAGAACATTTTTCAATCAATAATATGATGTTTTTAACAGTCAGAGTAAAAGTTTGTTATTACATTCTTGTAGAATTAAGAATACAATCTATTATAAGTTAAACTGGCTGAAACATGCAAAATAGTACAAGCTTCAGTTACTTATGGGAGTACAGTATTTTGTTAACTATATTTATACACTAGTGTACTTCGAGTAAGCCAGAAATTGTTCTTATGGAAATTACATTTTATCATACTACAAACTGAAAGAATAGATAATGCACATGAAAAGTGAGACGTTACAAGTATACATGTGACAACACATAACTGACGGACTGAATAATACGTATAAAAAGGTTGTATCCTCTTCTCAATATGGAATAAGTTTCATCAGTTCTGACTGTTACAAGTCAAAGTTTACTTTAAACTTTACACTCAACATACACTGTAAATTGCTATAATAATACCGGTACATTGGCATGCTACAATTATTATTGACTTTGATAACAAAATGAATTTTCTTTGGGGCAGAAAACCCTAATTTTAGGCAAAGGCCTCTGCCTAGGAAAATTGAAAGCTTACATTTTTATTATATTTGTTATTCTACAATCATTATATTTCACCAGATCTACTCTACTTGTTCACATTTTAGCAGTAATAACACAACCATACAGAGACATCACTATTGTTGACATTCCTATATTATTCCAGAAAAAGTATTTTTCATCAATTCCTCCCTTGCATATTAGATTTATGGTGTGAGTATCATACTTCAAAATGCGTAAAAATCTTTCTTTATGATAGCTGCATCTGGTTCCAGTTACATTTTAATATTCTTCCACATGGTAGCATTTTATTTCTCCTATTTTATCATAGTGGAGCCTCTGTGATATTTCCTGATTAGTCCTATAATAAGATAATCAGATTCATCCTGATAGTAATTAGTTTTCTTTGATCTTTTCTCAAGAGGATATGTGATTGTACTCTATATAGCAAGCAGTGTCATGGGAATCTTGCACTCATATCTTGTTATGGCACTGCCCAACAAGGGACTGATGAGCACCAAACTCTTATGGTTCTCCATAGTAATGCACTACGCTACTTACAATTTATTATGTTTGGGAGCAGCTCCTGGCTGCAAACACTTGGTGTGCATAAGTAGGCACAAACCTTAAGTTTCAAACACAATGCTATTTCTATCTTCGACATATGTTTTAATGATCAGAATTTCTTACTGCTATTATGTATCATATTACTTACATGCTTAACGAATTATGAAATGTAATATTTTGACAGCAGGAAATAGTCACTGGTATATTCAATAATGTTAGTGTCAACAAATATTTTATTCAGTGCATTAGCATTTGTTATGAACTTTTTATTTTCAAATTTAAAACCAATTTTTTATTTTCCTTATTAAACCAGTTCAAAATTGTTAAGGTTCCACCACATTTTCATAAATTTTAGATTACAAGACCTAACTGCTGATATTTACTCCACACTTGCTCCACATAAAGTTCTGAAATATTGGTTGTAGCATATGATTTCAGGCTGAATGATTATTACTGATTGATTAGTGAATGATTTCAGGCTTACTGGATCCATGTGTTTAACATCACAGATTACAGAGAATGTAGGCCTTAATCTATCAGTTCTAACTTGAGCAGAACTATAACTATAAATACATTACAAAGTTATATTATTATATACATACCACCAACATCAGTAGTTTCAATTTTTTTTTAAATTATTGAATAAGACCTTTTCGAAATTATTATAATTTCATCATCAGTTCACACTAAAATGTTCTTGTTGTGATGTCTTCTTTTAGATGTATAAATGTTGTTATCTGTGTCCATTATATCTCACTGCACTTCGTATTGAATCTTCCACTGCCATCATTATTTGGTGAAACCTTTACTGATTTTTTGTGTGGTATGTATATAATAATATTATAACAAATCAGTGGCATATAATGTTTAGCAAAACATTACAAAGTATTTATATACCCAGATTCTACTCTTTATTTTTTATATGTCTTTCTTGACTGAGTCAAAAGCTTGATAAATCACAAAACCATCGGACAATAAGACATCAACAATGCAACAAATCCAAATATCGGTATGGAGAACCATACATGACTTCCATGTTCTAAGATTTATATTTAAAATCATATTCGAAATGAAATATTTCCATAGAAACTACGTCTTTTCAGCATTAACACAGTACTGTGGTCACTAACGTATACCACCTCACGTTTTCGCACTCGATTTTCACTGATGATGGCACTGCCGAAAAGTCTGGTTTTACAGAAAACATTGGACTACGGCTAAACAGCCCGGGAAGCAATTTTAACAAAAAACTACTTCTTTGTTGCCGATAACGTACTATACATATAAACAATTATCCCCTCCACCTTCAACTATAATTTTTAATAATAGAAAATTACCCCCACCCCATTCACCTAACCTCTTCATTTACAGATATTTCATCTACGTTTCTACAGTGGATTATTATGAGCTTCTTATCAGGATACTTTATTTATAAAAATTAAGTACTTTACTGTTCTAAATATCACTATTGTAATAACGACTCAGAACACTAAGTTTTTTATAAGTAAAATCGTAAAGATTTACCTTACAGCCTAAACCGGCTTTCACCTTTAAAAGGCTTCTTCAGAGGCTGCTGTAGGTAGCGCTGTCCGTCTTGTTGGCAACAGGATAGATTTTCGAAAGATCGATGCTGTGTGTGTGTGGTGAGATGTGTTCGAATAATGCGTGCGATTTGAATTGTGTCTGTTCGTTTAGGATGTCGTTTTTATTTGTTTTTTTGTGTTTGTATATTTCTAATTGTTCTAGTCTAGTTTTCGGCCTTTTGTGTGTACGCGTAGAATGTTCATGTTATTGTCGATGTTTTTACATGTGTGGTTTGCTTCAATGAGGTGGTTTGCAAAGGTGGATTATGTAGTGGTGTGGAGTGCTTTTGTGTGTTCAATGTATCTCTGTTTGAAGCTACGTCCTGTCTGGCCTATGTAGAATTTGCAAAGGTGGATTCTGTAGTGGTGTGCCTATATTCTACATAGGCCAGACAGGACGTAGCTTCAAACAGAGATACATTGAACACACAAAAGCACTCCACACCACTACAGAATCCACCTTTGCAAACCACCTCATTGAAGCAAACCACACATATAAAAACATCGACAATAACATGAACATTCTACACGTACACACAAAAGGCCGAAAACTAGACACTCTAGAACAATTAGAAATATACAAACACACAAAAACAAATAAAAACGACATCCTAAACGAACAGACACAATTCAAATCACACGCATTATTCGAACACATCTCACCACACACACACAGCATCGATCTTTTGAAAATCTATCCCGTCGCCAACAACAAGATGGACAGCGCTACCTACGGCAGCCTCTGAAGAAGCCTTTTAAAGGTGAAAGCCGGTTTAGGCTGTAAGGTAAATCTTTACGATTTTACTTATAAAAAACTTAAGTGTTCCGAGTCGTTATTACAATAGTGATATTTAGTTAAGTAACGGACATGTCATGTACAACGAAATCCAAGTACTTTACTCTTGTTAAATCATAAAATGTTTCAGGTAAACTACCCCTTTTTCTTAACCGATCTTCTCCAAAATCAATAGACCTTCAGTCCTCTACAATTCAGGGATGCATGCAACAAAATATTTTATTCTGTTTGAATGTGCGGCAGTTATCGTTCGTCATGGAAACATTTCTCTTGTTACAACTTAAAATGTTGCAGGTAAACTACCCCTTTCCCTTCACTGATCTTCACCAAAATCAATAGACCTTGAGTTCTCTACAACTCAGGAAAGTGTGCAAAAAATTATTTGATTCTCTTTGAATTTTCGGCAGTTATCGTTCGTCATAAAAAAAATTACCCTTTTTAAAACATAAAACGTTGCTGATAAACTACCCCTTTCCCTTAACCGATCTTCAACAAAATCAACAGACCTAGCGTTCTCTTTAGTTTAAAGAGGTATGCAAAAACGTAGTTGATTCTGTTTGAATTTACGGCAGTTATCGTTCGTCATATAAAAAATTACCCTTGTTAAAACATAAAATGTTGCAGGTAAACTACCCCTTCCCCTTAACCGATCTTCACCAACACCAACAGGTATTGAGAACTCTACAATACAGGGCTGTATGCAAAACATCATTTGATTCTGTTTGAATTTGCGGCTGTTATCGTTTGCCATAGAAAAAAATTACCCTTGATAAAAAACCGTTGCAGGTAAACTATCCCTTTCTAAACTACCCCTTTCCCTTAACCGATCTTCACCAAAAACAATAGGTCTTGAGCACTCTACAAATCAGGGCTGTATGCAAAAAATTATTTGATTCTGTTTGAATTTGTGGCTGTTATCGTTTGCCATAGAAAATACCCTTGTTAAAACATAAAACGTTGCAGGTAAACTACCCCTTTCCCTTAATCGATCTTCACCAAAAACCGTAGGTCTTGAGAGCTATACAATTTAGGGCTGTATGCAAATAATCATTTGATTCTGTTTGAATTTGCGGCAGTTATCGTTTGCCATAAAAAATACCCTTGTTAAAATATAAAACGTTGCAGGTAAACTACCCCTTTCCCTTAACCGATCTTCACCAAAAACAGCAGGTCTTGCGAACTCTACAATTCAGGGCTGTATGCAAAACAGTATTTGATTATGTTTGAATTTGCGGCTGTTATCGTTTGCCATAGAAAATAATTACCCTTGATTAAAAAAAAACGTTGCCGGTAAACTACCCCTTTCCCTTAACCGATCTTCACCAAAAACAATAGGTCTTGAGTACTCTACAAATCAGGGCTGCATGCAAACAATTATTTGATTCTGTTTGAATTTGCGGCTGTTATCGTTTGCCATAGAAAAAAATCTACAGACAGACACACAGACACTTTTCGAAAAATTATTTTTTTTCATGTTTTGAGTGTAGTACAATCAGTTTCTGCAATAATCTCGAACACGATTTTTTTTTGCCATCACCATACTTCCATTTCCTTAAGGAACATGGAAGTAAAAAGACATCGAACAAATTGTCACAGCACACTTCCTTAACTCTGAAGAACTATGGACACGATTGGCAGAATAGGCTTGCAGTAGATAAAGGTCAGAAAAGATCAGTGTTAGCCCAGCATTCAGCCAAGAGTGATGTTACATCAACTTCAGTACTACCTAATTACTGGCTGCTGTGAAACTGTTAGAGAAATTCATCATCATCATCTTAGCAACATGGCATAGGCAAGGTGCTGCATGTTCTGATTTCAAAATTCCTGCAGCCATCTCTTCCTGGGTCTACACACATACTTGTGTCCTATAGGTTTCTATTTCCAGACTTGTTTGGTCAGTCTGTAATCTGACAGTCTTTTTAAGTGTTCTTTCCACCATTGTTTGTAATCTTAATTTTTCATTGACCTTGAAAACTTGTAACTCTTCTCTTTTGCCCTCATTTCTTACACAGTCAAGTTTAGAACAACTTTTGACTCCTCTTAAGAATGCCATTTCTGAGGCCTGTATTTTACTGTCTTGTTTTTTTGGTTGTTGTCCATTCTTCACACACATAGGACAGTACAGGAACTGCCAAAACTTTGTAAAACCTTTAATTTTGTATCTCGATGTATCTTGTTTCTAAAAATACGGTTGATTGTTCCACAGATCATCTGGAACTTACCTAACTTAACATCAATGCCATAATTTCATCGTAGCCAATATGATTACCCAAATAATTAAAGTGGCTCACCTGTTCTAGAATTCAATCACTAATCATTATGGGTTCCTCACCTCAAAGTGCCATTACCTTTGTTTTTATAGTGAAGATTTTCATATATGGTATCGTTTGCAGATCTGATGAAGCTTAAAAACAGATTTTTGCAAATCAGTTTCTGCGTTTTGAAGTACAAGCAAGTTGCCAGCACACAACACAACATTCAAATATCTATCACATGATAACTTAATACCAGGGTTCACTAGATGTTTCCACTCCCTTACCATATCATTAATACAAATGTTAAAAAGAGTAGGTTATATACTGCACCCTTGTCTAACACCTTGATTGACAGATATTTGTTGAGATATCCTACAATTTTCTATATCCAACAAATTTCTATCTACTCTATCAAAGGCCTTCTCAATGATCTGTGTAATAATAAAAGCATTGGCTGTACACGGTCTGCTCTTCCTGAAGCCATTTTGTTCTTCCAAAATAAGATGCTCAGAAATAGTCTGCAGATGGTCATTTATAATCCTTGAATATATTATGCATCCAGTATCAACCAAATATACTTCCCTATAGTTATGAGTCATTCCGTTTTCCTTTCTTAAAAACAGATACCTCCTGAGCAGTTAACCAATCTTGTGGGACCTGTTGTCTTGTTCAACACATATTATAGAAATGTAATAATCTATTTGTAAGCAAGGTACCCCCATACTTGAACAATTTTCAAACCATCCTGTCCTGTTGCTTTTCAATTTTTAGTTCATCCAAGGGCCTCTTCAAGCCCCTCGCCCATTGTTGTTAAGTCTCCCTTGTAGGTAACCTAGTTGTTGGTTTCTATAGTACTATGCTTTCACATTATCATTTATAATGATCTATCAGTTCATGTTTAGGAATTATGTTTAAATTTACTGTATCATTTTAATTTATATCCATGGCTTTTAGCCTTTTATAGGTACAAGTTGTTTATATGCTTTAGAAATTCATCATACGTGAATCTGTTGAGTTTGACAAAAAATAGGATATGCTTAACATACATACTGATGGCCTACAACGTCATCCAGATTGGAAGCTGGTTATTCATTCCTGCAATGCCAAAGCTAGTTTGACAACCTAACAGAAAGAAGGGCAGCCACAAACCAATAGGACAAATTCAGTCATCATGGCAGTATAAATATGAGACCAATCAGACAAAAATCATTCCATCCTATTATATCGGGTGAGGAATTAGTCTGAAGATGGCTGAGATGAATATTGTAACAACGAGGATTCTTATCGTCTCTGAAAATGTGTAAGTTTTGTGTGTTCGCCTCACACATTGTTGTCATTACTTTATGTTTACGCTGATGATGTCCGTAGCGATCTCTCAAATTACCAGTACACGGATGTGGGAACCTTACCTGTTCTTTAGTATGTGTGCGTAAATCCCGGGTGGCGCCAAATTGTTTTAACTGAAAACAATTAAACTAAAAAATACGTTGATTGAGCGTTCGTGGCTATGACGGTATGGTGAATTCAAATTTACTCCCGCCACGTGCCGTTGATTAAGGTGGTTCGCAGAGTTTCCGACGTCTAGCGCTTACCGCCACTATCGCTCGTATCTAAATACACAAATCATATAACGCACTTTCCTATGAAATAAAAGAACAGTGGTTACAACTCTGTACTAGTTTATTAAATTGTGATTAGTAGTTATTCAGTATTATACAAAATTATATTTTGTTATTAAACAAATTTGCACCGGCAATTATTATAAGACAAATTTCTCAAGGTTCGGCGAAGCGATTCTGAACGAATTATTTAGTCAGACATGGCATCTGCTTGGTTGTTTACTATTAATTTCGTTCAGATTCTGGATTCTTGTGATTACAAAAAAAATCAATTTGATTACAATAAAGTACACTACCTTACATTACTGATACTTATATATTATAAGGAGTAATTCCAATTTGTTCCTGAAATGTTATAAAGTGTGTTTCAAAAGTTCGTAATTTTTATACAGGTTATTTTTTCTAGTTCACATAAGTTTATTGTTTTATTTTTTAATTAATCTTTGAAAGAAATAATATCATCAGTTTATAGTGAGAGTTCAAAGTGTTATGAGAAAAAATTAAAGATAATTTATTTCATAAATTCGGGTAACTCAGCAATACTTATCAAATCAGTTGACTTGAGGTGTAATGTCATTCAGTTGAAATGGGTTGGTGTCATCGATAGTCATCAATCTTCCTTCATTTTGGGATTTAAGTACGCCTGCCTTCTTTTTCGTATAAGTTGATTGAAATTTATTAATTTAGAATTTATTATTCTGGTATTTGGCCTCAATTGGACGTCCTAGTCCTTCATCATCTTCTTACTTATTTTATTAAATTTGGATTACTTTTTATCATTTTATATTAAAATTTGAGTCATTTACGGCTTGGCGTCTCTTTGTCAGAAGTTTCAATAATGGACTAACAGTTTCTAACGGAATATTCATAAATAACATTCAGTTGTCATGGTAACTGATTGACTCTCAATGACTTAAGCCCATTGTTATAATATTTGAATTTTTATTCAAAATGACGGTATATCTTCTGATTGCTATTATTCTTCTGTCTTCTTCTCTATGTATGAAATATTATCACAACTGTTCGTATTTTCTTTCAAAGATCATTTTGACATCCCACAAAGCTTATGGGTTTGCTTATGCATTAATATTTTGACAGTTATGTTGATATTATCTAATTACATTTCTTTCTTATTTTAAGTCCTTAATTTAACATTTATCTCTTAATATGATTCACTAATTATCATTGACTAGTTACTTGCCTTGGATTTGCTAATATCCTTGTTAATTTCTTACAATTTGTTGTTATTGGTTTTATACAGTTAGGCATTTCATAGGCCTAGGTAGTAATTGGCTATCTTTTCTTATTTTATACAAATTAAATATTATTTTACCCTTATACATGTTTTGTTTTGGTGTTACAAATAATTTGTTTACTTTTTTAATTGATTTGGGTCTATTTTATAATAATTGTATGTTTTCATTATTTTCCATATTATGGTTTGTCTATTATTTTCTAACTGCCTTTCCAGTATTATTAGATTTACATGAATTTATCTTTTTTCTTATCTATATTGCCATTGTTTATTATCTGTCTATTATTTACTATTCTCTATAAAATATAACATAACATTTAGGCTTATGGTCTGTACAACTCATAAACTTAATCAAACAATTCTTTAACAGTTATTATGCTACTCTTGTTTACATTTTGTTTATTCTTATTTATTTTTTGGTGACAAAAATCATCACATTATTTACTTTATCTAATTAACTATCCCTTTGAACATAGGATATTTATTGATTTTGCATTTCTATTCTTTACTATATTTTTCTATTCTAATCTTTACTAGCTAACCATGGTAACACTAACATTTTGACTCTTCCTGGGATTTTTTCCCTGAATATCCTTGTATTCCTGATCTACAATTACTCTTAATCCTAATAATAACAATATTCTTATTTTCTAATACTTTTCACCATTAACCTTTAGTGTTTATCACTGGTTTTTAGGTGTCTATACCTATCAATAGGGTTTTCTATGTATTTTGGGGTTTTTCACTGACACTTTGCACTTTTTATAGTATTTAAGTGTTACTAGTGGGTATTGCCTAACATTAAATTCTCTTTCTCACTTACTCATGTTCACTATCTATCTATCTCTCACTTTACAATGGTTAGTTATACTGTTAACAAGTTCATATCATTATAGAGTTATGTATAATATTTACTCTATTTATTTGGTTAGTGTACTTTAGTTTGTTATTACTTTATTGGACTTTAATACTATCATTTACATTGATTAATTAGTTGATACTAATAATTATCATTTACATTTATCATTTATTGGTTTCTTGTTCATTACTTTATTTGAGTGTAACATTTCTCCTTTTCTGTTCTATATTATTCGTTTGTGTCTTTTCATTTCTTCTCATTTTATTTCATTTATACTTTGTTTGTTACCTTCTCATTTGATTTCATTTTATTTTGTTTATTTCCTTTTCATTCACCTTCTCATTTGGTTTCATTTTATTTGGTGAATCACTTGGGTTGGGTCATCTAGTCGTTTGTCGCGTCATGGTCATTTCATTTTCATTAGTTATTTAAATATTTAATATAGTTGATTCATTGTTTTGTCGCTGGTATTGGGGTGGATTGTTTGTGTTGTAACAATATGCCAAAAGCTGTGGTAAACACTTCAAAGAAAACAGCAGTGTTCAATATAGGATTCAACCCCAAAACACAAAAATACATATGCTTCTGTATGTACGTGTTTGTGTCATTGTTTGTGTAAATGCAATTAATATAAAGTAATGAAATCTTAATTACGTACCTGTTTAACAATAGTAGTACTTAGATTATGTTCAGAAAGATGCATGCCTTTTCGACCAGCAAGTAATCTAATAGACCTGTTAAATAATGCTGATCCAGTATAATGCATTATTGCAGTTGCTGACTCTGATTTTGGTACAACAAAGATATCTAGACGACGATACTAAAACAAAATAGAGATTTTATAATAAACAATTGTCACACACACAGTACCAGTTCTCGAGCTTATAATTTGGAGGCAACCTTAGTAGGTGGGAATAAAATAATAATCTAAATAAATTAATATGGGTGACACTGTAGCAGGTGGACACGTCAAAATAATTTGTCCTTTTGATGCCTCTTTCTCCTAAGGGGGAAGCATACCTTAGCTGAGGCATAATATATTTATAAAATATAATGCTACAATAAAATGCGAGCAATCGCTAACTAGTTAAAAGGATGAGTTTACTTACTGCATTCCAACATTTCCCCCCCCCCCTCTTATTAGTCTACACTAGAGTCACAGCATACTGTGTTTCCTAAACTTTGACAAACTATACTGCTTTTGCCATCCCTTTCTAGCACATGTACACTTTAGGGGGGAGGCACTATATGAATATAATTATTTGCATTGACACTGTGGCTTACAAATTGTATGTTTTAATAGATGCTTGATAAAGGAAATAAAAATTATATAATACCTTCTGATTTTCACCAGGGAGTTTGCAAATTCCTAGATACTTCCTATGGTTTCCATTCATCTCTGAACTTACAAGATCATCTGTGATGAACCCTAAACAAAAATGTTTAGTAGTATCAGTAACATTCTGTTGTAGCTGCTATCGCACAAAAATTTAAATCTCTAAATTATTAAAATTCATCTACAGTATCCAAAATCATCTTATTAGAAAAACTTTGTTTAAAGCATTCATACAAAATGCTATTTCATTTATATAGTACAGCTAATGGAACCTTGAGTAACCAAATCCAGCCATTCTGGCAACTTTCTCACTATGAAAATGTTATAAAATTATTTTATTTATACTAAATATAATTAATTCACTACCTACTCGGAACACAATGTTTTTACACATAAAAAACTTAGTGTTCAGAGTCGGTAGTGAATTAATTATATTTAGTTAAGTAACGGACACATCATGGGGAACGAAATCCAAGTATTTTATTTACGTTAATTTTGTATTCATCTTGTGTATTTCTTTTATGTATATTATCTTGTGTTTATTTTGAACATCCTGTTATTAGATCAAGGCAAATCAATACTTCTGCTTTTTTATGTATTCATATATTTTTAAAATTATAAATTAAATATTAAGAACTTAATTATTTTACTTCATAACAAACAAAGCTGTGTATTTAACTTCAAGATGACCAATGAACTGTGTAAACGATAAAACACACAGACAGTCCTGTTCTTCCTACTTCTTGCAGATGTGTGTGTTTAACACACCTGTCCTGCAGGGGCGGCTAACATTTAACCTCTGAAGTTGCCATACCTGGTGAAACAATTGACAGGAAAATAAAAAGTATCTGTAGAACTATATCAAGTGTTTATTTATTAAATTTAAGTATTGCATACTGTTTAATTTAAATATATATTATCACAATATATAGCACGATAACAATATGCAAATTGTAGTAGTGGTGGTGATGGTGATGTCTGGGGGTGGTGGCCGTAGTAGTAGTACACAACAGTGAACAATGAAGACAAGTGTACAGTACAAAGACATTGAACAACCACACAGCATAGTAATTGTATAAGAAAAATACGTGTACACGATGTCATAACTAATATAAGAAACTATATGGTAATAACACTATTATATACGTGACATATATTCTTAAGATATAATAGGGACATGCTCACTGAATTTGCTATGAGGAACACCTTATTTATCCAAAGCATATGGTTTTTTCAGAAAAGAATCTATCTGGGAATTTGGAAAGTACCTAGAACTGACAAGACCAACCGTATACTGATGTCAAGAAGACCTTGTTCTGCAGTATTTTGATGTCATAAAATGTAGTGGCCCTAATTGTTATAGTGACAATTTCCTTGTAAGAGCAAAAATTATAGAAAAGATAGAGAAGATTCAAAGATCAAATCAGATAAGAATAAAAAAGTGGTATATAGAAAATTAAGTAAAAATCCAGGTGCTGTCCAACAGTATCAAGAAAGTTTAAGAAACAGGTTTTCTATCATCCACACAGATGGTGAGATGGAAGATACGGAACAGAAGTTTGAAAAAACAATTAAGGAGGCTGAGAATGATGTAATTGGAGAAAGCCAAAAAACTAGAAATTGAGATTGGTTCAATATGGAATACAGAGAAATTATAAACAAGCAAAATAAAACACGATAACATATGGCACAGAGAAACACAAAATAATCCCAAAATATACAAGCTACTAAGAAGAGAAGCCAACAATATGTTTATTGTAGTTTATATATCAGAGGTTTATAAATGAATTATTATATATATTATAAATATAAATAATGATTATGAAACAGTTAAGAGAGATAGTTGAATTATGTGAACAAAGTGAGACTACAAAATTCCGTGTGGCAGTTAGTAGAATGACAAAGGAATTCTACACACAGAGTTTGGTAAAGATAGGAAGATAATGGGAGATGACAGAAGGGTTTTGGAGAGGTGAATGGGACATTTTAGGCAGCTGTTGAATAGGATGTGAATGAAGATGAAAAGAAGGAAGAAAGAGGTAGGAGCACAAACAATGGTTGGTGGTGATCATATGGTAGATATTATACCATACTATGGAAGTGGCAGTTGGAAAGCTTACGAAAAATGAACCCCCAGGACAAGATAACCTGCTTGCAGAATTACTGAAACGTGGAGGTTACTGCCTATTACTAGATGGCCTATTACATATGGTGTATAAATGAAATTATGCCTGAAGAGTGAAACACTGGAATAATATGCCCAATTTGTAAGAAGGGAATAAACGGGATTGTAACAACTGCTCATAACTGTATACAAAGTACTGACCTCAATAATTAATGAAACGCTTAACAATTTACCATAAAAAGTCTAGGGGAATATCAAACTGGGTTCTGACTAAAAAGAGGTACTTCTGATCAATTGGTTATTATCAGACAGATTGCAAAAAAAGTTCTGTAAGCATGATATAGATCTCTACATGCTATTTGTGGACTTCAGACACGCATTCGATAGTGAGTGTAGGGTAAAATTTTATGAAACCATGGGAGATATGAGAATTCCTTTGACAACTATTTAGATAACAAAGATTGCCATACGATAAACAAAACACAAGAACATTAAGGGTGCTAAGTGAATCATTTAAATTTAATTATAAGGGAGTTCAGCAAAGTGATAGGCTATTGGCCACCCTCTTTATTATTGCTCTTCACTATGCCATTACATAGGTAGATCAATGAGGGACGATATTAAATAAAACAAGCCAAATATGTGCTTACACTGATGACCTGATAATAGCTAGACCAAGATAATGGCTGGTTAAGATGCAATAGTACATGACCCGTATGTAGTAAATTCAAAATCCCGCATCAAAAAGGTAGTGGAAATGTGTATTAAGCAGGCCGTGGGGTGAGTGTGTGACCATGTGCGTGTAAGAAAACAGAAACTAAAAAAGAGAAATCTTATTAGATAAAATTACAAAATAGCAAAGAAAATTTATTTTTATGGGAAATGGTTTTTGCGATAATTTCGGATGAAAATGGAAGTAACATGTGAACGGTACTGGTGACGTGAGAGCAAATACTGCAGGACAATATTTCCATGGGGCAAAGTAGTTCGCCATATATCACCAGAAGAGGACAAGATCATAAGCAATTATTGGGTTAAAACTTTGACAGATATCTATAACAAAGTGAAGTTGATAACAAAACTATTTTAAACAGAATTTTAGTAAAAGCCGGCAGCTGAAATTAGGCATCGCCGTGTATGACGATGCCACAAGAGGCATTCTACAGTCGCTCTCTCACAGGTTGTGAGTACACTTGTGTACAAAGTAGAGCTAAAATAAGCTCTAAAAGGTGGATGGTGAGCGTGAATTAGAGCAAAAGTGCATAGTTGGTATCAAAGAACAAAAGAAATAACAGATGGAAGTGGTGCACATCAAAAATAGTTAATAAAATGTAAAAAAAAATTGTTGAAGTGAAATGATGTTTGTGTTGTTTTCAAAATGTTCTTTGAGCCCCCTGCATACACAAAGTCTACGTTCTCGTTTACCGATCATTAGCAGACAGGGTAGAAATTTTGCTGCAATGCAGCTCGTTCCACATTTTCCAACAAATGATTGGAAGTTCTATATGACAAACTATGGCTAATTGTTTGGCGATGATCTTCATGAACAGTTTCACAGAGTTTGGTGATGGTTATAAAGATAAACAAGTTGTACCCATTTACGCCAGAGGTGGACGCCAAATATAAAGGTTAACGTTACTGCTGTTTTTAATTAATGAAGCCCCACCTTGTTGTGGTGCCAAATATAAAGATATTTTTTATATTTACTGTTGTCAAGTATAATGTTGACAGTTAATTAGTTTGCCCGACATCGTGTGCGTCAAATATAATAATACATTTACTGTTTTGTTTATCTCAGGGTTCAATTCAATAAAATTTATACTTCATTACTTTCTATTAGTTAATTTATTAACTAACATCATTATATCATATTTCATGGTACACTTAATTATTACTATAAATACTAATTAATGCACATTTAATAAAGTTAATACTTCTTCAATCTCTAAGACTTTACTTATTACTATATTTCATTTCAATAATTGATCAACTTAAGTTTAGTACAACATTTATATATAAACGGATTCATTTAAAATCAAAGCGATTGTGACATGTGATATAGATATTTTATGAATACTAGATTTTCTACGATTTTCTCTAATGGTTCAACATGACCTTACATATAATGAAGTTTCTAAATTAGTACTTTAAATTAATTTCTTTAGCGAGTTCTTTTAGTGACAGACAAGTGGGTGTAAAATTTAATTAGTACATAACAAAATTACTTGAGGTACAATTATCCATCTCTTGTAGAGGTCGCAGGTGTGGTAAGCGATGCTTCTTGATCAGCATTTGGAGTTTTGATGATAAGTCATCAGATGAATCTCGAGTGGCATGCATGGACCTCACAGTAGCACTTCACATATATAGCACATTACACAACGCGTGTTCGTATTGGATTTATTGCGAGTCTAAATTATTGTTGCTATAACTTCAGTTATTCACTGGCATTCTGTAAATGTATCATTGAATTTACTCGTGATATTGTATAAAGACGTATATTACACTCAGTTTTATGGTTTGTTTAACTGATGCACATGACGGTAAGTTACTGTTATTTGTTCATGACTAATTATTATACAACATTGTTAGAATTGTTAATACCGCCGTTATATTGTGTTTCACTATCGTTTACTATTATATGATCACAAACACTCGAACGCTAGAAAATGTTATACAGTTCATATCATATCGATATTTTTCTAAGTCATTTTACGAACTCCCGTAACACTTTTGTCACGCCTTTTACTTCAGATCCTTTCGAAAATTTAGTACTCCTTCGCGTCCCTGTCGCTTGCCTATATTGAACATGAGAATTTCCCCACTAGACCTCTGGTTTCAGCGATGCCATTTCCTAATTGGTTCCTTTTCATACAACCTACTCCAGAGACCACCTACTTTTTCCAAAGTAAGTTCTGATAGGTCTACTGATTCCCACCAAACTCTTCTCCTGGATACTTTACCCTTTGGTCAACGGCTTTTCCGAATACTCTAGTAATAAATCTAGCTGTCGTATTTCTTAGTCTTCACAAAAGACAACCCTTCGAATTCTCTTCCAACATCTGCCTTTCCAATTAGTTGCGCCTATGGTATTATCTTTTCTTGAACAAAGGCCTTGCCACCTCTCTCCGTAAGTATTTTCTTTTTGTCTGGTTCCCAACAAAAACCTATCCCTTTAGTTCCTGAGTTACCCTCGAGTACGCTTTCTTTCCTGGTATCATAGTATTGTTCCGGCGTATCCTCTGTTTATGCGTTTCACTCAAGGACCACCCTTCATTGTTTTCTGTCTGCTGTTATGTTCGTGTCACCTTTCATCCTTTGTCAGACGAAACATTTCTCACTTGATGAGTTTATTCACTCCTTCGTATGCTTTTCTCCGGATTGTAGGCTTTTATTCGCTGGCGTCCCTTCTAGATACACCCAGCACAATAACCTTGTCTTTCTAACACGTGGCCGCTTGCTACACTAGATTTATGGCATGTCAATTAGGCTTGCGTAAACGACAGCGGATGGCTTTCACTAGACTTTTTGTTCGCTACACTACTATGAGTAACTTCATATATCAGTTGTCACCACGTTCAATGACATTTACCTTAACTAAAAGAAACTTTATTTTATTATTATTTTTTTTTAAATTTGGTGTTATATTGGTCCCCAATTTGGGTCAATTTGGATGAATTCTTTTGAATCAAAAAGGGACCCCAAATTTGCGCCCTGTCGTTGAGATACCACGTGAATTATATACTCTTCGCATTTCGTGTACAGGCTCATCCTTTCCTGAACATAGTGTAGTATGTTTACAGTTGGCAGATTTTGACTACTGAGAAAAAAACTGGTGCCATAGGTTTAAACGCCCTATGTAATGGTCCCATCCCCTTAGTGACCTACTTTCACTTTTGCCCCATTAAATCAATCCGTATTTGTTTTTCTAATCATACTGCTATGTTTAACATTCATCTATGATTACAAAATTACATCTAGTCCTATAATTTAAAATCTACATTTTATCTACGTTTCAATACGACTCTTTACATATATTCTCTTTTGTTGTTCATTCCTGCGCATGACACACAAACATACACAGAAAATAATTAAACATTTCATTTAATAATAGTGATAATCATCATGATAATAATATTAGTAATCCTGAAAATTAGATTATCTCTTACTCTTACACATTTAGTACATTCGGTTATTTTGTCAAATATTACCTAACAGTACACTATTATATGTACATTCCTTGAATAGATATTTAATTGAGAATATTATGATAGAAATATTACTTAACAAAATATTTTCTCTACATCTCTACGAATCTACAATTTAAACATTAACGTTATGATAGTTTAATAATATATATATAATACTTTCACTTATGAACTTACTGTTGTCACTTCTCAAACGTTTCAAGATGTTGTTTCTCTTCTTCAGTGGGTTTACTAACTGTCGATTACAGAATAACCGTTACGGAATGGAGTGTGTGGTGGGGGTTGATGGTGGGAAGGGATTGGCGCTGAGGTTCGAATTATGTGTGTGGATCAGTGTGTCAAATAGTGTGTGATTTGTAATGTATCTGTTCATTTAATATGTTGTTTGGTTGTAGTGTGTGATGTCTGTATATTTCAAATTGTTCAGCTGTGTTTAGTTTTCTACTTTTAAAACTAAACACAGCTGAACAATTTGAAATATACAGACATCACACACTACAACCAAACAACATATTAAATGAACAGATACATTACAAATCACATACACTATTTGACACACTGATCCACACACATAATTCGAACCTCAGCGCCAATCCCTTCCCACCATCAACCCCCACCACACACTCCATTCCGTAACGGTTATTCTGTAATCGACAGTTAGTACTCAACCCACTGAAGAAGAGAAACAACATCTTGAAACGTTTGGGAAGTGACAACAGTAAGTTCATAAGTGAAAGTATTATATATATATTATTAAATTAATAAGTGAACGAAGAGGATGCAACAACAAGATAATTTTTATGATAGTTTAATGTACTTAATCAATTTATTGCCACAATTTTCTAATTTAAATTGCTATCGATGTTCTGTTAGTTCACAGTTTATTAGTTGACACTTCACTATTCTTTTAAATTTAAAAGTTTTTGTGATAATCATACATTTAACATTCCTATCCGTAACCTACTAATTGTTATTACACTACCAACATTTTGAGACATTTATTTTATCTATGCATCTATGTTAACAATAATTGTCAATATTTTAGTCACCATTTGCTAATAGGCATTAATAATCACAATTATACAATTCGTCATTTTATATCCCATTATTAAGATAATTGTTATTACGTTTTTTCTTTTTTTACAATTCCTTCAGTTACATTTTAGACATCACATTGATCATTTTAAAATGTATACAATTTTCTTTTTATCTAGCGTCAACTAAGCCTCTGAATGATATTTCTTCAGCTGCGTGTTGAAAATCCCACGTACTGAACTGCTGTTTACGTCGTCCTGTACTTGGTACGTGGCGCTTCCCACCTTACGTGTGATAGTATAAGGACCTTCATATAATGTGCAAAATTTCCCAATTATATTTTGCGTAGCGTCTGAAAGTTTATGTGTCCGAATTAGGACCTGGTCCCCTACTTCGAATGTGGTAATTTTACTTAGCTTGTTTATCCGAGCAGCTTGTCTCTCTCCTCTCTCCTTGATTCTTAATTGTAATTTCTCTATGTCGACACTTTCATTATTCATTACAATGGGGTATAAATATTTTTCCCAATGTCTACCTGGTTTGGTTCCGAATTGTGCTTCATATGGTGTAACTTGATAGTGTCTTGATACGTCTCATTTAGACATGCCTTTATTGTTTTTATATATGTAGCCCATTTCGTGTGCCTTTCTCGTACGAAGATTTGGAAGAAGTTGCCTAGCTGCTGGTTCCATCGTTCGGCGATGTTGGTACATGGATTTCTGATTGCTGTATATTTTGGTTTTATATTTAAATCCTTCAGACCTTGCATCCATTTACGTGACGTAAATTGTGTACCATTATCCGTTAATACACTGTTAGGCTTTCCGTGGGTAGTGATATATTTCTGTAGTCGTTTAAGGGACACATTGGTAGTGGCTCTCCTTAATGCGTATAGCTCTACATATTTCATGAAGTTATCGACGATAACCAATAAATACTTCACCCCCCCCCACTGGATGTAGGTAGTGGACCATAATAATCCAAACTTATTAACTCTCCTTTCTTTGTAGGTAGTATTGGCCGCGTTTCGCCTGTGATGATTTGGTTTCCGCTATCCTTACATCTTTGGCACAGGTCACAGCACTGTATTATTTGGCTGACAATTTTGCACATCGCGTCGATCGTAAAATGTTCCTTCAGTAGCTGCAGTGTCTTTTTTGTGCCAGGATGACCATACATTTGGTGAATCTCCTGATTAATTCAGTCCTAAGCTCTTCCGGAATATACAGTTTCCATTGGTCTTTCCATCTTCGGTATAATTTCTTTATTACCTTAAAATGTTGATTTATCTGGTCATCGCCTCCCTCCTTAATTTTGTTTATTATTTGTTTGAATTTATTGTTCTCGAGTTGTAACTGATGGATTGTTTTCAATTTAGCAGCAACACTTTTGATCATTTTGATTTCCATGGCATGCATATAATATTCATGTTTTTTGTCGGTGGTTTCGTTCACGTCGTTATCTTCTGGATATCTGCCTAGTATGTCGGCAACTAAGTTCTCCTTCCCCTTGCAGTATAGAATTGTGAAATTGCACTCCTGTATAGCGAGTATCCATCTAGTAATTCCGGTGTTGTTTAAATGGCATTTCTGAATGAAGGTTAGTGCTTTGTTGTCCGTTATTATTGTTAGCGGTTGACCTAATATGTATATACAGAACTTTTTTAAGCATTGGACTATGGCAAGCAGTTCTTTTTCTGTAGTAAAGTAGTTTCTTTCGGCGTTTTTAAAGGTTCTACTTGTGTATGCGATGACGGCGATCTCCCCTTCCTGATCAATCTGATACAGCTGGCCTCCGTATGCATAATTACTTGCATCATATTGTAGGTAAAACCGGCATCCTTGCATGGGAAATTTAAGTATTACGGTGTCTATAAACAATTCCTTCACTCGTTGAAACTGTTTGCTCATGGTAGTGTCCCAGTTGAATTTATTTCCTTTTTGTAATAGTTTTAGTAATGGCTGGGTATATTCTGCGTATCTACTTGTGAATTTATTATAAAAATTGGTAAGTCCCAAGAAACCTTTTAATTGTTTGGGGTTTCTCGGTGTTGGGAAATTTAAAATAGCTGATACCTTATCTGTTGTCGGTTTAATCCCATTGGTCGTTAAACAGTAACCGAGATACTGTATCTCTTTTCAGAAAAATTGCGTTTTTTTTAAATTAACGGTTATGTTGGCCCTACTTAGGTTATCAAACAGGTTTTTCAAATGTACAATGTGCTCCTCTTCATTTTGTGAGAAACATAGAATATCATCAATGTATATGATTGTGTGCTTCTTAACCTCCTCCGTTAGTATGTAGTCAAGTCCCCTTGCCAGGCTTGCTAAGCTTGTACTTAGGCCAAAAGGCGTCACTTTGAACCTGTAACATCTGCCTTTGTATAAGAAACCTGTATAGTTACGACAGTTCTCCTTTAGCGGAATTTGCCAAAAGCTGTTTGTTAAGTCTATGGTGGACATCACTTTTATGCTACTGCATCGTGCTAGAATTTCATTTATCGGCGGCGGTCCTTCATAATCCGGGATGGTGATGCTGTTTACTTTCTGGGCATCAAGACACAATCGCACCCTCCCGTTCCTTTTAATGACAGTTACTAGAGGCTGGATGTAAGGGCTTTGGGCTCTTTCAATTATCCCGTATTCTAGCATTCTCCTCACTTCATCCTGAACTGCCCTCTGATACTTGATAGGAACGGGCCACCCCTTTTGTAGGTAAGGAGTGCTGTCGGTTACCTGGAAGTAATGCTGGTATCCTGTTATGAGGCCTGGCCGTTCATTAAATACTCTTTTATTTTTACGTAAAAGTTGTTCCAACTGACTTCGTCTGGCTCGATCCACTCCGTCTAGTTCATCAAGTTTCTTACGGATTTCCTCATCCATGTTATATATATCTTCTTCCATTACTAACAGAGGCACTTCGCAGGGACCTTCCTCCACAGTCGTTCCTACTTCCGGTTGTATTTTAATCCATTTTTCCAGTATGTTGATTACACTCTATGATTGTTGTAGAAAATTCATCCCAAGTATACAATCTCTTACTAGCCCCGGTACGATCAAGAACACACAATCCACACTTATGTTATTATTTAGGATTGTTTCACAAAATACTTGCCTTTTAATGTGTTTAGATGTGTTTCCTACCGCGCTAATTATCGTCGTATTATTAACACTTAGGATCTCGTGGTTTCCAAGTAGCTTTTTATTGTGATGAAACCAATTTTCGGATAGTGCGTTGACAGCGCTTCCTGTATCAATTAAGGCATTAACCGGTACTTGATTTATCTTATTTGATATTTCAGGGCTTTTAATTGTTTTGATTTCTATGTTTTGCTCGTTTTCCTCCACCAATTCTTTTTTGATATCTGGAAAGATTGCTTTTATATATTCATCATTTCTAGTTATCTCGTTTTTTTGACCAACCTCTGAGTTCACTGCACTTGTAGGTAAAAGTCATTGCTGTCTTGATGTCGACGGTCGTTCGTTTTGTTTAGAATCCGTGTGGCGCTCAATGACCAAACTATTTATGGCCTGCGGCTTGCTGGTTTCACTCACCGGGGTTCTTTGTACAAAGTTGTCCCTCCAGCTGGGGCGCAGTTTATTATTGTTGGTGTTCATTTGTCGAGGTGGTGGTGCGTCACCCTTATATTTTATGACAGGGCGCTCACCTATTTTCTGCCCATTGTTCTCAGTCTCGTGTTTATGTTCATATATTCACGCAGCAACGCCTCGAAGCTATTTATTGTTGTTTCGCCCCTCGTCACTACCGCAATTTGTAGTTCCCTATTATAGTGTCGTGCTAATTTCGTAATCATGTGTTTATCTGAGAGTATTGGGATTCGTTGTCGGCTCTTCAATACGCATCGTTCCATATATTGTATCATATTAAGCGATCCGTTTGGATTGAAGCGTCCATATTCCAACTGGTCACGGACCCGCTCTTGTTGTGTAGCGCTCCAATATTTACCCATAAATACCTCTTCGAATTCTTTGAATGTTTTAATTTGTTCACGTACTATTCTCCACCAGATAGCTGCTTCACCAGTCAAATGTCGGCCTATCCATCTTGTGTTATCTTCACTGTAGTATGTCTCCTGGAGTTCTCACAACTCCTTCAGGAATTCGATTGGGAAGTTATCTTTTCTGTCAAATGTGACATCTTTATTTATGTTTGTCCCATTTACGGCGACGGCTGGTCTCTGCTCCATTTCTTCCAACCTACGCTGTGCTCTTTGTTGACTTTCCTGTACGGTCGTAAGGTTGTTTGCTTTTTTGTCCAGCCTTCTACCCTTTTCTGTGGAGACGTCATTCAACTTCTCTTCAGCATTTTGATGGGCTTCCTTTAAATTTCTTACCTGTTGCACTATCCCTTCTATCTGCTGTTTATTCTGGTTCTGCATATTGATTATGGCATCCTGCCATTCCTTACGATCCTTCTCGCGTATTTCTCTACTTTCTTTTGCTTGTTTCTTTATTTCTTTACTTACTTCTTTAATTCCGCTCTCATTCTTCTTTTGTACTTCTTCCAGCTTTTCTGATTGTTTTTGTAAATCAGCGTTTACTTGGTGGATTTGACCTTGTAGGTCCCCTCTAATTAATTCTATCTTTCCGTCTAATTTCGTGGTGATTTGTTTACCCAATTCTTCTATATGTTTTCTTTGTTCTTCCCCCGTTGTCTTATTAGTGTCATCAACATTTGGAGATTAATCTCTGGCGGCACTAACTCTTGTCCCCGGGCCCTGCTTTCAATAATTCCTTCGCCACTGGTTGCACTGTCTATTGCGCTACTTTCGGATTGCTCCACCCCCATCTGATTATTTACATCAAATTCCTCTGAATTTGCGTCGCTCGTTGCCATTTTTGCTTTCCTCCGCATTATCATTCAGGGACCTAGTGACTTACAATTATCTTATGCTACTTAATCCTAGACAAATTTATAACCACACACTGTCACTACCCTAGCTTAATAACATTAATTTGTCTAACAAGCTGTGCGGTGTGGTGCCAAATATAATAATAATTTATGCTGCTTATTTTATTAGCATAAATTAATTGACATGTTTTAATTTATTTGTAAACAATTAAGCGGTGATTATACCTTCTCAAGCCCAGCGTTTGGGAAGCCAAATTTAAAGATAAACGAGTTGTATCTGTTTACGCCAGCGGTGGACGCCAAATATAAAGGTTAACGTTACTGCTCTTTTTAATTAATGAAGCCCCACCTTGTTGTGGTGCCAAATATAAAGATATTTTTTATATTTACTGTTGTCAAGTATAATGTTGACAGTTAATTAGTTTGCCCGACGTCGTGTGCGTCAAATATAATAATACATTGTAAGAAAACTAGGTTACTCCTAATTAACAAGTTTATAAAATATTTAAAATGTTGTAGTATTTAAAGTTATAAGTGTGTTTACAATCAAAGTTACAAGTTATGGTGAATCGAAATAATTATAATTGTCTTAAAAGAACTTCTTTAGATGTAAATAAAATAATCAGAATGATCAATATTGCACACCACTATATAAAAATTATTCCGATTAGCGCTTTCAAGCTTCACAGCTCATCGTCAGATCAGGAATAGGCAGAAAATATGTAATACCGAACCCTTCACCCCTCGCCCCCACCCTGCTCACCCACAACAAACTAAAAATTAATGACCCTTCCCCACCCCCTAAACTCTGTCTCACCATCTGTACAGTTACATATTTTCTAGTAAATTCCTTGTGTTTTAGTGTGTGTGTGTGTGTGTGTGTGTGTGTGTGTGTGTGTGTGTGCATCCTTTTAAACTACCCTCTTCCTCTCCACACACGTGGGTCAGTCACACACCCTTATTTTAAAACAACCAATTAGTACTATGAAATATAATTCTTAATCTTATCTATCTGCCCTCTCTTCATTTACTTCTTAATCATGTTATAAAATATTTCTTCATTATCAAATTTAATTTTAATATTAATTAAATTGTCTAACCCTTTTTCTCTTTCTTTCAATATTTCTAACTCCTCTCTAAGCTTCCTTTCAACTGTGTTATTTACTACTTTTACAATTTCGTACTCTTCCAAAGGATTAACAAACTTGTGGTTGTCTTCTATGAAATGTCTAGCATATAACGAATTGGTTGTTCTATTACCTTCTCCACGTTTGTGGTCAGACAACCTGCATGCGAATTTTCGTCCTGTCTCCCCTAGGTACACTTTGTTGCAGTCTTTACATTTTAATTTATAAATTCCGCTTTTCTGTAATACTGGAATTTTTTCTATATTCTTATTCCTTATCTTATCAAATACCGTTTCACATTTTTTAATAGCTATATCTACTCCATATTTATTAAAACATTTTATAATTTTTCTAGTATGTGAACCTATGTATGTCAATGACCCTGCATAATTCTTTTGTTCTGGTTCTATTTTAGCTGTTTGTATGTTGACCCTTTTCATAACTTTATCCACTATGTTGGTGCTATAATTATTATTCCTTACAATTCCCTTTATCGTTTTTAACTCCCTATCTTTTGATTCGGTCTCTTTTAAACACTTCTGAGCTCTGTAACAAAAGGAATTGATTGCCGCCATTTTATATCTGTATGGGTGGTACGACTCTCTTGGTATAATTATATCAGAATACGACTCTTTCCTAAATATCCCAAACTGTAGTTTCTCATTATCTTTAATTTCTATGTTTAAATCTAAGTAATTTATTTGCTTACCTCCTATCTCTTCCTTAAATTGTAAGTTTTTATCCTTATTATTTACCTCCTTTATAAACTCATGCACTTCTTCTATGCTTCCTTCCCAAACTACTAATACATCATCAACGTATCTAGACCATAATTTTATATTGTCTTTATACTTAGTGGAATTTATTAATTGCTTTTCAAAATCATTCATGTATATTTCAGCAAGAATAGGGGATAATGAAGGTAAACCTTTTTTCTGTATATAAAACTTGTTATTAAACCTAAAATAGTTCTGCTTTACACATTCTTTAATTACTTTCATCAACTGCTTTTTATACCTGTATTCTCCCATATTATTATCGTTTATTAACTTAATAACTTTATTTACTGTGATATTAGTAAACATGTCCTTAACATCCAGTGATATCAATTTTGTATTTACATTAATGCTAATATTTTCTAATTTTTCTATCAATTTTATATTATTCTCTATGTTGTATTTTGTCCCAAATTCCTATTTCTCTTTCAGTACTCTGCTAACTTCCTTTGATAATTTATAAATAGGTGCATTAATAAAAGAAACAATCGGTCTAATTGGTTTTCCTTCTTTATGTATCTTAACCTGACTTTTAAAAGTTGGTGCTGTTGGATTACTTTCCAATAAATACTTTTTCGTATTTCCTTCTATAAATGTTATCTGTTTCATCATTTGTTTTATCCTTGACTGGTACTTACTTGTATAATCATACTTTATTTCCTCGTATGGTCCTTCCCTTATAAATTCTTCCGTTTTCTTTATGTATTCTTCCTTTCTCATTAGTACCATTGTATTTCCTTTATCCGCCTTCGTAACTATAATATCATTCTTCTTTATTTTATTCTTTAGTTTAGTTACAGTTGCATTGATTTTTTGTTCATTCTTTGAATTATACAGACTTTTCTTAAATATTTTATCTACTACATTCCCTACTTCCCACCTTATTCTTTTTTTATCATTTTCATTTCCTAGTTTTTGTATTATGCTTTCGCATTCAATAATCGTTTTTTCTTGATTTAATTCTGGTGGCGGTGCGTATTTTAAGCCTTTCGCTAACATTTCTTTTTCTTCCGTATTGAAATTTACCTCTGTAAGGTTTATTACTCTTTTTTCATAGTTATTCTTAGAGAGGTGTTCCTTTTTTACTTCGTTCTTTCTTATTAATTTATTTAACTTATCTACCATTTTTTTCTTTTTCTTTTCCAATTTCTTTTCTATGTACCCCAAACCAAAATTATATAATATTTCTTCTAACTCTACATACGAGTATATTCTTAATAATTCTATGTGTCTGTCATATAACTCCCTATTATATCTATTGATTAAGCCGTAGAGTGACCTTATTTCCAGTTTTATCCACAACTTCTCGCTTTGTTCTTTTACTTTTTTGGCTACACTGTTCTTATTTTTAATTTTAACTTGAGCGTACTTTGGGATGACATTATTATCCAGACATTGCTTATTAAACCATATTTTACTTAAAACCCTCTTCAATTTAACTTTTAACTTAAGATATTTAAAAACTTTACTTACCTTATTGTTGTCGTTTATTACCTCATTGTTGTTGTCCATTACCTGTAGTCGATTGCACATCTTAACAGACGTTTAATGAAGAAATTTGTGTTAGTGGTTGAAATCACAATCAGAATGATCAATATTACACACCACTATATAAAAATTATTCCGATTAGCGCTTTCAAGCTTTACAGCTCATCGTCAGATCAGGAATAGGCAGAAAATATGTAATACCCAACCCTTCACCCCTCTCCCCCGCTCACCCACAACAAACTAAAAATTAATGACCCTTCCCCACCCCCTAAACTCTGTCTCACCATCTGTACAGTTACATACATTACATGCAACTGTAACTAAACTAAAGAATAAAATAAAGAAGAATGATATTATAGTTACGAAGGCGGATAAAGGAAATACAATGGTACTAATGAGAAAGGAAGAATACATAAAGAAAACGGAAGAATTTATAAGGGAAGGACCATACGAGGAAATAAAGTATGATTATACAAGTAAGTACCAGTCAAGGATAAAACAAATGATGAAACAGATAACATTTATAGAAGGAAATACGAAAAAGTATTTATTGGAAAGTAATCCAACAGCACCAACTTTTAAAAGTCAGGTTAAGATACATAAAGAAGGAAAACCAATTAGACCGATTGTTTCTTTTATTAATGCACCTATTTATAAATTATCAAAGGAAGTTAGCAGAGTACTGAAAGAGAAATAGGAATTTGGGACAAAATACAACATAGAGAATAATATAAAATTGATAGAAAAATTAGAAAATATTAGCATTAATGTAAATACAAAATTGATATCACTGGATGTTAAGGACATGTTTACTAATATCACAGTAAATAAAGTTATTAAGTTAATAAACGATAATAATATGGGAGAATACAGGTATAAAAAGCAGTTGATGAAAGTAATTAAAGAATGTGTAAAGCAGAACTATTTTAGGTTTAATAACAAGTTTTATATACAGAAAAAAGGTTTACCTTCATTATCCCCTATTCTTGCTGAAATATACATGAATGATTTTGAAAAGCAATTAATAAATTCCACTAAGTATAAAGACAATATAAAATTATGGTCTAGATACGTTGATGATGTATTAGTAGTTTGGGAAGGAAGCATAGAAGAAGTGCATGAGTTTATAAAGGAGGTAAATAATAAGGATAAAAACTTACAATTTAAGGAAGAGATAGGAGGTAAGCAAATAAATTACTTAGATTTAAACATAGAAATTAAAGATAATGAGAAACTACAGTTTGGGATATTTAGGAAAGAGTCGTATTCTGATATAATTATACCAAGAGAGTCGTACCACCCATACAGATATAAAATGGCGGCAATCAATTCCTTTTGTTACAGAGCTCAGAAGTGTTTAAAAGAGACCGAATCAAAAGATAGGGAGTTAAAAACGATAAAGGGAATTGTAAGGAATAATAATTATAGCACCAACATAGTGGATAAAGTTATGAAAAGGGTCAACATACAAAAAGCTAAAATAGAACCAGAACAAAAGAATTATGCAGGGTCATTGACATACATAGGTTCACATACTAGAAAAATTATAAAATGTTTTAATAAATATGGAGTAGATATAGCTATTAAAAAATGTGAAACGGTATTTGATAAGATAAGGAATAAGAATATAGAAAAATTCCAGTATTACAGAAAAGCGGAATTTATAAATTAAAATGTAAAGACTGCAACAAAGTGTACCTAGGGGAGACAGGACGAAAATTCGCATGCAGGTTGTCTGACCACAAACGTGGAGAAGGTAATAGAACAACCAATTCGTTATATGCTAGACATTTCATAGAAGACAACCACAAGTTTGTTAATCCTTTGGAAGAATACGAAATTGTAAAAATAGTAAATAACACAGTTGAAAGGAAGCTTAGAGAGGAGTTAAAAATATTGAAAGAAAGAGAAAAAGGGTTAGACAATTTAATTAATATTAAAATTAAATTTGATAATGAAGAAATATTTTATAACATGATTAAGAAGTAAATGAGAGAGGGCAGATAGATAAGATTAAGAATTATATTTCATAGTACTAATTGGTTGTTTTAAAATAAGGGTGTGTGACTGACCCACGTGTGTGGAGAGGAAGAGGGTAGTTTAAAAGGATGCACACACACACACACACACACACACACACACTGAAACACAAGGAATTTACTAGAAAATATGTAACTGTACAGATGGTGAGACAGAGTTTAGGGGGTGGGGAAGTCATTAATTTTTAGTTTGTTGTGGGGGAGAGGGGTGAAGGGTTGGGTATTACATATTTTCTGCCTATTCCTGATCTGACGATGAGCTGTGAAGCTTGAAAGCGCTAATCGGAATAATTTTTATATAGTGGTGTGTAATATTGATCATTCTGATTGTGATTTCAACCACTAACACAAATTTCTTCATTAAACGTCTGTTAAGATGTGCAATCGACTACAGGTAATGGACAACAACAATGAGGTAATAAACGACAACAATAAGGTAAGTAAAGTTTTTAAATATCTTAAGTTAAAAGTTAAATTGAAGAGGGTTTTAAGTAAAATATGGTTTAATAAACAATGTCTGGATAATAATGTCATCCCAAAGTACGCTCAAGTTAAAATTAAAAATAAGAACAGTGTAGCCAAAAAAGTAAAAGAACAAAGCGAGAAGTTGTGGATAAAACTGGAAATAAGGTCACTCTACGGCTTAATCAATAGATATAATAGGGAATTATATGACAGACACATAGAATTATTAAGAATATACTCGTATGTAGAGTTAGAAGAAATATTATATAATTTTGGTTTGGGGTACATAGAAAAGAAATTGGAAAAGAAAAAGAAAAAAATGGTAGATAAGTTAAATAAATTAATAAGAAAGAACGAAGTAAAAAAGGAACACCTCTCTAAGAATAACTATGAAAAAAGAGTAATAAACCTTACAGAGGTAAATTTCAATACGGAAGAAAAAGAAATGTTAGCGAAAGGCTTAAAATACGCACCGCCACCAGAATTAAATCAAGAAAAAACGATTATTGAATGCGAAAGCATAATACAAAAACTAGGAAATGAAAATGATAAAAAAAGAATAAGGTGGGAAGTAGGGAATGTAGTAGATAAAATATTTAAGAAAAGTCTGTATAATTCAAAGAATGAACAAAAAATCAATGCAACTGTAACTAAACTAAAGAATAAAATAAAGAAGAATGATATTATAGTTACGAAGGCGGATAAAGGAAATACAATGGTACTAATGAGAAAGGAAGAATACATAAAGAAAACGGAAGAATTTATAAGGGAAGGACCATACGAGGAAATAAAGTATGATTATACAAGTAAGTACCAGTCAAGGATAAAACAAATGATGAAACAGATAACATTTATAGAAGGAAATACGAAAAAGTATTTATTGGAAAGTAATCCAACAGCACCAACTTTTAAAAGTCAGGTTAAGATACATAAAGAAGGAAAACCAATTAGACCGATTGTTTCTTTTATTAATGCACCTATTTATAAATTATCAAAGGAAGTTAGCAGAGTACTGAAAGAGAAATAGGAATTTGGGACAAAATACAACATAGAGAATAATATAAAATTGATAGAAAAATTAGAAAATATTAGCATTAATGTAAATACAAAATTGATATCACTGGATGTTAAGGACATGTTTACTAATATCACAGTAAATAAAGTTATTAAGTTAATAAACGATAATAATATGGGAGAATACAGGTATAAAAAGCAGTTGATGAAAGTAATTAAAGAATGTGTAAAGCAGAACTATTTTAGGTTTAATAACAAGTTTTATATACAGAAAAAAGGTTTACCTTCATTATCCCCTATTCTTGCTGAAATATACATGAATGATTTTGAAAAGCAATTAATAAATTCCACTAAGTATAAAGACAATATAAAATTATGGTCTAGATACGTTGATGATGTATTAGTAGTTTGGGAAGGAAGCATAGAAGAAGTGCATGAGTTTATAAAGGAGGTAAATAATAAGGATAAAAACTTACAATTTAAGGAAGAGATAGGAGGTAAGCAAATAAATTACTTAGATTTAAACATAGAAATTAAAGATAATGAGAAACTACAGTTTGGGATATTTAGGAAAGAGTCGTATTCTGATATAATTATACCAAGAGAGTCGTACCACCCATACAGATATAAAATGGCGGCAATCAATTCCTTTTGTTACAGAGCTCAGAAGTGTTTAAAAGAGACCGAATCAAAAGATAGGGAGTTAAAAACGATAAAGGGAATTGTAAGGAATAATAATTATAGCACCAACATAGTGGATAAAGTTATGAAAAGGGTCAACATACAAAAAGCTAAAATAGAACCAGAACAAAAGAATTATGCAGGGTCATTGACATACATAGGTTCACATACTAGAAAAATTATAAAATGTTTTAATAAATATGGAGTAGATATAGCTATTAAAAAATGTGAAACGGTATTTGATAAGATAAGGAATAAGAATATAGAAAAAATTCCAGTATTACAGAAAAGCGGAATTTATAAATTAAAATGTAAAGACTGCAACAAAGTGTACCTAGGGGAGACAGGACGAAAATTCGCATGCAGGTTGTCTGACCACAAACGTGGAGAAGGTAATAGAACAACCAATTCGTTATATGCTAGACATTTCATAGAAGACAACCACAAGTTTGTTAATCCTTTGGAAGAATACGAAATTGTAAAAGTAGTAAATAACACAGTTGAAAGGAAGCTTAGAGAGGAGTTAGAAATATTGAAAGAAAGAGAAAAAGGGTTAGACAATTTAATTAATATTAAAATTAAATTTGATAATGAAGAAATATTTTATAACATGATTAAGAAGTAAATGAGAGAGGGCAGATAGATAAGATTAAGAATTATATTTCATAGTACTAATTGGTTGTTTTAAAATAAGGGTGTGTGACTGACCCACACACGTGTGTGGAGAGGAAGAGGGTAGTTTAAAAGGATGCACACACACACACACACTGAAACACAAGGAATTTACTAGAAAATATGTAACTGTACAGATGGTGAGACAGAGTTTAGGGGGTGGGGAAGGGTCATTAATTTTTAGTTTGTTGTGGGTGAGCAGGGTGGGGGAGAGGGGTGAAGGGTTGGGTATTACATATTTTCTGCCTATTCCTGATCTGACGATGAGCTGTGAAGCTTGAAAGCGCTAATCGGAATAATTTTTATATAGTGGTGTGCAATATTGATCATTCTGATTGTGATTTCAACCACTAACACAAATTTCTTCATTAAACGTCTGTTAAGATGTGCAATCGACTACAGGTAATGGACAACAACAATGAGGTAATAAACGACAACAATAAGGTAAGTAAAGTTTTTAAATATCTTAAGTTAAAAGTTAAATTGAAGAGGGTTTTAAGTAAAATATGGTTTAATAAACAATGTCTGGATAATAATGTCATCCCAAAGTACGCTCAAGTTAAAATTAAAAATAAGAACATTGTAGCCAAAAAAGTAAAAGAACAAAGCGAGAAGTTGTGGATAAAACTGGAAATAAGGTCACTCTACGGCTTAATCAATAGATATAATAGGGAATTATATGACAGACACATAGAATTATTAAGAATATACTCGTATGTAGAGTTAGAAGAAATATTATATAATTTTGGTTTGGGGTACATAGAAAAGAAATTGGAAAAGAAAAAGAAAAAAATGGTAGATAAGTTAAATAAATTAATAAGAAAGAACGAAGTAAAAAAGGAACACCTCTCTAAGAATAACTATGAAAAAAGAGTAATAAACCTTACAGAGGTAAATTTCAATACGGAAGAAAAAGAAATGTTAGCGAAAGGCTTAAAATACGCACCGCCACCAGAATTAAATCAAGAAAAAACGATTATTGAATGCGAAAGCATAATACAAAAACTAGGAAATGAAAATGATAAAAAAAGAATAAGGTGGGAAGTAGGGAATGTAGTAGATAAAATATTTAAGAAAAGTCTGTATAATTCAAAGAATGAACAAAAAATCAATGCAACTGTAACTAAACTAAAGAATAAAATAAAGAAGAATGATATTATAGTTACGAAGGCGGATAAAGGAAATACAATGGTACTAATGAGAAAGGAAGAATACATAAAGAAAACGGAAGAATTTATAAGGGAAGGACCATACGAGGAAATAAAGTATGATTATACAAGTAAGTACCAGTCAAGGATAAAACAAATGATGAAACAGATAACATTTATAGAAGGAAATATGAAAAAGTATTTATTGGAAAGTAATCCAACAGCACCAACTTTTAAAAGTCAGGTTAAGATACATAAAGAAGGAAAACCAATTAGACCGATTGTTTCTTTTATTAATGCACCTATTTATAAATTATCAAAGGAAGTTAGCAGAGTACTGAAAGAGAAATAGGAATTTGGGACAAAATACAATATAGAGAATAATATAAAATTGATAGAAAAATTAGAAAATATTAGCATTAATGTAAATACAAAATTGATATCACTGGATGTTAAGGACATGTTTACTAATATCACAGTAAATAAAGTTATTAAGTTAATAAACGATAATAATATGGGAGAATACAGGTATAAAAAGCAGTTGATGAAAGTAATTAAAGAATGTGTAAAGCAGAACTATTTTAGGTTTAATAACAAGTTTTATATACAGAAAAAAGGTTTACCTATGGGGTCTTCATTATCCCCTATTCTTGCTGAAATATACATGAATGATTTTGAAAAGCAATTAATAAATTCCACTAAGTATAAAGACAATATAAAATTATGGTCTAGATACGTTGATGATGTATTAGTAGTTTGGGAAGGAAGCATAGAAGAAGTGCATGAGTTTATAAAGGAGGTAAATAATAAGGATAAAAACTTACAATTTAAGGAAGAGATAGGAGGTAAGCAAATAAATTACTTAGATTTAAACATAGAAATTAAAGATAATGAGAAACTACAGTTTGGGATATTTAGGAAAGAGTCGTATTCTGATATAATTATACCAAGAGAGTCGTACCACCCATACAGATATAAAATGGCGGCAATCAATTCCTTTTGTTACAGAGCTCAGAAGTGTTTAAAAGAGACCGAATCAAAAGATAGGGAGTTAAAAACGATAAAGGGAATTGTAAGGAATAATAATTATAGCACCAACATAGTGGATAAAGTTATGAAAAGGGTCAACATACAAAAAGCTAAAATAGAACCAGAACAAAAGAATTATGCAGGGTCATTGACATACATAGGTTCACATACTAGAAAAATTATAAAATGTTTTAATAAATATGGAGTAGATATAGCTATTAAAAAATGTGAAACGGTATTTGATAAGATAAGGAATAAGAATATAGAAAAAATTCCAGTATTACAGAAAAGCGGAATTTATAAATTAAAATGTAAAGACTGCAACAAAGTGTACCTAGGGGAGACAGGACGAAAATTCGCATGCAGGTTGTCTGACCACAAACGTGGAGAAGGTAATAGAACAACCAATTCGTTATATGCTAGACATTTCATAGAAGACAACCACAAGTTTGTTAATCCTTTGGAAGAATACGAAATTGTAAAAGTAGTAAATAACACAGTTGAAAGGAAGCTTAGAGAGGAGTTAGAAATATTGAAAGAAAGAGAAAAAGGGTTAGACAATTTAATTAATATTAAAATTAAATTTGATAATGAAGAAATATTTTATAACATGATTAAGAAGTAAATGAGAGAGGGCAGATAGATAAGATTAAGAATTATATTTCATAGTACTAATTGGTTGTTTTAAAATAAGGGTGTGTGACTGACCCACACACGTGTGTGGAGAGGAAGAGGGTAGTTTAAAAGGATGCACACACACACACACACACACACACACACACACACACACTGAAACACAAGGAATTTACTAGAAAATATGTAACCGTACAGATGGTGAGACAGAGTTTAGGGGGTGGGGAAGGGTCATTAATTTTTAGTTTGTTGTGGGTGAGCAGGGTGGGGGAGAGGGGTGAAGGGTTGGGTATTACATATTTTCTGCCTATTCCTGATCTGACGATGAGCTGTGAAGCTTGAAAGCGCTAATCGGAATAATTTTTATATAGTGGTGTGCAATATTGATCATTCTGATTGTGATTTCAACCACTAACACAAATTTCTTCATTAAATGAAAATAAAATAATTGCAGTAATGTTGTTTGAACAATAACGTTGCTTAATTCAATAAATAAAGCGTACTAGCTGGTTACTTGATGAAGGTAGCCGTCGTGTTGATTCTGGCAGCGAAACTCCTCCTCCAGGTTGACAGTTGTCTAAGTACGTAAAGTCTAGTCACGTCTGGACAATAAAATTAATAAAATACACTCCCACTTACCTGGTCGTGATTCTGGAAGTTCAGAAGTTCACTTTTTCAATAAATTAATAAGCTGCCAAGACGGTTTACAAAACCAGCTTACTTTATTTACAAGGTTAGGTTACCTTGTTTAATAATGGGCGCCACACAGGTTTATTTCGGGAAAATCCCGTGTAAAACCCATTAATAGAATCAAATAATAATTTTAAAAAAACTGAAATTGTGTTTATTGCCCTTATGGCAATTCAATTCAACAATATATGATTGCAACGAAAAGTTATTTTGATTATTCTGAATGAATTATTTATTTAATTTTGAGAAATAAATTAAGTCAAGTTATGCTGCTAATAACTGGGTTTTATTTGTACCCTCGATAATGAATTCAAACAAACATAATTAAGAAAATACATTGATATACAATTGAAAATATTTCGTTCACATACCCTATTCTACTAGCTCAGAGCATGAATAACAGTTCTGGTTATGTCCAGATAAACTTCACTTTGAATATTAATATTATTTATATCTCGGGCGTAAATTCTTTGAAACACAAGAAAGAATGCTCATGCCTACACAATAGTTAATTATTTCATAATACAATATCGACTAGTAATGCCTTGTTGTTTACTAATAAAAAATCAAACCTATTTTATAGGTTAGGCGTTCGTCACGCTTGCTTAATTATTCACAAAGTTATATAGTGAGACCACTTAAGAGTAACATCATTCTTAAACAGGATTGACAAATCCACTAAATAAATTCAGACATTGTGTAATACAGAAAATGTTTTGGTGTTATGCGTCAGTACAAGTTTTGTTTACAAAATATATAGGTTAGTGCACTCAGTGTAATGGAATAAATTGTCACGCTGTTACCTCTTTATTTTAATCTTTTTCGATTAAAATTTAATTAAACACTCCAATGGTCGGATTGTAATGACCATCGTTATTCACTACACACGCACTTGAACAGAGAATATTGGTCCGCTTCTGACTAAAAGGGACCTTATATAATACTATTTAATTATTTTCTCCTGTTCGGTATATCCCGCACTAAATAAAATAAATACTTCACATCGATGCACTGATTCTATGTAAACTGTATAGTAGTTACTTTGTTGTTGCAGAAATAATTCAATGGACGCACTATTATATGAAGCTATCAGTTAATAAAAATTTTGATGAGACGAGCGGCACTTCCGCTCTTGATGATTGTCAAAAAGTGTCTAACGGTAATTAGCCGCATTCCTTTATATACCCTCTGTTTTGATAGGGCTTAGGCAATTGTTTTATTTAGTAAGCTATTTTCTGATTGGCTTAGCCAGGCGTTACGAAATTGACGCATTGTTTTTCCACCGGTCATTAACCGACTTTTCGCCAGAATGATTGACAGCCGTCGTTGTTGTTAGTTTTAATAAACAGATTTTTTACTTTCTATTTACAAATGATGCTAACGCATGTCACGCACTTATTATAGTTGCGATCGGGGTTGTATCACTATCAAATTAAAGGATATTTTTCACTCTTCAATTTGATATAGTTTGACACTGGTTTATTTACACTTTCACTGACATTTTTTAATAAATAATGTTCAGGTATATGGCTTCGTGCTGTCGTCTGCTAAAGAAGCCGATTATGATCCTCTCTTATCAATACATTATTTGTGTTCCACATCGCATTTTCACTTAAACGTCTGTGTTGGAATACTAATATAACCGTCTTTGTACTTATTTAACGAATATAATGATTAAATCTTAACTTATTGATGTACTACATAGCTATGTAGTATATTCTTACTTCCTAATGACATTTTGGTTTACACTATTTTGCTCTATGCTATTCATTAATAATTGAGTTATTACTTGTATAATATATTAACAATGCTTATTGCTACCTTTGGTATAAATATTGTTCAGTGTATGTGATTTACACTCGTAGTACTTTCTACTTATCACCTTACTTACAATTGTTCGTTTTAGGCGTTGCCTAGGCATACCGTTTGCATCGGATTTATGCCTTAATAATGTTTATTATTTTACCTTTTGGTACCTTGGTGAGGTAGCTTACTTATATAAGGTTCCCTCTTACCATTATTTTTACTTATTATGATTACATTTGAGACTGTAATACAGCTTCAATCTTATATTGTGGCCATAGCTAATCTTAGTCCTAGGCATTAATAGTTACTAGTCATAGTTGATTTATTCTCAGCCAAATACTGTTGCTGATATCATATTATTCGGGTCGTTACTTAATTATTTTTATCAACATGTCAAATTACATTCAAGTTATTCACTGACTCGCTTGACAGCTTAAAGTGAATTTAATTTGTCCATTAGGTTGTGTCAGTTATAGTATTGGTTGTAGTGTCAAGCAGCGTTTTGGTTTACTGCTTCTTGTGGCACTTCTTCTTCTTTCTTCTTCATTGGTCCCTCTCTTCTTTGCTACTTTTATCATCATATTGTCTACTTACATTACCTTCATGTATTTATTAATTCTATGGGCATATGTCTAGGTTATGTAACACCTGGTCATGTTACATCATTTACTGTTTTGTTTATCTCAGGGTTCAATTCAATAAAATTTATACTTCATTACTTTCTATTAGTTAATTTATTAACTAACATCATTATATCATATTTCATGGTACACTTAATTATTACTATAAATATTAATTAATGTACATTTAATAAAGTTAATACTTCTTCAATCTCTAAGACTTTACTTATTACTATATTTCATTTCAATAATTGATCAACTTAAGTTTAGTACAACATTTATATATAAACGGATTCATTTAAAATCAAAGCGATTGTGACATGTGATATAGATATTTTATGAATACTAGATTTTCTACGATTTTCTCTAATGGTTCAACATGACCTTACATATAATGAAGTTTCTAAATTAGTACTTTAAATTAATTTCTTTAGTGAGTTCTTTTAGTGACAGACAAGTGGGTGTAAAATTTAATTAGTACATAACAAAATTACTTGAGGTACAATTATCCATCTCTTGTAGAGGTCACAGGTGTGGTAAGCGATGCTTCTTGATCAGTATTTGGAGTTTTGATGATAAGTCATCAGATGAATCTCGAGTGGCATGCATGGACCTCACAGTAGCACTTCACATATATAGCACATTACACAACGCGTGTTCGTATTGGATTTATTGCGAGTCTAAATTATTGTTGCTACAACTTCAGTTATTCACTGGCATTCTGTAAATGTATCATTGAATTTACTCGTGATATTGTTTAAAGATGTATATTACACTCGGTTTTATGGTTTGTTTAACTGATGCAGATGACGGTAAGTTACTGTTATTCGTTCATGACTAATTATTATACAACATTGTTAGAATTGTTAATGCCGCCGTTATATTGCGTTTCACTATCGTTTACTATTATATGATCACAAACACTCGAACGCTAGAAAATGTTATACAGTTCATATCATATCGATATTTTTCTAAGTCATTTTACGAACTCCCGTAACACTTTTGTCACGCCTTTTACTTCAGATCCTTTCGAAAATTTAGTACTCCTTTGCATCCCTGTCGCTTGCCTATATTGAACATCAGAATTTCCCCTCTAGACCTCTGGTTTCGGCGATGCCATTTCCTAATTAGTTCCTTTTCGTACAACGTACTCCAGAGACCACCTACTTTTTCCAAAGTAAGCTCTGATAGGTCTACTGATTCCCACCAAACTCTTCTCCTGGATACTTTACCCTTTGGTCAACAGCTTTTCCGAATACTCTAGTAATAAATCTAGCTGTCGTATTTCTTAGTCTTCACAAAAGACAACCCTTCGATTTCTCTTCCAACATCTGCCTTTCCAATTAGTTGCACCTATGGTATTATCTTTTCTTGAACAAAGGCCTCGCCACCTCTCTCCGTAAGTATTTTCTTTTTGTCTGGTTCCCAACAAAAACCTATCCCTTTAGTTCCAGAGTTAGCCTCGAGTACGCTTTCTTTCCTGGTATCATAGTATTGTTCCGGCGTATCCTCTGTTTATGCGTTTCAGTCAAGGAACACCCTTCATTGTTTTCTATCTGCTGTTATGTTCGTGTCACCTTTCATCCTTTGTCAGACGAAACATTTCTCACTTGATGAGTTTATTCACTCCTTCGTATGCTTTTCTCCAGATTGTAGGCTTTTAGTTGCTGGCGTCCCTTCTAGATACACCCAGCATAATAACCTTGTCTTTCTAACACGTGGCCGCTTGCTACACTAGATTTATGGCGTTGTAACTTTAATTACTTTTTTACTTTATATTTGATTTAAATATTGTTTACCTTCTATGGTAAACATTTTGTCCGGACGCCATTTTGTTAATACCAACAATGAAATCAAAAATTATCTTACCTTCGGGCCAGTCTTCGGTTAAGCGAACTGAAATTAGCAAAACAAGGTCATTTTCAGTAACTTTACTCCTAGTTTTGTCGTTTACCAATGACATTACCTTTTATTTGACTTAGAACATACATTTACATTGAATCCTACAAAACATGTGAACATTGCTATTCGGCCATGAGGCATAGTTTATCAAATCAAGTCAAAAATTTATTCCCATTAACATTTTGTATTCCCACCAAAAGAAAGTATAATAAATCATAATAACGTATAATAAATCATATTAAAATACAACCCAGCACTTCTTAAAGATAGATTTTTTCATTCACCCGATCACGCTCTCATTCATACTATACAATTTCTAGATTCCCCAAATTGAGCTCATTTAAATATACATTTCTTTAATTGCATTTTTAGTGGTTTGAATTTATCTGATTGAAGAAATTGTCTGCTGTTTGTAGTTGTGCTTATCTGGTTACATGTGAGTCCAATCTTATTGCACACATCCCTGTTATTTGTTGGTCGCACACACTTTTTGAAATAATATTCTACATGATAACTGACGATTAACTGCTAATTCACAAATTTTGTTCCGAATTTCACATTTTATTTGGGTGCACCCGAGATTTAGTTTCGGAACTTTTATACGTGTCCGACCAGCACAGCTGGTATTACGTGACTGAGGGCGAGATGAACGGCTTCAATTCAGAGGTGGAGAGGGTGTCACGTCACCAAGTCTTATTGTTTTCGGTTATGACATCTCAAATATTAAGGCTAGGCAATTGCGCATTGCATTCTTAGATGTGACGTTTTACAGGATTGGCCTGATGACATAATAGGTCAGAGTTCGTCTGGCGAAATCTAGTTGTTGTTTTGCACGTACACTGCTGACCTTGATACAATTCCTGCTCGCTTGGTATTACGCCGTTATAACAACCTTACAAAACTTCACCACTATTAATTATGCTTTTGCAATTGAAATAAAATTTACATTTGTTATTCCCCAAAACCACTATAGGTACCGGATTGTACCGTTACAGCGTGTCAATTAGGCTTGCGTAAACGACAGCGGATGGCTTTCACCCGACTTTTTGTTCGCTACACTCCTACGAATAACTTCATATATCAGTTGTCACCACGTTCGATGACATTTACCTTAACTAAAAGAAACTTTATTTTATTATTATTTTTTTTTTTTTTTAATTTGGCATTATATGGTTCTTTTAGTGATACCAGTTGGAGGACTCCATAATTATTATTTCTAAAAAGAAAGCTTTTTGTTTAGTAAGTTCATCAGAAATAGGAGTGTGTCTGCTACACCCCTGGAGAAACTGGTACTCACCAGATCTTAAACTATACCTATGCTGGGCTTTTTGCCCAAATCTTTAGCAGTTCCTTCAATTTTCTCTTGGTTTTTCTTTATATCATAAACATTGGTACGTCTAATATTAGAAAATGTAACCAAATCACTGAAGTTTTCACTTTTTCAAGTTTTTGAATTACTTCTGCCTTTTCAACCAAAGTTCGAGTTCCATGTTTACGTTTTTGAGGTTGGGCCTTTTGAAACTGATGTAAACAGTGTAATACTACCTCTTCCCATTCTATTTATCATGTCTATTTTCAATTAAAAGATGTCGTATTCTCAAGATCTTACCAAGTCGTCGTCGCTCTTAAAAGTACCTCACGCAGACTGCGTCCATCGCGAACGTACGAATAACCAGTACCGAAGTCCTTACCTGTCCTATTTTGTATTTTTAATTCCCGAAAGGCACCAAATTGTTTTTCAGAAAACAAAAGGTTCAAAATTAGTTTGTCTCCTGTACGGTGATGATTAATTCGAATTACCTCGCTGACTGGCGGGAACTCGAATTTCGCTTGTCTTTGGACGTGTTGCCAACATAAAATTTGAGCAAAGAATTCTATTCTCCGCTAAAGAACATAACATACATAATATAATTTAAATAAACACAGGACAGCTAGTAAAGATTCGTACTTATTTATTTGATTCGATAATTCATTAATTTTTGATAAGTGTCGTACAATAGATGTTATTATAATAAATTTTAGCCTCGGCCACAAATTAGTTTTCACTCAGCGGATTGCAAAGGTGGCAGCGCTTCAGTCGTATGACACCGCAATGGCTGGCGTGTATACTTATTTACACAAGTTAATTTGCCAATGAGTTCTTTTGAGTACGAAAAAGGTTTAAAACAAGATGTCAAATAAAGTACACCACCTTACAATTGTGGTACTTAAATACTAAAAAGGTTTACATGAAAATTCAACTCTGTTGGTTAAAAGTGTGTGTCAGTTTTACTGGTTTCGGACATAGGTTATTTTACATTTACATACTATTTTACATTTACATACAGTGTTATTAAATATGATTCATTAATCCTTGAAAGAAATTGGTGTTCAAAGTTCAGAGTGAGAGTTATATATTGTGAAAAAAGTTACTCAGTTTTAGTTCGTAATTATTTATAATTTAATTCATACTTAACAAAACCATGTTGTTAGTGTTATGGATCGTCAAGGTGTCTTCACTATTGGGTTAGTACATTCCTTTATTTTCAAAGATAGGGTTGCCGTCTCCTTCTGGCGTCTGTTTCTTTTATTCAAATTTTTATTTAATTATTAATTTTGAAATTTCGTTTATTGTTCCTCCTTGAGTTGCTGGAACTATGGTTGACTTCTGGTACTCAATTTACTTTCATTTCTTTTTGATTTTCTTCGTTATTTGCCTTTAAAAGGTCCGCATCAATAGTAGTCTGTACCTCTGGATAGGTAATAATGGAACTCTCATTACATAACGGTCAAAATTATAATAACGTTCTGTTGTTATGGCAACCTACTTGACTCTGATTGGTTAAGTACATTTGAAACTATTGTTATAAATCCTGGTTTTCTGTTTAAAATGAATAAATATTTTATAAAGGTTATTTTTCCTTGGGGATATTTCCAATGCTTGAAATATTAATATAGATTTCCCTATTTTCTTTAAAAGATCAATTTGACATCTCACAAGGTTGGTCTAGTTTGCATGCATCACTAACACACACAAGATACACGTGTAACACACATCCAATTGAGAAGGTGTTCACTGCCTGTCGGAACAGGTTAATTTCTCCCCTAATCTAACAATGAAATATTTTTACAATCTAAGACCTGTCCATTTACCCGTAACTTATACAAAGTCTACAAATTTTATATTTATTCAAATTAATGCCTAGTACAGCGTATGGCTGTATCGTTGCATTATTCGTCTGCCTGAGAAAAAATTTAATAAATATTTATTTATTAAATATTTGTCTATTTGTTCTAGACAAATACAATCATATTCGCTTAACTTACGTTTACACCAGTTAAACAACACATAATAAAGAGTAGTCCGTATAACGCTCGCTGTTGGTGGAATGGAAGATTCACCCCCCATTATAACAGCTGATCGGTGCGTTGACCTTGTACCGGTTCAGTAGCATTGTTCCACTCTCACTCTCTCTCCTCATTATTCATACGTAGAATGTCCTGAATGACGTCGCATGATATTTGCCAATGTCCTTTTCCTTTCTCTCATCGTATACGATGAATGTGTGTCTTCCCACGAAAGACAGGAATCTCAGCAACCCGCCCCAAGTAATTAATAAAATAATTATTTTAATTCACTGTGCGAAAACTAATTAGTGTATGAACAAACCAAAGGCACCAAAGTGTGTGTAAAATTTATAGTTATCCCCAGTGAAAAGATGACGTTTATAGAACACGCTATGCGAAGACAGTGCTAAATAAACGTGCCAAAAAATACGCAAATTACCCTAAGACGCTCAAATTAATATAGTGAGTGCTTAATCGAATTAGCTATGATTTGTACTATCTCGATTCCGTGCAAAACATTGCTATTTGCTAATAATTGCAAATAGATGAAAAGGTTCGGGAGTGGGGGCTATCACGCGATATGCAGGTATCGACAGGACGATTTTGGAGCCAACTGGCGCGGAATCTCGAGAGGGTATAAATTAAGGGTTCGACCAAAAACCCTTCTCTTCATTTCAAGACACAGTTGCAGTTGGACATGCTGTCCGTCGGCAGAACAGTCTTTATTTTTATTCCTATTACAAGTCGCAGTAACGAAAGAATAAAACGTTCGTTAAATTCATGACAATATTCCGGAAAACGTAAATACCGAAATCGTAAGTCTACCAAGAGTATCTACAGAAAAGCTACCAGAGCGACGAGGGATGCTGGACGTTAGACGATGTTTAAGTTTAAGATCTACCTTGCAGCAGATAACAACTCTCTGATGAGGACCACACTGCTGTAGAACGACGCTGGATGCTAGACGTATCCAGGACCACACAATGCTGGAGAACGACGCTGGATGCTAGGCATATCCAGGACCACACCAGGACAGGAGAAATGGAAAACTAACTCTGGACAACGCTGGACCCCCGACTACAAGTCGTAAGAGCATCAGAACTCGAGGTGACATGCGTAATGCATTTTAAATGATTTTTAAAAAAGAGCTCATAAAGACTATATCAAAAGACAATAAATTAAAACAAAGACAAATTTATACTTAGTAATAATATTTTAGAAATGTAGATAAATGTTTAGTCGTAAGAATGAGCAATTGCATATGAAGAAATAATAAATAAAAAGAGAATTTAAAGTTGAGAGAGTAGAGTTTGTTATCAAAATAAATAGTTAAATTGATTTGATATTTGAATTATAGAAAAGAATAATTTAAATTTGAATATTAAAACAAATGCCAGTGTAAAAGTAATTAATATAAATTTAAATTTAATTTTAAACATTGGTATAGACTGAGCGAGTTGAGGTCAGATCTGAATTAAGAGAATTAAATTCAAATTACATTTTAATTTTATATTTTATTAGTAAATCAAATTATTAACATGTCTAGATGTAAGAGGTTTTTTAAATATGTGTAACACTGCATAGTATAAGATATAAACATTTAATAATGAGCAATATTGTGACCGACGATTATTAAGGATGTTTATGATTATTTATAAGATTGAGTAAACAATAAATATTAATTTTAAATACTCATAAATACAATACTCTTATTATAATTACACCTGAACCCCATATACACGTATACGTTATATTAAATTGCAACTTGTTACGTTGTATAAATGGCGCTCCAAGATCGTGGGGCTCCACAAATTTAAATTATATATATAAATACGTTGTATAAAATGACGCTTCCAACGTGTGGCTCGATATATGTAATAAATACGTTGTAATATGTACTAACATAGTATTATCAATTGTCTTTGCATGCATCACTAACACACACAAGATACCCGTGTAACACACATCCAATTGAGAAGGTGTTCACTGCCTGTCGGAACAGGTTAATTTCTCCCCTAATCTAACAATGAAATATTTTTACAATCTCAGACCTGTCCATTTACCCGTAACTTATAAAATTCTACAAATTTTATATTTATTCAAATTAATGCCTAATACAGCGTATGGCTGTATCGTTGCATTATTCTTCTGCCTGAGAAAAAAAATTTAATAAATATTTATTTATTAAATTTTTGTCTATTTGTTCTAGACAAATACAATCATATTATATTCGCTTAACTTATGTTTACACCAGTTAAACAACACATAATAATGAGTAGTCCGTATAACGCTCGCTGTTAGTGGAATGGAAGATTCACCCCCCATTATAACAGCTGATCGGTGCGTTGACCTTGTACCGGTTCAGTGGCATTGTCCCACTCTCACTCTCTCTTCTCATTATTCATATGTAGAAATTCTTGAATGACGTCGCATGATATTTGCCAATGTCCTTTTCCTTTCTCTCATCGTATACGATGAACGTGTGTCTTCCCACGCGTTGTTTCAACGTATAAGATCCGTTGTACAGCCGGAAGAATTTCTTCGCTGTGTTGTCATGTAACGGGGCTAAAAGGAGGGGTTTTTGTTTTATTTCAAGTCATAAAATTACTTTCCATCTGTGTGGCCAGTCCCGTGTTAAATAGCGTTGTATGCAAACCAAGAACAGCAGAGTAAAGTTTTGAAAGTAGTTGGGGCAGTGGAATGCGATGTATGTTTGGCAACGCAATTCCATTCCAAAGAGCTTCAGTGTTGTGTGACGCACTCAAACGCGCGAACCCCAGCTCGCGCGCAGATGATGCTTACAGCCTCGAGCCACGCCAAACAAACATGGCTAAATTATAAAATTTGTTTGCCACGTGGTCTGGATGAGGACAGAAATACCGTAAGACCGCGCCTACATTCGTCACGTGACTAGGGGCATTGAAATATCGTCAACCCATGGACAACACCGTACTTGGTGTAGAGTGATGACCGATTTAACACAAAAAGGCATTGGTTTCCTGTCCAGCAACCCGACGTGGTGGGAGTTTTGTTGGTAACGCTCTTCCCAGTCGACGAAAAATATAGGCCACGCGTGGTACCTCTCAATTTTCTGCTCGGGCAATTTTAAGGTTGGCCGACCGAAACAGTATCTATAAAAAACGTGTAAAGCAGTTTAAAGCAGTAAAACCAGTGGACTAAGTGCAGATTTCAAAACAAATAGAACAATAACATTTTCTCATATCAAAACAGTGAACTGTGTGTGACGCGCCATGCGGTCGACGGAGACGCCACGGCAATACGTAACTGTATCCATTTCAATTTATTCTTATTCTATATAAAAAAGGGGCCGTAAGTAAATAAACAGGGGGGGTTTTGTATGAATGAGTGGATGGGCAAACTGGGTCGCTTTGATTAATTAATAAAGATTTTAGAATAAGTCAAAATGTCAAAATAAATGTTTATGTTATATCTGTTTAAAAAGAAAAGCAGTAATGTGTCAATTGAGGGGGAAAGATGAATAATGTACGTATTTGAAAGAAAGTAGAGAATGAAATTAAATTAGATTTGTTTCACATAAAATGCGAGTCAATTACGTTATTAACGCAACCTGAAGGTCATACTTGTATTTCGCAGTTCGTGCGACGAACTTTGGACTGAAAGGTAAGTCATCAAAATGAACTAACATTTAATAATTAAATGTGTTAATAAATAATAACACAATTGGCGCCATGAACTTGGAACGAATTTTATAAATTAAATTTCATTAAATTCCGCACCTACAGGTGAATGCAAGTTTGATTTGGAGGTTGGGTGACATGGGTACTAACGACGTATAAAAGTTAATAAGTTAGAGCCATACTATGTTACTTATGTTACGTTATATGAATAATATTGTGTATATTTAAGATTGAACTTTATATCGAGGAAAATATAATAAGTTATATAAAAAATGAATAATAACGAAAATAATACGGAAGACGTCAGCTTAACTGACTTGAAACAGAGAGCTCAGTAAATGTTGACGCTAACAATTCAGGAATGGAGACAACTCCAAGCCTGATAGACGAATCTGTAATAATTAGTGAGGCGGGAGCAAATTCCACTCCCGTAGCAACTAAAACAAGAGAAAAAGAGTTGTCATTAAATGACTTATTTAATCTTCTTAATAATAGATTTGATGTTAATAATAGTAATTTCAATGCCAAATTTGACGAGCAGAAAAGTAATTTTAATAACAAATTCGAGGAACAGAATAATAAATTTGATGAGTTGAAAAACCATATCAATGAAATTAATAAGCGGTTTGAAAATACTAACGAAGAATTTGCTAGTAAGTGTAACGAATTAAATACCAAGTTAGACAATTCAGTAAAGAGTATAGACATTAAAATAGAGGAAAGAGATGAAAAATTTAACAAACAAATACATGAAATCACAAAAAATATTGAAAGTAAAATCAGTAATGTAAATGAGCAGATGGCAGACCGGATTAAAACTCAAGTTAAAGAGCAGTATGTAGAGATAGAAAGTAAGTGTATAAATAAAATTAATGAACATAATAATGACATAGAAATTAGAATAATGGAGGTAGAAAATGTATGTAAACAATATGTACAAGAGAATGTGGGGGCTATGAGTAAACATAACCTTCAATATGAAATTAAAAACGATAATAAATTAAAAGTAATTGAGCAAGATATCATAGAAATTAAAGATGAATTACATGTGGCCATAAGCCAGAAGTTAAATAGTGTTGCGGAGCGAGTATTGTATACTCGCGAAGCAAAAGATGATATAGAACTTGAACAATTTAATTGTGACAACAGTAGAGTACACCCGATGTAATTTCTGAGTAGGGTAAGGGAATTTAACCGGTTTAATAGTAGTAGTTGGGAGGTTAAATTGTTAAAAATTTTAAAGTGTTTTAAGGGCAGTTCTGAAATATGGGCAGAGGTACACAATACGGAGTGGGTAGTTATGAAAAATTTGAAGTAGCGTTTAAGAATAAATATTGGTCCGAAGAAGATCAGGAAAGTTTACGTAGTAAAATCATGGGAACTGGGAAATTCGGGAGAATAAACAACCACCTAACCATGTACGTAATGAGAATATTTAATGAAGCAAAATACCTAGAACCGCCGTTGCCATTCCGGTCATTTGTTAGACATATTAGTAAACACCTGCCCAGAGAAGTACAGATTACTTTAATGACGAGAGAGATAGCAGATATAAACGAACTGGAAAATATTGCTACGACAGCACAGAACAATCTACGCGTTTATCGAATGTGCCAGAAAGATCTCGATGTAAGCGTGTGGTGTACGTGCTACTAGACGCATTTTGCGAGAATTTTCTCGACTGTGCCGGGCTTCGCTCGGGCGCTCGGACTGTATCAAGGCCGTAGCAATTACGTAGTTCACGAGAGATAAGACGCAGTTTGGAAGCTTCTGGTGTGTGAGCGTGATTATAAATACATCGGGTAGCGGCCTTAGTTTTCAGTTCCATGCGAGATTTTGGATAGTGCGATTCGAGAGTATTAGTGCGATATATTTACAGAGCGGTTCGGGTTATTACTGTGTACGTGCAAGTAGTTAGTAGTGAAGTGTTGCGTTTTATATTCGGACGGTATAATTGTAATACAATTGAGTTTTAATATTTGTGGACATTTTATTGTGTGTGTACAATTTTCATTTGATTTGTTGTAGAGACTGTGTTGTTAATTACGAACTGTTTTACTGTAACAATTAAAGGTGTGATTAGTGACTTAATTGGTGTCTTGTACTTATTTTGTTTCCACTGTACCTACGACGATTGAGTAGACCGTTGTAACAGTGGTGTCAGAAGTGGGATAGAACGGTTAACAGTGGAAACAGTGGACGCTTTGTACAAGACGAGTGTGATTCGTAATTAATCAGTAAACATGGATCCGAGTCAGATGATGGAAGCTTTACAAATACTGCTGCGGCAGACACAAGAAGAAGCAGAAAGACGACAAAAAGAAGAACGAATACAAGAAAGAGAAGAAGCAGAAAGACGACAAGAAGAAGAACGAATACAAGAAAGAGAAGAAGCTGAGGAACGTCAGAAAGCACTAACGCTAGAAACAGAAGAAAGACAGGATGAAAAACGTAAGCAAGAAGCAGATAAAACGGAAGCTCTCTTTGAAGGTATGCAGAAACAGTTGCAAGAAGAAACAGTTGCAAGAACACAGTACCGCAGAATTGGGTATCCTACGAGGTGAGCTTAATAAACAAGTTACTAAAATATCGGAGGTACAAGAATCAATGACATTAAAAATAGCTGAAGTAGAAAAATCTGTCTTGACTGTTGAAGAATCGATGTCTACAAAAATATCTGTTATAGAAGAATCTGTTTCAAATAAAATATCTGCAGTAGAAAACTCAATGGCAAACATAAGAGAACAAATTAAAAGTCAAGTCGAACAGTGCATGAAGATTCAACCAAAACAAATTTCTGAACAGACTGTACCAGTGATAAAGACAGAAAAAGACACAGAAAATAAGTTAATAGAGAAAGTCACTTTGCCTGCAGTAGGGACAGTTCATGTTAAAGCTCCAACCTTTGACGGAAGCAGTCACTGGGCAACGTACCTCCGCCAATTTGAAGCTGCTGCATGCGCAAATAATTGGACAGAGAAAAACAAGGCAGTCTCACTCGTTCTCGCATTGAAAGGACCCGCGGCAGAATTACTACAGAAAGTGCCACCTGACAGCCAGAACATTTATGCCGAGTTGATAAAAGCTCTAGAATTATGGTATGGTGATAAACATTTGCGATATGTGTACTGCACCCAGTTGAGAGCAAGGCGACAGCATTCTGGGGAGAGTCTTCAAGAGTTTGAAGCAAGTATCGACAGACTAATTAGACTGGCCTATCCTGAAGCGCCAGAAGATTTTCGAACGCGTTTTGCGATGCAGACATTTACTGCCGGTGTCCGAGATAACGAACTACAGCAAGTGTTACGAATGGCAAGACACCAGAACAGTGCGGACGCCCTGGTACATGCTTTGCAATTTGAGGCCGCCAAATCAGCGTCTGGTTGGACAAGTCATAAAGTGCGCGCGCTAAAAGATCGCGACGGCACAGACGATGAGGAAGAAGAACAGGGAACAGAGACTCAACGGTCGGCGCCACAGAATAAAATAAGAAAGGATGGAAGACCGAAGTGTTATAGATGTGGGAAACCTGGACATTACAACGAGATTGTCGGGTTAGAATTCAGCAGCAGGGAAACGAGCAGTAGTCGGTACAACGGGACGTGTGCTGACTAACTGGAGGAACGAAGCCCCTAGACAATACGCAATTTCTACACTTCAGAAAAACAGCGGGAGGTTGGTAGTTACCGGATTTGTTCAAGAAAGGCCAACCTTGATTACAGTTGACACAGGCGCAACAGTTTCTATTGTGCGCCCCGACGTGGTGAAAGATCTCAAACCAATCTGGTGCTCTTGCAGCTTGCTAACAGCTACTGGACGGCCTGTAAAAGTGTATGGAAAAGTGGAGATACACCTACGCCTCGGTAGACTTGAGTTTAATCATCAAGTACTTGTTGCAGACATTGTGGATGAAGCAATTCTTTGTGTGGACGTTATGAACGCATACGGATTTATAGTTGACTTCAAAAACAATGTCTTGAGAATCGGAGGCGAAGAGGTAATGCTATCAACAATGACGACAGCAGAAAAATCGATGGACGTCATAAACCAAGTGGCCGTAACTGTTCCGCCAAACTCCGAAAAGATCATCCTGGTTAGAACTGCAGTAGATACTAGGGGCAATCAGTGCTCTATATTCAAACCCCAGGTAGTCAGCACACCGGGCATACTAATTGCCAGAAGTTTAGTAAAACCTGACGAAACCGGAAACGTACCTATTAGAGTGGTGAATATTTTGGATCAAGCTATTACTTTACAAAGCAATACGCTCCTAGGCAAATTGACTCCTGTGGCCTGGGTAGCCGGAATAACGCAACGAAGATCCAGTTCTTCGGATACTTCTAAATTACCAGACGAACTGCAAGAATTATTGAACAGATCTTCTAACGACCTCTCAAGTGGTGAGGTAAAAGAACTCGGACAGTTTTTACACGAATTCAAAGATTGTTTTGCAGTTCGGGGACAGTCACTGGGAAGAACCTCTCTTGTGCAACATCGCATCAATACCGGGGACACAACACCGATACGTCAACCTCCTCGAAGGCCTCCATTATCTAAACAAGAGGAGATGTCTCGGTTAGTACAGGACATGTTGACAGAGTGGGTAATCGAACCTTCGTCAAGTGCTTGGTCTTCCCCTGTAGTGCTGGTAGCGAAGAAGGATGGTGGATTGCGTATCTGCGTAGACTACCGGAGGTTAAATGATGTTACAAAGAAAGACTGCTATCCATTACCTCGCGTTGACGATACACTCGACACGTTGTCCGGAGCACAGTGGTTTTCCACATTGGACCTGAAGAGTGGATATTGGCAAGTGGGTCTTCATCAAGAAGACAAGGAAAAGACCGCTTTCTCGAGGCTTATTCCAATTTAACATCATGCCATTTGGACTCTGTAATGCACCGGCAACATTTGAGAGATTGATGGACCTGATACTCCGAGGCCTGACGTGGAAAACTTGCCTTGTTTACTTAGACGATGTCATAGTGATCGGGAAGACTTTCGAAGATCATTTGGAAAACCTTAAGGAAGTTCTAACTAGAATTCACGGTGCACAACTGAAGCTGAGCCCGAAGAAGTGTTCTCTATTCCAGAAGGAAGTACAGTATTTGAGCACTCTGGTTTCGGCAGCGGGTGTTAGCATGGATCTTAATAAAGTATACACCGTAAGAGACTGGCCAGTTCCGAAGAATAAACACGAAGTTCGGAGTTTCTTGGGGTTATGCTCATATTACCGACATTTTGTGAAAGGCTTCGCTACTATTGCTAAACCACTACATGAGCTAACGGAAAATAAACGAAACTTCCAATGGTTGAGAGAGTGTGAACAAGCATTTAGAACGTTGAAGATTGCATTATGTTCGCAGCCAATTCTCGCTTTTCCAGCTTCCGAAGGGAAGTACATCGTAGACAGAGACGCAAGCAATACTGGTCTAGGAGCAGTTTTGTCTCAAGTGCAGAACGGTGAGGAACGAGTAATAGCGTATTACAGCAAGATGCTTTCTAAACCAGAGAGAAATTATTGTGTTACAAGAAGAGAGTTGTTGCCAATTGTCAGAGCTTTGGAGCACTTCCATAAATACCTCTATGGGAGAGAGTTTTCACTACGTACTGACCATGCTGCACTTGCATGGCTCTTGAGATTTAAAAATCCGGAAGGACAGTTGGCAAGGTGGCTCGAACGTCTGCAAGAGTACAACTTCAAGGTACAACATCGGCGGGGGCGCCTGCACGGTAATGCAGATGGCTTATCACGAAGACCATGCCCGGAAGACTGCCGACATTGCCACAGAAAGGAAGAACAAAACTCAAGCGAACATGTTCAAGCCATCACTGTAGATTTCCTGGCTGATGGCTGGACAACACAAGACTGTCGACAAGAACAGATGACTGATGAAGACATTGGACCGATCTTGACAGCAAAAGAGGAAGGTCGCCACCCGGATTGGCAAGATATCTGCCATGGTTCCGAAGTGCTGAAGGGCTACTGAGCACAATGGGAATCTCTCACCTTAGAAAACGGATTGCTGAAAAGGGCTTGGGAAAGTGCAGATGGACGAGACGTGGTCATGCAGTTGATAGTTCCCCGAAGTAAAGTGCAGTCTGTTTTGAAGGAGATGCATGATGGAACATCTGGAGGCCATCTTGGCATTAACAAAACCCTTGACAAAATATGGAAGCGATTCTATTGGCTTCATCTTCGCCACGACGTAGAGGAATGGGTTCGGACGTGTGAAATATGTGCTGCAAGCAAGGGCCCACAAACCAGAAGCAGGGGAAAAATGAGACAGTATAACGTTGGACAACCTTCCGAGAGAATTGCCATAGACATTGCTGAACCATTCCCAGTTACTGACGATGGAAACCGGTACATCATGGTTGTAGGTGACTACTTTACTAAGTGGGTGGAAGCATATGCAATTCCAAATCAGGAGGTTACCACTGTGGCAAAGCAGTTAGTTCACAACTTCTGTTGCCGTTATGGAGCCCCTATGGAAATCCATACGGATCAAGGGAGAAATTTCGAATCAGGAGTGTTTAAAGAATTATGCCATCTACTCGGAATTCGAAAGACCAGGACAACGCCTCTGCATCCTCAGTCGGACGGGATGGTTGAGAGATTCAACAGGACACTTGAGCAGCATCTTTCGAAAGTTGTTGACGAGAACCAAACAGACTGGGACCAATGTGTACCACTATTCCTTATGGCGTATAGGTCGTCAGTACATGACACAACCGGCATGACTCCAGCAAAATTGGTGTTTGGGCGGAAGATTCGTCTTCCTGGGGACTTGATGTTTGGATCACCTGAGACTCAGTCCCAAGAGCCAAAGAACTATTCCTCGCAATTAGAAAACCAACTGCGAGAAATGAATCGCTTGGTAAGAGGACGGCTCAAGATTTAACGTGATAAAATGAAAACTCGGTATGACATTCGCAGCAATAGTGTGGGTTCCCAAGAAGGAGATCAGGTCTGGTTGTTCAATCCAAAGCGCCGTCGTGGTCGCTCACCTAAGCTTCAGTCTAACTGGGAAGGACCCTACACTGTAAAAAAAGGATTAACGATGTTGTTTATCGGATTCAACAGGAAGGACAGCGAAAGTTCAAGGTCGTCCACCTAGATCGCCTGGCTAAATACAAATTTAGAGACGCTTTGCCAGTTCAGGACGAACAGGCTTAAGGAGGGGGCAGTGCTACGACAGCACAGAACAATCTACGCGTTTATCGAACGTGCCAGAAAGATCTCTATGTAAGCGTGTAGTGTACGTGCTACTAGACGCATTTTGCGAGAATTTTCTCGACTGTGCCGGGCTTTGCTCGGGCGCTCGGACTGTGTCAAGGCCGTAGCAATTTCGTAGTTCTCGAGAGATAAGACGCAGTTTGGAAGCTTCTGGTGTGTGAGCGTGACTATAAATACATCGGGTAGCGGCCTTAGTTTTCAGTTCCATGCGAGATTTCGGATAGTGCGGTTCGAGAGTATTAGTGCGATATATTTACAGAGCGGTTCGGGTTATTACTGTGTACGTGCAAGTAGTTAGTAGTGAAGTGTTGCGTTTTATATTCGGACGGTATAATTGTAATACAATTGAGTTTTAATATTTGTGGACATTTTATTGTGTGTGTACAATTTTCATTTGATTTGTTGTAGAGACTGTGTTGTTAATTACGAACTGTTTTACTGTAACAATTAAAGGTGTGATTAGTGACTTAATTGGTGTCTTGTACTTATTTTGTTTCCACTGTACCTACGACGATCGAGTAGACCGTCGTAATAATATGTTAGATGTATTACAAAACACTGGGGAACGTGAAGTAGGAAGGCGTCCAAATCCACCAGCGGCACCTAATAACGAAAATTATCATGAGTATAGGGGAACACCAAACTCTTATAGAGGGGACGAGGGGAAGTAATAACCCTAACTTTAGAGGCGGAATACAAGAATTATGCTATCCGAACAGTGTGTACAGATGCAACAAAGCACGAGATTGCCAACGGAGCAACGTGGCCCCGAATCATCATAATCAACAACAACGAGGAGGAGGTAACGACAGAGGAGGTGGACATGCGACGAGAGGGAGAGGAGGATATAACCAAGCCATGGCGGGTACGTCAACGGAAAACTGAGGCCGACAATGGGAGTCAGGACCATACCATTGTCCAACGATGACGACAGGGTCCAAAAAGAATATAAATACCAAAGTAATATCATTATCAAGGACATGGCGAAGGAGTTGCTGGAGGAAGACGAAGCAGAAATGATGGAGACAAAAGCTGGGTTGACAGAGGTAATCGTCAACATCGAAGGTAGGAATTTTAAAACAGTAATAGACACAGGAAGTGAGATATCAGTGATTTCAGAAAATGTAATGGTAGAGTTACAAGGGGTAAATAAACATATTCCATCATTACCAGTTGCGGGGGTAACAGTAGTGGGGGTAACTGGAGTACGGAGTAAAAGGGTTACTAGACAAGTACAGTTAAATATATACATTAGTGAAGCAGAATTTGAAAATACCTTTTTAGTAGTTAAGGGACTGAATTTAGATATAATTCTGGGAAATGATTTTTTGGAGAGAAATAAAGCAGTAATAGATTTTAATAAAAGAATAGTAGAATTTAATAGCAGGAGTAAACCAGTCAGGGTTAATTTTAAGAGGGTATTAGATGAAGTTAAAGTTACGGGAATAAAGTTAATACACAAACGAGTGGGCGATGGAGATATAGAAACAAGAGTAAATATATGTCGAGAGAGTGAAAGTATGGAGAATGAGGAGAGAGAGATGTATGTGAGTGATAAGAGAGTATGGGAAAATCGGGCGGATAAATTTTTTAGTGAGGGTGGAGTTGTAGGGAATCCCCAACGACAGGAGTTGTGGGCAGTGGTGGAGCGTTTTGGAGATGTGTTTGCTGAGTTGCCTGGAAAAGCCAGGGACTATGTATGCGAGTTGAAGGTTCGAGAACACTCACCCTACATGCAGAGGAGTTATCCAGTGCCGTTTTCGAAGAGGAGAGCAGTGCAGGAGGAATTGGACCGAATGATGGAAGGAGATATAATAGAGAGATCAATATCGCCATACTCGAATCCATTAGTAGTGGTCATCAAGAAGGATGGAAAGGTAAGGTTGTGTTTAGACGCTAGAAAAATTAACCAAATTATAATACCTGACCGGGAGTCACCGGAACCTATGAATGAAATTTTCCAGAAATTTAGCGGAATCAAGTATATGACATCTTTAGATTTGACAGCAGGGTACTGGCAAGTTCCATTAGCACCAGAGAGCCAGAAATATACTGCATTTCTCTTCAATGGTAAGAACTATCAGTTTAAGCGTTTACCATTCGGATTAAACACTAGTGTAGCCAGTTTTATAAAATGTTTAGATATGATACTACAACCTAAGGACTTGGATTTTTTGACTGTATACGTTGATGACATATTAGTAGCATCAAGAACATTCTCGGAACATTTAGAACATATAGAATACGTATTAGACAAATTGCAAAATGGGGGATTAACAGTTAATTGGGAGAAGTCAAAGTTTTTACAAACGGAAATACATTTTTTAGGTTTTATTATTACTCCAGAGGGTATTTTAGCCAACCCTGATAAAGTAGAAGCCATTATGCGTTTTCCAGAACCTAAAAGCATTAAGCAGTTACACAGCTTTTTAGGATTATGCAACTTTTATCGGAAGTTTCAGAGAAATTATGCGCAGGTTACCTCTAAACTAAGTCCAGTCTTACAAAAGAATAAACCATGGAGATGGGGCGAGGAGGAAAGAGTTGTTTTTAATGAAATTAAAGAGAAGTTTATAAATATGATAATGATGAATCACCCCGATTTTCAGAAAAAATTTTATTTACAGACGGATGCCAGCAATATAGCCCTCGGCGCAGAACTCTACCAGGAGGGTGAGGAGAAGGAACACTGGACAATAGCTTTTGCCAGCCGGACTTTGTTAGCGGTGGAGAGGAACTACACGACAACGGAGAAGGAATTGCTGAGTATCGTCTTTGCGGTAAGAAAATTCCGTACCTATCTTCTAGGGAACCAGACCATCATTAGGACAGATCATAAGGCCTTATCATTTTTGAACACGTGCAAGTTAACTCATAGCCGCTTAACCAGGTGGGTGCTAGCATTACAAGAATATCACTTTTCATGGGAATACATTAAGGGGACAGATAACAAAGTACCAGACAGTCTTTCCAGGGTAGATGTACTAGATAATAAAACAGGGAGAGATCTCAAAGAAATAGAAATTTTTCGATTAACGAGGGAAGAATTTTTGGGGAGGAATTAATGGAGATTAAGAGCATGCAGAGATCAGAAAATAAATTGGGTAAGCTAATCGTTAGTTTAGAAGCAGATGTAAACGGGTCTGAATACAATACACATTTCCAAATATATCAGGGAATTCTGTTTACGAAAGTAGAGGGGGGTGAACGTGATTGGAGACTGATGGTACCTGAAGAGTTAGTAGATAGAATTATTTGGGATTGTCATGTAAGATATGGGCATTTTGGTGCGAAGAAATGTACAAATGTATTAAAAGAGTCTTGCGTTTTTAAGAATATGGAGAGGCAAGTGAGAAGAGTGTTAAGAGTATGCGATTTGTGTCAGAAGTCCAAAGTAGTGAATTATAGGGTTGAAGGGGAAATGAATTATATTAAAGTTGAAAGACCGTTTGATTTAGTTGCTGTAGATTTGTATGGGCCATTACCCAAAGGGAGAGGTGGAGTAGTGTATGTTTTTGTTGTGTTGTACACTTTTTCTGGCCATTACCCAAAGGGAGAGGTGGAGTAGTATATGTTTTTGTTGTGTTGGACACTTTTCCTAAGTTTGTTAGGTTGTACAGCGTAAAGAGAGCTACAAGCCGGGTGCTAAGTGAAAAGATCACCAAGGACTACATGATTAACGTAGGTAAGCAGAAGATAATTTTATCCAATCACGGACCCCAGTTCATCAGCGGGAAGTGGAGGCAGACTCTCGGCTGGGAAGGCATCATACCCAAACATACGGCAGTATATCATCCACAGTCGAACCAGGCAGAGCGAGTGATGCGAGAAATCGGCAGGATATTCAGGGTGTATTGTCATGCTAAACACACGGAATGGCCTTTGTACGTCAAGAAGGTAGAAAACTGGTTAAATAGTACTACACATGATTCTACAGGATTTACACCATACGAATTAATAAAAGGAATCAGACCACCTAGAATATTAGAACAACTTTTCGAATATCTACCGGAAGAAAGGACCATCGACAGAAATGTGAAAATACAGCTTGCAAACGAGAGTCTACTCAGCAAAGGGGAGAGGAGAAAGCAGAAACACGACGAAAAGGGTAAGTGGGTCAAATACGAGGTAGGGCAATTAGTGTTGGTAAGGAGACATGATTTGTCTAGTGCGCAAGAGAAAGAAATAAAGAAGTTTTTCCTATTATATGAAGGACCCTACGAGATAGTAGAAATAAAAATGAATAACGCTTATGTACTTTGAAATCAAACAACGCAGGAGACAGTGGGCATGCAGAATGCTACAAATTTAAAATTATATTGGTCACGATAGATAATTTGAATTTTAATATGTTATTTATGTTTTCAGAAGGGATCCTCCCCCATTTTCGGGCGGTCATGACCTTACCAGTCCTGGCCGTGGGTTTCGGCACTTGGAGGCGGACCATGGTTGGCAGAACTTCCTTCGGGTGGTGAAACGACGATGGTCCAGCTCCACCAAAATTGGTATACAGTAGAAATTTCACCACATTATTGAACGGGGAGGGGGACCCATAAGGTACGTGATACAAAATATTTTACACTCAAGGTGCATAGATAAGGTGCACCCTACCACGTACCAGCATTCATTGCCTTAGAGTGAATGTATATATTAATGGAGGCTATATTTTAACAAGGCAGTGCGTTCACATAAAATTTTAGTGTCATTGGAAAAATTAAGTTTAGCCATTGACAGTAGTTACAGAATAAGTAGGAAAATGAGTTTTGTTGGAAGGAGGATGGGGAACAGATACACGGCGGGTTTGGATAAATGGTAGAATAGAGAGAGTAGATTTGGTGTAAAAGGGGGACGTGAATTCATATAGTGTGTCTATCTTGTCGCCATGTTTCCTTGCGGCAAAACCCCCATTTCCGGGCGATCACAGTTTCACTATCAATGATAATAAGAATTAGCCTCCAATGTAAATACTTATCAATATATAATTTGGAATGTTTATAATTTTAAATCTATGTCAGTAGCTGTATTTTAGTTTATGTAAATAAGTGACCATATATAATTGTGAAGTTTGTAGTACGAGTTAAGGAAAGTGAAATGTTGGATGTTTAAAAGTTGAAAATGTAGACGAGTCTAAAAATGTAAACATGAAAAGTAATTAATAAATAACCAAACACATAAGAGTTGACCATCCGTGAATTGTAGTAACGGTGTCAGTGTGAGCCTTACATGTCTTTTGGTAGTTTCCCCACATTTTGGGCGGTCACGGCTTCACCGAACCCTGACCGTGGAATTATGTAAGTAGATACTAAATTGGTGAACTTCAAAATTGACAGGGGGTTAAAACAGGGGAAACTACATAACTATGGAACAACGGCTATCGTCGAAGGTGGCGATAGTGCCGTAATAAGGGTGCGTGAATCATTTTAGTAGGATTACTGGTGTCCTTGGATATCAGTAATACCAAATTTTTATATAACGCTGAACCAAGAACGGTATAGGCTGCGTCTATACCTTATATATGTAAACTTCAGTTCTTGGGGATGCAAATGGACGCCACAGTCCACCCTCAGGAAACAATAGTGTGTGTGGAAAAGGAGCTGGCCGTTACAAGCCAGGGGCATAAACAATAAAGTGTTTATGCAACCAGGCAAACGCTCGATCCAGTTCATCTGGCGGGTAGTTACCTAATTGTAACTGGGTAAAGGGGGGATTTTAAGTAAACGATGAAGTAGGAGGGTAGCTGAAAATTCAGTGAGAGGGTGACGACCTCTGTAAACAGCGGGCAGTCAACTTATAATACGACTCTATAGAGAGAGTTGGGGGTTGACAATCCAGAGAGAGCTGTTCAGTAACTGTTGCTATAACTATGACTCAATGATTAGTGATGTATTTCACGCATGAGAGCAAAATGATTTTAAGTACCAGATTTAATTGTAATGAATTCAAATAACATTGTAGGATGATAACTATATAATTTTGTGTATTTGTGTTAATTGTATGCAGTATGTTAGGGATTAGGATTATAAAAATGTGTACTTTATATAATTGTTGAAATGTATCTATAGAAAGGTCATTAACATGACAGTGAGACATCAGCTGACTGCTGGGGCTATATATATAATGTCACTTATAAATAATTTGCAGATTTTTCAATAAATAAATGTGTCAATAATAAACTTGTAATGTTTTAAGTAAGTGATGGAATTGATATGAGATAGTTTTGAATTTTCAATGCTTAATGTAATGTGAAATGTGGTAAATGTTAGAATTTGGGTGATTATTATTTCGTTAGGACATTTAAATCAGTCCAAGTTAAGTTTAGAGGGGCGTTGAACAAAATAAGATTGTGGGAGTAAAAGTAATATAGAATTGAGAAGTAACAGTGACACAGTGGTGATAGTGGGTATATGTAGAATATGGAAGTGATGTAAGGGGAGAGCAATTAGTTGATAGAGGAATTTTGTAAGGGGGGTGGTGTAATAAGGAGTCCTCAACGAAAAACGTTGTGGCGGGAGGGGAACCGATATGCGCCGGAAAGGGTTACCTAGGGAGGGTCCAGGAACCAAATAAGGGAATGAGCACTGGGAAGGGAACACACGTCCTTAATACAAAAAGGGTAGAGAGTATTTTGTTATAAGGGTAGAATGATTCGAAATGAGGTAGAGTAAGAAATTAGTGGAGATAAATATTTTTGAGAGAGGGGTGTCATACTAGATAAAATCTGTTAGTGATTGTTAGAGTCAGAAGGGGGGTAAGATTATATATAAATGCCAAGGTAGTAAATCGAAATGTTATGAATAACTAAGAGTCACCCAAGCTAATTGAGAATGAAAATGTTAAAGAGAAAGTCAGAGTTCAAATGTAATAATAAATGAAACCAGTAAAAGATTTTAATAGAATTTGAAAACAAATTGAAACTGTAAAATGTGTAAATTTTGGCCAATTTAAATGTGAATTTTATTGTTTATTGTGAGGTAATGATAAACATGTTATTTTTTGAATGTTCTATGTTTATTATGTTGTATTATGTGTGAAGGTAAAATTTACAAACCTGTTTCATGTATTTTACAGTGTAGCTTGTGTAGTGTATATATGTCAAGGTCGTTCACTTGACCCAGAGAGATCAGCTGATGACTGATGTTAGTGACAGAACCATTTTCTAATAATTAATTCACACAATGGTGTTCCTTAATTAAATTAAATGCTTTTTTTTTTTTTTTTTTTTTTTTTGAGATTGATGGAAGAGATATTTTGGTAAATTAAAGTTTTTTGGAAAAAAAAAATTATTTTTTTATGCCTGCCGTATAGATGGTGTTTTGAGGTTCAGAATATTTTGTGGATTATATGTTAATGTGTTAAATGATTTATGTTATTCATATTGTATGTATTGTAAACAAAGGTAATGATAAGTGAATTTATGTTTTAATGAGATGTTCAGTTTATGATTGTGAGTAGTTAGTGAAGGAGAATGGTAGATTCATATAAAAGATTTTTGAGAGTTAAATGAAATTACTTGTAATATAACAGTTTGATTTTGAACTTAAATGAATTTTTGAACGAAATTTAAATGATTTGAATTTAATTAGCTGCTGTGTTTTGATTTGAAAACGTAACGTTAATTTGCAAAAGGAAATTGAAATTTAAAGATAAATCTTTTATGAATTTTAAATAAGGAGTTTGTTTAGAAGGTATTAATGAGTACGTGTACGCACCCAGTACTTGCTAAAGGCAACCCAGTATGCATGTAAGGGGGAACATATCGGTTGAGGATTTGGTACGGTATACGGCCCGATTGCGAGTTTTTGGGTGGAATGTTAGAAGGTTAGGTGTACTATGGTGCGTATCTGCCTGATTTTATGGTGTTGGGATCTCGAAGAGAAGTCCAGTAATCTTGTTCAGGGGCAGCCATCGTCGCCGAACTAGGGGGGTAGTTTACCTATGATGCGTCAAGAATTAATGGGGGGTTGTTGACACCACATCCTCACCGATCCTCTTAAGGGTTTAGCAATGAGAGTTCTTCTGTTCTAGCAGAAGATCTCTCATTGGGGGGGGTATTGTAACGGGGCTAAAAGGAGGGGTTTTTGTTTTATTTCAAGTCATAAAATTATTTTCCATCTGTGTGGCCAGTCCCGTGTTAAATAGCGTTGTATGCAAACCAAGAACAGCAGAGTGAAGTTTTGAAAGTAGTTGGGGCAGTGGAATGCGATGTATGTTTGGCAACGCAATTCCATTCCAAAGAACTTCAGTGTTGTGTGACGCACTCAAACGCGCGAACCCCAGCACGCGTGCAGATGATGCTTACAGCCTCGAGCCACGCCAAACAAACATGGCTAAATTATAAAATTTGTTTGCCACGTGGTCTGGATGAGGACGGAAATACCGTAAGACCGCGCCTACATTCGTCACGTGACTAGGGGCATTGAAATATTGTCAACTCCAATACATATGGACAACACCGTACTTGGTGTAGAGTGATGACCGATTGATTTAACACAAAAAGGCATTGGTTTCCTGTCCAGCAACCCGACGTGGTGGGAGTTTTGTTGGTAACGCTCTTCCCAGTCAACAAAAAATATAGGCCACGCGTGGTCCCTCTCAATTTTCTGCTCGGGCAATTTTAAGGTCGGCCGACCGAAACAGTATCTATAAAAAAGGTGTAAAGCAATTTAAAGTAGTAAAACCAGTGGACTAAGTGCAGATTTCAAAACAAATAGAACAATAACATTTTCTCATATCAAAACAGTGAACTGTGTGTGACACGCCATGTGGTCGACGGAGATGCCACGGCAATACGTAATTGTATCCATTTCAATTTATTCTTATTTTATATAAAACTAGATGACCCGGTGAACTTCGTACCACCTAAAATTGATTTGATTGTAACTCTTCGTAAGCGATTATCAATCCTAATCAGCCTTCCAACTCCAATTCATTGAGATCGATAATATTAGCCGCATCGTGTACGGTTTGAATTTTGTTTGGTTATTAAATGAAACTCATTTGTAATTCAAATGAATTCAATGTCTTTTATTTACATGAAAGATAAATGCAGTTAACATTCAATGCAAAGCTTTCTGGTAAACTACGTTTTTCGTTTTGTATTCTGGCGCGTAAATAAACAAAGATGATGGCTTTCCGACATGCGAACACGCGACATACAGTTGTCCATTTGCGAAACACGGAAACTCCAAGTTAATTCCGCAAACTTCCAACGACTGGCCTTGTGATTTGTTGATGGTCATCGCGAAGGCCAGACGCACGGCGAATTGCAGCCGTTTAAAATCGAATGGCAAGTCCATTGGAATCATCGGGATGCGCGGAATCAAAACATCCTCTCCTTTGTACTTTCCCTTGATAATCGTCGCCTCGATGACGTTGTTCATAAGCTTTTTCACAGCCAGTCTCGTTCCATTGCATAGTTGAGGTTGATTGATGTTACGCAACATGATGATGACTGAGCCTACTTTCAATTGCAAATTGTGAGGTGGTAATCCAGGCAATTCCAATTCCAGCGAATTCAAAAATTCTGTGGGATAGTTGACTACCTCATCCTGGTTGATAACTGTGTCAACCGATTTGAAGGAAAACAACTGTCCCGGAATGAAATTTTGAATGGACGCGTTGAGATCATCGACATATTTGTTTTTCGCTGCCGATATGGCTCGTTCGCTCAGCCAATTATGGTTTCTGAAGTTCTGCACTACGTTCGGAAAAACACACCCAATGAGCTCCACCTTCGATTCGGTCAACTGACAGAAATCAGTGGGCAATGTGATGAATCCGGTCGAGATGGCAACTGCGATTTTCTCATTACCAATGTCCAACAATTGCTTCGAAAACACATCTGCATTTCGATCTTGTTGCAAAAACACTCGCATGTTAGTCGTCAATAGGAGTATCTTCACATGCCGCCACAAATTTGATGATTTTAAGCACGTGTTTAGTTCGTCAGCTACAGTTGATCATGGAATAACTGGAAGAGTCTGATGAAAATCACCGGACAACAGAATAATGGCTCCACCAAAAATGTTTTTATTGTCACGAAGATCTTTCAACGTTCTGTCCAGCGCCTCCAGTGACCTCTTGTGGGCCATCGTGCATTCGTCCCAAACAATCAATTTGCATATCTGTAGAATCTTCACCATTGCGCTGTTTTTGGCGATGTTGCAAGCTGGTGTCTCGTTGATTTGCATGTTCAGTGGCAATTTCAAGGCAGAATGTGCAGTTCGTCTGCCTTCTAACAAAGTCGCTGCTATTCCAGATGAAGCTAATGCTAGGGCAACTTCATTCTGCGATCGAATCCTCGCCAAAAGCAATGAAATTAGGAACGTTTTTCCAGTCCCTCCGGGAGCATCCAGGAAGTAAATTCCACCAGTTCCATTGTTCACAGCTTCTATCAAAGAGTCGTACGCAGTCTTTTGTTGTTGATTCAATTGCGAAACATTTGTACGAACTGCTTCGGCTAATGCTTCGGTGTCGTATTGTTGTTCTCTTTGTAACTCGTTGTTAAATGCATCGTGCATTGGACGATTGGATGATATCATGCCCAAATAGGACAACACTTTATTCGCCATCAATAAACACATGTCTTCTATCATGATCAATGTCTCATTGTGAATTTCTGCAGTCATTTGCAATGTCGGATTTAAAGTTTGGCGACGCACACGATGCAAAACATCTTCAGACATGCCGTCCTTATATTTGACCCACAAATCGTTCGGATTCGAAGGGAAACATGTGGATATGATAATCGCAAACAATGTGCGAATTTGATGCGGTGATGAAGATATGACGGAATCTTTGAGCGTATTGTCCCAATGCGAATCGTTCTCAAGCAAGTGTAAGAGTTGACACGCCTCACGGTAAGTCGCACACAGATGCCCATTAACGGTTCTCAGTTGTTGAAACGACGTCGGACCACGAACATTCACCAACAACAATCGAAGATAGTAACATTCGTCATTATTTGGATGCACAGTGTAGATGCGACCCAGAGCGTCTGAGGCAAATACATTTGGATGTCCTTCAACTGGTGTTCCTTGTTTCCGACGCTGAAACGATTTCGATGATGCGTTCCATGTGTAGTAGCGTGGCATTTCAGCATACAGCAAAGTGCGAGCAAAAGCATCTGCTTGACAAACCGAGAAGAAGCTTGTCAATGTTGTCGACGGTGGCCATGCCGCTCTGTCCAACAAGAGCGTTCTCTGGATTGAAATACACTCGTCCGTTTTCCAGATGTACTGCCAAATGTACAACTGTAGGGTGTCTTTCGTGGATCGCAAAGGAAAAGATGCGCCAAATCGCCTCGTTGCTGCTGACATAGCGACCCATCTGATACTGAGATACTTCGTCGTTTGCATTTGTCACAGCGAAAAGTGCCATATCGCTGCCTTTGTTCACATATTTGCATATGTACTTGATCGACTTGATGGAGTTACAGTATTCCACATTGATGTGAGCCTCAAAAGCCTTGGACAATATCGGCGAATATGGCACACTCCAACGATTGTCCACATTAACATCTTGTCCTTTGACCTTCAGAACTGCAGATCGCCCATTGTCCGCAACTGATCGCCGACGATACAATGGGTATCCGTCATTGCCTGTGATGGTGTCAGCAATCAGGTCTCTCGGGTATCGCTTGGAACACTTACCATCGATCATACAGGGCGAGTCGTTGTTGAAAACTCCGCAAGGTCCATGGATCATATTCTTAGTCACCACTGCATGCAATTTCGGATCAACAGCTTCATCCGGGATTTCGGCTGAGATGATTGAATCGATTTCATCCGGCCTGATTTTGTCAACTAACCAAACCAAAATGTGCGCACGAGGCAGACCACGCTTTTGCCATTCAACGGAGTACCTCCAAGAACGAACTTGGCCATACACACGGTGCTTTATGATGAAATCCATCAGATTTTTTAATTTTTGTTTAAAAACTCTGGCAGTGATGTCATGTCTGTCAACTGGTGTTTGGCTGGGTAGCAGTTCCTTCTTGATTTCGATCCACTGAGGGTTACAGGTGAATGTTATGAATAGGTCTGGGCGGCCATATTGTCTGACATACAACATCGCATCTTGCGCGTACTCGTGCATATGGCGCGGGCTTCCAATGTAAGTGGCCGGCAAAATTGTCATTCTTCCCACGTTGTTTGTATCACCGTCGGCATTAATCGCATCGCGGAGATGAATGTATTCTTCAGATCGGAGCTGCTTTTGGTTCAAACGAATATGTCAATCGCTCAGTCTCAATTTTGACATACATGTCAACCGCGAACTGATGGAAAAGACGGCGACACTTCAAAATGTGATTTATTTCACCTTCACGGATCATAAGTCTGTATGAATAAAAATTCATGGCACTTACTTTTTATTGGTTTCAGCGCCTGTTAGTTGATTAACCATTTTGATGTTGACATGGTATCCGTCCTCGCCCTGCCAAAAGATCAATGGATATTGTAGCGCATCGTAAGTCCTGTGCATTTCGGACACGCGTTTCAATTCATTGTTCCGACGATGAAGCATGATATCTCTAGATTGCAAATTTTCTCCGACAATAACAACAGCCACTTCGTCGATTGTCGGCGAATTGAACCTTCTTGCGTGTTCACCCGCAGGCGTTTTGTCAGCCCTGATGACGATATTATGGCTGTCGGATGGCATCCGATCCAACGCAATTTTGAACAATTTGATCAATTCGTTGTTCTGATGAAGAAACGTTTGCAATTCTCTGACAATGGCTCGCTTCGTTATCGGATTGTGAGCACAACGCTGATTAACTTCCGCATCCGAATTGCCCATGAAATAAATTTGTACGAATTAATGGTCCGCATCCGGTGGTGGTAACAGCGCTCCTACTAAATGATATATTTGCCCTTGAGTTTTGAAAGTGGGCATGAAATTGTCCCGTACAATATGCGTTGCGCCAAACGACGTCATTTGGAAACAACTGTTGCATTTTTGGATGTTGGCCAGGAAATGGGTAGAATCACTTCCCGTTCCAGAGACTAATGAGCGTAATGGCTCTGGTGGCGGGACCAATTGTGGCAATTTCACTTTTCCACTCGCACAACACAACCCAGGAGATTCACCACTGAATTTCAACGCCTTACAATGTGGACAAACGACTGACATTTCTCCAACCGTTACTGATCTGTCCGCACCATAATCGATTTCCGGATCGTAATGGAATGCGGCTCGTTCCAGGTTCACAGGAGCACCGCGTCGGCGCAATCGGTCATGTTCATTGTGTCGTGCTCGCTGGCGTTGTGTTTGATGTGCACAAACTCGTTGCATTCTGAGTCTATTCACTTGTCGTTCATTTTCAGTCGCTCTCGAGCGTAATTCGGACATGCCAATACGACTATTTTCATTATCCGTCGCTCGCTGGTCATCAGTGCGGTTTGCACGTGAAGTAGCTCGCCGCGCATTTGACTGACTTCGACAGGGAATTGTTTTCACAGTCACTCTGTCGAACTTACCTTGAGAACTTTACAATATTGAAATCCTCAAACTAATTCCTCGAGTCTCGCTAAAACACATTTGAATGAATTTGTGGTTATGTCTAAGCCTGAAAAGTCAATTTATTGTAATGAACACTGTAAAACGATACGGAATTGTTTTTACAGTTACTCAAATCTGTCGAACTTACCTTGAGAACTTTACAATATTGAAATCCTCAAACTAATTCCTCGAGTCTCGCTAAAACACATTTGAATGAATTTGTGGTTATGTCAGCCTGCAAAGTCAATTTACCTTAATAGAATGGCTGATCAAAATGAATGTTCGCAAAGTATAATTAAATTCGCTTTAACCAAATCTATTCTCAAAATCCACTACCTTTTTTTACGAAAAAACGATTTGAAATGTAATAGATTTCACACAACCGCACGGAATGAATAACAGTTATGCATAGATTATGCATGGTGCAGCTGTAAAACAATAGGTCCGCCCGCCACGAACGCCATCTATTGAAAGTAATCCACAAACTAATTCCTCGAGTCTCGCTAAAACACATTTGAATGAATTTGTGGTTATGTCTAAGCCTGCAAAGTCAATTTATTGTAATGAACACTGTAAAACGACACGGAATTGTTTTCACAGTCACTCAAATCTGTCGAACTTACCTTGAGAACTTTACAATATTGAAATCCTCAAACTAATTCCTCGAGTCTCGCTAAAACACATTTGAATGAATTTGTGGTTATGTCTAAGCCTGCAAAGTCAATTTACCTTAATAGAATGGCTGATCAAAATGAATGTTCGCAAAATGTAATTAAATTCGCTTTAACCAAATCTATTCTCAAAATCCACTACCTTTTTTTACGAAAAAACGATTTGAAATGTAATAGATTTCATACAACCGCACGGAATGAATAACAGTTATGCATAGATTATGCATGGCGCAGCTGTAAAACAATAGGTCCGCCACGAACGCCATCTATTGAAAGTAATCCGAAGCGGGAATTACCAATTTCGATTTTTTCTATTATTCGGCTGTTCCTTTGGGTTTTTCCTAAACCACCCCAGTATTGAGGCGAACAAAACAAAAAAAAATTATTCAAATCAGTCGAGCCATTTTCGAGTTTTTGCGAGACTAACGCATGGCAATTGATTTTTATATATACAGAAAAGGGGCCTAAAGTAAATAAACAGGGGGGTTTTGTATGAATGAGTGGATGGGCAAACTGGGTCGCTTTGATTAATTAATAAAGATATTAGAATAAGTCAAAATGTCAAAATAAATGTTTATGTTATATCTGTTTAAAAAGAAAAGCAGTAATGTGTCAATTGAGGGAGAAAAATGAATAATGTATGTATTTGAAAGAAAGTAGAGAATGAAATTAAATTAGATTTGTTTCACATAAAAAGCGAGTCGATTACGTTATTAATGCAACCTAAAGGTCATACTTGTATTTCGCAGTTCGTGCAACGAACTTTGGACTGAAAGGTAAGTCATCAAAATGAACTAAAATTTAATAATTAAATGTGTTAATAAATAATAGCACAGTCACTGCGTTTTCCTACAGGATTAGCTTTCAACAGAATTTGTTCGCCTATGTCAAATCGTTGTAATTTATGTGTTCTATTGTACTTTTCTATCCTCTTGTTACCTTGTTCTATGATGCATTGTTTAGAAATGCATCATAGAACACTTAATGATGAAATTATAACACAATTCGCTCCACCTTTACACTTAATGGAATAGGTACGTTTTGATTCTCTGGCTTGCTTACATATTTGGTCCAGAATCTAACAGGTTTTTTTTGTCTTCATCTAGCTTGATTGGCGTATAACTTGTTGCTTCGCTATAATTTTCATTTATTGCTTTCTCAAAGAAAGGTAAGTACTCTGCCCATTTGTTGTGTTGATCGTGACAGTAGATTCGTAGATATTTACCTAACTCTTTATTTACTATTCATTTTTAAAGTATCCAAGTCACTGTATTAAATAAATAATTGCTTATCTAATCCGTCGAGTGACTTACTTGTAATTCCGCTTGACGCGTTTCAGGGCATATGCCCCATCTTCAGAATAATTCCTCTTCACAGAACGTCAGACATTAAGATTAAAATGTAATAAATTAAAATTAAAATCCATGGTTAAAATATTAACTCGTCAAAATATTAAAATATATGAATGCACAGAGATGCACGCACTATCACAACATGAGTTCACTTCGCGTTATAGCCGGTGTACACCGCCGCGATGTTAATCGCGCACTGACTGTCTGAGTAAACTGTTATCTGTGCAACGCATCTTGTATCTCAATGGCTGTGTCGTACAAGGGATTTGACTTGAAGTTAAGTTGGTCGTTTAATATGAATCCGCCGTCTTGTGAATTGTTCGTCTTTTTAAATTGTTTAAAGGCCTTGTAAATTTCGAATTCTTCTAATGTGTCCATATATCTGCCTTTTTTGCAAAAGTGCAATGGTTTAAAGTTGGTGTCAAAATCAGTGTAGTTATGATTATTATTTACGAGGTGACGTGCAAAGTTGGATTTGAGAATGTGGGTGTCGTTTTTTGGTAAATGTTCTTGGAAGCGTTTTTTGAACGCTCTGCCGGTTTGTCCAATACAGAAGCTGTTGCAATCGTCACATTGGATTTTATAGACACCTGTCCTCTGTTTTATTGGTTTTGCAGCTTTATGGTGAAGAATTTTCTTAATGTTGTTATCAGTCCGGAAAGTTAAAGTTATATTCAATTTTATAAAAATGTTGGTTAATGTATGGGGTAAAGTTCGGCCGTAAATAGAAGTCACGTACGTGCTGTCTCGGTTACTACTCGGTTTTGTTTTCTTGTTATGTAACTTTTTCTGGTGTTTTTTGATCAAAGCATCGATCATAGAGCACGTATATCCATTGGCCTTAGCTATGTATACTTATAGCTAAGGCCAATGGATATACGTGCTCTATGATCGATGCTTTGATCAAAAAACACCAGAAAAAGTTACATAACAAGAAAACAAAACCGAGTAGTAACCGAGACAGCACGTACGTGACTTCTATTTACGGCCGAACTTTACCCCATACATTAACCAACATTTTTATAAAATTGAATATAACTTTAACTTTCCGGACTGATAACAACATTAAGAAAATTCTTCACCATAAAGCTGCAAAACCAATAAAACAGAGGACAGGTGTCTATAAAATCCAATGTGACGATTGCAACAGCTTCTATATTGGACAAACCGGCAGAGCGTTCAAAAAACGCTTCCAAGAACATTTACCAAAAAACGACACCCACATTCTCAAATCCAACTTTGCACGTCACCTCGTAAATAATAATCATAACTACACTGATTTTGACACCAACTTTAAACCATTGCACTTTTGCAAAAAAGGCAGATATATGGACACATTAGAAGAATTCGAAATTTACAAGGCCTTTAAACAATTTAAAAAGACGAACAATTCACAAGACGGCGGATTCATATTAAACGACCAACTTAACTTCAAGTCAAATCCCTTGTACGACACAGCCATTGAGATACAAGATGCGTTGCACAGATAACAGTTTACTCAGACAGTCAGTGCGCGATTAACATCGCGGCGGTGTACACCGGCTATAACGCGAAGTGAACTCATGTTGTGATAGTGCGTGCATCTCTGTGCATTCATATATTTTAATATTTTGACGAGTTAATATTTTAACCATGGATTTTAATTTTAATTTATTACATTTTAATCTTAATGTCTGACGTTCTGTGAAGAGGAATTATTCTGAAGATGGGGCATATGCCCTGAAACGCGTCAAGCGGAATTACAAGTAAGTCACTCGACGGATTAGATAAGCAATTATTTATCTTTATTTACTCTTTCCGCAAGATTTCCCTGTGGGTTTCGTACTGATGTGAGTACAGGTTGGATTCCATTTTCACGAAGAGTTCTCTCCCATACCTCGCTTTGGAACTGTACTCCTTGGTCGCTAAGTACCTTCTTCATTTTACCATATGCAGGATTGTATTTCTGCAACAACTTTAGTTGTGGGTCGCATAATTGTATACAGATGGACACTGGAAAATACATCTATACAAACAAGTATGTGTTTCACTCCCCGACTTGATCTCGGAAGTGGTCCAAGAAAATCCACTGCAATTAGCTCTCCTTTCTGGTCCTTTCGGATACTCTGCATTTCCACATATGTAGGCAGATTCGCTCTGTACTTTTACATTATCTTACTCATGCATTCTTACCTTCGCTTCTTAACGCTTTTCTTAACATGAACATTCTTTTTCTTCCTTAACTTTTCTTATATTACTTATACAATACATTAACATTTCTTACATTAATCTTATACAATACATTAACCTTCATTACCTTCAATTATTACATTTCTTTACTATTACCTTTCTGATCGCTAATAATTTTCTTCATCCTTACCATTACTTTCTGAAATACACCTTTTTCGTTAGCTTCGTAGTGAGTCATTATCAGCTACAGATGACTACCTTAGAAACATGTCTATATCCAGACTTTATGTCTTAACTCTACTTGACGTTTTAATCATAGTATTTGGAGCTCTAAATAATCTCTGCCCTTGACTTTCACTATCGCTATCTTCTGTGTACTTGCCTTTCCACTAAGGTATGAAGATTTCGCTTGATCAGCCATTCCGACAATTATACATTGATTTCTCATCTCTAATCCTTTCTTTACACTAATAAGAACACTAACATCCTTTACCATTACTTTCTTAAATATTTCTTTACACATATTATTTCGTGCCATTCTTTACTTTGAATACTAACATTCCTTACCATTTCTTACAAACATAACATTCTTTCTATTATTAATTCTTTAATCTTTTTACACATATTATTTCTTATTAATTAACTCCTTTTCTTATTAATAATTAACAGTAATATTTTTCTTTTAAAAATAATTATTCATTATCGGGTATTGAGTTCGGTTCGGTGTGTTGTTCGATCTTACACCCCTCACTATTATAACAATTGCATTGGGTCCGTCAACAGGAAATTCATTGTATTCACCCTCGCGACAACATTCCATTGTGTTACTGCGATGTTTGTTTTTATCGTAAGAGTCACCTGTTCATAGGGCAACGTTTTCGTTTTGCCTGTCGGCCACACAAAATTTCCTCTCTTTCGTCTCTCTTTACAAACGTTTCTCTCTCTCTCATTAGTTTGGCTTAGTGCACCTACCTGAACAGCTGTGCGCGACGATTTTTTCATTCGTCGTTTATAATAACCTTTATAGTTTTTATAATTATTGTGATTATCATTATGATTATCGTTCACTCGATAATTACTGTGCGTACCCTTGTCGCGTGTGATTTGTTTCAATCGTGTTACCTTTTTGAATTGTTTTATTAGTGTGTGAGTGTAACCACTACTTTGGATATTTTCGCTAACACGGTACGTTTGTTTAATTAAATGTATTTTACATTCTTCCTTAGAGTTACTTATTGTATTTGAATTATCATCAGTAATTATGAAAGTCTGTTATCTCTTACTTCCAATTACAATTGTTTGTTCAGAAACCATCATTTCACATATTTGTTCCATTTGTTTACCAACTATTTCACATACATTTTCTGTGATAGTGTCAATATGTGAGTTGATGTCAACAATTTTCTTGGTTGACTGTGCATTACTGTCGATTAGACTTTTTTTTATTTCAAGATTACTGTTCTTCAATTCTTCTAAGCTTTCAATATTCTTATAGTATCTTGTTTAAAATTTTCAGACTGTTGTTTTAATTTATTTTCTAAACTTTCTGTTTGTTCTTTAAGTTTAGCATTTATATTTTCTGTTTGTTTTGTGCTTATCTCGTCTATCCAAGCACGCATCATCATTTGAAACACCTCTATGTCCAAATTTCCTGGAGTCGTCATGTTGAATTATTAAAAATATTTATTTATAATTTATTATTATTAGTGAACCGTATACAAGCTTTTATTTATTTATTGTTGAACTGTTATTTATTTATTTATTTTTATTTACTCCTGTTACAATTACACCTGTTTATTTGGGTGGGTGCCAGTTGCGTTATTACATTACATTACATAATCCACAAACAATCCACACAACAATTTTAAAATACTAACATACAAAATTAATTAAAATATAATATTAGTTATATCATATAACTCAAGGCCGCGTGAGCACATTGTGGCCCGCGAACGAATTATAAATGGCCCGCGTGAGCAAGTTTCAAAATTCCCGCCAAGTTGAAAAAGTGTCGCGCGCTGCGGAAACAACAAGTGATGCGCGTTGTGCGCGGTCACGCGATTGTTGGCTGTCCTGCTCAGAAGGTCATAGTCCCTTTGTGTTTCGAGAACCAGTCGGAGCGAGTTCGCGCGCGTATTTATTTACAGTTGCAGTTTTTAATTATCTTCCTTGAAAGTTATGTACCTAAAAGTGTTTTAATTTGTGATTTTAAAGATCGTACTGCATCAAACATTGGATATACCTGGTCAGTTTTTGTTAAAAACAACAAGAAGTGTTTACTTTGGCATTCAAAGGTATGCTATTCATTATTACCTAATTTTAAGTTTTCCCCATAATAAACTTGATTACAAGTTTTCACATTAGGTATTCAGGAAGTAAAGTAAAAAAATGCTGTTTGTTACAGTATGGCTCACAGCAAATCAAGTACGTCGAAATCGACAGAGTCCTACCATGTTTTTCATGATGTATGGGAAAAAAAATATTGTTTTACTGAAAGCAAGGCGCAGAAACCCATATGTTTACTTTGCTTTACTACAGTATCTGTTGCAAAAAAATATAATTTAGAAAGGCATTATATGCAAAATCATAATAATTTTGAAAAAGAGTACCTGTTGGTAGTGCCATCAGAGAAGATTTTTTAAAGAAACGGGAACTATTCAACCAACAGAATATTTTCGTTAAAAGGCACGATGAGCTTGAATCTATGATCAAAACATCTTACGAGATTTCTTTGCTTTTAGCGAAAATGAAGAAGCCTTTTTCTGATGGAGAAATTGTTAAAAAGGCTTTGACAATCTTTGCACAAAATTGTAATGACCAAAACGTCAAAGCTAAAGCCGACAGTCTTTCACTTTCACAAAACACTGTTACAAGACGGGTGGAGGAGATGTCAGTTGATATCAGCGACCAGATCCAAGAGATCGTAACAAAGTGCAAATACTTTTCGTTGGCGTTAGATGAAACTTGCGATTTAACGAGTAGATCTCAGTTGGCTATTTTTGTTCATTGCAATGATGAACATTGGAATGTATTTCAAGATTTACTAGAATTATGTCAGCTGGAAACTACAACCCAAGGAAAAGACATTTTTACGAAAATTAAGGAATGCGTTGAAAAAAATGCTTTACCATGGGACAAAATGAAATCTATTTGCACTGATGGTGCACCTGCAATGACCGGGGAAAAAAATGGTTGCGTAGCTTTGTTACAAAATTACTTGGATCGAAAAATATTTTCGTATCATTGCATCATCCACCAGGAAGCGTTGTGTGCAAAGGACACGAAGTTGGATGATATTATGGACCCGGTAGTACGCTGCATAAATTACATACGTGCAAAAGCTCTTCACAGACATCAATTCAGGGTTTTATTTGAAGAAGATATCAGCGAATATGGAGAGTTACAACTGTACTGCGCTGTGCGATGGCTTTCAAGGGGCTACATGTTGAAACATTTCTTCAACTTGAGAGAGCAGGTGTTGGAATTTTTAGAGGAAAAAAGGGTGTTAGCTTTGGAAACTGATTTACTGAAAAATAAATCCTGGTTGAGTGATCTTGCATTCCTTGTTGACATTACTAATTAACTCAATATTTTAAACCTCAAATTACAAGGCAAAGATTGTTCACTTCCGACTATGTTTACTTTGATAAGCGGATTCAAAGCTAAATTAAATCTGTTTTTAATTAATTTAGCCAACGAATATATTGACCTTTTTCCCACACTCAAAGATTTGACAGAGAAGCTCAATATCGCCACTATCAATTGTACTAAGTACGAATCTAAAATTAGATGCCTATTACAGTCATTTGAGAGCAGATTCCAGGACTTTGAAAGTATAAAAGAAAATTTACAAATTTTTGTGAATCCTTTTACAATCAGTTTGACTGAAATAATCAGTTATCCTGCCAATATTCAGTTGGAACTCACTGAACTGCAAAATCATTCTGCACTAAAAAACCTTTTTGCAGAAAAAAATATCTTCAAAGTCACAAACTTCTTCAGAAGAATTTGTAGATTTCTGGAAATTGGTGCCAAAAGAAGACTTTCCTGCAATAACTGACCTGGCCTTTCAATTTTTAAGTAGTTTCGGATCAACATATGTTTGTGAAAAGATTTTTTCAAATCTTAATTATATAAAAAATAAATACCGCACATCTCTAACTGAGCAACATATTCTGATTTGTTGTTACTGTCAACATCTGATCTGATGCCTAACATAGGAAAATTATTAAAACAGAAACAATTTCAGAAATCACATTACTTGTACCAATTACAGTAGAGCGTCAATAATTCGGACGTCAAAAATCCGGACCGTCGATAATCTGGATTCGATTCTGGTGAAAAAAAAATCGCATGAAGTGAATACATTTGTTTAAAAGCGTCGGCACAACTGTAAAACTCGCTGTGCCCTACAGAGTGGAGCGCGAATTGCGTGTTGCGTGGAGGAGGGAGGGGCAGTGAAAGCGGGAGAGTCAAGGTCGCACAGTCACATGTATACCTGCTACCCTGCCCCTGTCAGTCGCGTCAGGCCACTGACCTCGAGTATTGTTCTCTGTGCGTGCACTAAGTTTTTGTTTACCAAATCGATCGTTTGTGTACAGTACAGTGTTTGTGTGTGTGTCGGTTTGTCTGTGTTTTGTTTTTTGTAACACATTACAGTACTGTTCTGTACCCGTGATGGTGTCGAGTTCGAAGAAAAAGCACACTTTTTTAACCATTGAAACCAAGTTAAAAATTTTAGAAAGGTTAGGAAAAGGTGAAAGTGGGGTATCACTTGCAAAGATTTATGGGGTAGGAACTTCTACAATAAGTGATATTAAGGCAAAAAGAGCCCAGGTGGAACAATTTGCATCAAAACTGGACTCTGAAGAAGGGACGCTGAAAAGAAAAACTGCACGTTCAGCAAACAACAAAGCCTTAGAAGACGCAATGTACGTGTGGTTCACTCAAAGGAGAAGCTTAGGAGAGCCAATTTCAGGCCCATTGATTTGTGAAAAAGCCTTACAATTTAATGAACAGCTTAATGGACCAAAAGATTTCAAAGCCAGTTCTGGCTGGCTTAAGAACTTCAAATCTAGGCACGGGATTAGAGAGTTAGACATCGAAGGAGAAAAACTTTCCTCAGATTTAGCGGCTGGAAGAGTTTTTAAAGAGAAGTTTATTAAGGAAGCACTAGAAAAAGGTTATTCTAGGGATGACGTATACAACTCCGATGAGACCGGGATAAACTGGTGAGCCCTTCCACGCAAGTCGCTGGCGTCAAGACGCGAACAATCCGCTCCCGGGTTTAAAGTAAGCAAAGAGAGAATAACGGTTATGGTATGTGCTAATGCCAGTGGGGAGCACAAGGTAAATTGTTAGTGATTGGGAAGAGCAAAAAACCACGTTGCTTTAAAAATGTGCACACCCTTCCTGTTTCGTACACATCTCAGAAAAGTGCTTGGATGACTTCAATCATTTTTCTTGATTGGTTTAAAAATGATTTTATCCCTAGTGTTACAAAATTCCGTGAGGAGAAAAAGAAAAGTGGGAAAGTTCTTCTTATCATTGATAACGCACCCACACATCCCCCTCTTGAAGTATTAACGAAATCGATCAGAATTTCGAAGTGCAATTTCTCCCACCTAACGTTACTGCAACTCTGCAGCCAATGGACCAGGGACTGATCAAGAAAATTAAGAGGATCTATAGAAAGCAGCTCCTGCGTCTCCTTTTATTGGCAGAAAAGGATGAAGAGAGTGTAGTTCAGTTTATAACAAAGTTGAACGTTAAAGATACATGCTTGCCGATGCTTGGGAAACTCTCACCAAAAGTAATTTGCAAAGAGCCTGGAGAAAATTATGGCCTGATGAAGAAAGCAGGATTGAAGAAAATGCAAATGAAAATGAAGATTGCGTTGTAAACGAGGTGACAGAAATCTGCAGCACGATCCCGGGATTTGAACAGTGTGACGAAAATGATGCCAGTGAGTGGTTGGCTGTTGATGACAACGATCCTGGGTACCAGATTTTGAGCGATCAAGAAATAGCTGACATGGTGTCTGAAGGTATGTAGCACTGCTTAAACATACAGTAGGCCTACTGTAACTTTTTTTATTTTAGCCAAACAAACTGTTTGCATTATCTGACGCTGTACTGTTAGTCGTTTTAAATTCACTGTTCTATTTTTAAAATATTTAGCCAACTTTGCACTTGTTCATTTTTTCTATAAAATTAGAAAAAGAAAACATTTGTTTCGTTTGTTTATTTAGGCGTACTTTTTCATTTTAAGGGGACGCAGAAACAGTAGAATCTGATGGGGACGAGAATGAAAATGACATTGAAGAAGCAGGGCCGACACATTCCGAAGCATTTATGGCAGCAGAGACGCTGATGTCATGGCTTGAAAAACAGACTGAGAGCACACCAGCCCAGCTCATTCTCCTAAAACGAATCAAGGACTTAGCTGCAAAAAAACGAACCACTACCGCTGTTCAAAAGTCCATAAAAGATTTTTTTAAAAGCTCAAATACTGTATGATTTACTGTAGGTATTTTTATTACTCTACTTTACTGTATTTTGTTGTAGGTCTAGATTTACTGTACATAAAATAAGACAGTCTGTAAATGCAATACTGTACATACAGTATTTTTTCTGTAATTGAAAAATGTAAAAATTTAACTAAATTAATGGTTTTATTCATCCGCTCCACTTCTGTAACCATCAGAGTGAATTATGAACGATTTTAGCAAGTTTTTTTTTTTTACTGAAGCCGTTTACCGGCGCTTTTATTGGTTCATTTCGAAAATCTGGACAATTTGATAATCCGGAAGGGGTCCGGTCCCAATTAATCCGAATTATTGACGCTCTACTGTATTTAGATTTAGATTTTGATTTTTGTTAATTTTGTTTCTTTATTTGGCAGAAGATGCTATTCATTTTATTTTAATAAACGACAATTTCAGAATGTTGCATTTCTTTTGTTGCACAATACCTTAATTTAAGGCTTATTGTTATCAAAAGTAACAAACATAGGAACCGTCAGTGGTCAGTGGCCCGCCTGTGATTTTTGAATCATCAATTTTGCCCAACTGTTAAAAAGGCTGGGCAGCCTTGATATAACTCATCAAACATTGGTAATCATAGAGCATACATTAATTATTAAATGTAGGCGTGTCGGGTCCCACGTTCATGGGCGACATTTTATACAACGTATTTATTACATATATCGAGCCACACGTTGGAAGCATCATTTTATACAACGTATTTATATATATAATTTAAATTTGTGGAGCCCCACGATCTTGGAGTACCATTTATACAACGTAAGAAGTTGCAATTTAATATAACGTATACGTGTATATGGGGTTCAGGTGTAATTATAATAAGAGTATTGTATTTATGAGTATTTAAAATTCATATTTATTGTTTACTCAATCTTATAAATAATCATAAACATCCTTAATAATTGTCGGTCACGATATTGCTCATTATTAAATGTTTATATCTTATACTATGCAGTGTTACACATATTTAAAAAACCTCTTACATCTAGACATGTTAATAATCTTAATCTAGACATGTTAATAATTTGATTTACTAATAAAATATAAAATTAAAATGTAATTTGAATTTAATTCTCTTAATTCAGATCTGACCTCAACTCGCTCAGTCTATACCAATGTTTAAAATTAAATTTAAATTTATATTAATTACTTTTAGACTGGCATTTGTTTTAATATTCAAATTTAAATTATTCTTTTCTATAATTCAAATATCAAATCAATTTAACTATTTATTTTGATAACAAACTCTACTCTCTCAAATTTAAATTCTTTTTTATTTATTATTTCTTTATATGCGATCGCTCATTCTTACGACTAAACATTTATCTACATTTCTAAAATATTATTACTAAGTATAAATTTTTCTTTGTTTTAATTTATTGTCTTTTGATATAGTCTTTATGAGCTCTTTTTTAAAAATCATTTAAAATGCATTACGCATGTCAACTCGAGTTCTGATGCTCTTACGACTTGTAGTCGGGGGTCCAGCGTTGTCCAGAGTTAGTTTTCCATTCCTCCTGTCCTGGCGTGGTCCTGGATACGTCTAGCGTCCAGCGTCGTTCTCCAGCATTGTGTGGTCCTGGATACGTCTAGCGTCCAGCGTCGTTCTACAGCAGTGTGGTCCTCATCAGAGAGTTGTTATCTGCTGCAAGGTAGATCTTAAACATCGTCTAACGTCCAGCATCCCTCGTCGCTCTGGTAGCTTTTCTGTAGATACTCTTGGTAGACTTACGATTTCGGTATTTACGTTTTCCAGAATATTGTCACGAATTTAACGAACGTTTTATTCTTTCGTTACTGCGACTTGTAATAGAAATAAAAATAAAACTGTTCTGCCGACGGACAGCATGTCCGACTGCAACTGTGTCTTGAAATGAAGAGAAGGGTTTTTGGTCGAACCCTTAATTTATACCCTCTCGAGATTCCGCGCCAGTTGGCTCCAAAATAGTCCTGTCGATACCTGCATATCGCGTGATAGCCCCCACTCCCGAACCTTTTCATCTATTTGCAATTATTAGCAAATAGCAATGTTTTGCACGGAATCGAGATAGTACAAATCATAGCTAATTCGATTAAGCACTCACTATATTAATTTGAGCGTCTTAGGGTAATTTGCGTATTTTTTGGCAGGTTTATTTAGCACTGTCTTCGCATAGCATGTTCTATTAACGTCATCTTTTCACTGGGGATAACTATAAATTGTACACACACTTTGGTGCCTTTGGTTTGTTCATACACTAATTAGTTTTCGCACAGTGAATTAAAATAATTAATTATTTTATTAATTACTTGGGGCGGGTTGCTGAGATTCCTGTCTTTGCATGCATCACTAACACACACAAGATACACGTGTAACACACATACAATTGAGCAGGTGTTCACTGCCTGTCGGAACAGATTAATTTCTCCCCTAATCTAACAATGAAATATTTTTACAATCTCAGACCTGTCCATTTACCCGTAACTTATACAAATTCTACAAATTTTAGATTTATTCGAATTAATGCCTAATACAGCGTATGGCTGTATCGTTGCAATATTTTACTTATTTTTACTGTTTATCACAATTCTGACATGTTATTATTGTTAGTTGATGGTAATTACATAATTTACTTGGTCTTATTATTCAAATACAATTTTCAGTTGTTTACAATTGGTTTTCTGAAGTTAGACAGCTATGTCATTTATAGGCCTAAACTGTAACATCTTAGAATTTCTTATTTTGCTCTATTTAAACCTTATTTATTAAGCACATATGGTCTGCTTATTTTCATTTCGCACTTATTGGCTTTTGAATTACTTTGAAACTGTTTTACAATCTATTAGTGTTATTATACTTTTACAAAATTATTTCTTATCTGATATCTTTCTTTCTATTTATATAATAGTTATTAATTTGTTGCTTGTTAAGTTTATGTCATTACTAGTTTTATTCTTACTCCCATTTCTCACACACCTATTTAACACTTAAATCTATTAACAAAACATAATATAGAAATAACTTAATGGTCTGTATATTGTTCAGCCATATTCCTTTTTATTAATTATAATTATTGTATTGTATGTCATTACTTAAAATGATCCTACTACTCATCTCTTTATACTTTCATTACTCACATAAAAAATACAAACATATTACTGTAAAGTCAGGCTTTCTTGGTTTATACTCCTTTAAACACTAAACAAACAAACTAATTTTCTTTAAATTAACAAAATAACAATTTTGGTGAGTATTGAATGGACACCATCTATTCTATAAAGATAATCATTCTAGTGATCCTTTTAGTAATAAAATATGTTTTTCTATTTCTTACACCCATAACTACTCTGTTTATTACAGGCTAACACAATTAACTTATTTGCCTATTCCTCATTTGTTTATGGTTTTGGTTTGTTACACTTGGTTACTATTCTTTTTCCTTAAGATTAGAAGTTGTTTATTTTAATATTCTCATCACTTCACTGTTTATTGTTATCACTCCCTACCTATCTCTCACTCTTGGTTTCAATGATATTTTAGATATACATTTATAATTATTCTTTAACATTTTGTGCCTTACTTTCTTATTATAATAAGGTTCTTAACAACATACTTTATTTAATAATAATTGTCTTACTTATTTTTTATGGTTAGTGTACTTTCTTTATTATTGTTTTATTCATGGTTATTATATATTTTCTTTACTCATTTGTGTCTCTTATCATTGATTTGTCTTCTTAATTTCTGTGAATCTTTTCTCATCTTATTGTCTTTATCTGGCCAATCTCTGGAGTTGGGTCAAAGTCATTTGTTTGTCAGTCTAGTCTATTCTTTTTAATGATTATTCTTGTTTACAATTCTTCTTTCTTCTCTCTTAACTTCATTTTATATTTTTTCTTCATTATTATTTATTAAATTATTTTATCTTTTATAATTTCTCTAATACTTATGGATACCGTATATGATCTGATTTCTGCAACTTATAACAGACACAAAATTAGCACAGATATGAAGTAGCTTTCCTTCATTTGAATGTAGCCAACGAGTTTGAGTGTTTAGAGAGCCAATCAGGTGTCGTCTTGTTTTGGCAATGAGCCTATCAGATAACAGTAAGATTCATGGTACAAAGACTTGTCTGGTCACCCAGAAAGCGATGTAAAATACTACTATTAAGTGAACAAGGCTTCAGTTATGATGAAATTAGAAGACAAATTGGTGAAAACTTAACCAAAGGTGGCATTTCTAAATTTTGAAGAGGCTTCTAAATTTTGAAACTTAGTCACTACAAAACCAGACTCATAAAGGCAGTAAAAGGTGGACAACAGCATGTGATGATAGAAGAATTTTGAGACTGAGCCTACATGACAGAAGAAAATCATCTGGATGTATGCAAGGGAAAATGGTGCAATGCAATGTGAAGTCGAGTGCAAGGACTGTTCAGCGCAGACTGCAGAAATTTGGTATAGACGCTAGAATTCCACGAGAAAAGCCATTTTTATATCTCAAAGCCATTTTTTAAACTGGGCTAAGTTAACTTGTCCCATGATCAAAACCCATGTTAACTGGACAGCGTAATAATGGGACAGTGTTATACGGAGTGATGAAACCAAAATCTATTCTATGGAAAAGAACTGGAGAAGATTTACATCTTGACTGCATTACACCTACCATGAAACACCCAGTTAGTGTTATGATCTGGGGTTGTGACATCAAAAGATGTGGGCAGAATTTGCGTGATTAATGGGAATATAAATGCCCAAAAATACATAAATAAAATACCTGAGACCAAACTGAAGCCTTCCGCACATGATCTTTTCCAAGATAATGAAACATTTATATTACAACAGGATTCAGCTCCATGCCATTTTGCTGCTGTGTGCAAAAAGTGTTTCAATAAAATCATATTCCACTGCTGGAATGGCCTGGAATTACCCTAAACCTTAACCCAATCAAAAATCTTTGGAACCAACTAAAGAAACTTGTTCATCAGAAGGAACCCAGCAATAATTCAAACCCAATTAATAGAAGCAATAATTCAATCTTGGTTTCACATTATAACACCCCCAGAATAAACACTTGGTTCACTCCGCGGGAAGGCATTGTAAAGCCATAATTAACACTAAAGGTTACCCAACTAAGGATTAACTGACACATGGTAAGAATTTTTGTACATCTCGTTTTTTCTATGGGTTTTGTTTTTCTTCTTTATAACTGCTGTTCTAATAAACAATCCTTCATAAAAGTTATTGCACTACATTCTCAATTAAATTATTTTTCTATTGATATATAATTTTGTGGTATTACTAAAAAAAAAAAGTGGTGTTATGAGCCATCAAACCTCAGAAATACATTTTTTCCAAAAGGTTTCCACAATTTGGCCACCCCTAGGTAAGTTTATCGTAATGATCACAATACCCACCACACATAATAACTAGTTACTAATAATGTGTACCAGTCTCTCAGTCCCTGCTGCACACATCGACAAGTTGAAACATAAAAATTTCATGGTTTTATGTCCCATCTTGCCAATGACCTGCTGAGCACCACCAGAATACTGGACTTGCTGGAATGAGAAGTTTTGGAGAATAGAAACTAAACAGTACCAGGTTTTACCAATAATGAAGTTTCTATATGTAGCTTTCAAAGTTATTTCACCACCAGTAATATGCCATTTTATTCCTGATTGGTCTTAGGATTTCCATAAGTGCCAAGTTATTTCATAACGCTAACAAGAATTTACAAAAAGTAAAATGATTCTTATTTTGCATACACATAAGTCTATAACAACTTGAAACAAGTAATTCATATACAATAATTAATAATGCCTGTTCTACGTAAGTATTAATACAGTAATATAAACACAAACCTGTATTTCTAATTTTGTTCAACAGTTCACATAATATAGTTGTTGAGTCCATATTATCTGGTCTAATTACAACAATATCTACATCTCCACATGTGGCCTTCCCTCGTCTGTATGACCCACATAGTACAACATCAAGTGAAGGATCTATACTATGTGCTGCTTCAGAAACCTGTAGGCAGTTCATCCATTATCATAATTTAAAATGAGCAATTTTGCAAAAAAATTAAAACGAAAATTTTTAATGATGACACAATGTTTATTACTATAGAAAACATGACACTATGATAGCATTACCGCCTGCTCTCCCTTCTGTAACACAGAAGCCATATTGGAACAAAAGGAAACCAAAAACAAAAAAATTATGAACACTTCCATCACCATGACTATATGCCCTACATAGGTTTTTATAGGGGCTAGATTTTTATGTGTTGTTTTACACTTACCCATACGCTAACTGATCAAGATCTGTGGTATACCACAAAGCTGCTGTTATAATTTAGTTCAAAATTTTATCAGTAGATGTCTCTCACAAACCATTTAAGTAATCAGTTACACAGTAATTGCTTGTGCTAGATGATTGGCGTTTTTGACATAAATGAATGTCAAATACACAGGACATCATACTCAGTACGTAGTCCACTGTAAAGTTAAGAGAGGTCTACTACTATTATTATTTTTATTATTATTTTTTTCAGTTATTATTGATAAGCAGAGCATTTTCATGGTACTGGGCTTCTTAAAAAGTTAATGAGTAAAAACAGTTTACTTTATTTCTGATGCAAGTAGGTGACAATTGAATATATATTGTAACGATCAGTTCTGGTCGTCTCTGTAAAATGTACACCAGTTTTGTATGTGTATTAAATGTTAGTGCGTTCGTCTCGCACCGGGGTCGTTACATCAATGTTCGCGGCTAACGATGTCCGCAGCATTGCGGTAATCAACAGTATAACACGGCAGTAACCTTACCTGTTTACTTATAGGGGTGTGTTAATCCCGGGTGGCGCCAAATCGTTTATTAAAACAATTAAAACTATTGTATAATGAGTTTTCAGCAGGGACGGTCGGGCGTTCAAATAATTCCTGCTCGTACGGCCGTCTGAATTGTCTATACTGCTGTGCAAATGACGACTTGTTCGCTGCTCATCAAACCTATTCTTCATAAATAAACACAAGTAATGTATTACACTCCCTATGAAATAATGCCAACGGTTACTCCCTGTACTAGTTATTTTTTAATGGGTGATAATTAAAATATTCAATTTGACAATTATTTTATACTAAATCTGCACCGACTTTTTTACATGAAACACTTCCTCTCAAGGCTGACGAATCGATTAAGGAACGATCAGCATCAGTATGGCTGTGTAACGTTAAATTATTACAATTATTTTCGTTCCCAAAATCGTGGGATTCTTGTGATTATGAGCTAAAGAATTCCTATGGTTACAATAAAAATATTTTGCCTTACTCTAAGTATACATAAATAATAAAGTGTGATGTTACAATCTGTTCTGTAGTGTCGTTAAATGTGTTTTGAAAGTTCGTGTTTAAATAATAGGTTATATTTTACATTAACAAGTTTTTAGTGAGTTTTATTTTACTTAAATAATCTGTGAAAGAGAAATATTCGGTTTATAGTGAGATAAATTTACCTTTAGTAAAATTTAGAGTGATTAGGTTTTTTGGAAATAGGTAATTTAATTGTACTTAACACCTCAGCATGACTTGGTGTCTTCGTTCATTTGATCGGGTAGGATTTGGCTGCAATAAGTTCTTTTTTCATTAATTTTTGGACTTCAATAGGTCGGGCGTCCTTTTCATAGAGTATCTGGTCATACTTTTCGGTTAATTTTCAGTTTAATTATCCTGGATCTTGGGTGGACTGCTATAAATGGGTCGTCTGCTTCTTATACCGTCATGGTTATGAACTCCGATTACTGTTTTACATTATTTTATTAGAAAATCGGTCTTCCCAACATTGGCTTCTGTACTGCTTGCCTGACGCTTCACGAGTGTAACGGTATTCAACCGTAATTCTATCTTCAACTGTCGTTTCTATGGTAACTGAATGATTTTGATTGGCTGATTTTGATATGATGTATTGTTATCAAAATTCGAATTCTTCGTATATCTTCTGACTGCTGTTATTCCTCTATCTTCCTTCCTGGTTATTAAATATTGTCACTATAGTATTTATTTCCTTTCATAGATTATTTTGATACCCCACAAGTTTGGGTAATTTTAGATTTTATGTTTTTACAATTATGTTAATACTTGTTAATTACATTTCTTTTTGTATACAAATGCCTATTATAATATTTTGTTTTACAAATAATTTACAATTTGTTCTTGGTGAATCCTTCACCTTGGATTTGCTAATTTCTTTGTTAATTTGTTATAATTTGTAGTTGTGTGTTTCTGACAGTTAGGCATTTTCATAGGCCTAAGTAGCCATTATGTTATTTGACTTATTTCATTTAAATTACATTTCATTTCAGCCTAATGGGCTTTATTTTGTCATTTTAGTTGGTTGTGTTGTGTTTTGAGTCTGTTTATGTGTTATTATTATGTCACTATTGTTTTATACACAATTATTTACTCTTTGGTTTCCATGTTTTCTAGTCATACATTTCTTAACATTTTATTTATTTCCTTTGCCAATAATAACAAGTTGGCTATTATTTACTACTTTTTTGATCTTATTTAAATATAACATGTAGGCCTATGGTCTGTATGATTCTTACAGCCATATCCAATTCATAAACTTGATTGAATAATTATTTAACTAACTTATTATTTGCTAATCTTGGTTCACAATACATCTTATTTTATATTATTTTTTAGTGTGACAAACAACATCACTTTTATGAACTTATAATGATCCCTTATAACATGGGTGTTTTTTGATTTGTTGCTACCTCCTTAACTTTTAAACAATCTTTACTTTCCCTCCATGTTAACACTTTCAATTTACTCTTTCCTGGGATTCTCCCTTTTAAATATGATTACATGTTTTTAAACTTATTAATTATATTTTTTGTTTTGTTTACTATGGTGATTATCACTTTCCAGTGTTCAATACCTCTTACTTTATAGTTTATACTTAATACTATTTTTCACAACATACTTATTCACTATTATTTTTCACTGTTAAACCTTTAGTGTTCTTTAGGATTTATTAATTGTTAATGATTTTATCATTCACTATTTTTCACTATATTTCCATTCTTTATCTTACACTATTTTCATTCAATCATCACCATCACTTTTAAATTATTTATAGTTAATTATAATTTAATTAGTGTACCTTCTTTATCACTACACTTTGGGGTTTTTACACTTTCATTTTGCACTTCACAAATGTTTTTGTTTTTTAAGTGTTTCTGAATGGGTAATCCCTCTAATTATTATCTCACTACCGTACTATCTCTTTCATTACAATATTTCCTTAATACTATTAACAATTTTATGTCCTTACATTTCTATTCTTACATCTAACTCTAACTTGTGTTTTAGTTTGCTCTTTTTTTTTTTATTTTTATCTTTAACATATTTTAATAGGGTTTCATCCCTAGATTATGATTGTCCATTAATGGATAATGACATTTACTTTTTCCTTTCTCATAGTTTCATTATTGGTCTTGGTTCCAATATTACCTTTGAGTGCATTATTTCTCCTTCTCCTATGCTTTATTACTTGTTTGTGTATCATTATTGGTTTTCATTTCTATCTATTTCCCTCCTTCTTCATTTTCATTGTATTTGGTTAATACCTTGGTTTTCCCACCTTCTCCTTTGGGTACATTTCAACGTGTTACATTGAGTCATTTAATAAAATGAACTTGTTTCGTTTTTGTTTGGGTTTCGGTTTTTTCTCTTCTTCCTTTGGTTTCATCAATCACTTTCTTCTCTTCTTTGGTTTTATTCTCGTTGGTTTTTCGTGGTTCCCTTCTTCTTTTGTTTCCTTTTGTTGGGTCAATCACTTGGGTTAGGTCATGTCGTCGTTTGTCGAGTCATAGTTTTTATATTTTATTTAAATTAATCATTTTATTTAACATGAAGTATTATTTTAGATTCAATATTATCTTGTTCGTCCCTGGTATTGGGTTGGCTTATTTGTGTTGTAACAATATATATATTGTAATGTGACAGAATGAGAGAGGTCCTAATAAGGGAATAGGCCTAATATAAAATTATATATATATACATATAATTATATATATACATATAATTATATATATACATATAATTATATATATACATATTGTAATATTCAGTAAATGGTAGTACCAAATCTATTCTGCGAATGTGGAAGGCCCCACGTTTGAGCGTCAATATGTAATATTCAGTAAATATCTTCCTCTCTTCGGTCGTTGATACTTTTATTTTGTTCAGCCCTGTTTTGGGATCACCAATATGTAATATTAAAATAATTAGTATCTCTGACGTTGATTTGTAACTAAATAAAAAAACCTGTTTTATTTTTAATTAGATGATTATTTATCTGAATCTCAGGGTTAACATACAAGTATCATTAAAGTCTGGTACAGGTTACACATAGAACAGACAATATAATTAATACATGAGACTTGGTAATATGGTGTTGTAAATGTCTATTGAATGTTTGTGGGTTCTTTTAAACAACTAGAAACTATAACAAAAACCTCTTATGATTAACGACTATTTTATAATAGTGTACTAAAATAATTCACAATTATTAATTTTTTTTTTTATTGTTTTTTCAGTTATTCAGTTTAGTCAGTGGTAATTCATACTTTTACTGTCACAAAGTTAGCTCGAATATTTCAGTTATTGTTTTGGAGTGATCTCACCGATCTTGCAGTTTTCCCAACGGATTTATTGGTTGATTCTGCTCCTGGACACGCTGGTTTTTTGGTCTCTCTCTGTCAAAACATCATTCTTCTAGGTCTTGGGTTGGTTTTCCTGGTCATCTCAGCTTTTATTGATCTTCAATTTCCATCAAACTCAGCAGCATTTTATCTTTTACGTTCTGGCTTGCAATTCACAATTTTCAACAATCAATCTTCTTCCACTCAAAACATTAATTTATTTAGTTAAAGGCCTTGGCTATTTTTATGGGTCACAGGTTCGGTGTGTACCATTTCTAATTAATAATATTCAGCTGAACTTTATCTTTTCTTCCTTACACTATTTTATTATAAGTTTTTAATGTAAAATTTTATCCTTTTCAAATACTTAATTTGTTTTGTTTCACTATATGTGTTATATTCCTGTTTCATATAGATTATATAACTCAACAATGCTCAATGCTCATTATAATTATGTTCAGTCACTTTCATTATACACAATTTTTCCTTTTTACCGTATTTCACTGTTATTCTCACTTTCTAGCACTGTCATACCATACCACTTTTATAATTATAGTTTGATCCTATTATATTTGAGTAGCCCACTTGCAAAACTTGCTAAAAGCATTTTAAAAAATTTGTCAGAATTGACAAAAAATGTATAAAAACAGCCTTGGATTAGATAGAAGGCTAATTTTTGTTTCATTAAATCAAGAAAAAATCATTAAAAAAATGCTAGTTAGATGAACATAATCCTACAATCGCTACGAATAAGTTATTTAAATAGTAATTTAGCACATAGCGGGTTTTGCAAGTGTAATCATGACAGCGAGTTTTGCAACTCAGTGGTCGGCCATTTTAATTTTTTAGACATTTGCAAAACCCGCTACTTTATAAATATTGTTAGTTTTTAAATTATTGTAATTCTCAAAAATTGGTTTTAAGAAATAAAAAAGCACAAAAAGTGTTTAAATTATTGTAATATCTTGTTGAAATAAACTCAGTACAAACTTATTTTCAAATTCATCCTGTTGTCTTCAATAAAAATGTTACGACAATGAATTTGAAGTTGGAAAAAGGTGTATAAAACAAAAAACACTGATAAATCATACTCAGGTGAAGTCCATATCGTCATCATCACTTTCAACACCATCATCAAGTGGAAAATCACACTCACTGTCTTCATCATCCTGTTCCTGCACGACAGAAGAATCCTGTTCATTATAAATGATTTTGAAAAACTGTAGCTTTTCATTTTCTTCCCAATTTTCACCAAAGTGAAGAGACAGTAGCCGTTTGACATCTCTTAGTTTTGCTGGTTTCACTACAACTCCTTTTCCTATTTCTGATGGTCCTCCTCTTACGAAATGTTTTCCTTTCTTGGTGAGGCTTTTGGGTGCACAGGCTTCAATATTGTAGAATGGGTCACCTTGTACTAATGCTAACTTTTTGGTAGCATTACGTGTTAGTATAACTTTCTTGGTCATCTGAAATTTGAAATGCCATTGTCCTGGCTGTTTAAGGATGTTTTCGGAGTAGGATTTCCAATCATTTACTGGACAAGTTTCTCCTAAACGTAGAACTGTCGCATAGTCATTTATCACTTTGACGTATTCTTCTGGACCCTCAATTACAGTCATTCTTTTGAAGTCCCTTTCCAATTTCCCAAATACCCTGTCTGGAGGGATGAAGGAGTGTCCAACAATTGGGTACCACGTTTCAACTTTCTCAACATTGTTTGGAGCTTCAAAAAGCAACCAATGTGACAACATTCCCAACATTCCTTTGTTTTTATTTTGTCCCCCACATCCATCAGAGAACAGACGTACACTTGAGACACCATCCAAATTAGAGTTACACAATCTGTGGTGTAATGCTGAAGCAATTTGGTTGCAACCTTTCGGGTACTCATTTTCGTACCAGATATAGCTGAAAATATTGGATTTATTCTGTGGTGACTGAGATGAGCCCTCACAAATTGTGAAGTTAAACAGATACAACTGCCGGGCGTAATATGCTGCCTGGTCTGGAATTTTCGGCAGAACTAGGTTCTTTTGACAGTCATAACTAAGAGTTAAGGAATTTTCAACTTGCAGGCGAAGCTTTGTATAGAATGCTTCTGCTCGTGTCTTATGAGCTTTCAACTGAAATTGTAAACCTTTTTTCTTTTCAGCATTTGTTTCAAGTGAAATCTGGTTTTCAAAACTGCAACAGGTAGAACATTTATCAGTGGACGGGCTGTCAAAACTGATGTTGAAGCATTCAGTAAATATTCTCCTAAAATATTCATATTCTACATACAGTCCATCACCTGTGGGATGCTGCTGGGCATACATTTTCCACATTTTTTTGGTGTCGAGCTCACTTTGTAGATATTGACGTTTAGTATTCTTCCCTCGGGAATAGTGGCTTTGCACAGGCTTGAAAGTTTTAATGAATTGTTTGAGTGATTCACGTTTTTCTGTGTATTTTATATAACGGCGATCCCCGCCTCTAGTTTCAGAAGGTGTTGCTCCATATTGCATAAACTTCTGACATAATAGGTTGACACAGTCATGTGACTCCTGGAGAATAGACAGAAATGCCCCTCGACAGACCATCACATTTTAATTACTCCACCCCTTTGGGTAGGAAGATAAAACTTAAGTGCTTACATTTCTCCTTTCAGAACTTGAAGCGCTACGCTTTTTGGGTGTAGTACCATGAACGTGTTGGAGGATGAAATTTTTTCCACTGCAAATCTGCCTCCTGATAATACTTTTGGTGTATCTTACATATATCTTGCATTGTCAGGTCGTGACATCGAAATGTTATTTCCTTATGTTTACAAACTGGTTTCTTTGGTAGTCCTATGGGTATATGTCTGAAACAAACAAAAGAACAAACATTACTAGTCTTTAAACCCTAGTAATAATATTGTTATGATTGAGAAGGGAAGGGAAACAATAGAGATTGACACACAACAACATAGTACAATAATGTACGAGTTTGTTTTCATGGCTGTGCCATTGAAACTATAAAATTAGGGCTTAATCTTGCAGATTACTCTTTACATAATCTGGTGCTACATACCACCTAATTCAAATATATACCCAAAGTAAATAAGTAAATAGGTACTTGTTCAAAAAAATTATGTACATACCTTGCTTTCTTAGTCACATTTCTCTTCCATTTTGCAGGACAACTCTTCCTTTTTCTAGACAATGAAGGCTCAGTTTCCAAGATGACTTCTTCATTATTATCCATTTTAATCACTTTTACTCAACTAAATTTCAATGAAAATTAATTTTATAAAAGGAGAAAATAGTCACTCAAATCAAACACTGATGAACAATGACCCTAACACGTTGGCGAATGTTTATCAGAAAGGTTTTGATACCACAGCGTCTTTGATATCAACAGAGTTGCCAACCTAGACGACCGTAAACTGAAACATAGCTTTTATAGGAGGAAAAAGTAACCTTAAATCGCTTGGAAAAATAGAAAACTACGTGAAAAAAGAAAAATAGCGGGTTTTGCATTTGTATAATTTTGTACGCAACAGGTGGCCATGTTGTTCACAATGAATATAGCGGCTTTTGCAGGCAATCAAACATTTAGCGGGTTTTGCAACTGGAAGGTTGACAAAAATAGTGGGTTTTGCAAAAGTACGTAATTTCCTTTCCTTATTTTAAGGGGTTTATAATGGCATTTGCAGCTCAACCTATAGTTAAATCATAGCCCTTTCGATAACGAATCCAACGATACCAATATCTCCAAATCAAGTTTTGGGTCAAATAGCGGCTTTTGCATGCGGGCTACTCATTTGTAAAACTTAAATAATTCACTTTATTTTATTTATTTTTTCTTGATAAATAAAATAACGGTCTGAGGTGTGCAGACCTCCCCATAGTTAAATTAGATTTATTTACATTTTAATTAGTAATGAAGTTTTTAATAATAATATAAATTGTCTTATTAGAATGAATTACTTTAACACAAATAAAAACATATGTAAATGTACTCAACAGTGCTTTTGTCCTGGGATCTTCAACTTCTTGGTATTTTGGTCAATGTCAGCCATAGTTTGTTACAGTCAGTAAATTATCTTTTAGTTAGTACTGTTATTAGTTTTATGTTTGGTGAAACGACACGTTACATAAAGCCCCCCATTTAAGACAAGTTATTTCAGTAAATGGTAGTTTTAGGAGTTACTGAAATAAATGGCAAAAATCTACAAAAACTGTCTTCACTTTTCATAAAACCTCTTTACCTCGGTTTGGTTATATATTCCTTGAGGTATTGCTACAATGGGGCTGGTAATTGACAAACTACTTTTTCCTATAATATCTTCTTTTATCATGCGCTGGATTTACTTTCTTACAGCTTTCTTTTGATGATTGTGCGATCGGATATTATATAAATTCTTTGCTTTATTCGGTGAGTTGGAGAATACGATGCAGTAGTTATTGTAATTGTCCATTAACCTCTTCTTTTGTGCCACACTCATGATCTCCGTATATCCTTTCCTTGGAATGCCCTGATTTCCTGCAGTCTTTCCTGCCATAATTCTGGTTCTGTTACGGTTTATTTGTTTCCTATGGGTACCCTAACATTTTCCCTAACTTAGTATGAATTCCTGTCCTGAGGGGCACTTCTGCTTCCTATTATCTCAGCGGATCATTCATAATCGCAGAGTGGCCCCGTAGCATACAACACTCTGTTTATACCTTAAAGAGTAACCCTTGGGTTACTAATAACACCATAGGAATTCCTATTCCTTCTCTCGTAACATTCAGGTTTATTTGCTGCTTTATGGTTTTATATTATTTACCTGTGGCTCCTATAATTGTATCTGGTTTATGGACAGCGTGCGTATTCTCTCCGTTTTATTCTGGTATGTTTGTTAAGGAAGTGTTCGCTCCCGTTTTGATCAAGACTATTGTCAGCACCCCTTGTAGTGTTTACTTTGATGTACTCTATGTCTCAGTTTGTTTTCGCTTTACCCTGTTTTCTTTCTAATGAATCCCTTGATATATTTTTCTAAATAATATTTTGTCTTAATTAATTGTTAGTTTAATACTTTTTTCTTCTTATTTTTCCTTTTATATTCCCCTTTTGTTCCTTATCAGCTTTTCTTCAGTTTTGGTTGTTTTCTTAATTATCATTATTTTTTCTTAAGTCTAGAGTGATTATTTATTTTATTTTTGTTTTAATTATCATTATTTTCTTCTTCCTTTCTTAACTGGTTTGCCTTATCGGTACTCAGAAAATCAGTCCCTTCTTTCGATGGCGCTATCTTACTTAGTTTATCCGTGGTCGATCTCAATTGCCCTTATTGTTCGGTCTGCTATTGTTTTCAGAACTATTTCAGTCCTAGTTAAATACCTCTCTACTACCTTATATGGCAATGTTTCTAATACAAAATTTTCACTTGTATTAAATCTTATTTCTATCACTCTATCATCTAGTTTACTAAACAAATATGTCAATTGTATATCAATCATTGATGCTATCCATGACATTTTATTATGCATTTTTATTTCTGGTGTCTTTTAATTTACCTATAGACCTTTTTAATTTGTTACACACCGTTTTATTGTGAATTATTTCTAAAATTTCTATTAAGCTCCTACTATAATTTTTATCATTACCTATTTCCATATGGTCGGTTATTGGGAGATTAATTACATTAAATAGTCCATTGTTTATCATCTCCAACTCCTCCCTTGTTTTTATTAGTTTCCTTTGATGCATTTGTCTTGTTTTCTTTGTCTTCTTTTCCAGGTGCTTAATATCCTCTTGGTTTTCTCCTATTGGTATGTGTGTGTAATTCATCGGTCTACTATTAAGTATTTCTATATCTTCTTTAATTTTTGTTATTTCTTTTCGCTGTATTTCCTCAAGCTTTTCTTTATTTTCCATGACTTGGCATTGTACTCGTCCTACATTGTTCCCTACCTCATTGTATTGTTCATCTATTTTTCCTTGCATTTGTTCCAACTTTTCCACTGTTTCCTGTTGGATTCCCTCAATTCTATTTTTACTTTCCTCTTCGACATTGTTTACTTTATTTAATATTTCCTCATGGACTTGTATCAATGTTTCATTGGTCTTTTTTATTTCTTCATTGGTATCCGTTATTCTCTGCTTTATTTCTTCACGATACTCTTCCAACTGTAATTTAAGTGTTTCATTATTGCTGTCCATTTGTTCTCTCATTTGTTTAAAATTTTCATTATTGGCTTCAAATTTTTTATTTAATTCTTCCTTCTATTTCTTGGAATCTTCTTTAATTAATTCCCATAATTTTTGTAAATCCAGGCCTCCTCTGGCTTCCTCATTGTCACCCGCCTGTTGTTCCATTTCACTGTCTTTGACTGTTTCTTCTTCTTCTTCCCGCCTATCTTCTTCTGTCTCTGGTTTTTGTCCTCTCTTCTGAAAAGTTTCCCGTCGTCGCATTTTTTAGTCTTCTAGCAGTTGCCAGCTAAAATTAGGTTAATCGTTATTTCACTAATTGTGTATCGGTCAATTGGTTTTGCCTAATTTCAGCCCTACCGGTTGGGCGCCAATATGTAATATTCAGTAAATGGTACAGTAGAACCTCGTTAACCCGGACCTCTTTAACCCGGACGTCCGGATAACCCGGACCAGTTTTGGAAAAAAAAATTATGTTGTTTAGCGTAGTAAATGAAGACTTGTTTTACAAATGATAAATCGCTATTCTCAGTAGGTACATTACTCGAATTCACTTGCCAGCGGGCGAGTTCATTGCACTCACCCCACCTGCCAACCCTCTCCTTCCCCTCCCCACGCCTCGCACTTGACATCGACCTAGAAACAACATTCCTCAGTTGTGCTGCAATCTCGGTAGTGTTCGCGTGTTGTCCTAGTGTCACTGTTCACTGTTGAGGTACAGTATCGTTGTGCTGTTTCGTTAGCGCATTGTTCGCGATCGCGAAGAAACATAAAAACATTGTTGTGACTATGAAAAAAAGGATGGAAGCATTGACAAGAATTGATAAGGGAGAATCGTTAAAGAACATTGCTGCTGAGTTTGGAGTAGGAACATCGACCGTATCTGATTGGAAAAAGAACAGAAAACGCATTGACGACTTTTGTTTCAAAATGATTTCTAAGGACAGTTTGGATAATCGGTGTAAAGCAAAAACTGCTAAACTAGAAACTCTGGATGAAGCATTGTTTGTCTGGTTTTGTGCTGAAAGAGAACGTGGTTTGCCGATTTCTGGACCCATCATCCAACAGAAAGCATTGAGTTTGAACAAACAGTTGCCCCATGGAGACCCGAGTTTTACAGCTAGCCAGGGGTGGTTGGACAGATGGAAAAAACGGCATGGAGTGCGTCAACTTACAATCACTGGAGAAAGCTTGTCAGGTGATGTTGAAGCGGCAGAAAAATTTAAAAAAGAGTTTGAAGACTTTATTAAAAAGGAAGAACTGACTGCAGATCAAGTTTACAATGCCGATGAATCCGGTTTATTTTACCGGATGTTGCAGAGTAAAACACTAGCCTCAAAATTAGGAGATTCATCGAAAGGGTATAAAAAAGGGAAAGACCGCCTCACCATAATGGCTTGCAGTAATGCGTCAGGAAAGCACAAAATTCCTCTCCTTATAATAGGGAAGTCTAAAAACCCCCGTGCATTGAAAAATGTGAAACGAGGCTCATTGCCTGTCGTTTACAGCTCATAAAAAAGTGCTTGGATGGTTAGTGACATTTTCAAACAATGGTTTTTTGAGAATTTTGTGCCGTCAGTAAAAAAATATTAGAAGAACTGTGGCCTTCCCAACAAGGTAGTATTGCTGATTGACAATGCACCTTCGCATCCGTCTGTCAATGAACTAGTCAAAGATGAATTTCAGTGAAGTTTTTACCACCTAATGTAACTTCTCTCGTTCAACCAATGGACCAAGGAGTTCTAGTAAAAATAAAAAAAGTGTACAAAAGGTAAATGCTAAGTCAACTGGTAGAGGACGAAGGAGAGCATGGTGTGGTAGAGGTGCTGAAATCTTTTATTGTAAAGACTGTTATTTGTATGATTGCAGAAGCTTGGGATCAGGTTGGAAGAGAAACTTTGATAAAGTCATGGAAAAAGTGGTGGCCTGGTGTGTGTGACTTGCCAGAAAACAATACAATTGAAGAAGAAGAAAAAACAAGTGTGGAAAAAGATTTTACAGACATTTTTAAAAATATCTATGGCTGTTCCGATGTTGATGAAGAAGACATTGACAATTGGTTGCAAATTGACAATGACGGAGGTTATAAAGCGATCACAGAGGAAGAAATTATTGCATCATGCAGTGTTACAGAAAATGAAAATGAAGAGGATTCAGACAGTGTTGATGAACCAGCTGTGGTTATGACCCACGCAGAAGGAGTAGCAAACATAGATAAATTGATAGTTTATTTCGAGAGTCAAGCCGAAACATCGCCAAACGAGCTTCTAATGCTAAAGCGGATGCGAGATCGCGCTGCTCGTAAGCGATACGCAAAACTGAGGCAGCAAAAGCTCACTGCCTTTTTTACTACCGACTAGTTTGTACCTATATTGTGTACAGTGTAAATACATATTATGTGTTTTTAGGTGAAAGTGTGCCGATAATAATTTTTAAACGCCATTAAAAATATTTTTGGTAAGTACATGTTCTTTTTTATCGTTTTTCCCTTATTCTCTGGGTAACCCGGATTTTCGTTAACTCGGATCGGCCCCGGCCCCAGTTGATCCGGGTTAACGAGGTTCTACTGTAGTACCAAATCTATTCTGCGAATGTGGAAGGCCCCACGTTTGAGCGTCAATATGTAATATTCAGTAAATATCTTCCTCTCTTCGGTCGTTGATACTTTTATTTTGTTCAGCCCTGTTTTGGGATCACCAATATGTAATATTAAAATAATTAGTATCTCTGACGTTGATTTGTAACTAAATAAAAAAACCTGTGTTTTATTTTTAATTAGATGATTATTTATCTGAATCTCAGGGTTAACATACAAGTATCATTAAAGTCTGGTACAGGTTACACATAGAACAGACAATATAATTAATACATGAGACTTGGTAATATGGTGTTGTAAATGTCTATTGAATGTTTGTGGGTTCTTTTAAACAACTAGAAACTATAACAAAAACCTCTTATGATTAACGACTATTTTATAATAGTGTACTAAAATAATTCACAATTATTAATTTTTTTTTTATTGTTTTTTCAGTTATTCAGTTTAGTCAGTGGTAATTCATACTTTTACTGTCACAAAGTTAGCTCGAATATTTCAGTTATTGTTTTGGAGTGATCTCACCGATGTTGCAGTTTTCCCAACGGATTTATTGGTTGATTCTGCTCCTGGACACCTGGTTTTTTGGTCTCTCTCTGTCAAAACATCATTCTTCTAGGTCTTGGGTTGGTTTTCCTGGTCATCTCAGCTTTTATTGATCTTCAATTTCCATCAAACTCAGCAGCATTTTATCTTTTACGTTCTGGCTTGCAATTCACAATTTTCAACAATCAATCTTCTTCCACTCAAAACATTAATTTATTTAGTTAAAGGCCTTGGCTATTTTTATGGGTCACAGGTTCGGTATGTACCATTTCTAATTAATAATATTCAGCTGAACTTTATCTTTTCTTCCTTACACTATTTTATTATAAGTTTTTAATGTAAAATTTTATCCTTTTCAAATACTTAATTTGTTTTGTTTCACTATATGTGTTATATTCCTGTTTCATATAGATTATATATTTCTTCAATGCTCATTATAATTATGTTCAATCACCTTCATTATACACAATTTTTCCTTTTTACCGTATTTCACTGTTATTCTCACTTTCTAGCACTGTCATACCATACCACTTTTATAATTATAGTTTGATCCTATTATATTTGTAAAACTTAAATAATTCACTTTATTTCATTTATTTTTTCTTGATAAATAAAATAACGGTCTGAGGTGCCCAGACCTCCCCATAGTTAAATTAGATTTATTTACATTATAACTAGTAATGAAGTTTTTAATAATAATATAAATTGTCTTATTAGAATGAATTACTTTAACACAAATAAAAACATATGTAAATGTACTCAACAGTGCGATTAATTAATTATTTATTTACATCTTTTGTCCTGGGATCTTTAACTTCTTGGTATTTTGGTCATTGTCAGCCATAGTTTGTTACAGTCAGTAAATTATCTTTTAGTTAGTACTGTTATTAGTTTTATGTTTGGTGAAACGACACATTACATAAAATATATATATTGTTACTAAACCTTTATCCGAGTTCCGATCTTATCATATACCTTATATATATATAATTATATCTTAAACTCCACTGTTGTGAGCCAATTTGTAAACCAATTATGTTTTTTTTTTAAATAAATGTTTTGTTATTATTTAAATTGATTGTCTTGTGTTTATTTAATATTTATGAAGTGATAAGTGGTCTCTCTTAAGCACCGCAATGTCAGGTTATTTGTGAAGAAATAATATTTTTTAATTGGTGATATTAATCAAATATTAAGAATATCTCAATATTATATAATAATTTAGTACATTCTGAAAAAATAACGTTCAACACCAGTTGATTTATTGGGTAATTCTATGGTTATTATTCAGTCCTAGTCTGCATCAAGTGTTGAGAGAGGAGAGTAAAATCCTTAAATAAGTTTCTCTTCTCTTGGAATTCAACAGCTGTCCACGGGCTAGCGCTGTGGTTCACAGTCAGCTGGTTATTGTAGGTTAGTTGTTCCGCTTACTGTACTTCTCACGTTATTCTCTCTATAAATTACAACTCATTCAACATGCACTAAATATTATACAAATAATAAGAAATCGCCAATTTCAAGAATGACTCTTTATTTTATATTTTTTCTTTGAAAACAAATGTTCTTCCTTCACTAAGATACAAAAATCGATCGTACTGGAATGAATCGATTAATTATCGAATTCAGGTTTATATATTACTTTTATTTATTATTGTTTTTCTTAAACACAGGGTATGAAGGTTCTTTTGACTATTAGTAAGGTCAGAAAATGCAAAAATAGGACTACAAGGTATTACAATCTATTACTAAATTCTTATTAATTAATATTTAAAATAAGTAGAGTTTACTGTCCGATGACACAGTTACTTGTAATGGCCGTGCCCAGATAACCTCGTGCTTCGAGATGGTTGATCAACGCCAAGATACAGATGTATAAATCCTCGCCAGTCTTCACTCCAGTTTTGAAATAAAGTTTGGTGTTTTGGTCCTGGGATGATGCAGAAATGCCAATCCTTACTCTTCGCCAATGTCCAGTTTTTGTGGTTACGGGTTCCACTGTATTTTGTGTCGGAATATGTTTTCTCTATCGAGTCATGAAAAGTGAGGTTCAAGTACAATTTTAATTTCTTATTTCGTCCTTTAGAATACTGGATTACTTTAATTCATTCAGGTAGTTATTTATCTTCATTTGTCTATTATTTAAATTTAATGATTACTCCTTTTACTGTGTTTAATTGGTAAAGTTCTTCCTTTAGACTTTCGTCAATTTTAATTGATAGGCTTAATTGTACTCTTTTACATATGACCGTCAAAAGTCAGCGAGCTCTCCTTTTGTTAGTTATTATTTAATTTTGTTGACTCATTAATTTATTCTATATAATTTTCTCATTTTTTCTAGGTTCATAAAAACTAAACTGTCCTCATTCATGGATAACAATTCAATAATCGAATAAACAAAATATATTCCTTTTTGTTGTACTTGACAACCAGTCTTTGTTCTCTTATTGGATAATATTTATAATCCTTGAACCATAATTAAGCAATGTTCTTGCACTTAATAAAATACTCCCTTACTAAAGTTACATTATATCATATTAAACCTTTACATATTTTTTGTTATTAAATTATATACATTTTGCTATCGTTTCCTCTTAATCTACTTAGTCTAACAAGTACCATTTTCTCATTACAAAATATTAATTTTAGGCATAATTGTTCTATTACATTTTAAGATTTTATTTTATTTGATGTTACTTATCTGCTATCAATAACTACTATTGATTTCTCCTAACTTATTACATTACACTTAGTGTTTTTACAAATTTTGTTACCTAACTTTTCTGACCTGACTTCCTATACAATGTCACTGGTTTATGGCCTATCATTACATTTTTATCTCATTCTGATTTTAATTTATTATTACCTATATTAGTATAGAACCCTTCATTTGTTTATAACGTAATTACAATAAACCCTTTGGTATCTTATTAATAATTACTGCCTTTCTGGCCAAGTTTACAATTATAATCCACATATTAAATATGTACATGTATACAAAATATTTAATCTTAGAAAGTTTAACACCAATTCTATGGTGATATATTTGTTAACATAAAAATGAAATTAACATCAGTTAATTGATATTCTCTTAAAACAATTGCTTCACCCGCTACATACAAAAAACAACATAAATACCATGATAATAAAACAACATGATAAAACATAATAACATGCACATTTTTATAAAATAAATTATGCACTAATTAATTAGTCTCCTCTCAGTTAATTCATTAATTATTCTAAAACTGTCTATGTTATGTTTCCCATTACTTGTCACTATGTTTATCGTTTACCCTTTTCACTGAACACTTAATAGTTTGTATTTATAAACATTCTTATTTTTTCTTTTACCTTGTATTCTTATTTGGGGATTATTTATTCATTTAATAATGGTTTACTTTTCTGACCTTTTATTATACGGACAACTATTATTTTTTATTTTTTAGTTTGAGAATTATAAATTTTTTATGTAACGTAGGGGACCACATTTTCGTTACGTTACATATACTCCCCCTCCAAAAGAAGTTTAGTTTATCTGAATATGGTTTGGTTAAAATAAACTTATATTTTTCATGCCTTGGAATATTTTCTTCTTATTCGTAGTAAAATTTTTTTTATTTATTTTTTTTTTTATAGGTTATATACCTTTTATTTGGTTAATGGTAATTGACTTGATTTCCTAATGTAACATATTTTACTAAAACTCAACTCTCTCTCTTGGATGAAAATTCATTAATGATATTATTTCTCTTGGCTGTTTTTTCAAACATTACTTGACAAGGATTGGTCACAATAATCGGTAAAAACTTGTTTTAACACTCTCATATTTCTATTTACTTCTATAAATGTGCTTTCTCAATTGAGCTTCTGTCTGCTATCTTCTTTGTTTTCTTCCTTCATACTTCTGGAATCTGATATCAATCTTCTCAGCTGTTTTATTATCCCTTAAATATTCAATTTCCCTAACATTTCCTAACACGTGAGCTGGGGCAGTCCAGAGGGGCACTTTTGCCTACATACTCTGCTGGCCATACTACACTTAAATATAATACTGCTGGAATTCATCTACAGACAGTTATAAAAATAAAATAATACCATAATAGTCTATTTTTTTGACTAATAATAAACACTTTTGGGATTCTTCACGCTGTTGTGGTTTACATTTAATTACATATTTCTTTTTTCTTCTTGATTCCTTCTTATTTTCAGTAGCTATTTTCAGATAACATTATTGACAGGCATTATTTTTAAATCCTTTTGACTTTCCTTCTTGTGACACATGTTCTTCGTACTATTTCTTCCTTTATCATTTTCAACTCCAAGAAATTCTAAATTGTAACTGTATTAATTATTATCATTCTTTAGCTTCATTGTAATTATAGTCATTAAATTCTCCATTGTTCTTCTTATTTTACCTTCTTGTCTGAGCACATTACCATTAATTGTTTTTATATTTTTTTTTCTCGTTCCCATTAAAATATTATTTTTTTCTATTATTTCATTTTAAATCACATTGTTTATAAATAAATTATGTAATCTGTTCTTACATTCTCTTGGTGTTTTATCGTTTATTAAATTATATTGTTTCGAAATATCTTAAGTAAGTTGTCCTTACATGCTTTTGGAATTTTGGGTTTTTTTTATATTATACTATTCTTTTCCTTTTTAATGATATTATATTTGAAAAGTTATTCATTTAATTTCGTCCGTCTTGTTAGTCATTCTGTTCTAGTCAGTTAGTGATGATTGGTGATTGTATTTCTTCATGATACTTCTTTAGAGATACCTGGTTATTTGTCGTCTTTCCCCAAGAGATTGGTTCAGTGATGGGCTGTCTTCAGTTCTCACTGCCTCTATTAGTTTAAATGAGGGCTTCTCTCATCCTCCCTGTTTTCTTTTGAGTTTTGTGGTTGGTTCAGTAGTGGTTCCTGTCTGGTCCCAGGATTGTTGTCCACTGGTCTACAATTTCCTCCGTATTGGTGGTCGTCATCGCGTTGTGACTGGTTATAATAATTGTGGTTCGTGTGTGTCCTTGGGTAGTACCGCCTCCGATTACCTTGAGGTCGTGAGTATATATAATTCACGTTGTGTCGGTAGTCCCCGTCTCCTCGATTATGCCGATTATCGTGGTAATTAGAATGGTTATTACCCCGATAATTATTATTCCTATGATTGTTATTCGGGTTGTTATTATGGGTTCTATTCTGGTTACCATTTTGGTTTGTTTGAGGATTATTATTCCTATTCGGATTTTGTTGAGGGTCGTTGCCGTTGTACCTATAGTATTTAGTATTCATTATGCGGTTCCGTTGATACTGTCCCTCATGCTCATAATTCTCTAGAAAGTTAGCCATAGCTTGGCTTGTCTTAATCTGGCTATATATTCGGGCGTTCTTTATCCCTTCCTCGTAATGGTATGATAGTTGTATCACTAAGCACTCCTCGGGAATTCTGGGCTACAGATTACGGGCCATGCACACCTTGCCTAGGAAGTATGATGTTGGAGACTGTCCTGCGTATGCCTCATACCGACCATTACTTAAGTTATTTCTCACCAACCATATTTTGGGTCGACTCCGACCAATACTTCTCCCTAAACGTTTTTTAAATTCTGTTATATTTTGGATGTCGGGACGCACTGCCGTCCACCAATTGTCGTGGGTATCCTTGAACATCTCATCAATCATTCCTCGGATAACATTCCACCGGGTCTCTCTATTCCTTGCTATCATCTCTTCTACCCTCTTCAGAAACTCCATGGGGTTATGTTTGTAATTCCTAAAATTGATTAACTCCCGGTTATCGTTGTTGGTGATATAAGTATTTTGACATGTTCTATCCCGCCATGAATCCACTTCTTCTTGTAATTGTATCTCGCGTCGACGGATTTCCTCGATCTTCTCTTTATTTGTACTCACTTGGCTTTCGACATTGTTTAGGTTGTTATATACTCTTTCCATTCATTCGCCAATGTCAGTATGTACCTGTGCTATTCCTTCCTTATTCTCCTCCCGAATTTGATGTACTTTTTGCTTAATCTGCTCGCATTTTTCTACAGTTTCCTGTTGGAGTCCTTCAACCATCTTTTTATTTTAATTTCTGACGTTGTTTATTTTATTTTTTATTTCCTCACGGACTTGTACCACTGTTTCGTTGATGTTTTCTAACTTTTCATTTGTTTCGGCTATTTCTTGTTTCCTTTCTTCATTGTTTTTATCCACCTTTTGGTTAATTGTCACATGGACATTCTCAATTCATTCATTAATCCGCTTTAAATTCTCTTCATTTATTTGTCTGATCTCTTCCTTCATTTCTTTTAAACTCTCATCGTTCCTGTCAAACTTCTCGTTCATTAGTTTGAGGTTTCCTCCTGTTTCCTAAATTTTTCATCTATTTTATCATTTGTTTGTTTATTGCTTTCCATTATAATTCTCAACATCTCCTGCATGCTCATGTCTTCTTTTTGGGCGAATTTATCTGGTTGGTCCCCTTGGGCATCCTCTTCTATCATTTCCTTTTCCGTGTCCCTAACAACTTCAGTTTCTCCTTTATTACCCGTCGTTTGTTCCATTTCACTGTCCGTGACTACTTCTATTTCTTCTTTCCGTCTATCTTCTTCCGTTTCTCGTTCCTTCGCCATCCTTTTAGAAACCCCTCTGGTATGCATTTCTGTGCCTCTAATAGTTGCCTGCTCAAGTTAAGTAATAGTTATGGAATCGACGTTTTACTTAACTCAAGCCCTACAAGTTGAGCGCCAATTTGTTACTAAACCTTTATCCGAGTTCAGATCTTATCATATACCTTATATATATAATTATATCTTAAACTCCACTGTTGTGAGCCAATTTGTAAACCACTTATGTTTTTTATTTTTTTTATTTATTTTTTTTACTTTTTTTAATAAATGTTTTGTTATTATTTAAATTGATTGTCTTGTGTTTATTTAATATTTATGAAGTGATAAGTGGTCTCTCTTAAGCACCGCAATGTCAGGTTATTTGTGAAGAAATAATATTTTTTAATTGGTGATATTAATCAAATATTAAGAATATCTCAATATTATATAATAATTTAGTACATTCTGAAATAATAACGTTCAACACCAGTTAATTTATTGGGTAATTCTATGGTTATTATTCAGTCCTAGTCTGCATCAAGTGTTGAGAGAGGAGAGTAAAATCCTTAAATAAGTTTCTCTTCTCTTGGAATTCAACAGCTGTCCGCGGGCTAGCGCTGTGGTTCACAGTCAGCTGGTTATTGTAGGTTAGTTGTTCCGCTTACTGTACTTCTCACGTTATTCTCTCTATAAATTACAACTCATTCAACATGCACTAAATATTATACAAATAATAAGAAATCGCCAATTTCAAGAATGATTCTTTATTTTATATTTTTTCTTTGAAAACAAATGTTCTTCCTTCACTAAGATACAAAAATCGATCGTACTGGAATGAATCGATTAATTATCGAATTCAGGTTTATATATTACTTTTATTTATTATTGTTTTTCTTAAACACAGGGTATGAAGGTTCTTTTGACTATTAGTAAGGTCAGAAAATGCAAAAATAGGACTACAAGGTATTACAATCTATTACTAAATTCTTATTAATTAATATTTAAAATAAGTAGAGTTTACTGTCCGATGACACAGTTACTTGTAATGGCCGTGCCCAGATAACCTCGTGCTTCGAGATGGTTGATCAACGCCAAGATACAGATGTATAAATCCTCGCCAGTCTTCACTCCAGTTTTGAAATAAAGTTTGGTGTCTTGGTCCTGGGATGATGCAGAAATGCCAATCCTTACTCTTCGCCAATGTCCAGTTTTTGTGGTTACGGGTTCCACTGTATTTTGTGTCGGAATATGTTTTCTCTATCGAGTCATGAAAAGTGAGGTTCAAGTACAATTTTAATTTCTTATTTCGTCCTTTAGAATACTGGATTACTTTAATTCATTCAGGTAGTTATTTATCTTCATTTGTCTATTATTTAAATTTAATGATTACTCCTTTTACTGTGTTTAATTGGTAAAGTTCTTCCTTTAGACTTTCGTCAATTTTAATTGATAGGCTTAATTGTACTCTTTTACATATGACCGTCAAAAGTCAGCGAGCTCTCCTTTTGTTAGTTATTATTTAATTTTGTTGACTCATTAATTTATTCTATATAATTTTCTCATTTTTTCTAGGTTCATAAAAACTAAACTGTCCTCATTCATGGATAACAATTCAATAATCAAATAAACAAAATTTATTCCATTTTGTCGTCCTTGACAACCAGTCTTTGTTCTCTTATTGGATAATATTTATAATCCTAGAACCATAATTAAGCAATGTTCTTGTACTTAATAAAATACTCCCTTACTAAAGTTACATTATATCATATTAAACCTTTACATATTTTTTGTTATTAAATTATATACATTTTGCTATCGTTTCCTCTTAATCTACTTAGTCTAACAAGTACCATTTTCTCATTACAAAATATTAATTTTAGGCATAATTGTTCTATTACATTTTAAGATTTTATTTTAATTGAAGTTACTTATCTGCTATCAATAACTACTATCGATTTCTCCTAACTTATTACATTACACTTAGTGTTTTTACAAATTTTGTTACCTAACTTTTCTGACCTGACTTCCTATACAATGTCACTGGTTTATGGCCTATCATTACATTTTTATCTCATTCTGATTTTAATTTATTATTACCTATATTAGTATAGAACCCTTCATTTGTTTATAACGTAATTACAATAAACCCTTTGGTATCTTATTAATAATTACTGCCTTTCTGGCCAAGTTTACAATTATAATCCACATATTAAATATGTACATGTATACAAAATATTTAATCTTAGAAAGTTTAACACCAATTCTATGGTGATATATTTGTTAACATAAAAATGAAATTAACATAAGTTAATTGATATTCTCTTAAAACAATTGCTTCACCCGCTACATACAAAAAACAACATAAATACCATGATAATAAAACAACATGATAAAACATAATAACATGCACATTTTTATAAAATAAATTATGCACTAATTAATTAGTCTCCTCTCAGTTAATTTATTAATTATTCTAAAACTGTCTATGTTATGTTTCACATTACTTGTCACTATGTTTATCGTTTACCCTTTTCACTGAACACTTAATAGTTTGTATTTATAAACGTTCTTATTTTTTCTTTTACCTTGTATTCTTATTTGGGTATTATTTATTCATTTAATAATGGTTTACTTTTCTGACCTTTTATTACTACGGACAGTTATTATTTTTTTTATTTTTTAGTTTGAGAATTATAAATTTTTTATGTAACGTAGGGAACCATATTTTCTTTACGTTACAATATATATATTGTAACATAACAAAATGTTACCTAACCTAAATGTATGTTATCCGATTTTGTAAGGACAAAACAACAATGTAAATAGGGAATGTAGTAGTAAGAATAACCAAGAAAGGAGAAATCAAGAAAGAAGAATGAAGCAGAAGTACCACATGAAGCAGTAAACCCAAATACTGTTTGACACTACAACCAGACAAAGACTAACACAAACTGATGGACAGAGTAAATTTACATTCAGCTGTCAATCAAGTCAGTAGGTAATGTAAACCGAATATTATATGTAAATAAAAAAGTGAATTAATAAGCATCTGAATACTGTGAAATCAGAATTAGCATTTTGCTGATAATAAATTTAACCATGACTAGTAAATTATGAATGCCAAGACTAAAATTAGCAATGGCTACATAATGAGAACAAAGATATATTTCAATCTCAAGAATACTGATGAGAAAGAAAAACCATCTGTGTGAGGGAATCTTATACAAGTAAAGTACCTCAACAAATTACCGAATTGAGAACCAATAAGTGTTGTTAAGGCAAAATTCCAATATGAGCGATATGTCTTAACAACGCCTAGACCAAGCATTAGTCAGTGAATTGATTATTGGGAGTTAACGTAAGTGTAAATTAAAATACACACAACAATTGTTATGCTCTGATGTAACAAAAAACATTATTAAAATGATATATTTAATCATAATTCAATTGCTAAATAGTAGAATAGAACGAGTTAGCATAAAACGAAATGTCATAGTAATTAGGATCGTTCATTACAATGTATCAAGTTTAGGTGTACTCATAATGTTCAGTAAAAATGTCAGTACAGAGTTAATGGTGTTCCCACATAAACGTTTGAACAATAAAATGATATGTGAACACAAACAATATTAACCAAAGTGTAAAATTGGCGATTCAGAAAAAGCAGACGACAGTGAAAATGGTGTACCCGAACATTGATTTTATAACAATGTCGGTCAAAGTGAAGTTAACTTGGTATCGAGTGATATCAAATTAAAGAAGAAAAAATGATCTTTAATTTGATGATGATATCGACCCAATCGCAACTGTATTAAGTGCGGGAAAGATGTTAGCATCATTTACCAAAAAAGCATCAGAAATCTGTATGCGAATAACAACAACAACGACAAGCTGTCAATCATTTCACAGTTTGGCGGTTGGAAACCGTTTTTAACGGCCAAAATAAAAGTACGTCATACTCGTCACACCTGCCAGGACCAATCACAAAATTAGTTAGTAATTAACATTTTTACCTAACGCCGATCAACGAGCGGGGTATATAAGAAGGAAGCAACCAATTTAAGACAGACACAGACCGACTTCATACAGCACAGGACGTGTGCTCGCTATCTCTACATTTTTAATAACTATTAGCGTCATCTACATAATACATCGAAATAAATAGTTCAACACCAAGAAACAACTACTTCAAGTTAATCTACAGAAAACAACAGTGATTATGTGCAGTATTATTTCAATTTAGTGCGGGAAATAATGAACAGAAAGTAATTAATTATTATCATTCATGATCCATTAAGTCAGAAGAGGATCGCAATATTCTGTTCTGGTGCGTGTGTTGTGCAAAACCCGGTAATCATTATAATCCGATTACCGAAGTGGTTAATGAGTTTTAATTAAATAATTAAAACCAAAAGGTAACAGTGCAATCATTATTCATTTTTTATCAGAGCGCCATAACCTGTACAATTTTTCTACACTGATCTGTACTGACGCAAAACACAGAAACATTTCAAGATTACACCATGTCTCAATTTATTATATGAATTTGTTATTATGAATTAAGCTGTATGTTAGTTATAAGTGTTCTCACATGATAAATTTTGTAAATCAAAAAGCAAGCGTTGACGAACGCACGATCTCTCAACAGGTCATTTTTATTTGTTTACTTAATGAAAGTAACCTCAAAACATTATCAATCAATATTTTATCAGCAAATCATTAGATATTGTGTAGGCATAATTTTCTTTTTCGTGTCTCAAAGAATTCACATCTGAGATTTTCATAATTTTAATGTTAAAAATAAATAACATCTGGACTTAGCCAGATTTATAATTCATGGTCTGAGCAAGCCGTATAAGGCATATAATAACTGATTTATAATTGTACAACTTTGTATGTTTTCATTATATTTGTTTTTGAATTCTCTATAAGGGTGTAAATAAAACCCATTATTAACAGCATCACTCGATTTGATTTATTTCTATATGATAATTAAATATTTTATTAAGAAAACTCAAACAACCTTCAGTTGTGTTTTAATATTTTGGAATAGCATTGCCATAAAGGTGATACACAATTATTTTAAATTTTTTTAATCATTCAGTCATTCTATTTGTGGGTTTTACACAGGATTTTCCCTAAATAAATCCGTGTGGCGCCCACTAACTAACAAACAAGGCAATCTAACCTTGCTACTAAAGTGAGTTGGTGTTTGTAAACTGAGTTGACAGCTTAGTGAACTTCTAGAAAACACGACCAGGTACGTGAAAGTATATTTTGTTATTTATATTGTCCAGACATTACGAGACGTAACGTACTAAGACTATCAGCAACCTGGAGGAGAAGTTTTACAGCCAGTATCAACCAGACGATCATCATTATCAAGCAACCAACTATTATACTTTACATTTCAAATTAAGCAAATTTAGCATTTAATTATTATCAACTCAACTATTTTATTTGTTTCATATAAGGGAATTCTTTTCAAACAAGTATAATTACACCATTGTAAACACACTGTGAGTAACCTCGAATGTTACATTTTAAATTACTTTACTACATTAGTAACCTTCAATTAGAAACAACTATTTCAAACTTTGATTTATTTCAAAAGAATATTTCACACATAATTGAACTTTGTTTAAACAAGACCTTTAATATTTTAAACACAAACATAATTTTAAATAACCACAGCAACACTTTTATTTTATTACAAGCTAACGTATACACCGTGTGTACAAATATAAACACATATAACATATTTTTAATCGGTTACAATATATATATATATATATATATATATATATATATATATTGTTACAACACAAACAATCCACCCCAATACCAGGGAAAAAACGATGAATGAACTATATAAAATGTTTAAACTAAAGAAAATAAAATGACGACACGACAAACGACTACATGACCCAACCCAAGTGATTGAATCAATAGATAAACCAAATAAAATAAAACCAAAGGAGAAGGGAATAACCGAAATAAAATGAAATCGAAGAAGAAGGTAAATGAAAATGAAACAAACCAAGTATAAATGAAATAAAACGAGAAGAAATGAAAAGACACAAACAAATAATATAGAACAGAAAAAGGAGAAATGTTACACTCAAATATAATAATGAAAAAGAAACCAATAAATAACAAATGTAAAAGATAATTATTAGTATCTACTAAAGAATCAATGTAAATGAAAATTGATAAAGTAAAGACAAACAAAGTACACTAACCAAAGAAATAGAGTTTAAATGTAATAAAGGACTCTATAATGACATGAACTTGTTAACAGTATAACTAACCTTTGTAAAGTGAGAGATAGAGAGATAGAAAGATAGTGAACATAAGTAAGTGACCAAGAGAATATAATGTTAGGGAATACCCACTAATAACACTTAAATAAAATATAAGAAGTGTAAAGTGACAGTGTAAAACCCCAAAATAAATAGAAACCCTATTGATAGGTATAAACACCTAATAATCAGTGATGAACACTAAAGGTTTAATGGTGAACAGTATTATTAAATAAGAATTTTGTTATTGATAGTATTAAGATTAATTGTAAATGAGGGATACAATAGTATTCAGGGAAGGAATCCCATAGAAGGTCAAAAGTTAGTGTTACCATGGCTAGAGAGTAAAGTTTATATAAGAAAAAAATATAGTAAAGAAAATAAAAGGCAAAATCAATAAACACCCTATATTCTAAGGGATAGTCAGTTAAGTAAATTTAAATGGTGTGATGATGTTTATCACCAAAAAATAAGTAAGAATAAAACAAATTGTAAACAAACGTTGCATAATAGCTGTTAAAGAATTGTTCGGTTAAATCTATGAATAGGAATATGGCTGAAGGGACTATACAGACCATAAACCTAAATGTTGTATTATATTTTATAGAGAATAGTAGATAATAGCCAAATTGTAAACAATGGCAAAATAAATAAGAAAAAAGATAAAGTAATATAACTCTAATAATACTGGAGAGGCAGTCAGACAAACATAGACAAACCATAATGTAGAAACTAATGAAAACATACAATTATTATAAAACAGATCCAAAACAAGTCAACAAGTAAACAAACCATTTATAATACCAAAACAAAACATGTATGAGGGTAAATTAATATGTAATTTATATAAAATAAGTAAATATAGCCGATTACTACTTAGGCCTATGAAAAGCCTAACTGTATAAAACCAATAACTACAAATTGTAAAAAACTAACAAGAATATTAACAAATCCAAGGCAAGTAACTAGTCGATGATAATTAATGGATCATATTAAAAGATAAATGTTAAATTAAGGACATAAAATAAGAAAGAAATGTAATTAGATAATATCAAAATAAATGTTCAAACAATAATACATAAGAAAACCCAGCTTTATGGGATGTCAAAATGATCTTTGAAAGAAAATACGAACAGTAGTGATAATATTTCATACATAGAGAGGAACACGGAAGAATAATAGCGATCAGAAGATATACAGCCATTTTGAATAAAAATTCAAATATAACAATGGTCTTAAATCAAGTACAGCCAATCAGGATCGATCAGTTACCATGACAACTGAAATGTTATTTATGAATTTTCCGTTAGAACCTATGATTCCATTTTTGGCGCTCAACAGGAATAGATGCCAAGCCGTGAATGACCAAAATTTTAATATAAAACATTTAAAAGTAATCCAAATTTGAAAAAATGAAGAAGTAAGAAGATGAGGACATTCAACTGATTCCTAATACCGGATTAATAATTTCTAAATTAATAAATTTAAACCAACTAATACGAAAAAGAAGCCAGACGTACTTAAATCCCAAGATGATTGAAAATTGATGATTATCAAAGACAACAACCCATTTCAACTGAATGACATTACACCTCAAGTCGACTGATTTGATAAGTATTGCTGAGTTACCCGAATTTATGAAATAAATTCTCTTTAATTTTTTCTGATAACACTTTGAACTCTCACTATAAACTGATGATCTTATTTCTTTCAAAGATTAATAAGAAATAAAACACTAAACTTATGTTGACTAAGAAAAATAACCTGTATAAAAATTACGAACTTTTGAAACACGCCTTATAACACTTCAGGAACAAATTATAAGAACACATTATATTATATAAGTACAATTAATCTAAGGTAGTGTACTTTATTGTAATCATTATTAATATTTTTTGTAATCACAAGAATCCAGAATCTGAATGGAATTAATAGTAAACAACCAAGCAGTCGCCATGTCCAACTAAATAATTCGTTCAGATCGCTTCGCCGAACCTTGAGATCTTTGTCTTATAATAACTGCCGGTGCAAATTTGTTGAATAACAAAATATAATTTTATCTCTTACTGAATAAATCCTAATCGCAATTTAATAAACTAGTACAGAGTTGTAACCACTGTTCTTTATTCCATAGGAAAGTGTAATATATTATTTGCGTATTTTAGCAAACAGTAAAGGTGACGGTAAGCGCTCATGTCGGAAACTAGGCGAACTAACAACTAGATTAAGAAATTCGCACAGTTGGCGGGAGTAAATTTGAATACACCATACCGTCATAGCTAAGAACGCTTAATCGTCCTATTTTTTATTTAATTGTTTTTAGTTAAACAATGTGGTGCCACCTGGGATTTATGAACACATACTGAAGAACAGGTAAGGTTTCCACTCGCGTGTACTGGTAATTCAAAGGATCGCTACGGACATCGTCAGCGCAACATAAAGTAACGACCACGACGTGTGAGGCGAACACACAACATACACATTTTCAGAGAACATACAGATCTACACGTTACAGATTGGCTTCCATCGCGGGGCTTAAACAAGGCGGACGTCATACTCGTTGTTACAATATATATATATATATATATAGTAAAACAATTCACCTAAATTTATTAAACTGACAAGGAAGGTAAAAAACCCCTAAAATGTAAGAAAGGAGTACACTGCAATGTACTATAAAGTAAAATGTATCTTAATGTTAATGATTAAATGTAACCAAGACAATTAGTATCAAAGTGCAAAATAATTGAGAAGGGTAAGTTGCTAATTACACTGATAGGACAGTGATTGTTAATGGCAATTTATAGTGAACAAGAAATGTGATAATAACAAAAAAGAATAAAATATATATAAGATGTAAAATGACTGATATTCGATACATAAGGACTAACCATTGTTTAAAGATTTTAATACCTAAAGAATATCAGAGTAATAACAATTGTTAAAATGAATCATGGTTTTATGTTAATAGAATACGCTTAGATTTTAATATTAATGACTAACATTTCCCTATTTTATTGTGAAGGTGGACGAAAGGGAAAAAACTATCATTTGTATTGATACAAATAATGTGAAAACTAGTTTGTAGTAATAAGAGTTAGATGTTAAGCAGTTGTTGAAAAAAGCTAGTTTTGTTATTTAATGTTGATTAGTTTCGAACATGAGGATATCTCTTTATGTTAATATGGTTGTTTCAAGTTAATGTTTTTATATTCTTTATTAGAAGTAATTCTAATAAGGAGTAAGTAATGGACAATTAAATCTTATATAATCATAATAAGAATGTACTAAACCAACAGGCCATATAACAAATGTAAATAGGAAACGTACTAAAGAAATGTCAAACAGTAGGCCAATGTTAACATAAAAATTCTTGTAAACCTAACTAGTAAACCATCAAATCATAGTAAAGTAGTAAGAGATGGTAAAATTACTAAGGTAGGCCTTATTTAAATAGTAGCAAGAACATTTTAATAAATTAATGAAATTGTAATTACGATTTTTGAAATGACAAACCACAAATAATGGTCTATAAAATAGAATTTTGTAAAATGCTAAAATATCTATTAAGACACATATGTCATGTGAGGTATCAAAATGTTTGTCCTTTTATCAGGAAAATCACTATGTAAACTAAATTAAGACTAATTAAGTATTAAATAGGGAGTAATTTCAATTATAAAATGTAAAAACTATGTATTTTAAATAATCAGGGTCACATGACCTCTTAACCCGACGGTCTTGACCAATGGGAATTTTTGTAATTTTGGTCAAGCCAGTCGAATGAAAAAGAAAATTTCTACACTCTATTGTTAGACACGAAAGCATTCGGAACATCTCCATGCAGCTCTGGTCCAAAAAGTGGAAGGAAGAATCAGATCCAAGTTGAAGACAACTGATTTTTTATTATATATAGAGTCAAATGAGAAGAAAGAAATAATAATGATAATATAAAATAATAATAATAAGAATAACAAGTAAAAAATATATTAAAAGTGAATAATTCTTTTTAACCAAAAGAATTGTTGAGAGTTAACCTATTGTACTATCACTCTTAAAACTACGCGACACCAGGATTAGCTCAAATAACACTTTTTCACCAGAACACTAGTGAAAAAAAACTAATTTAACCACAGTGAACATTTTATGTGATTTATTTTATTTGTAAAAACTTGTCTTAAAGTAACTGAGAATTAATTCCACTAATTTTGTTTGACAACAAGCCACCATCTTGCCACTGCTAATAGTGCATGCTGGTATAGCCATTATTCCTTGTGTTGGCAAATCAAACTGAACAATTATTTTTGTTATATTTTTATTAATTTTAAGTTTTGTCTTTATTAGTAAACAAGAATTATCTAAGTTGTAATGTACTTTACTGTACTTCTTGTAGACATTTTCGAACTTTTTAATAGCAGCCCAAAAGAACCAAAAGATTAATATAATAACTGAAGGTAAGTTTGGAATCGAACTGAGAATAAGAGTCGATACGGGCATTTCACAACTTCGACCTCAGAATCGCTAAGGCTGTATTTCATGGAAATAAATGATAATAATTATTCCCAATTGATGTGAATTGTGTTTTATTTAGAGAATAAAATAGAATTAAAGGAAATTGTTCACATAAAAGAAGAGTGAACCATTCTCGATGACTTAAATAACTTCATTGCACATAATAGATTACGAGAAGCCACATAACCTCCAAATAGGCAACTCGATACCACAACCGAATGCAATTAACAACAAACCTAGTTCCGCTACGCAAATGAGTTTAATGAATTTTACATAAACCATTAAACAAATGATAATTATTTTCTTTTATAAATAAAAAATAAAGAAAGCAGAATTAAATGGTATTACAGTACTGTACTACTACGGTTTTATTAAAATCAGCACATCAACGTGAGGCCTAACTCACCAACTCTTCAAGAAGGTTATCAATATAACTTTAGAATAAAAATAGCACAAAATCAAATCATACAAGGGAATTAAATAATTAAACAACTAAATAGACTCAAATGAGGCAGAAACCAAATATCAAATTCAATTCACATAACGTTACTGATACAACGTCATCCACAGAAGCGTTGAAGAAACATTAAACAATAAAAATAAAAAAGATAATCAAAAAATATTTATTGAAAAACAAAACGTTATAGAATGGCGGCGATTCCAATGTGAGGCTTAACATTAATTATTATAATTCAACATCATAAACTTTACAAGTCAACGTTAAAAAAAATAAATTCAAATAAATAATGAATATTCATTAAAAAGTAGAACGTTACAATATATATATATATATATATATATATTGTAACAATATTAATTTTTGTTAACAAATAATAATAAATTTTTGTTTATTTTTTCATTTTTTTGAAAATTTATGTTTTATGTTTTAATTGTTTTTAGATTAATTATTTTAAACTGTTGTGGTGTAAATTTAATTCTATTGCAATTGTTTTTGTCAAATTATATTACTTCGTGTAATTAGAATTAGGTTCTGCGTTAATAGGATTGTCTCCTGTACTAATCGATTTGCGGTTCTTCTTCTTCTGAGTGTATGCTCCTTCCACTTTGGTAATTGTCGCCTTTCGTGTAGTCCGTGATTTAAATATTATCCTATTTTATTCTATTTATATGTTTTAGAAATAAATAGAAATCAATTTTGCAGAATTCCAAGTTTTATTAACAAATTAATTATGGATCGATTGTAAATCGATTATTCAACAGATAATTATCGACTCGTTCTCTCAGGGCGAACGATTATTTTTATATAAATTATTAAGATTAATTCACAGGTTCTTTGACGTGTTATATTATAATAGTCAGAGAAAGGGCAAGTCTGGAAAGTATAACACTTACAATTATAAGCTTAATTATTTAAAAATATTTTACAAAGATATGATTTAATATATATTGTTTAGTAAAGTAAGTTGTTCGAACCAATTTCGGTTTGATGTGAAGCTAGCGGTCCTGCAGAGGATCATGGGATTTCAAAATGGCTGCTTCGTGCTGCATATGTTGTCGAAGGCTGCATGTCAAGGAATTCTCTTCAAATAAATGTCGCCTTTCCAAGTTTCCTCGTCTCAGCAATGGTGGTTAATCCCTCTGGTGATAGTGTAGTTGTCCTGGATCAGTGTTCAGTGATTCGCCTCGATAAATTGTGTTGGATAATGTTTTTAATTCACTTTATGCCTTAAGGTCGATAATGGCAGGTTTCGTCTCGCTATTCAGAATTATCGTTTATAGGTGTGAAAATTGTTATTACACTTTAACTGTTCAGTATTAGTTTACTTCAATAGTGGTGTTGGTTTAATTCACTGATTTAGTGGTTATTTAAGTTTTTTCCAAAATTCGCGATTTCAAAATTATTCGCCTTGGTTAAACTCTCGCCATGTTTTACTCCTTTGCTATGTGTGAATATTTAGCGAGAGCTGGCTTAGATCTGTCCTGTTCAACGTATAACAATCAACTGTTCTATTTTCTTCTTCATCCGAAACGTCTTAGCCAATTTAATATTAAAAAGATGTTGTTTTAAATTTTTAGCATTTCCGCTTACATAACTGATTTTTACATTATATGATTGAATACATTTTTACTATTATTTAATTTTATTAAATACCTAATACATAATCTCTTTCTCTAGTTAATTCTACGTGATTTAATACCAAATATGATACTTTTACAATGTTTTCCATCTCAAAATGCCCTATTTACAGTATTTTTAACAGGTAGGCCTATAATTTTACTTCCTGTCACATTAAATGGTTTACCATTCTTATGACGTTATAATAATGATTGAACAAAATCCCTGATTGAAATAAAATGTTTATTTTCCATTAATTCCTGGTAATTTTATAAATTAGTTATCTTTTTTAAAAATTATTCTTTAATTTGGGACTCCCCCCTTTGATTTTTCTGTTATTACGTTTGCATTTTTTCCAATAATCTTTCATACCTTTTTCCAATATCCTTCTAAAGTATAGTTTCAGTTATAATACACTGTGTCTAATTTACATTATACAAATTTCATCAGTTTAATTAATTTACTTGATTTATTCATCAATTGTAAGGTTCTTCGTATTGTTTAAATTAGCAGCCATCCTTACTATTTCTTTTATGAATTTGCTAACTGCTATAATTTTTTATTGTTCGACTAAGCTTTTCGTCATTACTGACATCTTCAGGTCTTAAAAAACGTTTTTTAGTTAGCAAATTCATAAAAGAAATAATTGTAAGGTTGTTGAGATTTACCATTTGCCTAAATTTTACCTGTGTTCATTTACAATGTTTTATGGATATTATAGCTTGCTTCTACCCCTTCTGACATTCTATTCTAATACAATTTTAATTAAAATTAAAATTCCCTTACTTAACTACATGAGTATTTAGCACTGATAACAATTATTAACTCTTAACAAATATTTTATAACAAAAAATTGTATTCAAACCCAGACATTTCAGCCTTGAGTTCATTGAACTTAACATAAACAAAACACCTCTTTACTTTCATTATTTAGATCATTTCTTAAAATTACTTTTGGTGCAGTCTTAGCTGTTTTTGTTTTATATTGGGGATGTACCCTTTTTCACTTCACTTAAATATTTCCTGCTCTTATTTTATCTGTCATTTTAATGAATGTTGTTGGATAAAAAGTGGCACTTTCTTAAAAACATTTGTAGTCTATTTTTTATAATAACACTCTACAAAATACTATTTCTGTATTTGATACAATAACTTTAAAGTTGTGTAAAGGTACCAATCAGTTTAAGATACACTTAATTTAAGAACTTTAAACACAGACACTTGAAGTTTATTTAACATAATAAAATAACTTGCACTGGTCCCCTGTTATTCTTATCTGCTATCTCTAATTAGTTTTTTAGTCTTATCAGATCAAGAATTTTATTTATAGAGGATTAAGAAGTTTTGTTTTTTCCATTATATAAATAACTTCCACTGGTTCACTTATAGTTCTACCTTTAGACACTTTTGTTTATATCTATATTACATTATTTGTTATTTTATGTGTTATACTTCCATCGGTTAAATATACTCTCTTTTGGGGTTTTATCCTTTTATTACTGGTTTTACTTTGGGTATTTCCCTACTCTATCTTGTTCTACGACGTGGTTTCTTCTAATTTCATTCCTTTTATTAGGGATGTCGGTATTTTCTGGGTTTTGCCTTACTTACTCCTATCCTACCTTGTTTCTTCAAAAATGGTCCTTATATTAGGGGTGTCGGTTTGTTCTGGGTTTTTCCTTACTTACTCCTATCCTACCTGGGTATTTCCTTACTTTATTTTAGTTTTTTTGGTTTATTTTTCATTACTCATAGGTGTTGCTTGGTTGTTTTTAATTTATTTTTATTTCTTCCAGTTATGATTGCATTTTACTGTGGTACTTATTTGTTTGTATTTTGATTTTTCCTTGATTTCATTTTATTTTAAATTTATTTATGATCATTTTTCATTCATTATAATGTGGATAATCTGTCATGCTACAATATATACATACGCATATATATATGTGTGTGTGTGTGTGTGTGTGTTTGTGTACAAGTGACAACCAGGGCATGATCCAATTCATAAATTAAGATTATTTATTGTGTTTTTTTTTCTATTCAAAACTCAAGGAGTGTTTCAAGCCATGTGCAACAGTGGACTAACTGTTAAGCAGGAAATGTTCTACAGCTGATGGAAATGGAAATTTACCAGTGTTCTAAGAACTTTCAGAAAAATATCTCTTTTACAAAACAGAATATGGGTAAGTTTTTGTCTGCACCTTGTACATAAAAATCAACTACAGTGGTACGAACATATTAAGCAAATGGGTAGAGACAGGTTGCCAGAGATGTCTCTAGCATGGGAAACCACTGAAAGGCCAGGGCCCCCCTAGAAGAAATTGATGAGAAGGAATAAGTGACGCTAAGACAGGTCATGCACTGACAGAAGAGATAATTCATTACAGGGAGTAATGAATATTGGAAAATGGAAGACCACACTGTTCATTACAAACTAGAATTATGAATTTACAGAAGCAGGAACTTAACTTATTCACCTTTAAATAATTTTATTGAGTTCATTTAATTATTATGTATGTATTAAATGATTCTCTACTCTAGCAGAAACAAACCCAAGATTCTAATAATAATTGGTTTGGACTTGCTTTCAAAATGCACTTTGTCCACATATTTATATAGTTATCCTATAACAGAATACTGACCATGTATAAACAGCTACAAACTTAGTCTACAATGTCAAACAAAGTGTCACTACAAATTTAGCCATTTAGTGGAAATTACTTATCCTTGCTGAGAGCAGGGGCGGATTAACCATTAGGCTGACTAGGCTGTAACCTAGGGTGCGGCACTTTGAGGGGCGCAAAGTTTTATATAAAAAATAATAAAATTTTACAGCTAAATGTGAAATTGGTAGTAAATTACAAGGATAAAAATTTGAGTTCATTTTGAACACAGGCGCCTGTTTGCGAGAAATTATGGTAAAACTGTACATAAATAATAGAAGTGCTTTCCAAACTGTTTTCTCCAGTTATGAGTCATCGGCGGCCGGTGGTCATTGAACTATGCCGCCGCCCGTTTCGTGGACTTGCCGACCATGTTATCTATTCCAAAAACAAAGTGTCTCCTTTCCGGCACAACAACTCACTACGAAGTCGGAGAAAATATTGGAGGCAACAAGTGAATACAAAGGCACACATGAACGCTGATAAGAAAACTGTACTGAATAAACGTCTACTCAATCACTCGCACACAAGATAACAAAACTCATTTAAAACAGCATCCACTGTTTAGAAACACAGAGATAAGGAACCACATAGACAAAACATCGCATAGACCAACTAAGGCATAATGAACATGGAGAATGAAATACTGTTTGTACAGAGAGGGACAAAGAGCCTCTGTTACAGCGTAATTTGTTATCATAATGAACTTTAATTACGATTCTTTACTGTTTATCACTTATGACAATGGACAAGCTGGATGGTTATGCTTCTTTCATGAAAGTAATAATCATATCAAAGAAACAAGTTGTTTGTAGTTTTATAAACTGAAAACAATTTTTGCAAGACCATGCTCACTTTGCCACCCTCCTGACTATGCCACCCAGGGCGGCTGCCCCCCCCCCCCCAGCGTCGCCTCTGATTGTAGCCTACTTTTAATTTATTTTCATTAATGGTGAACGAACTAGTTCATAAACACTGACTGAGTGGATTATTGTGTAATGAAGTTTTGTTTAAAAGTGTTGTTTTCACGATGAGCAATCAAAGTGCTAACATTTTTAAGAAACCTAGTGGAGCACAATACAGGAAACGCTCACAGGAAAAATATGATAGGAATGAGTCTCTATTGAAAAAAATTTCAAAATTAGACACATTCTTCAACCGCCCACCAGAAAGTTCGAACTGTAGTATAAGTGATAATAACTCGCCCTTGCCTCCCCCAACACCGACCTCCAGTGCCGTGGACTTGGACTCTGGCAGCAACGGCAACCTCGTAGAGACGCCACCGACACCACAGCCACCTGAATCACCCAGTACTGAGGAAGGCAGCGGCACTCTCATGGAGACGACAACACAGCCACCCGATCCTGAGGTAGGGTGTTGAGTCTTAGAAGCTCTCGATGAATCTTGAGTTGTTCTTAGGAACGCTATTTGGAGTTAGCTGGTCAGAGATGAAATAACTGAGTGGACTGTATAATGTTTCTAGAAATAATTGTTTATTGAGAGTTAAAGAGACACAATTGATTGCTGGCGCGTGTAGGTTTATAACGCGGCAAAGTGCCGGAGAATTAAGATAGAAATAAAATATTGGCGTACATGACAATGTATGAGCCGAACTTGTCTAAGTAAATTGTAGCATGGTGAGCATACTATTAGTATTAAATATTGAGAAAACTTTAAGTAGCCACGGCTGGCGATTGAAACGAGTGGCCTGCTCGGAGTCTGGAGAAGAACTGATTTAATTTTGACTGCAGTCAGCCTGTCTCGAGACCGGCTGCAGATAGCAATGAAAAACGTGACGTCACCTACAGGCGCCGCAATGCGGTATTTTATAATACAAAGTTCACATAGGTTCAAAGTTTATATAGATACAAAGTTTGTCCATACTGCCCGCACAAAATCGGGGCGATTTTGCAACTTAATTAAATGTGTGAAAAGTACATGGTAATTGATATTACATGATAATAAATTCAATAATAAATAACAATTGCTAATACAATAACAACGACATAAAAAATTGACATGTATAACAGTAGAGCAATGACAGCCAGAAAATTAATAGTAGATAACAATATGATTAACGTACCAAATTCATGTAAGGATTAGGAAATACATAATGATTTACGTTATATGGTAATAAAACAATAATAATAAAATTCCATAACACATAAAAACATGGCAATGATACATGAGAATACAACAATCAGGTATAATAATTAGCAGTACATAATAATGAGATAATGATCACGAAAGATTCAATAATCTGTAACAGGTAATAATACAAAGACATAATAACTTACATGCATGATATTGGAATAGCAATCCCCAAAAAATCCAAAAGTACATAACCATAGATTAAATACAATAGTGAAAAACATAATAATTGATACAATAATATTATAATAACAATTCCCACAAAATTCAAAAATACAAAAACATTATAGTGATACACGGGAGTGCAGTGAGCAGAGAACCAACCAGGAAATGAGCTGGAGTTAAAGGTTCAGGGTCCCTAGAGTCATTGGAGACGGCAAACAAGGGGCGTGAGTTAAGGCAGGCCTCTATTTGAGTTAGGATCGTATAGTACTCCTCGAAAGTAAGAATGGTTCCGCCGACCACGCGCCGCAAGTGAAATTTGACGCTCTTGACTCCGCTTTCCCACAGGCCGCCGAAATGCGGTGCTGAGGGGGCAATAAAGGACCAATTAATGCCTTGGGCACTGGTAAAATCCTGGATGGACTGCTCAAAACCCTTAAACTGTAAAAGTTTATGTAATTAGTGCAGTGTGCTACTTGCACGATGAAAATTTGTTCCATTGTCGGAAAATATCTGATCAGGGATACCTCTACGTGCAATAAACCGTTTTAAGGCCGCTAAAAGGCATCTGATGTCAGATCTGAGACTAATTCCAGGTGAATGGCCTTAGTGGTCATGCATATAAATAAAGCAATATAAGCCTTTGACGTTGATCTTGAACGCTGCCCGTCATGACGTACAAATACCAGACCGGCATAGTCTACTGCAGACTGGGAAAATGGCTTAGCAGGCGTGACACGGGAGGGGGGTAATTGTCCTAATAATTGGTTTGCGCCCCTAACACGGAATCTAAAACAGGTGATACATTTATGTATTACCGAACGTATATAAGATTTGTCGTTAATTATCCAAAATTTCCGTCGTAGAGAGAACTGAGTCAATTGTACACCAGCGTGTAATAAATGAAGGTGCTCGCTTTGTCTAATTAATTTGCTGAGATGAGAGTGTGGGTGGAGTATGATTTGGTGTTTGCTCTCGTAGTTAAGCTGGGAGTGCTGAAGGCGTCCTCCTACGCATAATATTCCTGACTTGTCCAGAAAGGGGTTAAGTGAAAGAATTTTACTGTTATTAGGGATGCAGCGTTGTGCCTCAAGCTCCTTGATTTCGATGCCAAAGTACAACTTCTGGGACTGGCGAACAAAAACTAAAAGTGTACCATGTAACTCTGGGAGGTTAAAAAAGAAGTGTTCCTATCCTCTGTGGGAAGCCTAGCGTTCCAAATGAATCGACGGCAATAAGAAAACACGCGAAGGAGTTTTGAAAGCGATGAGTATTTTTCAAAATAACTAGATGTGGATGATGTGACATCAATGAGGTTTGGACCTGTTTCCATTGTTCCTGCTCAAGCTCGGGATGAGTGCAGGGAGAATGGGCATCGAAGGCACAGATAGGCCACGATGATGACTTGTGGGATAACCAGGATGGGCCATGCCACCATTGTGGGTGACTGTGTAAAATCCGAGGGAAACAACCATGCGATAAAATGTCGGCAGGGTTGTCCAGCGACGATACATGATGCCAGGTACCCCTTGTAGTGAGACGCTGTATCTCAGCAAAACGGTTGGCGATGAATACCTTCGATCTGGAAGATTGCTGGTGGATCAAGTGTAAAGCTATCATTGAGTCCGAGTAAAAATATAATTCGTCGAATTTATAATTCACGGCGTCTATAACCTTGGAAGCTAACTGAGCCAACAATAGGCAGGCGCGAAGTTCAAGTCTGGGAAGTGTTATCTGCTTCATTGGAGCGACTCTAGATTTGGAACATAACAGGTCTGATGAGATGGCGTAGTTAGAATAGACGGTACGCACGTAAATACAATACGCGTAACCCATAGCTGAGCATCGGCAAAGCCATGGAGCTGGAATGTAATGATTTGTGAATTGTTTAAACTCTTTACAGACCTCGAAATTTTAAAGTAAGTGTCTGAAACCAGTTGAGAATAAAGTTCTAACCACTGATTAGATAATGAATCGGATAAGGGTTCGTCCCAACTCTTACCCGTTAACCACAATCGCTGCATAAAATGCTTACACCAGAATATAACAGGGCCAATGAGTCCCAAAGGGTCGTAAATTCCTGAGATGACTGATAATACACTTCTCTTGTTGACCACCTCGGCATTGACATGTCTCTGGACACTATATAAGAAACTATCTTCATCCACGTTCCATTGAATGCCCAACGTACGCACCGTTTGATTTTTGCTAAAGTCGTGGGAAGAATGAGCGTGCGAGGCTATAATGGTCTGATCTTTGGAGAACCATTTGTACAATGTAAAACCGTATTGGCTTAATAAATCCATGATGTCGGACTTCAATTTGGATAGGATGTGCAGGTTGTCTGAACCGGTCATAAGATCGTCCACATAAAAATTGTTCGCGATAGCTGCACAAGCTATAGGGTGTTTAGTTTTATTTTCCTGGGCTATTTTAGCCAGACATCTCGTAGCAAGAAATGATGCACTTGCAGTCCCATATGTGACTGTCCTCAAGGCGTAATGTTGGAGTTCCCTATGGGGGACGTCGCGCCAGACAATGCGCTGTAAATTGGAATCCTTCGGATTAACTAAAATTTGCCGATACATTTTCTCAATGTCCGAGATGAGGAAATATCGGTGTGTTCGAAATCGAGCCATAATAGAGAACCGATCCTGCTGGACCGTGGGACCAACCATCAGTGTGTCGTTCAAGGACAAATTATTTGTTGTTTTTGCAGAGCCGTCGAAAACAACTCGCAATTTGGTAGTTATGCTAGAGCCTTTAAAAACTGAATGGTGCGGCAAAAGGTGTCTGGACGCATTGAGCAAAGACATGTGACCAAGAGTGAATAATCATGCATGAACAAGCTATAGTCTTTGTGAAGGGCAGAGTTCTGCTTGAACTTGAGTTCCAGAGATTGGAACCTGCGGATAGTGCCGGAGAGAGAATTGCCTAAATGACAATTATGTAACCTGCGTGGTAGGGATACCACAAATCTGCCATCATTATTACGGACAGTATTAGATACAAAATGATCTTTGCATTCCGTGTCCTCAACGGAGGGAGCGCGAATAGCAACGTCCTCTAACTTCCAAAAGTCCTTTAGTTGCGAGGAAATGGCATTATCATCTTCACATACCATGAACAATGAAACCGGTTTTGTCATATCGACATTAAATGGCAAGTTACCTGCGAGAATGAACCCCAATTTCGTCTCCTGTATTATGGGAAAATGTGGGCTATGGATAAATTTGACAGGTTCAATTATTTGTAAGTAATACTGAGCACTGAGCAATATGTCGATTTGCGATGAAAAGTTCAGCTGCGGGTCAGCTAGAAATATGCCCTTTGGTAAGTTTAGGGAGGAGATGTCAAATAATTCCGCAGGGAGATTATTTGTGATACTGGGAAGCACAGCGCAGTGTATGTTCAAATTAAAATTCTTATAGCGTGAATGCAACCTTACCCTAGTACTGAAATCAGCTTGAGATAATGAATTATTTATACCCGTGATGGGTAATTGAGATTTAATCAGTTTTAGACCCATTCGTCGGGCGAAACTCATGGTGCAGAAATTAGCTTGCGATCCTGAGTCCAATAAAATCCTAACTGGGTGCTTCCTACCTGCATGGTCAATTGTCATGCAGACCGCGGTGGATAATAATATAGACTTGTTTGTTTGCAATTTTAACGAACACTGATTGTTCCTGGACGAAGCGTTATTGCTAGATATATGGATCATTGTGTGGTGGCATTTAGCACACGTTCTGCAAGAAAATTTGGAGGGACAGTGTGCAAAATCATGGCCTGAGTGTAGGCAATTTAAGCAAAGTTTATTTTTAATTAGAATATTTTTTCGCTCCAGGGGGGTGATCGCTACAAACTGTGGGCACTCAGCCAGTGTTTACCTTTGCACAGCTGACATATGTTATATCCGATATGAGCATGGAATGTCGTCCTGGACATATTAACTGGTTTAATTGCTTTGCGATATGGACTCTTATCGCTAACGTGTATCTTGTTTACGGAGTTGGTCGCGCCGTCCAAGTTTTGTAATAACTGCCTTCGGTTATTTAAAAATTTTATAAAATTACTGAAATTAGGAAATCGTTCGCCCGACAAGCCTTCTTTCCAGAGCCGACATGTATGATTATCGAGTTTCTGCGTTAAGTATTGAACTAAAATCATTTCAAATGTATTTACGGATAGATTTAATGAATTTTAGGCATTTATATTGTAATAATACAAATAATCCATAATCTATAATTAGATAATAAAAAAAAAATTTATTATATTTTTTTATTATTTTTTATTGATTTAATTAATTTTAATTGGTGTAGTTGTTTTTTAATTGTTTAGACTCAATTAATAAAAAATATACTGTTTAATGACTGTGTGTGTTCTGATGTAAAATTATTTATTTCTTCACTTCAAATAGATTATCTAAGCCGTATAGATTGCATGTAGCAGCCAATTTAAAATCTGTTCTTCTTCTAGTTCGTCTACATAAGAAGTTCGCTTTTTACTCTTAAATAATTAAAGTAATTCAATTTAAGGCTTAGCTGATCAATAAAACAGTATTAAAACAATAAATGAGTTTATTCGTCAAACAATTATTTGAATTTGCTGCAACGGCTTGAATCTGATTCGATAAAAAGTTACAGTTTGATTAATTTATATATTCAGAATATTTCAATGTAATTATTATATTATAAGGTTCTTTTAACTGTAGAAATAGTCAGGAAAGGCAAGAGAATTCAATACTTACAAGGTATTAAAAAACATATTCATGAAACAGACAAAAATGATAAAGTGTAATGTATATAAAGAGTTGATATTACGGTACTGACTTTGCTGACGTCACTCGTCACTTTACCGGCATCCTCTTCGACTGGAATCAAAAATGGCTGCCTTAATGAGTTGAACTGCGATGTAAATTCAGCTACGAGTTCTTTCTTCAAATAAATGTCTCCGCTGGTTATTTCCTCTCCAGTGATGTTGTTCTTGGACGATTCACGAGTTGTAGAGTGTAGTGTTGTTTACCCACTCGGGTTTGGTTCGGTAATAGTAGTGTTATGTCCCAAAAGGTTCCCTTCACTCGGTGTACGTTTATTTGAGTTCAATTTGGTTCTGCTGTCGTGTCTAGATGTAGTGACGTTTTAATTTAATATTATTTAATGTAGTTTAATGTTTCAGTGACTGATATTATAGTATTTTCACTTTAATTCAACTTCTATTTATCTTCATATAGCTTCGTCATATATCTCGGTTAATGTTAATAAAATTTTCGTTAATATTTCTTTGAGAAGTCTTTTGACACGTCTATCTCGTTTGGCTTTTAACAATCAACTAACTGATTTTTGTTCCTTCATATATAAGATTTATAATATTTCGGTATCATTTCTCATTGTTCAGCCATCAGCTGCTGTCTTCGAATTCAATCTTATATATAAAAAATATTGACATTTTTATGTTTAAATGGCTATAATTATTTGTTAGTACCTTTATGTAAATTTACTTATATAACAATATTCCTGATTTCATTTTATACACTTTAATACTAAATTTTCCCTATTTTGGTTTGAACTGTGCTTCTGAATTACATTCTTTGAAATTTATCTGTAGGCCTTATCTTGACTTACAGAATTACCTATTACTTGGTTTAAAATATGTCTTATGTTACAATTTACTTTTCACTCGATTCCTAATTAAATGTCTGTAATTTACCTAATTTACATTTGGCTATTATTTTAAACATTTAACAAATCATTTGCATTTTACTAGTACACTTTACTGATTATGGCCTTACCTGGTACAAACACCTAATTTAAGTCAATTTTACCTGTTGATTCCTCTCATTACTATTATAGGTAGTGGTTATTATTATGATAATGTATTTGTATATTGAATAGGGTAATTTACATCAAATTAGTTTAGGTTCTATCAACTTGTATTCTTTGATTAGATTTGTATGGTCAAATTTGAATTTGTTTTGGTCATCAATTTCCAATTTTCCTAGCAAAGTTATTATTAATTCATCTTATTATGTTCATATTTTTTGATCCACTATTTCTGGTTTGTTTGAATTATTAATTTGCCTATCCTTACTTTACAAAACATAATATTAATTAACATGATTAAAATACAACAAATTCTTCCATTATAACATCTAGCATTAACTAGCATCAACATTTTTTGTATGGTAATCCCAAACAATAATAACATAAAATGGTAAATAATTATATAAATAAATACATTAAAACTTTATATTAATAGCAGTCTTTTGTTTGTCCTTTTTTAAACTGGTTTGGGGTGTTCCCCTTAATCACATTTATCTTAAGTATAATTAGTTTTTACATCATTTTTAATTATATGTATTGGATTCTCTTGTTTGGGCTAGTCATTTCATTTAAATTGATATAGTTAATAGAATTTAATTTCCCTTGAACCATTTATTTGCTGCTCTAGAGGTTTTTTTTTCCTTTATAATAGATTCTTTGGGTATCTGGATTATTATTTCCCTTTAATTCATTAGTCCTGGGCTATTATTCTTCACTGTTTCCTATTTTAAAATTGTCATTTCTATTTTATTTGTCCTGGTCTGTTACTCTTCACTATTTCATATCTTACTGGGTTCACTAATTATTATTCTGATATGATACTCTTATTATTTATTTTTCAACACTTTATGGCTATGATTTGACTACATATAATTCCTTTGAATTGACTTTTCTAGTTCTGTCAAGTTCTTTTGTTTATAATTGTAAATACTTTTCTGTTGATTTTTATTTAAGTTGATATTATTCCTTCTAGATGACTTCTTCCCTTCCTTTCATATATTATCTTATTTTGTAGAACAAGGTAAAAACTTCGTTGTGCTACATATGCCCCCCTATAAAAGTGATTAGTTCAGCACATACTTTTAGTTTGGGTGAACTAATTGCTTCTGATATTGTTCTTTATTCTGTTCTTCTTGGCTTCGTTTACCCTGATATACCTGTTTCTTCTGGTTGAGCTCTAAATGGATATGCATTCTTGTTGCCTTTACTTTTCATTCTACTCTTATGAGATAGTTCTTTTTAATCTGATTCATCCTTTTATTATTTAATACATCTATATTTTTACCTTCTTATTTAGTATTTCTTCATTTATATATTTACTCCCTAACATTCCCTAACATGTGAGCTGGAACAGTTCAGAGTGGCACTTTTTCGGCTTCATTTCTCTGCTGACCAATACATCACTTCTTTGGGAGGAATTATCATCTCTGCTCAATAATAAAAAACTGGTGGAATTATCTACATCCAGTTATTAAAATATCAATTATAACAAGTAGTCCATTTTGACTATTAATAAATATACTTAAGATTCATCACTTCATAATTATTCAGATTATTTAATATTTCTATCCATATGGTTATTCTTACATTTCAAAGCTCATTCTATATTACTTATTAACAGGTATTTGGCATAATATCCATTTCAGCCTTCTTTTTTGTAAAATTCGGCGACTTTAGTTAGTTTTTGTCACAGACTGTTTCTTGTTTACATTTTGGGTAGCACATGTTTATGTATATAGTTTTTTTTTCCATTTGTTGGTTCATTAATTAGTTTATTGCTCACGGCATAATATCTGGTTTTAATACCTTTTCCTTCTCTGGTTTAGTTAACTGGTTCTCCTCTTTATTCTTCGATAATCTTATTTCTTGTTCATAGGTCTCATCAACTTATTACATTGAAAATATATACAATATCTGGATTCTTATTTACCTTTCTATTTTAAAGTTCTGTAACATTTTTGTTTCGATGAGTATTTCATTTATATAGTTGTCTTGAGTAGTCACTGTTTAGCCTTTATTGTTGTGATACAAATTTTCTTTTTTTTTTTTTTTTTAATTATTTCATTCAATTTCTTTAATGTTGTTGTACTTATTATTTTTTAAACCTGAGATATCTTCCTTCATTACTTCTCCTTATTAATTGATCCAAAACAAAGTTCTTCTGAAATATATTCTGTAAACTGTTCTTATTTATTTTAATATTGAGATAATTTATTTATTTTCCCTTCTTATTTTATTTAACATAATTTCCTTGATATTAACTATAAGATGTACTTATTGATTCTTAGAATTTAGATGGTATTTATTTTTTCGCTTCAAAATATTTTCTCCTAGATAATCTGTAAGATGTCCTTACTCGTTTTAGAATTTTGATGATTATTATTCATCAAAATATTTTTTTATTGATAATTGGTTATAGGTACCTTTTATCCTTGGTGAATTAATCTCCTTCAATTCATACGTGTTATTTTTATTGTCCTTAGTAATCACGTATGGTCCCGTATACAACAGTAATAGTTTTTTAGTAATCCCTTCCATAGTACTCGGTAGTTCCCGGTTTTTAAGCAACACCTTTTCCCCAATTTGGTATTTTAGTACTTTTTTAGCTGATTTCTTATATTTGTTAATTCGCCTTTCCTGGTCCTCGGCTACTTTATTAAAAAATCTTATCTGATTAAATTTATATTCCTGGTGGGTCGGAAATTCAATAATTTCTTGTATCGCTTGGGGGGGGGGGGTTCTCATGCATTGCCGTATATGGGGTAATTCCTATAGCTGGGTGATGTGCTAGATTAAGAAATTCTTCGGTGGCTGATAGGTATTCCTGCCACCTTTTCTGTTGATGGTGGCAGTATGTTCTAAGTATTCTACCTACCTCTCTCAACACTCTCTCTACTGGATTACTGTTTGGGTGGTAAACAGATGTTTTATAGGTTTTTATTCCAAGTGCCAATAACGTATCCTTCCATCTTTTACCTTTAAATTGGGTCCCGTGGTCTGTAATTATTGATATAGGTTTTCCTACCTCAGGAAGATATCGATTTATAATTACTTCCAAAACCTTTAAAGTAGTGGCTCGGTTCACAGGATATAATTTTATGAATTTCGTACAATGGTCCATCATTATTATGATATATTTATAACGATGGCGTCCGCCACTACGGCGAAATGGCCCACATATATCAAAGAAAATCTTCTCCAATTTCTTCTGTGAGGTTATAGGTATCATCACACCCTCCTTCTTATCGTTATTGGTTTTTACTAGCTGGCAAATAAAACAATTCTTGATATACCTCCTCACCTTCCGATTGATGTCCCTTATGTGACAATTTTCCTCCAACGTCTTTACTACCTTCATGGCTCCCATATGGCCGTACCGGATATGGTAGTCCATGATGATTTCCTTTTCAATATCAGTAGGGATTATTATCTTCCATATTTCCTCATCAAGAGATGGCTTTATAAACAACACATTATTATGTATACAGTAAAATTTTGTTATGGTGTCATCTTGATCTGCTAGACGTCTTTGAATACTGCTTAGCTTTGGGTCAGACTGCTGGTGTATGCTTATATTCTGTACTATTTTTTCCAAATCGGACCTATCTTTGATAACATTATAAATTTTCAGTATACCTTCTTTCTCACCCTCAAATGTTTGGTTTTGTAAATCCACCCGTGACAACACGTCGGCAACCACGTTCTTGCTTCCTGGAGTATATTCCCACTGTAGGTTATATTCTTGCAAGGCCAGTATCCACCTGGTCAGCCTACCGTGACTTAACTTACACCTTCTCAAGAACGATATCGATTTGTGGTCGGTGCGGACGGTCACTGGATACCCTATGATATAAGTCCGGAATTTTCCGCAAGCAAACACGACACTGAGCAATTCCTTTTCTGTGACGTTGTAGTTTCTCTCACATTGGTTCAGGGTTCTGCTAGCGAAACTAATGACGAGATGTTGGCCATTTTCGTCCTCTTGGTATAAAGTGGTTCCCAGACTAAGATTACTGGCGTCGCAGTTCAGGAAAAAAGGCTTGTTAAAATTTGGGTGGTGAAGTATTACTATTTCTAGAAATTTGTCCTTGATTGATTGTAAAGTCTCGTCTTGCTCCTTACACCATTTCCATTTATTTTTAGCAGATAACTGGTATTGGAACTTGGCAGTTAACTCTGAATAATTTCTTTGAAATTTTCGGTAATAATTACACATACCCAAAAATGATTGTAGTTGTTTCCGATTTTTAGGTTGAGGAAATTTTTGTATAGCGTATACTTTTTCTGTAGATGGAGATATTCCTTGGTTGTTCAGATTGAAACCTAAAAACTGCACTTCCTTAGCTATAAGCTTGGACTTTTCTAATTTTAAAGTAATATTATTATCGGCGAGTTTCTTTAATACATGCTCCACTTGGTGGCAATGTTCTTCCCAATTGGCTGAGGTTATTAACAAATCATCAACATATACCATTGTAAACTGGAGTGCATCTGGGCCGAGTATTTGATCCATACATGCCACAAAGATGGCTACTGAATTTACTAAACCGAAGGGCAACCTCTTACACTGGTAATTGCGCCCTTCGAAGATAAACGCCATATACTGGCGACTTTTTGGGCGCAACTCCACTTGCCAATATCTGCACACGGTGTCCCATGTTGTAATAAATTTAGTCCCGTGAAATTTCTTTAGGATTTCTTCGATTTCTCCGGGCGAAGTTCGATCATTTACAATCATTTTGTTAATTTCTCGTGCGTCTAGACAGAGTCAGACCTTACAGTTTTTCTTTTGAATAGCCACTATCAGACTGGTGAATGGTGACTGACTGGTTTCTATTATATCTCGTCTGATCATGCTATTAATTTCAGTTCAGACAGCTTCCTTCAGTGACTGCGCTATAGGGTAGGATTTACGATTGAACTCTACTGGTTCCCTAAATCGGATCTTACATTGATAATTCTTGACCTTCCCGGGCTCATCAGAAAATACAGCACGATATTTCTCGTAGATTTCTATCAAACGATCTATTTGGTTTTCTGTTAGTTGTTCCGTCTGGTTTTCGCGCTGGAAATCTCGTATCTCCTGTATCTTCTGCGTCCACAGTTCATCTTCACTCTCCCGGTATACTAAGTTATTGTATAATGATTTATCCTCTATATAATTTAATTCAATCGGTCTATTTTGACCCGGTTGGGAATTTATTATTTCATTACTTATTAAATCGGCGATCCATGTTGAGTCTCCGGAAAACAATGACACACTCTTTCTACACAAATCGATCACAGCAGAGTTTCTTCTCAACAAGTTGCACCCGCTCAAGATATTAAACGGTAATCCAGCTGCAATGAGAAACACCATGTCCAAACTTACCCCCTTACTTGTAACATTTAATGATACCTGTTTACATATCGTTTTATTTTGCCGACCAGTGGCGCCTATAAGTACAACATTATTAATTGGTAGTACTGGTAATGTTCGGTGACATTCCTGTTGTATACGGTCTAACTCGCTATTGCTAATTATTGAGACATTTGCTCCGGTGTCTATCATGATTTGCGATGGAATACCTTCTACTTCTACCATTACATATATTATTTCGTTATTTTGATTATCAATTTTTACATCATCTTCTTCCAACAATTCTGTTCTGATATCTTTTAAGTAATTATTATAAATGATTGTAATTTTATTATTTTCATGTTGTTCATTTAAATCTAGATCATACCCAGTAGATAGAAGCAGTGAAGGGTTGTGATTGTCTATCACCGCCTCCTCTAGTTTAAAGGTGGAGTGTTATTGTTGATTGGGCCGACTGCAACGTCGGTTTGAAAATCTTGGGCTGGTTCCTATCGCTCCCCGCAATCATCGAATTGCACTTCATTCCTCCGCTGTCTATTTTGGTCTTCCAGGCTGGAACTTCGTCTGCGTACATAATTTCCCCGATCATCACCTTCATGGTTTATCTGTCATCCTCTGTCCTCATGGAAACTATTCCTCCTTTGGTTTTGGTACCTCCGTTGGCCAATGCCTACTGCTCTTATGAAGTTCACCCTCGGTCGGAATGTCCTGTTATTATTATAATTACCACCTGATTGATAGTTTCTATGGTTACTTTGATAAGGGTAATTATTATTTTGATTGGAATTTCTCTGACTATTTCTATTGTTTTCATTATTATTATAATAGGTATTTCTGTTTAATTGGTTGGTATCACCTCCACCATTATGGTTATTATTATTATTGTTATTATTATTATTACTGTTGCGACTATTATTATAATAATTATTATTTCGGTTCGAGGGGTTAAAATGATTATTATTCGCATTATTTTGACTATTATTCATGTAGCTACCACCATTCCTTAATTCTGGTCTGTCATTTATTTTTCTACTCTGTCGGTAATAGTCTTCATGCTCGTACATCTCGAGTAACTCCGTCATAGCTTGTACGGTCTTAATCTGACTATTCCTTCGTGCTCGGATTATATCCTACTCGTAGTGATAGGACAATTTACTGACTAGGCACTCCTCGGGTATTTGAGGCTCTAGGTGTTTGGCCACGCACACCTTCCCTAGGAAATATGAGGTCAAGGTGTTACCCCAATATGGGTTATATTTCCCATGGCATATATTGTCTCTTGCTATATTTTGCGTCGATTCCGACCAATACTTGGCCTTGAACAATCTCTTAAACATTTGATAGTCAGTGATATCATCTCTGATGGCCATCCACCAATTATCGGTCATCTCTTTAAATGACTCATCGAGTACTTCCTTGTTTGTACTCCAACAGTTACTTCTATGTTTAGCAAAATACTCTTCTATACGGGATATAAATTCCATAGGTTTTCTTTGGTACAACCTGAAATTAACCCCTTCTCAGTTTTCTGCAGTGGAACAATGGGTAATACTAGTTGGTCTACTCAGACAAGTTTCTATGTCTGCTTGGTTTTGGCAAACCTGGCCATTTATATTGGTAACAGCAGCTTCTATTCCGTCACATTTTTCGGTGAATCGGTTCTTCACCTTTTCCCATTCTTCACGTGTTTCCTTTTGTTTATCTTCTATATTGGTCACCTTGGTGTTTACCTCTGCTTTAAAACTCTGTACTTCGGTGTTTATTTCTGCTTTAAGATTCTGCACTTCTCGCTCAGTCTGACTACATCTTTCGTCAGCTTTTGTAATCCTTTGTTCTATTACTGTTATTTCCTCTTCTATCTTCTTGCTGATTGTTTCATTGTTCTCCACTATCTTCTGACTCAATTCCTCCTTTAATGATTCTATCTTTTCGTCTAATCTGTCCATATTTTCCTGGTTAACCTCCCTTAATTCTTCTCTCAATAGTTGGTTATCCTCTTTCAATTCTTCTAATTTCTCCCCCATTTTTTCGTCCATCTTCTTATTATTTTCCTCCATTTTCTCTTCCATCTTCTTACTATTCTCCCTTAACTCTTCCCTCAACTGTTGGTTGTCATCTTCCATTTTCTTACTGGTTTCCTCTATTTTCTTATTTGTGTCTCCAATTTCCTTCCTGGTTTCTCCAATTTGGTTACTTAATTCTTCCTTTAATTCCTTACTGGTTTCCTCCATTTTCTTACTCATTTGTAGGAACATTTCTATCATCTTATCCATTTTCGTATCTTCTGTTGTGGTTGAATTCTCTAACTGTTTCTCTTGGAGTGCGGGCTGGTTCGGTTCCGCCGGAGGTAATGTGATCTCCATATCTTCCACTGGAGTCGCCTCCTTGTTCTCCATATCTATCTCCTCCTCGGGTTCTGCCGCCCTTTTCTTGGATGTCGCTCTCCTTGACATTTCAATCGCTTTCCTGACTTGTTAACAGCTGCCAAGCTAAAAATAGGAAATTGGGCAACTTGTCCTTATCTTATAGGCCTATCAATTCCTATTTTAAGCCCCTAAAGTTGAGCGCCAATTTGTAATAATACAAATAATCCATAATCTATAATTAGATAATAAAAAAAAATTTATTGTTTTTTTTTAATTTTTTTTTATTGATTTAATTAATTTTAATTGGTGTAGTTGTTTTTTAATTGTTTAGACTCAATTAATAAAAAATATACTGTTTAATGGCTGTGTGTGTTCTGATGTAAAATTATTTATTTCTTCACTTCAAATAGATTATCTAAGCCGTATCGATTGCAAGTAGCAGCCAATTTAAAATCTGTTCTTCTTCTTCTTCTAGTTCATCTACTTAAGAAGTTCACTTTTTACTCTTAAATAATTAAAGTAATTCAATTTAAGGCTTAGCTGATCAATAAAACAGTATTAAAACAATAAATGAGTTTATTCGTCAAACAATTATTTGAATTTGCCGCAACGGCTTGAATCTGATTCGATAAAAAGTTACAGTTCGATTAATTTATATATTCAGAATATTTCAATGTAATTATTATATTATAAGGTTCTTTTAACTGTAGAAATAGTCAGGAAAGGCAAGAGAATGCAATACTTACAAGGTATTAAAAAACATATTCATGAAACAGACAAAAATGATAAAGTGTAATGTATATAAAGAGTTGATATTACGGTACTGTTGACTTTGTTGACGTCACTCGTCATGTTACCGGCATCCTCTTCGACTGGAATCAAAAATGGCTGCCTTAATGAGTTGAACTGCGATGTAAATTCAGCTACGAGTTCTTTCTTCAAATAAATGTCTCCGCTGGTTATTTCCTCTCCAGTGATGTTGTTCTTGGACGATTCACGAGTTGTGGAGTGTAGTGTTGTTTACCCACTTGGGTTTGGTTCGGTAATAGTAGTGTTATGTCCCAAAAGGTTCCCTTCACTCGGTGTACGTTTATGTGAGTTCAATTTTGTTTTGCTGTCGTGTCTAGATGTAGTGACGTTTTAATTTAATATTATTTAATGTAGTTTAATGTTTCAGTGACTGATATTATAGTATTTTCACTTTAATTCAACTTCTATTTATCTTCATATAGCTTCGTCATATATCTCGGTTAATGTTAATAAAATTTTCGTTAATATTTCTTTGAGAAGTCTTTTGACACTGTAATGGTACAGAATTGTATGCAGTCTTAGTTTTAATTTTATATCAATTCAATCACTTTTCAAATTGTTAATTTTCACCTATGAGTAGCGCCAGTACAGCAATGCACAGACAGTTAGCCTAAACAATTGCCCAGACGTATTGCGTAACCGCCCAGCAGCAGGCTCTTTGTGAAAAACAGTCTGCAGTGTGTCATCAGAGAGTGAACAGTAGTAAGCAGCATTCAGATAGTAAAGTTTGTGAATTCAAAAACGTGGCCTCGGGTTTACAATATAGGCCGTTAAAACAAATACGGCTCATCTAATAACGGGTAAAAACTTAACTTTTAAATAAAAGTGTATAACCAAGAACGCGCGGCCAACTTAACGAGCTAAGTGTTCGAAAATTTATGTCGGCCGACAAAATAAAAAGAAATGTTATTCTAAAGTGGAGTAAAATAATAGTGGGGCATCAACCTAATATGAAATAATCAATAACAGTACCGCGGTTAAACAGTGTCAAAACTAATTTATGGTGTGTTGAACAGTGCATTCGCAGCAGAGGTGCAAGACAGTGGAGTTCTTCAGACGTTAAGTATTAACTGAGTTTTAACCAATATCATCTTACCTTTTCCTACAGAGTATAATTCAGCATAAATAAATTGTAAATCTTAAATGTACATCAGAGATCTCAAAGTGGGGTTTAAATAGAACGAATGTGTGTGCGTGTGTGGCTAAATTACGTATTGCTTCATTGCAAAAAATAAATAGTTGTGGTATACCATAGTTGTCATAAGCTAGTTCATTAAGAAATATTCATTTTGCCACTTTGTTTGATTTTCACAAATTGTTACTCATTCAACAAGTATTTAATCTAAATGTCATGAAAGAGAGACGAAGTAGTTATTTTGCATAATAAACCAGAGGCAATTTGTTTTAGCACAAATGGTGTATTTGATCTTTGCCCATATCAAATCCAAATAATCCTTTTTGCAGCAGTTTCGTCTGAACGACTCTTGGACCCTAATCTGAAGGTAAGAGAAAGAGATTGTAATATATTGGCAATTAATTAATATTGTTTCAACACGTTGTAACGCAACTTACAACGATATAGTGTATAATAATTGATTGTGTGTGTAGGTGATTGTAGATACGCTCCGGTATCCACAACGATATAAGATAATAAAATTTAAAAATGTGATAATTATTATCAGTGTGTTGATTATTGTTAATGGTGTGGGTATTCCCGTTTAAATCTTTCAATTTAAAAAGTAATTTAGCACTCCACTGTTCACTTCCCCACTTACCATCTGTGGATGTTATTACTGTTCTGTTTGGTGACTGCTTCTGCTGTAACATACACTTTATACATACATGTGGATATTCCACTTGAATATCCTAAATAATATATATGCACAAATAAATAAATTGAGGGCTTAATTATGATTTGAATTATAATAAATATTCAAATTCTGCCGCCACCTTATGATAGAACTAGTAATGTTAACTAAACTATTTTAATTTTGAAATTAAAAACTCTTTCCACTGGTAAAAAATAATTGAGATTTATTAACAGTTCTGAAATGCCATTAACTCTTTTAAATCAACAATCAATCACTAATAGTTTTACAGAAAAATAATTATTATGAACAATTTTTTAAAAAGAAACTCTTTTAACCTCAAGGCTGGTAACACTGAATGTTGCTACAATAATTTTAGTTAGAGAGGTTATGTCCTCTTTACACAGTTAATTTACCAAGTTCGTGTGATCTTTGAAGTTGCATGATGCCAGATGCAAGATGTTATTTTTTATAACAATAATTAAGAAATAATTAATACAAAAAAACAAACAAACATTAAATATAAAAGTCGTTACCATAAAATCGATAATTATCGTACTATCGTACGCTGGATACAAGGACACAGCATTTACATTGAAAACACGTGCGTTGTGCAGCACTGTTAAAAATTACTGTTATTATTTATTAGTTGGCTATAAAAATCATTCATTGGCAAGAGAAAAAGTTTATAATAAACAAAAAACTCTTGAAATAGCTTTCATTTAATTTATCTTACTTGAGAACAGAATTATGGAAAGGTGACAAATTGTCGTTATTATTTCTAGGTTAGTTAACCAAGCGTAAGTAGTTATGATGGATAAATCTATTATTCATTGAATTCTTAATAGTCTAAATACATATATTTCATTCATAATTCATTTGATGTGTAACTATCAGTTCATTAGAATATTTTTCGCAAAAAAAATTATTTTATTAGTCAAATCAAACAAAATGATTCAAATGAGTGACTATTCGTGACGCTCATATTTGTAATATTTAAATTAAAATTGACTTCTTTAATTATGATAAATCGTAAAAACATTTATGTTTTAAATTAATAAAATGCGAAATAATTCTTTTATCGAATTCTGATAATTTTCATCGTTATTGATACACTTCAATACTACTGACTAGAGTAGTACCCAAACAATAATTTTTTGTTTAATAATAGAAATTATTATTTCCATTTTATTTATTAAATAGTGAAAATATAGTACTCCCTGGTTTTTTATAAGACACAAACTCGAAAATATGACCGATATTATACACTGGCCGTATTTTATTATTTAAATCACTCCGCACTAGACACTCGTGGTTATTGTGAAATGTACAGGTTATGTCTGTAGCGTACTTATGTAATGTGTCGCGCACAATTCAAATACAACTTAATACATTTCTTCGCCAATCTTGCTCGCTGAATTATGCTAGTAGACTCTTTGACGACTGGATGATGACTGTCACGCTTCTCCTAAGCGTCTCTGGCTTGTCTGGTTGATTTAATTCATTCGATTGGTGCAAATTGTCGAACTCTCTAACCCAAAACACCTTGTTTAAATAAAACTTTTAATTTTTTACCAATTTCGTATATGGGTTGGAGATTATAGTGACGTAAGCGTTGATACACAAAATGTTTAAAAAGTTTATAATCGCTATAACTTTTTTATTAATTGTCACATCGTTGAATAATTAGTGGCAATAGATCGCGGACACCCTGGGCTTTAAATAAAGTCCAAACCAGGATAAAATCCGTCCATTATTAACTTATTACAACGATTTCACAAATTCCTATGGTGAATCTTAATATTAATAAGTTTATTTCACCTTACCTTACTCTAAATACACAAAAACACTTCTTATTGAACGTTTTGAGTCCATTTCTCAATTGCTTAATATAAAAAACAGGTGTAATTACTTATTCAAAGAATGTTTGATAATGGCGTCTCAAGCGTCCATATTCGATTATTTATAATCGCTTATAACACTATTATTTCTTATTTAATGACATTTGTCTGGTATTCTTACAATAATATATACATTTATTTACATCGGTTTACACTTTATTATATGAAAATGTTGTGTTTCATATACTAATGTTCTTATCTAACTACCTTCTGTTCTCTTTTATTTTAAATTGTCACTTTGTTTTTGTTTTTCCACATAAGGTATATAATGTTGAAAATGCAAATAGTGTACAACTATAGTACCTAGTTTATTTAATATATTTATTAGTCTCTCGCTATCTGAAAACTTTCCAATCCTTAGTATTGGGTTTGTTTACATCAGGTCCTGACATAACAGTCAGTTGGTTTTTAACAAATTAACAATTAAATTGCTATTATTACATTTAATATGTGTTCTCATAGTAGCTTCAGATATCTCTCTGACTACTGATAACATTTTTATCCACCTTTGAACAAGTTTGGATAGTGCATTTTGCTTATCTAACTGGTTACATAGTGTTTGTTTACTTTTGATTCCACTATCATAGTCATTTAGTTTCAATAATTTGACTATAAAACTACTATTATTATACTTATGATCTGTTCCCATGGTAGTATTAGATATTGTTCTAACTACTGGTAATATTCTCATTACTCCTTGAACAAGTTCTAATAGAGTATTTTGCTTAACTAATTCGTCACATTGTCTTTGTTTACATCTGGCTATACATTCATAGTCAGTTAGTTTTCAATAATTTGATTATGAAACTATTATTATTACAATGGTGATCTGTTCTCAAAGTAGTACTAGATGTTTTTCTAACTACTGGTAATATTTTCATTACTCCTTGAACAAGTTTTAATAATGTATTTTACTTAACTAACTTGTTATATTGGGTTTCCTTACATCTAGCTTTGTGCTATTATATTTAATCTGCTTTATGTGCAGTGTATTTCAGTATCAAATATTATTTATTAGCGTGCATCATTATTTATAATGAATCTTTGATTGAAACAATTGTTGATGGTTGCTTGGTTTAATTAACATATATGATTTTTTGTGTTATAGGTGCATTCTCTTTGGGGTTATGTATCAATGTGCAGCATATTCTTATGCAGTATATGCTTCTACTATTATGACTGCATTATGGTATTCTATTACAATGATTTACTTGTTGATTAATACACATGTTTACACTATTTTTCTAAACAATAACACAAATATTCTTAATCTAATGGTCTTACATTTAACAGTTCTGTTGTACCTAATTTCTGGTACATTGGTTATTTGATACTTAACAAACTAGTTTGTTTGTTATTATTTTTTCTGGGCTTTCTTTATATTGTATTCTGTCTTGTCGTGGCATTCAGTTATATTTCATTTTAAAAACTTACAAAGTTTTCTATTATCAGTTTCTATGAACAATGGTTCTACTGTTCTATCTTACATTTCTTGGTGGTCTTATGATTATCTATTTTGGATTACATTTTTCATTAAATTGGTCACACTAATTGTCTGTGCATTTTTAACAACTTAATCTTTGATGTTTCCACTATAAAGGTAACACATTTTTCTCTGTTATAAACCTTTCTCACTTGTATTGTCTGTGGGGTTTATCTGAGTTAAAATTGGTTGACTTGTTACAGGTTTTCACATTTACATTAAATTTTCACTATTACTGTTTGTGATTTCTTTAATATGCTAAACACTGTTTCTTCATAGTTGATAATCGTGATTCTTCTTCCGGTTACTAGTATAGTTTCTTGTATACTTGGTGAATGGTGATTTCTTGTATTGTCCATACATTATCTTCACTCTTCATGTCATGTTCCCTTGCTCTTCTTCTTCCTTTCTTCTTTTGGTTTAAACGTCTTCTTCAATATTTCCATTGTAGTAGTCGTTGTTCCATAGTATTTATTTTTATAAATAGATTGGTTTGTCTGCCATCATTGTGGTTGCCCTTGAGTTGTCTCTTCTTCATTTTGCATAGTCATTATTTTGTTTCCCCTCACTGTTGGGATTTATTGTCTTCTTCTTCATAGTTATTGTTTTGTTGGTTCCCCTCACTGCTGGAATTCTGTCGTCTTCCTTTCATTTTACATATTTACTGTTTTGTTGGTTCCCCTCACTGCTGGAATCTATTGGGCCTGGTTTCTAACATTTTATATTGGCTCATGGTCATTTTCATTCTCTCCTTGTATCTGATGCTGCTATATTACACTTCCTTCTTCTTTGTTGGAAATTTACAATAATATATCTGTAGATACACACTTTTTGTTTACATTATTTTACTTACTTAGAAATTTTTTCATGATTTCCCGTCACTTGACGTAATAATTGTTTACACTATGCAACTACCAAATTTGGTACGTTACAACTTCTATCTCGTTTGGCTTTTAACAATCAACTAACTGATTTTTGTTCCTTCATATATAAGATTTATAATATTTCGGTATCATTTCTCATTGTTCAGCCATCAGCTGTTGTCTTCGAATTCAATCTTATATATACAAAATATTGACATTTTTATGTTTAAATGGCTATAAATTATTTGTTTAGTACCTTTATGTAAATTTACTTATATAACAATATTCCTGATTTCATTTTATACACTTTAATACTAAATTTTCCCTATTTTGGTTTGAACTGTGCTTCTGAATTACATTCTTTGAAATTTATCTGTAGGCCTTATCTTGACTTACAGAATTACCTATTACTTGGTTTACAATATGTCTTATGTTACAATTTACTTTTCACTCGATTCCTAATTAAATGTCTGTAATTTACCTAATTTACATTTGGCTATTATTTTAAACATTTAACAAATCATTTGCATTTTACTAGTACACTTTACTGATTATGGCCTTACCTGGTACAAACACCTAATTTAAGTCAATTTTACCTATCGATTCCTCTCATTACTATTATAGGTCGTGGTTATTATTATGATAATGTATTTGTATATTGAATAGGGTAATTTACATCAAATTAGTTTAGGTTCTATTAACTTGTATTCTTTGATTAGATTTGTATGGTCAAATTTGAATTTGTTTTGGTCATCAATTTCCAATTTTCCTAGCAAAGTTATTATTAATTCATCTTATTATGTTCATATTTTTTGATCCACTATTTCTGGTTTGTTTAAATTATTAATTTGCCTTTCCTTACTTTACAAAACATAATATTAATTAACATGATTAAAATACAATAAATTCTTCCATTCTAACTACTAGCATTTACTAGCATCAACCTTTTTTGTATAGTAATCCCAAACAATAATAACATAAAATGGTAAATAATTATATAAATAAATACATTAAAACTTTATATTAATAACAGTCTTTTGTTTGTCCTTTTTCAAACTGGTTTGGGGTGTTCCCCTTAATCACATTTATCTTAAGTATAATTAGTTTTTACATCATTTTTAATTATATGTATTGGATTCTCTTGTTTGGGCTAGTCATTTCATTTAAATTGATATAGTTAATAGGATTTAATTTCCCTTGAACCATTTATTTGCTGCTCTAGAGGTTTTTTTTCCTTTATAATAGATTTTTTGGGTATCTGGATTATTATTTCCCTTTAATTCATTAGTCCTGGGCTATTATTCTTCACTGTTTCCTATTTTAAAATTGTCATTTCTATTTTATTTGTCCTGGTCTGTTACTCTTCACTACTTCATATCTTACTGGGTTCACTAATTATTATTCTGATATGATACTCTTATTATTTATTTTTCAACACTTTATGGCTATGATTTGACTACATATAATTCCTTTGAATTGACTTTTCTAGTTCTGTCAAGTTCTTTTGTTTATAATTGTAAATACTTTTCTGTTGATTTTTATTTAAGTTGATATTATTCCTTCTAGATGACTTCTTCCCTTCCTTTCATATATTATCTTATTTTGTAGAACAAGGTAAAAACTTCGTTGTGCTACAATATTCGCAGTGATCTCGTCAATGAACCTGGAAATGCTAACCCTGGACTCTTGTTGTACGGACTTGATGCCCCATTCCCTATGTGATGGGCTGATACAATTAATTTGCTGTCGTACCTGTTTTTTAATAAATCAATGGCTACCGCATAATTTTCATTGGTGATTGGAAGAGATTTTATTACATTTAACGCCTCGTCACTCAATGAAGAGTGCAAGTAGTGTAGTTTTTGAATATCCGTCAGGTCATTTCTGACGTGTATTAATTCCACAAATATATTATAACAGTGTTGCCAATCAATGATGCTACCTGAGAAGGAAGGCAATTTAATCGGTTCTAACTGTATCGGGGGGGTTTTAATTGGCGTAATTTCGGTTTGAATCAACGGTTTCTGGTTCACCTCCTCTACTTGTTTTAATAAATGGTGTAACTTACATTCGATATTGCAGAGATCATCCTCGGTTTGAACTCTGTCACTGACTGATGCGAAATCTGAATCGTCAGCCTCAATTTGAGTCTGAATATCATCATATTTAGCGGACAATTCCACCAAATGGCGGAGCTTAATTTTTAATGCATGATGATCGCTTATGTCTGGATCGAAATTGTCAGCGAAAGTATTCACGCGAGATATGGATGCCTTAATTGTGCCCCGTTTCTTTATTAACGCCTTCACATCAGCCATGACCGATATTTTAAAATGTGATTTGAAATCGAAAATTAGATATAGAGAAGGTGAACAGTTTGTGTAACTTTGAATAATTTGCTACAATCTGATATAATGCGGGAGCCAGTGATCTGTGTACACCTTAATATATGACTGACTATAATAGGTACTTAATTTGCTTAAAACTAGTTATGAAAGTTATCGACAATATAAATCATTCGACATGACAATATACCTACAGCCTTATCACATCACTTAAATTTCTTAATGCGTTATTGCACAACTGCGTAAAGGAAAATTTATGTACATATGAAAATCTAAATAAAAATATAAGCTTATGGCCACTTGAGAATAATATCTATTCCTGTAAAAATTATTAATAATGTTGTATTAAATGTTATTAACTCTGTGCAAAAATATTACTTAGATTGCCATAATTATATATGAAAAGATCATAAAAAATGAAAGTTTATAATCACGTGGATGTTGAATCCCGGCGTGCTGAAGCTGGCTTCGATCCCGCTGCTCGATCCTGTTACAAGTTATTGCACCTCTTGTCTCTACCGGTCAGATGACGCCTGATGTTGTAGCTCTCCATAATTTTAAAGTTGTGGAACCTTTTCGTTGTAGAATAAATGATGCTGTCCTGCCGTGTCCCGTTGTCTTTGGTTTGCTGCTCTGTAGAATCTTGCAGTGTTGAGTGTGAAGTTTTGTTTAGAATAATAGAGGCACGCAACTGCCAGCAATCTGAAGTTGAAAATGTTGGGGCTTGAACCAAACGCCGTTTGGGCCCATTAAATGAAATGTTAATGTGGTCACAGTGGACCAAAATGTGAAATCCGTCCCGTAAGGACCAAAATGTGCGGTCCCTGTGGACCAAGAAATGCGGTCGCAGTGGACCAAAAAATGCGAAATCCGGCCCGGAGGACCAAAATGTGCGGTCCCTGTGGACCAAGAAATGCGGTCGCAGTGGACCAAAAAATGCGAAATCCGGCCCGGAGGACCAAAATGTTGCGTCTCAGAAGCTCTCGATGAATCTTGAGTTGTTCTTAGGAACGCTATTTGGAGTTAGCTGGTCAGAGATGAAATAATTGAGTGGACTGTATAATGTTTCTAGAAATAATTGTTTATTGAGAGTTAAAGAGATATAATTGATTGCTGGCGCGTGTAGGTTTTTAACGCGTCATAAGTGCCGGAGAATTAAGATAGAAATAAAATATTGGCGTACGTGACAATGTATGAGCCGAACTTGTCTAAGTAAATTGTAGCATTGTGAGCATACTATTAGTATTAAATATTGAGAAAACTTTAAGTAGCCGTGGCTGGCGATTGAAACGAGTGGCCTGCTCGGAGTCTGGAGAAGAACTGATTTAATTTTGACTGCAGTCTGCCTGTCTCGAGACCGGCTGCAGATAGCAATGAAAAACGTTACATCATCTACAGGCGCCGCAATGCGGTATTTTATAATACAAAGTTCACATAGGTTCAAAGTTTATATAGATACAAAGTTTGTCCATAGGGTCTAATGAAAATTTGATTTTAATGATCCTGCTAAGTGGGATTGTTAATTATAATTTACGGGACTATATTGTTGAACACGGCATAAGCCAAAATGACAATTTAATTTTTAAAAATTGCACGTCTATATGCCAATCAAAAAAGATTTTTATCCAAAAGTTTGTTTTATAAAAACCTTAAGAATGGCGAAACTGTCAAGTGTAGTTGGTTATCGTTTTCCCCATCAACTGGGAATGTATACTGTGTTCCATGCAAACTTTATGGTGGTACCATTTTGTTAGCAACTAGTGGATTTAATGATTGGAAGAACCCTAACATAGTATACGACCATGACAATAATAAAGAACATACCAATTGTTTGAAACAATATTTATCAAGAGGAACTTTATTAGGAAGAGTTGACAAAAGCCTGATGGCGCAATATCAAGAAGAAGTGGCTTATTGGCGAAAGGTTTTAGAACGCATGGTTGAAGCAATCAAGTTTTTAGTGTCGAGGGGGCTACCATTCCGTGGTGAAAATGAAACTATAGGATCGGTAAAAAATGGGAATTTCCTAGGCTGTATTGTGCTCATTGCTAAGTTTGACCCATTTATGGCTGACCACTTAGCCAGGTATGGAAACAAAGGGCGAGGTGTTCCATCATACTTGTCCTCAACCTGTAGCGTTTCATTAATTTCTATTCGGAGGTCTAATTATTATTTATTCTTAGTTGAACATTTTTTTAATGTTATAATATAATCAATATCTTCTCAGTTTTTGTTTTACCAATTTTTATTTCCATCTATTTCACTTTAGATATCAAAAGAACAATTTTTATTTCATCTTTTCTTCTACAGATCCAAAAATTAACAATTCATCATCTACACTCCCACAAAACAGTCTCCTTGGCAACGCCACCATTTTTCCATTACATCACTCATACAAAATTCTGTTTTCATACATTCAGTTATACATATATAATTATTTATATTTAACATTTTATATCAATTATCATTATTACAAAACAATATAATAATTATTAACAAACAATATCATTATTATTAACAAAAATATAAGAACAGAACCAATAATAACTATACAATTGTGATTCGGTACCGGGAATCGAACTTGGGTCCCCCGGTATCGTTACAAACCACTGTGGATGAGCTTGTGTTACAGTTAGAGGGACAAGTGAAAATGAAGATCAAAGAAGAGGTTGTGCAAGCTAAATACTTCTCGATAGTTGTGGATTCAACGCCCGATGTTTCGCACACCGATCAGGTAACCTTTATCGTTCGCTATGTTCTTCCAGATGGCACTCCTGTGGAGCGCTTTATCACGTTTTTACCAAATGCTGGGCATAAAGGTGAAAACCTAGTGGAGGCTGTAACTACACTTATTGGATCTTCGGGTCTTGATTTGAACAACTGTAGGGGGCAAAGTTACAACAATGCCAGTAACATGTTGGGTTGCTACAAAGGTCTACAATCAAGAATTACTGAAGTGAATTTTTTGGCAACCTATGTCCCTTGTGCAGGCCACTCTTTACAACTAGTAGGCTCTGCAGTAGCGAACAGCAGTAATTATTCAGTTGTTTTTTTTTCTCTTGAACAGCAGCTTTACAATTTCTTTTCCTCTTCTACAAGCAGATGGGAGATATTGTTGTCTCACTTGAAAAAGGACTCTCTTGTGCTAAAAACGCTTTCTAAAACTCGCTGGAGTGCACGTGCAGATGCAAGTAAAGCCCTTTACAAACCATACAATGAAATTATTTCTCCATTGGAAGATATTAGTACGGATAACAACCAGACAAAGGATGTGCAGTATGAAGCAAGGAATTTGACAGAAAAAATAAAAAGCCTGGAGATAACAATCATGATTTGTTTGTGGCATCGCCTTTTGGAAAAGTTTCTCGATGTCAGTGAGAAGCTTCAAGGATAGAGCGTTGACATGGATAGTGTGATTGGCTTATACAGCTACTTGCAATCATTTGTTTCCACGCTTCGGGACGAGAGAGAATTTGAGAGATTGGAAAGTGAGGCAAAGGATATGTGCAAATCAAATGTCTACAAAAAAGATGTAACAAGAAAAAAAATACGAAAAGCGCACTTTGATGAAACATCTGAAGACACTGCTGCAGCCGCTTTAGATGGGAACGATGGGAGGCAATCTTTCATTGTTGAAAACTACTACGTTGCCTTAGATTCGGTTCTGCTTAATTTGAACAGAAGAAAATCAATTTACAGTAATATACATGACAAGTTTGGGTTCTTATGGAAACTACCTGAACTTTCTGAACTAAACAATGACATAATAAGACAAAAAGCTAATCACCTTCTAGAAAATTATGCTGTTGACTTGGATCAGACATTTCCTGATAAGTGTGTGCATTTAGCTCAGTTTTTAAAAGACTATGGACCTGTCAACCCAGAACAAGAAGGAGAAGAAAAGAAGAAAATGCGATCTCAAGCAAAACCACTGTTGAATTTTTTGAAAACGCTTAACTTAGAATCAATGTTTCCTAATGTTGAGATAGCTTTGCGCATTTTCCTTACTATGCCCATCACTAACAGCAGTGACGAAAGATCTTTTTCAGCTTTGAAGAGGGTGAAGAATTATTTACGCTCAAATTTGCGCCAGGATAAACTGATCATTGTAGCCCTCTTGTTCATTGAAAGTGACTTTCTGCAAGGACTTGATTTCAGTGAGGTGATTAAAACGTTTGCTCAATCTAAAGTGAGAAAAAGAATCTAGCTTGAACTTTACATGAGTCTTAACAAATCCACAAGATATTTAACTGATTGTCTTCTTTGTGTAAATGATGTTAAATGTACCCTTAATAAAACTGTTATAATTCTGTAACTACTTAGTTAATTTTTTCCTTATAAAAGCCATGAAAACTACAAATGGTTGAAGGTGTAACTCTAAAACAATCTCTGAAAAATAGCCTCAGTTTTCAATTCTTGAGACTATTTCCAAAAACAGTAAGACATTTGAAATATCCCTAACTAAGAAATATATTGTAGGGTGTTTAAAGCTTCATTCAGCCCCTTGGAAATAAACATAAGAGTAGCCTATGGCAGGTGAGGGGAGCGCTAAAATATAATTCGCCTAGGGCGCCAAGATACCTTAATCCGGTCCTGGCTGAGAGTGCCTCATAAATTTGGATTCAAATAAAAAAAAACTTAACAGTTGGAATCTTCTGTTAGAGAGAGGAGATACTGATGAACTTAGAAATGTTCTTTTCAAAAATACTTTTGAAAGTTTCTCAGTTTTCTGCAACAATGAGACTTTTCTTTAGTGACACACATTCACACATATTTACAACTAGAAAATTGAGTTGTATGGCAGAATTTTACATACTACTCTGCAGATTTCTTCAACTTCCTGTCGAGGCATACGATCTTGTATTTCATTGTAATATTTCAAACCCAAACGTTGCTGGTTCGTCAAAGATGCTCTGCTTTCTAAATCTTCAAGTGTACGGAATCCCTGAAAATCATAGAAACATTATAAAGCTAGTTCGTGTGTGCTTATCACAATTATCTTGTATGTGCTTAATAGCAATCTCTTCATACCAAAACCAGGTGTACATAACAAAAATTAAAAATCACAAATTCAAGACCTTTCTTTATAACACACAATAGGTAACTAAATGGTATAATTTTTATACTATATTAATGTCATATTTCTGTCATGCATACTAAACTATATATACTTCATTATAATTATGATATAATTTTCTTATTAAGTAACATGCATGTTTAATACATTTTGATTGTTAACATGACATTTGGAATACGTATAAAATAAATTTATAGTACAACTTATTAAATCATTTAATAGAGCTTTACGTTTAGATTAACAAAGAAGACAAAAATCACTATCAAAAATAAAGTTTAATTGTGATATCCACATGTGTGCAACATGTCACATAGATTTCTTGTTACGCTGCTTTTTTTTAACAACTATTTACTTAACTGTTATGGCTGTACAGAGGTGTCCGAGCTATTAGACTCAAACAAGGAATTTGAAACAAACATATATTAATTTAATACATCTGTTTTATAGATATACTGCTGACTTCTAATAATATTTAGCATTATGATATTGGTTTGGTGAGCTTTACATAAGAGTTTCGTGGGTTCTATTGAAGTCTTCATCCCTTCCCACATTCATGTAAGTTCTGTTATAAGATTAATCTTTGTGGGGATGGCCCTATTCTTAATTTTTTGTTAACGATTGCCAAAGGTTCCCTACAAAATTTGTGTTTGGACTATTACCTCGCCAAAGGAGGATACTGACATTATTTTCTGCAAGAAAAGTCATGATTGGTTGGACTTTATGGTGAGGTGCCACATCTTGCTTGAAACAAAATCTCCATTAGGGAAACAGTCCTTAAATTGCTGAAAACGTTAAGTTTTAAGAACTTTTCTATACTTATCTTGCTTCATAATCCTTTGTAAAATATATACAGGCTTCTAGTTTCTTTAAAAGACATGCATCTCCAAGTCATTATTGAGGTTGGGTGTTTCACTGCATGTGCAACACACTTCGGTTAAAACACGCTACTTTTAATTGGCGTACATGTTGACCACTCTTTTCAATATTTAGAGTATGGATTTATCAGAAAATACAAAAGAAAAAGAAAAACTACAATTAGCTGTTTGGACCGTTTTAAATTGTAGGCATATCAACTTTTCTATACAAAGAAGTAAGAAAAGATTAAGGTTAGGGTAGGGTCTTAATTAAAAAATTATAACTAATTATATTACTATAGTCATTTTCAGTCTTTCATATAACTTCCTTAGCCCAAATCAGTATTATTAGCCACTGCAGACATAATTTTGGCTTTTTTTACATGGTCTGCTCATGAGAGACCAGTGATACAAAGTTGTCTTCACCAATATTCAATAATACTTCCATGCCATATGATTTTGCATAGTTGTAATGTCTTTGCTGGTTACCATTCTGTTTGATTTAGCCATCCGGGCAGGTTTTTGTTCCATTTCTGGGCTTATACTGGGTTTTCGGCCATAGTTGCCTTTTCGTTTCAAACCTCACCCACATTTAAGTGAAACATTATTAAGGCTTACTGATTTTTGGAAACATCAAATTTTCTTGGATTTCATTGTCCACGATGTGTCCGTTACTTAACTAAATATAATTAATTCACTACCGACAAGGAACACAAAATTTTTTATAGGTAAAAATGTAAAAGTTTTACCTTATAGCCTGAACCGGTTTTCGCTTTTAAAAAGCTTCTTCAGAGGCTGCCTCTGAAGGCAGAAAGAATATTTCTTACTCACTCAAAGCAGTTAAAATAACACTAAAAACACTTAAGTTTATTATAATTTATAAAATAAAACACAAAACAACTATATTAAAGTAATGAATTGTGTACTAGTACAATAAACACAATAGTTTATGTAAAGGTTTTCATAAACACACCTGACACTCAAGAGAATTTTTATAAAAACAAACAATTTCAAAGACCAGTGCCCATAAGAAATAATTGAAAAAACCTTTGCACCATTATAAAACAGTCATACAGTCTTAATTTGTGGCAAAAAATGTATGAAAACTACAAAAATCAAGAAACTGGTGATAGGTCTAAAACTCTGCACACCTTTGTTTCATTAGCAGCCTTGAGTCAGGCTTAAATGCAAACAAGAGTGAACAATAAAGGTTATTGTGTTGAAGTTTGATTCTTGTTCTATGTAAAAAGCTGGATTTCAAGAACCTGCTCATTCGTGAACGACCCATCACTAACAACTACTGTTCAAGCTACACAAGTATGTCCAGCTGTAAAGAACTGAAGGTGGACACACTGGTCGCAGTCTATGGTCCTGGAAGAATGCTATATGTTTCACGCTGCTCAGGTCCTACATGTCCTGGCCTGAATGCCTCATAGTAACAAACTTAAGCATCACAAGCTCTTTAATGTGTTACATTATGTTCATTAAAGAAAATTAATTCTATTGCCTTGTATAATTTCTCCTTATAAAAACTAAATCTATGCTTGTAATTTTTATCTTGCTAAAAAGTTCAAAGGGGGCAGAGGGAGCAAAGCCTACCAAAGAGGGAAGCCTGCAGTATCAAGATATTATTTTAATTTTGATTAGTTAGATATTTTTAATGTACCACAGAATTATAACTTAATAAAATTTAATTTAAATAAATAATCCCAACTGACAGAAATATCTGTTAATATATTCAGCTCTCAAATACCTGTGTATACCATGCTTCAACTGTAGAGGGTCCTGCACCCCACACTTTATTAAACAATTCAAAAACTTTACTTTTTTCATTGTCACATACTTCTTCAATTTTTCGAAGTTTCCCAGTTGTTATAATTTCCATAATTTTCTCAGCCATTTTAGATCCTATACCCTCAATTCCAATAACTTCCTGCAAAATAAATATACCATAAAATGTAATCTTTTATCAAATACATCTACGTACAACAGAGGTAAAAAAATCTAGCTACTTTTTCCACATGGTTTACTAAATTATCTATTAAATAATACAGAATGAAGGGCAAATATTCTGAAGATAAATAAATATACGTCGAAGCTAAGTATTCTGAGGATGACAACCTATAAAAGTTCTCACAATATAAAAACAAAATAAATGTATTTAAACTCAACATTTATAAACGTGTTATATTGCTCTTTCAAATAATCCAAGTATTAGATCCTTTGCAACGAGAATAAAAATTTAGCTTAAACTTCTTATGAAATTGTGAAAACCAATGAAACTGAACCCCTAAAGAAAGGTACAAAAATAGTGTTTTTTTTTCTAATTTGAAAATAACCTTACTATAACTCATTCTTTTTACTGACAAAGAAATTAAATACTTAACTTCCATTCAATCAAACAGTTTTCATCAAATACCACCAAATATTTTCTGCATAGACTGATTTGTATAAGTTGTGTAATTTTTTACAGCAGGAATGCCAAGCCCTCTTGACAGATATCAAATCAAGAATAACCATAATTATCACAAAAAAACATGAATTAATGAATGAAACATAAAGAAAATATGACATATAAGTTTATATAGAAAACTAGGTTACTTTCAAGAAAAACTTTATACTTTCAGTAACAGTAAGCATGAAACTTCAAAGAAAATGAAGTCACATTACTGAATCATACCTATTATTTATTTAACCAATAGCCTACACACACAAAACTAGTTCAAAGTGGAAATCCAAGAGACAACATTTTCCTAGATAAGTTTCTGCATTATACAAAAATTGGATACTAGTCAAGTTCACCACTTTAGTTATCTGTTTTCATTCTATAATACAATGAATTGTATTGTTTTGTGAATTTTATACATTTAGTTTACTATAGTACTGCATTAATTTTATTATTATTATTTCCACACAATTATATATTATGTGTATTGGAAAGTAAGGAAACTTTGATGGCCGGGGGAGGAGAGAGTCATTAGTTCTCCTTTTTTTACTGTTATGACATCACAGAACAATCTACGTGTTTCTCGAACAATCCAGTGATTTCAACATGCGCTCACAAGACTTTTCTGGAAGCCGTCAGCCGCACGGACTGTGTCAAGGCCGCAATTAATTACATCGTAGTGTAGAGCTAACGCGCCGTATGGAATAATCTAGTATTTCAGGGGGGTATAAATACCAGTACTCAACGACGTTCAGTTTCAGTTATAGTTGCGATATATTACAGTGCGGTTCGAGTTATTTGTCGGGCAATATTGTGTGCGTTCAAGTGATTATTAGTGATGTGTTGTGTTTTATAATCGGGCGGGACAATTGTGTTTTATATTAGTTGACATTTTTTCCTGTGTGAATAATTTTTATTTAATTTGTTGTAAGAGTCTGTCTTGTTAATTACAAACTGTATAACTGTGATAATTAAAGCTGGTGATTAGTGACTTAATTGGTGCTTGTATTTTGTTTCCACTGTACCATATGATGTCAAGTAGACCGTCATAACAATACTAATCCTCGCTACATAAGTAACACATTTAACATATTTTTCAATTTACAATCCTTGCTTGGTGTCATGCTGTTCATGCTTTGATGGCATGCCACTGATAAAGCTGTAGATACAAGGTCACAATCTTCTACAGCTTCTACATATCATGTAGATGCTAACCCAACAGACCTAATCTGGGCTGATGTTAGAGCTAAGTGGCCATTAGAAATGTCCCTTACAATATCTAGATGCAAAGGCTTGGTGGAAAGAAGATTGTGCACAAGAGATCCTCTGATTGACTCTTTGTTGAATGAGAATTTCTATTTTAATTTTACAAGATAAATACTGCTGCAATTATTAAATTTAATGAACACTTATTATTAATACTAACTTCTGTTTTATTTTACCAATTCTATTTCTGTATAATAAACTTATATTTTTATGCTTTATTTGTTCATTTTTTAAGCCTACACATTTTATTTTTCAGGTTGTATTCTGTAGTATACTTACAATCTTGTTCTTTTTTTTTTTTAATTGGAATTTGGCTGTATTGAAAAATTAATAATTTAACTGAATACTAATGGTACTTATAACTAGAAAAAAATGATTATTTACTTCAGTAATCATTGAAAATACTGATTGAAAGTATCAGTGAAAAATTGTATCAAATTCAAATCCAATTGCTAAAAATCATGGATAAAATAGAGCTTTCAGTGGATATTGGACAAAATGTACCAGCATTATATTCCATGTTGGATAAAAAATAACTTTTATTTGAAAATGCAGCAGTTCAAAAACTCATTTCAGTTGCTCTGTGAGGTTTAAGCAGCTACAAATGCTTTGAATTATGGTACTTCATCAAAAAATATACGTTAAAGAAATAAATTAAAATTTTGATCAGCATTAAAATAGTTTTACTGTTTTTATGACAATTCAGTGTCCCAATGTACAAGACAGCTAATACCTTAAAAAAAATTGTGTCATGGATGATTTGTTTGAGGAAGCCAATCTGTCACTGAAGTGTGAAGTTATGTTGTCGCTGTTTTGTGTGCAGGGAGTATGGAGAAGACATGGCCAAGACTGAGTGCACAGATAAATATCTTCAAATGTACTACTCATTATCATAGTGCCAGCTCATGATCTACAGTCCTAGTCCTCATGTTTAATTAATAGAGAGACTTACCAATTTTATATTCAGCCCCTTCCATCATTTGTAACACACAGTGCAGAGTACATAATTCACTGAATAAATAATAATATGTAAATAGATATTCTTTGTAAAAAAATATGTAGTCACAGTATTATTTTTCTTATCCTACATGTTGTGTCTTACATGTTGACTTCTTTTTCCAACATTTTACAAAAGAAATGTGTTTCCACTTCTTTGTTGTCAGCCTAGCTCAATGTAATAACTTGCTGTACACTAATTCCAGAAGTCTGGGAGAATTAGAATCAACATCAAGTAGCATAATGTCATTAATGCATTGAAGAACCTGACTGTGCATGTTTATGTGCGTGTCTTTGTGAGTTAAGGCTGAATTTCCTAGATTTTGCCTTCTTTGTAATTTCCTTTTCCAACTCATGTTTTTTTTTCTTTTTTCTTCTTATTACTCTTATTGTCAAAGGATTAATTTGCTGTTTCAAATTGTCTTGACTAGAAACATGGTTACCACTACAAATGTGTTCTGATTTAAATGAACTGTGTCCTATTTAGCTAATGTAAATATTGTCACTATTTTCATTTTCTTTGGTTAGTTTGTCAAAATATTCTTATCTTCCCCAAACCCAGCTGTTATGAAGCATTTATTGACAGTGTCAGCCCTGATCTATTTCACTGACAACTGACACAGATGACAGCATCATGAATTGAAATAGTTCAAGGAGAGGAATAAGGTTATCCACATTTGAAGTCATGGATTACATTAATTGATAGTTATAGTATGATGTGAATGTGTCACACCCTGATTTGCAGGTTGCACAAAACTAATTAAATCTACGAGAACTGTATTAGCTTCGTGTTAGGAAGTATCATGTTCTGACTGGCATGAAGCACTGTTCAAAATGAAGAACACTTTCAGTTTTTCTTTTCAGCTTGCTGTTCCCAGTGTTGCCAGGTACTAACATGAAACATTTTGGTTTCATAGACTTTCCAAATTCTGAAGGGGGTTCCCATTTGCCCTCTCATGTTTCCACATAATAAAATGGTAAATCTTTTTGTACAGTTTTTTACTGAAAAGAACAAATGACTTCGACATTAAAGCATGAAAAATAATCCTGCCTTTTCAGTGTTGAATACATTCTTTGGTCCTTAGTCTGACATTAAATTATACAGTTTTTGCTTCTACACAATCAATAAAACAGCACACTTCATTCCAGATAATGTTATGCCTAGTTTTGAAGCTGGCCAACCAGTCTCCAAGAAACTGGGGGATAAAGTCAAAACTCTGAAGACTACAGGGCTGTTTAACGAGCAATATATCAGACACAAGATGATAAAAAAAAGTTCAAGGTAACAACACATTCACAAGTGCAATACTGAATAATTTATGAAAAAAATTACCTGAGTAAATTTACAAAAATATAAAAAATAAAAGATTATCAGAACAGCTCAACGTAACTTATTTCTTATATTTCTTCCACTGATAACACGTATACACTGTTAATTTTAATTTGTAATGTAAAATGAAGCCTTTTTAAATGAAAATGTATGTAATCAATAATCTCTTAATTTAAACATCAACACACCTCATAACTTGTGATATCCTTATCCAGTCTTCGTATTGCACTAACAACTTTGTCATAGCTGTATGATCGCCATGAATCCCCTTGGCTACGATAAGTGTCAGCTAATTTTTGTAAGCCTACAATCACTGCCTCATTTCTTGAAGGTACAGAACCACTGTTTGATGCTTGCATGCAAATATACTTTGCCTGAAGTGACACACAAAAAGAGCATAATACAATTGTAACAGAAAATCAGTATATGCACTACAAAATCTAAAGAAAAGAACAATGTTTTCGAAACAACAAAACGTGATAATTTTTGGTGCAATGTATAAAATATAACTACATTATTACAACCCCTAAAAAATTATGTACAATTGAAAACACGATTTTACAAATAATGTTTAATTATCATACATCATTTTAAATATAGCATGCATGAAAATCATAAAACTTTTTCAGCACCACATGTAGTTCTGTACTGAAATATTATATATAGACACAGTCTGAAATAGCATTATTGTATTAAATAAAAACCATACCTCATCTTCCTCTGCCTTTGTTGTTTCCTCTTGAGTTTCTGGCTGAACCTTGCTTTTGCCCTGAATCTCAAACTTCTTCTTTGGGTTAGCACTTTCATCAGTTGCAATTCTCTTGTGCCTATTGTTTGATATTACAAATGGCTCAGCATCAAGGCATTTCTTATCTTTCACAGACTGACTTAGCCATTTGGTGGTGACAACATTTGCATTTTGGCACCAGTCTTCATACTGCTCACCACTAATATCACATGATTCTTCCACAACAATATGTGTTACACTGTCTTCTTTTCCACTATGACATACTTCACCACCATTCTCCAGCACAAGTTTGACAAGTAAGTCTAAACGTTTTTTGCCCAGCCTACCAGGGTGAAAATAGATTTTGCAGTCCTTGAATATACTTTTACTCATTATCATAACACTGTTCATGCACAGATAATTATCCAGTAATCACTTTATATTTAACACATAAAATATTTAAACAAGTTAGAATTTTGTTTAAATTAAAAAAAAAATCATTTTATAGTCACATTAAAAACCTACAAACACATGAACCTTAGCAATCTACAGAACGTACAGAGCAAATTATAATTGTTAAAACCTATTTGTTCACAATAAATTAAAATTAAATATATACAGTTTTAATACACAAGATTTTATATTTGTTCATTACCTTCCTCTACACTTTTACTTTATAAAGGCATATATACTATGGAATTTTCAAGTCAGAATATAACAGGAAATAAATAAAATTGTAGAAAAGAATGTTATGGAACTAATATGGTGAATGAAGTCACACAGTTGGGGGGGGGGGGAGATAAAGTGATAATAAATAATGAAGTTGTGATACCAGTCACTGTCAATTGAATAAGATCAAGGTGGATTGCCTTTATAATATTATTAAGGACAGTGGCATATTTAAGGGGGGGCGCTTCCGGGCTTAAGCCCCCCCCCAAATTTAGGATTATAAACAAATGGACACAATATCGTAATATTATGAGTGGAAAACAAGGGTTTACCTCATCACTGCTTTACTATGCAAAGAAGCAGGCTGTATGCTGCTACAACAGTGGCCGCTCTTGAATATGTCAACAACGCACTGGCTACAAACGAATCTCCACACAAAAGAGAATCGCCGATAACTGGCGTGGTTGTACGTTGTGATTGGTTAATTCTACTGAGGTGGTGGGCACATACTCTCAGAGCATGCACTGACCAGGAAACTTACTAGTTCGTCTCGAACGTTCATAGAGGTGTTTCCGCGTCAGCCACGTGTTAATATTGTTGATTGAAACAAAGGATAGTGTTGCAAAAACGAGTGTTATTGAAACTAGTGTAGTGAAGTCAGTGAAGTGTTGATTCTGATAACTTATGACAATGAATCGCAAAACAAAAAGTGGAAACATTTTGAACTATTTCTCCAAAACACCACGACTAGAGGAAACTCCGTCCTCTGAGGCGGGAAAAATTGATGATCCACCACAGTCACCGCCGCCGATGTTTTCAAATAATAAAAGTGTTTTTGATAATTCGAAATCACTTTTACCGGGTCCTGAGGCAAAATCAATATCTCTCATCAACACATCGAGTTTTGAGAATCCACCATCAGGTTGTATGTATGACATAACTGATTGTATACCATCAAACAATGAAAAAGTTGATGACCACATAAAGCTACATCATTTCCAAAATATTTTTGTGCCCCATACAACTTACAAATTTCCCCTCACTTTGCAAAATGGCCAATATCGTAAGTTCAACCTAAGTTGGACCGAGAAGGAGAAGTATTTTTGGTTAGTATACTCTCCCAAAGAAGACGGTGCCTTTTGTAAGTACTGTGTGTTTTTCGCTAAGACTAGTTTGGGTAAAGGTAGCCATCAAAATGTTGGAGCTCTCGTAACCTGTAAGTTTTCGAAGTGGAAGCACGCTCTTGAATATTTCAACACCCATGCGAACAATGCTCATCATAAGGCTGCCGTAATCGATGGTGACAATTTTGTTCACATGATGGCGAACAAGACAGAAGACATAAAACATTGCCTGGACCAAGTCTTGGTGGAGAAAGTGGAAAAAAATGGGAAACAAATAGTCCCTATCATCGAGGTGGTGATTCTCTGTGGACGTCAGGAGATTGCATTAAGGGGACACAGGGACTTCGGGCCTATTGAAGTGGACAAAGAAGATGACATGAACACGGGTAACTTTCGCGCCATTCTAAAATATCGCGCTAAAGGTGACGAAAATCTACGAGCAAGTTTGGAAGGAACTGGTAAACACGACAAATACATTAGTGCCCCAATCCAAAACCAGATCGTCAGTTGTATCAATAATCAACTTCTGGAAAGGATTGTTCAGCGCATAAATGATGCCAAAGGTTTCACGGTACTTGCGGATGAAACTGCTGATGTTGCCGGAATAGAGCAACTCTCTCTTTGTGTCCGTTATATTTCCGCAGATCTCAAGATTCGTGAAGATTTTCTGCAATTTGTTCCAGTGTTCGATGTGACTGGCAAAGTATTAGCTGAATCAATCATTGAAAACTTGGTGAAATTTGGTCTTGATGTCTCATTTTTACGAGGACAGGGCTATGACGGTGCTGCGTCCATGTCGGGAAAAGTCCGTGGGACCCATGCATTCATACAACAGGACAACCCATTAGCTGTATATTCTCATTGTGCAGCTCATAATTTTAATTTGGTAGTCACCGACACGTGCAACATTCCACTTATAAGGAATTCACTAAGAACACTGGAAATGGTACGTACTTTTTTTGGGCCACCGAAGCGTAGGCAAATATTAAATGATGTCCTTGAATCATTAACAGATGTTCGAGCCCGGAGTTTGAAACGTACCACTCTCACTAGATGGATCGAGCGTCTTCGCAGCACACAAGACTTCAAAGAATTATATGGTTGCGTTGTTTCGGCTCTGGAGAAGATTCAAGAATTTGACAACAAAACCACATCCCACGATGCCATGATTCTGTTAGCAACCATCACCAAGGGAGATTTTGTCGTCTGCTCAGTAATACTTTCGGAATTGTTCGCGTTGGGTGAGTCCATCTGTCGTCAACTTCAGCGCCAAGATATCAATTTTGCAGAGTTAGTCAACATTGCCAGGGATCTCAAAAGGGAATTGCTAGCAATGTTGATGATACTTTCAGCCGGCTTTTCCTAGAAACCAAGAAATTAGCGTCGTCCAATGGAGTTGAAATCAAGCAACCAAGCAAGCACATCGCGCAAATCAGGATACCGGTGATGATGTTGAAGGTTACTACTAAGTGTCTGGATGCCTTCATTTGTTCATTGCAGGAACGGTTCTTGACACATTGTGAACTTTTTAACAGCTTTAATTGTCTTCTACCATGGAAAGTTGAAGACATAGGTGTCATTGATGGACTTAAAAAACTGCATGAATTTTATGCTTCAGATCCATTAGTCGCCGATTTAACAACGACAAAGGCTGAATTAAAACTCTTTCATCAACGTCTGAGTCAATTGGAGCAGTTGCCACAAAATGCAATGGAAGCGTTGTCTGTCTGCGACCGTCAGATCTATCCTAATGTGTTTCGGTTGCTACAACTCTTGGCAACTCTACCAGTAACAACAGCCATGAACGAGCGCAGTTTCTCCACTCTTAAGAGAATCAAGACATATCTAAGAAATACAACTAGCGAGGCATGTCTGAATGGGCTCGCCATGATGACAATTCATCGAGAAGAAAGGATTGATGTCCAGACTGTGATAAACGACTTGTCAAAACAAAGAAACCGCCGTCTTCCTTTTGTACTTTAAATTTCTTGTAAATGTTTTAATCATTGATTTTAAATAAAGTTAATTAATATAGGCCTAGACTATAAAAAATTGGCAATTAATAGATTAAGCCCTACAGAAAATTCTCTTAAGAACTGGATTATATTTTATACAAGAATCATTTAAACTTTGCAACCTTAAAAATTGTTTTCATAATGTAATTAGTATGTTAATATAGGCCTAAACAAATGCAAATCCATGCCATAGTACTTTATTTTAAAATTTAAGGCATTGAAACAATATGGATCAATTCAGATTCGATATGAGGTATTGCAAAAAAGAAATTTTAGCCCCACCCCCAAACAAAATTGTAAATACGCCACTGATTAAGGATAACAAACTCACTTTGTATTAGTAAAGTTTTTAGTAGTCTGTGCTTCCAACGTTTTCTGAAGTCTGAAACAAAGAAGAATATGAATGTAAAACCGATACAAAAATCATGCAATATACTAAGAACTATGCTAAAAATAGGGTGTTATAGGAAAACAAACTGAAAAGCAAGCATGCATAGTTGATAGCTTAAACTAATAGCTCACATCATTTGCAGAATTATGAAAATGAATGAAGCATTTGCCTATGCAAGTAAGATAGCAGATGCCATGAAAGTTGCTAGATTGGAGGACAACAGATATAAAGGAGGACAATACCTTTTATTAGACAGGGGAAAGCCATGGTTATGTACTGTGGTAGTCAGGACTGGACAGTAAATACTCAGGAGAGAATGACTGGGAGGACACAAAAATGCTAATGGTGATCATGCCATTTACTTATCACATGTAAATCACAAAAAAAAAGTTTTTGCAAGTATAAAAAATGGATTGCCTTTTTCATTAATCTCATTTAATTCAGTTGTCAGAAACTGAGTGTATATTAACATCGATAAATGTTTGTACAGATGGTCTTCTGATTCTGTGAAACTTGCATCAGAAATACACACAAATATTGAAAACACAAATAATTATTCTTTGATAATTATAAATAAAATTATAGCAAGAAACTTGAGAGCAACAGTTTAATAAATCACTCACACATGCACCCATATCAAACACACACACGGACAGTATTATGTCCTGTTATCAGTGTAGACAGCTTTCCAAATCTTCACTGTTCTTCAGTGTTTTAATGTCTTCCTCAGGCCTGTCAGTTTTCTGTTACAGTGGTGGCTTATGATTGATTCATTTACACAGTCTCCAACACTGCTTTGGTTCATGGTGGATGGTCTTACATGGTGCTGGTGTGTATATTTGTTCTAGTAGCATCTTCCACATTACTGTCGTCTTCCCTCTTACTGAAGTAATCTCATCACTTCTGTGTCACCCACACCTTCATAAATGTTTCTCTATGCAGTAATGGTGTTTGTGCAATGTTATGTCAGTTATATTGTAGTGTTTTGAGTGCTGAGACATTCTCTATTTTTTTTTTTTACTGGCTTTCCATGTTCTTTCATGGACTTGTTTTCATGGTACCAACAGGAGTATCCAGGATAATACACAACCCACACAGTACATTCAAATGCTACATCCATTGCCACTTTCACAACTTAAAATTCACAAGCCTTCTATAATTCTAATCTTCTTTCTTAACACTGTATCTTCGATTATTGCACTCACTCTTTAATAAAATTACTTCTTTGTGTTCTCCTTTTTCAGTGCGGAGGCCAGTTTCTAATCAAATGTTCCCTTAGGCCAAAAATTTTAAGAGAAATGTGACAACACCATTTAACTTCTTATATTCTATTCTGTCTAAGATATCTGGCTGTACTTCTATTTTCTGATCCTATTCCAGCTTGTTCTTTAACAATATACAGTATAAATCCAACTGTCCGTTTATGAAATTGTAAAAAAACTAAACCACTGCTTAGTAACTACATTTCTTCACCATAAATACTAATAGTTGCAATTAAAAAAATCACAAATCTTCCATATCCTTATTAATTTGTAATTTAACATTACTCTGATCAGTTGCATGAAGTGTCTTTTTTTTCTTTATTCATGTTTTTATTACATCTGGTTCATTATAAATGAGATCTGTTCAGAGGGTATTCAGCCATGCAATATTTTGTGATATGTGCCTTAGTCTCCTTCAAAGTTCTCAAATGAGTCTGCAAAATGCTGTTTCAGAAATGCCATCAGTTGCCTCATTCCCCTGAATCTCATCCAACATTTGAAATCTCTTCCTTTTCGGCAGCAATTTTAACTTTAGAAAGAGTCAGAAGAAGCAAAATCAGAATAGCTGGTTGCTGAAGAACCTGTGTGATGTGATGTTTCACCAAAACCCTCTGTATCAGTTATGAAGAATTTGCAGGGGAAGTTACTGTGAAGATGAAAGTCACCACTTGCCCCATAGCTACTTCCATTCTCTCCTCAATACAAAGAATTTTTGTATAGTACTCCTTAGTTATTATCTGTTTTGTAGGAGCATATTCATGATAGACCCCTCACCACATAACTCGCACACCTTCATGATAAAAAAAAAACAGTCAGCATGGCCTTGACATTGCTGACTTCACTGTGCCTTTTTGGACGAGACCCTGGTAACTTCTATTGAGAAGCCTAGGCTTTTGTTTCTTGATCATAGCCATTCCCCCATCTTGTCTCCAGTTACGACCTTTTTTTAAAAAATCTGGGTCATTTTTGTGGTTTAAAGCAAGTACTCCGGAAGTGCAGCCATGGAACACGTTTTGCAGCCAGATTTATCATGCTGTGGTCTTTTATAAAAGCTAATAAATAATAGCCCATGGAACCCCTAAATCTTCTTAATTCTCTTTAACTCTTTCAGTGCCTAATTCTACTATAGTTGAATTATACCACATTGTACAGCATTCTACAATCAAACTGAGCACCAACAGGCGTAACTGTGAATCACTGATTTTTGTTAACTGTAGCTCACATATAATTCACATTTCCAAAGGTTCTGATGAATGAAGATCTTCCAGAATGTGGATCATTTATTGTGGACCGGCCATCTTGAAAGCATCAATATTACACTTTAATTAGAATATCATTCATGAAATCCTGTATGAAGGGCTAGTCAATCATTCAAATGACACAAACTAATGTCCAAGTGTGAAGCAAAACATGATGCAAATTTGCTGATCCACTGCTCAGCAATTTTAATGTCAGTCACACAAAACACCACCTTACTTTATTGCTTCTTGCCATATGGCACCTCATATGGTTGCCAAATGAGGGGTCTGACATGACTATGACTGACCATGCATGTGTAGTAAGGTCTCCAGTAACTAGCTCCACAGTTAATGAAGGTCATGTAGGTGTTATCAAGATATTAAAAATGGTTGGATACTTGCTGGACACACTTTATATATCATTCCTCTGCTTAATATTTGTCAACTGCCTCTTTTACTTGTATTCCCGATAAAAATTATTTTTCTATATTAAACTTTTTATGCCAAACTTACCCATATTAAATTTAGGTGTTGGTGGTGCTACCAAAATATAAGTAGCCTATACAAAATATTACTGATCATCGTAGTGACTAATAGTTAGGACTATTGTTGGTTAGGTCGTTAAAGGAAAGAATATAATCTCTATAACAAATGCTTGCATAATGAACTGTAATAGCACCTCAAATTCTAATATGAACAGAATTCTGTTGTATAGGACAGGAAAGTTAATACTAGAATAAAAAGCATCTATAGTTTCAACCAAGAAAACCAAACCGACGAAATGTGGTTTACAAAAGTGTACAGTAAAACTTGATCAAAGCAGAACCTGAATAAAGTGCAAAACTTGTCAAATACAAAGTTTACAGTCTCAGCAAATTTAATATGTAATAGGAAACCCATCTATATAATATAGAAATTTAGTTGATTTTGAGTCATCTTGCCTTATAAATGGTTAAATTACTTTTATGTTTTGAACCAACATTTCATGTTGTGTTTATTTTTGTCTCTCAATTACAAAAGTTTGTAGGATTATAAAACTCTGCCATGATCTGTTAACATTCCAAGATTTCACAGTAAGTCTTTATGGCCATTACTTAACAATTCCAATACACATTTACTGCGCATCCAACAGGCAATGTGCAATCCAAAACAAGAAGCAAGACATTCTCAGTTGCAGATCATAATGTTTCATGACACTGCTCGGTCACTCAAGAGCCTATCACATTATCTGGGGAACATAAAAGGGATCTTCCCCTGCAAACCAGACTTGGCCTGGCCTAGTGAATTTCCATCGTTCCTCCAATTACAGTAGCTCCTTGCCTGTCAGTGGTATAATGACATCATAAGATCTGAGCACCACTGGCTAGTTTCACACACAACTTTATTCCATGAAAAGGAATTACACAAAATGGTTCTATGCTACAATAAATGCCTTATTACTGCTGTAAACTATGTTGAATAGTAGTTTTAAGGTATAGCATGTATTGTGAAATATATACTCTGTTTTCTAAGTACTTACTTTACAAAGACACCTTCTAATTTTACAGCCCACACGTGGCTACTTGATGAAAAACAATAACCATGAACCAACAATTTTCAATTCTCATTAACATTAACACAGCTTCATGAATTGGAAATCTGTTAAATCCACAATAGGTGATTTAATGGCCACTAGTCCCTAATGAATGTCAATAAAATGGGTAGAACTCTGATTTTACAAGTAGACGAGATACAACAAATCTGAAAGTTGCATATTGTGTAGGAGCATTTTACCTAGTTATTTCTGAAAAAATACCTTTCTAACAGAACAAAGTGTAAAGTTCACAATATATAAGCTACAGCTATGCATCAGTAAGTAGATTAGTCAAGCTTGTTGAGTCAACAAGAACTGACTTTGTCTGGATAAACAAATTGAACATAATGTTTGTAGATCTAGAGGGAGTTTAAAATCATATTTTTAAAATTAAAATTGTCTGATTTTATGACATTTGTGTACCAGACATATAGTAATTGTGGATATTTTGGCACACCCAAAGAATTTCTCTTCTCTTCATTTGTATAATATTGTATGAACTCTCATACTCTTATGATAATGCACAAATAAAGCCACAAACATTCTACCAGAGATTTGTTTTGCTACAATTCAATAAAAAAAGACTACAATTTAAACATAATATAACATTAACTTGCAAACATAGTAATTAAAATAAATTTTTGATTAAACTTAACTCATAAATACAGAAATCAAAAATAAATAATCTAATTAAAAATAAAAATTTTTAATTTGTGAACATCATCAAACTCTCATCGAATTAGTAAAACCTCATATTATTGTATAGTATTGATTACAACTGTACAACACAACCTATTAAATGTAATACTCACAATTTGTGTCCATTATACATAAACTAGTAGTTATGCAGACATTAATTTGACAAACAAAATAATATAACATAAACATAACCACACATATGAGAAACTCACCAGAACAATAAGTACTAATGACATCATACACACAATTTAGAAACAAATTAAATGCACATTCTTATAAAAATATTGAAAATTTAAAATATTTGAATATTTTTTCACTACTATGAGAAATAGGCAATATGGCATTTAGATAAATTACTACGACAATTTTACTCTGGATTTAAAAATTGTTCTAACACGACACAGTCAATATTCTTTAAAATCTTTTAATAATTATAATTTTCTAATTCTAAAAATTAATTTAGCCTCTTGCATCAGATGTGTCTTACATAAAAAAGTGTGTGTGTGTGTGTACGCGCGCAACGAATCTTATTTTGCTTATCAGTTACCAAGTATTACAATAAAATATAACAGTAATTATTAAATAATACTATTTAATTACAAGATTTTTATTACTACTGTACAAGAATCAGTGATGAGATATGATGGAAGCCAACAGCAGTTATAGTGCTAACTGGTATTACAACCTGATGGGAGAATAGTTCCATTAAAATGACTAAAATTATAGTCATTAATTTTTAGTTTTGCTATGATTTTATACAATTTATAAAGAATAAGTAATCGCTGGTTTTTAACTGTTATATTTCTTATGGTATAATATACAAAAAAAGAAACCTACAATTTGTAAGTACATAGTACTTGATACAACAATTTTACAAAATACTTCTAACAATAATGCCTAGCATGACTTTGCAACTTCAAAAAGGTGTAACAAAAAATTATAAAGAATTAGGAAGTTCTTAAAATAAATGTGTTCTTGGTATAAATATACATCTTGACGGAACTTGCAACTACGATAACCATACTTGCATAGATAGAAAAGTAGTATAAAACAAAATAGTGTGAACTTTTTTAAAAGCCATGAAACAAATTTTCTTTTCAATTACTTGATGTTTACAGAAATGTCATAGTACAGTAGTCTACACTTTACTCGACTGGACAATACTCAGATTTTGCTAAAACCAGCCTGTAAGGAATCATAATGATTATGCCTAGGTCCTCTAAAACAAACATTTTTTATATAGTATTAAACACTGATTTAGTACACATATTATACAGATCTATGTAATGGTATGTATTGCCAAAACTCTACATTTTCAACAATTTTATGTTCTATACTCATTTACTTATCCATTTCTGGTAAATCTGTAATTTATTCTCCCCCTTACTTTCTTCTACTACATATATATTGTTACAACACAAATAAGCCACCCCAATACCAGGGAATTGAATCAACAATATAAAAAGTAATTCGTATAATATAAAATGTTTAATGAAAATAAAATGACAATGACGCGACAAACGACGACATGACCTAACCCAAGTGATTGACCAAATAAAAGGAAGCAAAAGGAGAAGGGGAAAACCAAAACTAAACAATGAAAATGAAGGAGAAGAAGAAGGAAAATGGAAATGAAATAAACCAACTATAAAGGAAATAAAATGAAATCAAATAAAAAGAGACACAGACAAATAATATAGAATATGAAAAGGAGAAATGATACACTCAAATATCATAAAGGAAACGAACCAGTAATAAACAATGTAAAAAAATAAGTATTAGTATTGACTAGATGATAGATGTACATGATAATTGATAAAACCCGATAAATAAAAGTACACTAACCAAAGAATTAGAGTTTAGATGTAATAAAGAACTCTATAAAAACATGAACTTAATAATCATGTAAATAACATTTGTAAAGAGAGAGATAGTGAAAAAGTAAACATAACTAAGTGACAAAGAGAATGTAATGGTAGGGATTACCCACTAATAAACACTTAAAATAAAAATTTAAGAAGTGCAAAAGTGAAAGTGTAAAACCCCCAAAATAATGAGAAAATCTAGTGATAGATAAAAAACGCTTAGTAAATCAGTGATAAACACTAAACGATTTAATGGTGAACACGAATAGTAAGTAAGAATTTTGTTAATGATAGTAATTAAAGATAGTATTAAGATTAAATATAAATGAAGGATACGATGTTATTCAGGGGAGGAAGCCCATAGAATGTCTACAGTTAGTGTTACCATGGATAGAAAGTAAAGATAGTAAAAGGAAAAAATATAGTAAAGAAATTAAAAACAAAATCAATAAACACCCCATGTTATAAGGGATAATCAATTAAGTAAGTTTAAATGGTGTGATGATGTATCATCACCTAAAAATAAATAAGAATGAAACCAATTGTTAACAAACGTTGCTTAATAGCTGTTAAAAAATTCTTCAACTAAATTTATGAATAGGATATGGCTGAAGGAATTATACAGACCATAGGCCTAGATGTTATGTTTTATGTAATAAAGAATAGTAAGTAATAGCCAAATTATTAACAATGGCAATCTAAATAAATAAGAAGGTGAATCAATACAGATCTAATAACACTGGAAAATCAGTTAGGAAATAATTAACAAGCCATGATGTAGAAAATAATGGTAACATACAATTAGTATAAAAACAGATCCAAAACACATCAACAAACAAACAAATCAATTATAATAACAAAACACATTAGGGTAAAATAAGATGTAATTTGTATAAAATAAGTAAATATAATCAGTTACTACTTAGGCCTATGAAATGCCTAACTGTAAAAAACAAATAACTACAAATTGTAAAAAATTAACAAGGAAATTGGCAAATCCAAGGCAAGTAACTAGCCAAGGATAATTTGTGAATCATTATAAAGAAAAATGTAAGAATAAGGACTTAAAATAAAAAAGAAATGTAATTAACAAATATTAACATAATTGTACAAACAATAATACATTAGAAAACCCAGCCTTATGGGATGTCAAAATAATTTTTGAAAGGAAATACAAACAGTAGTGACAATATTTAATACATAGGAAGGAAGACGGAAGAATAAAAGCAATCAGAAGATATACAGTAATTTTGAATACAAATTCAAAATTGATAACAATGGTTATAAGTCATGATCAACCAATCGAAATCAATTAGTAACCACGACAACGGACCGTTGGTTACGATTTTTCCATTAAATCTTAGCAGCCAATAAGTGATGCTCTTCCAGAATAAACGCCAGGCCGTGAATGACCTAAATTTTAATCTAAAATGTATAAAAAGTAATCAAAATTCAAAAAGATGGAACGTAAGAAGCAGACGAGGAATGAGAACATTTAACTAATGCCAAGGACCAATTTAAATAAATTTTAAATGAATAAATTGCTACAACTAACATGAAAAAGATGCCAGAGGTACTCCAGCCCCAAGAATATTGAAAATTGACGACTATTGAAGCCCCATTCCATTACAACTGACTGACAGTACACCCCCAGTCGACTGAATTGATAAGTATTATTAAATTACCCGAAATTCTGAAATAAATCCACTTTAAATTTTTCTCACAGTAATCTGAACTCTCACTATAAACTGAATATTATTTCTTTCAAAGATTAATTAAAAAAAATAAAACACTGAAATTTTGTTAACTATTATAATAACCTGTACGAAAATTACGAACTTTTGAAACACACTTTACCACACTACATGAACAAATTATAATTACACATTATATTATTTAAGTACAAATGATGTAAGGTAGTGTACTTTTTATTGTAATCATTATCAATATTTTTCTCATAATCACAAGAACCTGGATTTTGAACGGAACAAACTGTAAACAAACAAAACAGTCGCCATCTTTGACTGTATAATTCGTTCAAAATCGATTCGCCAAACCCTAGAGATATTAGTCTTATAATAATTGTCGGTGCAAATTTGTTGAATAACCTAATATAATTTTAATGTCAAACTGAGTAATTACCAATCACAAATTAAAGAAACTAGTACAGAGTGTAACCATTGTTGTTATTTCATAGGGAAGTGTATTGTATAAATTGTGTATTGTTTAGCAAAGAGAGCGAGAATGACGGTAGGCACTCACGTCGCAAATTTGGCGAACTAACTGCTCGATTAAGAAGGTCGAACGAAGGCGGGAGTAAAATTTGAATGCTCCAGGCCGTCATAGCTAAGAACACCTTTTACTACACTATTTATTAATTTAATTGTTTTAAATAAACAATTTGGTGCCACCCAGGATTTATAAACACCTATGAAACAACATGTAAGGTTTCCACTCGCGTTGTACTGGTAATTGAAGGATCGCTACGGACATCGATAGCGCAAAACATAGAAGTAACAACACCAGTGTGAGGCGAACACACAACTTATACACATTTTCAGAATACGTACAAATCTAGTCGTTACAGATTGGTGACCAACTAGTGAGGTTAGAATTGAAGACTAGCGGCGATTACGGGAAAATATGCAACATTCCATGATTACAAGGTATAAAGCAAAGAAGGGAACTGAAGGTACCAACGAAGAAGAGATGGAAATGATCGGGGAAATGATCGAAGAGGATGCCCAAGAGGAACAACCAGAAAACCCAACCCAACCAGAACCGGAAGTAGAAGTAACAGTCGGCGACCAACCAGACAGACTAACCGAAGGGGTGAAGATGGATAACATGATGAGGATAATGATGGAGCAAACTGGACAGATTAACGGAAAAATAGACCAAATGAAAGAAGAAACAAATGAAAAAATAGACCAAAACAGTGAAGAATTGAAGAAAATGGAGGAAAAAATTAATGAAAATTCATGGAGACAAAATGAGATTTTAAGTGAAAAATTAAAGAAACAATTAAGGGAAGATATAGAGACACTGAACAACAAAATTGAAGGAAATAATGAAACATTGAAGCAGCAGATAAACGAGAAAATGGAGGAACACAGTGATACTTTGCGGAAGAACCAAGAAGCTCTACAACAGCAATTGACGGAGGACATCCAAAAAAGTAATGAAGAACTGAAGGAAGAATTGAGAGGACAATTGAAGGAGGACCATGAGAGGAACAAAGAAGAATTAAAATATCAATTAGAACAACAGTTAGAGGGAAACTGTGAAGATATCAAAAAGAAAGTCTCCGAAACTAATGAGAAAATAAAAACAACTAGTGAAACGGTAGCAAAGGCTCAGGAAGAAATATTAAACAAAATTAAAGCAGACGAGGATGATGGCAAGAACAGGACAGAAGAACTCCAAATAATAACAACCATAGAATGCACAAGAAATAAACAGGAGGTGCTCAAGAAGCTGGAGGAGAGGCACAAGGAAATACAAACAGATATCAGTGATCGTGTGGAAAGAGTAAACACCAACATCAACAAAGTAGACGGACAGACCCAAGAGAACAAGGAGAAGATACAAGGAATCAGTCAAAGGGAAAGGCAGATGCAGGAAGAGCTGGACGCACTGAGGGAGAAACCATGTCACAATACCCACATTATCACCAGCGAGAACAGAGAATTAATAAACTTTCGGAGTTACAGGCGTAATCCCATGGAATTCCTAAAGAGAGTGGAGGAACTCATCGAAAAGAACAAGATGGACAACGGTAAGGAGCCTCATCGATGAAATGTTCAAAGACACCCACGACAACTGGTGGACGGCCACTCGACCGGAGATAAACTGTACACAGGAATTTAAGAGACAATTCTGAGAAAAATACTGGTCCGAGTCCACCCAAAACGTAGTCAGGAACGACATCAGCAATGGGAGGTATGAACTGCAAGCAGGACACACCCTATCGTCTTACTCTTTAGGGAAGGTATGCTTGGCGAGGAACCTAGAACCAAGGATACCTGAGGAGTCGTTAGTGATACAGCTGGGGTACCACTACGAGGACGCAGTACAAAAGGCCAGGAGACAGGGTCAGATTAAAACCATCCAAGGTATGGCAAATTTGTTGGAGGACCATGAAAATGATAGACAATATCGACGCAACCGAATGGTCAACTTGAAATATAACCGTGGGGAGGAAAACCAAAACCCACCAAATTACAATTCGTCCTATAACAAACCCCACTACAACAACCCGAACCAGAACGATAATAACTATCAATATAGGGGTAACCGCCTAAATTATAATCAGGGCAATACACTGTTTAACGGAAACTATCAAAATAATAACAATTACAGGGGCAATGGACCAAACCAGCGTCCAAACAGCCACCCCAACAATAATAATTATTACGGGAACAACAATAACCAGAATAGCCCGAATAGTAATAATAGGGGAAACGGAGATAACCGTAATCGTAACAATCAGCCCAAGGTACACTTTATACGAGGGAGCACTCGAAACAATCAAGGGAGACGCTACCCAAGACCACCATCAAACGAACGAAACAATAATAACGCCCAGAGCGATAACCAGCACCCAAGGGAAGAGAATGCTGAAAATGTACAACGGGTTAATAACATTGAAGGAGTCAGATCCAGAAGCGAAAACCAGAGAAGGGACGCACCATCCGGAAGTAACCAACCCGAAGAAGAAAATTATGACTGGATACCTTTCAGCAACAATCCTGCAGAGAATTTCAGAATAGCGTACAATAAACCCAACCCACCAGAACTCTGGATTCCCTCAAGAAATAATGGAAACCAACCCAACACACCTCAGGGAGGAAGACAAGAAATAGATGAGGAAGAAGAAACGGCCGACCGATGGAACGCATAACAATAATAAACAAATAAAGAATTACCAAATTCAAAAGATGTAAGATCAGCTTACAATGATATTTAGATGACATATGAGGTATAATATAAAATATAAAATAAAGGAATAAGTTACAAAAATTCCTACAAAGTAAGATCACCTTACAATAATGTATAAATAACATATAAAGTAAAAAATATATATATATATATATATATGTGTGTGTGTGTGTGTGTGTGTGTAAAATGAAGGAATAAGTTACAAAAAATTCCTATATAGTAAGAACAACAAACTTACAAAAATTATTTAGAATAATATTTGAGACAAAGCAAAATAAACAAAAATAAAATCAACCAAGAACTGCGAAGACAAATACCTAAAAGTATAAAGAATATAGAGTATTCAAAGAAAAAAAAAAAAATGAACTGGTATAAGAAAAAAAAAATGTGTATCAAGCAAATACACAGCAAATGGCTAAAGCAAAATAATGGTAATCAATCAAGAAAAAGAAAAAAGATGTCCAAGATAATTAAAATGATCACAAGAAGAAAAGAAAAACAAACTAATGAAAAGTTAGAAATAATGAAGTTAACAACTAACTAAAAAAAAAAAGAACCAACTGTATGAGTAGATAACAGTATATAGCAAAGGTACAGTGGAAGGAAGAATGAGTAAAAGGTTAAAAATGATCCAAAAAACCATGAAGTGGACAATCCCAAAAAATATTATTATATATAAAAAACTTTCACAAATGAACTTACTTTGGTTATCACTTTCACAAACGTTTCAAGGTGATGTGCCTCTTCCTCAGTGTGAGTAAATACTGAATGTCATTGTTACAGAATAATAATTATGGACTATAGGTGTGTGTGGTGGGAATTGATGGTGGGAGGGAATTGGCGCTGAGGTTCAAATTTTGTGTTTGGATCAATGTATCAAATAGTGTATGTGATCTGTAATGTAATTGTTCATTTAATATGTTGTGTTTTGTGTTAGTATTTTGTGTATGGATCAATGTATCAAATAGTGTACGTGATCTGTAATGTAATTGTTCATTTAATATGTTGTTTGGTTGTAGTGCGTGATGTCTGTATATTTCAAATTGTTCAGCTGTGTTTAATTTTATACTTTTTGGTAAGTAGTGTAATATTTTCACAATTTTAATTTAACACAATCAAATATATAGCAGTTAAAAATGGATACAACCCCGATTTGATAAATAAAATACACAAACGCATCCTAAGCACAAAAAATAAAACACATCAGACCAACAACACACAACCCAGTAAGTACATAACACTTACATACTACAACTCCAATACACACAAAATTGCCAACACATTTAGAAAACACAATTATAAAGTAGCCTACAGAACCAACAACACCATTAAGAAACATATAAATATTAACAAAGACACAGACACATACAGTAAAACAGGAGTTTATAAATTAAATTGTAATGATTGTAACCAATTCTACATCGGCCAGACGGAAAGATCTTTTTATTCCAGATTTTCAGAACATGTAAAAGCCCTCACCACAAATTACATACATTCCACATTTGCCACACATTTACAAAATGAAAACCATAGTTACACAAACATAGAACACAACATGGAAATATTACACTACTTACCAAAAAGTAGAAAATTAAACACAGCTGAACATTTTGAAATATACAGACATCACGCACTACAACCAAACAACATATTAAATGAACAATTACATTACAGATCATATACACTATTTGATACATTGATCCAAACACAAAATTTGAACTTCAGCGCCAATTCCCTCCCACCATCAATTCCCACCACACACACCTATAGTCCATAATTGTTATTCTGTAACAATGACATTCAGTATTTACTCACACTGAGGAAGAGGCACATCACCTTGAAACGTTTGTGAAAGTGATAACCAAAGTAAGTTCATTTGTGAAAGTTTTTTTATATATAATAATATTTAAAAAAAGTGAACGAAGAGGATGAATCAACAAGATATTTATTATTATTAATGAAAGTCACAAGATGACAAAAAAAAGTATTTAAGATTGACTGAGAATAGGTCCAGCAATCAAATAACTGAGCAGAGATGATGTTCCTCTGGTCTCAGAAAAATGGGTAGTAATGGAAGAAACCAGCTACTAAAAAGTTAGGGAAAAAATTATATAAAAGAGAGAACGCACTAAAGGAAATAAATAAAAACAGATCTAAATAAAAAGGAGTGGAACAAGTAAGAATAGAAATAAGAAAGAAGAAATAAACGAGAAAGAAAAGGAGAAAATAATATATAACTGATAATTTCATAAAACACTATGCTAGTGTTTTACCAAAATGATCAATTTTGAAGGAGAGGCATTATGTTACAACACAAATAAGCCACCCCAATACCAGGGATAAAAAAGATGAATCAACAATATAAAAAGTAATTCGTATAATATAAAATGTTTAATGAAAATAAAATGTCAATGACGCGACAAACGACGACATGACCTAACCCAAGTGATTGACCAAATAAAAGGAAACAAAAGGAGAAGGGGAAAACCGAAACCAAATAATGAAAATGAAGGAGAAGAAGAAGGAAAATGGAAATGAAACAAACCAACTATAAAGGAAATAAAATGAAATCAAATAAAAAGAGACACAGACAAATAATATAGAATATGAAAAGGAGAAATGATACACTCAAATATCATAAAGGAAACGAAACCAGTAACTAAACAATATAAAAAAATAAGTATAGTATTGACTAAATGATAATTGATAAAACCCGATAAATAAAAGTACACTAACCAAAGAATTAGAGTTTAGATGTAATAAAGAACTCTATAAAAACATGAACTTAATAATCATGTGAATAACATTTGTAAAGAGAGAGATAGTGAGATAGTGAGAAAGTAAACATAACTAAGTGACAAAGAGAATGTAATGGTAGGGATTACCCACTAATAAACACTTAAAATAAAAATTTAAGAAGTGCAAAAGTGAAAGTGTAAAACCCCCAAAATAATGGGAAAATCTAGTGATAGATAAAAAACGCTTAGTAAATCAGTGATAAACACTAAATGGTTTAAAAGTGAATATTATTAATAAATAAGAATATTGTGAATGATAGAATTAGAAAATCTAGTGATAGATAAAAAACGCTTAATAAATCAGTGATAAACACTAAACGATTTAATGGTGAACATAAATAGTAAGTAAGAATTTTGTTAATGATAGTAATTAAAGATAGTATTAAGATTAAATATAAATGAAGGATACAATGTTATTCAGGGGAGGAAGCCCATAGAATGTCTACAGTTAGTGTTACCATGGATAGAAAGTAAAGATAGTAAAAGGAAAAAATATAGTAAAGAAATTAAAAACAAAATCAATAAACACCCCATGTTATAAGGGATAATCAATTAAGTAAGTTTAAATGGTGTGATGATGTATCATCACCTAAAAATAAATAAGAATGAAACCAATTGTTAACAAACGTTGCTTAATAGCTGTTAAAAAATTCTTCAACTAAATTTATGAATAGGATATGGCTGAAGGAATTATACAGACCATAGGCCTAGATGTTATGTTTTATGTAATAAAGAATAGTAAGTAATAGCCAAATTATTAACAATGGCAATCTAAATAAATAAGAAGGTGAATCAATACAGATCTAATAACACTGGAAAATCAGTTAGGAAATAATTAACAAGCCATGATGTAGAAAATAATGGTAACATACAATTAGTATAAAAACAGATCCAAAACACATCAACAAACAAACAAATCAATTATAATAACAAAACACATTAGGGTAAAATAAGATGTAATTTGTATAAAATAAGTAAATATAATCAGTTACTACTTAGGCCTATGAAATGCCTAACTGTAAAAAACAAATAACTACAAATTGTAAAAAATTAACAAGGAAATTGGCAAATCCAAGGCAAGTAACTAGCCAAGGATAATTTGTGAATCATATTAAAAGAAAAATGTAAGAATATTGTATTGTAATCATTATCAATATTTTTCTCATAATCACAAGAACCAGGATTTTGAACGGAACAAACTGTAAACAAACAAAACAGTCGCCATCTTTGACTGTATAATTTGTTCAAAATCGATTCGCCTAGAGATATTAGTCTTATAATAATTGTCGATGCAAATTTGTTGAATAACCAAATATAATTTTAATGTCAAACTGAGTAAAATACCAATCACAAATTAAAGAAACTAGTACAGAGTGTAACCATTGTTTTTATTTCACAGGGAAGTGTATTGTATAAATTGTGTATTGTTTAGCAAAGAGAGCGAGAATGACGGTAAGCGCTCATGTCGCAAATTCGGCGAACTAACTGCTCGATTAAGAAGGTCGAATGAAGGCGGGAGTAAAATTTGAATGCTCCAGGCCGTCATAGCTAAGAACACCTTTTACCACACTATTTATTAATTTAATTGTTTTAAATAAACAATTTGGCACCACCCGGGATTTATAAACACCTATGAAACAACAGGTAAGGTTTCCACTCGCGTTGTACTGGTAATTGAAGGATCGCTACGGACATCGTTAGCGCAAAACATAGAAGTAATGACACCAGTGTGAGGCGAACACACAACTTATACACATTTTCGGAATACGTACAAATCTAGTCGTTACAATATACATTACACAAATGCACATACAGAGAAAATGTATTTCATTTTTAAAAAAGTATAATCTAATTAATATTTATATCATGTAACAATCAATAACAAATATTAAGAACACAATAAAGATATATTTTTCCCCATTTTTACTTTCTATTCGGCAATTAAATTTAAATGTGTATACTGAATGAAAAATGTTCTAAAAAATTTACAATAATCCTTTTTCTGGTTTATCGTTAAACTTACTATTGTACACAACTGCAAAATTAAATCCCATAAGGAAAACATCATTATAATCTTATCTTTCAAATAAGATAAAATTATATACATACAACACATACAAACTGATTACCAAACCATATAATCACACTCATCAATCAATGAAAATTCAATAAGTAATAAAAATTGAGTATTTACTTTATTTTATTATATCTTGTTTTAACTATGAATGACATGCACCAATTAGCTAAATGCATGAGAGAAATCAAATTGAATTAACAGAGACTGAACATGTTTGCTTCATACAGAAGCAGACTGAACTCTGTAAACCACCTGAAAATTCTTCCTCAGTTCTGAGATAAGGGTGTTAAACACAGTTCTTGAAAATTGAAATTATATTTTTCCTTTAAATTTATATTTGGTTTTAAAACAGTGGATACAGTACTCAAGTATTTTCGAATGTTTTGCCTCTACATTTTGGAATTTATTTCTATTTGTATACCTAAAGTAATACTTTTTATAAGAGTATCAAAAACTATGCAACTTCATCTGTCCTTCTATGAAACAATAAGTTAATATCAAGTAGCAAAGCAAAAATGATTAAAATTCTGTAATAAATGTATTATATATAAAATTTATGTTCTGTGTAATTAGAAAACTAGAATTAGTTTTAGTCAGTATTTTATTAAATCTTAAATGCCTGATTCCATAACCAATTTTACTAATTTGTTCAAAGTTTAAACGTATGACTTTCTCTTGATGTGCAAGAAATTATATATTTACTTTTTATGTTTTATAATATAGCAATAGGAAGTTTACATTAATTATTTATGTTAAGACAATGTTATAACCAACTGTCTACTTTAATGACAACTGTAACTTTAAAAAGTTACCACTCGTAATCTCAATAAACATTTTAAAAACTAGTTTTTCAACATCTAAGACCTACAAAAATGAGAAGTTCTAGCCATATTTCATGCTCTATTAGTTGTAATATACAAGAGGAAACTTAAATCTGTTAAGATACTGGTATGTACTAAAAAGTGCACTAAACATTGTTTCATTAAAAGAAGCATTCAAAGCTGTAACTGTGCAGAGTTATACTTATGCGGTGATGGCAAAGTATGAACTTGAAAGTGTTTCTAGGTATTGTGTTGAATGTCCTCCCCATCTACAATTCATTCTACTTAAAATTATGCAGAATACTTCAGTCTTCCTCAAAATCAGGGTGAAGTGTTTGGTCTACACTGTATGGTCACATGTTTCAACAAAATATCAGTTTTATGAGTAAAGTTTATAGTAGTGACACTTAACAAAAGCTAGTGGAAGACACGACTTTATGATTGTTGAGAAAAGCTAATTAATCTGTTAAAGGAGTCAGTGCTATTCAGTTTTATGTCACAACCTGAGTTGCTTGACATACTTCATCAAGTTTATCTAGCTATCCTGTCAAGAAAGACAGGACAGAGTGTTGAAAGACCTTTCTTTCATCTAAGTAAAAAACTCATTCATCACGATGTGCAATTTTACACTAACATATATGAACAGTGTCAGAAAAAACAGGAAGAATTAAAAAAAAAATACGTTGTAATGAAGCCCATGGAATTTTTATAATCAAATGCCAGATCAATCTAATCAATTGTCAGTCTAAAATGCATAATGGTCTACTATGATCAATTCACTAAGTTTGTGTTTGTCTTAGCCCTTAAATCTGAAACAGTAGAAGTAGCTTATAACTTTTGGACATATTTATGTTGTTTTCAATAAATAAATACATCAAATTTACAGTAAGGCAATGGGAATTTTCCAAAAAATAATGGAGTCTTTGTTAAAGACTGTTTGTTGTAAGCTGATCACACACATAGTCAGGCGCATTTTTACAAAGCAAAATATGATATTGAAAATATGCTATCTACCTGGATGCAAGATGGGAAATCCTAACTAGTGATGTGAAGGACTACAATTTGTCCAACTTATAAAGAATGGGGGCCTATTAATTATTCTAGGATTAAGAGAACACTTTACGGAGCTCTTTTTTGTTCTAATATAAAGATGAGCCTAATATTTTCTTTAACAGAAGAGGTTTTAATACAGTGCAACCCAAAGATGATTTGGAGACAATACATGATGGTATGAAACAAAGAGACATGATAAAAGTAATCTATCTCCACAATATTTAATGGCTGAGAAAATCATCTGTTGTATTTCAAACAACTGGTGTACATGTCGGAACTGTGGTCTAAGTGTTCATTCTATTTGCAGGTGCATTACTGTACATGGTACAGATAACAAAATGAAGGTTATAGGACTAAAGTTTCGTGTATTTTCAATCTTAAAAATCAAGAATGATCCTGAAGGAAGAAATTAATCAAAGACAATGTGTTTAATGCTTGATGGAAAAATCAAGCAAAAAAATGAAAAATAGATTCAGACAAGTCCACCTGCCTGTATCGTAATCACTTCTGAGTTTCTATTCTTTAAGTCTACATGGGAAGAGGTGACTCCTGCAAAGTATTGATAGTTGTGACGAAAGCATCAGAAGGTTTCTACCAACTTCGAGCTGTGGAATCTTGGAATACTGAAACAGGTATTCAAGGTTGCTATGCATCCAAAAAACTGAAATGCAAGTAGAAGATATTTCTAACCACGAAATCACTCTCAAATCTGCTTCTACCTCCTCCCGTTCTACAGGAAGCAGCCAAGGAATCATAATATACACGTGTAAAACTAGATGCCAAAATATTAAATGTTTTGTAGAAAAAATAGAGAATGAGTGCAATCCATGTGTCCCTCTCTCTCTCTCTCTCTTACTGTAAAAAAGTATATGTTGCTGTTTTGTTTACATTACTTTAGAATGTTTTTTTAAAACAACATTAGCAAAACTTGTAAATTATTGTTTTTATATATTAAATAGACTTAATGTCTGCAAAAAGTCAAAGCTTTCTACAAATTTTCTATACTTATTTAAACAGCTATTGACACTATATAATGCCTAATTATAATGTATGCAATACCTACAGTTAAATTTTTACAGGACAGGGATTGATGTTTGTCTGCAAGTGAATGGGGAAGTGGTGTTTAGAGCGGTCTGATTGGCAGAAACTATAGAGCACAGTGTTGTCAATTTGTACTTGTTCCACTGTTTATGCTTTAACACGTGCATGTAGTAAATGAAATAGTATGTGCGTTTACTAGTTTGATGTGATTGAAATTTAACAGTTTTAAAATTCACAATATTGTCATATTTTAGTGCGTTTTGCATGATTCAGTGATATTTTTTTAAATTTAGTGATTATTAGTCTAATATTCAGAAGTGAGTTTGTGGTAAAATTTAAATATTTAGTGTACTAAGTGATAGTGCTCATTAATATTATCCATTCAGCTATGTCCGACACCAGATGAGTGCTTCAGGTATACAAAAGTCAAGACAAAGGAAAGTATTCAACGGACAGGCAAGACAACTTATCTGTTCAGTACAAGAATATTTTGAAAAAGAAAAAGCAACGTGGATCCACAAAACGAACGTTAAATGAGTAAAAGTAAATAACAGTTGTGTTTTCAATTAACAGTTTCGATATATCTGGCGAGTAGTACGGTAAAAAATTACGAAAAATGTGCGGAGCGAGGAGACAAAACACCTACGGAGAATGGACTGATTTTTGGGACACAATGGCAGATAAGTAAAAGCTTGAAAGAAAATAAAAGAAGAAAATAAATAATACATTCATTCAAAATTAAAGAAAAAAATGGCAGCCTAAAATATATGTTCAATTTAAAGATAGTGAGCTCACTAAAGGGGTTTTTAAAATTTTGTAAGTTATAAAAGAATATATATGTGTGAGTGAAACGCTGGTTTGTGTTCCAATATTAAATTTATTTTAAGAGCTTATCATTTTATTGTGAGTAAGTAAACTCGTATATAAGAAGATTAAAGGTAGAAATAATTATTGCTCATTAACAAGTTTTGTCACTGACATGATTGTCTTTTAAATGTGTTAACCGGGGTAAGGGGGAGAAAAGAATAATTTGTTTATGACAAAATTGAAATACTTTAGTAACCAATAAAATTTAAATCATTGGTGAACAAGTAAAGTTTTCTTTATTTCGACAACCATTTCTGCCTTTTTGAGTTCGCCGAAAAGAATCTGGCCCGAAATGGTAAGTACATATTTTGTTTCTTGTAATTGGTACAAATGCAAGATGGCGCCCGAAGAAATTTAGAAAGTAAACAATGAATTAATTAAGTTTTAAAGTGACATAAAGAGTTATATCACAATTGGCTTCCGAAGGCAGGGACATTTTATATAAAATATTTTTATATAAAAATAGGTCTACTTGGGAGAGCAGAAATGGTTGTTTAAGGTAAATGTGTGTAAACAATGTGTAAACATAAATAATAAAGTTATGTTACAGTGTTATCAATGAATGTTTATAATAGATAAGTAAGAACTAAATAACAATGATGAATACTAATGAAAATATTAACAATGAGGTCAGCTTCACTGACAGCCAGACAGAAAGTCAAATAAATAGAGACTCAGGAATTCAAACAAATGAAAGTAATGTTGATGAGTCTAAAATAAGGAATGAAATTGAAATTCATTCAGCACCCATTTCAATGAATCAAAATAGAAAAGTTGACGACAGTAGTATGTTAAAAGATTTGTATAGTTTGATAGGTAGTATGAAAGAAAGTTCAGAGAAACAACACAATGAAGTCAATAACAAATTTGATAAATTAAGCAGTGACTTTGAGAGTCGTTTTAATATAAATGAAAGTAATTTTTTCGAAATAAGAAATGAAATGAAAACAAGTTAATAAAAATGTCGAGAAAACCAATGAAAAATAGAAACTAACTTTAACAGATTAGAACAGAGTGTTGAGAAAGTGGTAAAGTCAGTAGGGGAACGGATTAAAAGTAAAGTAAAGCAGATAATAAACAAGAAGTTAGGTGACAATGTTATAGGTATGACAAATATTAATGATGACAAAATAGTAGAAGAGGTAGTGTTAGATAGTAAAGTATCGAATAGTGATGATAATGATGTTAATTACAATTCTGAGGTAAGTAGGAGTGAGAATTATGACAATATAAGTGAAAATATGATGTTAAAGAATAATGGGGTAAATATTGAGAGTACTGATGAAGTTTTAGAATGTAATAATGGAATGTTAATGTGTGTTTATGAGTCAGAGAGAAAGTGGAAAGATAGTATAGAGGTAGAAGGGTGGCAGAGGGTAAATTTTCCCCAGGTTCATTGTGAACCAAGGTGTTTACAAATGTTGTTGTTGAAGGGCAAGAGTCCCTTGTTATTGGAAGACATGAGGTCTTTGAGTTGTTCCCCGAATTTTTATGAGTTAGTGCCCTCTGTATGGGATGGTAGAGAAAGTGTGATATGGTGTTATAAAGAGACAGAGATTTAGATAGAGAGTTGTATGTAAATAGGGAGATAGAATTATATCGGTTGAAGAGAAATTATAAAGAGTTGAAAGAGAGGTTAGAATTGAAGGAAATAGATGATATAAAATACTTACCTTGTAAAATAGAGATGGATAATTATTTTGATGATGATGATGATAAAATAACTGACTTTATATTGAATAAAAATACTGATGGAGACAGATCTGAGATCACAAATGTAGACAGGTTATATGAATTAATAGATGATGTTGATTTTTTTTTTTTTTGCGGGGGAGGAAAAATGCATTATGCACCATCAGGAGACACCCGACTGGTCTCCCGGCGTGTGGGATTCGCACCCACTAAAAAACCTCCACGTTACAGGCAGGGACCCCCCCCTGGAACAACTATTCGTATGGCTTCAGGGTGGCACCTCGTATTGTGCCTACAAGGCTTCTACAGCTTTATCTATATCATCGACCTGTGATACGGTCCAGTTCAGGCTTCTTTTGCCGCAGGACCATCCTCATGAAGGTCACAACCATGTCCCAGTTCTCTTTGCTGTTGAGCATGACGCCTATGATGTTATCAGGCGTCATGGGGCCAATCTCCGATTCGAGCCCTCGCCTCTCCAGCACCCACTGTTGACACTCGAAAAAAGTATGATGAGCGTCATCAGAGTCTGAGTCGCCATACACGCACGACGGATCCTCCATCTTACCCATCCTTCGCAGGTATGCACAGAAATAACCATGCCCTGTCAGGAATTGAGTAAGGTAATAATCTACCTCGCCGTGCGTTCTGTCCACCCATTCAGGGAGGTTCCCAATCAGCCTCGCCGTCCACCTAGCTCGACTCTCCTGCTCCCATCGTAGTTGCCAGCTCCGCATGGAGTGTGCCCTGGCCACTGCTCTTGCTTCTACAAACCCCAAGTCTTCCTTGGTTGTGTAGACCCTCCTTCTCTCCTCAGCCATCAGATCTATTGGCATTACTCCAGCGACGACCAACACTGCTGGTTCCGACACCGTTCTGTAGGAGCTTGCAATCCGAAGTGCTCCTCTTCGTTGTACCACGGCCATCTGCTTGCGGTATTTTTCTTGCTTCAGTGCGTCAGCCCAGACCTCGCATCCGTAGAGGAGAATCGAGTTGGTCACCGACATCAGCAGTCGTCGTCTTCCTGCAGCTGGGCCTCCGACATTTGCCATTAGTCTGCTTAGCACAGCAACCACCTTAGCGGCTTTCTCCGAAGAACATCGAATTTGCTCCCAGTAGGAAAGCTTAGTATCCAGGTGCACCCCTAGATACTTCACCGCTGGCTTTGATATTATCGCCTTTTCCCCCACCACGAACTGTGTGATTGTGGGTATACGTCGACGAGTGAGTAGCACAATCTCTGTCTTCTCCGTCACAAGGCTCAGATCGTGTTCGTCCATCCAGTTGCGGACCCTGCGCATGACCTGGTTCAGCATGCGCTGCGCCTCCTCTGCGTCTCTCGCGGTGATCACGGCAGCCACGTCAGCAGCATATGCTACCAGAAAGGTATCATCTGGCATCTCCATCCGGAGGATTCCATCATAGAAGGCATTCCACAGGTCGGGGCCCAAGATAGAGCCTTGAGCTACGCCTCCTGTTATCTCTCTGCTGCGTGGCCCATCTGCTGTGTCGTACCGGAGCTCCCTGTCCCTCAAGTAACTAGATGATGTTGATAATGGCTATTATAATAATAATAATAATTTGTATGTGTATAACAATGATTTATGTTATAAAAATGTTAGATATTTATATGATGATGGAGGTTGAATTAAAAAATCAGTGTATGAACATTTTTAAATATTGTAATTTATGGTTCTGACCTTGCTAACTTAGAAAATGAAGTATGGTAAACTGAAAAATAATGATGAAGAATTGTAAATAAATTAATAGTGAAGTTTATTGTATCTATGTTGTAAGATGTACTTTATGTAAACAGTGTGTGTAGGTAGTAGAAATTGTTTTAATATTAATAATATTATTTTAATAGACTAAATAAATAATGAGAGTTGATGCTAAATGACTTGTAATTGTTTTGGAGTAAAGTAATTAAAATAGGTTGTGTTTTCAATACTTGATGGAATTTAAATAATTTGAGATGTTTAAAATATTTTGATTGATTTAAAATGTTATATAATTGAATTTTGATGATGAATTTAAATTATTTTATGTGATTTAAATTTGATAATAATTAATAAATAAATAAATGTTAAATTGTGTTTAGTTTGGGGAATAACATGATTGTTAAAATGTTTCAGAAGGTACATGGAGTTATTAGTGTTGGATGTTTATATTTGTTTGCCTATGATAGTGTATGAGTGATGGACCATATGTAAGTATGAATTCGATAATGACCTTGAAGTAAAGTAAAAGAGTTATAATGGCACTAAATGAGTTTGAAAGAAGCTAACTTAGGTAAAATATTATTGAAATGATACAAAATGAATGTTAATAATAAATTTGAATTTTGGGAGAAACTAATGGTCCAATAAATGTTAAATAATTTAGAGTATAAACAAAAAGAGTTAATAGAAAATTCAAGTTGTAATGATGACGATTTTTATAAAAATTATTTAAATGTGAATTGTTTGGTTAAATGTAGCAATGATATTGTTCATGTTTATTATGTTATATTATACAAGATATATGGGTAATTTTGGGGGGTTGTGTGGTGTTAATAGATGTGAAATAATTATGGAAAGTAGAGACTGCAGCAGTAGAAGGGTTTAAGTTTAGTTAGTAGTTATGCTATTGCAGTGGTGGCATGTGCCACTGCAGATAGCGATGAGTGTTGGTGGTAACATCAAGGTATGTTATCATCATCGGAGGCCAAACTGGCGTAATATACACTGCACAACTTGTTATATAATTTCATATTATATGTTGATTTGTTGCCGTGCAGTGTATCATAAAGATGAAGAGAACATGCCTGAGATGAAAGTTGATTTCCCCGCCTTTTCGGGCGATTACTGCCTTGCCAGCACTAATCGTGGTTTTGGACGACAGCCAGCTGTGGGCAGCAATTGTAAAACTGACCATGGTTGGTTGTGCTTGAAATTGGTATAGATTTGAAATTAATGGGAGGTGACTTAGGGGAAATCCCCGGAACTATGGAACAGCGGCTATCACTCTGTTCGCGTGGGAACAGTTAACCAGGTGATAGACCCGCATTAAGGTTGTCAATATGTAACTTTTAGATATGATGATATCTAGCATTTTAAAAAATGTAACGCAGAAGCAAGGACAAGGAGATGACAAAATTCCTCCAAAACTTCAGTCCTTGTGGACGCAACTGGACGCCACAGTCCAGGGGGGTCATAGTGTGTGTAGAAGGGGGGTTACTCAGGGGAGTAACGAATTAAAAATTTGTTGTAACTTAATAATGATGACTCGCTACTGAGCTGACTAAATAATTTTGTTTTGATTTGAGAAGTGGGTGAACTAGATGTTTCTTATATTGTGTTTATTATGTCTTATTGGGTTAATTGCATGTAGTATGTTAGGGATAAGGATTATAAAAATGTAATAATATTTTATAGAATAAGTTTTCAATGTGTTTAAAGATTTTAAATAGATAAATAATGGAATAAATTTGAGGTATTTAAGAATGTTCAATGGTTTGTAAAAGATAGAATTTGGGTGGTTATTATTTCGTTAGGACATTTAAATCAGTCCAAATTAAGTTTAGAAGGGGAGTTAAATAAAATAAAATTGTTGTGAATAAACGTAATGTAGAATTTGAGTATTGATAGTGACACAGTAGCTATGGGGAAAATATGTAGAGTAATGATTGATATATTGAGGTAATAAAGAAATGGAGATATTTTGTAGATGAAAGTGATGTAATGGGAGAGTAATTAGTTGAAAGGAGAATTTTGTAAAGGGGGTGTTGTGATAAGGAGTCCTCAATGAAAAGCGTTGTGGAGGGAGGTGAACCGTTATGCGCCGGAAAGGGTTACCTAGGGAGGGTCTGGGAACCAGATAAGGGAATGAGCATTGGGAGGGGAACACACATCCTGAGTACAAAGGGGTAGAGAGTATTTTGTTATAGGGGTAGAATTATTCGAAATGAGTTAGAGTAGTAAGTTAGAGGTAGAGAAGGGTTGGTAGATGTTTTGGTAGATGGGTGTCATACTATATAAAGAATTTGTAAGTGAGCGTTAGAGTCATAAAAGGGGAAAGATTATAGGTAAATGCCAAGTTGATAAAGTGAATTATTATGAATAACTGAGAATCACCCAAATTAATAAAGGAATAATAAATGAAAAAAAAAATTATTTTTTGGAAAAGTTAAGGGATAAATAATTGAAGATTAATTAATAAAAGTTCAATTGAGATTAAAATGTAATTTTTATAATTTTATATGCAAATTTAAAGATGTAAAGTGTGTAATTTTTGGTCAAACATAAATGCAAATTGTTTATTTTAGGGTAATAATAACAATGTGAATTATGAATATACTATGTTTTATTATGTTGTATTATGTTTGTTAGTGTTTAAGAGACTTTTATGAATTTAAATATTTTAGATGCAAATTGGGGATGAGAGAGATGTGTAATATGGTAATGGGAAATGTTTATTTAAATTCTGATGGGAATCAGGGCAATACTTTTGAATTTTGGGATAAAAGTTAACAAGAGAAAGTAGACAGAATGAGATTATGGAATTTTAAAATAGGTATCATGTTATGTTGTTAGGTATTCATATATATGTTAGAGGTTAAGAGGAAAAACCAGTGCTTCTTAATGCAAACCAGCACCGCTAAGGGGAAACAGATCAGTTAGGGATATAGGATTGTACAAGGCCACTAGTTGATATTTTGATTTGTTGTTTCAGTGTTTGGTGATGCTGTGGCGGCAGTCCTGAGCTGGCCAGCGCGTCAGAGCAGGAGCGTTAAGTACCTGGCTGACTTTATGGTGTTGGGATCTCGAGAGATAAGTCCAGTAAGGTCATTCAGGTGCGGTCACAGTCACTGGACCAAGGGTGAGTTAATTATATTTTTTGTTTGTAAACCGTAAAGGGGGTTGTGGCGACATATCCTGGCTGATCCCTTTAGCAAGTATGAATGTGTCAATGAGAGTTTTTATGCTTCGGCATAAAACCTCTCATTGAGGGGGTATTGTAACGGGACATTTTGGCCTACCCGGGGAAATAAATAAATTTGTATTTTAATAAAAATAAATAGCATTTTTATGATGTAATAATAATTTTGGGAAATATAAACATAAATTGAGAATAAAGGTAAATTTTATGGGTAACAAAATTGGCAGGAGTGATTTTAAATATTATTCATGAATATTATAAAGACGTAGTAAACAAACGGACGGAATTGTGTCAAGGTCATCTCCAGACGCGAGTAAAACAGTTATTTTGAGAAACAGTGACTAACCGATGATGTAACATCCAATCGAACGATATTACGCCAGTACTTACATAACGTTGGAATGCAGGAGTGTCAGGCGACCCTACTTTTGGCGTAGGGATACCAGGACTTAAAACAATGGAAATTTGTAAAACAGTCGCAGCCACTTTACAAAGTAGTGCCGTTCGTCTCACCCCAGTCTGTTATAACAAATTGTGCGAATAGCATGTATGAGTTTCGAAGCAAAAATACGGGTGCCTGTAGTATAAAAGAAAAATGTAAAATTTACGTGGATCCACAAAACGAACGTTAAATGAGTAAAAGTAAATAACAGTTGTGTTTTCAATTAACAGTTTCGATATATCTGGCGAGTAGTACAGTAAAAAATTACGAAAAATGTGCGGAGTGAGGAGACAAAACACCTACGGAGAAATGGACTGATTTTTGGGACACAATGGCAGATAAGTAAAAGCTTGAAAGAAAATAAAAGAAGAAAATAAATAATACATTCATTCAAAATTAAAGAAAAAAATGGCAGCCTAAAATATATGTTCAATTTAAAGATAGTGAGCTCACTAAAGGGGTTTTTAAAATTTTGTAAGTTATAAAAGAATATATATGTGTGAGTGAAGCGCTGGTTTGTGTTCCAATATTAAATTTATTTTAAGAGCTTATCATTTTATTGTGAGTAAGTAAACTCGTATATAAGAAGATTAAAGGTAGAAATAATTATTGCTCATTAACAAGTTTTGTCACTGACATGATTGTCTTTTAAATGTGTTAACCGGGGTAAGGGGGAGAAAAGAGTAATTTGTTTATGATGAAATTGAAATACTTTAGTAACCAATAAAATTTAAATCATTGGGGAACAAGTAAAGTTTTCTTTATTTCGACAACCATTTCTGCCTTTTTGAGTTCGCCGAAAAGAATCTGGCCCGAAATGGTAAGTACACATTTTGTTTCTTGTAATTGGTACAAATGCAAGATGGCGCCTGAAGAAATTTAGAAAGTAAACAATGAATTAATTAAGTTTTAAAGTGACATAAAGAGTTATATCACACAGCCAGCACTCTATAGAAGTTTTGTGCTGAAATGTGTGGCACTAAAAGTGTTAAATACAATCTGGAAACAGCTCAAGTTTATATTTTCTCTAAAAATGACAAAAGCATCCTATATAATCCCTATGTATTTTCTACAATGTGTAGATGATACACTAGTAACATACAGTACACTTAACATACAAAAGAGAGTGCTAGTTACCAAACAGTCTAATATTAATATTACACAATATGTTTTGTACCTCATGTATTATATAAACCATCTTTCTGCTCTGTGTGTATGTGTGTGTGTTTTGCCTTAAACACTCGATTAAAAATAACAGATCCATAGAAAACTATATTTCGATATTACAAAAATAACATTAACATTTCATCAACAAAAACTACAATATAAATATAAACTACACTTTTTCTAGTAATTGTCTAAACACTACAGGTGTTAAAATAATTTATCGAGTCTTCAAGTCTGAGCAATAAACTTGTATATGTAAATTGTTCAATATACAAATACATTTTTTTGTTAAAAACTAGTATACTGAGGACCCAGATGAAGCCTGTTCTCCAGGACGGACGTGATCTGCATCCCCCACAGAGACACAGTTCTAGCAATTAATTCCCTTAATAGGCTGTAATTGATATCTAACTTGTTCATCCATGAATGATCAAGCTGACTTTTCAGATTACTACAAGTTGTACACAGCTCTTTCAAATCATCCTGCCAAACACACAATGAAGTAATTAAAATTATATACTTTAATTATAACAGATTTTTATGTTGTTGTACAAAGTGTTCTTTTAATTGTTTCAGTTTGGTTTACTTTTATCAAATAATAATTTTGAACATCCTGTACTATAATATTACAAGAAGACATACTATCTATAGCTGTAAAGACATGGTCAGGCAGTGGATGGGAAAACTGACTGATTTCATGCAAGCTACACTTCTCTACCTTCCCGTCTGAAGCACTCACTGAAACAAAAATATATTTTTTATAGTGTGTTGAAGGACTTACCACATTAATTTTATTTCCAATTCTAGCTACCATACTATCTGCAAGTGTCATAATCTGGTATAATTTCTGATGGGGCTCTTCGTGTATATCTACAGCTGAATGCATCATATTTAGGAGTGACCTCACTGTGACTTCACTGTTATCAGTGCCATTAAATTTTACATTTAACAATCTCTGAAGCAGCGTACGTGACAAATGAAGAGATATTTGGTGACCTCTCTGAGACTCAGGTAGTAAATTTGTACATACAAAGAGAGTGTTTTGTATTCCAAGAGTGTTCAACTTTACTGATGTGATTAGTTCATTTACCTAAAAACATTGAATTATCCTGTTAGTTCCCAAATCTTCTCAACAATAATCACACACGTGCACACATATATGCAAGCAGATCTATTTAGCCTTCTAGTTTCAATTGTTCATAATTTATTGTTATGTAAAATTAAATTAAGCAATTGAAAGAAAATCTGGTTAGCTTTGACTTTAATTAATGTATTTTTATTATTCCTAAGTTGCATCAATTTCAAGTTATTTGCACACAAAAACCTTTTCCAAATGATAAAAATTTTGTAAAACTAGGGGATTTTTAAATGTGTACTTCTCAGTTGGAGCAGGTTTTAAAAACACAGACTTTAAAATTACGACAGCATACCTTTGATAGAGTACTGATTTTTTTTTAAATACCTGTATTGTTCTGAACACAAGCCACACTTTTTCTCCATAAAACAAGGTCACCAATTTGACCTGCAGTTAGCATTCGCGGGCTAACAAAATTAAAAGTTATACCTAACTTCTGACATGACAAACGCTTTTGGTACCTATGAGATGTTTACTGTCTAAGCAACAGCAGTTTTTTTGGCTGTTATTAACTCTGGCATTATGATTTATGTCTGCAGGCTGTAAATTATAACGGTGAACTGAAACAAGAATAGGAAGAAAAAGTGAATGTGACACACACACAGTGCTCACAACCTTCTGCAAATGGCAAGGCAAATGATGTGTAGAGGGGTGTGGTGAGTTGCATGTTTCTAATAAACTATCAGCATTGTTTTCTGATGTATCAGAGAAAACATTGCTTATCCGTACTTTGTTTATATTTGGTTACTCAGCATTTTTTTTTTTTTTTTTTAGCGCACAAGCACACAGTTAAATAAAATTCTAAAAAAAAAACAAATAATACATACAATGCAAATTATTAATTAACTGTAATACAATGCAGAAGAAACTTGCAATTTTGAAGCTGAAAGAAAATTCAATATTGATTAATCCTGTATTCAATGATGGAGAAAACATAAGGAATGGCTTTTAAATGTAAATACTGTGTGACGAGTATTCACAGGACCTCAAGTTGGACATTTTTTAGCAGTAAAGTCCAGCGTCTGTGAATACAAAAGGCTTTTAAAGAAGCCAAGGAATCCCTGTCACTAGACATGTTTTAAAATTAAAAACTTTGGAGATTCCAAAAGAATTGAATGTCTCTGGTTTCAAAGCTAGCTTCAAATGGATAAGACGAATGATGTGGTGAAATGGATTTGCACTTAGACAATGTTCATCACTCACACAAAAAGTATCAATAACTACGAAGAAAAACTCCTTCAGAACATATGGGAAATGAAACAAAATGCCATAGGCTACTTTTTCACATGATCCCTAACTTTATGGCAGACAAAGGGAATGAAATCTGTAACTGTAAAGACTACAGGAAATGAAAAATTGTGTGTCACTGTAATGGCTACTGCACTACCTGATGGACGAAAGCTTCTACCAAATATTAAAACAAAAAAACATGCCAGAAGAGAAGTTACCATTGGGTATAAATTTTCGCTGTCATGAAAAAGGCTGGATGACACATGATTTTGGAATGTTTCTTTTCTACTTACTTTTATTTTTATTTATACAAAATCAGCTGTGGCTGGCGTCTACTTATTCGGACGCCATCTTGAAACCATTGCCAACTTCGTCGAAAGTACTTACCCAAGGTTAAGCCAAGGTTCTTTGAGGGCGTATTCAGAAAGCAGACCTGGGTTATTTTGAATTAAATAAATTGATTATTTGTTTTCATATGACATTCTCTTTTATTCTTAATTGCATCACAACTACATTAAACTTTCCCTTAATATTTTTAATTATACAGTCATGAAACAAGATATAAAAACTGATCAATAGTAATTAATAAATTTGATATTTTTGTATATATATCATCAACACAAGAAAGACTGCTCAGGAAAACCTTAAATTAAACCATCAATAAAAGAGACGCAAACCAGCGCTTCTTAAATTTATGACATAATTTTCACCCCCCCCACACACACGCACCCTATGCCCTTAGGATATCTCCATTTTAGTACTCAAAACTTTTCCTTCAATAAAATTAAAAAGAATGATATTAGATTTTGTTTGACCCTTGTTAAAATTTTGTTTTACCCCCGAAGGTTACTTATCTGAGAATTAGTCTGAAACAGTCCAACTTCCTGATGTACTTTCCATCACGCTGCACATTTTCTTACTTTTACTGCTTTTTATCTATTCACCATTTAACCCAAAACTGTTACTTCATTTTGTACTATTTAAAAAAAACTGATTTCTTTCACACTTTTACATTTTGTTTGTTTGGGCGCACCCGTAATTTTGTCTGCGGACTTTTTGTGACCGTACGGCACAAGAGTATAAATTCAACTGGGAAGACTGAACCTGGTCAAAAATCTTAGCTGGAGGGGCGATCACATGGTCTCGTTCCTTTGTTTAATTTCTGTTACGTAGCCAGATTTTAAGGCATGGCTGACCCCGACACACATTCCAGAGTTAGATCATCATGGGATGGGCTCATGACGTTGTGTGGCCTGACTCAAAATGCATACAGTTCAAAGTTCATGTTGCTAAAAATAGCTGCCTTCCGCTGCTAGTTCGACGACCTTGACGCTACCTCGTATACTGCTGTTTCCCCAATACAAATTTACAAATAAAATATTGATATTCCCAATATGTCTCTGGACGGCAGTATTTGTACCATCACAATATTATGGTATATTGGGTAAAATGTGTATGGACCAAACGGCCAGGTGCATAAGTAAAAAACATGGTTTGTTATTTCCAGATTCGTTTCATGGTCACACTCCAAATAAAATAAGAAAATTGTTTATGAACACTGATAATGCCGCTATTCCTTGAGGAATGACATTCAGTTGCCGGTGATGAGTCTTGTAGTAAATAAACCTTTTAAAGGCAACCTGCACCATTTATATAATAACGGGTTAATAGCAGAAAATCATTCTTCGACTCCTACAGGGGGAAAAAAAAATACATCTGTAACAGAACTTGTTAATTGGATCAAGAGTGCGTGGAAAAGCATCCCACCAAATTCTTAATTTGTGGTTTCAAAAAGTGCTCCATATCAAACTGCATGAATGGAATGGAAGATCTCATTTGTGAAGAGGACAAAGTGACCATCTCTAGGGACTAGTGACAGTGACTGTGATTAAAGTGAGAATATTTTTTAAGTGCACAAAATATAAACTATTGTACACTACTATAAAATAAGTTAATAATGCAAAAGTACAATTATCCTAAGCAGTAAGTAAATAATAATAATGTAACAATAATGTACTTTTAACTACTATTTCTTTCTTCATTTTTAATAAAAATTTAGTAATTTTTATTCAAACACTAACTTTACACTTTTTCTCAAATTTTTAACCTTTACCATACAGTAATTTTTGAAATGAAGAAATTGTGTCATTGGCACAATATGGTAAGTATTAATAAAGATATTTTTTACGTAGGACTCTTATTTTTAGAATTAATATTAAATATATTGCAAAAACACCAAATTTTGAAGTATTAAAAAAACACAATTTTCTCTATCTCAGTCAATTTCTATAAAAACTGAACACGAAAAATTCTCAAATGTCAAAACTCAATTATAAATTCATAACTTGAAGAAATTTGTGAAAAAATGGTAACTTGACATTTTAAGATATTTTGAAAATTTGTATTGTCACCCCTTCAATCCCTAACTTACGGGCGTTGACCCAATAATTTTTAGGCACTGTTTACGTCCTAAAGAATATTATTTTAAATGTATTCCTACATAAAATCGTCCCTTAAAAAGCTCATATGAACAAAATCTCAATATTATTACAATTTTATTAATAATAAATAATATTTTATTTTTTACAGAAGATAATTTTGTTAATTTGTTTTTACACTGTTTCGACAGTATTTATTACCCCAGAAATACTTCTGAAGATGACAGTAAAGAAGACTGTTGAAACAGTGTAAAGACAAATTAATAACAATATATTCTTGCAAAAATATTTATTTTAACAATGATAATGACAAGAGTAATACTGAGTAATTATGAATGTTACAATTTTATATATCATATTCATGTTACCAAATTATAACTATGTCTGCAGGTATATTTTGCTTATTTGTTATTGCTGTATTTGAACCTGACATACGAGAATGTCTCACAGAATATATTTACAGATGTAATTATAATTTGATAAAATATATATAATACACAAAACCTGCATGAAATGTCAATAGTTACCTAAGGAGAAAAGATTAAAGTATGTACAGTCTTCATTTTATTATTATTATAAAAATGGTCTTATGTAAGTGTCTATCTCTTTTTTTAATAACATATTTACAAATTTTTATACTTATTACTATAAATAATAACACTGCCCAACAATGTATCGGTAACACAGACCAAATTATCATTTATACGATTTATTTTTCTTGTAATTTAAAGATCAACTATTAGAAAAGTCTCAGCACATCATATCCTTAATTGCCACCCTCTACCAGAATTTAGTATTTTCACTAATCAGGAAAACTAGTTTTCCTGAACTAGGAATAGACCATAAACCTACAGGTTGGCGCCTTTTTATTGATTTATCTAAACATAGCTTAAAAGCAGTTTTACTCCACAATGGAAACAAGGGCTACCAATACCAGTTACTGATTCAATTTTGATGAAGAAACATGTTGTTACGAGAAGCCTACCGAACAACCCAGAACATTCTCCACTCCCCCCGACAACTGTGGTAGCTGCTGCGTCATTCAACTACGTGATTCTAGTGAGTTCCAAGAACACTTGAGATAAGCATTAATCCACTAGTGTGCAGTAAGGAGGCAAAGCTGTACTGCACCTCTCCGGGGCCTATATAAAGCTACAGCAGGCGGATTGTCAGTTCAGTTACATGAGCGACTTTCGCTAGTGTGGATTGAGTGCTTGTCAAAGTGAAGAATTATCGTGTTATGTGTTTTATAATTGTGCAAGACTCTATTAGTAGACATTGTTTATTGCGTGTGAACAATTTTTATTTGATTTGTTATAACAGACTGTGTTGTTAATTACAAACTGTTTAACTGTGAAAATTAAAGCTGGTGATTAGTGACTTAATTGGTGTCTTGTACTTATTTTGTTTCCACTGTACCTATGACGATCGAGTAGACCGTCGTAACAATATAATATGATGACCATTTTGAATTCAATTAAGTACAGACAGTTTAATTGGCAAATCAGTGGGCATCTGAAGGTCATACTTATGTTAATGTGCCTTGAAAGTGGGTTCACAAAATATTGCTGTTTTCTTATATGTTCATGGGATAGCACAGCAACACAACAGTAATTTGTAAAATAAGACTGGCCAAAAAGAGAACATCTCTTAGACCAGGTGATCAAAATGTCTTACACACCGTTTGCCCTTCTTGTTGAACTAGCAGAAATGATTCTTCTTCCTCCGCTTCATATCAAGTTGAGATTAATAATATTTTTTGTAAAATCCACGGGTAAGGAAGGTGAAGGCTTGAAACATTTAAGAGAACTTTTTCCACAATTAAGTGAAGCTACAATAAAAGAGGGTATATTTACTGGGCCTGATATTAGAAAAGTGATTCACAACTCTGCTTTTACAAGAAAACTCAACCTGAAGGAATTAGGAGCATTGAAATCATTTATAAAAGTAGTAACAAGAATTTTAGGCAACAAAGAAAGAAGAAAACCTTAGAAGTGCTTCTTAAGCCCTGCCAAATCATGGGATAATGGATGTTGCTGTAAATACATTTTCTACATTTGCATATTGATTTCTTTCCAGAAAATATTGGCACGGTTAGTGGTAAACAAGGAGAGAAATCCCACCAGGACATTAGGACCATGGAGACCCAATACCAAGGGTCACTTGGACCCAGCAATGATGGATGACTATAGCTGATTTCTAAAAAAAAAAAAAGAAAGAAATAAGAAATTGATATATTTACAGCATGTTACCCTTATTTTATTTTATTTTTATATAGCTTAACATATGCTTAAGCAGTTGAATGTAATGTTATTTTGCGATAAATAACAAAGGTACTTAATAAAACGAATGTTCGAATTTTTTTTTTCATTTTTATGATATGTACAATGTTTTGCTTATAACAAAAAAAAACATACAAGTTACAGCTTGTCTGCAATTTATTTTTAATTTTACACTGTGAAATTAATAATAAATAGGTAATTTCATTAATGTTGCACAAAAAAGTGACGAGTAACTATATTTTATATAAAATATATAGTCAAACTTACTATTTACTGAGTAAATTTAAACATAGAACCTGAAAAATAAACTCATAAATACGTACAAGTAGTCAAGAGTATATCAGTACTTACAATGTTTACCCATACACTTTCAGATACAGCATCAAGTAATGCCCCTAGTGCTCTTTTGAAGTTGAATACATACTCATGAAAATTTGAATCAAGTGCTGATATTATTAAAATTCTGAATATAACAACAATCTCTTGTGGTTTCAGCAATTTGAATGTGTGGAGTATATAATAAAGAACCTACAAAAAAAAAATCATGTCACTTCTGATTCCATGTACAAGAAAACAATATTACTCTTATAAATGTATAAATTAATACAATCCTATTCATACAAACAAAAATATAAATACACAAACACATATGCACAAAATTATGTGCGTGTGTGTGTGTAATTGTTGTAATTAATAAATATTTAAAAATCGCTAAGCTAGCAAAAAAATTAAATGGAACTCATAAAAATATTATCAATCATTGTATAATGTATACTTTACTAAGGACAAAAGCAAAAGGTAAGCTATATTGTAAGTTCTCTGCCTACTACTAAAAGGAATTACCATTTAGTTAAAGGAATTGCACCAGTTTTAGTTATAAGAATTTGCATTAAAATTGGTCAATAAATTTATTTCATGGTATATTTTTAGGTCTCTGTACAGACTCACTTTTCCAGAACAAAGGAATACAGGAATATTTCTTGTCTGTTACTGGGTTGTTTAACTAGCTGTAACTCACCAATTCACACCTAGTTTGAAAAAAAAAACATGGACTTCTAAGCAAATACCTACATTCATAAGAATAAGCTACAGGAGGTATCAACATGAAAACTAACAAGAACCCACAAGACATTACTGTGATTCAAGCAGAATTTTAGGTAGCAATTAACAGTATAATGACAGATTCTTCTTACCAGAATTTTCTGTGGCTGCATTACGATAGCCAGAAAGTTTAAAGTTTTTGACTTTCCCCTTAAAGAAGGGCCAGTTGCACCATCTAATATATCTAATTTATCAGGTTATGATAAAGAACAAATAGTCACTGCCAGAATTCGCAGTGACTGCATTACAGCAGCCAGAAGTTAAAAAAAAAAAATCGCTCGTTCAATAAAACTGCTTAGTTACATATATATTGTAACGTAACAGAAATGCGGTCCTCGACGTTACATAAATAAAATATTAAAATTAGAATAGGGAAGAAAATATTTTAATTTTCCACACTTATAGAAAGAAAAACTAATATTGACTATTTCAGAGTAATTGATGTTGTTAAAATAGATAAGAATGAGTAAATAATGTACGTTCTAAGTTACTCAAAAATAATTGTTATGAATTGTATGATGTTATGTTATTATCATGACTGTGATGTTATAGTTTGTGTTTTCATGTGAAAGTTTTCTTGTTGAAAGAATTCAAGTAATTAAGTAATATGTATTATTCATTTACTGTTGTAGAACTGTGGTTGAACTCAGTTATTGACTATTAATTAATTTCATTTTTATGTGTTATCTATAGGTCAAGATAAAGTTGTTGTTAGATATTATAAAGATAATTATTTGTACACATGTACGTAGATAAAAGTTGATTATAATTGTAAACTTGGATAAAAAGGCTATAATTGTTAACAAGTTAAATTCAGAAGTAGATCGAGATATAATAATAGGCCTAACAGCCAATAACATTATATAATAAATCAGATCAGAAAGGTTAGGTAAGGAAATTAGTAACAAATACTAAATATAATTCAATGAGTTAGTAGAAATTAATAATAATTAATAATAAATAATAAACAAACTCAAACTAAACCAATTATGGTAATGCCATAGTGCAATGATACTGATAGATAATGTTTGGTAACGAAAAAATAATATTTATTAAAAGAAACAGACTAAGAGTGAAAACCCGGCAAAATATATAGGAATTAGTAAACAAGCTATAAATAAGATTATATTCTGATATAATGAATGTTTAGTAAGGAATTATTTTGATGAGTGGAAGAATATTATATGAAATGATTACAATATAACACAATATCGAATAAGAATAAAAAAAGTTGTTGCTATGGACAACAAGATGGATATATTTTGTTGATTTGATTATTGAATTTTATGACATGAACGAGAAGAGTTTAACTAAGAGAGATATTCAATAAAAAACTGAATTAATTTGGAATACTAAATACATCAAACGTTACAATAAATGAATGACAAATTGCAATAGTTTGGGTCAAATAACCATTAACCAAATTATCTAATTGGATAGTATAAAATGATAATAAGTAACTAAAATTAAAGGAAGAACTTGGATTGCCCAATATCAGATCATGAACAGAATGTTACATTAATGAAGTAATAAAACCAGATAAATAACTACCTGCATAAAGATTTAATCCTCTAAAACAAATGAAACTAAAATAACCACCAAATCACATTGGAACTTGCAATTTACACCTTCCAACAGAAAAACGTATTTGGATCCGGAGTTCGTCGAAGCACGTTACCACAAACTTGGACATTGGTGAACAAAAGGAGCGGTAATTCTGCAACACCCAAGGATCAAGGATTCCACTTTATTTACAACTTGGGAGACAAGATGGACGAAGATCATTTCATCTGCTCTCGATACGGACCAAACAATAATAGAGGTTAGACGTGAACAGCCTCCTCGAGCTGCGATGTCCAGCGGACGGTAAAACTTCAATTACTTAAATAATATTTAATAAAATAAAAACTTTATATTGTAATACCTTGTATTCCTATTTATGTATTTTCTGATCTTCCAAACAGTTGAAAGAACCTTCACGCCCTGTATTTAAAATAATTATAAAAAACCATACCGGTAACTGAATTTAATATAAAACCTTGTACCGATCGATAATCGATTAATTCAGACTTATAGCCTTTTCATATCTAAAGTAAGAACAATCTTGTTGGATATTAAATAGTAAAAAACTAATAAAGGATCATTACAGAATTTCAGTATCTTCTCATTTATGTATGATTTAATGGAGAGTGAATAAGAAATAAAATAGATAGAGAGTATAACCAATAATCATCGTACGTGGTGGGTTAACCTCCAAAATTCCCTTGTCTGGGAACCACAGCGCTATTCGCGGACTTCTCAGGTATTAAAGAGAGGAGAATTCCATACGAAATTTCTCTCATTCTCTTCAAAGCAGAATAGGCTTGAGCTGAATTTTCGAATAACACCCTACCTGCATAAGTTTTACTCACACCAACACCCTTATATTAAATAGAAGGATAAGGTAGATATAATTAACAACATCACGACACCTAATAAATTAAAATTCAATATAAATTGGTATATTAATTAATTAGAATAGAGAACAGAAACAGAGACGTACGTACTCGGTAAATTATAAATTGACGAACCCAACAGTGGGGCTTAAAACGACCACACAGTAGAAGTTATAATATATATATATATATTCAAAGCACTCAACATTGAAAATACACAAAAAACTAACACATACACCACAATCACACACAATAAAACCAATTTGAAATACCAGAAGCCAACAGGAAGCCACAATAATAATAGTCAACCAACAACACATATGTACTTCACCAGACAAAAAAACCGGAAGGCTGAGGATGGGTACAAGATAGTACCCGAAACATGTTCCTAATAAGGAAAAAAAGGTATATCTTGAAGTAAATTTATTTATAAATATTAAATGTAATATAAGTCCTCAGTTTTAACTTAACCATTTGTCTGTCTCTTTGGGGTATGACTCAATATAACACAATAACTTTGAAGGCATCACTGGATTTTCGTAAAACTTTGTATATGTGTTCAAACTTTCGCCATCAGAACCCTATAGTTTTTAAGATGTGATTCCTCCAAACAGAGCAGGAGGCAAAACTGTAAGAGGGTCAAAATTATGAAAAATTCTCATGTGGGGTATCAAATTTACAGGGAATTTTAACTACAATCTGAATATAATGATCATTTTTGAAAATTTCAAAATTTTGGTCATCAAAGCTCAAAAACTGGGTAAAATTTTGATAAAATCGCCAAATGTGGGATATCAAATTAAAGACAATTTTACCTCTAAGATTGAAATGTAGCGTTAAGTTTTGGAAATTTAAAATTGTTGAACCCAGGGCCCAAAACGAGATTAAAAATCTTAATGAAGTTGTGAAAATCCAGTAGGGTGTCAGACTAAAATAAACTGTATCCCAACTGTGAATATTTCGAATTTCTAGTGTTTATTGTACAATTGTGTGCTCTACAATACTGTTATAGTACAGTAAAATTGAAAGTTAAGGGCATATGCGCAGAAACCAATTTATGGATGGACGAGTCCACTTTGAAATTGTGAATGGCGGGAGGGTACAGAGAATCAGCTGGTAAGCAAGTGAACGAGTTGCCGACTTGTGTGTGATGTTTTAGTTACCCGTACATTGTTAGTTACTGTGTGACGTACTATCTCAGTCTTGCATTTATTATTATTATTTCACTTTATTATTAATTGTATCGTTGTTTTACAGTCACTCATATTTATTAGTTATTTAATTTTTTAGTTAATTTCTATTGGTAGTTTTTATTCTGTAATTAAGTATTATCATAATTATTTGTGTTATCATCCAGTAACGAGTAAATGGATACTTCTCCTTCAACTAGCAAAGACAGGAAAGTTATTCATAATCAAGCACAGGAAGTAATAATAAACAGTTTTTTGTTGTCCAGGATTAAAAAGATTCTTGCAATTAAATTAATATGAAGAACGGAAGAACACGTTCCTTTATGTAATGATAAACTGTAGAGATAGTCGAGTGTAATTAAGGAGTGGAAGTGCACAGTTTGCCAATTCCATTGCGATAAGAACGATCAGAGAGGCTGTAGTTTTTTATGTCTCAGCAGTACACAATGACAGATCCACACAACACTCAGATATGTTTATAAAACATTCTGATATGTAACAGCAACAAATTCCGATACATGTGAACAATACATATCATTTGCTTGATTTTAATAGTAATAGAATTACAATATTATTATTCTTATTATTATCTGATTTACGTCGGAAACTATAAACGTATAAGTCATTTTTTGAAGCCAGCTGTGTGATTGTAGGCGTGTGCGCGCGCGCGCACACACACACACAGATTCGTGGTGACACATTTACAAACAAACCTTAACATTCGCGAGTTTTTGTTACTATCAGAAATAATGTTCATAGGTTGGCTGCACCGTCGCTAATAACAACAATTCTCTTCTCACATCTCACAGCAACTCCCTCCACATCGCCTTTCCCCTCTGACCGTAAGCATTTTGCGCATTTCTATGCCCTTAACTTTCAATTTTGCTATACTAAAGCAATAGTAGCGTAATCGACATTTTGTAATTTTTCCCATATTCAAAAAATGATCTAATATTGAAATTTATGTAATAATAAATGTAGTTAATTCAAAATAGTGAGCAAGTTCTGCAGCTCAAAAAGTATATTACTACATGTCGACCCTTAACAAATTAGCAGCTGATGTACTCAACAGATTTGCAAAAAATACCAAGGTAGATGTAGGGCAAATATGCAAAAATGGAATATGGCAATGGAAAAAAACAGAGGATTTGTATGCAGCATATGAAGATTTTATCCTTACTCCATCATTAGGGTTCATAGGTTGAAGTGGTTGTGTTTATGACCTGGCAACTGAAAACCACAGGAAAGCAAATTAACTGTCCAAGGGATACCAAGTGGAGTAAAAGGGAGTTCTAAGGTTTAGTAGATAGGCAGTGTTTTGTAATCTCAAACAGTAAAGTATCACCCATTTTCAGGATCAGTCTTGATGAATGACAGTAGTGAAGTTGTGAAGGTACTTGCCTTTTACCCTTTTAATTAAATACTACACTCATATAATACTCACCGCTGCCAGAATTTTACTTACCGTCATATTCCCTGTGAAACTTACCTTTAGAAACAGCCCAGGTCGCCAACATATTTTTGGTTAAATATCGAAACCTTAACACTCTACCTTAATAAAAAAAATGGGACAATTTTGCAATCTGACTACCCCCCCAATAATAATTCAGAAGATATCCGGGAACGTTAGACGAATCTTGTAGCACAGAACATGAGGAAGTGGTAATGACGAAATAACTACGCTAACACATGGTTATATAAAACAAGACCCTTTAATTTCTTCTATTATTTGTTATTCGTCTGAATAAAATTATTACTCTATATTTTAGTGACTATCCATCTTTAACTCAAATCTGATTGTCTTTTGTAAATAGGAATAACACAAACCATTTATTTCCTATCTTATCTCTATTTCAATATTTAGTTTTACTAACGTTAAGGCTATCCCAGTTTGCTACACTCTCGCATTCATTCTTTAAAACCCCAATTATTTCGAGCTCTTTATTATTAAACTTTCATGAAATTATAAAATGTTACAATTATTTGTTTACTTATCCATCGTTGTGTAACACTGAAAGTAGGTACAAAAGTTTGAGTTTTACGCTTTAATTTTCTTCACTTCACTGCACTAACTCCATTCTGATATACGTTGTAACGGTACATAACCCAGTCCCAATAACTGAACTCTTGTACTACCATAAAGGTCAGAAATGGGTAAACTATAACTAGCTAAAAATTAAGTTATATCACTAAACATTATAAACAATATTGAAGTGATATACAGTGACAAGTGAGTTATAGTGTACCCAATGAGGTAATAAGTGAAGGTGAAGGGAACTTCTTACAGAATTGTGCTGTAGATGTGAGGATTATAGACTATAATAGTAGACTATGATACTACCAACTAATTATGTATTTTGTTTAGTTATTGTAGGATTTATATTGTGTAGGCAACAAAATTTAGTACATATGTTAATTTTATGTTTAATAAAATAATTGTGTTATTATATAAGATAACCCAGGGTTTTTTAAAAAATAAAAGATTTAAATATCAGATGTTAATAAAAAATAAAATAATACTGTATGAGGAAAATGGCAGAAGAAAATAGTTCAGTGTAAGAATACTATAAGAGATTAATAAATAATATATAAATTCATTTAAAGTTAATAATAATATTAAAGACTTATATCTAAAGTTATAAGAAAATAAACAGAAAACTATTATGTAAATCAAATTGGGGAAAGAAACCACAATTAAAAAGAATTATTTTTCTGTAAATCAAAAATAAATTTATAATAATTACAAACCGCCTATATACTAAAAAGTAAATAGCAGCACCAATAAAAAATGATATAAAAATTATGGGTTACTAAGAGTAACGAAATAACAAGTATTGTTTAATCGAATTTGAGATTTAAAACCGTCCGGTTGACAAAATGATGAGATAAAAATTTAAAAAAAAATACTTTAGAAATCTTTTGAACAGCACAAAAGTATTGCAATTTTAACTAACAGTATAAACATTAAGTACCACTACCTTAATTATCAAAGGTAACTTGCTATACTCCATAATAAAAGTGAAAAACCATTTGGAAGACCAGGCCTGGCCTAGCCGCGTTTCGAGTTTTTTTGACAAGATAGTATCTGACAGACGGTCATGAAATTACAAACAACTAAGAACACCATCTGAGAAACAGCTTCACACAAGTAAGAACTTCGAGAAGAGAGGTAATATAAACAGTTCTTTTAATATTTAACAAAGAAAACTCAAATCAAATTGTCGTTCAGTACAAAACTTTCCAAGTGTAATCACATGTTTTAATAAAAACAAAAACAATCTGCTCTCTTACGGACAAATCCGGAACTACGTAATAAGAGAATAAACAAATTTTCGAAGTTTTTCTATATTTGTAAAGCGTAGTATAATTATCCATTTCTGACCATCTCATAACAAAAAGAACTTACCCTTAACCCTGGGGAAATAAATAAAAGAATTATATGTTAATTGATGTTTAAATAAAAGATAAAATTGTAAAATCGGTCAAAACCAGATTTTATGACAATTCCATGTTTACTCAATGAAGTCGATATCATGTACTAGTTAATGAAAATATCGATTGTAATATTTGTATTTTGGCGGAAGAGAAAAACCAATAATATTATAAATAAATATTATTGAGAAATGATATTGAATAATAAAATGTGTTTCCTTTATTGTAGTGGGTAGTTGTAGTAGATTTCAGAAAAAATAAGAAGAGGACGATCCACCAGGTCGTATTCAGCAACAGTGTCGTTTGGTTAACCTATATTTGGAGACTAATGTCAAAATCAGCTGATTCGGTTCACGGCAAATATTTGAAAAAATTGAGAAATCGTCTACTGCGAGGGTAAACAAACGGTACTTGCTCTCTCTTCAAAAGAAGGCTAAACAACTTCCCTACTTGACCCAAATCACACACACTCGATTTCTGCTTTGTTTGGGTAACATTACCACCAACTTTATTTAAACCTCAGTCTTTATAATTCATAAGTGGCGATTGCTAAGAGGTGTTCTGACCGATCCGAGACTGTAAAAACGACGGACGTCACACACACACAAAAAAGGCGGTACATTACAGATTGGCGCTTACAACAGTGGGGGCTGAATTAACTAAACCCGTAATTGCAATACACTCTTGGAGAGGCGGAAACCTTTGATAAAGAGTCGTTACGTTACAAATTGGCGCTCAACGTAAGAGGGCTGTAATTAGAAAAGAATTTTGAGATATTCAATAAATTAATATACCAAAAAATCTAATTATCGTCGGCAGTTATGAGAAAACAAGAAATGCATAATACCAGAGGCAGATCGAAGAAGAGGGCAGAAGAAAAGGAGAAGGAAGAAGGTGGACAGGAACGAGAGATAGAAATATTTACGGACAGCGAAATGGAACAACCAATGGGTGATAAAGAAGAAACCGAAGTAATCACAGATACGGACAAGGAAATAGTTGAAGAGGATGCCCAAGGGGACCAACCAGACAAAGCGGTAGCCAGAGAAGAACCTAATTGGCAAGACATAATGAAATTTATGGCTGAACAGTTTAGAAAACAGGAGGAAACTTCAAAGCAAACCAATAACAAAATAGATGAAAATTTTAGAAAACGGGAGGAAAACTTAAAACAAACCAATGAGGAAAATAAAGAAAATTTTAGGAGACAGGAGGAAAAATTTGATAAAATAGATGAGAACTCAAGGAAACAAAATGAAACCTTGAGCGAAAAATTTGACAAAATAGATGAGAATTTTAAGAAACAGGAAGAGAACTCAAGGAAGCAAAATGAAACCTTGAGGGATAGTTTAAAACAAATTGAGAAAATAAACAAAGAAAATTTAAAACAATTTGAGGGTAAAATGGAGAATTTCAATAAGGAGTTAAGAGAAAATCTTGAGAGTAAAATTGAACTGGTCAGTAATATGCTTAACCAAAGAGTAGATGAATATAAGGAAGAGGCAAGAAGAAATTAATAGAAACTAATCAAAGATTAGATAAAACTAAAGAGAAGATGGAACAAATTAAAACAGGAGTCGAAGCACGAATGGAAAAGGAGGAACAAAATAATCAAGTTCGTGTAATGGCCATACGCCAAGAAAACAATGACCAGTTAGATAGTATCAAAGGCAGTCTAAACTGTAAATTTTCGGATTTTCATAAAACAGTAGAGAATGTCAAAAATCAGTATAATAGCCAAGCAGAGAAATTAGATAATTTGCAACAAATACAAACCAATTTACAATGTGATGTAGATAGAATAAGTTCTAGATCTGCATGCAACAGTCATCATGTTATCCAAGATAGTAAGGAAAGTGTAAACTTTCGGGATTATCGCAGAAACCCACTCGAATTTTTAGGGAGAGTAGACAAAATTTTGAACAGACCAAAGGAGAATCGATGGAATATGATCAAAGGTATATTAGACGAATCTTTCAAAAACATCAATGATAATTGGTGGACGGCAATCAGGAACGAGGTGTGTGATTATGGGGGTTTCAAAACAATGTTCAAACTTAAGTACTGGTCGGAGTCAGTACAAAACATTATTAGGGACGATATCTGTCATGGTAGGTATGACCGTACAATGGGACAAACACCTACTGCTTACTTTTTGGGGAAGGTGTGTATAGCAAAGTATTTAGACCCAAAGATCCCTGAAGAGTGTCTAGTGACCAAAATTGCGTACCATTTCGAAGAGAAGATCATCAGTGCCCGATTAAGTGGACAAATAAAACTATTGGAGGCATGGAAACGCTACTAGAAAATTATGAGCAAGAATCTTATTATAGGAGGAGTAGGTGGAGGTCAGGGAATACCGAGGAGCGGAAGCATGAACCACCAAGAGATAATCGACCTAGAGTAAATTATGCGCACGCTAATAACAATTATTTTAATAACAGGTATCGAGGAAGATGGCCAAATTATAACAGTCGAAATTACCGACATGATTCTTATCACCGAGAAGAAGGTCCACAAAGGAGTAGGAGTGAAGAGCAACCTAGATTCAGAGATAGTGATGAAAAAAGGAGACCAATAAGCAATATTCAACATAATGAAAATGTTGAATCAAACAATAATAATGATGGAAATAGGGGAAACGGGTACCAGCAGTGAGAAGATGTGACTGCCCGTCACTGCTAGAAACAACAGGGCACAGAATTTACCACAAACCCAATTATAATAATAAATTAAACAAACCAATAACCATTATCAGAAATAATTTTTAAAAAAATATACAGTCAGAGTTAATGGAAGAAAAGCAATTAAAGAGTCATCGCCAAACAATGACATAGTCTATATACAAATAAAATTAAATGGAGTGTCAGCAGAGGCCATGATTGATACAGGAGCAAATATTTCAATTATTGATCAATTAGAACTAGACTGTATTACTGAGCTAACTACTGAGAGAATACCTACTTTACCAATTAATAATTTAACAATTGTTGGTGCCACCAGGAAACAAAATAAAACAATCAGGAAACAAGTGTCTTTGAATGTTACCACTAGTGGAATAGGAATACCTATGGGATTTTTAGTAGCAAAAGGGCTACCGTTTAGGGTGTTAATAGGGTGTGATATGCTACGGCGACACACTGCAATTATAAATCTGGCCAGGGGTATAGTAACCTTGAGCACAGAAAATGGTGAGTTAACGGCTGAGATAATTGGTAGCCAAAGTGCCCCTCAGTGTCCGAGCTCATTATTTATTAGGTAGGATAATAGATTAACCCTAGGTAAAAACACAGAAGTAACAGAATCAAATATTTGGCAAGAGAAGATAGAAGAGATAATTGAGTTTCAGAATAGGCAGGCACCGGAAATAATTAATGTAAAACAAAAACAACAGCTTATAAAAATTTATGATAAATATAAATCAGTATTCTCAGAGTCACCAGGAAAAGCAAAAAACTTCTTGTGTGAACTAAAGTTCAAGGAAAATGTAAATTTTAATAAACGGTCATACCCTATTGCTCAAGCTTTGAAAGAGGCAGCAAGGAAAGAAATTCAAAGGATGATATTGGAAGACATAATTGAAAGAAGTAGTTCTCCGTATACCAGCCCGTTGGTAGCTATACCAAAGAAAGATGGTCAAGTAAGACTATGTCTTGATGCTCGGGAGTTGAATAAAATGCTCATTAACGATCGCACGTCTCCAGGTGAGATTGAAGAAATAATGAAAAAATTTTATGGATGCAAGTACATGAGTACTTGGGATGCAGTCTGTGGATATTGGCAAATAGAGTTGCACCCTAACAGCAGACAATATGTTGCTTTCATATTCGAAGGACGAAATTATCATTTTAAGCGTTTGCCTTTCGGATTGGTAAATTCTGTGGCCGTGTTCATCCAATGCATGGACCAAATTTTAGGTAAGGAAGTTTTAGATTTTACTACCATATATGTGGATGACATATTAATTACGTCTTGTACTTGAGAGAGAGTAAAGTTCGACAAAGTGGAAATGCACAACAGAGTGTTGCATAAAGTGGAACTTCAACAAAAAAGGGATCAAGTAAAAAAAGAAAAGATTGGATACATACCAGATGGGAGATAAGGTATTAATCAAAAATAGACAACTACACAGTTCTATAGAGGGTATTGCTCGGAAGCTACTGTTACTTTATACTGGACCTTACCTCATAACCCAGGTGAAGGGGAATAATACCTATGAAATTAAAACAATTAACAATAACGGAATAAAAGGAGTGTACAACCAGTCGGAAATGAAACAATATTATGAAGAAAAAAGCCAAGAATATTAGGAGAATTGAAACAATCAACAATTTATTTTAGTAAACGAGTAAAACCAAAATAAATTTGTTCTAGTGGGGGGGCTTTATGTAACGGTACATAACCCAGTCCCAATAACTGATAACTCTTGTACTACCATAAAGGTCACAAATGGGTAAACTATAACTAGCTAAAAATTAAGTTATATCACTAAACATTATAAACAATATTGAAGTGATATACAGTGACAAGTTTGTTATAGTGTACCCAATGAGGTAATAAGTGAAGGTGAAGGGAACTTCTTACAGAATTGTGCTGTAGATGTGAGGATTATAGACTATAATAGTAGACTATGATGCTACCAACTAATTATGTATTTTGTTTAGTTATTGTAGGATTTATATTGTGTAGGCAACAAAATTTAGTACCTATGTTAATTTTATGTTTAATAAAATAATTGTGTTATTATATAAGATAACCCAGGGTTTTTTCAAAAATAAAAGATTTAAATATCAGATGTTAATAAAAAATAAAATAATACTGTATGAGGAAAATGGCAGAAGAAAATAGTTCAGTGTAAGAATACTATAAGAGATTAATAAATAATATATAAATTCATTTAAAGTTAATAATAATATTAAAGACTTATATCTAAAGTTATAAGAAAATAAACAGAAAATTATTATGTAAATCAAATTGGGAAAGAAACCACAATTAAAAAGAATTATTTTTCTGTAAATCAAAAATAAATTTATAATAATTACAAACCGCCTATATACTAAAAAGTCAATAGTAGCACCAATAAAAAATGATATAAAAATTATGGGTTACTAAGAGTAACGAAATAACAAGTATTGTTTAATCGAATTTGAGATTTAAAACCGTCCGGTTGACAAAATGATGAGATAAAAATTAAAAAAAAAATACTTTAGAAATCTTTTGAACAGCACAAAAGTATTGCAATTTTAACTAACAGTATAAACATTAAGTACCACTACCTTAATTATCAAAGGTAACTTGCTATACTCCATAATAAAAGTGAAAAACCATTTGGAAGACCAGGCCTAGCCTAGCCGCGTTTCAAGTTTTTTTGACAAGATAGTATCTGACAGACGGTCATGAAATTACAAACAACTAAGAACACCATCTGAGAAACAGCTTCACACAAGTAAGAACTTCGAGAAGAGAGGTAATATAAACAGTTCTTTTAATATTTAACAAAGAAAACTCAAATCAAATTGTCGTTCAGTACAAAACTTTCCAAGTGTAATCACATGTTTTAATAAAAACAAAAACAATCTGCTCTCTTACGGACAAATCCGGAACTACGTAATAAGAGAATAAACAAATTTTCGAAGTTTTTCTATATTTGTAAAGCGTAGTATAATTATCCATTTCTGACCATCTCATAACAAAAAGAACTTACCCTTAACCCTGGGGAAATAAATAAAAGAATTATATGTTAATTGATGTTTAAATAAAAGATAAAATTGTAAAATCGGTCAAAACCAGATTTTATGACAATTCCATGTTTACTCAATGAAGTCGATATCATGTACTAGTTAATGAAAATATCGATTGTAATATTTGTATTTTGGCGGAAGAGAAAAACCAATAATATTATAAATAAATATTATTGAGAAATGATATTGAATAATAAAATGTGTTTCCTTTATTGTAGTGGGTAGTTGTAGTAGATTTCAGAAAAAATAAGAAGAGGACGATCCACCAGGTCGTATTCAGCAACAGTGTCGTTTGGTTAACCTATATTTGGAGACTAATGTCAAAATCAGCTGATTCGGTTCACGGCAAATATTTGAAAAAATTGAGAAATCGTCTACTGCGAGGGTAAACAAACGGTACTTGCTCTCTCTTCAAAAGAAGGCTAAACAACTTCCCTACTTGACCCAAATCACACACACTCGATTTCTGCTTTGTTTGGGTAACATTACCACCAACTTTATTTAAACCTCAGTCTTTATAATTCATAAGTGGCGATTGCTAAGAGGTGTTCTGACCGATCCGAGACTGTAAAAACGACGGACGTCACACACACACAAAAAAGGCGGTACATTACAGATTGGCGCTTACAACAGTGGGGGCTGAATTAACTAAACCCGTAATTGCAATACACTCTTGGAGAGGCGGAAACCTTTGATAAAGAGTCGTTACGTTACAAATTGGCGCTCAACGTAAGAGGGCTGTAATTAGAAAAGAATTTTGAGATATTCAATAAATTAATATACCAAAAAATCTAATTATCGTCGGCAGTTATGAGAAAACAAGAAATGCATAATACCAGAGGCAGATCGAAGAAGAGGGCAGAAGAAAAGGAGAAGGAAGAAGGTGGACAGGAACGAGAGATAGAAATATTTACGGACAGCGAAATGGAACAACCAATGGGTGATAAAGAAGAAACCGAAGTAATCACAGATACGGACAAGGAAATAGTTGAAGAGGATGCCCAAGGGGACCAACCAGACAAAGCGGTAGCCAGAGAAGAACCTAATTGGCAAGACATAATGAAATTTATGGCTGAACAGTTTAGAAAACAGGAGGAAACTTCAAAGCAAACCAATAACAAAATAGATGAAAATTTTAGAAAACGGGAGGAAAACTTAAAACAAACCAATGAGGAAAATAAAGAAAATTTTAGGAGACAGGAGGAAAAATTTGATAAAATAGATGAGAACTCAAGGAAACAAAATGAAACCTTGAGCGAAAAATTTGACAAAATAGATGAGAATTTTAAGAAACAGGAAGAGAACTCAAGGAAGCAAAATGAAACCTTGAGGGATAGTTTAAAACAAATTGAGAAAATAAACAAAGAAAATTTAAAACAATTTGAGGGTAAAATGGAGAATTTCAATAAGGAGTTAAGAGAAAATCTTGAGAGTAAAATTGAACTGGTCAGTAATATGCTTAACCAAAGAGTAGATGAATATAAGGAAGAGGCAAGAAGAAATTAATAGAAACTAATCAAAGATTAGATAAAACTAAAGAGAAGATGGAACAAATTAAAACAGGAGTCGAAGCACGAATGGAAAAGGAGGAACAAAATAATCAAGTTCGTGTAATGGCCATACGCCAAGAAAACAATGACCAGTTAGATAGTATCAAAGGCAGTCTAAACTGTAAATTTTCGGATTTTCATAAAACAGTAGAGAATGTCAAAAATCAGTATAATAGCCAAGCAGAGAAATTAGATAATTTGCAACAAATACAAACCAATTTACAATGTGATGTAGATAGAATAAGTTCTAGATCTGCATGCAACAGTCATCATGTTATCCAAGATAGTAAGGAAAGTGTAAACTTTCGGGATTATCGCAGAAACCCACTCGAATTTTTAGGGAGAGTAGACAAAATTTTGAACAGACCAAAGGAGAATCGATGGAATATGATCAAAGGTATATTAGACGAATCTTTCAAAAACATCAATGATAATTGGTGGACGGCAATCAGGAACGAGGTGTGTGATTATGGGGGTTTCAAAACAATGTTCAAACTTAAGTACTGGTCGGAGTCAGTACAAAACATTATTAGGGACGATATCTGTCATGGTAGGTATGACCGTACAATGGGACAAACACCTACTGCTTACTTTTTGGGGAAGGTGTGTATAGCAAAGTATTTAGACCCAAAGATCCCTGAAGAGTGTCTAGTGACCAAAATTGCGTACCATTTCGAAGAGAAGATCATCAGTGCCCGATTAAGTGGACAAATAAAACTATTGGAGGCATGGAAACGCTACTAGAAAATTATGAGCAAGAATCTTATTATAGGAGGAGTAGGTGGAGGTCAGGGAATACCGAGGAGCGGAAGCATGAACCACCAAGAGATAATCGACCTAGAGTAAATTATGCGCACGCTAATAACAATTATTTTAATAACAGGTATCGAGGAAGATGGCCAAATTATAACAGTCGAAATTACCGACATGATTCTTATCACCGAGAAGAAGGTCCACAAAGGAGTAGGAGTGAAGAGCAACCTAGATTCAGAGATAGTGATGAAAAAAGGAGACCAATAAGCAATATTCAACATAATGAAAATGTTGAATCAAACAATAATAATGATGGAAATAGGGGAAACGGGTACCAGCAGTGAGAAGATGTGACTGCCCGTCACTGCTAGAAACAACAGGGCACAGAATTTACCACAAACCCAATTATAATAATAAATTAAACAAACCAATAACCATTATCAGAAATAATTTTTAAAAAAATATACAGTCAGAGTTAATGGAAGAAAAGCAATTAAAGAGTCATCGCCAAACAATGACATAGTCTATATACAAATAAAATTAAATGGAGTGTCAGCAGAGGCCATGATTGATACAGGAGCAAATATTTCAATTATTGATCAATTAGAACTAGACTGTATTACTGAGCTAACTACTGAGAGAATACCTACTTTACCAATTAATAATTTAACAATTGTTGGTGCCACCAGGAAACAAAATAAAACAATCAGGAAACAAGTGTCTTTGAATGTTACCACTAGTGGAATAGGAATACCTATGGGATTTTTAGTAGCAAAAGGGCTACCGTTTAGGGTGTTAATAGGGTGTGATATGCTACGGCGACACACTGCAATTATAAATCTGGCCAGGGGTATAGTAACCTTGAGCACAGAAAATGGTGAGTTAACGGCTGAGATAATTGGTAGCCAAAGTGCCCCTCAGTGTCCGAGCTCATTATTTATTAGGTAGGATAATAGATTAACCCTAGGTAAAAACACAGAAGTAACAGAATCAAATATTTGGCAAGAGAAGATAGAAGAGATAATTGAGTTTCAGAATAGGCAGGCACCGGAAATAATTAATGTAAAACAAAAACAACAGCTTATAAAAATTTATGATAAATATAAATCAGTATTCTCAGAGTCACCAGGAAAAGCAAAAAACTTCTTGTGTGAACTAAAGTTCAAGGAAAATGTAAATTTTAATAAACGGTCATACCCTATTGCTCAAGCTTTGAAAGAGGCAGCAAGGAAAGAAATTCAAAGGATGATATTGGAAGACATAATTGAAAGAAGTAGTTCTCCGTATACCAGCCCGTTGGTAGCTATACCAAAGAAAGATGGTCAAGTAAGACTATGTCTTGATGCTCGGGAGTTGAATAAAATGCTCATTAACGATCGCACGTCTCCAGGTGAGATTGAAGAAATAATGAAAAAATTTTATGGATGCAAGTACATGAGTACTTGGGATGCAGTCTGTGGATATTGGCAAATAGAGTTGCACCCTAACAGCAGACAATATGTTGCTTTCATATTCGAAGGACGAAATTATCATTTTAAGCGTTTGCCTTTCGGATTGGTAAATTCTGTGGCCGTGTTCATCCAATGCATGGACCAAATTTTAGGTAAGGAAGTTTTAGATTTTACTACCATATATGTGGATGACATATTAATTACGTCTTGTACTTGAGAGAGAGTAAAGTTCGACAAAGTGGAAATGCACAACAGAGTGTTGCATAAAGTGGAACTTCAACAAAAAAGGGATCAAGTAAAAAAAGAAAAGATTGGATACATACCAGATGGGAGATAAGGTATTAATCAAAAATAGACAACTACACAGTTCTATAGAGGGTATTGCTCGGAAGCTACTGTTACTTTATACTGGACCTTACCTCATAACCCAGGTGAAGGGGAATAATACCTATGAAATTAAAACAATTAACAATAACGGAATAAAAGGAGTGTACAACCAGTCGGAAATGAAACAATATTATGAAGAAAAAAGCCAAGAATATTAGGAGAATTGAAACAATCAACAATTTATTTTAGTAAACGAGTAAAACCAAAATAAATTTGTTCTAGTGGGGGGGCTTTATGTAACGGTACATAACCCAGTCCCAATAACTGATAACTCTTGTACTACCATAAAGGTCACAAATGGGTAAACTATAACTAGCTAAAAATTAAGTTATATCACTAAACATTATAAACAATATTGAAGTGATATACAGTGACAAGTTTGTTATAGTGTACCCAATGAGGTAATAAGTGAAGGTGAAGGGAACTTCTTACAGAATTGTGCTGTAGATGTGAGGATTATAGACTATAATAGTAGACTATGATGCTACCAACTAATTATGTATTTTGTTTAGTTATTGTAGGATTTATATTGTGTAGGCAACAAAATTTAGTACCTATGTTAATTTTATGTTTAATAAAATAATTGTGTTATTATATAAGATAACCCAGGGTTTTTTCAAAAATAAAAGATTTAAATATCAGATGTTAATAAAAAATAAAATAATACTGTATGAGGAAAATGGCAGAAGAAAATAGTTCAGTGTAAGAATACTATAAGAGATTAATAAATAATATATAAATTCATTTAAAGTTAATAATAATATTAAAGACTTATATCTAAAGTTATAAGAAAATAAACAGAAAATTATTATGTAAATCAAATTGGGAAAGAAACCACAATTAAAAAGAATTATTTTTCTGTAAATCAAAAATAAATTTATAATAATTACAAACCGCCTATATACTAAAAAGTCAATAGTAGCACCAATAAAAAATGATATAAAAATTATGGGTTACTAAGAGTAACGAAATAACAAGTATTGTTTAATCGAATTTGAGATTTAAAACCGTCCGGTTGACAAAATGATGAGATAAAAATTAAAAAAAAAATACTTTAGAAATCTTTTGAACAGCACAAAAGTATTGCAATTTTAACTAACAGTATAAACATTAAGTACCACTACCTTAATTATCAAAGGTAACTTGCTATACTCCATAATAAAAGTGAAAAACCATTTGGAAGACCAGGCCTAGCCTAGCCGCGTTTCGAGTTTTTTTGACAAGATAGTATCTGACAGACGGTCATGAAATTACAAACAACTAAGAACACCATCTGAGAAACAGCTTCACACAAGTAAGAACTTCGAGAAGAGAGGTAATATAAACAGTTCTTTTAATATTTAACAAAGAAAACTCAAATCAAATTGTCGTTCAGTACAAAACTTTCCAAGTGTAATCACATGTTTTAATAAAAACAAAAACAATCTGCTCTCTTACGGACAAATCCGGAACTACGTAATAAGAGAATAAACAAATTTTCGAAGTTTTTCTATATTTGTAAAGCGTAGTATAATTATCCATTTCTGACCATCTCATAACAAAAAGAACTTACCCTTAACCCTGGGGAAATAAATAAAAGAATTATATGTTAATTGATGTTTAAATAAAAGATAAAATTGTAAAATCGGTCAAAACCAGATTTTATGACAATTCCATGTTTACTCAATGAAGTCGATATCATGTACTAGTTAATGAAAATATCGATTGTAATATTTGTATTTTGGCGGAAGAGAAAAACCAATAATATTATAAATAAATATTATTGAGAAATGATATTGAATAATAAAATGTGTTTCCTTTATTGTAGTGGGTAGTTGTAGTAGATTTCAGAAAAAATAAGAAGAGGACGATCCACCAGGTCGTATTCAGCAACAGTGTCGTTTGGTTAACCTATATTTGGAGACTAATGTCAAAATCAGCTGATTCGGTTCACGGCAAATATTTGAAAAAATTGAGAAATCGTCTACTGCGAGGGTAAACAAACGGTACTTGCTCTCTCTTCAAAAGAAGGCTAAACAACTTCCCTACTTGACCCAAATCACACACACTCGATTTCTGCTTTGTTTGGGTAACATTACCACCAACTTTATTTAAACCTCAGTCTTTATAATTCATAAGTGGCGATTGCTAAGAGGTGTTCTGACCGATCCGAGACTGTAAAAACGACGGACGTCACACACACACAAAAAAGGCGGTACATTACAGATTGGCGCTTACAACAGTGGGGGCTGAATTAACTAAACCCGTAATTGCAATACACTCTTGGAGAGGCGGAAACCTTTGATAAAGAGTCGTTACGTTACAAATTGGCGCTCAACGTAAGAGGGCTGTAATTAGAAAAGAATTTTGAGATATTCAATAAATTAATATACCAAAAAATCTAATTATCGTCGGCAGTTATGAGAAAACAAGAAATGCATAATACCAGAGGCAGATCGAAGAAGAGGGCAGAAGAAAAGGAGAAGGAAGAAGGTGGACAGGAACGAGAGATAGAAATATTTACGGACAGCGAAATGGAACAACCAATGGGTGATAAAGAAGAAACCGAAGTAATCACAGATACGGACAAGGAAATAGTTGAAGAGGATGCCCAAGGGGACCAACCAGACAAAGCGGTAGCCAGAGAAGAACCTAATTGGCAAGACATAATGAAATTTATGGCTGAACAGTTTAGAAAACAGGAGGAAACTTCAAAGCAAACCAATAACAAAATAGATGAAAATTTTAGAAAACGGGAGGAAAACTTAAAACAAACCAATGAGGAAAATAAAGAAAATTTTAGGAGACAGGAGGAAAAATTTGATAAAATAGATGAGAACTCAAGGAAACAAAATGAAACCTTGAGCGAAAAATTTGACAAAATAGATGAGAATTTTAAGAAACAGGAAGAGAACTCAAGGAAGCAAAATGAAACCTTGAGGGATAGTTTAAAACAAATTGAGAAAATAAACAAAGAAAATTTAAAACAATTTGAGGGTAAAATGGAGAATTTCAATAAGGAGTTAAGAGAAAATCTTGAGAGTAAAATTGAACTGGTCAGTAATATGCTTAACCAAAGAGTAGATGAATATAAGGAAGAGGCAAGAAGAAATTAATAGAAACTAATCAAAGATTAGATAAAACTAAAGAGAAGATGGAACAAATTAAAACAGGAGTCGAAGCACGAATGGAAAAGGAGGAACAAAATAATCAAGTTCGTGTAATGGCCATACGCCAAGAAAACAATGACCAGTTAGATAGTATCAAAGGCAGTCTAAACTGTAAATTTTCGGATTTTCATAAAACAGTAGAGAATGTCAAAAATCAGTATAATAGCCAAGCAGAGAAATTAGATAATTTGCAACAAATACAAACCAATTTACAATGTGATGTAGATAGAATAAGTTCTAGATCTGCATGCAACAGTCATCATGTTATCCAAGATAGTAAGGAAAGTGTAAACTTTCGGGATTATCGCAGAAACCCACTCGAATTTTTAGGGAGAGTAGACAAAATTTTGAACAGACCAAAGGAGAATCGATGGAATATGATCAAAGGTATATTAGACGAATCTTTCAAAAACATCAATGATAATTGGTGGACGGCAATCAGGAACGAGGTGTATGATTATGGGGGTTTCAAAACAATGTTCAAACTTAAGTACTGGTCGGAGTCAGTACAAAACATTATTAGGGACGATATCTGTCATGGTAGGTATGACCGTACAATGGGACAAACACCTACTGCTTACTTTTTGGGGAAGGTGTGTATAGCAAAGTATTTAGACCCAAAGATCCCTGAAGAGTGTCTAGTGACCAAAATTGCGTACCATTTCGAAGAGAAGATCATCAGTGCCCGATTAAGTGGACAAATAAAACTATTGGAGGCATGGAAACGCTACTAGAAAATTATGAGCAAGAATCTTATTATAGGAGGAGTAGGTGGAGGTCAGGGAATACCGAGGAGCGGAAGCATGAACCACCAAGAGATAATCGACCTAGAGTAAATTATGCGCACGCTAATAACAATTATTTTAATAACAGGTATCGAGGAAGATGGCCAAATTATAACAGTCGAAATTACCGACATGATTCTTATCACCGAGAAGAAGGTCCACAAAGGAGTAGGAGTGAAGAGCAACCTAGATTCAGAGATAGTGATGAAAAAAGGAGACCAATAAGCAATATTCAACATAATGAAAATGTTGAATCAAACAATAATAATGATGGAAATAGGGGAAACGGGTACCAGCAGTGAGAAGATGTGACTGCCCGTCACTGCTAGAAACAACAGGGCACAGAATTTACCACAAACCCAATTATAATAATAAATTAAACAAACCAATAACCATTATCAGAAATAATTTTTAAAAAAATATACAGTCAGAGTTAATGGAAGAAAAGCAATTAAAGAGTCATCGCCAAACAATGACATAGTCTATATACAAATAAAATTAAATGGAGTGTCAGCAGAGGCCATGATTGATACAGGAGCAAATATTTCAATTATTGATCAATTAGAACTAGACTGTATTACTGAGCTAACTACTGAGAGAATACCTACTTTACCAATTAATAATTTAACAATTGTTGGTGCCACCAGGAAACAAAATAAAACAATCAGGAAACAAGTGTCTTTGAATGTTACCACTAGTGGAATAGGAATACCTATGGGATTTTTAGTAGCAAAAGGGCTACCGTTTAGGGTGTTAATAGGGTGTGATATGCTACGGCGACACACTGCAATTATAAATCTGGCCAGGGGTATAGTAACCTTGAGCACAGAAAATGGTGAGTTAACGGCTGAGATAATTGGTAGCCAAAGTGCCCCTCAGTGTCCGAGCTCATTATTTATTAGGTAGGATAATAGATTAACCCTAGGTAAAAACACAGAAGTAACAGAATCAAATATTTGGCAAGAGAAGATAGAAGAGATAATTGAGTTTCAGAATAGGCAGGCACCGGAAATAATTAATGTAAAACAAAAACAACAGCTTATAAAAATTTATGATAAATATAAATCAGTATTCTCAGAGTCACCAGGAAAAGCAAAAAACTTCTTGTGTGAACTAAAGTTCAAGGAAAATGTAAATTTTAATAAACGGTCATACCCTATTGCTCAAGCTTTGAAAGAGGCAGCAAGGAAAGAAATTCAAAGGATGATATTGGAAGACATAATTGAAAGAAGTAGTTCTCCGTATACCAGCCCGTTGGTAGCTATACCAAAGAAAGATGGTCAAGTAAGACTATGTCTTGATGCTCGGGAGTTGAATAAAATGCTCATTAACGATCGCACGTCTCCAGGTGAGATTGAAGAAATAATGAAAAAATTTTATGGATGCAAGTACATGAGTACTTGGGATGCAGTCTGTGGATATTGGCAAATAGAGTTGCACCCTAACAGCAGACAATATGTTGCTTTCATATTCGAAGGACGAAATTATCATTTTAAGCGTTTGCCTTTCGGATTGGTAAATTCTGTGGCCGTGTTCATCCAATGCATGGACCAAATTTTAGGTAAGGAAGTTTTAGATTTTACTACCATATATGTGGATGACATATTAATTACGTCTTGTACTTGAGAGAGAGTAAAGTTCGACAAAGTGGAAATGCACAACAGAGTGTTGCATAAAGTGGAACTTCAACAAAAAAGGGATCAAGTAAAAAAAGAAAAGATTGGATACATACCAGATGGGAGATAAGGTATTAATCAAAAATAGACAACTACACAGTTCTATAGAGGGTATTGCTCGGAAGCTACTGTTACTTTATACTGGACCTTACCTCATAACCCAGGTGAAGGGGAATAATACCTATGAAATTAAAACAATTAACAATAACGGAATAAAAGGAGTGTACAACCAGTCGGAAATGAAACAATATTATGAAGAAAAAAGCCAAGAATATTAGGAGAATTGAAACAATCAACAATTTATTTTAGTAAACGAGTAAAACCAAAATAAATTTGTTCTAGTGGGGGGGCTTTATGTAACGGTACATAACCCAGTCCCAATAACTGATAACTCTTGTACTACCATAAAGGTCACAAATGGGTAAACTATAACTAGCTAAAAATTAAGTTATATCACTAAACATTATAAACAATATTGAAGTGATATACAGTGACAAGTTTGTTATAGTGTACCCAATGAGGTAATAAGTGAAGGTGAAGGGAACTTCTTACAGAATTGTGCTGTAGATGTGAGGATTATAGACTATAATAGTAGACTATGATGCTACCAACTAATTATGTATTTTGTTTAGTTATTGTAGGATTTATATTGTGTAGGCAACAAAATTTAGTACCTATGTTAATTTTATGTTTAATAAAATAATTGTGTTATTATATAAGATAACCCAGGGTTTTTTCAAAAATAAAAGATTTAAATATCAGATGTTAATAAAAAATAAAATAATACTGTATGAGGAAAATGGCAGAAGAAAATAGTTCAGTGTAAGAATACTATAAGAGATTAATAAATAATATATAAATTCATTTAAAGTTAATAATAATATTAAAGACTTATATCTAAAGTTATAAGAAAATAAACAGAAAATTATTATGTAAATCAAATTGGGAAAGAAACCACAATTAAAAAGAATTATTTTTCTGTAAATCAAAAATAAATTTATAATAATTACAAACCGCCTATATACTAAAAAGTCAATAGTAGCACCAATAAAAAATGATATAAAAATTATGGGTTACTAAGAGTAACGAAATAACAAGTATTGTTTAATCGAATTTGAGATTTAAAACCGTCCGGTTGACAAAATGATGAGATAAAAATTAAAAAAAAAATACTTTAGAAATCTTTTGAACAGCACAAAAGTATTGCAATTTTAACTAACAGTATAAACATTAAGTACCACTACCTTAATTATCAAAGGTAACTTGCTATACTCCATAATAAAAGTGAAAAACCATTTGGAAGACCAGGCCTAGCCTAGCCGCGTTTCGAGTTTTTTTGACAAGATAGTATCTGACAGACGGTCATGAAATTACAAACAACTAAGAACACCATCTGAGAAACAGCTTCACACAAGTAAGAACTTCGAGAAGAGAGGTAATATAAACAGTTCTTTTAATATTTAACAAAGAAAACTCAAATCAAATTGTCGTTCAGTACAAAACTTTCCAAGTGTAATCACATGTTTTAATAAAAACAAAAACAATCTGCTCTCTTACGGACAAATCCGGAACTACGTAATAAGAGAATAAACAAATTTTCGGAAGTTTTTCTATATTTGTAAAGCGTAGTATAATTATCCATTTCTGACCATCTCATAACAAAAAGAACTTACCCTTAACCCTGGGGAAATAAATAAAAGAATTATATGTTAATTGATGTTTAAATAAAAGATAAAATTGTAAAATCGGTCAAAACCAGATTTTATGACAATTCCATGTTTACTCAATGAAGTCGATATCATGTACTAGTTAATGAAAATATCGATTGTAATATTTGTATTTTGGCGGAAGAGAAAAACCAATAATATTATAAATAAATATTATTGAGAAATGATATTGAATAATAAAATGTGTTTCCTTTATTGTAGTGGGTAGTTGTAGTAGATTTCAGAAAAAATAAGAAGAGGACGATCCACCAGGTCGTATTCAGCAACAGTGTCGTTTGGTTAACCTATATTTGGAGACTAATGTCAAAATCAGCTGATTCGGTTCACGGCAAATATTTGAAAAAATTGAGAAATCGTCTACTGCGAGGGTAAACAAACGGTACTTGCTCTCTCTTCAAAAGAAGGCTAAACAACTTCCCTACTTGACCCAAATCACACACACTCGATTTCTGCTTTGTTTGGGTAACATTACCACCAACTTTATTTAAACCTCAGTCTTTATAATTCATAAGTGGCGATTGCTAAGAGGTGTTCTGACCGATCCGAGACTGTAAAAACGACGGACGTCACACACACACAAAAAAGGCGGTACATTACAGATTGGCGCTTACAACAGTGGGGGCTGAATTAACTAAACCCGTAATTGCAATACACTCTTGGAGAGGCGGAAACCTTTGATAAAGAGTCGTTACGTTACAAATTGGCGCTCAACGTAAGAGGGCTGTAATTAGAAAAGAATTTTGAGATATTCAATAAATTAATATACCAAAAAATCTAATTATCGTCGGCAGTTATGAGAAAACAAGAAATGCATAATACCAGAGGCAGATCGAAGAAGAGGGCAGAAGAAAAGGAGAAGGAAGAAGGTGGACAGGAACGAGAGATAGAAATATTTACGGACAGCGAAATGGAACAACCAATGGGTGATAAAGAAGAAACCGAAGTAATCACAGATACGGACAAGGAAATAGTTGAAGAGGATGCCCAAGGGGACCAACCAGACAAAGCGGTAGCCAGAGAAGAACCTAATTGGCAAGACATAATGAAATTTATGGCTGAACAGTTTAGAAAACAGGAGGAAACTTCAAAGCAAACCAATAACAAAATAGATGAAAATTTTAGAAAACGGGAGGAAAACTTAAAACAAACCAATGAGGAAAATAAAGAAAATTTTAGGAGACAGGAGGAAAAATTTGATAAAATAGATGAGAACTCAAGGAAACAAAATGAAACCTTGAGCGAAAAATTTGACAAAATAGATGAGAATTTTAAGAAACAGGAAGAGAACTCAAGGAAGCAAAATGAAACCTTGAGGGATAGTTTAAAACAAATTGAGAAAATAAACAAAGAAAATTTAAAACAATTTGAGGGTAAAATGGAGAATTTCAATAAGGAGTTAAGAGAAAATCTTGAGAGTAAAGTGAACTGGTCAGTAATATGCTTAACCAAAGAGTAGATGAATATAAGGAAGAGGCAAGAAGAAATTAATAGAAACTAATCAAAGATTAGATAAAACTAAAGAGAAGATGGAACAAATTAAAACAGGAGTCGAAGCACGAATGGAAAAGGAGGAACAAAATAATCAAGTTCGTGTAATGGCCATACGCCAAGAAAACAATGACCAGTTAGATAGTATCAAAGGCAGTCTAAACTGTAAATTTTCGGATTTTCATAAAACAGTAGAGAATGTCAAAAATCAGTATAATAGCCAAGCAGAGAAATTAGATAATTTGCAACAAATACAAACCAATTTACAATGTGATGTAGATAGAATAAGTTCTAGATCTGCATGCAACAGTCATCATGTTATCCAAGATAGTAAGGAAAGTGTAAACTTTCGGGATTATCGCAGAAACCCACTCGAATTTTTAGGGAGAGTAGACAAAATTTTGAACAGACCAAAGGAGAATCGATGGAATATGATCAAAGGTATATTAGACGAATCTTTCAAAAACATCAATGATAATTGGTGGACGGCAATCAGGAACGAGGTGTGTGATTATGGGGGTTTCAAAACAATGTTCAAACTTAAGTACTGGTCGGAGTCAGTACAAAACATTATTAGGGACGATATCTGTCATGGTAGGTATGACCGTACAATGGGACAAACACCTACTGCTTACTTTTTGGGGAAGGTGTGTATAGCAAAGTATTTAGACCCAAAGATCCCTGAAGAGTGTCTAGTGACCAAAATTGCGTACCATTTCGAAGAGAAGATCATCAGTGCCCGATTAAGTGGACAAATAAAACTATTGGAGGCATGGAAACGCTACTAGAAAATTATGAGCAAGAATCTTATTATAGGAGGAGTAGGTGGAGGTCAGGGAATACCGAGGAGCGGAAGCATGAACCACCAAGAGATAATCGACCTAGAGTAAATTATGCGCACGCTAATAACAATTATTTTAATAACAGGTATCGAGGAAGATGGCCAAATTATAACAGTCGAAATTACCGACATGATTCTTATCACCGAGAAGAAGGTCCACAAAGGAGTAGGAGTGAAGAGCAACCTAGATTCAGAGATAGTGATGAAAAAAGGAGACCAATAAGCAATATTCAACATAATGAAAATGTTGAATCAAACAATAATAATGATGGAAATAGGGGAAACGGGTACCAGCAGTGAGAAGATGTGACTGCCCGTCACTGCTAGAAACAACAGGGCACAGAATTTACCACAAACCCAATTATAATAATAAATTAAACAAACCAATAACCATTATCAGAAATAATTTTTAAAAAAATATACAGTCAGAGTTAATGGAAGAAAAGCAATTAAAGAGTCATCGCCAAACAATGACATAGTCTATATACAAATAAAATTAAATGGAGTGTCAGCAGAGGCCATGATTGATACAGGAGCAAATATTTCAATTATTGATCAATTAGAACTAGACTGTATTACTGAGCTAACTACTGAGAGAATACCTACTTTACCAATTAATAATTTAACAATTGTTGGTGCCACCAGGAAACAAAATAAAACAATCAGGAAACAAGTGTCTTTGAATGTTACCACTAGTGGAATAGGAATACCTATGGGATTTTTAGTAGCAAAAGGGCTACCGTTTAGGGTGTTAATAGGGTGTGATATGCTACGGCGACACACTGCAATTATAAATCTGGCCAGGGGTATAGTAACCTTGAGCACAGAAAATGGTGAGTTAACGGCTGAGATAATTGGTAGCCAAAGTGCCCCTCAGTGTCCGAGCTCATTATTTATTAGGTAGGATAATAGATTAACCCTAGGTAAAAACACAGAAGTAACAGAATCAAATATTTGGCAAGAGAAGATAGAAGAGATAATTGAGTTTCAGAATAGGCAGGCACCGGAAATAATTAATGTAAAACAAAAACAACAGCTTATAAAAATTTATGATAAATATAAATCAGTATTCTCAGAGTCACCAGGAAAAGCAAAAAACTTCTTGTGTGAACTAAAGTTCAAGGAAAATGTAAATTTTAATAAACGGTCATACCCTATTGCTCAAGCTTTGAAAGAGGCAGCAAGGAAAGAAATTCAAAGGATGATATTGGAAGACATAATTGAAAGAAGTAGTTCTCCGTATACCAGCCCGTTGGTAGCTATACCAAAGAAAGATGGTCAAGTAAGACTATGTCTTGATGCTCGGGAGTTGAATAAAATGCTCATTAACGATCGCACGTCTCCAGGTGAGATTGAAGAAATAATGAAAAAATTTTATGGATGCAAGTACATGAGTACTTGGGATGCAGTCTGTGGATATTGGCAAATAGAGTTGCACCCTAACAGCAGACAATATGTTGCTTTCATATTCGAAGGACGAAATTATCATTTTAAGCGTTTGCCTTTCGGATTGGTAAATTCTGTGGCCGTGTTCATCCAATGCATGGACCAAATTTTAGGTAAGGAAGTTTTAGATTTTACTACCATATATGTGGATGACATATTAATTACGTCTTGTACTTGAGAGAGAGTAAAGTTCGACAAAGTGGAAATGCACAACAGAGTGTTGCATAAAGTGGAACTTCAACAAAAAAGGGATCAAGTAAAAAAAGAAAAGATTGGATACATACCAGATGGGAGATAAGGTATTAATCAAAAATAGACAACTACACAGTTCTATAGAGGGTATTGCTCGGAAGCTACTGTTACTTTATACTGGACCTTACCTCATAACCCAGGTGAAGGGGAATAATACCTATGAAATTAAAACAATTAACAATAACGGAATAAAAGGAGTGTACAACCAGTCGGAAATGAAACAATATTATGAAGAAAAAAGCCAAGAATATTAGGAGAATTGAAACAATCAACAATTTATTTTAGTAAACGAGTAAAACCAAAATAAATTTGTTCTAGTGGGGGGGCTTTATGTAACGGTACATAACCCAGTCCCAATAACTGATAACTCTTGTACTACCATAAAGGTCACAAATGGGTAAACTATAACTAGCTAAAAATTAAGTTATATCACTAAACATTATAAACAATATTGAAGTGATATACAGTGACAAGTTTGTTATAGTGTACCCAATGAGGTAATAAGTGAAGGTGAAGGGAACTTCTTACAGAATTGTGCTGTAGATGTGAGGATTATAGACTATAATAGTAGACTATGATGCTACCAACTAATTATGTATTTTGTTTAGTTATTGTAGGATTTATATTGTGTAGGCAACAAAATTTAGTACCTATGTTAATTTTATGTTTAATAAAATAATTGTGTTATTATATAAGATAACCCAGGGTTTTTTCAAAAATAAAAGATTTAAATATCAGATGTTAATAAAAAATAAAATAATACTGTATGAGGAAAATGGCAGAAGAAAATAGTTCAGTGTAAGAATACTATAAGAGATTAATAAATAATATATAAATTCATTTAAAGTTAATAATAATATTAAAGACTTATATCTAAAGTTATAAGAAAATAAACAGAAAATTATTATGTAAATCAAATTGGGAAAGAAACCACAATTAAAAAGAATTATTTTTCTGTAAATCAAAAATAAATTTATAATAATTACAAACCGCCTATATACTAAAAAGTCAATAGTAGCACCAATAAAAAATGATATAAAAATTATGGGTTACTAAGAGTAACGAAATAACAAGTATTGTTTAATCGAATTTGAGATTTAAAACCGTCCGGTTGACAAAATGATGAGATAAAAATTAAAAAAAAAATACTTTAGAAATCTTTTGAACAGCACAAAAGTATTGCAATTTTAACTAACAGTATAAACATTAAGTACCACTACCTTAATTATCAAAGGTAACTTGCTATACTCCATAATAAAAGTGAAAAACCATTTGGAAGACCAGGCCTAGCCTAGCCGCGTTTCGAGTTTTTTTGACAAGATAGTATCTGACAGACGGTCATGAAATTACAAACAACTAAGAACACCATCTGAGAAACAGCTTCACACAAGTAAGAACTTCGAGAAGAGAGGTAATATAAACAGTTCTTTTAATATTTAACAAAGAAAACTCAAATCAAATTGTCGTTCAGTACAAAACTTTCCAAGTGTAATCACATGTTTTAATAAAAACAAAAACAATCTGCTCTCTTACGGACAAATCCGGAACTACGTAATAAGAGAATAAACAAATTTTCGGAAGTTTTTCTATATTTGTAAAGCGTAGTATAATTATCCATTTCTGACCATCTCATAACAAAAAGAACTTACCCTTAACCCTGGGGAAATAAATAAAAGAATTATATGTTAATTGATGTTTAAATAAAAGATAAAATTGTAAAATCGGTCAAACCAGATTTTATGACAATTCCATGTTTACTCAATGAAGTCGATATCATGTACTAGTTAATGAAAATATCGATTGTAATATTTGTATTTTGGCGGAAGAGAAAAACCAATAATATTATAAATAAATATTATTGAGAAATGATATTGAATAATAAAATGTGTTTCCTTTATTGTAGTGGGTAGTTGTAGTAGATTTCAGAAAAAATAAGAAGAGGACGATCCACCAGGTCGTATTCAGCAACAGTGTCGTTTGGTTAACCTATATTTGGAGACTAATGTCAAAATCAGCTGATTCGGTTCACGGCAAATATTTGAAAAAATTGAGAAATCGTCTACTGCGAGGGTAAACAAACGGTACTTGCTCTCTCTTCAAAAGAAGGCTAAACAACTTCCCTACTTGACCCAAATCACACACACTCGATTTCTGCTTTGTTTGGGTAACATTACCACCAACTTTATTTAAACCTCAGTCTTTATAATTCATAAGTGGCGATTGCTAAGAGGTGTTCTGACCGATCCGAGACTGTAAAAACGACGGACGTCACACACACACAAAAAAGGCGGTACATTACAGATTGGCGCTTACAACAGTGGGGGCTGAATTAACTAAACCCGTAATTGCAATACACTCTTGGAGAGGCGGAAACCTTTGATAAAGAGTCGTTACGTTACAAATTGGCGCTCAACGTAAGAGGGCTGTAATTAGAAAAGAATTTTGAGATATTCAATAAATTAATATACCAAAAAATCTAATTATCGTCGGCAGTTATGAGAAAACAAGAAATGCATAATACCAGAGGCAGATCGAAGAGAGGGCAGAAGAAAAGGAGAAGGAAGAAGGTGGACAGGAACGAGAGATAGAAATATTTACGGACAGCGAAATGGAACAACCAATGGGTGATAAAGAAGAAACCGAAGTAATCACAGATACGGACAAGGAAATAGTTGAAGAGGATGCCCAAGGGGACCAACCAGACAAAGCGGTAGCCAGAGAAGAACCTAATTGGCAAGACATAATGAAATTTATGGCTGAACAGTTTAGAAAACCAGGAGGAAACTTCAAAGCAAACCAATAACAAAATAGATGAAAATTTTAGAAAACGGAGGAAAACTTAAAACAAACCAATGAGGAAAATAAAGAAAATTTTAGGAGACAGGAGGAAAAATTTGATAAAATAGATGAGAACTCAAGGAAACAAAATGAAACCTTGAGCGAAAAATTTGACAAAATAGATGAGAATTTTAAGAAACAGAAGAGAACTCAAGGAAGCAAAATGAAACCTTGAGGGATAGTTTAAAACAAATTGAGAAAATAAACAAAGAAAATTTAAAACAATTTGAGGGTAAAATGGAGAATTTCAATAAGGAGTTAAGAGAAAATCTTGAGAGTAAAATTGAACTGGTCAGTAATATGCTTAACCAAGAGTAGATGAATATAAGGAAGAGGCAAGAAGAATTAATAGAAACTAATCAAAGATTAGATAAAACAAAAGAGAAGATGGAACAAATTAAAACAGGAGTCGAAGCACGAATGGAAAAGGAGGAACAAAATAATCAAGTTCGTGTAATGGCCATACGCCAAGAAAACAATGACCAGTTAGATAGTATCAAAGGCAGTCTAAACTGTAAATTTCGGATTTTCATAAAACAGTAGAGAATGTCAAAATCAGTATAATAGCCAAGCAGAGAAATTAGATAATTTGCAACAAATACAAACCAATTTACAATGTGATGTAGATAGAATAAGTTCTAGATCTGCATGCAACAGTCATCATGTTATCCAAGATAGTAAGGAAAGTGTAAACTTTCGGGATTATCGCAGAAACCCACTCGAATTTTTAGGGAGAGTAGACAAAATTTGAACAGACCAAAGGAGAATCGATGGAATATGATCAAAGGTATATTAGACGAATCTTTCAAAAACATCAATGATAATTGGTGGACGGCAATCAGGAACGAGGTGTGTGATTATGGGGGGTTTCAAAACAATGTTCAAACTTAAGTACTGGTCGGAGTCAGTACAAAACATTATTAGGGACGATATCTGTCATGGTAGGTATGACCGTACAATGGGACAAACACCTACTGCTTACTTTTTGGGGAAGGTGTGTATAGCAAAGTATTTAGACCCAAAGATCCCTGAAGAGTGTCTAGTGACCAAAATTGCGTACCATTTCGAAGAGAAGATCATCAGTGCCCGATTAAGTGGACAAATAAAACTATTGGAGGCATGGAAACGCTACTAGAAAATTATGAGCAAGAATCTTATTATAGGAGGAGTAGTTGGAGGTCAGGGAATACCGAGGAGCGGAAGCATGAACCACCAAGAGATAATCGACCTAGAGTAAATTATGCGCACGCTAATAACAATTATTTTAAATAACAGGTATCGAGGAGATGGCCAAATTATAACCAGTCGAAATTACCGACATGATTCTTATCACCGAGAAGAAGGTCCACAAAGGAGTAGAGTGAAGAGCAACCTAGATTCAGAGATAGTGATGAAAAAAGGAGACCAATAAGCAATATTCAACATAATGAAAATGTTGAATCAAACAATAATAATGATGGAAATAGGGGAAACGGGTACCAGCAGTGAGAAGATGTGACTGCCCGTCACTGCTAGAAACAACAGGGCACAGAATTACCACAAACCAATTATAATAATAAATTAAACAAACCAATAACCATTATCAGAAATAATTTTTAAAAAATATACAGTCAGAGTTAATGGAAGAAAAGCAATTAAAGAGTCATCGCCAAACAATGACATAGTCTATATACAAATAAAATTAAATGGAGTGTCAGCAGAGGCCATGATTGATACAGGAGCAAATATTTCAATTATTGATCAATTAGAACTAGACTGTATTACTGAGCTAACTACTGAGAGAATACCTACTTTACCAATTAATAATTTAACAATTGTTGGTGCCACCAGGAAACAAAATAAAACAATCAGGAAACAAGTGTCTTTGAATGTTACCACTAGTGGAATAGGAATACCCTATGGATTTTTAGTAGCAAAAGGGCTACCGTTTAGGGTGTTAATAGGGTGTGATATGCTACGGCGACACACTGCAATTATAAATCTGGCCAGGGGTATAGTAACCTTGAGCACAGAAAATGGTGAGTTAACGGCTGAGATAATTGGTAGCCAAAGTGCCCCTCAGTGTCCAGCTCATTATTTATTAGGTAGGATAATAGATTAACCCTAGGTAAAAACACAGAGTAACAGAATCAAATATTTGGCAAGAGAAGATAGAAGAGATAATTGAGTTTCAGAATAGGCAGGCACCGGAAATAATTAATGTAAAACAAAAACAACAGCTTATAAAAATTTATGATAAATATAAATCAGTATTCTCAGAGTCACCAGGAAAAGCAAAAAACTTCTTGTGTGAACTAAAGTTCAAGGAAAATGTAAATTTTAATAAACGGTCATACCCTATTGCTCAAGCTTTGAAAGAGGCAGCAAGGAAAGAATTTCAAAGGATGATATTGGAAGACATAATTGAAAGAAGTAGTTCTCCGTATACCAGCCCGTTGGTAGCTATACCAAAGAATGATGGTCAAGTAAGACTATGTCTTGATGCTCGGGAGTTGAATAAATGCTCATTAACGATCGCACGTCTCCAGGTGAGATTGAAGAAATAATGAAAAAATTTTATGGATGCAAGTACATGAGTACTTGGGATGCAGTCTGTGGATATTGGCAAATAGAGTGCACCTAACAGCAGACAATATGTTGCTTTCATATTCGAAGGACGAAATTATCATTTTAAGCGTTTGCCTTTCGGATTGGTAAATTCTGTGGCCGTGTTCATCCAATGCATGGACCAAATTTTAGGTAAGGAAGTTTTAGATTTTACTACCATATATGTGGATGACATATTAATTACGTCTTGACTTGAGAGAGAGTAAAGTTCGACAAAGTGGAAATGCACAACAGAGTGTTGCATAAGTGGAACTTCAACAAAAAAGGGATCAAGTAAAAAAAGAAAAGATTGGATACATACCAGATGGGAGATAAGGTATTAATCAAAAATAGACAACTACACAGTTCTATAGAGGGTATTGCTCGGAAGCTACTGTTACTTTATACTGGACCTTACCTCATAACCCAGGTGAAGGGGAATAATACCTATGAAATTAAAACAATTAACAATAACGGAATAAAAGGAGTGTACAACCAGTCGGAAATGAAACAATATTATGAAGAAAAAAGCCAAGAATATTAGGAGAATTGAAACAATCAACAATTTATTTTAGTAAACGAGTAAAACCAAAATAAATTTGTTCTAGTGGGGGGCTTTATGTAACGGTACATAACCCAGTCCCAATAACTGCCCAATAACTGATAACTCTTGTACTACCATAAAGGTCACAAATGGGTAAACTATAACTAGCTAAAAATTAAGTTATATCACTAAACATTATAAACAATATTGAAGTGATATACAGTGACAAGTTTGTTATAGTGTACCCAATGAGGTAATAAGTGAAGGTGAAGGGAACTTCTTACAGAATTGTGCTGTAGATGTGAGGATTATAGACTATAATAGTAGACTATGATGCTACCAACTAATTATGTATTTTGTTTAGTTATTGTAGGATTTATATTGTGTAGGCAACAAAATTTAGTACCTATGTTAATTTTATGTTTAATAAAATAATTGTGTTATTATATAAGATAACCCAGGGTTTTTTCAAAAATAAAAGATTTAAATATCAGATGTTAATAAAAAATAAAATAATACTGTATGAGGAAAATGGCAGAAGAAAATAGTTCAGTGTAAGAATACTATAAGAGATTAATAAATAATATATAAATTCATTTAAAGTTAATAATAATATTAAAGACTTATATCTAAAGTTATAAGAAAATAAACAGAAAATTATTATGTAAATCAAATTGGGAAAGAAACCACAATTAAAAAGAATTATTTTTCTGTAAATCAAAAATAAATTTATAATAATTACAAACCGCCTATATACTAAAAAGTCAATAG